>OY997274.1:179045780-180462030 GCA_963921465.1 Triticum timopheevii | reverse complement strand
CTGATCGAAGAAGAAGAAGAAGAAGAACTCCAAAACAAGCAAACATCGCTCTCGCGTCATGATCATCGCATAACCTGTACCTGCAACTGTTGTTGTAGTAATCTGTGAGCCACGAGGACTCAGCAATCCCATTACCATGGGTATAAGGACTAGCAAAGCTTAAATGGAAAGGAAGGGGTAAAGTGGTGAGGTTGCAGTAGCGACTAAGCATGATATGGTGGCTAACATACGCAAATGAGAGCGAGAAGAGAATCAAGCGGAACGATCGTCAACTAGCAATGATCAAGAGGTGATCCTGAACTCCTACATACGTCAAACATAACCCAAAGAACGTGTTCACTTCCCGGACTCCACCGAGAAGAGACCATCACGGCTACACACGCGGTTGATGCATTTTAATTCGGATCTGGTGTCAAGTTATCTACAACCGGACATTAACAAATTCCCATCTGCCACATAACCGCAGGCACGGCTCTCGAAAGTTTAAACCCTGCAGGGGTGTCCCAACTTAGCCCATGACAAGCTCTCGCGATCAACGAAGGAATAGACCTTCTCCCAGGAAGACCCGATCAGTCTCGGAATCCCGGTTTACAAGACATTTCGACAATGGTAAAACAAGACCAGCAAGACCTCCCGGCGTGCCGACATCCTGATAGTAGCCGCGTGTATCTCGTCTCAGGCCACGACCGGATGAACACTACGATGGCAACCGACGATACCCCAAGTTGCCTAGGGGCGGCACCGCAACTGGCTCTTGTTTGGACCAACACTTAGACAAGCATTGGCCCGGGGGGGGGGGGCTATAATAAAGATGACACTTGGGTTAATTACTCCCAATGGAAATGGTAGGTGGTGGTGAGGCAAATGGTAAAACCAATGTTGGGCCTTGCTGGAGGAGTTTTATTCAAAGCGAACTGTCAAGGGGGTCCCATAAATCACCCGACCGTGTTAGGAACGCAAAATCCGGGAACATAACACCGGTATGACGGAAACTAGGGCGGCAAGAGTGGAACAAAACACCAGGCATAAGGCCGAGCCTTCCACCCTTTACCAAATATATAGATGCATTAATAATATAAGAGATATTGTGATATCCCAACATAACCCTGTCCACCATGGAGAAATCTTCAACTTCACCTGCAGCTAGCAACGCTATAAGAGGGGCTGAGCAAAGCGGTAACATAGCCAAGCAACGGTTTGCTAGGAAGGGTGTCAAAGGTTAGAGGTTCAAGGCAATTTGGGAGGCTTGAAGAGCAAATGATAGGTAGCGCGGCATAGCGATAGAACGAAGCAACTGGCATAGCAATGATAGTAGTGAGATCCAGGGTAGCGGTCATCTTGCCTGAAATCCCGCTAGGAAGAAGAACGAGTCCATGAAGAAGATGAAGCCACGAAGACGAACCACACGTAGACTAACGCATCCTCACGATCGCAACGAAATGGGAACTATCGAGAAGAAGCACACAACATGGTAAACACACCACACATAGACAAGACATGATGCACAACACGCATGATGCATGACAAAGCTAGATGGAGCTACTCATGGCAAGAGATGATGCAAACAAGAACAACACATCAAAGCAAGTTTAAATGAGGCCGGAAACAGCATATAACAATTCCGGTAAGTCCTCATATGCAAATTTCAAAATTGGTCCAAAACTGAATAAACCTTATGTTCAAATTGTTAAACAGCAAGTTAATATCACCAAGATGATCTACATGAAATTCTAGTCAAGTTACATATAAAGTTCATTAGATTCGGAGCTACGGCCTAGAAGATATGAGCAAAACAAGTTAAACATGGCATTGATGCAAAATGCACCCAAACATCAAGCAAACACACCAAAACAAGGATGCAACATTATAATATGAAGCTACATGCAAAATCAAGCAAGTTTCATATAGAGCACACTCAAAACGGAGCAACGGATCAACACATACACTATACAAGTCATAGCAACAATCTGTCCATAACAGCAACTAGGCATATTGCAAGCATCAAAACAATATGCTACAGCACGCCAACATAATAACAAAAGGCATGGGCATGAAGTACAGGTAAAGCACAACAAAACATGAACACTGAGCTATCCCCAGAAACAACTAGAACATGCTCAAAAGGACATGGTAAGATTGCAAATAATAACAGTTTCAGACTTATCAGAAAATAACATCAGGTTGCAATGTTTAGAGCTATCAAACAACATGTTACAGGAACTTATCATGGCAAACAAAGGCATGGCATGAATCTACTAATAGCATAGATCAAAAGTCCCTTACTGACCATAAGCCAAAAAGGATCAGACGATATGATGGCACCCATGTAAACATGGCAAGTTATATTACAGATTCATGCATGGCAGAAACAACAATAAGTAGGCATGTTGGTGAGCTTGAACCACTCACCACAGAGCAATACATGGCATGGCAAGGCAACCAACATTAAGAAGGCATGTTTGTGAAGCTAAGCATGGCAAGAACAAGTTATAGGGTACATGGATCTCTAGCAAAACACATGGGAACAAGTGAACTTAATGTTAACAGGCTGACAGCAACATTTTCAAGCAACTTTGGAGCAAGATAAAAACAAGCTACAGTAGTCTATAATTGCAACCAAGGGCATGAATGGATAGAGCAAGACATGTAGATAAAAACATATTTATAAAGCATCTCCATATTATGCATAGAACAACTAGTAGAAGCATGTTTACATAGCAACAAAATATAACAGAATCTGTCAGGAAAACAGCAACAGCAACTACCCTATTTAGCAAGCTTGATACACTCAGCACACAACTCACAAAAATACATGGTTGGAACCCCTGGAAAGATGGCATAGCACAGATCAAAACACATGTAGACATCAACCTCATAGGATGCACACATCAATCATGGCAAAAATGACAAATGAGCAAGTTATAACAGTTTCAGCAGATTAACATCAACATGCACTCTTCCAACAGCATTTCGGGCATCAAGATGAGCTCAAATGAAAATTATTCAATGGAATGAAATGAAGTACTCGTCGAGGCGAACAATTTGAAAAATTACACGCACGAAACGGAGCTACGGATGCAGAGATACAGCAGGTCAAACATGGCATGAAAATTACTGAATCTAGGGACTTGGCAGAATTGTTACCCTCCGAAAAGTCAACGGGACGAGGATATCCGGAACGGACGGATCCGGGGCGAGGGTGTTTGGTTCCGGGGCCTGGTGGATCTCATCCAGGTGGGATGGATCCGGCTCCGGCGAGCGCGCGGAAGCCGAGGCGAGGTCGGGGCGGCGGGGCCGGCGAGGAGCGCCCGGACCGCGGAGGGGCTCTGGCGAGGCGCTCGGGGCCGGAGGCAGACGGCGAGGAGGACCAGCGCGGGGCAGAGGGAGCGGCGAGCTCGCCGGCGCGGGCGAGGCGCAGCCGGCCGAGCGGCGCTCGATGCCACGGGCGGCGGCGAGGGCCACCGGCGGCGGAGGCGCGGCCACCGCGCTGCGGCGACGGAGAGGCACGGCGGCGGTGAGGCCACTCCGGCGAGGAGGCGCGGCGCACGGCGGCAAGCGCGGACGGAGGAGGCGGCGACAAGCAGCGCTGACGGAGGCCTCCGGCGAGGGGTTGCTCCGGCGGCCGGAGACGGGCGCGGGGGCGGAGGTCGCGCGGGCGGCGCGGGGCGGCGGAGTCGGGCTCGCGGGCCCGCCGTGGGCTCACGGGCCGGCGGCGCGGTGCAGCAGCGGCTGCCACATGGCGGGAGCTGGTTGGGCGAGGGGCGGCGGCTGGACGTGTCCGGTCCAAATCGGACACGTCCGGCGGCGCGGAGAGGAGCGGGACTAGGGTTTGGGGTGAATTGATCCGGAATTTCGGGGAAGGAGGTGTTTATATAGGTAGGGGGAGCTAGGAGAGTCCAAATGAGGAGCGGTTTTCGGCCACGCGATCGTGATCAAACGACCGAGAGCATGGAGGGGAGTTGGATGGGTTTTGGGCCACTTTGGAAGGGGTGTTGGGCTGCAACAAAAGAGGCCTTTACGGTTACCCGGTTAACCGTTGGAGTATCAAACGACCTCCAAATGGCACGAAACTTGACAGGCGGTCTACCGGTGTTGTACCAAGGCCGCTTGGCAAACCTCGGACCATTCCGAGAAAGTTTAACACCCGCTCACGAAGAGAGGCGAGAAGGGGACGCCGGAGGGCATAGGAGTGCCGGATTGCAAAACGGACAACGGGGAAAATGCTCGGATGCATGAAACGAACATGTATGCAAAATGAAATGCACATGACGACATGATAAAAATGCAGATGATGACATGGCAAAGTGCAACACACAAGCAAATGACATGGCAACGACGGCGAAAAACTGGCAGACACCTGGCGCATCGAATCCGGGGCGTTACACATCATGTCTGGGTTGGTCCCATTTTTGTTCACTACTTAATGGGAAAAGACAGCAATACAATAGCTTCAATTCAACATTTATTTAAAACAGTACCAAAACAAGTAGCACAACATCTCAAAGCACACTGCACATCATGTGGGTGAGACCAAGATTTGAAACAACTCGAAACGAAGACTGGAAACAAATCTCGATCTCCTTTTGTGCAGTTCCACCAAAATTAAGCACAGTCGCCGGTGTGACATTCAAGTTGAACTGCACAAAACACTCTTAAAACATAAGTGTTTCACGTAGCAAAGCAAAATGTCGCAGTAGCAACAAGTTGAATAGATGCCCCTATTTTAACGGAGGCATAAAAGGAAACAATTACTTGCCTATAAAGGAGGATGAAACAAATGGCGACAAAAAGAAGCATCTGACTTATCTTGATGGAAAACAAAGTAGGATAGTAGCATTTCTAAAATGGTTCCATTGATTCATATTAATATAGACATTCTCTTAGAACAACATTCATTAAAAATGTAATTTACTTTTAATAGTGGCATTGCTTCAATTTTCCGGCGGCATTCTTAGATTAACAACAGCAAAATAGTTGTATGGGACATGGGACATGCCAGCACCATGTGCATTCACACGTATAAATGGGTGATACAGAGTATGTAGCCAAGCATCATATCTGCATTGGTCCCATATTTGTTCTCTTTCAACCTTTTTCCTATGTGAGGGCAGCAAATCTAGTCCTGCACAAACTACCTGACCCCCCAAGTTTCGGGTTACCACCTTTTCCCCTTTTCCACCAACAAAGTGGCTGGATAGCCAGTCTATACTACTTTCCCTCCCTCCTTTCCTCATTTAACCACGTCCTAGATTCATGATCCACCCCATCGCACCCTTCTTTCCTCTTTGAACCAAGACCTAGATTCGACTACAGATCAAAAAAGATCCACATGCAGCTAGAGCAATGACGGTTTCAAAGAAACTTATACCTTAGGGTCGCCGGGATGGGCAAGGCGGGCGGCGGGAGGCCGGATCTGCCCACACTACGTACGGTAGCGAGGAAGAAGGGGTCGGTGTCCCTCCTGCACAAGCGCTGGGTGAAAGAGAACAGTGCAGCCAGCAGTGGATTGCCTCCCTCGCCGAGGCGATAGAGTGAACGCTGCACGTCCTCCCCTTCCCGGTGCGGCGGGATCCGGACACCTCCTTCACCAGCTGTGAGGGGGAGAGAGAGACAAGAGGCCAACGCAGTCTTGTCTAGATCTGGTGAAGAGGGTGAGAGACTGTGAATATAGCAAACCCTAGCAAAGGACCGCTGAGCCTCCAATGTGTATATATATATGTAGTGCGGCGAGAGTGTGGAGAGTGCAAACCCTAGAGAACAAGCGTTGAGGCTCCAGCTTATATATATACTGTAGTACGAACTGAGCTTCGGTGCCTTAACTGCACCTGCTTTTGGGTGTATGATAGGTGGGCCAGCCACATTTTGGGCCCACCTGTCATAAACCCAAAGGCAGGTGCACTAAAGTCAATGAAGCTGCGTCCATATAGTACTCGTGTATACGACTAATATATAGTGGAGTGGTTTTCTTATTCTGTCCATAACAATTGTGTAAGTATGAAATGAAACTCTTTATTTAACGTACCAGTGAAGAAAACTACTATGGAGTACTTCCGATAAACTAACGATCCATGCGTCCTGGTCGCACTTCATGTCCTTCACGTGCGGTACACTACCCTCCCTTAAGTGAACAACCACACATGTGCCAAATTATCAGAAACGTGTGAGAGTGTGTACAAATAAAGAATTTTAATTTCAATTATCGGAAAGGTTTGAGAGTATGTACAGTTTTCCCTCTCTAATAATTATGGTCAAACTTTACAAAGTTTGACTTCAGTCAAATCTAATATGCAGAGTAAATAAAAATGGAGGGCTACTACGTCCATCCGGTTTTTTAGTCCACACCATTTTTTTAATCAAAGTTAATAGCTGGACAAATAAAATTACAGGGGAGCTGGAGACAAAGTTGTGAGAAGGCTTAGAAATCAATAAAAAACTTATGCTCTTAGTACCAACGTCGATCCTTCTTTGAGGAAACATTGTGTGATAAAATTGCACCAACGTGAAAGACGACTGCGTGTCCAACGCAACCAAGGTGAACTGACGAAGGATATCATCTTTGTGGGTAACAAGCAAAGAGCACTGATGGAAGACAGCTTGTTTTTCATTGAAAACCGATCAGCTGCACCAACTCACACAACCATGAGGCACAACCATGAGCATCGGTAGGTCATCGTGGTGATGCATCATCCATTTGGCATCAAGTTTGGGTGAGGCACCTATGAAGTTCGACAAATCCTCACTGTGGTCTGTTTCTTCTCAGTAATCAAGCTCGAGAAAGGAAGAACCACGTGGCAGAGGACAGTGAGGCGGAACAACAATGGCCATCCAATTTTGTGCAGTTCCACTAAAATTGAGGAAGACATGCCCGGGTAAGGAGATATGCATCGCTACTTCCAAAAATATAGAAAGGGATATAGTGTTGTTAATTTGTTTTACAAGATTAACAACGACATCTCAATTGTCAATAAGAATTAATGAAAAGTACACCAACAACAGAAGGATCATGATTATCTTGATGGGAACTAAACCAGGATACCCGAGAAAAAAAGAATTTCTTCATTTAACCAGTGATAGTATTAGATTAGCAGCAGCAATAGGAGCATATGGACAATGACCGCACAACCACCATGTACTTTTTGTCGAAACAACATGTATACCTCCACCGAGGCATAAATCAAGACAACTTTTCGAGTGGCATTTCCTCTATAATAGTAGGTGATGTTGTACCAGCCGACGAACCCTAGCTACTATACATGGGGAGCTGCGGAGTTGTCGCATAGAAGAAAACCCGCATGCAGCGACCTGGGGAGCTGGACCAGTACAAGAAGTTATACCTCAGGTGGGTGAGATCTCGTTTAGGCGGGCGGATGGGATCTGCCCACACGACGGCAGTGAACAAGGGCGCGGAGGACCTTCGTCCATGCCAGCGCCGGCTCCGAGAGGACGGTGCGCATCGGCTTCCTCCATCACCAACGGCGACAACGTCAACGCTGCACCTCCTCACCTCCCATAGCGGACGGGATTCGGCCGGATCTATGACCACAGGTGAGGAGAGAGATAGAGTGGACACTGTCATCTTGTTTTGATATGGAGAGGGTGAGAGAGCGAGACGCGAGAAACTCTATCACACAAGAGGCTATAATGGAGTAAAAAAATCTCTCCATAGTAGTGGCTTTAAATAGAATATGCGCATTCCCGAAAAAAAGAAACAAAAACTGGCGAACAATTTTTTAACGTACCAAGAAAGAAAACTCAATCAAAAACACGCCCCCGCTTCCAGGTCGCGAGAGTTGTTGCGCACACACACATAGACATAGACATGCATATCCGTGTTTACGTAAAATTCCATTTCCATCCCCATCTCCAATCATATTTGTCCAACTGGCACATTATTTACGTTGTTAATTATATACGCAGCAATATAAACGTACAACATCTCTTGTTTGCGGGCGTCCAGACCGCTGCCACGACCACTCCTGACCAACCCGAACCCTCTTCATCACCCGCGCGTGCTTCACGCCTGAAACAGTCAGTGCCGCATTCATGCCCGGCCAGAGCGGCCGCGACCTCTCACTGGCGGCGGCATTGAAGTGGCGCGCCGCCAGAGAGAGCGTGGCCCCCGCCGCTTCCTGGTGCACGCGACTACTCTACATTCAAAGGTCACAATAGCCGGCCACAATATGCATGTAAAAAGTTCTTGGGAGCCCGTGCTACAGCTAGCTGTCCTCCCCCAACTCGTCAATCTCTTCGAGTAGTGCTAGTACTCCATGGCGTGATCCATCGACAAGTAGGCGGGAAAGTTATCGTATACTCGGTTTGCGGTGAGTGGCATGCCGAGCGACCGTGTGGGGTCGAGCCCGGGAGGAGGGTGATACACGAACGCCACAGACGTGTTTAAACGCTGGTTTTGCTCGATGGCGCAATCCAACGAAACGAAACGTTGGTTTCTCTTCGTTTCCATTTTTTCTCCGGAAAAACGGAAACTTTTCACTCCATTTTCATTTCTATTCCAAGGTTGCCCCGTTACGACATTCCATCAAATACAAAGGAAAACTAACACGCACGCTGATGCATCTCAATGATTCACAGATCATATCCAATATTTACTTCACAACTAAAGACAAAAGTTGTGAGAGCATGTACGAAAGAAAAACTACTGATGGGGTCACTACGACTTAAACTCTAAACCCTAAACAGGATTTAATTTCCTGGCCAGGTATAACCTGTCGAAGGAAAGACGGCTGGCACCCTCAGATCATACGATGCTTTTGTGCAGTTCCACTAAAATCAAGCTGAGCATCCCTGATGGCAAAGATAGTGAAGAAGTGTGATTAGAATAATAGTACTGGCACTAGTTCATTAGACATAAACTCATCACAAGTAGAATACGATAGAAGTAGAGAAAGATCAACATGGAGATGGAGCTACGTGGGGAGCTGCGGCAGTGGAGCAAGCCGGCTCCAAAAGGAAGATGGACTACCTGGGACGTCGGGCTGTAGCTAGAAGGGCGGTTGGGACGCGGCATTGGCCCATAACGCGGTGATCCCCGATTGGGACGCACCGACTGTGGGTTTTCTCCCTCGCCGATGTCGACCGCGTCTAAGCAGAACATTATTCCCTTCCCCCAGCTGCGGGATCAGGCCGGATATGTGACCAGCGGTGTGGCCACCGTTGTTCTATGCTTGTGAAGAGAGCAACCCAAGCAAGTAGGCTTGTAGCTTAGGCTCCTGCTAGTGTATATATAGTGGTTTTTTTCTCTCCATATCAACCATTTTATATTGCGTACGTTTCATTGAAGAGTGAAATGATGGTTGCTTCTTACGACTAACTTACTATGTGATTTGACTGCTCCTTAGTGGCCCCTACACATACTCCCCCTACGTGTATGCAATAGTCACACGTACACATGGATGCAAAAACGCGCGCGACGCCCTAATGCATGCATGTCCGAGCACATGACAGAACGCACACAGTCACGCTCAAGTGCTCAACCTACACGTGCATGCACATACATACTCAGCCGGGGTGAGCTAGTGACCGTATAAACACCGGAAAATTTATGTATTGAGCGCAATGAGCGTATTATGAAGTCCACTAACCGTGTTTTTATAAATATACAATGACAGATAGTGTATTTATCTCGTTTGAAATTAAGCCATATTTACCGGAGAGGAGGCAGTATGGACTAGCATTACTTTGTTGTGTCCCGTCAACTTGCCGAACGAGGAGAAGCTTGCACGCGGTGGCTCACAGGACAAGGAGAAACTTTTGACTAATGCAAGCTCTTCCTCGCTCAGGTGGTGGACGTGCAACAGTTAATTCGGTGTCAGATTGCCAGAAGCATACACTATACTAGTACTTTTATTGTTCGACTTCCCGAAGAGGCGAACAGCCAAGCGCAAAGTTTACTAGTACTAGTACTACTACTATAGTCTATAGAGGTATGTACTCCTATACTAGTACTAGGAACCGGATGGAGGAGCATCTGCACTATTATTATATTTTTAAAATGTGATAAAGCAATCTTCAACACATTTGGTTCTCTTCGAGGGTTCTCGCATGTGATTATGGAATTTGATTGCATGGAACACTCGCCACAATTCTCGCTTAGTTCTGGCTCATATCCTGTTACAAATAGGAGTGCTCGGTAATATTTCCTCTTTTTTTGTTATTCAGCATGTAAACAGGTGAGCAAACCTTGCGGCGCATCTTTGTGCAAATCGTGCTTGCTGCACTTTGAATGTGGCCGAGAGCTGGCTTGATGAAACATCTCGCTTCCTACTTCTTTTTTTGCGGGGTACCTCGCTTCCTAGTGTCCAGTGTCTTGGCTGATCGTCCTAAGAATTCTTATATATGAATAAAGCTCTCTCATTTACCCGCAAAAAAGAATAAGCCATATTAACCGAAAAGGAGGGAGTATGGACCAGCACTACTTTTTGGTGTGTCCCGTCAACTCGCAGAATGAGGAGAAGCTTGCAGGACAAGGTGAAGCTCGCTTACGCCTTTTGACTAATGCAGCCTACCCTCGCCCATGCGATGGACATGCATCAGTCCATTCGGTGTCAGATTGTCAGAGGCATACACTGTAGTACCCAACATGCGGAGTACCATCATTGTTCGACTTCACGAAGAGGCGAAGAGCCAAGTGCAAGGTTTAGTAGTACGAGTAGTACTACTGCTAGAACCGCATGGTGGAGCGTCTGTGCTCTTATTTTTTTAATCTCTGATAAAGTACGCATTTATTCCGGAGAAGGATGGAAAACGGTAGCCAACATGTAATGATGATATCGATCAACCATGCTCCAATATATCTTGGCCTCCGTGCGAGCCCGTCTGTGTGTTCTCGCTCCTCGTCTCTCTCAAGGAACGGTGGGTTGGCCATTTTGCCGTCAATTGAGATCAGTTTGCTCAGACTCCAGTCCCACATGTCAGTGATATGCCAAGAGGAGGTGCATTGACAGACTGGCCATACGCGTACTTGGTTTTGCACCTTCATACCACTCCTCCCTCCATCACAGTTTCAAGGACGCGCTTCATTATGATGCATTTCTCTCAATGCATTTCCACCACCAGAGAGACTTTAGACGCGTTTGGTTTAATGCTCAATTAATTAGGGCGTGGTAACCACATTCAAGTCCACAAATTTCTCTCCATGTAGAACTACAGAGTGGAGTAAGTCATGCATGTGTGTACCCAGGGTGGAAGCACTGCATGCATGTGTGTACGCATTATTTCCTCTAGTAATAGACGTCGTGCTATGACTACCAATGCTATTTTTCAGGCCAATCTCTAGTCGCCTTGGTCCCACAGATTTTTTTCTTTTGCTGAAGCACGCTCTATAAACAGTGAAGGATGGAGTAGTATGAGCGGATTCAAAGAAGAGCGTATTAATGGTTGCTTCTTTCGAGCAACATACGGTGGGAAAGGTGGGGCTTATGATTTGACTACTCATTACTCACTATTAATGTGGCGCAACGACCGGGCTAAGTCTCCCATGCGGTTGTGCACTACCCCCTCGGTTCTTAAATATACTCCGGAGTATATGTCTTTCTAGAGATTTCAACGAGTGACTACTCAAATATTTGTCTTTTTAGAGATTCAAATGGACTACTACATATGGATGTATATAGACATATTTTAGAGTGTAGATTCACTCATTTTGCTCTGTATGTAGTCACTTGTTGAAATCTCTATAAAGACAAATAGAGTATTTAGGAACGGAGGGAGTACACATACGAAGCAAAATGAGTGAATCTACACTCTAAAATATGCCCATTTGAAATTTGTAAAAAGATAAATATTTAGGAACGAAGGAGTATACTTTGTGCATGGCACATGGACCCGGATGTTGAAGAGGCTTCTGGCAATGCTATCAAGCTTCCAGCATTAGTTTACATAATTGATGTACTATACAAATAATTTTCCAGCAACATGAAATTGTACAATGGTGTGAGCTTTCAGCTTTTGTTTCGTGTGTCTTGCCATCGCTGCTCTTTCACAAACAATAAAAAACTAAGTTCCTTGCTAATGCATCTGAATTATTAGCAGATCAGAGCTAATATTTACATCACAACTGAACACAAAGTTGTGAGAAGGTGTTAATTAAAATTGATCCATGCTTTCATTGGCAACAACGTCCCCCTAGCTCTGTCTAAATCAACAAGGCATGTTGGGAAAAAAGTAGCTGTCTGGAGCATGCAACATTCCGATCATTTTGTGTTGTTCCACTAAAATAGAGCTGAGCGTCCCTGTTCCAAAGATATTAAGTGTGATTATGATAATAGAGGACTGCTGATGAAACAATAAACACACAAATAGAAACCGGTCACCTTTGCACTCTCTCTTAAGACTAACTAGTTGGATGGAGTTGGATGAGGAGGATAGAGCAAAACCAATCTCCCTTTGTGCAGTCGCCCTAAAATGTAGAGACGTTGCCCGTGTGACATTTTAGTACAACTGCACAAAACACTCTTAAGAAAAAAGTGATTTGTGCAGTTCACCAAAAGGTCGCAATAGCAACGAGGTGAAATGGATAGCCCTGTTTGCAAAAAAGAGGTACAAAGGAAACAATTACTTGCCAATAACAGTTGATGACACATGCGACGACAAAAAAGAAGCATATTTCATGTGCTAAGGGAAGATAACAACACGGTTGTGTTTGTCTAAAATGGTGTGAGGACGAGATTGCAGTATGGAAAGTACGCCGGACAATCTATGTTTTGGGCAAAGAACTATGGAAGATCCACATGCAGCGACGTGGGAAGACGGGAAGTGGAGCAAGGCCGGAGGGGACACCTGGAGGTCGTCGGGATGTAACTAGGTGAGCGGCGGCGGGCGGGATCTGCCCATACTGCGGCAGCGAGCAGGTGGCGTAGGCCCTACTGCGTCGGAGCTTGCTCAGAGAGAACGGCGTGTACCGCAGATCGGGACGTGCTGCCTCGGCGCCGTCGAACGGAGATGCAGCCGGATTAGTGACCAACGGTGTGAGAGAGAGAGAGGCCACCGCAGCCTTGTGTGAGATACTCTGGAGAGAAACAAACCAGGCAGGCAGGCTCCATTGTATATAGTGGAGCGGACTACCTTTTTCTCCATAAAAATCGTTTTATATTTTGTGTACGTTCCATTGAGCGGTATAACTTTATTTAAAAATAGCGCGCCAACGCATGAAGTCGAACTTTGTTTCGTGCACGCGTGGTACAAGACCTTCATAGGTAAACAACCGCTACACGCGTTCAAATTAGCATGTGGGCTGCCATTTCGTACAGAAATGAGCTCCACCGTGTACCCGCGCGGGTGTAGCTGGGCACGAAGCATGAGTACATGCACGATGCACCTATTCTCTTCTTGTTTACGCACACCACCTATGTGGGGTTGTGTGAGAGAGATACAAACGTAGAGAGATATAGTGTGTGGGTTCGTGAGAGTTTATTTGGGGGGGTCAATCAAAAAATGTAACATATGCAATGTGTGTGAAATAGAGTCCTGGATATATCATATATATAGAGGGGGCGATCCACGAGAAGAGAGTGGAGGTATCATTGGCTTGAGTTGTCCATAGAATCAAAGAGAGGGACAATGTGTGTTTGTGTGTGTGCGCACGCGTGATTGATAAAGAGTGCCATCGAATTTGTGTGTGCCCACGTCAAAGATATAGAGTGGCTGGCCTACTGGAACGTGAGAGGGGACAGGTGCAGTTTGTCTCTGTGGCATGGATACCTACCTACAACGCTCGACTATCGGTGTGTGGTGGGGGGAGGGAGGCCTAATTAACTATAGAGGTACAATGGCTGGTATATGTGTGGAGGAGGAGAGAGGCCTAATGAAAGTGCAACTAATCCCCGGGTGGTTTTGGTAATTAATAACAACATATATATCATTGAACTAATAGTTACTTGAGAATCATTTCAGAAAGTTCAGTGATATGGGTATGGCAAGGACTGAAGAAGTGGACCCCTCAAAATGCTAAGGCAAGCATTGGCAAAAGCTCAAGACTCCATTTTTGGTTTAGTGATCCAAGATCACATTGAGTCCATAGGAAAAGCCAATACTATTAAAAGGGGATGAGGTTATGATGATGATCTGGTTGCTCAAGTTCTTAGTGATACATCTCCTAAACTATCAGCAACTTTCACTGCCATATACACTCATAAGTAGTCTCGGTCCCACCGATATTCCAAACTCAGTCACACCGAGATGAACCACCTCAGCCATAAAGCCAAACCCTAGCAAACTCGGATTTTCCGATTCTGAACTCGGTCTCACCGAAAAATGAGTTGCCAAGCTTCTGTAACCTTCTGTCATCAAATCGGTGTCACCGAGATGATGAAGTCGGTCCCACCGAAATTGGCATGCTCTTGTCATTGCACGAATCGGACTAACCGAGATTGTATTTTCGGTCCCACCGAAAATCCCAACGTTCACATTATTTGAACTATCGGTCTCACCGAGTTGTCAACTTCGGTCCCACCGAGATTGGTCAAATGTGTGTGACGGTTGGATTTTGTGTGGAGGCTATTTATACCCCTCCACCCCCTCTTCATTCGTGGAGAGAGCCATCAGAAAGAACTACCACTCCTACCTTACATTTCTGAGAAGAGAACTACCTACCCTTGTGTTGAGATCAAGTTGCTCCACTCCCACCATATGAAGCTTGATCTCTAGCCTTCCCAAGTTGCTTTCCACTCAATCCTTTCTTCCACCACAGCCAAATCAGTGAGGAGAGTTGAGTGTTGGGGAGATTATCATTTGAAGCACAAGAGCAAGGAGTTCATCATCATCTACAACATCTATTACCTTTTGGAGGGTGGTGCCTCCTAGATTGGTTAGGTGTCGCTTGGGAGCCTCCGTCGAGATGTGGAGTTGAACCAAGAAGTTTGTAAGGGCAAGGAGATCGCCTACTTCGTTAAGATCTACCCCGAGTAAGGCTAGTCCTCCGTGGGCGTAGGCCATGATGGAATAGACAAGGTTGCTTCTTCGTGGACCCTTCATGGGTGGAGCCCTCCGTGGACTCTCGCAGCCGTTACCCTCCGTGGGTTGAAGTCTCCATCAACGTGGAAGTACGATAGCACCACCTATCGGAACCACGAGAAAAATCACCGCGTCTCCAAAATTGCGTTTGCTCTTCTCCACCTCTCTTTACTACATGTGCAATTTACTTTCCGTTGCCTATACTCTAGAATTGCATGTGTAGGGTGATGCTTGACTTGATCATAATTGTGAATCTGCCAAAAACTGTTCTTTGTCAAAAGGCAGAATTTTTATATTGTCAAGTAGTCTAATCACCCCCCCTCTAGACATACTTTCGATCCTACAAGTGGTATCAGAGCTCTTGGTCTCCATTGTATTGGTTTCCATTGCATTGGACTCCATAAGCTTGGTTTCACAACCTAGGAGAGTATGGCGTCTAGTGAGGGTAATTTTCGTAGAGGTCCTTACTTTGATGGTACAAATTTTGCTAGTTGGAAGCATAAAATGAAAATGCATATTCTTGGTCATAACCCAGCCGCATGGGGCATTATTTGTGTTGGTATGCAAGGTGAATTCTTCGAGGAAGGAAAAGTTCCGGATCGCGAAGCTACAACGGAAGAATTGCGGATGTTGCAAAACAATGCTCAAGCTTGTGACATTCTCTTCAATGCCTTGTGTCCCGAGGAGTTCAACAAAATCAGCCGTCTTGAGAATGCAAAAGAGATTTGGGATACTTTGGTTGAAATGCACGAAGGTACCGAGTCCGTGAAGGAGTCAAAGCTAGATATTCTTCAAGGTCAACTTGACAAGTTCAAGATGAAGGATGGTGAAGGAGTCGCTGAAATGTACTCTAGGCTTGCTCTCATCACAAATGAGATTGCCGGCTTAGGAAGCGAAGAAATGACCGACCGATTCATCATCAAGAAGATTCTCAGAGCTTTGGATGGAAAGTATGACACCGTGTGCACTTTGATCCAAATGATGCCAAACTACAAGAATCTCAAGCCAACCGAAGTCATTGGAAGAATTGTTGCTCATGAGATGACACTTAAGGATAAAGTAGAGCTTCACAACAAGTCAAGTGGTGCTTACAAAGCTACAAGTGATGCTCCCACAACCTCAAGTGACAAGTTAATTTCCAATGAAGAGATAAGCCTAATGGTCAAGAACTTCAACAAATTCTACAAGAATAGAGGCAAAGAGAGAAGCTCAAAGTCTAGATCATATGATGAAAAGAGATCTTCTAGTCGTGATCGAAACTGCTACAATTGTGGAAGACCCAGACACTACTCAAATGAGTGTACGGCTCCCCACAAGAGAAGAGAAGAATCTCCAAGAAGAAGAAGCTCAAGAGATGAGTCACCTCGGAAAGAGAGAAGGAGCAGAGATGATCGTTATGAACGAAGACCCTCTCGGAGAAGCAAGGATTCGGAGAGGAAAGACAAGTCATCAAGGAGCTACACAAGAAGAAAACATCAAGCTCATGTAGGTGAATGGGTCTCCGGCTCCGACTCCGACAATCAATCCGAAGGAAGCTATCACTCCAACTCCAACTACAGTCAAGATGAAGGTGTTGCCGGTCTTGCTCTCGTATCCTCCAACTCCAACTCCTACGACTTATTTGATTCACCAAATGAGGGAATTGGAAGATGCTTCATGGCTAAAGGCCCCAAGGTATCACACCCTGAATTCATTGACTTCAATAGTGATGAGGATGACTTGCTTGGTGAAGATGAGCTCTTACATGATAAAACCAGTGAGCCTAGAAACGATGAACATGCTAGTAGTCTTTATAGTCGAGAAGAGTCGAATGACAATGCTATGAAGGAGATTGAGCGTCTAACTAAAGAACTAAACATTCTTAAGTTAGCTCATGAAACAACTCAAGAAGATCATAGAGAGCTCCTAAGATCTCATGAGAAGCTACGCTTCGAGAAGCTCACTCTAGAGCAAGAACATGAGTTTCTAAAAGCAATCAATGACGATCTTCGAAAGAAGAGTTCTTCATATCTTGCCAAACGACTTCTCTTGTCTAATTTCTTGCCACCCATTAAGACTAAGCATGACAAGCATAAGAAAAATTCTTTCTCTAGTAGTAACAATAACCATGCTAAATCCAATGTTGTTGCTTCTAGTAGTTCTCTTGATTCCACTAACCATGTTTCAAGCCAAGTTACACTTGAGCAAGAAAATAGTTTATTGAAAGGGATTATAGAGAAAGGTGTCTACAAGAGCCTTGCCGGAAGCAAGAACTTTGAGGAAATTGTTCGCAAGCAAGGAAGGCACCGGAAGAATCAAGGAATTGGTTTTGAGCGAAAGTTCAATGCCGAAGGTGTTGAATGGGAAGAAGGTCGATATCCTACTCCACAGTTTGTTCCTCAAAAGGAGAAGTATGATCCTACTTCTTCCAACGTGGAACAAGCTCAAGATGACCTTCCACCACAAGACCACAAGCTAAAAGGCAAGGACAAGCTTCAAGAGGAGATTGATGCATTTGTTGAAGCACCTCAAGCCATGGTCAAGTGGGTTCCCAAGGAAACGTCAAGTTCTACTTCGTCAAGCTCAACTACAACCCCAAGGATTCCCATCAAGATGATGTGGATCCCGAAGAAGAAGAACTAGAAAGTTCTTGAGGGTGACTCCGCCAACATACTTCACTCACATTCATTTTGGCAAAAACTTGTGCAATCAACTTCCACATCGTGCACTAGTTCATGGAGTCACAAACCCTCTTGTTGGTAAGTCAAGGGACAAGGTAATCATTGCTTTCATGGACATCATCTATTGTGAACTTCAATCTATGTCCATGGATATCCTTGTTTGTTCCTTGTGGGACTAACCCATGTAGGTATTGAAAGTGCCCGAATCCAAAGGATAGCTCCCAACTCTTGATGATCTTCATCAACATTGAGCATCCACATCTTCAACATCTACATGAAGTCTTCTACGACAACCCAAGGTTAGTTTGACCCTTTAAAAGGGGTTCTCACATCTAGGGGGAGCTTTGCTCTAAAAATTGAGCAAAAGCATCTTCAAATGATGTGAACACATCAATGCTTTATGTAAAAGTGGTAACCCCACTTGTGCTTAAACGATGAGTATGACCTATGATCAAATGTTCTCATTTGGCTCCTAAGTCAATATACTCATATAAAGATGACCTAGTCATCGACAAATTGTGTGATAGTAGCTAGAGTTTTGGTTGTGCATGTTTGACACATATTTCATTTGCTATCTTATTGTGTGAGCATGTTGGATGCATGATTTTATCCATTCGAGGACATCCATTTGTTGCTTTGGTCGTTTTGATTTTTCTGACCAACTGGATGGACAAGAATGCCTAAGTACCTCCCCTAGCTATCTATGCTTTCTTGTCTCAAACTCTATTCATGCTTACATCACAAATTTTGAACAAGTCATTTTCGGACCCTCCGGGTGAGGAGCACTCGGAGCCACCGATCCGTCAAGGGCTAATTTCCAAAACCTTCTAATTGATTTCGGTCAGACCAACTCACTCAAACTCGGTCGAACCGAAAGCATTTAGACTGATCTAGGTTTTCACCTCGGTGAAACCGAGTTGTGATTTTCGGCGTGACCGAAGTGCATAACTGCCTAGCAGTTATCCATCTCGGTGCCACCGAGTTTTACAACTCGGTCCCACCGACAGCAAAGGGGTATTTATACCGAGGGCCGCGCGCGTTGATTTCTCCTTCAAACGTTTCGCCCCCACACCCCTTGCTACCGTCGCCTTGGTCTCCGAATCGTCGCCGTCGTCGCCTGTGCGCCCTCGCCTCAGGTCTCCTTCGCCGTCAACGGACATCCTCTCCGCGCCGTTGCCGCCGTAGAAAAACTCCACCAAGTTAGGGTGAGTTTTGATCCCACTCGTGCTCTCATCTCCGATTCAATGCACGTTTGGACTGCCTAGAATCTTGCCACGATTGAAATCCTCCTGTACACCAGATTAGTTCGTTTGAACTAGATTCGAGTAAAAGTTTTAGGGTTAGGTTTCCGCCGAACACATCTCGGTGAGACCGATTTTATAGTTTCGGTATGACCGATTTGGCCTATGGCCATTGCACTGCACCCTTCGGTCCAACCGAGTTGTGCAAATCGGTGTGACCGAAATGAAAATTCTGTGAAACCCTAGTGTTTTCGGCAGGACCGAAACCCACTTCGGTCCAACCGAAAGTGGTGTGCCAGCTCCTGTTTAACACTTCGGATTCACCGAATCTTAAACTCGGTCTGACCGAAATGTCTTCTGTGAAAACCTAATACTAGAATTTGAACTCATTTTTTTGCAAAATCTTCTGCATTTTGTGATGACTCTTCTTCTCTGCCTACACCTATTCTATTCACAGGTTGTCAGCCATGTCAGATGCCAGTGACAGTCAGAACAGGTCAGAGACACCCATTGCAGATATTCCAGAGGCAGGCACTAGTCCTGATCCTAGCAGCTCATCAGATGATGGTGAGAGGAGTACACCAAGTGGTTTGCCTCCTGCAGCCACCAGAGCCAGAAAGAAGAGGAATTCAGATGATGAAGATTCAGATTTTGTCGTTGAGGAAGAAGTGACCTCAAAGCCCAAAAGGAAGGTTGTTGCCAAAGAGCAACAAGGTCAACAAACTAAGAAGGGCACCAGCAAAGTCAAGCAGTCAACTGTTGCTCAGAAGCTGAATTTGGGAGAGGCAGCTGCAAGCAAAGTGAAGAAAACCTCCAAGAGAAAGAGGCTAGTGCATGATGCAGCAGAAGAAGATGAGGATGAGGAAGCACCCCAGCCTCCTCCTCAGAAGCCTAAGTTCATGGGTGATGCCATTAAGGCTGGAGCCACATCAAAGCCCAAGCAATCTGCTCCAGCTAAGGCAGCTCCAGCAAAGCCTGCTGCCAAGCCCAAGAAGACCGTCAGAAACATTCCAGCGTCTGAAAAGAACAAGGATGATGTGCCACCAGCTGTGTCAGATGATGAAGGACCAGTTTTGCTGAAACTTCGTCCAAAACTGCCACTACATAATGATGCTCATCCTCAAGCTGAGGATATGAAGGAAAGGAAAGATAGAGGTCTCAGGCTATGGAGACAAGCTGACCCATATGCCGGGAGAAGAAGAACTGCTGTAGATCCCAGATTTCACACCAGAGAGCAGCAGGACTTCTATGAGACCGTGCTGATGGACAAGAAGCCCATAGTCGCAGACACCAGATACGTTGACTGGAAGTACATTGACAGCGAAGAGCACAGAGATTTCTTTCCACATGTGCATGAAAGTTTCACTGCATGTGGCGTTGCAGACTTTGTAGGTCAGAAATTGACCAGTTGGAACGATGAGATGATAATGCAATTCTATGCCACAGCTCACTTCTACCCTGATGAAAGATTATATGGATGACTGAAGGTCAAAGATTTTCTTCTACTGTTGAAGAATGGGCAGAAATTCTGAATGCTCCAGTGCAACGAGAAGATGATATTGATGTATATGGGATTCCAAAGAAGAATCATGAATCCATGAAGAACATGTACAAAGAGGTTCCAGCAAAGGATTTGGGAATCTGGAAGCTCGGCTCAGTCTACTATCTCCAGGCAGGATTACCTACCACTAATACTATTTTGAGGCATACCTTGATGCCCAAGTCTGGAGATCATCGCATGATCAGAGGATACTCTATCAACATGTTGCACATACTTGATGAGAAAGCACCTTTCAAGGTGATGGACTTGATGGTAGAGACCATTAAGAGGACTGCAGCTGACCAGAAAAGGTCATGTGGATTTGCCCCACAGATTCAGATGCTTATCAATGCCAAGTTTGGCACGGGCACATTCTTGTTGGATAGAGAACATTTACCACTGCAGCCAGAGCATGAAGACAATGTTGTTGTGATGGATGAGGACGACCCGACATCTGTTGAAGGTCAAGCCAAGATCGAAGCTGCTAAGAAAGCCAAAGCTGACAAGGAAGCAGCAGCAGCAGTAGCTAAACCAAAGAGTTTCGGAGAGCAAATTCTTGAAGCTACCCAAAGGATTGAACAACGCCTGGCCAGCATTGTACAGTCTCAGGAGAGCTTAGAGAGGATTGTTGAGGACAAGATCCACGCTCTGGACGTGAAGCTGACTGAAGTGCAAGTGACTGTCAACAAGCTCGAGGCAGACATTGAGGAAGCAAAGCGGGAGAAGGAAGAGCTCATGCGTGAGATGCAGGATGACTTAGTCCAGGATGCTTATCAACAGACTGCTCCGGTTCCCACAGGACCCCGATCAGCTGCTATTCCAGTGACTGACACCAGGACTACAGCTTCAGCACCTCCCACAGTTCCAGCAGTTACTCCTACACCAGCTCCAGCTCCAGTGACCACTCCTCCAGCACAGACATCAGCTGAAGTCTTCGCCGATGCTGTCATATCCACTCCGACATCAACCCAGACGGGAGCCGCCAGCAGAGTCCCCAGTGACGCTTAGCTCTATGCTTTTTCGAACTTTTTGGTAACTTGTTGCCAAAGGGGGAGAAATTGTATAGATCATAGGACTTCGAGAGAGAGAGTGTTGTTGTTTTTGCGCTTTTGCTCTTTCGTTCTTTTGCGGTTTCTTTGAGATACTTTTGGTATTCGAGACATTCAGTGTGTTTGATACTCCGTTTGATTCTACCTTAATGAGTGCTTGGTCGTACTATGCTTTAATGTGTGCTTAATGCTTATCATATGCCATTCCTATCTTGTATGACCATTTACTCATGTCTTGGTGATTGGGTGCATGATGTTCATTCTTATCATTTTGTGCGCTCCACCAAGATGTATGTGACATGGAAGAGTGACCCATGATCCTAATCGATTGTGCATTTGCATTCAAACACAAATCTTAAATAATGCACAAATTTAGGGGGAGCTCTTGCTTATCACATACTTCTCAAAGCGACGATATTATTCATTGATTATATCATTTGTCGAAGCTTTGATCTATATGTTGTCATCAATTACCAAAAAGGGGGAGATTGAAAGTGCAACTAATCCCCGGGTGGTTTTGGTAATTAATAACAACATATATATCATTGAACTAATAGTTACTTGAGAATCATTTCAGAAAGTTCAGTGATATGGGTATGGCAAGGACTAAAGAAGTGGACCCCTCAAAATGCTAAGGCAAGCATTGGCAAAAGCTCAAGACTCCATTTTTGGTTTAGTGATCCAAGATCACATTGAGTCCATAGGAAAAGCCAATACTATTAAAAGGGGATGAGGTTATGATGATGATCTGGTTGCTCAAGTGCTTAGTGATACATCTCCTAAACTATCAGCAACTTTCACTGCCATATACACTCATAAGTAGTCTCAGTCCCACCGATAGTCCAAACTCAGTCACACCGAGATGAACCACCTCAGCCATAAAGCCAAACCCTAGCAAACTCGGATTTTCCGATTCTGAACTCGGTCTCACCGAAAAATGAGTTGCCAAGCTTCTGTAACCTTCTGTCATCAAATCGGTGTCACCGAGATGATGAAGTCGGTCCCACCGAAATTGGCATGCTCTTGTCATTGCACGAATCGGACTAACCGAGATTGTATTTTCGGTCCCACCGAAAATCCCAACGTTCACATTATTTGAACTATCGGTCTCACCGAGTTGTCAACTTCGGTCCCACCGAGATTGGTCAAATGTGTGTAACGATTGGATTTTGTGTGGAGGCTATTTATACCCCTCCACCCCCTCTTCATTCGTGGAGAGAGCCATCAGAAAGAACTACCACTCCTACCTTACATTTCTGAGAAGAGAACTACCTACCCTTGTGTTGAGATCAAGTTGCTCCACTCCCACCATATGAAGCTTGATCTCTAGCCTTCCCAAGTTGCTTTCCACTCAATCCTCTCTTCCACCACAGCCAAATCAGTGAGGAGAGTTGAGTGTTGGGGAGATTATCATTTGAAGCACAAGAGCAAGGAGTTCATCATCATCTACAACATCTATTACCTTTTGGAGGGTGGTGCCTCCTAGATTGGTTAGGTGTCGCTTGGGAGCCTCCGTCGAGATGTGGAGTTGAACCAAGAAGTTTGTAAGGGCAAGGAGATCGCCTACTTCGTGAAGATCTACCCCGAGTAAGGCTAGTCCTCCGTGGGCGTAGGCCATGATGGAATAGACAAGGTTGCTTCTTCGTGGACCCTTCGTGGGTGGAGCCCTCCGTGGACTCTCGCAGCCGTTACCCTCCGTGGGTTGAAGTCTCCATCAACGTGGAAGTACGATAGCACCACCTATCGGAACCACGAGAAAAATCACCGCGTCTCCAAAATTGCGTTTGCTCTTCTCCACCTCTCTTTACTACATGTGCAATTTACTTTCCGCTGCCTATACTCTAGAATTGCATGTGTAGGGTGATGCTTGACTTGATCATAATTGTGAATCTGCCAAAAACTGTTCTTTGTCAAAAGGCAGAATTTTTATATTGTCAAGTAGTCTAATCACCCCCCCTCTAGACATACTTTCGATCCTACACCTAACTCATGTATTAAGCGAGGTTCGATCTACCTCATGTATTAAGGGAGATCGATCGGCATCCATGCATATGTGTAGGAGAGGAATAAGGTTGGGAGAGAGACAGAGCTAGAGTGTTAAAGGGGGTGGTAGTGGAGTTGCTTCTAACAAATTGTGGGATAGGCTTGCTAGACAAACGGAGGGCACGCCTGCAATATCAATAAGAGAGGGGATGGCTGCCTGTTTGTGCACGTGCGTGTGAGAGACGGGTCAGGAGGCATGCACGAATGATGAGGGGGGACGATATGGTTGTGGTAAGCAGATGTAACTACATAGGAAGATCAATCGTCCTTTGTCAAATAAATGAGAGACATAACTTGTGAGGTATGTCGATCGATGGGGGGGATAGTTAAAGTTGACCTAGGTATATGTTGGGAGATCGAGCGGTATACATGCATGTGTGTTAGAAGCAAATGAGGCACGGGGAGAAGGATAGAGAGAGGGGGATGCATCTAGGAGCACTACAAAAAAAGACACATCCGTGACAATTTGGGTCGAACGAAAAAAAAATTTGTCATACATATGACACTTCTATGACGATAATTGTGACAAAACCTGGTATCATCATAGATGTGGTGGGCTCCTACTTCTATGACAAAAAATCATGACAGAAAATGGGCTTTTCATCCTGGGCGGGACGGAGACGCAGCTGCATGACATTCTTTGGGCCGTCCATGATGGAATAAACGGTGGTAGAAGCGAGGGCGAGGAAAATTTCAGGGAGTTCCCGGTTACGGTGGGCGAGGTCGGGGGACGAGCGATGCGCATTTCTCTCGTACATGTACGCGCATGTGTGCGAGGCGTTGGCTCTAACTGAACCCGAGTGAGGCGGTGGGCTCTAACTGAACCCGAGCGGTTGCACTGCAGGCTACGCGTTACAGAACCCGAGCGATCGATCGATGGCTGTTAACTGAACCCGATCGAGCGATTCCTTCGCTACTCCTACTAACTGAAGCCGATCGATTGGATGAACAGTGAGCGTTGCGGGGGGGTGGATGAACAGTGAGCGGTGGCGTTGCCTCTGATGAACAGGACCCCGTGGTATGGAGGGATGGATGAACAATAGACGGTGGAGGGGTGCCCGTGGAGGGGTGGTTGAACAGTAGCCGGTGGAGTAGCGCGCGGTGGAGGTTGGATGAACATGAGCCCGTGGAGGCTGGAGGAGGTCAACGATAGCCCGTGGAGGCTGGAGGAGGTCGACGGTGGAGATTAACAGTATCTCGTGGAGTCCCGTTTTGCGGTACGCCACACCCCTCCCGATGAACAGGACCCCCGTTTCGACCGTAGCGCTCCAACACAAGTTCGTTTCGTCCGTTTTGCGGTACGCCACACCCCTCCCAATGAACAGGACCCCCGTTTCGACCGTAGCGCTCCAACACAAGTCCGTTTTGTCCGTTTTGCGGTACGCCACACCCCTCCCAATCAACGGGACCCCCGTTTCGACAGTAGGAGGTCCATTTCCTCCGTTTTGTGGTACGCCAGACCCCTCCCGATGAACAGGATCCCGTTTCGAACGTGGCCGGTCGAACACAAGGCCGTTTTCTCCGTTGTGCGGTACGCCAGGCCTCGTTTCCATCGCCTGTTCCGTCCAAGCCCTCCCGATGAACACGACCACGCATTCCGTTCTGACCCAGCCGGTTGGCTCCCCATGAGCACGACGATGACGTTGTTTCTCCATTCTGACCTAGCCATGTACACGAGCCGTCGCCATACGTATGCGCGAGTAGGCATTTGAGACCTTGCCTGTATGTACGTATGTGGCCGTATTTTCTTTCTTGCACCCTGGCCGTTGTACGTACGTGTACATGCTACGTGCGTGCCTCTACTACGACACGTGCGCGCCTCTACATCGACCAGTATATACGTACATACATGTTCTCGACCAGAATAACAACACTACGTACGCTTCGACCAGGTGGGTCCCGACTGTCAGGCACTTCCTTGTGTGTGAAGGTGTAGTTGGTGGGTCCCAGCAGTTAGGGGGGAAACATTTTTTTGCAAAATACGGTGGCCCGTCCGGTGGGTCCCCGCTGTCAGGTGGAGGAATAATTATTTTGCGCATAATAAGGAGGCACTTCCTTGCGGCTGCCGTGGACCCAGTTGTCAGCCTCTCCACGCACAGTACTCTTCCGATGGAAGTCGGTCGTTGACCACATTGACCACGCCGCGCCGAGAGCACCACGGCGGTGGACGACGGCGAGGCCTAGGAAGGGGATGACGCAGAGCCGGGGAAGACGCGGCAGTGGATGCCCACGCGAAGAGGAGTACGAGGGTTCACAGGTTCGGCTACGGTGTGAGGCTACCGTCGCCGCAGAATAACAGGGGGTGTGGGTGAGTAATGGCCTGGCTAGCGGTGGGAGTAGTAGTGGGCGGTGAGGCCTCCGCAGTAGCCAGCCACGGAAGGCAGGAGCATCCGGCACGACCGGCGTTGCTTTGGGCGGCTGTAGAACGAAGACCAGAGGTTGAAGAAGCACTACGGACGTTGGATGGACATCGTATGGTCACTGGAGTATTGACTAAGTTGACAAAGCCCTCCATCCCTGCCAACTTAGTAGGCCCACAAGTTAGCCTGCCACTACACTGGGTCCCAGCTAGCAGGGGGAGTATTCATTTTTTTTGCGTAATAAGGAGGCACTTTCTTTCGTGCGAAGACATAGCTGGTGGGTCCAAGCTGTTAGCGGCGGTAACGTTTTTTTTGTGAAATACAGAGGCCCTTTTGGTGGGTCCCAGATGTCAGGTGGAGGAATCATTATTTTGTGCATAATAAGGAGGCATTTCCTTGCGTGCGGCCATGGACACAGCTGTCAGCCTCTCGACGTACAGTCCACTTCATATGCATGTCGATCGTTGACCACGTTGACCAGGCCAGGCCGAGAGCACCAGGGCGGTGGACGACGGCGAGGCCTAGGAAGGGAACAACACGGAGGTAGGGAAGACTCGACAGTTGTTTCCCACGCGGAGGGGAGTACGACTATATGAGGGTTTACTGGTTCATCTGCCGTCGCTGGAGAATAACAACAGGTGTGGGTGAGTAGAGGGATGGCTAGGCCAGTGATGGGAGTACGGTGGAGCGGTGAGGCCTGCGCGGTAGCACAGCCGGCCATGGGGAGAAGGGAGAAGGCAGTCCCGCCGGTGCTTGTTTGAGCGGCTGGAGCAGGAAGAGCAGAGATTGAAGAAGCACGACGGCCGTTGGATGGAAATCCAACAGTCACTGCTTGTGCGTCAACCTTTTTTATAGGAAAGCCTCAAATCTGTGGAAAACAGCATATAGCCCATCTGCCATTATTTCTAATAATTTACAGCCCATTTGCTAATTCTTAAGGTTTTTTTGGTGGCCATATTCTTTTTGTTGGCATTACAGCCCATATTGTGGCCACGGTTAAAAAATTATACGAAATTTTGCATAATTCGGTGCAGTCTGAACTGTTTTTAATCCCGAAATTTCGAGTCACATTCAAAATGATTTTAAAAATAAATGTATATCAATATCAAATCCAACAAATTGTCCACGCATAAAAATAAATGCAATTTAAAATCTCGAAATGAAAAAAAGATATTTGAAACTAATTGCCGGTTTGATGTGTTTTAAAAATGTACAACCCATTTCTCATTACTGATAGGCCATTTTCTCGGCCAGCCGAATGAAGCTCTCCTTGTGTTGAAAGATTTCCAGCCCAACAGGCCTGACAAAGAAACTTACTTGGCAAATCACAAAAAAACTGGGCTATGGCCGCCGTGGACCCGGCTGTCAGCCTCTCCACGTACGGTACTCTTCCAATGGAAGTCGTTCCTTGACCACGTTGACCATGCTGCGCGGAGAGCACCACGGCGGTGGACGACGGCGAGGCCTAGGAAGGGGACGACGTGGAGCCGGGGACGACGCGGAGCCGGGGAAGACGCGACAGTGGATGCCCAAGCGGAGAGGAGTACGAGGGTTCACTGGTTCGGCTGCGGCGTGAGGCTGTCGTCGCCGCAGAATAACAGGGGGTGTGGGTGAGTAGAGGGATGCCCTGGGCCAGCGGTGGGAGTAGTAGGGGGCGGTGAGGCCTCCGTGGCATCACAGCCGGCCACGAGAGGCAGGAGCACGCGGCACGACCGGTGTTGCTTTAGGCGGCTGGAGCAAGAAGACCAGAGGTTGAAGAAGCACTATGGTCGTTGGATGGACATCGTACGGTCACTGGAGCTCGAATCATTCATATTGACTAAGTTGACAAAGCCCTCCGTCCTCATCAACTTAGTAGGCCCACAAGTCAGCCACCCACTATGGTGGGTCCCAGCTAGCAGGGGGTATTCATTTTTTTGTGCGTAATAATGAGGCACTTCCTTGCATGCAAAGATATAGCTGGTGGGTCCGACCAGTCAGCGGGGGAACGTTTTTTTGCAAAATACAGAAGCCCTTCCCACGTACAGTGCGTAACAAGGAGGAACTTTCCTTGCGTGCAACCATGGACCTCATGGGTCCCAGCCGTCAGGCTCTCCACGTACAGTCCTCTTCCGATGACTCTCGTATGTTGACCATGCCCGCCGAGCACACTGAGGCGGTGGATGACGGCGAGGCCCCAGAGTGGAACGACCCGGAGATGGGGAAGACACAGCAATGGAGTCGCAGATGGAGAGGAGTGGGAAACTTGACTGGTTCGGGTGCGGAGTGGGCCTACACTCGGCAGATAATAACAGGAGGTGCGGAGTGGAGGGATGGCCTGGCCGTCGGCGGGGTAGCGTTTCGCTGAGGAGCACAAAACGATGCCGCTGGACGCCGAAGGCTGGAGCAGGCGGTTCCGGCAGCGCTGGGGGAAGAAGACGAGAGATTGAAGAAGAATGCCGGCTGTTGGATGTAAATCCAACGCCTTCTTAGGCTTTAACCTACTGGCCCACATGTCCGCCAGTCCATTTGTTTTTTTAGTCCATTTGGTGGGCTGCGTGAAACAATGATGTAGCATCTATGCAGCCCGTTTAAATCCCATTTGCATTTTTCTCAAAATCCGCGGACTTGCTGGGCTGGGTGAAAATATCATGTTGGGCTAGATGGAGAAATGTTATAAAAACATAAACACATGATTGCACGTCTATTACTGCATTGGTCAGTAAAATCTTTGCAAGCTTATGTACGCAATCACTAGGAGTTAACTTGCCAAGTTATATATAAAAAATTATTAATATTATTTTGTAAGAACTTTCAACTTACGAAATAAAATACCATTTAAATTTGATGAGTTCATAGTACATGGGGTATTATTATTTTTTAGGCTAGATGTGGGACAGTTGAGTTGGTTCTAGGGAAAAGTACTGGGAGAAAACTCAGTTTACATCAAAAAAGAAAGTGGGGGAAAATTCAGAGACCTGCTGGGTCCACCTGAGGAGGGGAATATGTTGGGAGGAAGGAGATTCGAAGCACGGCAGCCGAGTGAACTAGTTTTTTTAACGGACAAGTGAACTAGTTACGTACATAAGCAAATGGCCACTAAAAAAAGCAATCAGGTTAATGGGTTCTTAAAAGAAATATTTCAGACAAAACAGATAATTACGACACATAGGCTAATGCATGAAACACTCAGATGATAAAGGTGCTTATAAACAGATAAAGTACAACATCTAGACCTTCCTGGCACGCTTGATCATGACGCTGCGGCTGTCCGTGTACTCATCGGTTACGGGAAGCAGACACGCCCTCATGTCCAAGATCTTCCTGTACATGTCATAGCATGCATATGCGTCCTTGGCCGCGTAGGTATGTAGGCTAGATTCAGAGGTACCTCCCATGTGTTCAGGTCGTATTCTTACATGTTGGCGTATTCAGGGGTCGATGATGGTCTCAGCGAGGTCAACCACGGAGTCCTTCTCCTGCACGTTGGTGATGATCTTGTATTGCTTCTGGATGTCGACAAGCTTGTTGCACCAGATGGCCGAATCGTCGCATTCTTCCTTCTATCCACCATAGCAAAGGTGTAGTCGGCGCTGCCGATGAAACGGGTGAATGCTCCAGAACCTGGTGCACCATAGGACTGAGGCGAGGCAGAGCTTCACCGAGTTCGTATCGTTGGTGTACATCACATTCAATTTGGTGCAGCCATAGGACTGAACGGCAAACTCAAAGGGGAACTCCTTGCTGAAGTCCATATCCAGCAGGCTCACCCCTCGGATCGCCATTGGAGTCTCTTCGAGTGAACAAGTGTGTAGGCGGCGGCAGCAGTTCGTTTTTCAGCTCTTGGTGAACTGGATTCAATAGTAAGCTGAGTGTGTACAGGCGAAAACAGTTACTACCCCTCCCTCATCCGCTGCACGCCCAGCAGAAGATGCACCCTCGGCGCATTCAAACGCCTCCATTAAGAAACCTACTCCGGCAACACGTCAGTTCACGAGCGGGTCTGTATTGGTACTGTAATAACAGGAGTTAGTGGTCACTTTACTTAAATTTAATTAGCTTTAATAGAAATTTATACTTAAAACAAGCAATGCATTGGCTCGTTCTATCAGTGCCACAGGATCAACATGCACAACAATTAGAATTATTATTCTTAGGACACACATGATCAGCACATTTGTCGCACTTTCACCAAGATAATACTACCAAGTTTGAACTGTTTGTTATGGTTGTTGTCCTCTGCATCATCATGCCGTGTTTCCCAGCTTGCAAGATTCAGAACCAACAAATACGATCCAAATAATAAGTACAACAAAGATGCCTACACATCTCATTGATTCTCAGCTTGCAAGATTCAGAACCAACAAATAAGATCCAAATAATAAGTACAACAAAGATGCCTACACATCTCATGGATTCCCAGCTTGCAAGATTCAGAACCAACAAATAAGATTCAAATTATAAGTACAACAAAGATGCCTACACATCTCATTGATTCCCAGCTTGCAAGATTCAGAACCAACCCATTAGAGCCTTTTGATAAAGTGAATATCGGGATTAAATCCATCTTGGCTAGCCATGTCATACAATCGAAGAACTTGACGAATGCTATTGACCGTAACAACATCTGTAGTTGAGTATTCCTGTTTGCACAGCACAAACAAGGAGATAGGAGAGCATGATTTCGCTTTAATAGCGGCCTCCTTGAACTCAACCTGCAGGTCCACTAGGATGAGGTCTTCCTGGAGTTCCATGATTCAATTCATGCACCTTTTTCTGCAGTTCACCTGAAATGAAGCAAAGATTGCATCATTCAGCTAGCAAGAAGTACTTGCTCTCGTGAGCTGGCATGTTCTTCTTTAGTAGTTGCACTAAAATTGAGGAACATTAAGGTTGGTTGTCCGGCTCATGTAAGGTGCAACTATTATTTTCTTATCCTTTTGTGTAGTTCCACTAAAATAAAGTGCCATTGTGGTGACAGTGACGGCTCCATCTTGCAAAGGCTAATAAAATGTTGCACGAGATTACCAGCAGAACTTGAAGGACATTTCGGAAACTCCAATCACCATTTTGTGCAGTTCCACCAAAATTGAGATGTTGCCCACGTGACATTTTAGTTGAACTGCACAAGACACTCATTCCAAAAAAAAGTGTTTTGTGCAGTTCACCAAAAGGTCACAATAGCAACAAGGTGAAATGGATATCCCTATCTGCACAAAAAGATAGAAAGTAAACAGTTGCTGGTCAATAAGAATATACGAAACATATACAAAATGAAAAGAAGCATCTTAATTATGTTCATGGCAATCACGCAAGGATAGTAGAAAATTTAAAACGTCAGCAATGCTTCATGTTACCAGAAGCATTATGATCAACAATGAGATTCCTCAAATATGGGATTACTTTAATGGTGGCATTGCTTGTTTACCAGACACAGTAAATCAACAGCAGCTAAAGAGTTGGTTTAAGGGCATGGGACTGTGGGGACACCAGGACACTCAGCAGCGTAAAGGAGCAGCTTACTTATCATACTGGGGAAAACAGCAGGAGTGTCATTTGTAACACAGTTTAATTGCATCTTATCAGTGGAGGCATTAGATTAACAATAACACTGGTTAGACATGTCCATTAGGTAACAATGTGATCGCTTCATTTTACATGCACCCTTACATTAACAACAGCAAAAGGTTGGTATAAGGCCATGCGACAGTGGACGCATCAGCACAATGTACCTACAAGGAGGCATAAAGTGGTGATGCCGAGTTTGTTCATGCTATGTGAGGGCAGCAAACCTAATCCTGGAGAACTTGTACTATGTGAGGGCAGCAAATCTAATCCTGGAGACCTTTTACTATATGAGGGCAGCAAATCTAATCCTGGAGACCTTTACTATTTGAGGGCAGCAAATCTAATCCTGGAGACCTTTTACTATTTGAGGGCAGCAAATCTAATCCTGGAGACCTTTTACTATGTGAGGGCAGCAAATCTAATCCTGGAGACCTTTTACTATGTGAGGGCAGCAAATCTAATCCTGGAGACCTTTTACTATGTGATGGCAGCAAATCTAATCCTGGACATACTCTGTTGACTTGTCCACCAGCCGCCACTTTCTATCCTTTTTTCAACCAATAATAGATCTGTTCCTTATCCAATTTGTATTGCGTTTTCCCATTATTTCCCTTTACAACCAAGAGACCGGTTGGGTATCCGGTCTCTACTACTTTCACCATATTATTTCCTCTTTGAATCAAGTCCTAGGTTCATGCTACAACTTCCCCTCCTTTCTTCGTTGTTTGAACAAAGCCCTAGATTCGAATGCATGAAGTAGCTTTACCTCTAATAATACTAAAAATTTAGGTGGCTTTGGAAGAGCTGATGGGGGTAGAAAAAGATGCACATGCAGACACGTGGGGAGCTGGGGCAGTAGAGCAAGGAGGCTTTTGAAGAATTTATACCTGAGGGTCGCCGGGATGTCGACGGCGGCAGGTCGGATCTGCAGACAATACAGCTGGGAGGAAGAAGGGTCGGAGGACCTCCCGAGCCGGCGCTGTGTCGGAGAGAACGACACGGGCAGAGGATCGGGCCCCTCCGGCAGCTATGGGTTTCCCCCCTCGGCGGCGATGACCGCGTGAACGATGCACCTTTTAGTCCTCTACACACACCGGCCGAAGGGATCCGGCCGGATCTGTGACCAGCGGTGAGCAGAGAGAAAATGTCACTAGCGATGTCTTGTTTATATCTGGAGAGGATGAGAGAATGAAGAGAGCAACCCTAGTAAAGCAAGCGCTCAGGCCCCTGTGTCCATATATAGTGGAGTGATTATCTTTTTTCTCTCCACAACAAGCGTTTCAATTTGTGTATGTGGCATTAAAGAAAAGAAACTATCTATTTAAGGTGACTACTGTACGACTCCTACTTTCTACTAGTAGTAGTACTACAGTATTGTTCACTTGTGCTCCCCGCCCCTACATTCATTGAACAACCCCACGGGTGAATAAACATACAGTAAGTACTGTATATATATAGAACGAACAAGCTCGAACTATTTTCGCGTAGTTAAAAGTTGAGGGTGGTGCTTTTCCCGGGCAGTAAGCGCGGCAGTTTTCGGGTAGGCGGTTTGACAGAGAGGCAAGGAGGGTGAGCGAGTGGTGGATTCTCAAACATACTGCTGGAAAGGTCGGGTTGTGCGATTTGACGGCGTGTTACTGCTGGAAAGACTTGTGATATGACCACTCACTATAGTCATCAATTACTGGTGCTCCGACCGGGGTGATGCCCCCCTTCTGTTCTGCACTCTAATCTGGTGCATGACACGTCGACCCGAATGTTGGCTCTCCCACATGTCGGAGTAGTAAGAAGGAGCAAAGAATGATGCGGTATATACTGGTACTACGGGCATGTACAATGGTCGATAAGGTAGCCTTATCTTAAATCTTGCATGTAATTCAGAGATGACAAAAAAACATGTCTACAATAGGTCATCTCTTAGCCTTATCTTCAATAACTAGTTATTCCTAAAAACATGGTGACACATATTGTGTTAAGAGATCATCTCTTGCCTTCTCTTAATTAAGAGAAGACAAGCCTTCTCTTATGATTTCTCTCTCCTCCACTTCATCATTTATCCTACATGGCATTGCTAAGATAGCACCATTGTACATGCCCTACTACTACTCAGGTCGGAGGAGTGCGAACCACGGCAGCCCAGTGAACCAGCAGTGCGAACCACGGCAGCCCAGTGAACCAGTAGTAGAAAACAATGTGGTGATATGGCCATAAAAAACAATGTGCTACGGTCCACACTGTAGCATGTGCAGTAACACTCCTCTTTGTTTGGGTCCCTGAGTTAGAGCTAGTTTGGGTTGAAATAACCTCAAATTATCGAAACAAGAGGGGTTAGTTTGAGCTAGTTTGCTCTAACCCAGCTAAAAAAGCTAGCCCGATGGAGAGGTTCTAACTGGGATAGTTATCCTCGGGCCCACTAAATGAGAACTAAAAAATCTCCCCTGCCTGCACCAGATCGCTCCCCCCCTCTCGCACGACTCCTCTCTATTCCCCATAGGGCCGCCCGCCCAAGCGCCGCTCGCCCTCTCTCTCCTCCGGCCGCCCTCTCCTTCCGGCCTCCACCGCCCTACTCCAGTCGCCCTCTCCCTCCGGCCTTCGAAGGTCACCCTGCTCCCCCTTCACCAGTCATTTTTCTCCCTCTGTCGTGTGCGGCGGCGGCGCATCTACAAGGGAGGTCGCGAGAGGGGTGAGTTTGTTCGTTCCTTCTCTGTCTCACGGCTATATCATTGAACTTGCTTGCTCTAGCGCTAATTCTGATTTGGAAAAGTAGATCCTGATCAAACTTGGTATAGATTTGTGGTGCACGCATGGAATTGTTTGATGCTGCTTGAGGAGGTAATAAATCTTTCTAGAGGCCCAAAGATTCAGTTCACCTTTCTAGGTATTTCAGTTTCAGGCTTGCATTATTTCTAGAGGCCCAAAGATTCAGTTCACCTTTCTAGGTATTTTAGTTACAGGCTTGCATTATTTCTAGAGGCCCAAAGATTAAGTTCCCAGTCGGCGGCAAGCGGTCCTGCTACCCATGTCGGTGTCGACCTCAACTCGCAAGGGCCAGCGTCGGAGAGGGTTCCCGGGGCTTGGGCTCTACAGAGCCATCCTCCAGAGCGACAATGGCGAGCTCCTCCCTCGGTGCATGAGGGGCACCGGGCTCCCTCCCTATCGTGAATGACTTCTGTGATGAGTTAGCTCATGCTTTGTTTCATGAAGTTTTTTTATTTTGTGAAGCTTGATTGATGACTTGTATGTTTAAGTGGGATATATCATTTGTATGGACAAAGTAAAAATTATCATGTTTTGCATGCTTGATTTGTATAGATGGTTTGTTTATGTCAATTGTGAGCGGAGGAGGCCACAGAAGAGCCGGCCACACCAAATCCGGCAGGAAATAGGGTCCAAATTAGTCAAATGATTGAGAAAGAGCATTTATTGTCAATCTAACCCTGCCATCCATACACCTCTTTGGTTTAGACTTAGTTCAGGGTTAGAATCTAACTATAACCTCTAACTGAGTTAGAGTTCTCCTCGTCTCGGTTCATCACCATCATACTTTCCCCATTCCTGTGTTTTCAGTATCCTGCGAATCAAAGAGGCCCTTTTTTGCGGGAAAAATCAAAGAGGCCCTTAGACTGGTTTAGGTCCGGTCATTTTTTATAAACGTGTTATGTCCAAAATTTAATGAACGTGCTCCGAATTCCACGAAAATAATCCGGTTTCATGTAGTAATTCATTCATTTATTTATTCTTCTACGGGGGGTTTGCATGTAATTCATGAGGTCTGAAATGTAAAGTACCCCGGCATATGCTCCGAGTCGTGCATGCACTACGACCCAGATGCTCTATGTCCCACATGTCGGTGAATGGGAGCACCTGGAAATAGCCTAGGAGTACATATAGGAGGATAAATGCGTGAAAAAATATGTACTGTGAAGCGTAGCTGCGGTTCGAAAAGGAGACCTAAAGTGATGACAGCTATAGGTCGCACGCACCCAACTAGTGGTACTAGACATACGACTAATTTTTCCCTCAAAAAAAAGAGGCACGAGTGCTCAGTACTCCTATTCTATAAACACGAGTCCCATCTGACAATAGCGTTCGTGCTACACCTAGCCCTCCTCCCTCGTTTCTCTCTTCTAGTTCTAAACTCGGCCGACGCCCGGTTGGCGGGGTGGGTTTGCTCAACTGCGGCCCCACCTCACAGTGAAAACGTTACGACTGGAATAAAAATGCCATATACTCCCTCCGTTCCTAAATATAAGCCTTTTTAGATACTATTTCAAATGGAATACAGCATACAGATGTATGTAGACATAGTTTAGAGTGTAGATTCACTCATTTTGCTCCGTATGTAGTAGTCACTTGCTGGAATCTTGACTTATATTTGGGAACGGAGGGAGTACTATACTAATAAAACATTAAGGCCATGAGGCAATGCAGTGCTGGTTACAGGAGGCAAGAAGAAGAGATGCATCCATCGACGACGTCCACCTCCTCGACTCAGGCGCCGGCCCACCGAGCAGCGCCTAAGTAGCAGCGGCTTTCATGGCCAGGTCGACGTGCTTCTGAACAATGGCGTCCAAAGATTCCAGCTGCTGGAAGAAGGCCAACGTCTGTCTATCCTCACTTGCCTTGTAGTGGCCTATGTAGACAATTTCCTCGTAGACGTGGATGTGCAAGTCGATGGTTTCTTGCATGGTGAGGCGCTGCGCGGCGAGCGCGGCCTCGAGGTGCACATTCTTCGTTGTGACCTCCGGCACCTGCAGGGCCACCAGGGCTTGAAAGTGTTCGTCACCATGGAGGCCGATGAGGGTGGCAGGCAATGAGGAGCCTGGGCGCGCGGGCTGGAGCAGTACGGCAAGGTCGTCCGCGCGCTTCTTGACGGCGGTGAACTTGCGGATGGAGTTGACCATCATGTCGTACATGCGAGAGGCGAAGCCAGCGTCGGCGAGGGCTACGATGCCGGCGGTCGCCAGCATCGTCTAGAAACGCTGCATGGTGTGGCGCCGCAGGCCGGCGCCTTGGATGATTTGGCACAACGGACTGCCGCTCGCGTCTATCGCCTCCAAAGGTGCTCGTGGCTTCTGGTCACTTGGTCTTGGATTGGAGTGAGCAGTGTTGCGCAGAGACTTGGGAGTAGATGGATTGGAGTGGTGGGGTGCCTTTATTATATGAGACCAAACTCTGTTGCATTCACATTGTGCTGGCTCTATTCTGCTTCTCCAATTAATTCCCTTTGCATGTAATTGAGGATGCATCATTGACCGTTCAACGTCTTGGGAACCGCTACCTTCTCCCTCCTCGGCATTCAAGCACCTATGGACCCGTCGATGACGAGGTGCCTTTGGTGACTTTGTAAATTTCAAGATGATAGTGCAGTGCGTATGTGCGTTCATAGGGGTGAGTGTATGCGCGTGTATATGAGCGCTTGTGTGTGTACTGTGTAAAAAACGTAAATGCGTGTCAAAAAGAGACTAGTCGGTATACTCAATATTGTGCACCTCGGAGAGGAAAACAATACGTATTTATTTACTGTGCAGATTCACTCATTTTGCTCCATATGTACTCCGTCGCGGTGTACTCTAGTCACTTGTTGAAATCTCTAGAAGGGCAAAAACTCCTTTCTGGTTTACAGGGCTATACTAGCAAGTAGTTGTACGTACTAGTACAATAGTGGGCTCACATAGCAATTTTGTCTCGTGCAAGAGCCTGGCGATATGCGTGCTCCAATGTTCGCAACTGCAACGTTCGATTTGCGCTTGGCTCTTTGCCTCTTTGAGAAGACGAACAATGATGTTACTACTACTGCTTCTACTGTGTCGAATCCACTGTTGCATGTCCGTCCACCGCGAGCGGGACGGATAGCTTGTTGTAGAAGTACTACTAAGCAAAAGTCTGTCCTCGTTCGTGAGCAACCGTGTGCATGGGAGAGGGAGAAGGTGTGTAGTAGTAAAATCAAGCTTCTCCTCGTTGTACGAGTTGACACGACACATCATAGCACTGGCCCCACATGCTTGCCTCTAAACTTGGCTGAAAGACCCGCAGTGTACAATATATTGGTTATGCATCATTCTAATGCAGAGCCTTGGAGTCCCCCCTTTTCAAAAAAAACAAATTAAAATATATATTCCTATCTTGACCAGATGAGTGTGCAAACTACAATCACCAGGGTGATAGGTAGGGCCAGAAGACTATTTTAATTTATTTTTAAAACTTCAAGACGGCCACATAGCATGGAGTCGACCCCAACGATTTTAAGCTTACAAGCACGTTACACGCTATCCTAGATTACTCTACACATGAAACTGCCACACGAGCGTCCGGGCTGCGCTTGGCTCTTCGCCTCTTCGGGAAGTCGAACAATGATGGAGTACTACTGCACTGGAGGAGTACTACAGTACGCTTCTGGCCATCTGACACCGATTGAACTGCTGCATGTCCATCACGTGCGGGAGGGAGAGTGTGTAGCGAAAGCTTCTCCCAGTCTTGCCAGCCACCACGCTCATGGGCGAGGGAGGGACGCTCCTGCCTTTGCGTGTATGATGGGTGGGCCCGACAGGTGTGTGGCGAACCTGTCATACAGCCAAAGGCAGGTGCAGTTAAGTCCGCGAGGGAGAGGATAATCAAACTTCTCATTGACGTACGAGTTGACGCGACACATCAAACCACTGCACTCGATATATTTCAATAATTTGCATTTACCAATGCATTAATTACAACGCCTGCATGCATGCCGTGACTCTCCTTTTGATACTTGCATGTGTTGATTTAATGCACCTTGAAGTAGTATAAAATATGTGACGGTAAAGCTTTGTAATGCCCCGGCCCAAGTCGAGAGATGGTTGTGCACGAGGAGGGCGAGACCATGCAGACTGAACAGGACCCGACGATGGAGCTCTCTAAGGTCTCGATGGACCTCACCGTGCTCCCACTGCCCCTCGTGCCTCTGCCCCTTGATGCCTCCAGTGTATGAGGTTCGAATACACCTCGTCCGTTCGGCTGATTGAGCAAGGTGCAAGTTTCTTGATTGATGTGCTGTTCGATTGATTTCTGCAGTGCAAGGGAGGGCACCTGGCCTGCGCGGACTGCCGCGTCGAGCGCCCCGGGAACCAGCGGCAGTGCCAGAAGTGCGAGCGGGGCGGTGGCTTCGACGTGCGGAACACGGCGGTGGACTCCGTCCTTTCGTCGGTGAGGGTGGAGTGCCCGCGCGAAGGCTGTGGGCTCTATGTCACTTACCAAAAGCTCGCCGATCACCAGAGCGTGTGTCCGCTCGCGCCCTACAAATGCCCCGTGTCCGTCTGCGGCTACGAAGGCCCGTCGTCGGCCCTCTACCACCACATTAGCACCGCACATCCCATGCCCGTGCACAGGATCCAGTACGTCAAGGTGCTCCAGCTGCAAGTTTCACTGTCGGAGCCACAGCTCTTGCTGTTCGCGGAGGAGGACGGTCGCGCGTTTTTCTTGGTCGGCGGCGTGCTCGACATCGGCGCGCCTATCACCGTGTCGGTCGTCTGCATCAGAGCAGTGGCGTCCCCACTGCCGCACTACGTGGACAAGCTGTGGGCGAACAGCCCGCCGGGGGAGCCCAAAGGCACGACCGACACCGTCAAGCTGGAAATGGAGGTGACAAGCAGCAAGGATCCCGACGACGTTGACATGTAGGAGCTGACCTTCTTGACAGTTCCGTGCAAGCTGCTGGCCGGGGCTAAGCTGGTGTCCCTCGACATTCAGATTGACAAGCTCACGTCCTAAATGTTTCTACAGTGCCTTCTGTTTATCTTAGTAATATTCTAATATAGGGATTACCTTGGTCTAATTTAGCTTAAGAAATGGTGGGTTTTGTGGCAACGCAGCAATTACTTCGATATCAGATCAGTAATTTCCAACAGTCGAACGGATATTTTGTGTCTGTTGGATATAAAGTTCCTTTGGGTAAGAAGTACTACTTGTCATCAAAATGGATAAAAGGAGATGTATGTAGACATATTTTAGTTCTATATACGTCCCTTTTTATCCATTTTGATGACAAGCACTCCCTCCGTTCCACAATACATGCCTTCCATTTGTCAAAATATAGATGTATCTAGACATGTTTTAGTATATAGGTACATCCATGATAGAGCCAATCGGATGGTTGAGAACACTACAATTCGTAGCTACAGATGCCTGTGTGACTCCCAGATGCAGAGGCCGGGGGTCATCATCCTCCTTTTCGAGAAAAAACAGACGCGTGTGTGAGAGGACGAGTGCATGTGTGCACCTCTTCTCTTCCTGTATAACGTACTACACTCAGAGTACAAGTTTTTGTGGGTGGCATGATGGTGCGTGCGAGAAGTCCCGAGAGATAGGTTTAATGCGTCTGAAAAAAAGACTAGCCTAGAGCTCGCCATGCGGCAATTCCTGTCGAACGCCCCATTAACCGTAAGATATGTATACGACGGTGCCAGTTATTGTATGTACACAGTAGTACTCCCTCCTTTCCGGTTTATAGGGCCTAATTCAAAAATATCACCAACCAAGATGGTGAGTGGTGGAATATTTTTTGTAGTTTGCAAAAGCACCTAATTAATGCTCTTGTTTTTCTCAAAAAATTATGTTTATCAATGCATTAATTGCAATGCATGCATGCATAAAGTACATGCATCGGTCAATTTTCTCTTAATACTTGCATGCAATGATTTAATGCACCTTGTAATCTGAACATGTGTTGGGGAACAACCAAATTGAGCCTTATGAAATGGAAAAACTAAAATTTTGAGATAAGCCCTATAAAACCGGAAAGGAGGGAGTAGAAAAAGAACTACTCCATCCGGGAATAGTGCCGCACTTCGAAACTAGAACCGTCAATAAATTTTGAGCTTGCGTCTCGTCACATTCCAAATTACTCCATGCTATATTGAATTGCAAACTTGTTCACACCTATCACAACCTAAACGGTTTCCGACTTAGGAGCGTATTAGTACCACGCTATATTGAATTGCAAACCTGTTCACACCGATCACAACCTAAACGATTTCCCACTTAGGAGTTTATTAGTACTCGATTATAAATACAAGTATGCCAAGATGACTTCACATTCCTCCTCAACTCCTCATCCACAAAAACAAACAAGTCATTCAGCATCCTTCCCTTGCGTCTGCCATGGCCAGCGTGAGTTCTGGGTCGAGAGATTGCCACCAGGGAGAGGCAAGCATGGAAGCGGAAGCACGAGAGATGTCCCGCCTCGTTGCGAGAGCAGCCGACATGTCCTGCCGCGCGGAAGTAGCAGCACAGAGGTCATGCCGCGCCGCTGAAGCAGCACGAAGGTCCCACTGCGCTGTTGATGCTGCAGACTGGTTCGGCCGTGCCGCCAAAGCAGTAGAGATGTCCCGCCGCGCCACGAATGCAGCAGAGATGTCCTGCCGCGCCGTGGCGGCCTGGGAAAATTTCTCGCGGGCAGGCGACCACTATTACAAGCGCATGCATGTGATCGTCCATAGCCAGATGGATCAGATCTCCGGCTGGGCGAGGTTGCAGGACAACATGAAAGCCTCGTTTGAATAGGCTACCGCCGTCATCCAGCAACTAAGGGAGGGCCATGAGAGGCTCCGGGCCGAGCGCGACCTGCTGAGAGAGAAGATCATCCGAAGTGCAGACCAGCAGGAGGAGACCAGTGCCTTGTTGAAGAGAACCGGCGTCATCGTCAAGAAACTTATGGACAAGAATGACAAGCTCCGCAACAAGCGCCAAAGGCTGGTGGAGGAATCCGTGGATGTTCTCAAGCAGTGTCTTGAGGACACGAAAGAGCTCATCGCCGCTCGTCGCGGAGACAAGTTCCCGCGGCCTGCAGCAATGCATCAAGAAAGTAGAGATCAGCGAGCCAGATCCTTGTCTTCCTTCTTCTTTTGCCCTTGTGTATTTCGGGCGTAGCCGCATGTGGCTTTTTTTATTATCTTTCTAATTATGTAAGACAATTAATCGTCCTTATATATTTATCAATCTTGCTATAAGTCGTAGTAGACGCTATCTAGGTCCGTCGGATCTTACATCAAGATCCGTGCTTTCAGATTTTCTTTTTTCTCTCTTAAATCTCAGTTGAGTGAGACATAGCCACGCCATAAAACAGAGGCTCGGGGCGCCATTAATGGAGACCTTGGGAGAGAGGTGGACGGCAGATGGAGGTCAAAGGGCTCTCCTCCCGATAACCACGCGCAGGTCTGGTCGCACGCCTCTCGTACTCAAATAGCTACCCTGCACGGCGCCTCCTAGCTAATAAAAAATGGGGACGCGAGGCGGCATGTAAATGGTACTAGTAAGTAGAACGCCCACGGTTTCAATAATACTTGTGTTTCCGATTGTAACGTGACAGCACTTGTTCCAAAATGACTTTGATGATTGTTAATGTGTGCGCCTTCGCAAATCGGACTGCAAAATTACCATAGCATGTTAGTGCCATGTCATGGCACCAAGCCAGGTTTCATTATTTTCATGCGTGTTTTGGATTTACAGGAATTAAAAAACTAAGTTTCTCAATGTTTCCAACCCAGCCACGACGCCCAGAATTTTGAATTTCATTCCGATTTCTTGCATGGAACCTAGAAATTTACCCGAGGACACACATGTGATTTTTCAACCAACTTTGGTGCACTGGAACATGTGCTTGTATTTCAAATTTGAATTATGCACACAAAGGTGACACGTTCCCTCCCAGAACCACGAGCCTTCTTGACAGAAGCTCCGATTTGCAAGAAGCTTATACCAAAATTTATTCATATTCGGCCAATTTTTTTACCACGGCATGGTACTACCATGACATGACACCATGCCAAGTTTCATGATTTTAAAACCAAGTTTCTCAATGTTCTCGACTGAGCCACGATGCCTAGATGTTTCAATTTTATTCTCATTTTTTGCATGGGACCTAGAAATTCACCCGAGGACACAAATGTGATTTTTCAACCAACTTTGGTGCACGGGAGCATGTGCTTGTAGTTCAAATTTGAGTTATGCACATTAATTGACCAAAAACTCAATTAATGTGTGAATAAGGCCAAACGAAGCCGGAATAATTCCAAAAATTAACAGGGCACTCATGTAGTTCTATATTGCCTTTGTAAATAAACTCAAGGGGGACATCGTATATCGTTTCGCACTCAAAGGTGGCACGTTCCCTCTCAGAACCACGAGCCTTCATGAGAGAAGCTTTGGTTTGCAAGAAGCTTATCCCAAAATATGTTACTATTCGGCCAATTTTTTTACCACAACATGGTAGTACCATGACATGACACTCATGCCAAGTTTCATGATTTTCAGACATGTTTTGAATTTACAAGAATTTTAAAACCAAGTTTCTCAATGTTCTCGGCCGAGCCACGATGCCCAAATGTTTTAATTTTATTCTCATTTCTTGCATGGGACCTAGAAATTCACCCGAGGACACAAATGTGATTTTTCAACCAACTTTCGTGCACGAGAGCATGTGCTTGTAGTTCAAATTTGACTTATGCACATTAAATGACCAAAAACTCAATTAATGTATAAAAAACGACAAACGAACACGGAATAATTCCAAAATTTAACAGGGCACTCATGTAGTTCTATGTTGCCTTTATTAAGAAACTCAAGGGGGGCAGTATATATCGTTTCACACTCAAAGGTGGCACATTCCCTCTTAGAACCACGAGCTTCCAAATCGGCCCAATTTTTTACCACAACATGTTAGTGCCATGACATGACACCATGCCAATTTTCATGATTTCCAGGCGAGTTTTGGATTTACATGAATTTAAAATCTAAGTTTCTCGATGTTCTCGGCCGAGTCATGACGCCCAGATGTTTGAATTTCATTCTCATTTCTTCCATGGGACCTAGAAATTCAACCAAGGACACACATGTGATTTTTCAACCCACTTTGGTGCACCGGAGCATGTGCATGCAATTCATATTTAGATTATGCACATTAAAAGTCCAGAAACTCAATTAATGTATACAAAGGCCAAATGAACCAGAAATAATTCCAAAATTTAACAGGGCACTCATATAGTTCTATGTTGCGTCTGTAAAGAAAATCAGGGGGGAGGCAGCGTATATCGTTTCGCACACAAAGGTGACACGTTCCCTCTCGGAACCACGAGGCTTGTTGAGAGAATCTCCGGTTTTGCAAGAAGCTTATACCAAAACTTGTCCCAATTCAGCCAAAAATTATACATATGAAAACAGGGTTTAGATTACCCCGAACATCTCTCTACCTACACCAATAATGTACTATGATTTGAATTCAACATAAAATGGATACAAATATTTGAATTGGAGAGCGTATGGTACATGTAGTTCATTGTAAAATATGATTACTGCTATATGCATGTTTTTTGTTATCAAGATAATATTTAAATTATTGTATAACTTGACAACAATCGTATTCAAATAAGGAAAATTGATTCAAATTTAGTCCATATGGTAGACGACAATATATATGTTCACATGGTGGAGTAAAATGTTCATATATGATGGAAGATCAAAATGTACGACTACATCAATTATAAACCACAAGGTCACCTAACGATATATTCGAATTCAACATAACGTGGATTCAAAAATTGAAATTCGAGATCCTGGCATTTGTAATCATATAAAAAGGGACATTACTCTTTCTTTGGTGTGAATTGATTTGTTTTTTGTTATTGTTGAGGGAAGTGCGAATCGATTTGGTACTGTGCAGGGTAATCTTGTTCTCCCGATTTTTCTTACATTTTTCTTGTAGTTTTTTCAATGGCATCTATAGCAATATAGTAAAAGGGGACATGACTCTCTTGTGTCTTGTCTGAATTGTTTTTTTACACGTTAAGTTTCTTCTGCCGAACAAAGAATCCGCACCTTGTTATCCGGAAATTTTCAAGCTCGAGTATCTTTTGTCTCACCTGCTTTCAAACTCCCGCCTATTCAACCTGCATCGCGCCTTGTTATCCCAAAATTTGGACACGCGCGAGAACTCCCTCCTCATCCGAAATCGGTCCCGCAGCCCAGACACGCAAAATCCTCCTTCTACCCCTCAGCCGGAAATGAAGCTCCACGTCGCGGTGTCAAAACCGGTCGGGGTACGCTGGTAACTTACCCTACATTTCGAACAAGCGTGTCCCTAAGCTTGGCTCCCCCTCCCCCTTCTCTCCCCCCCCCCCCTTCGTACACCGAGGCCGCCAAAACCCCCGAAACCCCATGCTCCTACGTTGGCCTCCCGACCGCCGCCCAGCTAGAGACTCTTCCCCAACTACGTCGTCCACCGCAACAGCTCGCCGTCCCTCATCCACCGCACCAGATGAGGATCTGTTGTCGATCTCGTCATCCCGCCGGATCAGCTGCCCCGTCCTCCACCTCCAAGGAGCTGCCCCGACGTTCGCCTCGTCTATCACGCCACCTCAATCCCCACAGCGCTGTCTTGACCTGCCCCACCAGAACCGCAGCACCCTCACCAATTCCTCCGATGAAGCCGAGGCCAACTCAGCGCCACCAAGGAGGTTCTGCACTCACCGCTGCATTTTATCTTTTATTCGATCTCACGGGGTTGCCGGTTCTCAATACTGAGCACACATGGCGGGTCCCCATCAACGGCGCCGTCGCTGGCCACATCATCCAAGGCGTCTCTCCCCATGTCGTTGCTTCCTCGGCAGCGACTTCCACAATGGCACTAGCTGCAGCTGCTCCAGCTCTCGCTCGCGCTGCGGCTCTATTCTTGCTGTCGGTCGTGCTACTGCACTGCTCTTGCTTTCGTTCGTGTTGCTGCTCTGCTCTTGCTCTCGCTTGCACTGCTACTGCTGCTGCACGACCTCCGGTAGCTACAGGAGTTGCTGCTTTAGCAATCGCTCGTGGTGCTACTGCATGACTTGCTCTCTGCTAGTGCGTTCCCTGCTCGAGCGTCTGCTGATTTAGATCATTGCTTCTCTGCTACTAGTGCTCGAACGCCCTAAACATCTATTGCAATGATTACTAGTTCAATCTGTTTCGACAGTAAAATTCAGTTTTGACTGTAGAGTTCATTTTCTTCAATTAAGTTCAGAGTGAACAGTACTTACAGCATCTATTGGAGCGGTCGTGGCGCGGCTGATGCGTTTTACATCCAACACTTTTTGGTGATGTATTTTACATCATCTATTGCAGATGATATTAGGGTCCCACTTCAGATTAACGTTGTCTGTCTTGTCCTGCTTCAGCCTCGTCGCCATACACCTTAGCGGACCTGCTCCAACGACGAAACCGTCCATCACAGCGGAGCAGTACCCTCGGTGCCATTTCCAGAGGCCTCGGATCTTCTTCCCCACCTACAATAGTCACACTAGCATCATCACCATCCTCCACGTCCAACCCAATGATGCTGAGGTCCACAAGGCTATGCCAAAGAGGTTGTACACTCGTCTCATCACTTTATTACTCTGCGTTCATGTCGATCCCTCAGGGATCCTTTGCTATAGAACTACTATTCATGCAAATCTGTTAGAAGGAGTGGAGCAAAGCAAAACTGGAGGATTTTTTTTCCTTTGGTGTCTCTTTCGAAGAAAAAACATAGGAATTTTATTCACTTGGACATCCTTTTCAAATTAATATGCACGAAGAACAGAACTAATCACATTACTGGCATAATAAGATTCTTATTTTTTCATTTTCACGTAGTTTGACTTTAATTTGACCACGTTTCTCCATTCCTGTGTTCTTCCAATTCATGTGAGCCAAACACCCAGGTTGACTGAAATCCTATGTTTCCAAATGCTCTGTTTTGCACATGCATTCCTATCATATTCCTGTGTTTTTCCTGTCCCTATGTTTATAGAATCCTCCAATTCTAAGGAGCCCTTACAGATTTACTTCATTTTTAGATAGGCGTCAAAGAAAACTCTATGTGTTATGTCCTGCTCCTGCCGTGTCGTCATCCACCCCACCTTACGTGCACCATCGACAGAAGCGTTCACTGCAGCAGAGATCCCCCATGCAGACTTTATTTTGCCGCCTCAGATCATCTTCCCTGTTGCTGGCATCCACGCCAACTGCATTACCATCATTGAGTAAGAAGATGAACCTGAGGACTACACAGTTCCAGAAGAGAGGTCGCAGTCTTTCGTGTTTGCTTACGTTATGCATTGGTTATTATTACCTGCTACTTTATCGTTCTAACTTGAGTTTTGAATTGCCCATGGGTCTCATATCGAGCCAGCAACGAATAGCATCTCTTTACTATCTGGTTCATCTGGGGTCTTCTATGTGGTTCATGTTGGGTGGGCAACAAACAATAGGTGATGCATTGTCTATCTTTTTAAACTGAAGCTATAATCTACCTGCTATCATTAGTTTTGGATCCATCCACTCGTTTGCTACCATCAGTCTTGATTTTTGCATGCACCCCTTAGGCCTTACAAAATCTAGCTATTTTTTTATTATGCATGTCAGATATTGTACACAATCGTACTGAACATGTAGAGAAAAAGATAAGACCGTTGCGTGGGAATATAATGTCATGCAGACGCCGCTCCAGGGTGGGCGAAGTGCCCCCCCCCCCTGCATTTCCAGATTGTATTCCAGAGGAAGATAACTGTTCAGATGGAGATTCAGAAGGAGCCGACCATGCATGTTTACCACCTAAGGTGTTTGCTCTAACCTGGCATGCTGATGTTGGTCATATCATGCATATGGCGCCTTGCATTGCTTACATTATACATCTTATACATCATCAGCTTAGTTTAGATTTGCTTTGTGTGAATGCCACCTGTTTGGTTTCTATATCATACTCCCACCATTCCTAAATATTTATCTTTTTAGAGATTTCAACAAGTGACTACATACGGAACAAAATGACTGAATCTACACTCTAAAATACGTCTATATACATCCGTATGTGGTAGTCCATTTGAAATGTCTAAAAAGACAAATATTTAGGAACGGAGGGAGTATATGGGAATTATGCGATGCCATCTTCTTTAGCCAGGCATCATATACGTGAATCATGCAATGCCATCCTGTTTAGCCAGTCATCGTATATGTGAATTGTATCGTGCCATATTTTTTTCCATAATGTATTCCATTTGTCAACAATGTTTATATATTCATCTACTCTTCCTGTGCATCAGCCATTTGAGTCGGTCATGGGAAATCTGGAGTGAAAACAAGGTCTTCTGAGCAGTCAGTGCTACCTGTCAATGTAGATTTCTTGCTGGTTACAAATAGCTCCCTAGAGGAGGATTCAGAGACAGATGACCAGTCGAATTCCCCCCGAGGTGCATGCTCTAACTTGGCTGGGTTATATTGCTCATATCATGCATATGGTGTCTTGCATTGCCATGCCATCTGCTTAGATTAGACATGCTATGTGTGAATGCCTCCTGTTTGCTTTCTATATCAGATATGTGAATTATGCAATGCCATGTTTTCAGCCAGTTATCATATATGTGAATTATGCACCGCCATGGAGCCAGGCATCATATATGTGAATTATCTCATGCCATCTTTTTTTCATTACGTATTCCATTTGTCGACAATCTGTGTAAACTACTCTTCATGTGTATCAGCCATTTGAGCCGGTTATGGAAAAATCTGGAGTGAAAACAAGGTCTTCAGAGCAGGCAATGGTACCTGTTGAAGCATATATCTTGATGGTTACAGGGAGCTCCTCAAAGGAGGATTCAGAGACAGATGACCAGTCCTATATCCCACCTGAGGTGTATGCTCTAAGTTGCAATGTTTATATTTCTCATATGATGCATATGGTGTCTTGCATTGCTTAGTTTAGACCTCATATGCACAATATTGAATTCCATCTGCTTAGTTTAGAGATCATACATGCGAGTGCCAGCTGCTTAGTATATGAATCAATTATGTTAATTATATCATGCCATCTTGTATACTTAGACAACATGTATGTGAATTATTTCATCCCAACCTATTTTAGAAAGACATCATATAGTTTTGTCCTGTCATCCTATTTAGGTACTCATCATGTGTTGAATTATGCCATTATATCCTGTTAAGTTATCCATCATATATCTGAAACTGTGTCATGCTATCCTGTTTAGTTAGGCATCATGTATGTGAAATTGTGTCATGCTGTCCTATTTGGTTAGACAACATATATGTGAATTACCACATCTGTCTATCATACAATGTCTGTACGTTCAATTTCTTTTCTTGTTTATCAGCCATTTCAATTGGAGGGGGTGATGGCAGTATCTAAGGGAGCAAAAACCCGTTCTTCACAAAAGACAGTGCTACCCATCGATGCAGATAGAACCATGGTTGTACTAACCCACAAACTAGCCCCCCACACATAATCGAGATTCTTCCAGATTGCACACTTACACCGTTGGGCAGAGAACCAGCTACAACCCATCTAACCGCAACCCCAGCGGATAGTAACCCACTTCTAGTTGACAAAGCACCATGTCCACCATAGAGTACCCCCACACGAGCAGTCTGTAAAGCAACTGCAGTGCCCAAAGCACGAAGACCACCACAGCTAACCCAAACTCCACGTTTAAAGCAAAAGAGCAACTGTTCTCAGGTCAGATTCCGTAGCTATGGTCCATACTCCTTTGTTGTTGCATCACTGTATTTACTCATACCAACTACTTTCGAATTTGAAGGATCCAATTGAAACTCCAATGGTGCAACAGGTATGTTTTAAACCTATTTCTTTAACTGGATTGTTGTTCTAACTTCTTGCTCTATGTTGATTTCAGTTTAAGTTGTATAAACAGTTATGTTCTCATGTGATGCACATTACAAGTGGTGCCAATGCTGTGTAGTTTCTCACACTTATATTCTGTCTATGTTGTTGTGTCTTAAAAATATATGAGTTGAACTGTGTCTCTATCTTGATTAGGGAACATAAACTAGAATGATATGGACAATACAGTGACCATAGTACATAGATATATGTTTGTTTCATGCTTTTATCCTGTCTACCTTACTACTGAACCGGTTTACGAAAATGAGTTTCGTATACTACAAGCTAAACCTGTGATGTGTCTACTTGTTTCTCTTGTAGTATGCAAACAGAATATTGGAGAAGAGCACCCCACTATGCAATGGTAGAGAAAGTAATGCAGATAAGGTTCAAGATAGTGAGACAACCCTGTTGGTCTCCAAGAAAGGTGATAAAAACGATCTTGTAGATAGTGAGAAAACCCCACAATCCTGCGTTGATGTAGTGTTCGAGTTACTGGCCAGTACCGCTGGCACAAGCTCTTCAAACTCGCTGCCTGAATCACTTCGGCTTCTTTAGTCTTAGCTACAAGCTGAAAGGCATCAGTCAGCTGTGCTGTGGCAAGAAGCCGAAGGACTGAGGAAGTCCCTGCAGAATTCAGATGTGTACTTTCTTGTGCAATAGCAAGCGCTGGAGGATTTAAGCGCCAAACAAGAGAAAGTTAATAAGCTTGCTAAGCATCTTGACAGCATTATGGGTACCCAGGATATTGTTTCTTGAACTCTTCTGAAGTGGTTTCAGTTCTGGACTTGTTTTGCTGCGGTGTTTATATGCTGCTTTGTTCCCTATATTTGCACTGGTGGCGAACTTTGATGCCCAGTGGATGTAATATGTGTAATAGCCGTGATAGCCTACCATAAGTTGCTTGCTTATTTATTTCCTTGTTGTCTTGTTTATTTGTTTGCTTGTAGTCAGTGTAGTTCTTTTTCTGCGGTTTTCTAGTGGCTGCAATAACCTATTTTTTAAAACTAGGCCACAATACCTATGGGCTAATATTTAGTGTAGTGACACTGGCCTCCTACGGGCCGTAGAAATAGTGGGCCTTCTACGGGCCGTAGAAATAGTGGGCCTTCTACGGGCCGTAGAAACAATGGGCCTTCTACGGGCCGTATCATTAATGGGCCTTATACGGGCCGTATGATCGATTGGCCAAACATGGGCCAATAACAGGCCGCATTATGGCCGTAAACGGGCTAGACTTAGAATCATCCGTTCATGGGCCAACCATAACGGGCCATCGTTAATATGCCGTATTTGATGACACTATGAAAATGGCTCAATGTACTAACGGACCACAAACGGGCCGACTGTAACCACGGGCTGAATTTGGCCCACAAGAAGAAAATGACAGTAACAGGCCGTAAGTAAACGAATGCTGGAAATGAGCCCAAGAATAAATGGGCTGTGAGAAGGCCGAAAGATAACATGGGCTGGAAACGGCCCAACGGAATAACGGGCCGTTAATGGGTATAAGTGATACACTGTTCATTATGGGCCAGTTTCACCATGGGCCGTTCATGGGTGTAAAGTGATACATTGTTCATTACGGGCCAGTTTCACCACGGGCCGTTAATAGGCCAAGAGTTACATAGGGCCTCATATGGGTCGAAAGACGTCATGGGCCATACATGGGCCAGAAGTGAAAACGGGCTGGAATCATATTGGATGGCCTAGATGACGCTACTAGGCCTAATTCGGATAGGGCGTAACGGGCCTTGGGTTAGCGGGCTGTAAATGGGCTATATGCGAATAGGCCATTAACAGGCTTTCCATGGGCCAGCCCGCCACCTTTTAGCCAAGTCAAACGGGTCGGCCTTTTCACAGGAATGGGCCTCTGTTGGGCCGTGCCACGTGTCGACGTATCATAGGCACCTTCTGTCCACTGAGTGGATGACATCTGTCCCAACGATGAACCGACACGTGTTTCCTCCAGCCAATGATGATTTTACACATGGAAAATCCCCATTGGTCAGGGCTGTTAACGGGTTATCGGATCCAAAACCCGACCTGATAGCTTAACGGCGTTCCGTTACGGTGGATGCCACGTGTCTATCACCCTTGACGAAAGCACTTCTGTGACGAGGGATTTATCGTCATGGAAGTGGACACTTCCGTGATGATAATTTTGGTAATGTCATGGAACACTTCTACGACAGCACATGTATGACTATCTTGATTCTGTCATAAAATCGTCATGGATGTACATGCATGACAGAAAACGCGACCTACTGTGACAAACACATATCATCACGGAAGTGTATTTTTTGTAGTGGAGGTGGTGCGAGAGGCATACTATATCGAGGGGGAAGGAGTGTGCGAGTACGAGATCGATGAAAGAGTGGTGGGAGTGAGGCATGGACGGTGATAAGAGAAGAGGGGAAGCTTGTGTTTGTGCTAGGCACACCTGGCTTGAGAGGCATATCGATCGATGTGTGCCGTAAAGAAGGAGCTGGGGGGCCTACAAACACCGTGGGTGAATGACCTAAAGTGAACAGACGAATTTGCGCGATGGAGCTAGAGAATGCTGAGGGAGGGTGAGAGGGATACGGACATGTGCATGCACGAGAGAAAGTTAGCGCTAGCTACAAACATAAGAGGATTGTGTGGGTGTAAAAGATGAATAGAGATCATACTTCATTATAAAAAGCGAATTCGGATATTTGAAGAAGTTATCCAAGTGTTTTAAACCGACGCACGTGTGAATATACATAATGGTGATACACATGGTGTGGTTATGAATATGTTATACTACATATAATATATTTTATCTCTACTCTTATAAAAAACGGAGTTGTTGATTATGGTGTGCTTGCCATCCTGCAATATAGGCCGTCCGATTTATATCTGACGGATAGGAAGGAAACTATGGCAATTTTGAAAAAAGATACCCACACCCCTCTCCATATTTGCAAATTAGGCCTCCCCTTGATCATGTTGATGTTCTATGGAACGCATGGGCCTCTTGCTAGTACTACGTATAATATATAGAACATTGATTATAATTTGGGCTAATGTGTGGCTTTTGCAGCTCAGGTCTAAATACTTTTCATAATGTAGGGGGCGGGGCACTATACTTTGTGTGATAAACACGGTGTACATATGGAACATTGTTTAGATTATGAATATATAGTTAGTACATCAAATGTACTATTATTTGGAATCAACATCAAGTGTATTCAAAAAATAGAATTCAAGTTCATGTAGTACACATAGTTCATATCTATCTCTATAGTAATCATGTGGTGTGTTATTAAGGTAATACACGAATGATGGTTGAAGTTGGCAACATTCATGATTGTAGATTCTTATTGAAATAGAGAAACGAATTCAAATTTAGTTCGAATTGCAGCGGTAGTATAGACATTTGGAATGCACTAAAATGTTGGTATGAGTAGGTTACATGCATTATACAGCAAGCAAAAAAATTTAATTGGACATAACATGGATTCATACTCCCTCCTTCCATCTATATAGGGCCTAATGAGTTTTTTAAGACCGCCTTTGACTATTGAAAAGATTAATAGTACATGAAATGCACAATGTCAAAATTATATCATTGAAAGAACCTTTCACAGACGAATTTAACGGTGTGCTTTATGTAAGTTGCATGTCATATATTATTGCTCTAATATTTGTCAAAGTTAGCATCGGAAAACGCATTCGGCCTTATATAGATGGAAGGAGGGGGTAGCTTTGAATAGATTTGTATAGTAAAACGGGGCAAGACTCTCTCTTTGTGTGGTGTGAATAGTTTTATTTTTTTCATTTTCTTTTTGGTTGAGCGAAGTGTGAATTGATTTGGTACGTACAAGTACAATATTACTACACGTTAGGATTGTCCCTAAAATTCAACCCGCGTCTTGTTATATCCCGAAAATTCAGATATCATGCTCCCAAAACTGGCGCCTTCATAACCTGCACCTTGCTATCCCGAAATTACAACGCGCACGAAAAATCCCTCCAGCTGCCAAATCCTGACACGCGAAATCCCCCTTCTAACCCTGAGCCGAAAGGGCCGCTAGTTCAAATCGGTGGGGGTACTTTTGTAACACACCCTACATTTTGGACAAGTGCGTCCCTAAGCCATGGTTCACCCCCTCCCATCGCCCCCTTTTCGCCATTCGAAATCACATGCCGCCATAACCTCTCTGCTCCAGCCGCGAAACCCCACCCTCCTCCATCCGCCACCTCACCGTTGCCCAGCCGGAGCCTCTTCTCCGACAATGTCGTCCACCACAACAGCTCGACGTCCCTCGTCCACCTCCCCGGATGAGGATCCGTCATCCATATCCTCCTCCCACCGGTTCAGCCGACCCGTCCTCCACCACCAAGGATCTGCTCCGACGATCGCCTCATCTATCGCGGCTGCTCCATCCCCGCAGCGCCGCCTTAACCTGCTCCACCGGAACCATAGCATCCTCACCGACTCCTCGGACCAAGCGGAGGCCTACTTGGCACCACCAAAGAGGTTGTACACTCATCGCATCGTGCCTTCTCCTTAACTCGACCTCCTGACGCTGACGGTACTCCATCCCGCACCCCCATGGAGCGGCTACCTTGAAGCCGGCGCCGTGGGCGACATCTCCACGATGGCTCTCCCCTAGTGTGAGGCCCGTTCGGCAGCAGCGGCCATACCAGCTGGATCTGCTATTGCTGCTCCAGCTCTCGCTCGGTCACTCGCGCTGCTACTGCTGCTCCAGCTCTCGCTCGATCGCTCACTCGCCCAGCTGCTGCTGCTTCGGCTCTCGGTCGCTCGCCCAGCTGCTGCTGCTCCGGCTCTCGCTCGCTCGCGCTGCTGCTCTCCCCCTCGCTCGTGCTGCTGGTTTGCTCTAATTTAGCTACACTTCAGTCGACTGAATCGACTTTTGGGTCAGTCGATTTTCAGGGGGTGGGGGGCTCGCCGGAGTTAAGGAAGAACCACCCGCAGCGGGGACGGGGGCTCGCCGGTGAGGTACCCCACTATCTATCTTAGGGTTCAGGGTGGGGGCGGGGGGCCTAGAGGGCTGGCCGAGGCGGCGGCGGACCGGCGGTGGGGAGTTGTTTCGAGGCAACGAGGCAGCGCTGGGGTCGGCGGTTCGGCCGGTGGTGGCTGGCGGCTCAGGGGGGTGCAGGTTGAAGATGAACTGCAGACCCTCCCTAAACTACATGTCAAGTGCCTCTCTGCTACCATTGCATTTAGTTTCAACAGTAAATTTTAGTTTCAATAGTTAAGTTCAGAGTCAACAGTTTTTACCTCATCTGTTGTAGATAGGTGGTTTTTCGTGATGTAAACTTTACATCTATTTTACATCATCTATTGGAGATGCTATTGGAATCCCACTTGACATGGACGATGTCTGTCTTGTGCTGCTTCAGCCTTGACGTCTTACGGCTCACCGGAGCTGCTCCAACGACAGAATAATCCATCACAACAGAGCAGTGCCCTGGACGCCGTCTACAGATTCCTCAGATCTTCCTCCACACCTCCGACAGCCACCTCTGCCTCAACTGCTTCAGCGACCAACCCAATGATGTTGAGGTCGATACGGCTGTTGGGGAACGTTGCAGAAAATTAAAATTTTTCCTACGGCTTCACCAAGATCCATCTATGAGTTCATCTAAGCAACGAGTCATGGGAGAGAGTTTGCATCTACATACCACTTGTAGATCGCGTGCGGAAGCTTGCAAGGTGATGATGGAGTCGTACTCGAACGTGATTCAGATCACCGATGCCAAGTGCTGAACGGACAGCACCTCCGCGTTCAACACACGTACGGCACGGGTGACGTCCCCTCCGTCTTGATCCAGCAAGGAGGAAGGGGAGGTTGAGGAAGACAGCTCCACCGGCAGCACGACGGCGTGGTGATGGTGGAGAAGCAGTACTCCGACAGGGCTTCGCTGAGCACACAACGGAGGAGGAGAGGTGTTGGGGAGGGAGAAGGAGGCAACCAAAGGCCAAGGACTCAAGGTATGAAGTCCCTCCTCTCCCCCACTATATATAGGAGGGCCAAGGGGGGGGTGGCCGGCCCTAGGAGATCCAATCTCCTAGGGGGGCGGCGGCCAAGGGGGGTTTCCCTCCCCCCCAAGGCACCTAGGAGGTGCCTTCCCCTCCTAGGACTCTTCCCCCCTTGAACCCTAGGCGCATGGGCCTATGTGGGGCTGGTGCCCTTGGCTCATGCAGGCCAAGGCGCACCCCCTACAGCCCATGTGGCCCCCCGGGGCAGGTGGCCCCACCCGGTGGGCCCCCGGGACCCCTCCGGTGGTCCCGGTACAATACCGATAACCCCGAAACTTGTCCCGATGCCCGAAACAGGACTTCCCATATATAAATCTTTACCTCCGGACCATTCCGGAACTCCTCGTGACGTCCGGGATCTCATCCGGGACTCCGAACAACATTCGGTAGTCACATACTTGACTTCCTACTAACCCTAGCGTCACCGAACCTTAAGTGTGTAGACCCTACGGGTTCGGGAGACACGCAGACATGACCGAGACGACTCTCGGGCAATAACCAACAGCGGGGTCTGGATATCCATGTTGGCTCCCACATGCTCCTCGATGATTTCATCGGTTGAACCACGATGTCGAGGATTCGATCAAACCCTGTATACAATTCCCTTTGTCAATCGGTACGTTACTTGCCCGAGATTCGATCGTCGGTATCCCAATACCTTGTTCAGTCTCGTTACCCGGCAAGTCACTTTACTCGTACCGTAATGCATGATCCCGTGGCCAACACCTTGGTCACATTGAGCTCATTATGATGATGCATTACCGAGTGGGCCCAGAGATACCTCTCCGTTATACGGAGTGACAAATCCCAGTCTCGATCCGCGTCAACCCAACAGATACTTTCGGAGATACCTGTAATGCACCTTTATAGTCACCCAGTTACGTTGTGACGTTTGATACACCCAAGGCACTCCTACGGTAACCGGGAGTTACACGATCTCATGGTCGAAGGAATAGATACTTGACATTGGCAAAGCTTCTAGCAAACGAACTATACGATCTTTTACGCTATGCTTATGATTGGGTCTTGTCCATCACATCATTCTCCTAATGATGTGATCCCGTTATCAACGACATCCTATGTCCATAGTCAGGAAACCATGACTATCTATTGATCATAACGAGCTAGTCAACTAGAGGCTCACTAGGGACTCATTGGGTCTAAGTGTTCACACGTGTATTACGATTTCCGGATAATACAGTTATAGCATGAACAAAAGACAATTATCATGAACATTGAAATATAATAATCCTTTTATTATTGCCTCTAGGGCATATTTCCAACAGTCTCCCACTTGCACTAGAGTCACCAATCTAGTTACATTGTGATGAATCGAACACCCATAGAGTTCTGGTGTTGATCATGTTTTGCATGCGAGAGAGGTTTAGTCAACGGATCTGCGACATTCAGATCCGTGTGCACTTTGCAAATCTCTATGTCTCCATCTTGAACATTTTCACGGATGGAGTTGAAACGACGCTTGATGTGCCTGGTCTTCTTGTGAAACCTGGGCTCCTTGGCAAGGGCAATAGCTCCAGTGTTGTCACAGAAGAGTTTGATCGGCCCCGACGCATTGGGTATGACTCCTAGGTCGGTGATGAACTCCTTCATCCAAATCGATTCATGCGCTGCCTCCGAGGCTGCCATGTACTCCGCTTCACACGTAGATCCCGCCACGACGCTCTGCTTGCAGCTGCACCAGCTTACTGCTCCACCATTCAACATATACACGTATCCGGTTTGTGACTTAGAGTCATCCAGATCTGAGTCGAAGCTAGCGTCAACGTAACCCTTTACGACGAGCTCTTCATCTCCTCCATAAACGAGAAACATGTCCTTTGTCCTTTTCAGGTACTTCAGGATATTCTTGACCGCTGTCCAGTGTTCCTTGCCGGGGTTACTTTGGTATCTTGCAACCAAACTTACGGCAAGGTTTACATCGGGTCTGGTACACAGCATGGCATACATAATAGATCCTATGGCTGAAGCATAGGGGATGACACTCATCTCTTCTTTATCTTTTGCCGTGGTCGGTGACTGAGCCGAGCTCAATCTCACACCTTGTAACATAGGCAAGAACCCCTTCTTGGACTGATCCATTTTGAACCTCTTCAAAATCTTATCAAGGTATGTGCTTTGTGAAAGACCTATGAGGCGTCTCGATCTATCTCTATAGATCTTGATGCCTAATATATAAGCAGCTTCTCCAAGGTCCTTCATTGAAAAACACTTGTTCAAGTAGGCCTTAATGTTGTCCAGGAGTTTCGTATCATTTCCCATCAAGAGTATGTCATCTACATATAATAGGAGAAATGCTACAGAGCTCCCACTCACTTTCTTGTAGACGCAGGCTTCTCCATAAGTCTGCGTAAACCCAAACGCTTTGATCATCTCATCAAAGCGAATGTTCCAACTCCGAGATGCTTGCACCAGTCCATAAATGGATCGCTGGAGCTTGCATACTTTGTTAGCGTTCTGAGGAACGACAAAACCTTCCGGCTGCATCATATACAGCTCTTCCTTAAGATGTCCATTAAGGAATGCCGTTTTGACGTCCATCTGCCATATCTCATAATCATAGTATGCGGCAATTGCTAACATGATTCGGACGGACTTAAGCTTCGCCACGGGAGAGAATGTCTCGTCGTAGTCAATCCCTTGAACTTGTCGATAACCCTTAGCGACAAGTCGAGCTTTATAGATGGTAACATTACCATCCGCGTCCGTCTTCTTCTTAAAAATCCATTTATTTTCTATCGCTCGCCGATCATCGGGCAAGTCTGTCAAAGTCCATACTTTGTTTTCATACATGGATTCTATCTCGGATTTCATGGCCTCAAGCCATTTGTTGGAATCCGGGCCCGCCATTGCTTCTTCATAGTTCGAAGGTTCATTGTTGTCTAGCAACATGATTTCCATGACAGGGTTGCCGTACCACTCTGGTGCGGAACGTGTCCTTGTGGACCTTCGAAGTTCAGTAGCAACTAGATCTGAAGTACCTTGATCATCATCAACATTTTCCTCTTCAGTTGGTGTGGGCATTACAGGAATGGTTTCCTGCGCTGCACCACTTTCCCGTTCGAGAGGTAGTACTTCATCGAGTTCTACTTTCCTCCCACTTACTTCTTTCGAGAGAAACTCTTTCTCCAGAAAGCATCCGTTCTTGGCAACAAATATCTTGCCTTCGGATCTTAAGTAGAAGGTATACCCGACAGTTTCCTTAGGGTATCCTACGAATATGCATTTTTCCGACTTGGGTTCGAGCTTTTCAGGTTGAAGTTTCTTGACATAAGCATCGCATCCCCAAACTTTTAGAAACGACAGCTTAGGTTTCTTCCCAAACCACAATTCATACGGTGTCGTCTCAACGGATTTAGACGGTGCCCTATTTAAAGTGAATGTAGCTGTCTCTAGAGCGTATCCCCAAAATGATAGCGGTAAATCGGTAAGAGACATCATAGACCGCACCATATCCTATAGAGTGCGATTACGACGTTCGGACACACCGTTTCGCTGAGGTGTTCCAGGCGGCGTGAGTTGTGAAACGATTCCACATTTTCTTAAGTGTGTACCAAATTCGTGACTTAAGTATTCGCCCCCACGATCTGATCGTAGGAACTTTATCTTACGGTCACGTTGATTCTCTACCTCACTCTGAAATTCCTTGAACTTTTCAAAGGTCTCAGACTTGTGTTTCATTAAGTAGACATACCCATATCTACTCAAGTCATCAGTGAGAGTGAGAACATAACGATATCCTCCGCGAGCCTCAACGCTCATTGGACCGCACACATCGGTATGTATGATTTCCAACAAGTTGGTTGCTCGCTCCATTGTTCCGGAGAACGAAGTCTTGGTCATTTTGCCTAAGAGGCAAGGTTCGCATGTGTCAAATGATTCATAATCAAGAGACTCTAAAAGTCCATCAGCATGGAGCTTCTTCATGCGCTTGACACCAATGTGACCAAGGCGGCAGTGCCACAAGTATGTGGGACTATCGTTATCAACTTTACATCTTTTGGCATCCACACTATGAACATGTGTAATATTACGCTCGAGATTCATCAAGAATAAACCATTGACCATCGGAGCATGACCATAAAACATATCTCTCATATAAATCGAACAACCATTATTCTCAGACTTAAATGAGTAGCCATCTCGTATTAAACGAGATCCAGATACAATGTTCATGCTCAAACTTGGCACTAAATAACAATTATTGAGGTTTAAAACTAATCCCGTAGGTAAATGTAGAGGCAGCGTGCCGACGGCGATCACATCGACCCTGGAACCATTCCCGACGCGCATCGTCACCTCGTCCTTCGCCAGTCTCCGTTTATTCCGCAGCTCCTGCTGTGAGTTACATATGTGAGCAACGGCACCGGTATCAAATACCCAGGAGTTACTTCGAGTACTGGTAAGGTACACATCAATTACATGTATATCAAATATACCTTTGGTGTTGCCGGCCTTCTTATCCGCTAAGTATTTGGGGCAGTTCCGCTTCCAGTGCCCCTTCCCCTTGCAATAAAAGCACTCAGTCTCAGGCTTGGGTCCATTCTTTGACTTCTTCCCGGCAACAGGCTTACCGGGCGCGGCAACATCTTTGCCGTCCTTCTTGAAGTTCTTCTTACCCTTGCCCTTCTTGAACTTAGTGGTCTTATTGACCATCAACACTTGATGTTCTTTCTTGATTTCAGCCTCTGCTGACTTCAGCATCGAGAACACTTCAGGAATGGTCTTTACCATCCCCTGCATGTTGTAGTTCATCACAAAGCTCTTGTAGCTTGGTGGGAGCGACTGGAGGATTCTGTCAATGACCGCCTCATCTGGGAGGTTAATGTTCAACTGGGTCATACGTGCGTGCAACCCAGACATCTTCAGGATGTGTTCACTGACAGAACTGTTCTCCTCCATCTTACAACTGTAGAACTTGTCGGAGACATCATATCTCTCGACCCGGGCATGAGCTTGGAAAACTAGTTTCAGCTCTTCGAACATCTCATATGCTCCGTGATGCTCAAAACGCTTTTGGAGCCCCAGTTCTAAGCTGTAAAGCATGCCGCACTGAACGAGGGAGTAATCATCAGCACGAGTTTGCCAAGCGTTCATAACGTCTTGGTTCTCTGGGACGGGAGCGGCACCTAGCGGTCCTTCTAGGACATATTGCTTCCTGGCAGCTATGAGGATGATCCTCAGGTTTCGGACCCAGTCCGTATAGTTGCTGCCATCATCTTTCAGCTTGGTTTTCTCTAGGAACGCGTTGAAGTTCATGTTGACATTAGCGTTGGCCATTGATCTACAATACATATTTGCAAAGGTTTTAGACTAAGTTCATGATAATAAAGTTCTTAATCAAAATTATGAACTCCCACTTAGATTAGACATCCCTCTAGTCATCTAAGTGTTACACGATCCGAGTCGACTAGCCCGTGTCCGATCATCACGTGAGACGGACTAGTCATCGTCGGTGAACATCTTTATGTTGATCGTATCTTCCATACGACTCGTGTTCGACCTTTCGGTCTCCGTGTTCCGAGGCCATGTCTGCACATGCTAGGCTCGTCAAGTTAACCCTAAGTGTTTTCGCTGTGTAAAACTGTCTTACACCCGTTGTATGTGAACGTAAGGATCCATCACACCCGATCATCACGTGGTGCTTAGAAACGACGAACTGTAGCAACGGTGCACAGTTAGGGGAGAACACTTCTTGAAATTTTGTAAGGGATCATCTTATTTACTACCGTCGTCCTAAGTAAACAAGATGCATAAACATAATAAACATCACATGCAATTATATGGTTGTGACATGATATGGCCAATATCATCAAGCTCCATTGATCTCCATCTTCGGGGCTCCATGATCATCTTGTCACCGGCTTGACACCATGATCTCCATCATCGTGTCTTCATGAAGTTGTCACGCCAACGACTACTTCTACTTCTATGACTAACGCGTTTAGTAATGAAGTAAAGTAGTTTACATGGCGTTCTTCAATGACACGCAGGTCATATAAAAAAATAAAGACAACTCCTATGGATCCTGCCGGTTGTCATACTCATCGACATGCAAGTCGTGAATCCTATTACAAGAACATGATCTCATACATCACAATTCAACATTCATCACAACTTCTGGCCATATCACATCACATGATCAATCGCTGCAAAAACAAGTTAGACGTTCTCTAGTTGTTGTTGCATCTTTTACGTGGCTGCGATTGGGTTCTAGCAAGAACTTTTTCTTACCTACGAATCACCACAACGTGATTTTTTTTTCAACTTCTATTTACCCTTCATAAGGGCCCTGTTCATCGATTCCGCTCCAACTAAAGTGGGAGAGACAGACACCCGCCAGCCACCTTATGCAACTAGTGCATGTCAGTCGGTGGAACCGGTCTCACGTAAGCGTACGTGTAAGGTTGGTCCGGGCCGCTTCATCCCACAATACCGTTGAGCAAGAAAAGACTAGTAGAGGCAAGTAAGATGACAAGATCAACGCCCACAACAAATTGTGTTCTACTCGTGCATTAGAGAACTACGCGTAGACCTAGCTCATGATGCCACTGTTGGGGAACGTTGCAGAAAATTAAAATTTTTCCTACGGCTTCACCAAGATCCATCTATGAGTTCATCTAAGCAACGAGTCATGGGAGAGAGTTTGCATCTACATACCACTTGTAGATCGCGTGCGGAAGCTTGCAAGGTGATGATGGAGTCGTACTCGAACGTGATTCAGATCACCGATGCCAAGTGCTGAACGGACAGCACCTCCGCGTTCAACACACGTACGGCACGGGTGACGTCCCCTCCGTCTTGATCCAGCAAGGAGGAAGGGGAGGTTGAGGAAGACAGCTCCACCGGCAGCACGACGGCGTGGTGATGGTGGAGAAGCAGTACTCCGACAGGGCTTCGCTGAGCACACAACGGAGGAGGAGAGGTGTTGGGGAGGGAGAAGGAGGCAACCAAAGGCCAAGGACTCAAGGTATGAAGTCCCTCCTCTCCCCCACTATATATAGGAGGGCCAAGGGGGGGGTGGCCGGCCCTAGGAGATCCAATCTCCTAGGGGGGCGGCGGCCAAGGGGGGTTTCCCTCCCCCCCAAGGCACCTAGGAGGTGCCTTCCCCTCCTAGGACTCTTCCCCCCTTGAACCCTAGGCGCATGGGCCTATGTGGGGCTGGTGCCCTTGGCCCATGCAGGCCAAGGCGCACCCCCTACAGCCCATGTGCCCCCCCGGGGCAGGTGGCCCCACCCGGTGGGCCCCCGGGACCCCTCCGGTGGTCCCGGTACAATACCGATAACCCCGAAACTTGTCCCGATGCCCGAAACAGGACTTCCCATATATAAATCTTTACCTCCGGACCATTCCGGAACTCCTCGTGACGTCCGGGATCTCATCCGGGACTCCGAACAACATTCGGTAGTCACATACTTGACTTCCTACTAACCCTAGCGTCACCGAACCTTAAGTGTGTAGACCCTACGGGTTCGGGAGACACGCAGACATGACCGAGACGACTCTCGGGCAATAACCAACAGCGGGGTCTGGATATCCATGTTGGCTCCCACATGCTCCTCGATGATTTCATCGGTTGAACCACGATGTCGAGGATTCGATCAAACCCTGTATACAATTCCCTTTGTCAATCGGTACGTTACTTGCCCGAGATTCGATCGTCGGTATCCCAATACCTTGTTCAGTCTCGTTACCCGGCAAGTCACTTTACTCGTACCGTAATGCATGATCCCGTGGCCAACACCTTGGTCACATTGAGCTCATTATGATGATGCATTACCGAGTGGGCCCAGAGATACCTCTCCGTTATACGGAGTGACAAATCCCAGTCTCGATCCGCGTCAACCCAACAGATACTTTCGGAGATACCTGTAATGCACCTTTATAGTCACCCAGTTACGTTGTGACGTTTGATACACCCAAGGCACTCCTACGGTAACCGGGAGTTACACGATCTCATGGTCGAAGGAATAGATACTTGACATTGGCAAAGCTTCTAGCAAACGAACTATACGATCTTTTATGCTATGCTTATGATTGGGTCTTGTCCATCACATCATTCTCCTAATGATGTGATCCCGTTATCAACGACATCCTATGTCCATAGTCAGGAAACCATGACTATCTATTGATCATAACGAGCTAGTCAACTAGAGGCTCACTAGGGACTCATTGGGTCTAAGTGTTCACACGTGTATTACGATTTCCGGATAATACAGTTATAGCATGAACAAAAGACAATTATCATGAACATTGAAATATAATAATCCTTTTATTATTGCCTCTAGGGCATATTTCCAACAACGGCTACGGCAAAGAGGTTGTACACTTGTTGCATCACTTGTTACTATACATTCATGTCAATCCATTAGGGCTATTTTGCTTCAACGGAAAAACATAGCAATAGGGAATTTTCCAATGGCACTCTACTATTCAATTATTCATGCATTTTGTTGAAAGGAATGAAGCAAAACATCCACCTGGACCTACTTTTCAAAATCCTATGCATGAAAACAAGACCAAGTGCATTAGTGGCAGAATAACATTCTAACTGTACATGCTTCATATGGTTTCACTTTATTTCGGCCATGTTTCTTTGCATTCCTCTACTCTTCCAATTCCTGTAAACCAAACACCCAGGTTGACAGAAATCCTGTGTTTACAAATGCTCTGTTTACCATGTGCATTCCTATCCTATTCCGGTGTTCTTCATATCCCTGCGTTTTTAGAATCATGCAAGCCAAATGAGCCCTTACAGAATTACATCAGTTACAGGTAGGTGTCGGGGGGAACTTTGTGTGGTTTGTCCTGCTCCGGCCGCGACATCGTCCACCTCACCTGAGCTGCTCCATCGACAGAAGCATCCACCAAAGCAGACATCACGACTCCTGACCGTCTTTCGCCGCCTCAGATCTCCTTCCCTGCCGCCCGCACCCACCGCAACGACATCACCATCATCGACTCAGCAGATGAAGCTGAGGAGTACACGGGTCCACAAGATTTTGTTTCTGCTTATGTTATGCATTGCTTAAAATTACCTGCTACTCTATCGTCATGTTCACCTCTTGGACTCCAAGTCAGGTACAAATTAATGTTGAAACTTGAGTTCTAAATTAATTGTGGGGCACATATCAAGGAAGCAATGAATAGTATCTTTGTCTAATATCTGGTTCACCTAGGTATGCCTATGTTGTTCATCTTCGGTGGGAAACAAATAGTAAAGCAATCATCATATGTCTTTTTATTAAATTAAAGAAATCATCAGCCTGCTATCATTATTTTTGGATCCATCCACTGGTTGTTACCATCACTCTAAATTTCTGCATGCTCTCCTTACATAATCTCACCATATTTTTTTCGTATGCATGTCAGATATTGTACATAGTCATGCTGAACATGTAGAGACAAAGAGAAGAGTTTTGCGCGGCAATACAATGTCATGCAGACATTGCTCCATGGTGGGTTCAATGGAAAACCCTCCCCACCCCTCTCCAGATTGTAATCCAGAGGAAGATATCTGTTCTGAGGCGGATTCAAACGCCACTGACCAGTCCTATTTACCCCCCAAGGTGTTTGCTCTACCTTGGCATGATGATGTTAGTCATATCATGCATATGTTGCCTTCCAGTGCCTACTTTTGACATCATATCTCATCTGCTTAGTTTAGACATGTTTTGTAATGCCACCTGTTTAGTTTCTATATCATATATGGGAATTATGCAGTCTCATATCTTTTAGCCAGCCATAATATATGTGAAATGTGCAATGTCATCCTGTTTAACCAGGCATCATATATTTTAATGATATCTTGCCCATCCATTTCTTCATTACATTTCCATTTGTCGACAATGTTTGTACATTAAACTACTCTTCCTGTGAATCAGCCATTTTGGTGGGAGATGGAAAAATCTGGAGTGAAAACAAGGCCTTGAGAGCAGACAGTGCTACCTGTCGAAGCAGATCTCTTGTTGGGTCCCGATAGCTCCTCAAAGATGGATTCAGAGACAGATGACCAGTCTTATTCCCCCACCAAGGTGTATGCTCTAACTTGGCATGGTTATACTGCTCATATCATGCATATGGTGGCTTGCATTGAATAGTTTAGACATCATATACACAATATTCAACACCATGTTCTTAGTTCAGATATCATGTTGAATGCCCTCTGTTTAGCATATAAATCACATATGTGAATTAAATGATGTGATCCTGATTACTTAGATAACATGTAGGTGAATTATGTCATGCAATCCTATTTAGTTATTCATCATATCTTTGAATTATGTTATGCTATGCTATCCAGTTTAGATAGACATCATATATGTGAAATTATGTCATGCTATCTGTTTTAGTTAAACAATATACATGTCAACTATTTCATGCCTCTTTTTTCCATGCTATCTATTGCATCTGTCTCTCATACAATGTTTGTACATTCAACTATGTTTCCTGTTTATCAGCCATTTGAATTGGAGCGGGCGATGCCAGTATCTAGCGGACTAAAAACACGGTCTTCAAATAAAATAGTGCTACCTCTTGGTAGAGATAGCACCCCGGTTGTACATGCACGAGAACCAGTCCTACCACAGATAACCCAAACTCTCGCATATTGTACCCCTACTGCAATGGACAGAGAACCAGCTTCACCCAATCTAGCCCCAACCCTAGCAGATAGTAACCCAGTTCCTGTTGACATAGCACCATCTCCACCACAGAGCTCCCAAACAAGAGCAGTTAGTAAGGTAGCTCCAGTGCCCAAAGGGCCAGTACTACCATGGCAAACCCCAACTCCACCAGTTAGTATGCCTATTCCTGTGGAGGAAGCACAACCAACTAGTCGTAGTTTAGCATCTATCACATTTGATGTTGTTAAATCGTATGTGTGTATCTTCCCATCTTGGAAATATTATACTGAAGATGGAGGAAAATGCTAGTTGCATGTGTTTGTCCAGGAGTTATGTGTAAGTAATGTTATTCATGGCAATTACTTTGCTTTGTCCCATACATCCTACCTCCATGATGGTTATAATATAGCAAATTTTCCCATTTTTCTCTATAGAGAAGGACCAATTTGGAAACTCAGGATGAGTTAACCTGTGCTAATACCTCTGCTATCTTCAAGAATGCTTGGTGGTAGTATCGGAATTACCTGAAGAAAACGTACTTCACCGGCAAAGAAACTCATGAAATTCCCTTACGTTCTCCTGAGACACATTTAGTGGACGATGACTGGGAACGCCTTGTTCTGTACTAGTCCCGAACCAAGAATGTGGTAAGGTCTATGAGCTCATTTCCTATTTTTAAGTACTATACTTTTGCATCTTATTGTACTCTGTTCATGTAGAACAAGTGCCTAAACCTGAAGAACAATTGTTCTAATTTAAGATTCCATTGCTATCATAGTTCAAAAAAGCGCTAGGCGTTAATTGTGTGTTTTGCCACCGCCTTGCGCTTTACTGACCAAAGCGCATGCTTATGCGCAGTTATGCACAGATTAAGCATAGTTATGCGCAATGCATTTTGCCAACGCCTAGAGCCTAGGCATGCTTAAGCGCCCGCTTAGGCACGCCTTTTTTAACTATGATTGCTTTGCTCTTGTATCACTGTATTTACTCATACAAACTTATTTTTACATTGAAGGATCCAATCGAAACTCCAATGGCACAGCAGGTATGTCCACGCATGTTTCTTTAACAGGTTTGCTCTTATCAACAGCTCTGTTGATTTCAATTTCAATTGTGTGTACAGTTGACTTCTCATATCATGCACATTACTAGCATCACAACAGAGCCAATATTGTTGTTGTACATGTAGACCCGTGGTACCCATCTGAAATCTTGTTCTGCCGTGTAGTTTCCCACGCTTTGTATTCTTTCACTGTTGCTTTGTCTTGAACTAATATGATTTGAACCGTGTCTCTATTTTGATTTGGCAAGACAATGCAGTGACCATAGGACATAGATATATGTTTGTTTGATGCTTTTATTATGTACTAGTACTTGGCAATAGAAGACTTGGTAGTTTAACCCTGTCCACCTTACTAATGAACTGGTTCACCGAAATGAGTTTCATATACTAGTACATGCTAAACCTATTATGTGTCTACTTGTTTCTTCTTTTAGAATGCTGACAGAATATTGGGGAAGAGTGCCTTATTAAGCAATGGTAAAGGAAGTAATGCAGATAAGGTTCAGGATAGTGACACATCCTTGTTGGTCTCCAACAAAGCTGATAAGACAGCTAAGGAAGACTATCTTGAATATAGTGAGACAACCCCAAAGTCCTGTCTTGGTTTAGTGTTCGAGTTACTGGCCACTACCGCTTGCACAAGCTATTCAAACTCACTGTCTGAATTAGTTCGGTTTCTTGAGTCTCAACTACAAGCTGAAAGACATCGATCAGCTGTGTTGCGACAAGAAGAGGAAGGACTGCGGAAGTCCCTGGAGCATTCAGATGCATACTTTCTGGTGCAACAGCAAGCGTTGGAGGATTTTAGCGCCAAACAGGACAAAGCTAATAAGCTTGCTAAGCTTATTGCCAGCATGGTGGATACCCAAGATAACGTTTCTTGAGCTCTTTTGAAGTTGTTTCAGTTATGCTCTTGTTTTCCTGCCGCGTTTATTTGCACTGGTGGCCAATTTTGACGGCCAGTGTATGTAATATGCTACTTTGTTCCCTATATTTGCACTGGTGGCGAACTTTGATGCCAAGTGGATGTAATATGTGTAATAGAGGTAATAGGATAGTGTTAATTGCTTGCTTATTTATTTCATTATTGTCTTGTTTAGTTGTTTGCTTGTAGTCACTGTAGTTCTTTTTCTGTGTTTTTCTAGTGGCCACAGTAACCTATTTTTTGGTAACTAGGCCAAAATAATCATGGCAACACATGAACTGTTGTAACCATGGGCCTACTGTGGGCCGTACGATCCATGGGCCTTCTACGGGCCATAGGATCCATGGGCCTTCTACGGGGCATATCATCATTTCGCCAATCATGGGCCATACTATTCATGGACCATAACGGCCCAACGTATTAATGGGCCGACTGTAACGACGGGCTGAATTTGGCCCGCAAGCAGAAAATGACAGTAACAGGCCGTAAGTAACCGAATGCTGGAAATGAGCCCAAGAATAAATGGGCCCTGAGAAGGCCAAAAGATAACTTGGGTTGGAAATGGCCCAATGGAATAATGGGCCGTTAATGGGTATAAAGTGATACATTGTTCATTACGGGCCAGTTTCACCACGGGCCGTTAATGGGCCAAGAGTTACAAAGGGCCTCATATGGGCCGGAAGTCGTCATGGGCCATACATGGGCCGGAAGTTAAAATGGGCTGGAATCATATTGGACAGCCCAGATGACGCTACTGGGCCTAATTCAGATAGGTCGTAACGGGCCCTGGGTTAGCGGGCTGTAAATGGGCTATATGTGAACAGGCCGTTAACAGGCTTTCCGTGACCGGGCCGCCACCTTTTGATCAAGTCAAACGGGCTGGCCTTTTCACAGGAGTAGGTCTCTATTGGGCCGTGCCACATGTCGACGTATCATAGACGTATCATAGGGCTGTGCCACGTGTCGACGTATCACAATGAGTGGACGACATCTGTCCCAACGGTGAGCCGACACGTGTTTCCTCCAGCCAATGATGATTTTACACGTGGAAAATCCCCATTGGTCGGGGCTGTTAACGGGTTATCGGATCCAAAACTGGACCCGATAGCTTAACGGCGTTCCGTTATGGTGGATGCCACGTGTCGGTCACCCTTGAAAAGCACTTCTGTGACACATGATTTATCGTCATGGAAGTGGACACTTCCGTGATGATAATTTTGGTAATGTCATGGAACACTTCTATGACAGCACACGTATGACTATCTTGATTCTGTCATAAAATCATCGTGGATGTACATGCATGACAGAAAATGCGACCTACTGTGACAAACACGTATCATCACGGAAGTGTATTTTTTTGTTGTGGTGCCGCCCCCTCCCCTTGTCCAATTCCGACTAGGGCAAGGCGGGCGCGTGCCACCTCCTGGCCGGCCCTCTCTACTCTCCACTAAGGCCCATGAGGCCCAATAGCTTCCCGGGGGGTTCCGGTAACCCCCGGCACTTTGGTTTTATCCTAAACTTACGCGGAACACTTCCGGTGTCCGAACATAGCCGTCCAATATATCAATCTTTATGTCTCGACCATTTCAAGACTCCTCGTCATGTCCGTGATCATATCCAGAACTCCGAACAACCTTCAATACATCATATCACATAAACTCATAATACTAATCGTCATCGAACGTTTAAGCGTGCGGACCCTACGGGTTCGAGAACTATGTAGACATGACCGAGACATGTCTCCGGTCAATAACCAAAAAAGGAACCTGGATGCTCATATTGCTTCCTACATATTCAATGAAGATTTTTATCGGTCAAACCGCATAACAACATATGTTGTTCCCTTTGTCATCGGTATGTTACTTGCCCGAGATTCGATCATCGGTATCATCATACCTAGTTCAATCTCGTTACCGGCAAGTCTCTTTACTCGTTCCGTAATACTTCATCCCACAACTAACTCATTAGTCACAATGCTTGCAAGGCTTATAGTGATGAGTATTACCGAGAGGGCCCAGAGATACCTCTCTGAAACACGGGGTGACAAATCCTAATCTCGATCTATGCCAACCCAACAAACACATTCGGAAACACCTGTAGAGCACCTTTATAATCACCCATTTACGTTGTGACATTTGGTATTACATAAAGTGTTCCTCCGGTATTCGGGAGTTGCATAATCTCATAGTTTGAGGAACTTGTATAAGTCATGAAGAAAGTAGTAGCAATGAAACTGACACGATCATAATGCTAAGCTAACAGATGGGTCATGTCCATCACATCATTCTCCTAATATGTGATCACGTTCATCAAATGACAACACATGTCTATGGTTAGGAAACATAACCATCTTTGATTAACGAGCTACTCAAGTAGAGGCATACTAGGGACTATAAGTTTTGTCTATGTATTCACACATGTACTAAGTTTCCAGTTAATACAATTCTAGCATGAATAATAAACATTTATCATGAATTAAGGAAATAAATAATAACTTTATTATTGCTTCTTGGGAATATTCCTTCAAGAGGCGATTCGGGGGGCACCCGAGGTGGGTAGCACCCACATGGGCGCGCATGGGCCTCCTGGCGCGCCCTGGTAGGTGTTGCTCCCCTCAAGCAGCCCCCAGGTGCTTCCTTGGCCCACTGAATTTCTTTTCGCCCAAAAAAATCCTCCAGGAGTTGCGTTGCGTTTGGACTTCATTTGATATTGATTTCCTGCAATGTGAAAAACATGCAGAAAACAGCAACTGGCACTGGGCACTATGTCAATAGGTTAGTACCAAAAATGATATAAAATGACTATAAAATTATTGTAAAACATCCAAGAATGATAATATAACAGCATGGAACAATCAAAATTTATAGATACGTTGGAGACATACCAGCATCCCCAAGCTCAATTCCTACTCGTCCTCGAGTAGGTAAATGATAAAAACAAAATTTTTGATATGGAATGCTGCCTAACATGTTCATCACATTTCTTTTCTTTATAGCATGGACATATGGACTTTTATATGATTCAAAGCAATAGTCTAGTTTTACATGAAGACTTTAATACTCAATCATACTAACAAGAAACCATGTCTTTCAAAATATCAACACTAAAGCAAGTTATTCCTAGCCCATCATGCTCAGTCATTGATCCATTCATTAAACACACTAGAATATTAGCTACACCCAATGCTCAAATACGATCATAGTGCCCCTTAGTTGGTGCTTTATAAGAGAAGATGGAGACTCAAATTCAAAATAAAAATTGCATAAGTAAAAGAAAGGCCCTACGCGGAGGGAAGTAGGGATTTGTAGAGGTGCCAGAGCTCAAAGCTTAAATTGAGAGATAAAATTATTTTTGAGATGCATACTTTTCCTACCAACAAAAACAAGTTGGGGCATCCCAACACTTTCCATGCTAGATACATCATAGGCGGTTCTCAAAAAGAAAATAAAGTTTATTCCTTTTTCCACCATAACTTTCACTTTCCATGGCTAGTCGTATCCACGGGTGCCTTCCATGCCATCACTTTCCAAGGAATTTATTATTTGACAACATAAAGTAAATACATTTATTCATTTCAGGACTGGGCATCCCTAGTACCTTTGTCCTACTCTCGTGCAATGACAAGTGAATAAACACTCATCATGAGAATAACACATCTATCATGGAAAATACTGGCTACCCTTTACCGTCTCGCGAGTAGTAGAGCACACAAAAGAGAAATTTATTTTCAACATTAGAGATGGCACATGCAAATTTTCTTATAACAGCATGGAAATACCGCATATAGGTAAGTTTAGTAGACTCATAAGGCAAAATTTGTTTAAAGGGTTTTGGGTGCACAAGTAGTGATCATACTTAGTGCAAAATGAAGGCTAGCAAAAAGATTGAGAAGCGACCAACCAAAAAGCAAAAACTCTCGTACCCAAGCAGTAAGCATAAGTAACACCGAGTAATGCTCCTTAAGTAGGATATAAATTTCATTGCATAACTATTGACTTTCGTGCTTGCATAAGGAATCACAAACCTTAACATCAATATTCTTACTAAAGCACAATTACTCATCAACATGACTCGCATATCATATCGTCATATCTCAAAACCATTACTAAGAATCAAGTTTATTTTGTCCAATGATCTTCATGAAAGTTTTTATTATATCCCCCTTGGATATCTATCACTTTCGGACTATTTTCATATGTTGCTTTTGATAGGCTCAAACAAATATAAGTGAAGATCATGAGCATAATTTTTCTTTCTCTCAAAATAATCTAAGTGAAACAAGAGAGAATTTCTTAAAATTTTACTAACTCCCAAATAAATCTAATTGAAGCATGAGAGCATTTCTTCAAAATTAACAAAGCACATGCTACGTCTCGAGCTTGCGTTGGTTTTCCCCGAAGAGGAGAGGATGATGCAACACAGTAGCGTAATTATTTCCCTCAGTTTTTGAGAACCAAGGTGTCAATCCAGTAGGAGGTCACGCGCAAGTCCCTCGTACCTGCACAACATGATAGCAACTCGCAACCAACGCTTAGGGGTTGTCAATCCCTTCACGGTTACTTACGAGAGTGAGATCTGATAGAGATAATATTTTTGGTATTTTTGATATAAAGATGCAAAGTAAAAAGTAAAGGCAAAGTAAAAACAAAGCAAGTAAATAAAGTGATAAAGATTGATATGATGAGAATAGACCCGGGGGCCATAGGTTTCACTAGTGGCTTCTCTCAAGAGCATAAGTATTCTACGGTGGGTGAACAAATTAATGTTGAGCAATTGATAGAATCGAGCATAGTTATGAGGTTATCTAGGTATGATCATGTATATAGGCATCACGTCCGAGACAAGTAGATCGAAACGATTCTGCATCTACTACTATTACTCCACTCATCGACCGCTATCCAGCATGCATCTAGAGTATTAAGTTAAAAACAGAGTAACGCCTTAAGCAAGATGACATGATGTAGAGGAATAAATTCATGCAATATGATAAATACCCCATCTTGTTATCCTCGATGGCAACAATACAATACGTGCCTTGCAACTCTTTCTGTCACTGAGTAAGGACACCGCAAGATTGAACCCAAAGCCATGCACTTCTCCCATTGCAAGAACTACCAATCTAGTTGGCCAAACCAAACGGATAATTCGAAGAGACTTGCAAAGATAACTCAATCATACATAAAAGAATTCCGAGAAGAATCAAATATTTTCCATAGATAAGTTGGATCGTAAACCCACAATTCATCAGTCTCAACAAACACACCGCAAAAAGAAGATTACATCGAATAGATCTCCACGAGAGAGGGGGAGAACATTGTATTGAGATCCAAAAAGAGAGAAGAAGCCATCTAGCTACTAGCTATGGACCCGAAGGTCTGGAGTAAACTACACACACTTCATCGGAGGGGCTATGGTGTTGATGTAGAAGCCCTCCGTGGTGGATGCCCCCTCCGGCGGAGCTCCGGAACAGGCCCCAAGATGGGATCTCGTGGATACAGAAGGTTGCGGCAGTGGAATTAGGTTTTTGGCTCCCCCTCTGATCATACGGGGATACGTAGGTATATATAGGAGGAAGGAGTACGTCGGTGGAGCTCCGAGGGGCCCACGAGGTAGGGGGCGCGCCCAGGGGGGCGCCCTCCACCCTCGTGACCTCCTCGGAAGCTTCTTGGAGTAGGGTCCAAGTCTCCTGGCTCACGTTCGGTGAGAAAATCACGTTCCCGAAGGTTTCATTCCGTTTGGACTCCGTTTGATATTCCGTTTCTTCGAAATACTGAAATAGGCAAAAAAACAGCAATTCTGGGTTGGGCCTCCGGTTAATAGGTTAGTCCCAAAAATAATATAAAAGTGGAAAATAAAGCCCAATATAGTCCAAAACAGTAGATAAAGTAGCATGGAGCAATCAAAAATTATAGATACGTTGGAGACATATCAAGCATCCCCAAGCTTAATTCCTGCTCGTCCTCGAGTAGGTAAATGATAAAAAAAGAATTTTTGATGTGGAGCGATACTTTGGCATAATTTCAACGTAAATCTTCTTAATCATGGCATGAATATTCAGATGCGAAAGATTCAAGATAAAAGTTCATATTGACATAAAAATAATAATACTTCAAGCATACTAATCAAACAATTATGTCATCTCAATATAACATGGCCAAAGAAAGTTCATCCCTACAAAATCATATAGTTAGGCTATGCTTCATTTTCCACACACAAAGATGTTCCCAACTTCTATACCACCGATGACAAGCCAAGCAATTGTTTCATACTCAAATAATCGCAAACTCTTTCAACCTTCACGCAATATATGAGCGCGAACCATGGATATAGCACTATGAGTGGAATAGAATATGATGATGGGGATTGTGTGGAGAAGACAAAAAAGGAGAAAGTCTCATATTGACGAGGATAATCAATGGGCTATGTAGATGCCCATCAATTGATGTCAACATGAGGAGTAGGGATTGCCATGCAACGGATGCACTAGAGCTATGAATGCTCAACAAAAGAAAACTAGTGGGTGTGCATCCAACTCGCTTGCTCACGAAGACCTAGGGCATTTTGTGGAAGCCCATCATTGGAATATACAAGCCAAGTTCTATAATTAAAAATTCCCACTAGTATAAACAAGACAATTTATGAGACTCACTATATGAAAACATGGTGCTACTTTGAAGCACAAATATATGAGACTCACTACATGAAGAACAAGGTGCTATTTTGAAGCACGAGTGTGGTAAAAGGATAGTAACATTGCCCCTTCTCTCTTTTTCTCTATCTTTTTTTTATTGGCCTTTCTTTTTTATTGGCCTTTCCCTTTTTTTGTCTGGAGTCTCATCCCGACTTGTGGGGGAATCATAGTCTCCATCATCCTTTTCCTCACTAGGGCAGTGCTCTAATAATGATGATCATCACACTTCTATTGATTACAACATAAGGATTACAACTAGAAACTAGAACAAGATATGACTCTATATGAATGCCTCCGGCGGTGTACCGGGATGGTGCAATGAATCAAGAGTGACATGTATGGAAAATAATGCATGGTGGCTTTGCCACAAATACGATGTCAACTACAAGATCATGCAATGGCAATATGACAAAAGTAATGCATGTCACGATGATGATGGTGGAAGTTGCATGGCAATATATCTTGGAATGGCTATGGAAATGCCATGATAGGTAGGTATGGTGGCTGTTTTGAGGAAGATAAAAGGAGGTTTATGTGTGACAGAGCGTATCGTATCACGGGGTTTGGATGCACCGGCAAAGTTTGCACCAACTCTCAAGGTGAGAAAGGGCAATGCACGGTACCGAAGAGGCTAGCAATGGCGGAAAGGTAAAAGTGCGTATAATCCATGGACTCAACATTAGTCAAAAGAACCCATATACTTATTGAAAAAATTTAGAAGTCATCAAAAATTCAAATACTACGCGCATGCTCCTAGGGGGATAGATTGCTAGGAAAATACCATCGCTCGTCCCCGACCGCCACTCATAAGGATGCACAAGCTAGGTACACTTCATGTTTCAAATTTGTTACACAACTTTAACCATACGTGCATGCTACGGGATTTGCTAACTTCAACACAAGTATTTCTCAAATTCACAACTATTCAAATAGCACGACTTTGATATTATCACCTCCATATCTCAAAACAATTATCAAGCATCAAACTTAATTTAATTCACTCAAAAAAGAAAGTTTCACAAATCTTGAATACTAAGTATATTAACATTAAGCAAATAATCTAAGTGAAGCATGAGATATCAAGTTTCTTTAAAACAAATCCACCACCGTGCTCTAAAAGATCTAAGTGAAGCACTAGAGCAAAAATTATCACGCTCTAAAGATATAAGTGAAGCACATAGAGCAAAGCTATCAAGCTCAAAAGGTATAAGTGAAGCACATAGAGCATTCTAACAAATTCCAAATCATGTATGGCTCTCTCAAAAGGTGTGTACAGCAAGGATGATTGTGGTAAACTAACAAGCAAAGACACAAATAATACAAGATGCTCCAAGCAAAACACATATCATGTTGGTGAATAAAAATATAGCTCCAAGTAAATTACCGATGGAAGTGGACAAAAGAGGGGATGCCTTCCGGGGCATCCCCAAGCTTTGACTTTTTGGTGTCCTTGGATTATCTTGGGGGTGCCATGGGCATACCCAAGCTTAGGCTCTTGCCACTCCTTGTTCCATAATCCATCTAAAGAATTCACCCAAAACTTGAAAACTTCACAACACAAAACTCAACAGAAATCTCGTGAGCTCCGTTAGAGAAAGAAAACAAAAGACTACTTCAAGGTACTTTAATGAACTCATTTTTTATTTATATTGGTGTTAAACCTACTGTATTCCAACTTCTATATGGTTTATAAACTAATTTACTAGCCATAGATTCATCAAAATAAGCAAACAACACACGAAAAACAGAATCTGTCAAAAACAGAAGAGTCTGTAGTAATCTGTAACTAACGCAAACTTCTGGAACTCTAAAAATTCTACAAAAATAGGAAGTCCTGGAAAATTTGTTTATTGATCATCATCAAAAAGAATCAACGCAAAAGCTCGTTCCTGTGATTTATCAAAACTAAATTCGTGCGTGCAAAGTTTCTGTTTTTCAGCAGAATCAAATCAACTATCATCGTAGGTTATCCTATAGGTCTTACTTGGCACAAACACTAATTAAAACATAAAACCACATCCAAACAGAAGGTAGATGGGTTATTTATTCCTAAACAAAACCAAAAACAAAAAACACAAAATAAAATTGGGTTGCCTCCCAACAAGCGCTATCGTTTAACGCCCCTAGCTAGGCATAAAAGCAAGGATAGATCTAGGTTGTGCCGTAATAATAAGATAGATCTTGAAAGCTCATCTCGTATTCCCTATGTTCGGCAGAAAGTTTCCTTTGAGGCAAGCAAAAATAATCAAAAGGGCTAAATTTAGCGGGACAAAAATCCCCAAGATCAATCACGGGAGGAACGGGTTCCTCTCTTGGCCCTTCATAGTGCACAACTATTTCATCACTGAAAGCATTTTTTTGGCAAAATCTTTTGAGCTTATACTCGAGAGAGTATCCTAGCTCATTATTTCTAAGGGCAAAATCATTATTAAGCTCGTTAATGCAATCAACTAAGACATTGATAGGGACCTTTTTTCTAAGGTTTTCATTGAAAGCGACATAGTCCGAAGATTGAAAACGTCTAATTTCCTCTTGATCATAGAGGATTGCTTCTATGGGTGGACGACCGGCGTCCACCCTATAGTGCGAAAAGATTTCTTTGGCTTCTGTTATGATAAATCTAAATTCATGAGCCAAAAAGATAGTAACAGCACGCTTAATAGAAGAGTGCTCAATATTAGAGAATTCTAAGAAAATTCTCTGTATGCAAGGGTGCATATGCATAAATTGTCTTTCAAGTTCAACCACAAGCATGGCTATAGCGTCCGCAAGGCTACTGGTTCTATGAAGAATAGAACACACCATGGAAGGTAAATCACCGGCACAAGTAAAGAAATCTTGAATAACGCCTTTGCCAATGATGTTACCACTACCGATTCGAAACTTTTTGGTATGCAACATAGGAGGTTCATCGGCCGGAGCCTCGGGATTTTCTGTATTATCATTGTTGTCCATATCGACGATAATCTCCCCAATTTCAGACATAGTGGTAGAAAAAGTAAGGCGGAAGAAAGCAAGCAAAAGGGAAAGGAGGAGGAGATTGGGAAAGAGAGGGCGAATAAAACGGCAAGGGTGAAGTGGGGGAGAGGAAAACGAGAGGCAAATGGCAAACAATGTAATGCGAGAGATAGGGATTGCGATGGGTACTTGGTATGTTGACTTTTGCTTAAGCCTCCCCGGCAACGGCGCCAGAAATTCTTCTTGCTACGTCTCGAGCTTGCGTTGGTTTTCCCCCAAGAGGAGAGGATGATGCAGCACAGTAGCGTAAGTATTTCCCTCAGTTTTTGAGAACCAAGGTATCAATCCAGTAGGAGTTCACGCGCAAGTCCCTCGTACCTGCACAACACGATAGCAACTCGCAACCAACGCTTAGGGGTTGTCAATCCCTTCACGGTTACTTACGAGCGTGAGATCTGATAGAGATAATATTTCTGGTACTTTTGATATAAAGATGCAAAGTAAAAAAGTAAAGGCAAAGTAAAAACAAAGCAAGTAAATAAAGTGATATAGATTGATATGATGAGAATAGACCCGGGGGTCATAGGTTTCACTAGTGGCTTCTCTCAAGAGCATAAGTATTCTATGGTGGGTGAACAAATTACTGTTGAGCAATTGATAGAATCGAGCAGTGTTATGAGGTTATCTAGGTATGATCATGTATATAGGCATCACGTCCGAGACAAGTAGATCGAAACGATTCTGCATCTACTACTATTACTCCACTCATCGACCGCTATCCAGCATGCATCTAGAGTATTAGGTTAAAAACAGAGTAACGCCTTAAGCAAGATGACATGATGTAGAGGAATAAATTCATGCAATATGATAAATACCCCATCTTGTTATCCTCGATGGCAACAATACAATACGTGCCTTGCAACTCTTTCTGTCACTGAGTAAGGACACCGCAAGATTGAACCCAAAGCCATGCACTTCTCCCATTGCAAGAACTACCAATCTAGTTGGCCAAACCAAACGGATAATTCGAAGAGACTTGCAAAGATAACTCAATCATACATAAAAGAATTCTGAGAAGAATCAAATATTTTCCATAGATAAGTTGGATCATAAACCCACAATTCATCGGTCTCAACAAACACTCCGCAAAAAGAAGATTACATCGAATAGATCTCCACGAGAGAGGGGGAGAACATTGTATTGAGATCCAAAAAGAGAGAAGAAGCCATCTAGCTACTAGCTATGGACCCGAAGGTCTGAAGTAAACTACTAACACTTCATCGGAGGGGCTATGGTGTTGATGTAGAAGCCCTCCGTGGTGGATGCCCCCTCCGGCGGAGCTCCGAAACAGGCCCCAAGATGGGATCTCGTGGATACAGAAGGTTGCGGCTGTGGAATTAGGTTTTTGGCTCCCCCTCTAATCATACGGGGATACGTAGGTATATATAGGAGGAAGGAGTACGTCAGTGGAGCTCCGAGGGGCCCACGAGGTAGGGGGCGCGCCCAGGGGGGCGCCCTCCACCCTCGTGACCTCCTCGGAAGCTTCTTGGAGTAGGGTCCAAGTCTCCTGGATCACGTTCGGTGAGACAATCACGTTCCCGAAGGTTTCATTCCGTTTGGACTCCGTTTGATATTCCGTTTCTTCGAAATACTGAAATAGGCAAAAAAACAGCAATTCTGGGCTGGGCCTCCGGTTAATAGGTTAGTCCCAAAAATAATATAAAAGTGGAAAGTAAAGCCCAATATAGTCCAAAACAGTAGATAAAGTAGCATGGAGCAATCAAAAATTATAGATACGTTGGAGACGTATCAAGCATCCCCAAGCTTAATTCCTGCTCATCCTCGAGTAGGTAAATGATAAAAAAAAAAGAATTTTTGATGCGGAGTGATACTTTGGCATAATTTCAACGTAAATCTTCTTAATCATGGCATGAATATTCAGATGCGAAAGATTCAAGATAAAAGTTCATATTGACATAAAAATAATAATACTTCAAGCATACTAATCAAACAATTATGTCATCTCAATATAACATGGCCAAAGAAAGTTCATCCCTACAAAATCATATAGTTAGGCTATGCTTCATTTTCCTCACATAAAGATGTTCCCAACTTCTATACCCCCGATGACAAGCCAAGCAATTGTTTCATACTCAAATAATCGCAAACTCTTTCAACCTTCACGCAATATATGAGCGCGAACCATGGATATAGCACTATGAGTGGAATAGAATATGATGATGGGGATTGTGTGGAGAAGACAAAAAAGGAGAAAGTCTCATATTGACGAGGATAATCAACGGGCTATGTAGATGCCCATCAATTGATGTCAACATGAGGAGTAGGGATTGCCATGCAACGGATGCACTAGAGCTATGAATGCTCAACAAAAGAAAACTAGTGGGTGTGCATCCAACTCGCTTGCTCACGAAGACCTAGGGCATTTTGTGGAAGCCCATCATTGGAATATACAAGCCAAGTTCTATAATTAAAAATTCCCACAAGTAGAAACAAGACAATTTATGAGACTCACTATATGAAAACATGGTGCTACTTTGAAGCACAAATATATGAGACTCACTACATGAAGAACAAGGTGCTATTTTGAAGCACGAGTGTGGTAAAAGGATAGTAACATTGCACCTTCTCTCTTTTTCTCTATCTTTTTTTATTGGCCTTTCTTTTTTTATTGGCCTTTCCCTTTTTTTTTGTCTGGAGTCTCATCCCGACTTGTGGGGGAATCATAGTCTCCATCATCCTTTTCCTCACTAGGGCAGTGCTCTAATAATGATGATCATCACACTTCTATTGATTACAACATAAGGATTACAACTAGAAACTAGAGCAAGATATGACTCTATATGAATGCCTCCGGCGGTGTACCGGGATGGTGCAATGAATCAAGAGTGACATGTATGGAAAATAATGCATGGTGGCTTTGCCACAAATACGATGTCAACTACAAGATCATGCAATGGCAATATGACAAAAGTAATGCATGTCACGATGATGATGGTGGAAGTTGCATGGCAATATATCTTGGAATGGCTATGGAAATGCCATGATAGGTAGGTATGGTGGCTGTTTTGAGGAAGATAAAAGGAGGTTTATGTGTGACAGAGCGTATCGTATCACGGGGTTTGGATGCACCGGCAAAGTTTGCACCAACTCTCAAGGTGAGAAAGGGCAATGCACGGTACCGAAGAGGCTAGCAATGGCGGAAAGGTAAAAGTGCGTATAATCCATGGACTCAACATTAGTCAAAAGAACCCATATACTTATTGAAAAAATTTAGAAGTCATCAAAAATTCAAATACTACGCGCATGCTCCTAGGGGGATAGATTGCTAGGAAAAGACCATCGCTCGTCCCCGACCGCCACTCATAAGGATGCACAAGCCAGGTACACTTCATGTTTCAAATTTGTTACACAACTTTAACCATACGTGCATGCTACGGGATTTGCTAACTTCAACACAAGTATTTCTCAAATTCACAACTATTCAAATAGCACGACTTTGATATTATCACCTCCATATCTCAACACAATTATCAAGCATCAAACTTAATTTAATTTACTCAAAAAAGAAAGTTTCACAAATCTTGAATACCAAGTATATTAACATTAAGCAAATTACCATGCTATTAATGACTCTCAAAATAATCTAAGTGAAGCATGAGAGATCAAGTTTCTTTAAAACAAATCCACCACCGTGCTCTAAAAGATCTAAGTGAAGCACTAGAGAAAAAATTATCACGCTCTAAAGATATAAGTGAAGCACATAGAGCAAAGCTATCAAGCTCAAAAGGTATAAGTGAAGCACATAGAGTATTCTAACAAATTCCAAATCATGTATGGCTCTCTCAAAAGGTGTGTACAGCAAGGATGATTGTGGTAAACTAACAAGCAAAGACATAAATAATACAAGACGCTCCAAGCAAAACACATATCATGTTGGTGAATAAAAATATAGCTCCAAGTAAATTACCGATGGAAGTGGACAAAAGAGGGGATGCCTTCCGGGGCATCCCCAAGCTTTGACTTTTTGGTGTCCTCGGATTATCTTGGGGCTGCCATGGGCATACCCAAGCTTAGGCTCTTGCGACTCCTTGTTCCATAATCCATCAAAAGAATTCACCCAAAACTTGAAAACTTCACAACACAAAACTCAACAGAAATCTCGTGAGCTCCGTTAGAGAAAGAAAACAAAAGACTACTTCAAGGTACTTTAATGAACTCATTTGTTATTTATATTGGTGTTAAACCTACTGTATTCCAACTTCTATATGGTTTATAAACTAATTTACTAGCCATAGATTCATCAAAATAAGCAAACAACACACGAAAAACAGAATCTGTCAAAAACAGAAGAGTCTGTAGTAATCTGTAACTAACGCAAACTTCTGGAACTCTAAAAATTCTACAAAAATAGGAAGTCCTGGAAAATTTGTTTATTGATCATCATCAAAAAGAATCAACGCAAAAGCTCGTTCCTGTGATTTATCAAAACTAAATTCGTGCGTGCAAAGTTTCTGTTTTTCAGCAGAATCAAATCAACTATCATCGTAGGTTATCCTATAGGTCTTACTTGGCACAAACACTAATTAAAACATAAAACCACATCCAAACAGAAGGTAGATGGGTTATTTATTCCTAAACAAAACCAAAAACAAAAAACACAAAATAAAATTGGGTTGCCTCCCAACAAGCGCTATCGTTTAACGCCCCTAGCTAGGCATAAAAGCAAGGATAGATCTAGGTTGTGCCGTAATAATAAGATAGATCTTGAAAGCTCATCTCGTATTCCCTATGTTCGGCAGAAAGTTTCCTTTGAGGCAAGCAAAAATAATCAAAAGGGCTAAATTTAGCGGGACAAAAATCCCCAAGATCAATCACGGGAGGAACGGGTTCCTCTCTTGGCCCTTCATAGTGCACAACTATTTCATCACTGAAAGCATTTTTTTGGCAAAATCTTTTGAGCTTATACTCGAGAGAGTATCCTAGCTCATTATTTCTAAGGGCAAAATCATTATTAAGCTCGTTAATGCAATCAACTAAGACATTGATAGGGACCTTTTTTCTAAGGTTTTCATTGAAAGCGACATAGTCCGAAGATTGAAAACGTCTAATTTCCTCTTGATCATAGAGGATTGCTTCTATGGGTGGACGACCGGCGTCCACCCTATAGTGCGAAAAGATTTCTTTGGCTTCTCTTATGATAAATCTAAATTCATGAGCCAAAAAGATAGTAACAGCACGCTTAATAGAAGAGTGCTCAATATTAGAGAATTCTAAGAAAATTCTCTGTATGCAAGGGTGCATATGCATAAATTGTCTTTCAAGTTCAACCACAAGCATGGCTATAGCGTCCGCAAGGCTACTGGTTCTATGAAGAATAGAACACACCATGGAAGGTAAATCACCGGCACAAGTAAAGAAATCTTGAATAACGCCTTTGCCAATGATGTTACCACTACCGATTCGAAACTTTTTGGTATGCAACATAGGAGGTTCATCGGCCGGAGCCTCGGGATTTTCTGTATTATCATTGTTGTCCATATCGACGATAATCTCCCCAATTTCAGACATAGTGGTAGAAAAAGTAAGGCGGAAGAAAGCAAGCAAAAGGGAAAGGAGGAGGAGATTGGGAAAGAGAGGGCGAATAAAACGGCAAGGGTGAAGTGGGGGAGAGGAAAACGAGAGGCAAATGGCAAATAATGTAATGCAAGAGATAGGGATTGCGATGGGTACTTGGTATGTTGACTTTTGCTTAAGCCTCCCCGGCAACGGCGCCAGAAATTCTTCTTGCTACGTCTCGAGCTTGCGTTGGTTTTCCCCCAAGAGGAGAGGATGATGCAGCACAGTAGCGTAAGTATTTCCCTCAGTTTTTGAGAACCAAGGTATCAATCCAGTAGGAGTTCACGCGCAAGTCCCTCGTACCTGCACAACACGATAGCAACTCGCAACCAACGCTTAGGGGTTGTCAATCCCTTCACGGTTACTTACGAGCGTGAGATCTGATAGAGATAATATTTCTGGTACTTTTGATATAAAGATGCAAAGTAAAAAAGTAAAGGCAAAGTAAAAACAAAGCAAGTAAATAAAGTGATATAGATTGATATGATGAGAATAGACCCGGGGGCCATAGGTTTCACTAGTGGCTTCTCTCAAGAGCATAAGTATTCTATGGTGGGTGAACAAATTACTGTTGAGCAATTGATAGAATCGAGCAGTGTTATGAGGTTATCTAGGTATGATCATGTATATAGGCATCACGTCCGAGACAAGTAGATCGAAACGATTCTGCATCTACTACTATTACTCCACTCATCGACCGCTATCCAGCATGCATCTAGAGTATTAGGTTAAAAACAGAGTAACGCCTTAAGCAAGATGACATGATGTAGAGGAATAAATTCATGCAATATGATAAATACCCCATCTTGTTATCCTCGATGGCAACAATACAATACGTGCCTTGCAACTCTTTCTGTCACTGAGTAAGGACACCGCAAGATTGAACCCAAAGCCATGCACTTCTCCCATTGCAAGAACTACCAATCTAGTTGGCCAAACCAAACGGATAATTCGAAGAGACTTGCAAAGATAACTCAATCATACATAAAAGAATTCTGAGAAGAATCAAATATTTTCCATAGATAAGTTGGATCATAAACCCACAATTCATCGGTCTCAACAAACACTCCGCAAAAAGAAGATTACATCGAATAGATCTCCACGAGAGAGGGGGAGAACATTGTATTGAGATCCAAAAAGAGAGAAGAAGCCATCTAGCTACTAGCTATGGACCCGAAGGTCTGAAGTAAACTACTAACACTTCATCGGAGGGGCTATGGTGTTGATGTAGAAGCCCTCCGTGGTGGATGCCCCCTCCGGCGGAGCTCCGAAACAGGCCCCAAGATGGGATCTCGTGGATACAGAAGGTTGCGGCTGTGGAATTAGGTTTTTGGCTCCCCCTCTAATCATACGGGGATACGTAGGTATATATAGGAGGAAGGAGTACGTCAGTGGAGCTCCGAGGGGCCCACGAGGTAGGGGGCGCGCCCAGGGGGGTGCCCTCCACCCTCGTGACCTCCTCGGAAGCTTCTTGGAGTAGGGTCCAAGTCTCCTGGATCACGTTCGGTGAGACAATCACGTTCCCGAAGGTTTCATTCCGTTTGGACTCCGTTTGATATTCCGTTTCTTCGAAATACTGAAATAGGCAAAAAAACAGCAATTCTGGGCTGGGCCTCCGGTTAATAGGTTAGTCCCAAAAATAATATAAAAGTGGAAAGTAAAGCCCAATATAGTCCAAAACAGTAGATAAAGTAGCATGGAGCAATCAAAAATTATAGATACGTTGGAGACGTATCAAGCATCCCCAAGCTTAATTCCTGCTCATCCTCGAGTAGGTAAATGATAAAAAAAAAGAATTTTTGATGCGGAGTGATACTTTGGCATAATTTCAACGTAAATCTTCTTAATCATGGCATGAATATTCAGATGCGAAAGATTCAAGATAAAAGTTCATATTGACATAAAAATAATAATACTTCAAGCATACTAATCAAACAATTATGTCATCTCAATATAACATGGCCAAAGAAAGTTCATCCCTACAAAATCATATAGTTAGGCTATGCTTCATTTTCCTCACATAAAGATGTTCCCAACTTCTATACCCCCGATGACAAGCCAAGCAATTGTTTCATACTCAAATAATCGCAAACTCTTTCAACCTTCACGCAATATATGAGCGCGAACCATGGATATAGCACTATGAGTGGAATAGAATATGATGATGGGGATTGTGTGGAGAAGACAAAAAAGGAGAAAGTCTCATATTGACGAGGATAATCAACGGGCTATGTAGATGCCCATCAATTGATGTCAACATGAGGAGTAGGGATTGCCATGCAACGGATGCACTAGAGCTATGAATGCTCAACAAAAGAAAACTAGTGGGTGTGCATCCAACTCGCTTGCTCACGAAGACCTAGGGCATTTTGTGGAAGCCCATCATTGGAATATACAAGCCAAGTTCTATAATTAAAAATTCCCACAAGTAGAAACAAGACAATTTATGAGACTCACTATATGAAAACATGGTGCTACTTTGAAGCACAAATATATGAGACTCACTACATGAAGAACAAGGTGCTATTTTGAAGCACGAGTGTGGTAAAAGGATAGTAACATTGCACCTTCTCGCTTTTTCTCTATCTTTTTTTATTGGCCTTTCTTTTTTTATTGGCCTTTCCCTTTTTTTTTGTCTGGAGTCTCATCCCGACTTGTGGGGGAATCATAGTCTCCATCATCCTTTTCCTCACTAGGGCAGTGCTCTAATAATGATGATCATCACACTTCTATTGATTACAACATAAGGATTACAACTAGAAACTAGAGCAAGATATGACTCTATATGAATGCCTCCGGCGGTGTACCGGGATGGTGCAATGAATCAAGAGTGACATGTATGGAAAATAATGCATGGTGGCTTTGCCACAAATACGATGTCAACTACAAGATCATGCAATGGCAATATGACAAAAGTAATGCATGTCACGATGATGATGGTGGAAGTTGCATGGCAATATATCTTGGAATGGCTATGGAAATGCCATGATAGGTAGGTATGGTGGCTGTTTTGAGGAAGATAAAAGGAGGTTTATGTGTGACAGAGCGTATCGTATCACGGGGTTTGGATGCACCGGCAAAGTTTGCACCAACTCTCAAGGTGAGAAAGGGCAATGCACGGTACCGAAGAGGCTAGCAATGGCGGAAAGGTAAAAGTGCGTATAATCCATGGACTCAACATTAGTCAAAAGAACCCATATACTTATTGAAAAAATTTAGAAGTCATCAAAAATTCAAATACTACGCGCATGCTCCTAGGGGGATAGATTGCTAGGAAAAGACCATCGCTCGTCCCCGACCGCCACTCATAAGGATGCACAAGCCAGGTACACTTCATGTTTCAAATTTGTTACACAACTTTAACCATACGTGCATGCTACGGGATTTGCTAACTTCAACACAAGTATTTCTCAAATTCACAACTATTCAAATAGCACGACTTTGATATTATCACCTCCATATCTCAACACAATTATCAAGCATCAAACTTAATTTAATTTACTCAAAAAAGAAAGTTTCACAAATCTTGAATACCAAGTATATTAACATTAAGCAAATTACCATGCTATTAATGACTCTCAAAATAATCTAAGTGAAGCATGAGAGATCAAGTTTCTTTAAAACAAATCCACCACCGTGCTCTAAAAGATCTAAGTGAAGCACTAGAGAAAAAATTATCACGCTCTAAAGATATAAGTGAAGCACATAGAGCAAAGCTATCAAGCTCAAAAGGTATAAGTGAAGCACATAGAGTATTCTAACAAATTCCAAATCATGTATGTCTCTCTCAAAAGGTGTGTACAGCAAGGATGATTGTGGTAAACTAACAAGCAAAGACATAAATAATACAAGACGCTCCAAGCAAAACACATATCATGTTGGTGAATAAAAATATAGCTCCAAGTAAATTACCGATGGAAGTGGACAAAAGAGGGGATGCCTTCCGGGGCATCCCCAAGCTTTGACTTTTTGGTGTCCTCGGATTATCTTGGGGCTGCCATGGGCATACCCAAGCTTAGGCTCTTGCCACTCCTTGTTCCATAATCCATCAAAAGAATTCACCCAAAACTTGAAAACTTCACAACACAAAACTCAACAGAAATCTCGTGAGCTCCGTTAGAGAAAGAAAACAAAAGACTACTTCAAGGTACTTTAATGAACTCATTTGTTATTTATATTGGTGTTAAACCTACTTTATTCCAACTTCTATATGGTTTATAAACTAATTTACTAGCCATAGATTCATCAAAATAAGCAAACAACACACGAAAAACAGAATCTGTCAAAAACAGAAGAGTCTGTAGTAATCTGTAACTAACGCAAACTTCTGGAACTCTAAAAATTCTACAAAAATAGGAAGTCCTGGAAAATTTGTTTATTGATCATCATCAAAAAGAATCAACGCAAAAGCTCGTTCCTGTGATTTATCAAAACTAAATTCGTGCGTGCAAAGTTTCTGTTTTTCAGCAGAATCAAATCAACTATCATCGTAGGTTATCCTATAGGTCTTACTTGGCACAAACACTAATTAAAACATAAAACCACATCCAAACAGAAGGTAGATGGGTTATTTATTCCTAAACAAAACCAAAAACAAAAAACACAAAATAAAATTGGGTTGCCTCCCAACAAGCGCTATCGTTTAACGCCCCTAGCTAGGCATAAAAGCAAGGATAGATCTAGGTTGTGCCCTAATAATAAGATAGATCTTGAAAGCTCATCTCGTATTCCCTATGTTCGGCAGAAAGTTTCCTTTGAGGCAAGCAAAAATAATCAAAAGGGCTAAATTTAGCGGGACAAAAATCCCCAAGATCAATCACGGGAGGAACGGGTTCCTCTCTTGGCCCTTCATAGTGCACAACTATTTCATCACTGAAAGCATTTTTTTGGCAAAATCTTTTGAGCTTATACTCGAGAGAGTATCCTAGCTCATTATTTCTAAGGGCAAAATCATTATTAAGCTCGTTAATGCAATCAACTAAGACATTGATAGGGACCTTTTTTCTAAGGTTTTTATTGAAAGCGACATAGTCCGAAGATTGAAAACGTCTAATTTCCTCTTGATCATAGAGGATTGCTTCTATGGGTGGACGACCGGCGTCCACCCTATAGTGCGAAAAGATTTCTTTGGCTTCTCTTATGATAAATCTAAATTCATGAGCCAAAAAGATAGTAACAGCACGCTTAATAGAAGAGTGCTCAATATTAGAGAATTCTAAGAAAATTCTCTGTATGCAAGGGTGCATATGCATAAATTGTCTTTCAAGTTCAACCACAAGCATGGCTATAGCGTCCGCAAGGCTACTGGTTCTATGAAGAATAGAACACACCATGGAAGGTAAATCACCGGCACAAGTAAAGAAATCTTGAATAACGCCTTTGCCAATGATGTTACCACTACCGATTCGAAACTTTTTGGTATGCAACATAGGAGGTTCATCGGCCGGAGCCTCGGGATTTTCTGTATTATCATTGTTGTCCATATCGACGATAATCTCCCCAATTTCAGACATAGTGGTAGAAAAAGTAAGGCGGAAGAAAGCAAGCAAAAGGGAAAGGAGGAGGAGATTGGGAAAGAGAGGGCGAATAAAACGGCAAGGGTGAAGTGGGGGAGAGGAAAACGAGAGGCAAATGGCAAATAATGTAATGCGAGAGATAGGGATTGCGATGGGTACTTGGTATGTTGACTTTTGCTTAAGCCTCCCCGGCAACGGCGCCAGAAATTCTTCTTGCTACGTCTCGAGCTTGCGTTGGTTTTCCCCCAAGAGGAGAGGATGATGCAGCACAGTAGCGTAAGTATTTCCCTCAGTTTTTGAGAACCAAGGTATCAATCCAGTAGGAGTTCACGCGCAAGTCCCTCGTACCTGCACAACACGATAGCAACTCGCAACCAACGCTTAGGGGTTGTCAATCCCTTCACGGTTACTTACGAGCGTGAGATCTGATAGAGATAATATTTCTGGTACTTTTGATATAAAGATGCAAAGTAAAAAAGTAAAGGCAAAGTAAAAACAAAGCAAGTAAATAAAGTGATATAGATTGATATGATGAGAATAGACCCGGGGGCCATAGGTTTCACTAGTGGCTTCTCTCAAGAGCATAAGTATTCTATGGTGGGTGAACAAATTACTGTTGAGCAATTGATAGAATCGAGCAGTGTTATGAGGTTATCTAGGTATGATCATGTATATAGGCATCACGTCCGAGACAAGTAGATCGAAACGATTCTGCATCTACTACTATTACTCCACTCATCGACCGCTATCCAGCATGCATCTAGAGTATTAGGTTAAAAACAGAGTAACGCCTTAAGCAAGATGACATGATGTAGAGGAATAAATTCATGCAATATGATAAATACCCCATCTTGTTATCCTCGATGGCAACAATACAATACGTGCCTTGCAACTCTTTCTGTCACTGAGTAAGGACACCGCAAGATTGAACCCAAAGCCATGCACTTCTCCCATTGCAAGAACTACCAATCTAGTTGGCCAAACCAAACGGATAATTCGAAGAGACTTGCAAAGATAACTCAATCATACATAAAAGAATTCTGAGAAGAATCAAATATTTTCCATAGATAAGTTGGATCATAAACCCACAATTCATCGGTCTCAACAAACACTCCGCAAAAAGAAGATTACATCGAATAGATCTCCACGAGAGAGGGGGAGAACATTGTATTGAGATCCAAAAAGAGAGAAGAAGCCATCTAGCTACTAGCTATGGACCCGAAGGTCTGAAGTAAACTACTAACACTTCATCGGAGGGGCTATGGTGTTGATGTAGAAGCCCTCCGTGGTGGATGCCCCCTCCGGCGGAGCTCCGAAACAGGCCCCAAGATGGGATCTCGTGGATACAGAAGGTTGCGGCTGTGGAATTAGGTTTTTGGCTCCCCCTCTAATCATACGGGGATACGTAGGTATATATAGGAGGAAGGAGTACGTCAGTGGAGCTCCGAGGGGCCCACGAGGTAGGGGGCGCGCCCAGGGGGGCGCCCTCCACCCTCGTGACCTCCTCGGAAGCTTCTTGGAGTTGGGTCCAAGTCTCCTGGATCACGTTCGGTGAGACAATCACGTTCCCGAAGGTTTCATTCCGTTTGGACTCCGTTTGATATTCCGTTTCTTCGAAATACTGAAATAGGCAAAAAAACAGCAATTCTGGGCTGGGCCTCCGGTTAATAGGTTAGTCCCAAAAATAATATAAAAGTGGAAAGTAAAGCCCAATATAGTCCAAAACAGTAGATAAAGTAGCATGGAGCAATCAAAAATTATAGATACGTTGGAGACGTATCAAGCATCCCCAAGCTTAATTCCTGCTCATCCTCGAGTAGGTAAATGATAAAAAAAAAGAATTTTTGATGCGGAGTGATACTTTGGCATAATTTCAACGTAAATCTTCTTAATCATGGCATGAATATTCAGATGCGAAAGATTCAAGATAAAAGTTCATATTGACATAAAAATAATAATACTTCAAGCATACTAATCAAACAATTATGTCATCTCAATATAACATGGCCAAAGAAAGTTCATCCCTACAAAATCATATAGTTAGGCTATGCTTCATTTTCCTCACATAAAGATGTTCCCAACTTCTATACCCCCGATGACAAGCCAAGCAATTGTTTCATACTCAAATAATCGCAAACTCTTTCAACCTTCACGCAATATATGAGCGCGAACCATGGATATAGCACTATGAGTGGAATAGAATATGATGATGGGGATTGTGTGGAGAAGACAAAAAAGGAGAAAGTCTCATATTGACGAGGATAATCAACGGGCTATGTAGATGCCCATCAATTGATGTCAACATGAGGAGTAGGGATTGCCATGCAACGGATGCACTAGAGCTATGAATGCTCAACAAAAGAAAACTAGTGGGTGTGCATCCAACTCGCTTGCTCACGAAGACCTAGGGCATTTTGTGGAAGCCCATCATTGGAATATACAAGCCAAGTTCTATAATTAAAAATTCCCACAAGTAGAAACAAGACAATTTATGAGACTCACTATATGAAAACATGGTGCTACTTTGAAGCACAAATATATGAGACTCACTACATGAAGAACAAGGTGCTATTTTGAAGCACGAGTGTGGTAAAAGGATAGTAACATTGCACCTTCTCGCTTTTTCTCTATCTTTTTTTATTGGCCTTTCTTTTTTTATTGGCCTTTCCCTTTTTTTTTGTCTGGAGTCTCATCCCGACTTGTGGGGGAATCATAGTCTCCATCATCCTTTTCCTCACTAGGGCAGTGCTCTAATAATGATGATCATCACACTTCTATTGATTACAACATAAGGATTACAACTAGAAACTAGAGCAAGATATGACTCTATATGAATGCCTCCGGCGGTGTACCGGGATGGTGCAATGAATCAAGAGTGACATGTATGGAAAATAATGCATGGTGGCTTTGCCACAAATACGATGTCAACTACAAGATCATGCAATGGCAATATGACAAAAGTAATGCATGTCACGATGATGATGGTGGAAGTTGCATGGCAATATATCTTGGAATGGCTATGGAAATGCCATGATAGGTAGGTATGGTGGCTGTTTTGAGGAAGATAAAAGGAGGTTTATGTGTGACAGAGCGTATCGTATCACGGGGTTTGGATGCACCGGCAAAGTTTGCACCAACTCTCAAGGTGAGAAAGGGCAATGCACGGTACCGAAGAGGCTAGCAATGGCGGAAAGGTAAAAGTGCGTATAATCCATGGACTCAACATTAGTCAAAAGAACCCATATACTTATTGAAAAAATTTAGAAGTCATCAAAAATTCAAATACTACGCGCATGCTCCTAGGGGGATAGATTGCTAGGAAAAGACCATCGCTCGTCCCCGACCGCCACTCATAAGGATGCACAAGCCAGGTACACTTCATGTTTCAAATTTGTTACACAACTTTAACCATACGTGCATGCTACGGGATTTGCTAACTTCAACACAAGTATTTCTCAAATTCACAACTATTCAAATAGCACGACTTTGATATTATCACCTCCATATCTCAACACAATTATCAAGCATCAAACTTAATTTAATTTACTCAAAAAAGAAAGTTTCACAAATCTTGAATACCAAGTATATTAACATTAAGCAAATTACCATGCTATTAATGACTCTCAAAATAATCTAAGTGAAGCATGAGAGATCAAGTTTCTTTAAAACAAATCCACCACCGTGCTCTAAAAGATCTAAGTGAAGCACTAGAGAAAAAATTATCACGCTCTAAAGATATAAGTGAAGCACATAGAGCAAAGCTATCAAGCTCAAAAGGTATAAGTGAAGCACATAGAGTATTCTAACAAATTCCAAATCATGTATGGCTCTCTCAAAAGGTGTGTACAGCAAGGATGATTGTGGTAAACTAACAAGCAAAGACATAAATAATACAAGACGCTCCAAGCAAAACACATATCATGTTGGTGAATAAAAATATAGCTCCAAGTAAATTACCGATGGAAGTGGACAAAAGAGGGGATGCCTTCCGGGGCATCCCCAAGCTTTGACTTTTTGGTGTCCTCGGATTATCTTGGGGCTGCCATGGGCATACCCAAGCTTAGGCTCTTGCGACTCCTTGTTCCATAATCCATCAAAAGAATTCACCCAAAACTTGAAAACTTCACAACACAAAACTCAACAGAAATCTCGTGAGCTCCGTTAGAGAAAGAAAACAAAAGACTACTTCAAGGTACTTTAATGAACTCATTTGTTATTTATATTGGTGTTAAACCTACTGTATTCCAACTTCTATATGGTTTATAAACTAATTTACTAGCCATAGATTCATCAAAATAAGCAAACAACACACGAAAAACAGAATCTGTCAAAAACAGAAGAGTCTGTAGTAATCTGTAACTAACGCAAACTTCTGGAACTCTAAAAATTCTACAAAAATAGGAAGTCCTGGAAAATTTGTTTATTGATCATCATCAAAAAGAATCAACACAAAAGCTCGTTCCTGTGATTTATCAAAACTAAATTCGTGCGTGCAAAGTTTCTGTTTTTCAGCAGAATCAAATCAACTATCATCGTAGGTTATCCTATAGGTCTTACTTGGCACAAACACTAATTAAAACATAAAACCACATCCAAACAGAAGGTAGATGGGTTATTTATTCCTAAACAAAACCAAAAACAAAAAACACAAAATAAAATTGGGTTGCCTCCCAACAAGCGCTATCGTTTAACGCCCCTAGCTAGGCATAAAAGCAAGGATAGATCTAGGTTGTGCCGTAATAATAAGATAGATCTTGAAAGCTCATCTCGTATTCCCTATGTTCGGCAGAAAGTTTCCTTTGAGGCAAGCAAAAATAATCAAAAGGGCTAAATTTAGCGGGACAAAAATCCCCAAGATCAATCACGGGAGGAACGGGTTCCTCTCTTGGCCCTTCATAGTGCACAACTATTTCATCACTGAAAGCATTTTTTTGGCAAAATCTTTTGAGCTTATACTCGAGAGAGTATCCTAGCTCATTATTTCTAAGGGCAAAATCATTATTAAGCTCGTTAATGCAATCAACTAAGACATTGATAGGGACCTTTTTTCTAAGGTTTTCATTGAAAGCGACATAGTCCGAAGATTGAAAACGTCTAATTTCCTCTTGATCATAGAGGATTGCTTCTATGGGTGGACGACCGGCGTCCACCCTATAGTGCGAAAAGATTTCTTTGGCTTCTCTTATGATAAATCTAAATTCATGAGCCAAAAAGATAGTAACAGCACGCTTAATAGAAGAGTGCTCAATATTAGAGAATTCTAAGAAAATTCTCTGTATGCAAGGGTGCATATGCATAAATTGTCTTTCAAGTTCAACCACAAGCATGGCTATAGCGTCCGCAAGGCTACTGGTTCTATGAAGAATAGAACACACCATGGAAGGTAAATCACCGGCACAAGTAAAGAAATCTTGAATAACGCCTTTGCCAATGATGTTACCACTACCGATTCGAAACTTTTTGGTATGCAACATAGGAGGTTCATCGGCCGGAGCCTCGGGATTTTCTGTATTATCATTGTTGTCCATATCGACGATAATCTCCCCAATTTCAGACATAGTGGTAGAAAAAGTAAGGCGGAAGAAAGCAAGCAAAAGGGAAAGGAGGAGGAGATTGGGAAAGAGAGGGCGAATAAAACGGCAAGGGTGAAGTGGGGGAGAGGAAAACGAGAGGCAAATGGCAAATAATGTAATGCAAGAGATAGGGATTGCGATGGGTACTTGGTATGTTGACTTTTGCTTAAGCCTCCCCGGCAACGGCGCCAGAAATTCTTCTTGCTACGTCTCGAGCTTGCGTTGGTTTTCCCCCAAGAGGAGAGGATGATGCAGCACAGTAGCGTAAGTATTTCCCTCAGTTTTTGAGAACCAAGGTATCAATCCAGTAGGAGTTCACGCGCAAGTCCCTCGTACCTGCACAACACGATAGCAACTCGCAACCAACGCTTAGGGGTTGTCAATCCCTTCACGGTTACTTACGAGCGTGAGATCTGATAGAGATAATATTTCTGGTACTTTTGATATAAAGATGCAAAGTAAAAAAGTAAAGGCAAAGTAAAAACAAAGCAAGTAAATAAAGTGATATAGATTGATATGATGAGAATAGACCCGGGGGCCATAGGTTTCACTAGTGGCTTCTCTCAAGAGCATAAGTATTCTATGGTGGGTGAACAAATTACTGTTGAGCAATTGATAGAATCGAGCAGTGTTATGAGGTTATCTAGGTATGATCATGTATATAGGCATCACGTCCGAGACAAGTAGATCGAAACGATTCTGCATCTACTACTATTACTCCACTCATCGACCGCTATCCAGCATGCATCTAGAGTATTAGGTTAAAAACAGAGTAACGCCTTAAGCAAGATGACATGATGTAGAGGAATAAATTCATGCAATATGATAAATACCCCATCTTGTTATCCTCGATGGCAACAATACAATACGTGCCTTGCAACTCTTTCTGTCACTGAGTAAGGACACCGCAAGATTGAACCCAAAGCCATGCACTTCTCCCATTGCAAGAACTACCAATCTAGTTGGCCAAACCAAACGGATAATTCGAAGAGACTTGCAAAGATAACTCAATCATACATAAAAGAATTCTGAGAAGAATCAAATATTTTCCATAGATAAGTTGGATCATAAACCCACAATTCATCGGTCTCAACAAACACTCCGCAAAAAGAAGATTACATCGAATAGATCTCCACGAGAGAGGGGGAGAACATTGTATTGAGATCCAAAAAGAGAGAAGAAGCCATCTAGCTACTAGCTATGGACCCGAAGGTCTGAAGTAAACTACTAACACTTCATCGGAGGGGCTATGGTGTTGATGTAGAAGCCCTCCGTGGTGGATGCCCCCTCCGGCGGAGCTCCGAAACAGGCCCCAAGATGGGATCTCGTGGATACAGAAGGTTGCGGCTGTGGAATTAGGTTTTTGGCTCCCCCTCTAATCATACGGGGATACGTAGGTATATATAGGAGGAAGGAGTACGTCAGTGGAGCTCCGAGGGGCCCACGAGGTAGGGGGCGCGCCCAGGGGGGTGCCCTCCACCCTCGTGACCTCCTCGGAAGCTTCTTGGAGTAGGGTCCAAGTCTCCTGGATCACGTTCGGTGAGACAATCACGTTCCCGAAGGTTTCATTCCGTTTGGACTCCGTTTGATATTCCGTTTCTTCGAAATACTGAAATAGGCAAAAAAACAGCAATTCTGGGCTGGGCCTCCGGTTAATAGGTTAGTCCCAAAAATAATATAAAAGTGGAAAGTAAAGCCCAATATAGTCCAAAACAGTAGATAAAGTAGCATGGAGCAATCAAAAATTATAGATACGTTGGAGACGTATCAAGCATCCCCAAGCTTAATTCCTGCTCATCCTCGAGTAGGTAAATGATAAAAAAAAGAATTTTTGATGCGGAGTGATACTTTGGCATAATTTCAACGTAAATCTTCTTAATCATGGCATGAATATTCAGATGCGAAAGATTCAAGATAAAAGTTCATATTGACATAAAAATAATAATACTTCAAGCATACTAATCAAACAATTATGTCATCTCAATATAACATGGCCAAAGAAAGTTCATCCCTACAAAATCATATAGTTAGGCTATGCTTCATTTTCCTCACATAAAGATGTTCCCAACTTCTATACCCCCGATGACAAGCCAAGCAATTGTTTCATACTCAAATAATCGCAAACTCTTTCAACCTTCACGCAATATATGAGCGCGAACCATGGATATAGCACTATGAGTGGAATAGAATATGATGATGGGGATTGTGTGGAGAAGACAAAAAAGGAGAAAGTCTCATATTGACGAGGATAATCAACGGGCTATGTAGATGCCCATCAATTGATGTCAACATGAGGAGTAGGGATTGCCATGCAACGGATGCACTAGAGCTATGAATGCTCAACAAAAGAAAACTAGTGGGTGTGCATCCAACTCGCTTGCTCACGAAGACCTAGGGCATTTTGTGGAAGCCCATCATTGGAATATACAAGCCAAGTTCTATAATTAAAAATTCCCACAAGTAGAAACAAGACAATTTATGAGACTCACTATATGAAAACATGGTGCTACTTTGAAGCACAAATATATGAGACTCACTACATGAAGAACAAGGTGCTATTTTGAAGCACGAGTGTGGTAAAAGGATAGTAACATTGCACCTTCTCGCTTTTTCTCTATCTTTTTTTATTGGCCTTTCTTTTTTTATTGGCCTTTCCCTTTTTTTTTGTCTGGAGTCTCATCCCGACTTGTGGGGGAATCATAGTCTCCATCATCCTTTTCCTCACTAGGGCAGTGCTCTAATAATGATGATCATCACACTTCTATTGATTACAACATAAGGATTACAACTAGAAACTAGAGCAAGATATGACTCTATATGAATGCCTCCGGCGGTGTACCGGGATGGTGCAATGAATCAAGAGTGACATGTATGGAAAATAATGCATGGTGGCTTTGCCACAAATACGATGTCAACTACAAGATCATGCAATGGCAATATGACAAAAGTAATGCATGTCACGATGATGATGGTGGAAGTTGCATGGCAATATATCTTGGAATGGCTATGGAAATGCCATGATAGGTAGGTATGGTGGCTGTTTTGAGGAAGATAAAAGGAGGTTTATGTGTGACAGAGCGTATCGTATCACGGGGTTTGGATGCACCGGCAAAGTTTGCACCAACTCTCAAGGTGAGAAAGGGCAATGCACGGTACCGAAGAGGCTAGCAATGGCGGAAAGGTAAAAGTGCGTATAATCCATGGACTCAACATTAGTCAAAAGAACCCATATACTTATTGAAAAAATTTAGAAGTCATCAAAAATTCAAATACTACGCGCATGCTCCTAGGGGGATAGATTGCTAGGAAAAGACCATCGCTCGTCCCCGACCGCCACTCATAAGGATGCACAAGCCAGGTACACTTCATGTTTCAAATTTGTTACACAACTTTAACCATACGTGCATGCTACGGGATTTGCTAACTTCAACACAAGTATTTCTCAAATTCACAACTATTCAAATAGCACGACTTTGATATTATCACCTCCATATCTCAACACAATTATCAAGCATCAAACTTAATTTAATTTACTCAAAAAAGAAAGTTTCACAAATCTTGAATACCAAGTATATTAACATTAAGCAAATTACCATGCTATTAATGACTCTCAAAATAATCTAAGTGAAGCATGAGAGATCAAGTTTCTTTAAAACAAATCCACCACCGTGCTCTAAAAGATCTAAGTGAAGCACTAGAGAAAAAATTATCACGCTCTAAAGATATAAGTGAAGCACATAGAGCAAAGCTATCAAGCTCAAAAGGTATAAGTGAAGCACATAGAGCATTCTAACAAATTCCAAATCATGTATGGCTCTCTCAAAAGGTGTGTACAGCAAGGATGATTGTGGTAAACTAACAAGCAAAGACACAAATAATACAAGACGCTCCAAGCAAAACACATATCATGTTGGTGAATAAAAATATAGCTCCAAGTAAATTACCGATGAAAGTGGACAAAAGAGGGGATGCCTTCCGGGGCATCCCCAAGCTTTGACTTTTTGGTGTCCTCGGATTATCTTGGGGCTGCCATGGTTATACCCAAGCTTAGGCTCTTGCCACTCCTTGTTCCATAATCCATCAAAAGAATTCACCCAAAACTTGAAAACTTCACAACACAAAACTCAACAGAAATCTCGTGAGCTCCGTTAGAGAAAGAAAACAAAAGACTACTTCAAGGTACTTTAATGAACTCATTTGTTATTTATATTGGTGTTAAACCTACTGTATTCCAACTTCTATATGGTTTATAAACTAATTTACTAGCCATAGATTCATCAAAATAAGCAAACAACACACGAAAAACAGAATCTGTCAAAAACAGAAGAGTCTGTAGTAATCTGTAACTAACGCAAACTTCTGGAACTCTAAAAATTCTACAAAAATAGGAAGTCCTGGAAAATTTGTTTATTGATCATCATCAAAAAGAATCAACGCAAAAGCTCATTCCTGTGATTTATCAAAACTAAATTCGTGCGTGCAAAGTTTCTGTTTTTCAGCAGAATCAAATCAACTATCATCGTAGGTTATCCTATAGGTCTTACTTGGCACAAACACTAATTAAAACATAAAACCACATCCAAACAGAAGGTAGATGGGTTATTTATTCCTAAACAAAACCAAAAACAAAAAACACAAAATAAAATTGGGTTGCCTCCCAACAAGCACTATCGTTTAACGCCCCTAGCTAGGCATAAAAGCAAGGATAGATCTAGGTTGTGCCGTAATAATAAGATAGATCTTGAAAGCTCATCTCGTATTCCCTATGTTCGGCAGAAAGTTTCCTTTGAGGCAAGCAAAAATAATCAAAAAGGCTAAATTTAGCGGGACAAAAATCCCCAAGATCAATCACGGGAGGAACGGGTTCCTCTCTTGGCCCTTCATAGTGCACAACTATTTCATCACTGAAAGCATTTTTTTGGCAAAATCTTTTGAGCTTATACTCGAGAGAGTATCCTAGCTCATTATTTCTAAGGGCAAAATCATTATTAAGCTCGTTAATGCAATCAACTAACACATTGATAGGGACCTTTTTTCTAAGGTTTTCATTGAAAGCGACATAGTCCGAAGATTGAAAACGTCTAATTTCCTCTTGATCATAGAGGATTGCTTCTATGGGTGGACGACCAGCGTCCACCCTATAGTGCGAAAAGATTTCTTTGGCTTCTCTTATGATAAATCTAAATTCATGAGCCAAAAAGATAGTAACAGCATGCTTAATAGAAGAGTGCTCAATATTAGAGAATTCTAAGAAAATTCTCTGTATGCAAGGGTGCATATGCATAAATTGTCTTTCAAGTTCAACCACAAGCATGGCTATAGCATCCGCAAGGCTACTGGTTCTATGAAGAATAGAACACACCATGGAAGTTAAATCACCGGCACAAGTAAAGAAATCTTGAATAACGCCTTTGCCAATGATGTTACCACTACCGATTCGAAACTTTTTGGTATGCAACATAGGAGGTTCATCGGCCGGAGCCTCGGGATTTTCTGTATTATCATTGTTGTCCATATCGACGATAATCTCCCCAATTTCAGACATAGTGGTAGAAAAAGTAAGGCGGAAGAAAGCAAGCAAAAGGGAAAGGAGGAGGAGATTGGGAAAGAGAGGGCGAATAAAACGGCAAGGGTGAAGTGGGGGAGAGGAAAACGAGAGGCAAATGGCAAATAATGTAATGCGAGAGATAGGGATTGCGATGGGTACTTGGTATGTTGACTTTTGCTTAAGCCTCCCCGGCAACGGCGCCAGAAATTCTTCTTGCTACGTCTCGAGCTTGCGTTGGTTTTCCCCCAAGAGGAGAGGATGATGCAGCACAGTAGCGTAAGTATTTCCCTCAGTTTTTGAGAACCAAGGTATCAATCCAGTAGGAGTTCACGCGCAAGTCCCTCGTACCTGCACAACACGATAGCAACTCGCAACCAACGCTTAGGGGTTGTCAATCCCTTCACGGTTACTTACGAGTGTGAGATCTGATAGAGATAATATTTCTGGTACTTTTGATATAAAGATGCAAAGTAAAAAAGTAAAGGCAAAGTAAAAACAAAGCAAGTAAATAAAGTGATATAGAGTGATATGATGAGAATAGACCCGGGGGCCATAGGTTTCACTAGTGGCTTCTCTCAAGAGCATAAGTATTCTATGGTGGGTGAACAAATTACTGTTGAGCAATTGATAGAATCGAGCAGTGTTATGAGGTTATCTAGGTATGATCATGTATATAGGCATCACGTCCGAGACAAGTAGATCGAAACGATTCTGCATCTACTACTATTACTCCACTCATCGACCGCTATCCAGCATGCATCTAGAGTATTAGGTTAAAAACAGAGTAACGCCTTAAGCAAGATGACATGATGTAGAGGAATAAATTCATGCAATATGATAAATACCCCATCTTGTTATCCTCGATGGCAACAATACAATACGTGCCTTGCAACTCTTTCTGTCACTGAGTAAGGACACCGCAAGATTGAACCCAAAGCCATGCACTTCTCCCATTGCAAGAACTACCAATCTAGTTGGCCAAACCAAACGGATAATTCGAAGAGACTTGCAAAGATAACTCAATCATACATAAAAGAATTCTGAGAAGAATCAAATATTTTCCATAGATAAGTTGGATCATAAACCCACAATTCATCGGTCTCAACAAACACTCCGCAAAAAGAAGATTACATCGAATAGATCTCCACGAGAGAGGGGGAGAACATTGTATTGAGATCCAAAAAGAGAGAAGAAGCCATCTAGCTACTAGCTATGGACCCGAAGGTCTGAAGTAAACTACTAACACTTCATCGGAGGGGCTATGGTGTTGATGTAGAAGCCCTCCGTGGTGGATGCCCCCTCCGGCGGAGCTCCGAAACAGGCCCCAAGATGGGATCTCGTGGATACAGAAGGTTGCGGCTGTGGAATTAGGTTTTTGGCTCCCCCTCTAATCATACGGGGATACGTAGGTATATATAGGAGGAAGGAGTACGTCAGTGGAGCTCCGAGGGGCCCACGAGGTAGGGGGCGTGCCCAGGGGGGCGCCCTCCACCCTCGTGACCTCCTCGGAAGCTTCTTGGAGTAGGGTCCAAGTCTCCTGGATCACGTTCGGTGAGACAATCACGTTCCCGAAGGTTTCATTCCGTTTGGACTCCGTTTGATATTCCGTTTCTTCGAAATACTGAAATAGGCAAAAAAACAGCAATTCTGGGCTGGGCCTCCGGTTAATAGGTTAGTCCCAAAAATAATATAAAAGTGGAAAGTAAAGCCCAATATAGTCCAAAACAGTAGATAAAGTAGCATGGAGCAATCAAAAATTATAGATACGTTGGAGACGTATCAAGCATCCCCAAGCTTAATTCCTGCTCATCCTCGAGTAGGTAAATGATAAAAAAAAGAATTTTTGATGCGGAGTGATACTTTGGCATAATTTCAACGTAAATCTTCTTAATCATGGCATGAATATTCAGATGCGAAAGATTCAAGATAAAAGTTCATATTGACATAAAAATAATAATACTTCAAGCATACTAATCAAACAATTATGTCATCTCAATATAACATGGCCAAAGAAAGTTCATCCCTACAAAATCATATAGTTAGGCTATGCTTCATTTTCCTCACATAAAGATGTTCCCAACTTCTATACCCCCGATGACAAGCCAAGCAATTGTTTCATACTCAAATAATCGCAAACTCTTTCAACCTTCACGCAATATATGAGCGCGAACCATGGATATAGCACTATGAGTGGAATAGAATATGATGATGGGGATTGTGTGGAGAAGACAAAAAAGGAGAAAGTCTCATATTGACGAGGATAATCAACGGGCTATGCAGATGCCCATCAATTGATGTCAACATGAGGAGTAGGGATTGCCATGCAACGGATGCACTAGAGCTATGAATGCTCAACAAAAGAAAACTAGTGGGTGTGCATCCAACTCGCTTGCTCACGAAGACCTAGGGCATTTTGTGGAAGCCCATCATTGGAATATACAAGCCAAGTTCTATAATTAAAAATTCCCACAAGTAGAAACAAGACAATTTATGAGACTCACTATATGAAAACATGGTGCTACTTTGAAGCACAAATATATGAGACTCACTACATGAAGAACAAGGTGCTATTTTGAAGCACGAGTGTGGTAAAAGGATAGTAACATTGCACCTTCTCTCTTTTTCTCTATCTTTTTTTATTGGCCTTTCTTTTTTTATTGGCCTTTCCCTTTTTTTTTGTCTGGAGTCTCATCCCGACTTGTGGGGGAATCATAGTCTCCATCATCCTTTTCCTCACTAGGGCAGTGCTCTAATAATGATGATCATCACACTTCTATTGATTACAACATAAGGATTACAACTAGAAACTAGAGCAAGATATGACTCTATATGAATGCCTCCGGCGGTGTACCGGGATGGTGCAATGAATCAAGAGTGACATGTATGGAAAATAATGCATGGTGGCTTTGCCACAAATACGATGTCAACTACAAGATCATGCAATGGCAATATGACAAAAGTAATGCATGTCACGATGATGATGGTGGAAGTTGCATGGCAATATATCTTGGAATGGCTATGGAAATGCCATGATAGGTAGGTATGGTGGCTGTTTTGAGGAAGATAAAAGGAGGTTTATGTGTGACAGAGCGTATCGTATCACGGGGTTTGGATGCACCGGCAAAGTTTGCACCAACTCTCAAGGTGAGAAAGGGCAATGCACGGTACCGAAGAGGCTAGCAATGGCGGAAAGGTAAAAGTGCGTATAATCCATGGACTCAACATTAGTCAAAAGAACCCATATACTTATTGAAAAAATTTAGAAGTCATCAAAAATTCAAATACTACGCGCATGCTCCTAGGGGGATAGATTGCTAGGAAAAGACCATCGCTCGTCCCCGACCGCCACTCATAAGGATGCACAAGCCAGGTACACTTCATGTTTCAAATTTGTTACACAACTTTAACCATACGTGCATGCTACGGGATTTGCTAACTTCAACACAAGTATTTCTCAAATTCACAACTATTCAAATAGCACGACTTTGATATTATCACCTCCATATCTCAACACAATTATCAAGCATCAAACTTAATTTAATTTACTCAAAAAAGAAAGTTTCACAAATCTTGAATACCAAGTATATTAACATTAAGCAAATTACCATGCTATTAATGACTCTCAAAATAATCTAAGTGAAGCATGAGAGATCAAGTTTCTTTAAAACAATTCCACCACCGTGCTCTAAAAGATCTAAGTGAAGCACTAGAGAAAAAATTATCACGCTCTAAAGATATAAGTGAAGCACATAGAGCAAAGCTATCAAGCTCAAAAGGTATAAGTGAAGCACATAGAGTATTCTAACAAATTCCAAATCATGTATGGCTCTCTCAAAAGGTGTGTACAGCAAGGATGATTGTGGTAAACTAACAAGCAAAGACATAAATAATACAAGACGCTCCAAGCAAAACACATATCATGTTGGTGAATAAAAATATAGCTCCAAGTAAATTACCGATGGAAGTGGACAAAAGAGGGGATGCCTTCCGGGGCATCCCCAAGCTTTGACTTTTTGGTGTCCTCGGATTATCTTGGGGCTGCCATGGGCATACCCAAGCTTAGGCTCTTGCGACTCCTTGTTCCATAATCCATCAAAAGAATTCACCCAAAACTTGAAAACTTCACAACACAAAACTCAACAGAAATCTCATGAGCTCCGTTAGAGAAAAAAAACAAAAGACTACTTCAAGGTACTTTAATGAACTCATTTGTTATTTATATTGGTGTTAAACCTACTGTATTCCAACTTCTATATGGTTTATAAACTAATTTACTAGCCATAGATTCATCAAAATAAGCAAACAACACACGAAAAACAGAATCTGTCAAAAACAGAAGAGTCTGTAGTAATCTGTAACTAACGCAAACTTCTGGAACTCTAAAAATTCTACAAAAATAGGAAGTCCTGGAAAATTTGTTTATTGATCATCATCAAAAAGAATCAACGCAAAAGCTCGTTCCTGTGATTTATCAAAACTAAATTCGTGCGTGCAAAGTTTCTGTTTTTCAGCAGAATCAAATCAACTATCATCGTAGGTTATCCTATAGGTCTTACTTGGCACAAACACTAATTAAAACATAAAACCACATCCAAACAGAAGGTAGATGGGTTATTTATTCCTAAACAAAACTAAAAACAAAAAACACAAAATAAAATTGGGTTGCCTCCCAACAAGCGCTATCGTTTAACGCCCCTAGCTAGGCATAAATGCAAGGATAGATCTAGGTTGTGCCGTAATAATAAGATAGATCTTGAAAGCTCATCTCGTATTCCCTATGTTCGGCAGAAAGTTTCCTTTGAGGCAAGCAAAAATAATCAAAAGGGCTAAATTTAGCGGGACAAAAATCCCCAAGATCAATCACGGGAGGAACGGGTTCCTCTCTTGGCCCTTCATAGTGCACAACTATTTCATCACTGAAAGCATTTTTTTGGCAAAATCTTTTGAGCTTATACTCGAGAGAGTATCCTAGCTCATTATTTCTAAGGGCAAAATCATTATTAAGCTCGTTAATGCAATCAACTAAGACATTGATAGGGACCTTTTTTCTAAGGTTTTCATTGAAAGCGACATAGTCCGAAGATTGAAAACGTCTAATTTCCTCTTGATCATAGAGGATTGCTTCTATGGGTGGACGACCGGCGTCCACCCTATAGTGCGAAAAGATTTCTTTGGCTTCCCTTGTGATAAATCTAAATTCATGAGCCAAAAAGATAGTAACAGCACGCTTAATAGAAGAGTGCTCAATATTAGAGAATTCTAAGAAAATTCTCTGTATGCAAGGGTGCATATGCATAAATTGTCTTTCAAGTTCAACCACAAGCATGGCTATAGCGTCCGCAAGGCTACTGGTTCTATGAAGAATAGAACACACCATGGAAGGTAAATCACCGGCACAAGTAAAGAAATCTTGAATAACGCCTTTGCCAATGATGTTACCACTACCGATTCGAAACTTTTTGGTATGCAACATAGGAGGTTCATCGGCCGGAGCCTCGGGATTTTCTGTATTATCATTGTTGTCCATATCGACGATAATCTCCCCAATTTCAGACATAGTGGTAGAAAAAGTAAGGCGGAAGAAAGCAAGCAAAAGGGAAAGGAGGAGGAGATTGGGAAAGAGAGGGCGAATAAAACGGCAAGGGTGAAGTGGGGGAGAGGAAAACGAGAGGCAAATGGCAAATAATGTAATGCAAGAGATAGGGATTGCGATGGGTACTTGGTATGTTGACTTTTGCTTAAGCCTCCCCGGCAACGGCGCCAGAAATTCTTCTTGCTACGTCTCGAGCTTGCGTTGGTTTTCCCCCAAGAGGAGAGGATGATGCAGCACAGTAGCGTAAGTATTTCCCTCAGTTTTTGAGAACCAAGGTATCAATCCAGTAGGAGTTCACGCGCAAGTCCCTCGTACCTGCACAACACGATAGCAACTCGCAACCAACGCTTAGGGGTTGTCAATCCCTTCACGGTTACTTACGAGCGTGAGATCTGATAGAGATAATATTTCTGGTACTTTTGATATAAAGATGCAAAGTAAAAAAGTAAAGGCAAAGTAAAAACAAAGCAAGTAAATAAAGTGATATAGATTGATATGATGAGAATAGACCCGGGGGCCATAGGTTTCACTAGTGGCTTCTCTCAAGAGCATAAGTATTCTATGGTGGGTGAACAAATTACTGTTGAGCAATTGATAGAATCGAGCAGTGTTATGAGGTTATCTAGGTATGATCATGTATATAGGCATCACGTCCGAGACAAGTAGATCGAAACGATTCTGCATCTACTACTATTACTCCACTCATCGACCGCTATCCAGCATGCATCTAGAGTATTAGGTTAAAAACAGAGTAACGCCTTAAGCAAGATGACATGATGTAGAGGAATAAATTCATGCAATATGATAAATACCCCATCTTGTTATCCTCGATGGCAACAATACAATACGTGCCTTGCAACTCTTTCTGTCACTGAGTAAGGACACCGCAAGATTGAACCCAAAGCCATGCACTTCTCCCATTGCAAGAACTACCAATCTAGTTGGCCAAACCAAACGGATAATTCGAAGAGACTTGCAAAGATAACTCAATCATACATAAAAGAATTCTGAGAAGAATCAAATATTTTCCATAGATAAGTTGGATCATAAACCCACAATTCATCGGTCTCAACAAACACTCCGCAAAAAGAAGATTACATCGAATAGATCTCCACGAGAGAGGGGGAGAACATTGTATTGAGATCCAAAAAGAGAGAAGAAGCCATCTAGCTACTAGCTATGGACCCGAAGGTCTGAAGTAAACTACTAACACTTCATCGGAGGGGCTATGGTGTTGATGTAGAAGCCCTCCGTGGTGGATGCCCCCTCCGGCGGAGCTCCGAAACAGGCCCCAAGATGGGATCTCGTGGATACAGAAGGTTGCGGCTGTGGAATTAGGTTTTTGGCTCCCCCTCTAATCATACGGGGATACGTAGGTATATATAGGAGGAAGGAGTACGTCAGTGGAGCTCCGAGGGGCCCACGAGGTAGGGGGCGTGCCCAGGGGGGCGCCCTCCACCCTCGTGACCTCCTCGGAAGCTTCTTGGAGTAGGGTCCAAGTCTCCTGGATCACGTTCGGTGAGACAATCACGTTCCCGAAGGTTTCATTCCGTTTGGACTCCGTTTGATATTCCGTTTCTTCGAAATACTGAAATAGGCAAAAAAACAGCAATTCTGGGCTGGGCCTCCGGTTAATAGGTTAGTCCCAAAAATAATATAAAAGTGGAAAGTAAAGCCCAATATAGTCCAAAACAGTAGATAAAGTAGCATGGAGCAATCAAAAATTATAGATACGTTGGAGATGTATCAAGCATCCCCAAGCTTAATTCCTGCTCATCCTCGAGTAGGTAAATGATAAAAAAAAGAATTTTTGATGCGGAGTGATACTTTGGCATAATTTCAACGTAAATCTTCTTAATCATGGCATGAATATTCAGATGCGAAAGATTCAAGATAAAAGTTCATATTGACATAAAAATAATAATACTTCAAGCATACTAATCAAACAATTATGTCATCTCAATATAACATGGCCAAAGAAAGTTCATCCCTACAAAATCATATAGTTAGGCTATGCTTCATTTTCCTCACATAAAGATGTTCCCAACTTCTATACCCCCGATGACAAGCCAAGCAATTGTTTCATACTCAAATAATCGCAAACTCTTTCAACCTTCACGCAATATATGAGCGCGAACCATGGATATAGCACTATGAGTGGAATAGAATATGATGATGGGGATTGTGTGGAGAAGACAAAAAAGGAGAAAGTCTCATATTGACGAGGATAATCAACGGGCTATGTAGATGCCCATCAATTGATGTCAACATGAGGAGTAGGGATTGCCATGCAACGGATGCACTAGAGCTATGAATGCTCAACAAAAGAAAACTAGTGGGTGTGCATCCAACTCGCTTGCTCACGAAGACCTAGGGCATTTTGTGGAAGCCCATCATTGGAATATACAAGCCAAGTTCTATAATTAAAAATTCCCACAAGTAGAAACAAGACAATTTATGAGACTCACTATATGAAAACATGGTGCTACTTTGAAGCACAAATATATGAGACTCACTACATGAAGAACAAGGTGCTATTTTGAAGCACGAGTGTGGTAAAAGGATAGTAACATTGCACCTTCTCTCTTTTTCTCTATCTTTTTTTATTGGCCTTTCTTTTTTTATTGGCCTTTCCCTTTTTTTTTGTCTGGAGTCTCATCCCGACTTGTGGGGGAATCATAGTCTCCATCATCCTTTTCCTCACTAGGGCAGTGCTCTAATAATGATGATCATCACACTTCTATTGATTACAACATAAGGATTACAACTAGAAACTAGAGCAAGATATGACTCTATATGAATGCCTCCGGCGGTGTACCGGGATGGTGCAATGAATCAAGAGTGACATGTATGGAAAATAATGCATGGTGGCTTTGCCACAAATACGATGTCAACTACAAGATCATGCAATGGCAATATGACAAAAGTAATGCATGTCACGATGATGATGGTGGAAGTTGCATGGCAATATATCTTGGAATGGCTATGGAAATGCCATGATAGGTAGGTATGGTGGCTGTTTTGAGGAAGATAAAAGGAGGTTTATGTGTGACAGAGCGTATCGTATCACGGGGTTTGGATGCACCGGCAAAGTTTGCACCAACTCTCAAGGTGAGAAAGGGCAATGCACGGTACCGAAGAGGCTAGCAATGGCGGAAAGGTAAAAGTGCGTATAATCCATGGACTCAACATTAGTCAAAAGAACCCATATACTTATTGAAAAAATTTAGAAGTCATCAAAAATTCAAATACTACGCGCATGCTCCTAGGGGGATAGATTGCTAGGAAAAGACCATCGCTCGTCCCCGACCGCCACTCATAAGGATGCACAAGCCAGGTACACTTCATGTTTCAAATTTGTTACACAACTTTAACCATACGTGCATGCTACGGGATTTGCTAACTTCAACACAAGTATTTCTCAAATTCACAACTATTCAAATAGCACGACTTTGATATTATCACCTCCATATCTCAACACAATTATCAAGCATCAAACTTAATTTAATTTACTCAAAAAAGAAAGTTTCACAAATCTTGAATACCAAGTATATTAACATTAAGCAAATTACCATGCTATTAATGACTCTCAAAATAATCTAAGTGAAGCATGAGAGATCAAGTTTCTTTAAAACAAATCCACCACCGTGCTCTAAAAGATCTAAGTGAAGCACTAGAGAAAAAATTATCACGCTCTAAAGATATAAGTGAAGCACATAGAGCAAAGCTATCAAGCTCAAAAGGTATAAGTGAAGCACATAGAGTATTCTAACAAATTCCAAATCATGTATGGCTCTCTCAAAAGGTGTGTACAGCAAGGATGATTGTGGTAAACTAACAAGCAAAGACATAAATAATACAAGACGCTCCAAGCAAAACACATATCATGTTGGTGAATAAAAATATAGCTCCAAGTAAATTACCGATGGAAGTGGACAAAAGAGGGGATGCCTTCCGGGGCATCCCCAAGCTTTGACTTTTTGGTGTCCTCGGATTATCTTGGGGCTGCCATGGGCATACCCAAGCTTAGGCTCTTGCGACTCCTTGTTCCATAATCCATCAAAAGAATTCACCCAAAACTTGAAAACTTCACAACACAAAACTCAACAGAAATCTCATGAGCTCCGTTAGAGAAAGAAAACAAAAGACTACTTCAAGGTACTTTAATGAACTCATTTGTTATTTATATTGGTGTTAAACCTACTGTATTCCAACTTCTATATGGTTTATAAACTAATTTACTAGCCATAGATTCATCAAAATAAGCAAACAACACACGAAAAACAGAATCTGTCAAAAACAGAAGAGTCTGTAGTAATCTGTAACTAACGCAAACTTCTGGAACTCTAAAAATTCTACAAAAATAGGAAGTCCTGGAAAATTTGTTTATTGATCATCATCAAAAAGAATCAACGCAAAAGCTCGTTCCTGTGATTTATCAAAACTAAATTCGTGCGTGCAAAGTTTCTGTTTTTCAGCAGAATCAAATCAACTATCATCGTAGGTTATCCTATAGGTCTTACTTGGCACAAACACTAATTAAAACATAAAACCACATCCAAACAGAAGGTAGATGGGTTATTTATTCCTAAACAAAACCAAAAACAAAAAACACAAAATAAAATTGGGTTGCCTCCCAACAAGCGCTATCGTTTAACGCCCCTAGCTAGGCATAAAAGCAAGGATAGATCTAGGTTGTGCCGTAATAATAAGATAGATCTTGAAAGCTCATCTCGTATTCCCTATGTTCGGCAGAAAGTTTCCTTTGAGGCAAGCAAAAATAATCAAAAGGGCTAAATTTAGCGGGACAAAAATCCCCAAGATCAATCACGGGAGGAACGGGTTCCTCTCTTGGCCCTTCATAGTGCACAACTATTTCATCACTGAAAGCATTTTTTTGGCAAAATCTTTTGAGCTTATACTCGAGAGAGTATCCTAGCTCATTATTTCTAAGGGCAAAATCATTATTAAGCTCGTTAATGCAATCAACTAAGACATTGATAGGGACCTTTTTTCTAAGGTTTTCATTGAAAGCGACATAGTCCGAAGATTGAAAACGTCTAATTTCCTCTTGATCATAGAGGATTGCTTCTATGGGTGGACGACCGGCGTCCACCCTATAGTGCGAAAAGATTTCTTTGGCTTCTCTTATGATAAATCTAAATTCATGAGCCAAAAAGATAGTAACAGCACGCTTAATAGAAGAGTGCTCAATATTAGAGAATTCTAAGAAAATTCTCTGTATGCAAGGGTGCATATGCATAAATTGTCTTTCAAGTTCAACCACAAGCATGGCTATAGCGTCCGCAAGGCTACTGGTTCTATGAAGAATAGAACACACCATGGAAGGTAAATCACCGGCACAAGTAAAGAAATCTTGAATAACGCCTTTGCCAATGATGTTACCACTACCGATTCGAAACTTTTTGGTATGCAACATAGGAGGTTCATCGGCCGGAGCCTCGGGATTTTCTGTATTATCATTGTTGTCCATATCGACGATAATCTCCCCAATTTCAGACATAGTGGTAGAAAAAGTAAGGCGGAAGAAAGCAAGCAAAAGGGAAAGGAGGAGGAGATTGGGAAAGAGAGGGCGAATAAAACGGCAAGGGTGAAGTGGGGGAGAGGAAAACGAGAGGCAAATGGCAAATAATGTAATGCAAGAGATAGGGATTGCGATGGGTACTTGGTATGTTGACTTTTGCTTAAGCCTCCCCGGCAACGGCGCCAGAAATTCTTCTTGCTACGTCTCGAGCTTGCGTTGGTTTTCCCCCAAGAGGAGAGGATGATGCAGCACAGTAGCGTAAGTATTTCCCTCAGTTTTTGAGAACCAAGGTATCAATCCAGTAGGAGTTCACGCGCAAGTCCCTCGTACCTGCACAACACGATAGCAACTCGCAACCAACGCTTAGGGGTTGTCAATCCCTTCACGGTTACTTACGAGCGTGAGATCTGATAGAGATAATATTTCTGGTACTTTTGATATAAAGATGCAAAGTAAAAAAGTAAAGGCAAAGTAAAAACAAAGCAAGTAAATAAAGTGATATAGATTGATATGATGAGAATAGACCCGGGGGCCATAGGTTTCACTAGTGGCTTCTCTCAAGAGCATAAGTATTCTATGGTGGGTGAACAAATTACTGTTGAGCAATTGATAGAATCGAGCAGTGTTATGAGGTTATCTAGGTATGATCATGTATATAGGCATCACGTCCGAGACAAGTAGATCGAAACGATTTTGCATCTACTACTATTACTCCACTCATCGACCGCTATCCAGCATGCATCTAGAGTATTAGGTTAAAAACAGAGTAACGCCTTAAGCAAGATGACATGATGTAGAGGAATAAATTCATGCAATATGATAAATACCCCATCTTGTTATCCTCGATGGCAACAATACAATACGTGCCTTGCAACTCTTTCTGTCACTGAGTAAGGACACCGCAAGATTGAACCCAAAGCCATGCACTTCTCCCATTGCAAGAACTACCAATCTAGTTGGCCAAACCAAACGGATAATTCGAAGAGACTTGCAAAGATAACTCAATCATACATAAAAGAATTCTGAGAAGAATCAAATATTTTCCATAGATAAGTTGGATCATAAACCCACAATTCATCGGTCTCAACAAACACTCCGCAAAAAGAAGATTACATCGAATAGATCTCCACGAGAGAGGGGGAGAACATTGTATTGAGATCCAAAAAGAGAGAAGAAGCCATCTAGCTACTAGCTATGGACCCGAAGGTCTGAAGTAAACTACTAACACTTCATCGGAGGGGCTATGGTGTTGATGTAGAAGCCCTCCGTGGTGGATGCCCCCTCCGGCGGAGCTCCGAAACAGGCCCCAAGATGGGATCTCGTGGATACAGAAGGTTGCGGCTGTGGAATTAGGTTTTTGGCTCCCCCTCTAATCATACGGGGATACGTAGGTATATATAGGAGGAAGGAGTACGTCAGTGGAGCTCCGAGGGGCCCACGAGGTAGGGGGCGTGCCCAGGGGGGCGCCCTCCACCCTCGTGACCTCCTCGGAAGCTTCTTGGAGTAGGGTCCAAGTCTCCTGGATCACGTTCGGTGAGACAATCACGTTCCCGAAGGTTTCATTCCGTTTGGACTCCGTTTGATATTCCGTTTCTTCGAAATACTGAAATAGGCAAAAAAACAGCAATTCTGGGCTGGGCCTCCGGTTAATAGGTTAGTCCCAAAAATAATATAAAAGTGGAAAGTAAAGCCCAATATAGTCCAAAACAGTAGATAAAGTAGCATGGAGCAATCAAAAATTATAGATACGTTGGAGACGTATCAAGCATCCCCAAGCTTAATTCCTGCTCATCCTCGAGTAGGTAAATGATAAAAAAAAGAATTTTTGATGCGGAGTGATACTTTGGCATAATTTCAACGTAAATCTTCTTAATCATGGCATGAATATTCAGATGCGAAAGATTCAAGATAAAAGTTCATATTGACATAAAAATAATAATACTTCAAGCATACTAATCAAACAATTATGTCATCTCAATATAACATGGCCAAAGAAAGTTCATCCCTACAAAATCATATAGTTAGGCTATGCTTCATTTTCCTCACATAAAGATGTTCCCAACTTCTATACCCCCGATGACAAGCCAAGCAATTGTTTCATACTCAAATAATCGCAAACTCTTTCAACCTTCACGCAATATATGAGCGCGAACCATGGATATAGCACTATGAGTGGAATAGAATATGATGATGGGGATTGTGTGGAGAAGACAAAAAAGGAGAAAGTCTCATATTGACGAGGATAATCAACGGGCTATGTAGATGCCCATCAATTGATGTCAACATGAGGAGTAGGGATTGCCATGCAACGGATGCACTAGAGCTATGAATGCTCAACAAAAGAAAACTAGTGGGTGTGCATCCAACTCGCTTGCTCACGAAGACCTAGGGCATTTTGTGGAAGCCCATCATTGGAATATACAAGCCAAGTTCTATAATTAAAAATTCCCACAAGTAGAAACAAGACAATTTATGAGACTCACTATATGAAAACATGGTGCTACTTTGAAGCACAAATATATGAGACTCACTACATGAAGAACAAGGTGCTATTTTGAAGCACGAGTGTGGTAAAAGGATAGTAACATTGCACCTTCTCTCTTTTTCTCTATCTTTTTTTATTGGCCTTTCTTTTTTTATTGGCCTTTCCCTTTTTTTTTGTCTGGAGTCTCATCCCGACTTGTGGGGGAATCATAGTCTCCATCATCCTTTTCCTCACTAGGGCAGTGCTCTAATAATGATGATCATCACACTTCTATTGATTACAACATAAGGATTACAACTAGAAACTAGAGCAAGATATGACTCTATATGAATGCCTCCGGCGGTGTACCGGGATGGTGCAATGAATCAAGAGTGACATGTATGGAAAATAATGCATGGTGGCTTTGCCACAAATACGATGTCAACTACAAGATCATGCAATGGCAATATGACAAAAGTAATGCATGTCACGATGATGATGGTGGAAGTTGCATGGCAATATATCTTGGAATGGCTATGGAAATGCCATGATAGGTAGGTATGGTGGCTGTTTTGAGGAAGATAAAAGGAGGTTTATGTGTGACAGAGCGTATCGTATCACGGGGTTTGGATGCACCGGCAAAGTTTGCACCAACTCTCAAGGTGAGAAAGGGCAATGCACGGTACCGAAGAGGCTAGCAATGGCGGAAAGGTAAAAGTGCGTATAATCCATGGACTCAACATTAGTCAAAAGAACCCATATACTTATTGAAAAAATTTAGAAGTCATCAAAAATTCAAATACTACGCGCATGCTCCTAGGGGGATAGATTGCTAGGAAAAGACCATCGCTCGTCCCCGACCGCCACTCATAAGGATGCACAAGCCAGGTACACTTCATGTTTCAAATTTGTTACACAACTTTAACCATACGTGCATGCTACGGGATTTGCTAACTTCAACACAAGTATTTCTCAAATTCACAACTATTCAAATAGCACGACTTTGATATTATCACCTCCATATCTCAACACAATTATCAAGCATCAAACTTAATTTAATTTACTCAAAAAAGAAAGTTTCACAAATCTTGAATACCAAGTATATTAACATTAAGCAAATTACCATGCTATTAATGACTCTCAAAATAATCTAAGTGAAGCATGAGAGATCAAGTTTCTTTAAAACAAATCCACCACCGTGCTCTAAAAGATCTAAGTGAAGCACTAGAGAAAAAATTATCACGCTCTAAAGATATAAGTGAAGCACATAGAGCAAAGCTATCAAGCTCAAAAGGTATAAGTGAAGCACATAGAGTATTCTAACAAATTCCAAATCATGTATGGCTCTCTCAAAAGGTGTGTACAGCAAGGATGATTGTGGTAAACTAACAAGCAAAGACATAAATAATACAAGACGCTCCAAGCAAAACACATATCATGTTGGTGAATAAAAATATAGCTCCAAGTAAATTACCGATGGAAGTGGACAAAAGAGGGGATGCCTTCCGGGGCATCCCCAAGCTTTGACTTTTTGGTGTCCTCGGATTATCTTGGGGCTGCCATGGGCATACCCAAGCTTAGGCTCTTGCCACTCCTTGTTCCATAATCCATCAAAAGAATTCACCCAAAACTTGAAAACTTCACAACACAAAACTCAACAGAAATCTCGTGAGCTCCGTTAGAGAAAGAAAACAAAAGACTACTTCAAGGTACTTTAATGAACTCATTTGTTATTTATATTGGTGTTAAACCTACTGTATTCCAACTTCTATATGGTTTATAAACTAATTTACTAGCCATAGATTCATCAAAATAAGCAAACAACACACGAAAAACAGAATCTGTCAAAAACAGAAGAGTCTGTAGTAATCTGTAACTAACGCAAACTTCTGGAACTCTAAAAATTCTACAAAAATAGGAAGTCCTGGAAAATTTGTTTATTGATCATCATCAAAAAGAATCAACGCAAAAGCTCGTTCCTGTGATTTATCAAAACTAAATTCGTGCGTGCAAAGTTTCTGTTTTTCAGCAGAATCAAATCAACTATCATCGTAGGTTATCCTATAGGTCTTACTTGGCACAAACACTAATTAAAACATAAAACCACATCCAAACAGAAGGTAGATGGGTTATTTATTCCTAAACAAAACCAAAAACAAAAAACACAAAATAAAATTGGGTTGCCTCCCAACAAGCGCTATCGTTTAACGCCCCTAGCTAGGCATAAAAGCAAGGATAGATCTAGGTTGTGCCGTAATAATAAGATAGATCTTGAAAGCTCATCTCGTATTCCCTATGTTCGGCAGAAAGTTTCCTTTGAGGCAAGCAAAAATAATCAAAAGGGCTAAATTTAGCGGGACAAAAATCCCCAAGATCAATCACGGGAGGAACGGGTTCCTCTCTTGGCCCTTCATAGTGCACAACTATTTCATCACTGAAAGCATTTTTTTGGCAAAATCTTTTGAGCTTATACTCGAGAGAGTATCCTAGCTCATTATTTCTAAGGGCAAAATCATTATTAAGCTCGTTAATGCAATCAACTAAGACATTGATAGGGACCTTTTTTCTAAGGTTTTCATTGAAAGCGACATAGTCCGAAGATTGAAAACGTCTAATTTCCTCTTGATCATAGAGGATTGCTTCTATGGGTGGACGACCGGCGTCCACCCTATAGTGCGAAAAGATTTCTTTGGCTTCTCTTATGATAAATCTAAATTCATGAGCCAAAAAGATAGTAACAGCACGCTTAATAGAAGAGTGCTCAATATTAGAGAATTCTAAGAAAATTCTCTGTATGCAAGGGTGCATATGCATAAATTGTCTTTCAAGTTCAACCACAAGCATGGCTATAGCGTCCGCAAGGCTACTGGTTCTATGAAGAATAGAACACACCATGGAAGGTAAATCACCGGCACAAGTAAAGAAATCTTGAATAACGCCTTTGCCAATGATGTTACCACTACCGATTCGAAACTTTTTGGTATGCAACATAGGAGGTTCATCGGCCGGAGCCTCGGGATTTTCTGTATTATCATTGTTGTCCATATCGACGATAATCTCCCCAATTTCAGACATAGTGGTAGAAAAAGTAAGGCGGAAGAAAGCAAGCAAAAGGGAAAGGAGGAGGAGATTGGGAAAGAGAGGGCGAATAAAACGGCAAGGGTGAAGTGGGGGAGAGGAAAACGAGAGGCAAATGGCAAATAATGTAATGCGAGAGATAGGGATTGCGATGGGTACTTGGTATGTTGACTTTTGCTTAAGCCTCCCCGGCAACGGCGCCAGAAATTCTTCTTGCTACGTCTCGAGCTTGCGTTGGTTTTCCCCCAAGAGGAGAGGATGATGCAGCACAGTAGCGTAAGTATTTCCCTCAGTTTTTGAGAACCAAGGTATCAATCCAGTAGGAGTTCACGCGCAAGTCCCTCGTACCTGCACAACACGATAGCAACTCGCAACCAACGCTTAGGGGTTGTCAATCCCTTCACGGTTACTTACGAGCGTGAGATCTGATAGAGATAATATTTCTGGTACTTTTGATATAAAGATGCAAAGTAAAAAAGTAAAGGCAAAGTAAAAACAAAGCAAGTAAATAAAGTGATATAGATTGATATGATGAGAATAGACCCGGGGGCCATAGGTTTCACTAGTGGCTTCTCTCAAGAGCATAAGTATTCTATGGTGGGTGAACAAATTACTGTTGAGCAATTGATAGAATCGAGCAGTGTTATGAGGTTATCTAGGTATGATCATGTATATAGGCATCACGTCCGAGACAAGTAGATCGAAACGATTCTGCATCTACTACTATTACTCCACTCATCGACCGCTATCCAGCATGCATCTAGAGTATTAGGTTAAAAACAGAGTAACGCCTTAAGCAAGATGACATGATGTAGAGGAATAAATTCATGCAATATGATAAATACCCCATCTTGTTATCCTCGATGGCAACAATACAATACGTGCCTTGCAACTCTTTCTGTCACTGAGTAAGGACACCGCAAGATTGAACCCAAAGCCATGCACTTCTCCCATTGCAAGAACTACCAATCTAGTTGGCCAAACCAAACGGATAATTCGAAGAGACTTGCAAAGATAACTCAATCATACATAAAAGAATTCTGAGAAGAATCAAATATTTTCCATAGATAAGTTGGATCATAAACCCACAATTCATCGGTCTCAACAAACACTCCGCAAAAAGAAGATTACATCGAATAGATCTCCACGAGAGAGGGGGAGAACATTGTATTGAGATCCAAAAAGAGAGAAGAAGCCATCTAGCTACTAGCTATGGACCCGAAGGTCTGAAGTAAACTACTAACACTTCATCGGAGGGGCTATGGTGTTGATGTAGAAGCCCTCCGTGGTGGATGCCCCCTCCGGCGGAGCTCCGAAACAGGCCCCAAGATGGGATCTCGTGGATACAGAAGGTTGCGGCTGTGGAATTAGGTTTTTGGCTCCCCCTCTAATCATACGGGGATACGTAGGTATATATAGGAGGAAGGAGTACGTCAGTGGAGCTCCGAGGGGCCCACGAGGTAGGGGGCGCGCCCAGGGGGGCGCCCTCCACCCTCGTGACCTCCTCGGAAGCTTCTTGGAGTAGGGTCCAAGTCTCCTGGATCACGTTCGGTGAGACAATCACGTTCCCGAAGGTTTCATTCCGTTTGGACTCCGTTTGATATTCCGTTTCTTCGAAATACTGAAATAGGCAAAAAAACAGCAATTCTGGGCTGGGCCTCCGGTTAATAGGTTAGTCCCAAAAATAATATAAAAGTGGAAAGTAAAGCCCAATATAGTCCAAAACAGTAGATAAAGTAGCATGGAGCAATCAAAAATTATAGATACGTTGGAGACGTATCAAGCATCCCCAAGCTTAATTCCTGCTCATCCTCGAGTAGGTAAATGATAAAAAAAAGAATTTTTGATGCGGAGTGATACTTTGGCATAATTTCAACGTAAATCTTCTTAATCATGGCATGAATATTCAGATGCGAAAGATTCAAGATAAAAGTTCATATTGACATAAAAATAATAATACTTCAAGCATACTAATCAAACAATTATGTCATCTCAATATAACATGGCCAAAGAAAGTTCATCCCTACAAAATCATATAGTTAGGCTATGCTTCATTTTCCTCACATAAAGATGTTCCCAACTTCTATACCCCCGATGACAAGCCAAGCAATTGTTTCATACTCAAATAATCGCAAACTCTTTCAACCTTCACGCAATATATGAGCGCGAACCATGGATATAGCACTATGAGTGGAATAGAATATGATGATGGGGATTGTGTGGAGAAGACAAAAAAGGAGAAAGTCTCATATTGACGAGGATAATCAACGGGCTATGTAGATGCCCATCAATTGATGTCAACATGAGGAGTAGGGATTGCCATGCAACGGATGCACTAGAGCTATGAATGCTCAACAAAAGAAAACTAGTGGGTGTGCATCCAACTCGCTTGCTCACGAAGACCTAGGGCATTTTGTGGAAGCCCATCATTGGAATATACAAGCCAAGTTCTATAATTAAAAATTCCCACAAGTAGAAACAAGACAATTTATGAGACTCACTATATGAAAACATGGTGCTACTTTGAAGCACAAATATATGAGACTCACTACATGAAGAACAAGGTGCTATTTTGAAGCACGAGTGTGGTAAAAGGATAGTAACATTGCACCTTCTCTCTTTTTCTCTATCTTTTTTTATTGGCCTTTCTTTTTTTATTGGCCTTTCCCTTTTTTTTTGTCTGGAGTCTCATCCCGACTTGTGGGGGAATCATAGTCTCCATCATCCTTTTCCTCACTAGGGCAGTGCTCTAATAATGATGATCATCACACTTCTATTGATTACAACATAAGGATTACAACTAGAAACTAGAGCAAGATATGACTCTATATGAATGCCTCCGGCGGTGTACCGGGATGGTGCAATGAATCAAGAGTGACATGTATGGAAAATAATGCATGGTGGCTTTGCCACAAATACGATGTCAACTACAAGATCATGCAATGGCAATATGACAAAAGTAATGCATGTCACGATGATGATGGTGGAAGTTGCATGGCAATATATCTTGGAATGGCTATGGAAATGCCATGATAGGTAGGTATGGTGGCTGTTTTGAGGAAGATAAAAGGAGGTTTATGTGTGACAGAGCGTATCGTATCACGGGGTTTGGATGCACCGGCAAAGTTTGCACCAACTCTCAAGGTGAGAAAGGGCAATGCACGGTACCGAAGAGGCTAGCAATGGCGGAAAGGTAAAAGTGCGTATAATCCATGGACTCAACATTAGTCAAAAGAACCCATATACTTATTGAAAAAATTTAGAAGTCATCAAAAATTCAAATACTACGCGCATGCTCCTAGGGGGATAGATTGCTAGGAAAAGACCATCGCTCGTCCCCGACCGCCACTCATAAGGATGCACAAGCCAGGTACACTTCATGTTTCAAATTTGTTACACAACTTTAACCATACGTGCATGCTACGGGATTTGCTAACTTCAACACAAGTATTTCTCAAATTCACAACTATTCAAATAGCACGACTTTGATATTATCACCTCCATATCTCAACACAATTATCAAGCATCAAACTTAATTTAATTTACTCAAAAAAGAAAGTTTCACAAATCTTGAATACCAAGTATATTAACATTAAGCAAATTACCATGCTATTAATGACTCTCAAAATAATCTAAGTGAAGCATGAGAGATCAAGTTTCTTTAAAACAAATCCACCACCGTGCTCTAAAAGATCTAAGTGAAGCACTAGAGAAAAAATTATCACGCTCTAAAGATATAAGTGAAGCACATAGAGCAAAGCTATCAAGCTCAAAAGGTATAAGTGAAGCACATAGAGTATTCTAACAAATTCCAAATCATGTATGGCTCTCTCAAAAGGTGTGTATAGCAAGGATGATTGTGGTAAACTAACAAGCAAAGACATAAATAATACAAGACGCTCCAAGCAAAACACATATCATGTTGGTGAATAAAAATATAGCTCCAAGTAAATTACCGATGGAAGTGGACAAAAGAGGGGATGCCTTCCGGGGCATCCCCAAGCTTTGACTTTTTGGTGTCCTCGGATTATCTTGGGGCTGCCATGGGCATACCCAAGCTTAGGCTCTTGCCACTCCTTGTTCCATAATCCATCAAAAGAATTCACCCAAAACTTGAAAACTTCACAACACAAAACTCAACAGAAATCTCGTGAGCTCCGTTAGAGAAAGAAAACAAAAGACTACTTCAAGGTACTTTAATGAACTCATTTGTTATTTATATTGGTGTTAAACCTACTGTATTCCAACTTCTATATGGTTTATAAACTAATTTACTAGCCATAGATTCATCAAAATAAGCAAACAACACACGAAAAACAGAATCTGTCAAAAACAGAAGAGTCTGTAGTAATCTGTAACTAACGCAAACTTCTGGAACTCTAAAAATTCTACAAAAATAGGAAGTCCTGGAAAATTTGTTTATTGATCATCATCAAAAAGAATCAACGCAAAAGCTCGTTCCTGTGATTTATCAAAACTAAATTCGTGCGTGCAAAGTTTCTGTTTTTCAGCAGAATCAAATCAACTATCATCGTAGGTTATCCTATAGGTCTTACTTGGCACAAACACTAATTAAAACATAAAACCACATCCAAACAGAAGGTAGATGGGTTATTTATTCCTAAACAAAACCAAAAACAAAAAACACAAAATAAAATTGGGTTGCCTCCCAACAAGCGCTATCGTTTAACGCCCCTAGCTAGGCATAAAAGCAAGGATAGATCTAGGTTGTGCCGTAATAATAAGATAGATCTTGAAAGCTCATCTCGTATTCCCTATGTTCGGCAGAAAGTTTCCTTTGAGGCAAGCAAAAATAATCAAAAGGGCTAAATTTAGCGGGACAAAAATCCCCAAGATCAATCACGGGAGGAACGGGTTCCTCTCTTGGCCCTTCATAGTGCACAACTATTTCATCACTGAAAGCATTTTTTTGGCAAAATCTTTTGAGCTTATACTCGAGAGAGTATCCTAGCTCATTATTTCTAAGGGCAAAATCATTATTAAGCTCGTTAATGCAATCAACTAAGACATTGATAGGGACCTTTTTTCTAAGGTTTTCATTGAAAGCGACATAGTCCGAAGATTGAAAACGTCTAATTTCCTCTTGATCATAGAGGATTGCTTCTATGGGTGGACGACCGGCGTCCACCCTATAGTGCGAAAAGATTTCTTTGGCTTCTCTTATGATAAATCTAAATTCATGAGCCAAAAAGATAGTAACAGCACGCTTAATAGAAGAGTGCTCAATATTAGAGAATTCTAAGAAAATTCTCTGTATGCAAGGGTGCATATGCATAAATTGTCTTTCAAGTTCAACCACAAGCATGGCTATAGCGTCCGCAAGGCTACTGGTTCTATGAAGAATAGAACACACCATGGAAGGTAAATCACCGGCACAAGTAAAGAAATCTTGAATAACGCCTTTGCCAATGATGTTACCACTACCGATTCGAAACTTTTTGGTATGCAACATAGGAGGTTCATCGGCCGGAGCCTCGGGATTTTCTGTATTATCATTGTTGTCCATATCGACGATAATCTCCCCAATTTCAGACATAGTGGTAGAAAAAGTAAGGCGGAAGAAAGCAAGCAAAAGGGAAAGGAGGAGGAGATTGGGAAAGAGAGGGCGAATAAAACGGCAAGGGTGAAGTGGGGGAGAGGAAAACGAGAGGCAAATGGCAAATAATGTAATGCGAGAGATAGGGATTGCGATGGGTACTTGGTATGTTGACTTTTGCTTAAGCCTCCCCGGCAACGGCGCCAGAAATTCTTCTTGCTACGTCTCGAGCTTGCGTTGGTTTTCCCCCAAGAGGAGAGGATGATGCAGCACAGTAGCGTAAGTATTTCCCTCAGTTTTTGAGAACCAAGGTATCAATCCAGTAGGAGTTCACGCGCAAGTCCCTCGTACCTGCACAACACGATAGCAACTCGCAACCAACGCTTAGGGGTTGTCAATCCCTTCACGGTTACTTACGAGCGTGAGATCTGATAGAGATAATATTTCTGGTACTTTTGATATAAAGATGCAAAGTAAAAAAGTAAAGGCAAAGTAAAAACAAAGCAAGTAAATAAAGTGATATAGATTGATATGATGAGAATAGACCCGGGGGCCATAGGTTTCACTAGTGGCTTCTCTCAAGAGCATAAGTATTCTATGGTGGGTGAACAAATTACTGTTGAGCAATTGATAGAATCGAGCAGTGTTATGAGGTTATCTAGGTATGATCATGTATATAGGCATCACGTCCGAGACAAGTAGATCGAAACGATTCTGCATCTACTACTATTACTCCACTCATCGACCGCTATCCAGCATGCATCTAGAGTATTAGGTTAAAAACAGAGTAACGCCTTAAGCAAGATGACATGATGTAGAGGAATAAATTCATGCAATATGATAAATACCCCATCTTGTTATCCTCGATGGCAACAATACAATACGTGCCTTGCAACTCTTTCTGTCACTGAGTAAGGACACCGCAAGATTGAACCCAAAGCCATGCACTTCTCCCATTGCAAGAACTACCAATCTAGTTGGCCAAACCAAACGGATAATTCGAAGAGACTTGCAAAGATAACTCAATCATACATAAAAGAATTCTGAGAAGAATCAAATATTTTCCATAGATAAGTTGGATCATAAACCCACAATTCATCGGTCTCAACAAACACTCCGCAAAAAGAAGATTACATCGAATAGATCTCCATGAGAGAGGGGGAGAAAATTGTATTGAGATCCAAAAAGAGAGAAGAAGCCATCTAGCTACTAGCTATGGACCCGAAGGTCTGAAGTAAACTACTAACACTTCATCGGAGGGGCTATGGTGTTGATGTAGAAGCCCTCCGTGGTGGATGCCCCCTCCGGCGGAGCTCCGAAACAGGCCCCAAGATGGGATCTCGTGGATACAGAAGGTTGCGGCTGTGGAATTAGGTTTTTGGCTCCCCCTCTAATCATACGGGGATACGTAGGTATATATAGGAGGAAGGAGTACGTCAGTGGAGCTCCGAGGGGCCCACGAGGTAGGGGGCGCGCCCAGGGGGGCGCCCTCCACCCTCGTGACCTCCTCGGAAGCTTCTTGGAGTAGGGTCCAAGTCTCCTGGATCACGTTCGGTGAGACAATCACGTTCCCGAAGGTTTCATTCCGTTTGGACTCCGTTTGATATTCCGTTTCTTCGAAATACTGAAATAGGCAAAAAAACAGCAATTCTGGGCTGGGCCTCCGGTTAATAGGTTAGTCCCAAAAATAATATAAAAGTGGAAAGTAAAGCCCAATATAGTCCAAAACAGTAGATAAAGTAGCATGGAGCAATCAAAAATTATAGATACGTTGGAGACGTATCAAGCATCCCCAAGCTTAATTCCTGCTCATCCTCGAGTAGGTAAATGATAAAAAAAAAGAATTTTTGATGCGGAGTGATACTTTGGCATAATTTCAACGTAAATCTTCTTAATCATGGCATGAATATTCAGATGCGAAAGATTCAAGATAAAAGTTCATATTGACATAAAAATAATAATACTTCAAGCATACTAATCAAACAATTATGTCATCTCAATATAACATGGCCAAAGAAAGTTCATCCCTACAAAATCATATAGTTAGGCTATGCTTCATTTTCCTCACATAAAGATGTTCCCAACTTCTATACCCCCGATGACAAGCCAAGCAATTGTTTCATACTCAAATAATCGCAAACTCTTTCAACCTTCACGCAATATATGAGCGCGAACCATGGATATAGCACTATGAGTGGAATAGAATATGATGATGGGGATTGTGTGGAGAAGACAAAAAAGGAGAAAGTCTCATATTGACGAGGATAATCAACGGGCTATGTAGATGCCCATCAATTGATGTCAACATGAGGAGTAGGGATTGCCATGCAACGGATGCACTAGAGCTATGAATGCTCAACAAAAGAAAACTAGTGGGTGTGCATCCAACTCGCTTGCTCACGAAGACCTAGGGCATTTTGTGGAAGCCCATCATTGGAATATACAAGACAAGTTCTATAATTAAAAATTCCCACAAGTAGAAACAAGACAATTTATGAGACTCACTATATGAAAACATGGTGCTACTTTGAAGCACAAATATATGAGACTCACTACATGAAGAACAAGGTGCTATTTTGAAGCACGAGTGTGGTAAAAGGATAGTAACATTGCACCTTCTCGCTTTTTCTCTATCTTTTTTTATTGGCCTTTCTTTTTTATTGGCCTTTCCCTTTTTTTTTTGTCTGGAGTCTCATCCCGACTTGTGGGGGAATCATAGTCTCCATCATCCTTTTCCTCACTAGGGCAGTGCTCTAATAATGATGATCATCACACTTCTATTGATTACAACATAAGGATTACAACTAGAAACTAGAGCAAGATATGACTCTATATGAATGCCTCCGGCGGTGTACCGGGATGGTGCAATGAATCAAGAGTGACATGTATGGAAAATAATGCATGGTGGCTTTGCCACAAATACGATGTCAACTACAAGATCATGCAATGGCAATATGACAAAAGTAATGCATGTCACGATGATGATGGTGGAAGTTGCATGGCAATATATCTTGGAATGGCTATGGAAATGCCATGATAGGTAGGTATGGTGGCTGTTTTGAGGAAGATAAAAGGAGGTTTATGTGTGACAGAGCGTATCGTATCACGGGGTTTGGATGCACCGGCAAAGTTTGCACCAACTCTCAAGGTGAGAAAGGGCAATGCACGGTACCGAAGAGGCTAGCAATGGCGGAAAGGTAAAAGTGCGTATAATCCATGGACTCAACATTAGTCAAAAGAACCCATATACTTATTGAAAAAATTTAGAAGTCATCAAAAATTCAAATACTACGCGCATGCTCCTAGGGGGATAGATTGCTAGGAAAAGACCATCGCTCGTCCCCGACCGCCACTCATAAGGATGCACAAGCCAGGTACACTTCATGTTTCAAATTTGTTACACAACTTTAACCATACGTGCATGCTACGGGATTTGCTAACTTCAACACAAGTATTTCTCAAATTCACAACTATTCAAATAGCACGACTTTGATATTATCACCTCCATATCTCAACACAATTATCAAGCATCAAACTTAATTTAATTTACTCAAAAAAGAAAGTTTCACAAATCTTGAATACCAAGTATATTAACATTAAGCAAATTACCATGCTATTAATGACTCTCAAAATAATCTAAGTGAAGCATGAGAGATCAAGTTTCTTTAAAACAAATCCACCACCGTGCTCTAAAAGATCTAAGTGAAGCACTAGAGAAAAAATTATCACGCTCTAAAGATATAAGTGAAGCACATAGAGCAAAGCTATCAAGCTCAAAAGGTATAAGTGAAGCACATAGAGTATTCTAACAAATTCCAAATCATGTATGGCTCTCTCAAAAGGTGTGTACAGCAAGGATGATTGTGGTAAACTAACAAGCAAAGACATAAATAATACAAGACGCTCCAAGCAAAACACATATCATGTTGGTGAATAAAAATATAGCTCCAAGTAAATTACCGATGGAAGTGGACAAAAGAGGGGATGCCTTCCGGGGCATCCCCAAGCTTTGACTTTTTGGTGTCCTCGGATTATCTTGGGGCTGCCATGGGCATACCCAAGCTTAGGCTCTTGCCACTCCTTGTTCCATAATCCATCAAAAGAATTCACCCAAAACTTGAAAACTTCACAACACAAAACTCAACAGAAATCTCGTGAGCTCCGTTAGAGAAAGAAAACAAAAGACTACTTCAAGGTACTTTAATGAACTCATTTGTTATTTATATTGGTGTTAAACCTACTGTATTCCAACTTCTATATGGTTTATAAACTAATTTACTAGCCATAGATTCATCAAAATAAGCAAACAACACACGAAAAACAAAATCTGTCAAAAACAGAAGAGTCTGTAGTAATCTGTAACTAACGCAAACTTCTGGAACTCTAAAAATTCTACAAAAATAGGAAGTCCTGGAAAATTTGTTTATTGATCATCATCAAAAAGAATCAACGCAAAAGCTCGTTCCTGTGATTTATCAAAACTAAATTCGTGCGTGCAAAGTTTCTGTTTTTCAGCAGAATCAAATCAACTATCATCGTAGGTTATCCTATAGGTCTTACTTGGCACAAACACTAATTAAAACATAAAACCACATCCAAACAGAAGGTAGATGGGTTATTTATTCCTAAACAAAACCAAAAACAAAAAACACAAAATAAAATTGGGTTGCCTCCCAACAAGCGCTATCGTTTAACGCCCCTAGCTAGGCATAAAAGCAAGGATAGATCTAGGTTGTGCCGTAATAATAAGATAGATCTTGAAAGCTCATCTCGTATTCCCTATGTTCGGCAGAAAGTTTCCTTTGAGGCAAGCAAATATAATCAAAAGGGCTAAATTTAGCGGGACAAAAATCCCCAAGATCAATCACGGGAGGAACGGGTTCCTCTCTTGGCCCTTCATAGTGCACAACTATTTCATCACTGAAAGCATTTTTTTGGCAAAATCTTTTGAGCTTATACTCGAGAGAGTATCCTAGCTCATTATTTCTAAGGGCAAAATCATTATTAAGCTCGTTAATGCAATCAACTAAGACATTGATAGGGACCTTTTTTCTAAGGTTTTCATTGAAAGCGACATAGTCCGAAGATTGAAAACGTCTAATTTCCTCTTGATCATAGAGGATTGCTTCTATGGGTGGACGACCGGCGTCCACCCTATAGTGCGAAAAGATTTCTTTGGCTTCTCTTATGATAAATCTAAATTCATGAGCCAAAAAGATAGTAACAGCACGCTTAATAGAAGAGTGCTCAATATTAGAGAATTCTAAGAAAATTCTCTGTATGCAAGGGTGCATATGCATAAATTGTCTTTCAAGTTCAACCACAAGCATGGCTATAGCGTCCGCAAGGCTACTGGTTCTATGAAGAATAGAACACACCATGGAAGGTAAATCACCGGCACAAGTAAAGAAATCTTGAATAACGCCTTTGCCAATGATGTTACCACTACCGATTCGAAACTTTTTGGTATGCAACATAGGAGGTTCATCGGCCGGAGCCTCGGGATTTTCTGTATTATCATTGTTGTCCATATCGACGATAATCTCCCCAATTTCAGACATAGTGGTAGAAAAAGTAAGGCGGAAGAAAGCAAGCAAAAGGGAAAGGAGGAGGAGATTGGGAAAGAGAGGGCGAATAAAACGGCAAGGGTGAAGTGGGGGAGAGGAAAACGAGAGGCAAATGGCAAATAATGTAATGCGAGAGATAGGGATTGCGATGGGTACTTGGTATGTTGACTTTTGCTTAAGCCTCCCCGGCAACGGCGCCAGAAATTCTTCTTGCTACGTCTCGAGCTTGCGTTGGTTTTCCCCCAAGAGGAGAGGATGATGCAGCACAGTAGCGTAAGTATTTCCCTCAGTTTTTGAGAACCAAGGTATCAATCCAGTAGGAGTTCACGCGCAAGTCCCTCGTACCTGCACAACACGATAGCAACTCGCAACCAACGCTTAGGGGTTGTCAATCCCTTCACGGTTACTTACGAGCGTGAGATCTGATAGAGATAATATTTCTGGTACTTTTGATATAAAGATGCAAAGTAAAAAAGTAAAGGCAAAGTAAAAACAAAGCAAGTAAATAAAGTGATATAGATTGATATGATGAGAATAGACCCGGGGGCCATAGGTTTCACTAGTGGCTTCTCTCAAGAGCATAAGTATTCTATGGTGGGTGAACAAATTACTGTTGAGCAATTGATAGAATCGAGCAGTGTTATGAGGTTATCTAGGTATGATCATGTATATAGGCATCACGTCCGAGACAAGTAGATCGAAACGATTCTGCATCTACTACTATTACTCCACTCATCGACCGCTATCCAGCATGCATCTAGAGTATTAGGTTAAAAACAGAGTAACGCCTTAAGCAAGATGACATGATGTAGAGGAATAAATTCATGCAATATGATAAATACCCCATCTTGTTATCCTCGATGGCAACAATACAATACGTGCCTTGCAACTCTTTCTGTCACTGAGTAAGGACACCGCAAGATTGAACCCAAAGCCATGCACTTCTCCCATTGCAAGAACTACCAATCTAGTTGGCCAAACCAAACGGATAATTCGAAGAGACTTGCAAAGATAACTCAATCATACATAAAAGAATTCTGAGAAGAATCAAATATTTTCCATAGATAAGTTGGATCATAAACCCACAATTCATCGGTCTCAACAAACACTCCGCAAAAAGAAGATTACATCGAATAGATCTCCATGAGAGAGGGGGAGAAAATTGTATTGAGATCCAAAAAGAGAGAAGAAGCCATCTAGCTACTAGCTATGGACCCGAAGGTCTGAAGTAAACTACTAACACTTCATCGGAGGGGCTATGGTGTTGATGTAGAAGCCCTCCGTGGTGGATGCCCCCTCCGGCGGAGCTCCGAAACAGGCCCCAAGATGGGATCTCGTGGATACAGAAGGTTGCGGCTGTGGAATTAGGTTTTTGGCTCCCCCTCTAATCATACGGGGATACGTAGGTATATATAGGAGGAAGGAGTACGTCAGTGGAGCTCCGAGGGGCCCACGAGGTAGGGGGCGCGCCCAGGGGGGCGCCCTCCACCCTCGTGACCTCCTCGGAAGCTTCTTGGAGTAGGGTCCAAGTCTCCTGGATCACGTTCGGTGAGACAATCACGTTCCCGAAGGTTTCATTCCGTTTGGACTCCGTTTGATATTCCGTTTCTTCGAAATACTGAAATAGGCAAAAAAACAGCAATTCTGGGCTGGGCCTCCGGTTAATAGGTTAGTCCCAAAAATAATATAAAAGTGGAAAGTAAAGCCCAATATAGTCCAAAACAGTAGATAAAGTAGCATGGAGCAATCAAAAATTATAGATACGTTGGAGACGTATCAAGCATCCCCAAGCTTAATTCCTGCTCATCCTCGAGTAGGTAAATGATAAAAAAAAAGAATTTTTGATGCGGAGTGATACTTTGGCATAATTTCAACGTAAATCTTCTTAATCATGGCATGAATATTCAGATGCGAAAGATTCAAGATAAAAGTTCATATTGACATAAAAATAATAATACTTCAAGCATACTAATCAAACAATTATGTCATCTCAATATAACATGGCCAAAGAAAGTTCATCCCTACAAAATCATATAGTTAGGCTATGCTTCATTTTCCTCACATAAAGATGTTCCCAACTTCTATACCCCCGATGACAAGCCAAGCAATTGTTTCATACTCAAATAATCGCAAACTCTTTCAACCTTCACGCAATATATGAGCGCGAACCATGGATATAGCACTATGAGTGGAATAGAATATGATGATGGGGATTGTGTGGAGAAGACAAAAAAGGAGAAAGTCTCATATTGACGAGGATAATCAACGGGCTATGTAGATGCCCATCAATTGATGTCAACATGAGGAGTAGGGATTGCCATGCAACGGATGCACTAGAGCTATGAATGCTCAACAAAAGAAAACTAGTGGGTGTGCATCCAACTCGCTTGCTCACGAAGACCTAGGGCATTTTGTGGAAGCCCATCATTGGAATATACAAGACAAGTTCTATAATTAAAAATTCCCACAAGTAGAAACAAGACAATTTATGAGACTCACTATATGAAAACATGGTGCTACTTTGAAGCACAAATATATGAGACTCACTACATGAAGAACAAGGTGCTATTTTGAAGCACGAGTGTGGTAAAAGGATAGTAACATTGCACCTTCTCGCTTTTTCTCTATCTTTTTTTATTGGCCTTTCTTTTTTATTGGCCTTTCCCTTTTTTTTTTGTCTGGAGTCTCATCCCGACTTGTGGGGGAATCATAGTCTCCATCATCCTTTTCCTCACTAGGGCAGTGCTCTAATAATGATGATCATCACACTTCTATTGATTACAACATAAGGATTACAACTAGAAACTAGAGCAAGATATGACTCTATATGAATGCCTCCGGCGGTGTACCGGGATGGTGCAATGAATCAAGAGTGACATGTATGGAAAATAATGCATGGTGGCTTTGCCACAAATACGATGTCAACTACAAGATCATGCAATGGCAATATGACAAAAGTAATGCATGTCACGATGATGATGGTGGAAGTTGCATGGCAATATATCTTGGAATGGCTATGGAAATGCCATGATAGGTAGGTATGGTGGCTGTTTTGAGGAAGATAAAAGGAGGTTTATGTGTGACAGAGCGTATCGTATCACGGGGTTTGGATGCACCGGCAAAGTTTGCACCAACTCTCAAGGTGAGAAAGGGCAATGCACGGTACCGAAGAGGCTAGCAATGGCGGAAAGGTAAAAGTGCGTATAATCCATGGACTCAACATTAGTCAAAAGAACCCATATACTTATTGAAAAAATTTAGAAGTCATCAAAAATTCAAATACTACGCGCATGCTCCTAGGGGGATAGATTGCTAGGAAAAGACCATCGCTCGTCCCCGACCGCCACTCATAAGGATGCACAAGCCAGGTACACTTCATGTTTCAAATTTGTTACACAACTTTAACCATACGTGCATGCTACGGGATTTGCTAACTTCAACACAAGTATTTCTCAAATTCACAACTATTCAAATAGCACGACTTTGATATTATCACCTCCATATCTCAACACAATTATCAAGCATCAAACTTAATTTAATTTACTCAAAAAAGAAAGTTTCACAAATCTTGAATACCAAGTATATTAACATTAAGCAAATTACCATGCTATTAATGACTCTCAAAATAATCTAAGTGAAGCATGAGAGATCAAGTTTCTTTAAAACAAATCCACCACCGTGCTCTAAAAGATCTAAGTGAAGCACTAGAGAAAAAATTATCACGCTCTAAAGATATAAGTGAAGCACATAGAGCAAAGCTATCAAGCTCAAAAGGTATAAGTGAAGCACATAGAGTATTCTAACAAATTCCAAATCATGTATGGCTCTCTCAAAAGGTGTGTACAGCAAGGATGATTGTGGTAAACTAACAAGCAAAGACATAAATAATACAAGACGCTCCAAGCAAAACACATATCATGTTGGTGAATAAAAATATAGCTCCAAGTAAATTACCGATGGAAGTGGACAAAAGAGGGGATGCCTTCCGGGGCATCCCCAAGCTTTGACTTTTTGGTGTCCTCGGATTATCTTGGGGCTGCCATGGGCATACCCAAGCTTAGGCTCTTGCCACTCCTTGTTCCATAATCCATCAAAAGAATTCACCCAAAACTTGAAAACTTCACAACACAAAACTCAACAGAAATCTCGTGAGCTCCGTTAGAGAAAGAAAACAAAAGACTACTTCAAGGTACTTTAATGAACTCATTTGTTATTTATATTGGTGTTAAACCTACTGTATTCCAACTTCTATATGGTTTATAAACTAATTTACTAGCCATAGATTCATCAAAATAAGCAAACAACACACGAAAAACAAAATCTGTCAAAAACAGAAGAGTCTGTAGTAATCTGTAACTAACGCAAACTTCTGGAACTCTAAAAATTCTACAAAAATAGGAAGTCCTGGAAAATTTGTTTATTGATCATCATCAAAAAGAATCAACGCAAAAGCTCGTTCCTGTGATTTATCAAAACTAAATTCGTGCGTGCAAAGTTTCTGTTTTTCAGCAGAATCAAATCAACTATCATCGTAGGTTATCCTATAGGTCTTACTTGGCACAAACACTAATTAAAACATAAAACCACATCCAAACAGAAGGTAGATGGGTTATTTATTCCTAAACAAAACCAAAAACAAAAAACACAAAATAAAATTGGGTTGCCTCCCAACAAGCGCTATCGTTTAACGCCCCTAGCTAGGCATAAAAGCAAGGATAGATCTAGGTTGTGCCGTAATAATAAGATAGATCTTGAAAGCTCATCTCGTATTCCCTATGTTCGGCAGAAAGTTTCCTTTGAGGCAAGCAAATATAATCAAAAGGGCTAAATTTAGCGGGACAAAAATCCCCAAGATCAATCACGGGAGGAACGGGTTCCTCTCTTGGCCCTTCATAGTGCACAACTATTTCATCACTGAAAGCATTTTTTTGGCAAAATCTTTTGAGCTTATACTCGAGAGAGTATCCTAGCTCATTATTTCTAAGGGCAAAATCATTATTAAGCTCGTTAATGCAATCAACTAAGACATTGATAGGGACCTTTTTTCTAAGGTTTTCATTGAAAGCGACATAGTCCGAAGATTGAAAACGTCTAATTTCCTCTTGATCATAGAGGATTGCTTCTATGGGTGGACGACCGGCGTCCACCCTATAGTGCGAAAAGATTTCTTTGGCTTCTCTTATGATAAATCTAAATTCATGAGCCAAAAAGATAGTAACAGCACGCTTAATAGAAGAGTGCTCAATATTAGAGAATTCTAAGAAAATTCTCTGTATGCAAGGGTGCATATGCATAAATTGTCTTTCAAGTTCAACCACAAGCATGGCTATAGCGTCCGCAAGGCTACTGGTTCTATGAAGAATAGAACACACCATGGAAGGTAAATCACCGGCACAAGTAAAGAAATCTTGAATAACGCCTTTGCCAATGATGTTACCACTACCGATTCGAAACTTTTTGGTATGCAACATAGGAGGTTCATCGGCCGGAGCCTCGGGATTTTCTGTATTATCATTGTTGTCCATATCGACGATAATCTCCCCAATTTCAGACATAGTGGTAGAAAAAGTAAGGCGGAAGAAAGCAAGCAAAAGGGAAAGGAGGAGGAGATTGGGAAAGAGAGGGCGAATAAAACGGCAAGGGTGAAGTGGGGGAGAGGAAAACGAGAGGCAAATGGCAAATAATGTAATGCGAGAGATAGGGATTGCGATGGGTACTTGGTATGTTGACTTTTGCTTAAGCCTCCCCGGCAACGGCGCCAGAAATTCTTCTTGCTACGTCTCGAGCTTGCGTTGGTTTTCCCCCAAGAGGAGAGGATGATGCAGCACAGTAGCGTAAGTATTTCCCTCAGTTTTTGAGAACCAAGGTATCAATCCAGTAGGAGTTCACGCGCAAGTCCCTCGTACCTGCACAACACGATAGCAACTCGCAACCAACGCTTAGGGGTTGTCAATCCCTTCACGGTTACTTACGAGCGTGAGATCTGATAGAGATAATATTTCTGGTACTTTTGATATAAATATGCAAAGTAAAAAAGTAAAGGCAAAGTAAAAACAAAGCAAGTAAATAAAGTGATATAGATTGATATGATGAGAATAGACCCGGGGGCCATAGGTTTCACTAGTGGCTTCTCTCAAGAGCATAAGTATTCTATGGTGGGTGAACAAATTACTGTTGAGCAATTGATAGAATCGAGCAGTGTTATGAGGTTATCTAGGTATGATCATGTATATAGGCATCACGTCCGAGACAAGTAGATCGAAACGATTCTGCATCTACTACTATTACTCCACTCATCGACCGCTATCCAGCATGCATCTAGAGTATTAGGTTAAAAACAGAGTAACGCCTTAAGCAAGATGACATGATGTAGAGGAATAAATTCATGCAATATGATAAATACCCCATCTTGTTATCCTCGATGGCAACAATACAATACGTGCCTTGCAACTCTTTCTGTCACTGAGTAAGGACACCGCAAGATTGAACCCAAAGCCATGCACTTCTCCCATTGCAAGAACTACCAATCTAGTTGGCCAAACCAAACGGATAATTCGAAGAGACTTGCAAAGATAACTCAATCATACATAAAAGAATTCTGAGAAGAATCAAATATTTTCCATAGATAAGTTGGATCATAAACCCACAATTCATCGGTCTCAACAAACACTCCGCAAAAAGAAGATTACATCGAATAGATCTCCACGAGAGAGGGGGAGAACATTGTATTGAGATCCAAAAAGAGAGAAGAAGCCATCTAGCTACTAGCTATTGACCCGAAGGTCTGAAGTAAACTACTAACACTTCATCGGAGGGGCTATGGTGTTGATGTAGAAGCCCTCCGTGGTGGATGCCCCCTCCGGCGGAGCTCCGAAACAGGCCCCAAGATGGGATCTCGTGGATACAGAAGGTTGCGGCTGTGGAATTAGGTTTTTGGCTCCCCCTCTAATCATACGGGGATACGTAGGTATATATAGGAGGAAGGAGTACGTCAGTGGAGCTCCGAGGGGCCCACGAGGTAGGGGGCGCGCCCAGGGGGGCGCCCTCCACCCTCGTGACCTCCTCGGAAGCTTCTTGGAGTAGGGTCCAAGTCTCCTGGATCACGTTCGGTGAGACAATCACGTTCCCGAAGGTTTCATTCCGTTTGGACTCCGTTTGATATTCCGTTTCTTCGAAATACTGAAATAGGCAAAAAAACAGCAATTCTGGGCTGGGCCTCCGGTTAATAGGTTAGTCCCAAAAATAATATAAAAGTGGAAAGTAAAGCCCAATATAGTCCAAAACAGTAGATAAAGTAGCATGGAGCAATCAAAAATTATAGATACGTTGGAGACGTATCAAGCATCCCCAAGCTTAATTCCTGCTCATCCTCGAGTAGGTAAATGATAAAAAAAAAGAATTTTTGATGCGGAGTGATACTTTGGCATAATTTCAACGTAAATCTTCTTAATCATGGCATGAATATTCAGATGCGAAAGATTCAAGATAAAAGTTCATATTGACATAAAAATAATAATACTTCAAGCATACTAATCAAACAATTATGTCATCTCAATATAACATGGCCAAAGAAAGTTCATCCCTACAAAATCATATAGTTAGGCTATGCTTCATTTTCCTCACATAAAGATGTTCCCAACTTCTATACCCCCGATGACAAGCCAAGCAATTGTTTCATACTCAAATAATCGCAAACTCTTTCAACCTTCACGCAATATATGAGCGCGAACCATGGATATAGCACTATGAGTGGAATAGAATATGATGATGGGGATTGTGTGGAGAAGACAAAAAAGGAGAAAGTCTCATATTGACGAGGATAATCAACGGGCTATGTAGATGCCCATCAATTGATGTCAACATGAGGAGTAGGGATTGCCATGCAACGGATGCACTAGAGCTATGAATGCTCAACAAAAGAAAACTAGTGGGTGTGCATCCAACTCGCTTGCTCACGAAGACCTAGGGCATTTTGTGGAAGCCCATCATTGGAATATACAAGCCAAGTTCTATAATTAAAAATTCCCACAAGTAGAAACAAGACAATTTATGAGACTCACTATATGAAAACATGGTGCTACTTTGAAGCACAAATATATGAGACTCACTACATGAAGAACAAGGTGCTATTTTGAAGCACGAGTGTGGTAAAAGGATAGTAACATTGCACCTTCTCTCTTTTTCTCTATCTTTTTTTATTGGCCTTTCTTTTTTTATTGGCCTTTCCCTTTTTTTTTGTCTGGAGTCTCATCCCGACTTGTGGGGGAATCATAGTCTCCATCATCCTTTTCCTCACTAGGGCAGTGCTCTAATAATGATGATCATCACACTTCTATTGATTACAACATAAGGATTACAACTAGAAACTAGAGCAAGATATGACTCTATATGAATGCCTCCGGCGGTGTACCGGGATGGTGCAATGAATCAAGAGTGACATGTATGGAAAATAATGCATGGTGGCTTTGCCACAAATACGATGTCAACTACAAGATCATGCAATGGCAATATGACAAAAGTAATGCATGTCACGATGATGATGGTGGAAGTTGCATGGCAATATATCTTGGAATGGCTATGGAAATGCCATGATAGGTAGGTATGGTGGCTGTTTTGAGGAAGATAAAAGGAGGTTTATGTGTGACAGAGCGTATCGTATCACGGGGTTTGGATGCACCGGCAAAGTTTGCACCAACTCTCAAGGTGAGAAAGGGCAATGCACGGTACCGAAGAGGCTAGCAATGGCGGAAAGGTAAAAGTGCGTATAATCCATGGACTCAACATTAGTCGAAAGAACCCATATACTTATTGAAAAAATTTAGAAGTCATCAAAAATTCAAATACTACGCGCATGCTCCTAGGGGGATAGATTGCTAGGAAAAGACCATCGCTCGTCCCCGACCGCCACTCATAAGGATGCACAAGCCAGGTACACTTCATGTTTCAAATTTGTTACACAACTTTAACCATACGTGCATGCTACGGGATTTGCTAACTTCAACACAAGTATTTCTCAAATTCACAACTATTCAAATAGCACGACTTTGATATTATCACCTCCATATCTCAACACAATTATCAAGCATCAAACTTAATTTAATTTACTCAAAAAAGAAAGTTTCACAAATCTTGAATACCAAGTATATTAACATTAAGCAAATTACCATGCTATTAATGACTCTCAAAATAATCTAAGTGAAGCATGAGAGATCAAGTTTCTTTAAAACAAATCCACCACCGTGCTCTAAAAGATCTAAGTGAAGCACTAGAGAAAAAATTATCACGCTCTAAAGATATAAGTGAAGCACATAGAGCAAAGCTATCAAGCTCAAAAGGTATAAGTGAAGCACATAGAGTATTCTAACAAATTACAAATCATGTATGGCTCTCTCAAAAGGTGTGTACAACAAGGATGATTGTGGTAAACTAACAAGCAAAGACATAAATAATACAAGACGCTCCAAGCAAAACACATATCATGTTGGTGAATAAAAATATAGCTCCAAGTAAATTACCGATGGAAGTGGACAAAAGAGGGGATGCCTTCCGGGGCATCCCCAAGCTTTGACTTTTTGGTGTCCTCGGATTATCTTGGGGCTGCCATGGGCATACCCAAGCTTAGGCTCTTGCCACTCCTTGTTCCATAATCCATCAAAAGAATTCACCCAAAACTTGAAAACTTCACAACACAAAACTCAACAGAAATCTCGTGAGCTCCGTTAGAGAAAGAAAACAAAAGACTACTTCAAGGTACTTTAATGAACTCATTTGTTATTTATATTGGTGTTAAACCTACTGTATTCCAACTTCTATATGGTTTATAAACTAATTTACTAGCCATAGATTCATCAAAATAAGCAAACAACACACGAAAAACAGAATCTGTCAAAAACAGAAGAGTCTGTAGTAATCTGTAACTAACGCAAACTTCTGGAACTCTAAAAATTCTACAAAAATAGGAAGTCCTGGAAAATTTGTTTATTGATCATCATCAAAAAGAATCAACGCAAAAGCTCGTTCCTGTGATTTATCAAAACTAAATTCGTGCGTGCAAAGTTTCTGTTTTTCAGCAGAATCAAATCAACTATCATCGTAGGTTATCCTATAGGTCTTACTTGGCACAAACACTAATTAAAACATAAAACCACATCCAAACAGAAGGTAGATGGGTTATTTATTCCTAAACAAAACCAAAAACAAAAAACACAAAATAAAATTGGGTTGCCTCCCAACAAGCGCTATCGTTTAACGCCCCTAGCTAGGCATAAAAGCAAGGATAGATCTAGGTTGTGCCGTAATAATAAGATAGATCTTGAAAGCTCATCTCGTATTCCCTATGTTCGGCAGAAAGTTTCCTTTGAGGCAAGCAAAAATAATCAAAAGGGCTAAATTTAGCGGGACAAAAATCCCCAAGATCAATCACGGGAGGAACGGGTTCCTCTCTTGGCCCTTCATAGTGCACAACTATTTCATCACTGAAAGCATTTTTTTGGCAAAATCTTTTGAGCTTATACTCGAGAGAGTATCCTAGCTCATTATTTCTAAGGGCAAAATCATTATTAAGCTCGTTAATGCAATCAACTAAGACATTGATAGGGACCTTTTTTCTAAGGTTTTCATTGAAAGCGACATAGTCCGAAGATTGAAAACGTCTAATTTCCTCTTGATCATAGAGGATTGCTTCTATGGGTGGACGACCGGCGTCCACCCTATAGTGCGAAAAGATTTCTTTGGCTTCTCTTATGATAAATCTAAATTCATGAGCCAAAAAGATAGTAACAGCACGCTTAATAGAAGAGTGCTCAATATTAGAGAATTCTAAGAAAATTCTCTGTATGCAAGGGTGCATATGCATAAATTGTCTTTCAAGTTCAACCACAAGCATGGCTATAGCATCCGCAAGGCTACTGGTTCTATGAAGAATAGAACACACCATGGAAGGTAAATCACCGGCACAAGTAAAGAAATCTTGAATAACGCCTTTGCCAATGATGTTACCACTACCGATTCGAAACTTTTTGGTATGCAACATAGGAGGTTCATCGGCCGGAGCCTCGGGATTTTCTGTATTATCATTGTTGTCCATATCGACGATAATCTCCCCAATTTCAGACATAGTGGTAGAAAAAGTAAGGCGGAAGAAAGCAAGCAAAAGGGAAAGGAGGAGGAGATTGGGAAAGAGAGGGCGAATAAAACGGCAAGGGTGAAGTGGGGGAGAGGAAAACGAGAGGCAAATGGCAAATAATGTAATGCGAGAGATAGGGATTGCGATGGGTACTTGGTATGTTGACTTTTGCGTAAGCCTCCCCGGCAACGGCGCCAGAAATTCTTCTTGCTACGTCTCGAGCTTGCGTTGGTTTTCCCCGAAGAGGAGAGGATGATGCAGCACAGTAGCGTAAGTATTTCCCTCAGTTTTTGAGAACCAAGGTATCAATCCAGTAGGAGGTCACGCGCAAGTCCCTCATACCTGCACAACACGATAGCAACTCGCAACCAACGCTTAGGGGTTGTCAATCCCTTCACGGTTACTTACGAGCGTGAGATCTGATAGAGATAATATTTCTGGTACTTTTGATATAAAGATGCAAAGTAAAAAAGTAAAGGCAAAGTAAAAACAAAGCAAGTAAATAAAGTGATAAAGATTGATATGATGAGAATAGACCCGGGGGCCATAGGTTTCACTAGTGGCTTCTCTCAAGAGCATAAGTATTCTACGGTGGGTGAACAAATTATTGTTGAGCAATTGATAGAATCGAGCATAGTTATGAGGTTATCTAGGTATGATCATGTATATAGGCATCACGTCCGAGACAAGTAGATCGAAACGATTCTGCATCTACTACTATTACTCCACTCATCGACCGCTATCCAGCATGCTTCTAGAGTATTAAGTTAAAAACAGAGTAACGCCTTAAGCAAGATGACATGATGTAGAGGAATAAATTCATGCAATATGATAAATACCCCATCTTGTTATCCTCGATGGCAACAATACAATACGTGCCTTGCAACTCTTTCTGTCACTGAGTAAGGACACCGCAAGATTGAACCCAAAGCCATGCACTTCTCCCATTGCAAGAACTACCAATCTAGTTGGCCAAACCAAACGGATAATTCGAAGAGACTTGCAAAGATAACTCAATCATACATAAAAGAATTCTGAGAAGAATCAAATATTTTCCATAGATAAGTTGGATCGTAAACCCACAATTCATCAGTCTCAACAAACACACCGCAAAAAGAAGATTACATCGAATAGATCTCCACGAGAGAGGGGGAGAACATTGTATTGAGATCCAAAAAGAGAGAAGAAGCCATCTAGCTACTAGCTATGGAGCCGAAGGTCTGAAGTAAACTACTAACACTTCGTCGGAGGGGCTATGGTGTTGATGTAGAAGCCCTCCGTGGTGCATGCCCCCTCCGGCGGAGCTCCGAAACAGGCCCCAAGATAGGATCTCGTGGATACAGAAGGTTGCGGCGGTGGAATTAGGTTTTTGGCTCCCCCTCTAATCATACGGGGATACGTAGGTATATATAGGAGGAAGGAGTACGTCGGTGGAGCTCCGAGGGGCCCACGAGGTAGGGGGCGCGCCCAGGGGGGCGCCCTCCACCCTTGTGACCTCCTCGGAAGCTTCTTGGAGTAGGGTCCAAGTCTCCTGGATCACGTTCAGTGAGAAAATCACGTTCCCGAAGGTTTCATTCCGTTTGGACTCCGTTTGATATTTCGTTTCTTCGAAATACTGAAATAGGCAAAAAAACAGCAATTCTGGGATGGGCCTCCGGTTAGTAGGTTAGTCCCAAAAATAATATAAAAGTGGAAAATAAAGCCCAATATAGTCCAAAACAGTAGATAAAGTAGCATGGAGCAATCAAAAATTATAGATACGTTGGAGACGTATCAAGCATCCCCAAGCTTAATTCCTGCTCGTCCTCGAGTAGGTAAATGATAAAAAAAGAATTTTTGATGCGGAGTGATACTTTGGCATAATTTCAACGTAAATCTTCTTAATCATGGCATGAATATTCAGATGCGAAAGATTCAAGATAAAAGTTCATATTGACATAAAAATAATAATACTTCAAGCATACTAATCAAACAATTATGTCATCTCAATATAACATGGCCAAAGAAAGTTCATCCCTACCGCCACTCATAAGGATGCACAAGCCAGGTACACTTCATGTTTCAAATTAGTTACACAACTTTAACCATACGTGCATGCTACGGGATTTGCTAACTTCAACACAAGTATTTCTCAAATTCACAACTATTCAAATAGCACGACTTTGATATTATCACCTCCATATCTCAACACAATTATCAAGCATCAAACTTAATTTAATTCACTCAAAAAAGAAAGTTTCACAAATCTTGAATACCAAGTATATTAACATTAAGCAAATTACCATGCTATTAATGACTCTCAAAATAATCTAAGTGAAGCATGAGAGATCAAGTTTCTTTAAAACAAATCCACCACCGTGCTCTAAAAGATCTAAGTGAAGCACTAGAGCAAAAATTATCACGCTCTAAAGATATAAGTGAAGCACATAGAGCAAAGCTATCAAGCTCAAAAGGTATAAGTGAAGCACATAGAGTATTCTAACAAATTCCAAATCATGTATGGCTCTCTCAAAAGGTGTGTACAGCAAGGATGATTGTGGTAAACTAACAAGCAAAGACACAAATAATACAAGACGCTCCAAGCAAAACACATATCATGTTGATGAATAAAAATATAGCTCCAAGTAAATTACCGATGGAAGTGGACAAAAGAGGGGATGCCTTCCGGGGCATCCCCAAGCTTTGACTTTTTGGTGTCCTCGGATTATCTTGGGGGTGCCATGGGCATACCCAAGCTTAGGCTCTTGCCACTCCTTGTTCCATAATCCATCAAAAGAATTCACCCAAAACTTGAAAACTTCACAACACAAAACTCAACAGAAATCTCGTGAGCTCCGTTAGAGAAAGAAAACAAAAGACTACTTCAAGGTACTTTAATGAACTCATTTTTTATTTATATTGGTGTTAAAGCTACTGTATTCCAACTTCTCTATGGTTTATAAACTAATTTACTAGCCATAGATTCATCAAAATAAGCAAACAACACACGAAAAACAGAATCTGTCAAAAACAGAACAGTCTGTAGTAATCTGTAACTAACGCAAACTTCTGGAACTCTAAAAATTCTACAAAAATAGGAAGTCCTGGAAAATTTGTTTATTGATCATCATCAAAAAGAATCAACGCAAAAGCTCGTTCCTGTGATTTATCAAAACTAAATTCGTGCGTGCAAAGTTTCTGTTTTTCAGCAGAATCAAATCAACTATCATCGTAGGTTATCCTATAGGTCTTACTTGGCACAAACACTAATTAAAACATAAAACCACATCCAAACAGAAGGTAGATGGGTTATTTATTCCTAAACAAAACCAAAAACAAAAAACACAAAATAAAATTGGGTTGCCTCCCAACAAGCGCTATCGTTTAACGCCCCTAGCTAGGCATAAAAGCAAGGATAGATCTAGGTTGTGCCGTAATAATAAGATAGATCTTGAAAGCTCATCTCGTATTCCCTATGTTCGGCAGAAAGTTTCCTTTGAGGCAAGCAAATATAATCAAAAGGGCTAAATTTAGCGGGACAAAAATCCCCAAGATCAATCACGGGAGGAACGGGTTCCTATCTTGGCCCTTCATAGTGCACAACTATTTCATCACTGAAAGCATTTTTTTGGCAAAATCTTTTGAGCTTATACTCGAGAGAGTATCCTAGCTCATTATTTCTAAGGGCAAAATCATTATTAAGCTCGTTAATGCAATCAACTAAGACATTGATAGGGACCTTTTTTCTAAGGTTTTCATTGAAAGCGACATAGTCCGAAGATTGAAAACGTCTAATTTCCTCTTGATCATAGAGGATTGCTTCTATGGGTGGACGACCGGCGTCCACCCTATAGTGCGAAAAGATTTCTTTGGCTTGTCTTATGATAAATCTAAATTCATGAGCCAAAAAGATAGTAACAGCACGCTTAATAGAAGAGTGCTCAATATTAGAGAATTCTAAGAAAATTCTCTGTATGCAAGGGTGCATATGCATAAATTGTCTTTCAAGTTCAACCACAAGCATGGCTATAGCATCCGCAAGGCTACTGGTTCTATGAAGAATAGAACACACCATGGAAGGTAAATCATCGGCACAAGTAAAGCAATCTTGAATAACGCCTTTGCCAATGATGTTACCACTACCGATTCGAAACTTTTTGGTATGCAACATAGGAGGTTCATCGGCCGGAGCCTCAGGATTTTCTGTATTATCATTGTTGTCCATATCGACGATAATCTCCCCAATTTCAGACATAGTGGTAGAAAAAGTAAGGCGGAAGAAAGCAAGCAAAAGGGAAAGGAGGAGGAGATTGGGAAAGAGAGGGCGAATAAAACGGCAAGGGTGAAGTGGGGGAGAGGAAAACGAGAGGCAAATGGCAAATAATGTAATGCGAGAGATAGGGATTGCGATGGGTACTTGGTATGTTGACTTTTGCGTAAGCCTCCCCGGCAACGGCGCCAGAAATTCTTCTTGCTACGTCTCGAGCTTGCGTTGGTTTTCCCCGAAGAGGAGAGGATGATGCAGCACAGTAGCGTAAGTATTTCCCTCAGTTTTTGAGAACCAAGGTATCAATCCAGTAGGAGGTCACGCGCAAGTCCCTCATACCTGCACAACACGATAGCAACTCGCAACCAACGCTTAGGGGTTGTCAATCCCTTCACGGTTACTTACGAGCGTGAGATCTGATAGAGATAATATTTCTGGTACTTTTGATATAAAGATGCAAAGTAAAAAAGTAAAGGCAAAGTAAAAACAAAGCAAGTAAATAAAGTGATAAAGATTGATATGATGAGAATAGACCCGGGGGCCATAGGTTTCACTAGTGGCTTCTCTCAAGAGCATAAGTATTCTACGGTGGGTGAACAAATTATTGTTGAGCAATTGATAGAATCGAGCATAGTTATGAGGTTATCTAGGTATGATCATGTATATAGGCATCACGTCCGAGACAAGTAGATCGAAACGATTCTGCATCTACTACTATTACTCCACTCATCGACCGCTATCCAGCATGCATCTAGAGTATTAAGTTAAAAACAGAGTAACGCCTTAAGCAAGATGACATGATGTAGAGGAATAAATTCATGCAATATGATAAATACCCCATCTTGTTATCCTCGATGGCAACAATACAATACGTGCCTTGCAACTCTTTCTGTCACTGAGTAAGGACACCGCAAGATTGAACCCAAAGCCATGCACTTCTCCCATTGCAAGAACTACCAATCTAGTTGGCCAAACCAAACGGATAATTCGAAGAGACTTGCAAAGATAACTCAATCATACATAAAAGAATTCTGAGAAGAATCAAATATTTTCCATAGATAAGTTGGATCGTAAACCCACAATTCATCAGTCTCAACAAACACACCGCAAAAAGAAGATTACATCGAATAGATCTCCACGAGAGAGGGGGAGAACATTGTATTGAGATCCAAAAAGAGAGAAGAAGCCATCTAGCTACTAGCTATGGACCCGAAGGTCTGGAGTAAACTACACACACTTCATCGGAGGGGCTATGGTGTTGATGTAGAAGCCCTCCGTGGTGGATGCCCCCTCCGGCGGAGCTCCGGAACAGGCCCCAAGATGGGATCTCGTGGATACAGAAGGTTGCGGCAGTGGAATTAGGTTTTGGCTCCCCCTCTGATCATACGGGGATACGTAGGTATATATAGGAGGAAGGAGTACGTCGGTGGAGCTCCGAGGGGCCCACGAGGTAGGGGGCGCGCCCAGTGGGGCGCCCTCCACCCTCGTGACCTCCTCGGAAGCTTCTTGGAGTAGGGTCCAAGTCTCCTGGCTCACGTTCGGTGAGAAAATCACGTTCCCGAAGGTTTCATTCCGTTTGGACTCCGTTTGATATTCCGTTTCTTCGAAATACTGAAATAGGCAAAAAAACAGCAATTCTGGGTTGGGCCTCCGGTTAATAGGTTAGTCCCAAAAATAATATAAAAGTGGAAAATAAAGCCCAATATAGTCCAAAACAGTAGATAAAGTAGCATGGAGCAATCAAAAATTATAGATACGTTGGAGACATATCAAGCATCCCCAAGCTTAATTCCTGCTCGTCCTCGAGTAGGTAAATGATAAAAAAAGAATTTTTGATGCGGAGTGATACTTTGGCATAATTTCAACGTAAATCTTCTTAATCATGGCATGAATATTCAGATGCGAAAGATTCAAGATAAAAGTTCATATTGACATAAAAAAAATAATACTTCAAGCATACTAATCAAACAATTATGTCATCTCAATATAACATGGCCAAAGAAAGTTCATCCCTACAAAATCATATAGTTAGGCTATGCTTCATTTTCCACACACAAAGATGTTCCCAACTTCTATACCACCGATGACAAGCCAAGCAATTGTTTCATACTCAAATAATCGCAAACTCTTTCAACCTTCACGCAATATATGAGCGCGAACCATGGATATAGCACTATGAGTGGAATAGAATATGATGATGGGGATTGTGTGGAGAAGACAAAAAAGGAGAAAGTCTCATATTGACGAGGATAATCAATGGGCTATGTAGATGCCCATCAATTGATGTCAACATGAGGAGTAGGGATTGCCATGCAACGGATGCACTAGAGCTATGAATGCTCAACAAAAGAAAACTAGTGGGTGTGCATCCAACTCGCTTGCTCACGAAGACCTAGGGCATTTTGTGGAAGCCCATCATTGGAATATACAAGCCAAGTTCTATAATTAAAAATTCCCACTAGTATAAACAAGACAATTTATGAGACTCACTATATGAAAACATGGTGCTACTTTGAAGCACAAATATATGAGACTCACTACATGAAGAACAAGGTGCTATTTTGAAGCACGAGTGTGGTAAAAGGATAGTAACATTGCCCCTTCTCTCTTTTTCTCTATCTTTTTTTTATTGGCCTTTCTTTTTTATTGGCCTTTCCCTTTTTTTTGTCTGGAGTCTCATCCCGACTTGTGGGGGAATCATAGTCTCCATCATCCTTTTCCTCACTAGGGCAGTGCTCTAATAATGATGATCATCACACTTCTATTGATTACAACATAAGGATTACAACTAGAAACTAGAACAAGATATGACTCTATATGAATGCCTCCGGCGGTGTACCGGGATGGTGCAATGAATCAAGAGTGACATGTATGGAAAATAATGCATGGTGGCTTTGCCACAAATACGATGTCAACTACAAGATCATGCAATGGCAATATGACAAAAGTAATGCATGTCACGATGATGATGGTGGAAGTTGCATGGCAATATATCTTGGAATGGCTATGGAAATGCCATGATAGGTAGGTATGGTGGCTGTTTTGAGGAAGATAAAAGGAGGTTTATGTGTGACAGAGCGTATCGTATCACGGGGTTTGGATGCACCGGCAAAGTTTGCACCAACTCTCAAGGTGAGAAAGGGCAATGCACGGTACCGAAGAGGCTAGCAATGGCGGAAAGGTAAAAGTGCGTATAATCCATGGACTCAACATTAGTCAAAAGAACCCATATACTTATTGAAAAAATTTAGAAGTCATCAAAAATTCAAATACTACGCGCATGCTCCTAGGGGGATAGATTGCTAGGAAAAGACCATCGCTCGTCCCCGACCGCCACTCATAAGGATGCACAAGCTAGGTACACTTCATGTTTCAAATTTGTTACACAACTTTAACCATACGTGCATGCTACGGGATTTGCTAACTTCAACACAAGTATTTCTCAAATTCACAACTATTCAAATAGCACGACTTTGATATTATCACCTCCATATCTCAAAACAATTATCAAGCATCAAACTTAATTTAATTCACTCAAAAAAGAAAGTTTCACAAATCTTGAATACTAAGTATATTAACATTAAGCAAATAATCTAAGTGAAGCATGAGAGATCAAGTTTCTTTAAAACAAATCCACCACCGTGCTCTAAAAGATCTAAGTGAAGCACTAGAGCAAAAATTATCACGCTCTAAAGATATAAGTGAAGCACATAGAGCAAAGCTATCAAGCTCAAAAGGTATAAGTGAAGCACATAGAGCATTCTAACAAATTCCAAATCATGTATGGCTCTCTCAAAAGGTGTGTACAGCAAGGATGATTGTGGTAAACTAACAAGAAAAGACACAAATAATACAAGACGCTCCAAGCAAAACACATATCATGTTGGTGAATAAAAATATAGCTCCAAGTAAATTACCGATGGAAGTGGACAAAAGAGGGGATGCCTTCCGGGGCATCCCCAAGCTTTGACTTTTTGGTGTCCTTGGATTATCTTGGGGGTGCCATGGGCATACCCAAGCTTAGGCTCTTACCACTCCTTGTTCCATAATCCATCAAAAGAATTCACCCAAAACTTGAAAACTTCACAACACAAAACTCAACAGAAATCTCGTGAGCTCCGTTAGAGAAAGAAAACAAAAGACTACTTCAAGGTACTTTAATGAACTCATTTTTTATTTATATTGGTGTTAAACCTACTGTATTCCAACTTCTATATGGTTTATAAACTAATTTACTGGCCATAGATTCATCAAAATAAGCAAACAACACACGAAAAACAGAATCTGTCAAAAACAGAACAGTCTGTAGTAATCTGTAACTAACGCAAACTTCTGGAACTCTAAAAATTCTACAAAAATAGGAAGTCCTGGAAAATTTGTTCATTGATCATCATCAAACAGAATCAACGCAAAAGCACGTTCCTGTGATTTATCAAAACTAAATTCGTGCGTGCAAAGTTTCTGTTTTTCAGCAGAATCAAATCAACTATCATCGTAGGTTATCCTATAGGTCTTACTTGGCACAAACACTAATTAAAACATAAAACCACATCCAAACAGAAGGTAGATGGGTTATTTATTCCAAAACAGAACCAAAAACAAAAAACACAAAATAAAATTGGGTTGCCTCCCAACAAGCGCTATCGTTTAACGCCCCTTGTTAGGCATAAAAGCAAGGATAGATCTAGGTTGTGCCGTAATAATAAGATAGATCTTGAAAGCTCATCTCGTATTCCCTACGTTCGGCAGAAAGTTTCCTTTGAGGCAAGCAAAAATAATCAAAAGGGCTAAATTTAGTGGGACAAAAATCCCCAAGATCAATCACGGGAGGAACGGGTTCCTCTCTTGGCCCTTCATAGTGCACAACTATTTCATCATTGAAAGCATTTTTTTGGCAAAATCTTTTGAGCTTTACTCGAGAGAGTATCCTAGCTCATTACTTCTAAGGGCAAAATCATTATTAAGCTCGTTAATGCAATCAACTAAGACATTGATAGGGACCTTTTTTCTAAGGTTTTCATTGAAAGCGACATAGTCCGAAGATTGAAAACGTCTAATTTCCTCTTGATCATAGAGGATTGCTTCTATGGGTGGACGACCGGCGTCCACCCTATAGTGCGAAAAGATTTCTTTGGCTTCTCTTATGATAAATCTAAATTCATGAGCCAAAAAGATAGTAACAGCACGCTTAATAGAAGAGTGCTCAATATTAGAGAATTCTAAGAAAATTCTCTGTATGCAAGGGTGCATATGCATAAATTGTCTTTCAAGTTCAACCACAAGCATGGCTATAGCATCCGCAAGGCTACTGGTTCTATGAAGAATAGAACAGCCCATGGAAGGTAAAGCACCGGCACAAGTAAAGAAATCTTGAATAACGCCTTTGCCAATGATGTTACCACTACCGATTTGAAACTTTTTGGTATGCAACATAGGAGGTTCATCGGCCGGAGCCTCGGGATTTACTGTATTATCATTGTTGTCCATATCGACGATAATCTCCCCAATTTCAGACATAGTGGTAGAAAAAGTAAGGCGGAAGAAAGCAAGCAAAACGGAAAGGAGGATGAGATTGGGAAAGAGAGGGCGAATAAAACGGCAAGGGTGAAGTGGGGGAGAGGAAAACGAGAGGCAAATGGCAAATAATGTAATGCGAGAGATAGGGATTGCGATGGGTACTTGGTATGTTGACTTTTGCGTAAGCCTCCCCGGCAACGGTGCCAGAAATTCTTCTTGCTACGTCTCGAGCTTGCGTTGGTTTTCCCCGAAGAGGAGAGGATGATGCAGCACAGTAGCGTAAGTATTTCCCTCAGTTTTTGAGAACCAAGGTATCAATCCAGTAGGAGGTCACGCGCAAGTCCCTCGTACCTGCACAACATGATAGCAACTCGCAACCAACGCTTAGGGGTTGTCAATCCCTTCACGGTTACTTACGAACGTGAGATCTGATAGAGATAATATTTCTGGTATTTTTGATATAAAGATGCAATGTAAAAAAGTAAAGGCAAAGTAAAAACAAAGCAAGTAAATAAAGTGATATAGATTGATATGATGAGAATAGACCCGGGGGCCATAGGTTTCACTAGTGGCTTCTCTCAAGAGCATAAGTATTCTACGGTGGGTGAACAAATTACTGTTGAGCAATTGATAGAATCGAGCATAGTTATGAGGTTATCTAGGTATGATCATGTATATAGGCATCACGTCCGAGCCAAGTAGATCGAAATGATTCTGCATCTACTACTATTACTCCACTCATCGACCGTATCCAGCATGCATCTAGAGTATTAAGTTAAAAACAGAGTAACGCCTTAAGCAAGATGACATGATGTAGAGGAATAAATTCATGCAATATGATAAATACCCCATCTTGCTATCCTCGATGGCAACAATACAATACGTGCCTTGCAACTCTTTCTATCACTGAGTAAGGACACCGCAAGATTGAACCCAAAGCCATGCACTTCTCCCATTGCAAGAACTACCAATCTAGTTGGCCAAACCAAACGGATAATTCGAAGAGACTTGCAAAGATAACTCAATCATACATAAAAGAATTTTGAGAAGAATCAAATATTTTCCATAGATAAGTTGGATCATAAACCCACAATTCATCGGTCTCAACAAACACTCCGCAAAAAGAAGATTACATCGAATAGATCTCCACGAGAGAGGGGGAGAACATTGTATTGAGATCCAAAAAGAGAGAAGAAGCCATCTAGCTACTAGCTATGGACCCGAAGGTCTGAAGTAAACTACTAACACTTCGTCGGAGGGGCTATGGTGTTGATGTAGAAGCCCTCCGTGGTGGATGCCCCCTCCGGCGGAGCTCCGAAACAGGCCCCAAGATGGGATCTCGTGGATACAGAAGGTTGCGGCGGTGGAATTAGGTTTTTGGCTCCCCCTCTAATCATACGGGGATACGTAGGTATATATAGGAGGAAGGAGTACGTCGGTGGAGCTCCGAGGGGCCCACGAGGTAGGGGCGCGCCCAGGGGGGCGCCCTCCACCCTTGTGACCTCCTCGGAAGCTTCTTGGAGTAGGGTCCAAGTCTCCTGGATCACGTTCGGTGAGAAAATCACGTTCCCGAAGGTTTCATTCCGTTTGGACTCCGTTTGATATTTCGTTTCTTCGAAATACTGAAATAGGCAAAAAAACAGCAATTCTGGGATGGGCCTCCGGTTAGTAGGTTAGTCCCAAAAATAATATAAAAGTGGAAAATAAAGCCCAATATAGTCCAAAACAGTAGATAAAGTAGCATGGAGCAATCAAAAATTATAGATACGTTGGAGACGTATCAAGCATCCCCAAGCTTAATTCCTGCTCGTCCTCGAGTAGGTAAATGATAAAAAAAGAATTTTTGATGCGGAGTGATACTTTGGCATAATTTCAACGTAAATCTTCTTAATCATGGCATGAATATTCAGATGCGAAAGATTCAAGATAAAAGTTCATATTGACATAAAAATAATAATACTTCAAGCATACTGATCAAACAATTATGTCATCTCAAAATAACATGGCCAAAGAAAGTTCATCCCTACAAAATCATATAGTTAGGCTATGCTTCATTTTCGTCACACAAAGATGTTCCCAACTTCTATACTCCCGATGACAAGCCAAGCAATTGTTTCATACTCAAATAATCGCAAACTCTTTCAACCTTCACGCAATATATGAGTGCGAACCATGGATATAGCACTATGAGTGGAATAGAATATGATGATGGGGATTGTGTGGAGAAGACTAAAGAGGAGAAAGTCTCATATTGACGAGGATAATCAACGGGCTATGTAGATGCCCATCAATTGATGTCAACATGAGGAGTAGGGAATGCCATGCAACGGATGCACTAGAGCTATGAATGCTCAACAAAAGAAAACTAGTGGGTGTGCATCCAACTCGCTTGCTCACGAAGACCTAGGGCATTTTGTGGAAGCCCATCATTGGAATATACAAGCCAAGTTCTATAATTAAAAATTCCCACTAGTATAAACAAGACAATTTATGAGACTCACTATATGAAAACATGGTGCTACTTTGAAGCACAAATATATGAGACTCACTACATGAAGAACAAGGTGCTATTTTGAAGCACGAGTGTGGTAAAAGGATAGTAACATTGCCCCTTCTCTCTTTTTCTCTATCTTTTTTTATTGGCCTTTCTTTTTTTATTGGCCTTTCCCTTTTTTGTCTGGAGTCTCATCCCGACTTGTGGGGGAATCATAGTCTCCATCATCCTTTTCCTCACTAGGGCAGTGCTCTAATAATGATGATCATCACACTTCTATTGATTACAACATAAGGATTACAACTAGAAACTAGAAAAAGATATGACTCTATATGAATGCCTCCGGCGGTGTACCGGGATGGTGCAATGAATCAAGAGTGACATGTATGGAAAATAATGCATGGTGGCTTTGCCACAAATACGATGTCAACTACAAGATCATGCAATGGCAATATGACAAAAGTAATGCATGCACGATGATGATGGTGGAAGTTGCATGGCAATATATCTTGGAATGGCTATGGAAATGCCATGATAGGTAAGTATGGTGGCTGTTTTGAGGAAGATAAAAGGAGGTTTATGTGTGACAGAGCGTATCGTATCACGGGGTTTGGATGCACCGGCAAAGTTTGCACCAACTCTCAAGGTGAGAAAGGGCAATGCACGGTACCGAAGAGGCTAGCAATAGAGGAAATGTAAAAGTGTGTATAATCCATGGACTCAACATTAGTCAAAAGAACCCATATACTTATTGAAAAAATTTAGAAGTCATCAAAAATTCAAATACTACGCGCATGCTCCTAGGGGGATAGATTGCTAGGAAAAGACCATCGCTCGTCCCCGACCGCCACTCATAAGGATGCACAAGCCAGGTACACTTCATGTTTCAAATTAGTTACACAACTTTAACCATACGTGCATGCTACGGGATTTGCTAACTTCAACACAAGTATTTCTCAAATTCACAACTATTCAAATAGCACGACTTTGATATTATCACCTCCATATCTCAAAACAATTATCAAGCATCAAACTTAATTTAATTCACTCAAAAAAGAAAGTTTCACAAATCTTGAATACCAAGTATATTAACATTAAGCAAATTACCATGCTATTAATGACTCTCAAAATAATCTAAGTGAAGCATGAGAGATCAAGTTTCTTTAAAACAAATCCACCACCGTGCTCTAAAAGATCTAAGTGAAGCACTAGAGCAAAAATTATCACGCTCTAAAGATATAAGTGAAGCACATAGAGCAAAGCTATCAAGCTCAAAAGGTATAAGTGAAGCACATAGAGTATTCTAACAAATTCCAAATCATGTATGGCTCTCTCAAAAGGTGTGTACAGCAAGGATGATTGTGGTAAACTAACAAGCAAAGACACAAATAATACAAGACGCTCCAAGCAAAACACATATCATGTTGGTGAATAAAAATATAGCTCCAAGTAAATTACCGATGGAAGTGGACAAAAGAGGGGATGCCTTCCGGGGCATCCCCAAGCTTTGACTTTTTGGTGTCCTCGGATTATCTTGGGGGTGCCATGGGCATACCCAAGCTTAGGCTCTTGCCACTCCTTGTTCCATAATCCATCAAAAGAATTCACCCAAAACTTGAAAACTTCACAACACAAAACTCAACAGAAATCTCGTGAGCTCCGTTAGAGAAAGAAAACAAAAGACTACTTCAAGGTACTTTAATGAACTCATTTTTTATTTATATTGGTGTTAAAGCTACTGTATTCCAACTTCTCTATGGTTTATAAACTAATTTACTAGCCATAGATTCATCAAAATAAGCAAACAACACACGAAAAACAGAATCTGTCAAAAGCAGAACAGTCTGTAGTAATCTGTAACTAACGCAAACTTCTGGAACTCTAAAAATTCTACAAAAATAGGAAGTCCTGGAAAATTTTTTTATTGATCATCATCAAACAGAATCAACGCAAAAGAATGTTCCTGTGATTTATCAAAACTAAATTAGTGCGTGCAAAGTTTCTGTTTTTCAGCAGAATCAAATCAACTATCATCGTAGGTTATCCTATAGGTCTTACTTGGCACAAACACTAATTAAAACATAAAACCACATCCAAACAGAAGGTAGATGGGTTATTTATTCCTAAACAGAACAAAAACAAAAAACACAAAATAAAATTGGGTTGCCTCCCAACAAGCGCTATCGTTTAACGCCCCTAGCTAGGCATAAAAGCAAGGATAGATCTAGGTTGTGCCGTAATAATAAGATAGATCTTGAAAGCTCATCTCGTATTCCCTACGTTCGGCAGAAAGTTTCCTTTGAGGCAAGCAAAAATAATCAAAAGGGCTAAATTTAGTGGGACAAAAATCCCCAAGATCAATCACGGGAGGAACGGGTTCCTCTCTTGGCCCTTCATAGTGCACAACTATTTCATCACTGAAAGCATTTTTTTGGCAAAATCTTTTGAGCTTATACTCGAGAGAGTATCCTAGCTCATTACTTCTAAGGGCAAAATCATTATTAAGCTCGTTAATGCAATCAACTAAGACATTGATAGGGACCTTTTTTCTAAGGTTTTCATTGAAAGCGACATAGTCCGAAGATTGAAAACGTCTAATTTCCGCTTGATCATAGAGGATTACTTCTATGGGTGGACGACCGGCGTCCACCCTATAGTGCGAAAAGATTTCTTTGGCTTCTCTTATGATAAATCTAAATTCATGAGCCAAAAAGATAGTAACAGCACGCTTAATAGAAGAGTGCTCAATATTAGAGAATTCTAAGAAAATTCTCTGTATGCAAGGGTGCATATGCATAAATTGTCTTTCAAGTTCAACCACAAGCATGGCTATAGCATCCGCAAGGCTACTGGTTCTATGAAGAATAGAACAGCCCATGGAAGGTAAAGCACCGGCACAAGTAAAGAAATCTTGAATAACGCCTTTGCCAATGATGTTACCACTACCGATTCGAAACTTTTTGGTATGCAACATAGGAGGTTCATCGGCCGGAGCCTTGGGATTTTCTGTATTATCATTGTTGTCCATATCGACGATAATCTCCCCAATTTCAGACATAGTGGTAGAAAAAGTAAGGCGGAAGAAAGCAAGCAAAAGGGAAAGGAGGAGGAGATTGGGAAAGAGAGGGCGAATAAAACGACAAGGGTGAAGTGGGGGAGAGGAAAACGAGAGGCAAATGGCAAATAATGTAATGCGAGAGAGAGGGATTGCGATGGGTACTTGGTATGTTGACTTTTGCGTAAGCCTCCCCGGCAACGGCGCCAGAAATTCTTCCTGCTACGTCTCGAGCTTGCGTTGGTTTTCCCCGAAGAGGAGAGGATGATGCAGCACATTAGCGTAAGTATTTCCCTCAGTTTTTGATAACCAAGGTATCAATCCAGTAGGAGGTCACGCGCAAGTCCCTCGTACCTGCACAACACGATAGCAACTCGCAACCAACGCTTAGGGGTTGTCAATCCCTTCACGGTTACTTACGAGCGTGAGATCTGATAGAGATAATATTTCTGGTATTTTTGATATAAAGATGCAAAGTAAAAAGTAAAGGCAAAGTAAAAACAAAGCAAGTAAATAAAGTGATATAGATTGATATGATGAGAATAGACCCGGGGGCCATAGGTTTCACTAGTGGCTTCTCTCAAGAGCATAAGTATTCTACGGTGGGTGAACAAATTATTGTTGAGCAATTGATAGAATCGAGCATAGTTATGAGGTTATCTAGGTATGATCATGTATATAGGCATCACGTCCGAGACAAGTAGATCGAAACGATTCTGCATCTACTACTATTACTCCACTCATCGACCGCTATCCAGCATGCATCTAGAGTATTAAGTTAAAAACAGAGTAACGCCTTAAGCAAGATGACATGATGTAGAGGAATAAATTCATGCAATATGATAAATACCCCATCTTGTTATCCTCGATGGCAACAATACAATACGTGCCTTGCAACTCTTTCTGTCACTGAGTAAGGACACCGCAAGATTGAACCCAAAGCCATGCACTTCTCCCATTGCAAGAACTACCAATCTAGTTGGCCAAACCAAACGGATAATTCGAAGAGACTTGCAAAGATAACTCAATCATACAGAAAAGAATTCTAAGAAGAATCAAATATTTTCCATAGATAAGTTGGATCATAAACCCACAATTCATCGGTCTCAACAAACACTCCGCAAAAAGAAGATTACATCGAATAGATCTCCACGAGAGAGGGGGAGAACATTGCATTGAGATCCAAAAAGAGAGAAGAAGCCATCTAGCTACTAGCTATGGACCCGAAGGTCTGAAGTAAACTACTCACACTTCGTCGGAGGGGCTATGGTGTTGATGTAGAAGCCCTCCGTGGTGGATGCCCCCTCCGGCGGAGCTCCGGAACAGGCCTCAAGATGGGATCTCGTGGATACAGAAGGTTGCGGCGGTGGAATTAGGTTTTTGGCTCCCCCTCTGATCATACGGGGATACGTAGGTATATATAGGAGGAAGGAGTATGTCGGTGGAGCTCCGAGGGGCCCACGAGGTAGGGGGCGCGCCCTCCACCCTCGTGACCTCCTCGGAAGCTTCTTGGAGTAGGGTCCAAGTCTCCTGGATCACGTTCGGTGAGAAAATCACGTTCCCGAAGGTTTCATTCCGTTTGGACTCCGTTTGATATTTCGTTTCTTCGAAATACTGAAATAGGCAAAAAAAGCAATTCTGGGATGGGCCTCCGGTTAATAGGTTAGTCCCAAAAATAATATAAAAGTGGAAAATAAAGCCCAATATAGTCCAAAACAGTAGATAAAGTAGCATGGAGCAATCAAAAATTATAGATACGTTGGAGACGTATCAGCACAGCATGCTCAAAAAGATATAAGTGAAGTACTAGAGAAAGTCCATGGCTCTAAAAATTTAAGTGAAGCATAGGAGCAAGCATAGCATAGTTTTTGGCTCTCTAAAAAGGGTGTGCCCACCAAGGATTCAACACTTCAAACACAAATCGAAACAACCAAAGACTCATATCATACAAGACGCTCCAAGCAAAACTCATATCATGTGATGAATAAAAATATAACTTCAAGTAAAATACCGATGGTCGTTAGAAGAAAGCTGGGATGCCACTCGGGGGCATCCCCAAGCTTAGTTGCTTGCTACTTCTTTGAATATTATCTTGAGGTGCCACGGGCATCCCCAAGCTTATCCTTTTGCTTATCATTATTCCTTCATCCATCATAAGATAACCAAAAACTTGAAAACTTCAATCACACAAAACTCAAACAAAACATTCATGCGATCCGTTAGTATAAGTAACCAAACCACTACTATAAGTACTGTAGAAAACCTATTATTATTTTGTTTTTGCATTATATCTACTGGATTCCAACTTTTCTATGGCAAAACCTCATCAAAGAAAACCATAGAATCATCAAAACAAGCACACAACGCAAAGAAAACAGAATCTGTCAAAAACAGAACAGTCTGTAGCAATCTAAAAATTTCGAATACTTATGTAACTCCAAAAATTATGAAATAAATTGGTGGACTTGAGTAATTTGTCTATTAATCCTCTTCAAAAATAATCAACTTAAAAGCACTCTTCTGTGAAAAAATTACAACGAATCTCGTGAGCACAAAAGTTTCTGTTTTTCAGCAAGATCAAATAAACTTTCACCCAAGTCTTCCCAAAGGCCTTGCTTGGCACAAACACTAATTAGAACACAAAAAACACAATCATAACAGTAGCATAATTGTTCTAACACTCAAGAATAGAAAGAAGAAAGAAAAAATAAATTTTATTCATTGGGTTGCCTCCCAACAAGCGCAAACGTTTTACGCCCCTAGCTAGGCATAACGCGTAGGATCTAAGTTTTGTCATCTTTGTCCAATTCTTTGATCGAGCACTTAGGATTTTTCAAGGATTTTGCATATAAATTCTCAGAAGCAATACTTCTAGGCATGAGATTGAAAAACTTATTTTCGCAAAAAGGGTCTCTTATAACTTCAGTAAAGTTGGGATGGATACTAATTATCTTAAGATCTCCTTTATCATTGCTAGAAGTTGATCCTTTGTTTTTAGCCACTTGAGTAGTTTTGCTACTTTTCATGGGAGTTTTAGCGGAAGCAAAAGCCGTACCTAGATTAGAAAAAAATTCTTCCAGTTTATCAATCATGGACGAACTTTCTTCAATTCTTTCATGGATCATAGTTCCTTTTTCTTTTAGCAACTTGAAAACTTCTCCCGCTATTGACCCAACTTTAGTAGCATAACTTTGCATTTTTCTATCCAATTCTTCAATATGTTCTACGGTAAGCATCTTCTTTTCAATAGCATCTAGTATTTCCATAACATGCTCGAGAGTCAATATTGTTTCATTGACCACGAGTGGTGGTGAACCCAATAAATTTCGCAAGTATTAAAAGCATCAAGAGTAGGACACATCAAAAAAATCCCACCGGTAATCGTATCAAGGAAAATCTATACCAAGTGGTAATGCCCACATAAAAGCAACGAAGAAGAACAACGGTAGATTTCTTGCGGATAGATCTATTATGAGCATTGCAAATCCTATACCAAGTATCTTTTAAACTTTCTCCTCCCCTTTGTTTAAAGTTGAGAACCTCGTTCTCAGGGATGCACGCAATAGAAGAAGAGAAATCCATAACGACAAAAGGTGATAAGCAAGATTACACATGAGAAACAGATCTGACGAGAAAACGGCGAGCGAAAAAGAGGGCGAATAAAACGGCAAATTTTTGTGAAGTGGGGGAGAGGCAAATGAGAGGTAAATGAAAAATAATCTAAATTGCGAGGGGATGAGATTTGTGATTAGGAACCTGGTTGATGTTGAAGATCCTCCCCAGCAACGGCGTCAGAAATTCCTTTTGATGTCTGCTTGAACTACATCGTTATTTCCCCAAAGAGGAAGGGATGATGCAGTATAGCAACGGTAGGTATTTCCCTCAGTGATGAGACCAAGGTTATGGAACCAGTAGGTGAACCTCCTCACACCATGTAAACAGCATCTGCACACAAATAACAAATATTCGCAACCCGATGTGTTAAAGGGGTTGTCAATCCCTTCCGGGTACAGCGCCTCTAGTGGGCAAATAATGCGAGGTAAAAAGTGGTAGATAGGATAAATAGATCGGGGAACAAATAAATTGCAGCAAGGTATTTTTGTATTTTTTGGTTTAATAGATCTGAAAATAAATGCAAGAGAAAATAGATCGCAAAGGCAAATATGATGAAAACAGACCCGGGGTCGTAGGTTTCACTAGTGGCTTCTCTCGAGAAAAATAGCAAACGGTGGGAAAACAATTACTGTTGGGCAATTGATAGAACTTCAAATAATCATGACGATATCCAGGGAATGATCATTATATAGGCATCACGCCCAAGATTAGTAGACCGACTCCTGCCTGCATCTACTACTATTACTCCACACATCGACCGCTACCCAGCTTGCATCTAGTGTATTAAGTTCATGAGAAAACGGAGTAATGCAATAAGAACAATGACATGATGTAGACGAGATTCGTTTATCTATTGCGGCAGATATAGATCTCATCTTATTATCCTTAGTAGCAACGATACGTACGTGTCGGTTCCCTTTCTGTCACTGGGATCAAGCACTGTAAGATCGAACCCACCACAAAGCACCTCTTCCCATTGCAAGATAAATATATCAAGTTGGCCAAACAAAACCCAAATATCGGAGAGGAAATACGAGTCTATAAGCAATCATGCATGTAAGAGATCAAAGAAGACTCAAATGACTTTCATGGATAAAAACATAGATCGGATCATAAACTCAAAGTTCATCGGATCCCAATAAACACACCGCCAAAAGCCTTACATCATATGGATCTCCAAGAGACCATTGTATTGATAAACAAGAGAGAGAGAGAGAGAGAGAGAGAGAGAGGAAGCCATCTACCTACTAACTACGGACCCGCAGGTCTACAAAGAACTACTCACGCATCATAGGAGAGGCACCAATGGAAGTGGTGAACCCCTCCATGATGGTGTCTAGATTGGATCTTGGTGGTTCTGGACTCTACGGCGGTTGGATCAATATTTCGTCGACTCTCCTAGAGTTTTTGGTTATTTGGGTATTTATAGTGCAAAGAGGCGATTCAGGGGGCACCCGAGGTGGATAGCACCCACCTGGGCGCGCCTGGGCCTCCTAGCGCGCCCTGGTGGGTGTTGCTCCCCTCGAGCAGCCTCCTGGTGCTTCCTTGGCCCACTGGCTTTCTTTTGGCCCAAAAAAATCCTCCAGGAGTTGCGTTGCGTTTGGACTCCGTTTGATATTGATTTCCTGCGATGTAAAAAACATTCAGAAAACAGCAACCAGCATTGAGCATTATGTCTATTGGTTAGTACCAAAAGTGATATAAAATGGCTATAAAATGATTGTAAAACATCCAAGAATGATAATATAACAGCATGGAACAATCAAAATTTATAGATACATTGGAGATGTATCAATGAGTAATATCTTTTATGGTGATGCACCCTTGTTAAGTGGTCTATTTTTGTTGAATCTCAATCGTGGTGATACACATGTTCATAATATTGAAGCCAAAAGCTGAAAAGTTGATAATGATAGTGCAACTTATTTGTAGCACTGTCATTTAGGTCGTATTGGTGTAAAGCGCATGAAGAAACTCCATGCTGATGGGCTTTTGGAATCACTTGATTATGAATTACTTTGTGCTTGTGAACCATGCCTCATGGGAAAGATGACTAAAACTCCGTTCTCCGAAACTATGGAATGAGCTACTGACTTATTGGAAATAATACATATTGATGTACGCGGTCCAATAAGTGTTGAGGCTCATGGAGGGTATCATTATTTTCTGACCTTCACAGATGATTTGAGCAGATATGGGTATATCTACTTAATGAAACATAAGTCTGAAACGTTTGAAAAGTTCAAAGAATTTCAGAGTGAAGTGGAAAATCATCGTAAAAAGAAAATAAAGTTCCTATGATCTGATCGTGGAGGCGAATATTTAAGTTAAGAGTTTGGTCTTCATTTGAAACAATATGGAATAGTTTCACAACTCACGCTACCTGGAACACCCTAGCGTAATGGTGTGTCCGAACGTCATAACCGTACTTTATTGGATATGGTGCAATCTATGATGTCTCTTACTGATTTACCGCTATCGTTTTGGGTTTATGCTTTAGAGACGGCTGCATTCACATTAAATAGGGCACCATCAAAATCCGTTGAGACGACACCATATGAACTGTGGTTTGGCAAGAAACCCAAATTGTTGTTTCATAAAGTTTGGGGCTGCGATACTTATGTCAAAAAGCTTCAACCTGATAAGCTCGAACCCAAATTGGAGAAGTGCATCTTGATAGGATACCCAAAGAAACTGTTGGGTACACCTTCTATCACAGATCCGAAGGCAAGATATTTGTTGCTAAGAATGGATCCTTTCTAGAGAAGGAGTTTCTCTCGAAAGAAGTGACTGGGAGGAAAGTAGAACTTGATGAGGTAATTGTACCTTCTCCCGAATTGGAAAGTAGTTCATCACAAAAATCAGTTCCAGTGATTCCTACACCAATTAGTGAGGAAGCTAATGATGATGATCATGAAACTTCAGATCAAGTTACTACCGAACCTCGTAGGTCATCCAGAGTACGGTCTGCACTAGAGTGGTACGGTAATCCTGTTTTGGAAGTCATGTTCCTAGACCATGATGAACCTACGAACTATGAGGAAGCGATGATGAGCCCAGATACAACAAAATGGCTTGAGGCCATGAAATCTGAGATGGGATCCATGTATGAGAACAAAGTGTGGACTTTGGTGGACTTGCCCGACGATTGGCAAGCCATAGAAAATAAATGGATCTTCAAGAAGAAGAGTGAACTGACGGTAATGTTATTGTCTACAAAGCTCGACTTGTTGCAAAAGGTTTTCGACAAGTTCAAGGAGTTGACTACAATGAGACCTTCTAACCCGTAGCGATGCAAGTCTATCTAAATCATGTGAGCAATTGCTGCATTTTATGATTATGAAATTTGTCAAATGGATGTCAAAACTGCATTCCTTAATGGATTTCTTAAAGAAGAATTGTATGATGCAACTAGAAGGTTTTGTCGATCCAAAAGGTTCTAACAAAGTGTGCAAGCTCCGGCGATCCATTTATGGACTGGTGCAAGCCTCTCGGAGTTGGAATAAACACTTTGATAGTATGATCAAAGCATATGGTTTTATACAGATGTTTGCAGAAGCCTGCATTTACAAGAAAGTGAGTGGGAGCTCTGTAGCATTTCTAATATTATGTGTGGATGACATATTGTTGACTGGAAATAATACATAATTTCTGGATAGCATAAAAGGATACTTGAATAAGAATTTTTAATAGTGAAAGACCTTGGTGAAGCTGCTTACATATTGGGCATCAAGATCTATATAGATAGATCAAGACGCTTAATTGGACTTTCATAAAGCACATACCTTGATAAAGTTTTGAAGAAGTTCAAAATGGATCAATCAAAGAAAGGGTTCTTGCCTGTGTTACAAGGTGTGAAGTTGAGTCAGACTCAATGCCCGACCACTGCAGAAGATAGAGAGAAAATGAAAGTCATTCCCTATGCTTCAGCCATAGGTTCTATCATGTATGAAATGATGTGTACCAAACCTGATGTGTGCCTTGCTATAAGTATAGCAGGGAGGTACCAAAGTAATCCAGGAGTGGAGCACTAGACAGCTGTCAAGAACATCCTGAAATACCTAAAAAGGACTAAGGATATGTTTCTAGTTTATGGAGGTGACAAAGAGCTTGTCGTAAATGGTTACGTCGATGCAAGCTTTGACACAGATCCGGATGACTCTTAGTTGTAATCCGGATACGTATTTATATTGAATGGTGGAGCTGTCAGTTGGTGCAGTTCCAAGCAGAGCGTCGTGGCGGGTTCTATGTGTGAAGTGGAGTACATAACTGCTTCAGAAGCATCAAATGAAGGAGTCTGGATGAAGGAGTTCATATCCGATCTAGGTGTAATACCTAGTGCATCTGGTCCAATGAAAATCTTTTATGACAATACTGGAGCAATTTCCTTGGCAAAAGAATCCAAATTTCACAAGAGAACCAAACACATCAAGAGACACTTCAATTACATCCGGCATCAAGTCAGAGAGGGAGACATAGAGATTTGAAAAATACATGAGGATCTGAATATTGCATACCCGTTGACTCCATGGGTGTTAGAATCATTACTTTGTAATCTAGATTATTGACTCTAGTGCAAGTGGGAGACTGAAGGAAATATGCCCTAGAGGCAATAATAATGTTGTTATTTATATTTCCTTATATCATGATAAATGTTTATAATTCATGCTAGAATTGTATTAACCAGAAACTTAGTACATGTGTGAATACATAGACAAAACAGAGTGTCCTAGTATGCCTCTACTTGACTAGCTCGTTAATCAAAGATGGTTGTGTTTCCTAACCATAGACATGTGTTGTCATTTGATGAATGGGATCACATCATTATAGAATAATGTGATGGACAAGACCCATCCATTAGCTTAGCATTATGATCTTTACAGTTTTATTGCTACTGCTTTCTTCATGACTTATACATGTTCCTCTAACTATGAGATTATGCAACTCCCGAATATCGGAGGAACACCTTGTGTTTTATCAAACGTCACAACGTAACTAGGTGATTACAAAGATGCTCTATAGGTGTCTCCAAAGGTGTTTGTTGGGTTGGCATAGATCAAGATTAGGATTTGCCACTCCGTGTATCGGAGCGGTATCTCTGGGCCCTCTCGGTGATGCTCATCACTATAAGCCTTGCAAGCAATGTGACTAATGAGTTAGTTGCAGGATGAAGATTACGGAACGAGTAAAGAGACTTGCCGACGAGATTGAACTAGGTATGATGATACCGACGATCGAATCTCAGGCAAGTAACATACCGATGACAAAGGGAACAACGTATGTTGTTGTCCGATTTGACTGATAAAGATCTTCGTAGAATATGTAGGAGCCAATATGAGCATCCAGGTTCCGCTATTGGTTATTGATCGGAGATGTGTCTTGATCATGTCTACATAGTCTCAAACCCGTAGGGTCCGCACACTTAACGTTCAATGACGATTTGTATTATGAGGTATGTGATTTGATGACCGAAGTTTGTTCGAAGTCCCGGATGAGACCACGAACATGACGAGGAGTCTCGAAATGGTCGAGACATAAATATTGATATATTGGAAGGTTATGTTCAGACACCAGAAAGGTTTCGGATAGGTTCGGACATTTTCTGAAGTACCGGGAGGTTACGGGAACCCCCCGAGAGAGTATTGGGCCTTCATAGGCTTTAGTGAGAAGAGGAGGCCGTCAGCCAGGAGGTGGCGCGCGCCCCCCTAGGCAAACTGAATTGGACTAGGGGAGGGGGCGCCCCCCCCCTTTCCTTCTCCCTCTCTCTTTCCCTTTCCCCTTCTCCTACTCCGAATAGGGAAGGGGAATCCTACTAGGACTGGAAGTCCTAGTAGGACTTCCCCCTTTGGCGTGCCCCTCTAGGCCGGCCGCCTCCTCCCTTCATCCTTTATATACGGGGGCAGGGGCACCCCAAAGAACAAAAGACAATCTCTTAGCCGTGTGCGGTGCCCCTCCACAGTTTAACACCTCGGTCATATCGTCGTAGTGCTTAGGCGAAGCCCTGCACCGGTAACTTCATCATCACTGTCGCCACGCCATCGTGCTAACGGAACTCTCCCTCATCCTCAACTGGATCAAGAGCACGAGGGACGTCATCTTGCTGAACGTGTGTTGAACACGGAGGTGCCGTACGTTCGGTACTTGGATCGGTTGGATCGTGAAGACGTTCGACTAAATCAACCGCGTTACTAAACGCTTCCACTTTCGGTCTACGAGGGTACATGGACACACTCTCCCGTCTCGTTGCTATGAATCTCCTAGATAGATCTTGCTGATCGTAGGAAATTTTTGAATTTCTACGTTCCCAACATAATGAACCTTTATCATGAATAAGGAAATATAATAATAACAACTTTATTATTGCTACTAGGGCATATTTCCATCAGAACCCTGGCATCTAGCTCCTGCCTTCCATACAACTTCTTTGTGCACTGACTTAAAGCCTCGTGGGCTTTACCCCTTGGCTCAACCATATCATCCTATATATCAATCTTTACCTCCGGACCATTCCGGAGATCCTTGTCATGTCTGTGATCTCATCCGGGACTCCGAACAGCATTCGGTCACAACCATAGATAACTCACATAATACTATATCATCAACGAACATTAAGCGTGCGGACCCTATGGGTTCGAGAATGATGTAGACATGACCAAGACGCTTCTCCGGTCAATAACCAATAGCGGGACCTGGATGCCCATATTGGTTCCTACATATTCTATGAATATCTTTATTGGTCGAACCTTTATGGCAACATACGTAGTTCCCTTTGATCATCGGTATGTTACTTACCCGAGATTCGATCGTCGGTATCTTCATACCTAGTCCAATCTCGTTACCGGTAAGTCTCTTTACTCGTTCCGTAATACATCATCTTGTAACTAACTCCTTAGTCACTTTGCCTACAAGCTCCTTGTGATGTTGTATTACCGAGAGGGCCCAGAGATACCTCTCTGCCATACAGAGTGGCAAATCCCAATCTCGATTCACGCCAACTCAACAGACACCTTAGGAGATACCTGTAGAGCACCTTTATGATCACCCAGTTACGAAGTGATGTTTGATAGCACACAAGGTATTCCTCCGGTATCCGGGAGTTGCATGATCTCATGGTCGAATGAACATGTATTTGACATTAAGAAAGCAGTAGCAAAAACGGAACGATCATATGTTATGCTAATGAATGGCTCTTGTCCATCATATCATTCTCCTAATGACGTGATCCCATTATCAGAGTGACAACACATGTCTATGATCAGGAAACCTTAACCATCTTTTGATCAACAAGCTAGTCTAGTAGAGGCTTACTAGGGACTTAATATTTGTTTATGTATTCACACATGTATTTAAGTTTTCGGTCAATACAATCCTAGCATGAATAATAAACCTTTATCATGAATAAGGAAATATGATAATGACCAATTTATTATTGCCTTTAGGACATATTTCCAACATGTGGAACTAGCAACCTACCTCTGTTGTGTTTATCTGTGCAGCCAATGGAGAAAGACTACGTTAATGAAAAATGGTCAGACAAAGGTATGTACTACTATTGGGTAACTTTTAGTAATGGTGTTCACGTGAACAAATCTGTTTGCCTCCGTTTGAAAGAAAAACGTGTTTAGGTGATTATCAAGAGCCTCATAGAATACTTCCTACTTTCGTCCTCGGTCAGTAATGACCTCATCACCATGCTTGATGTGGGCATGAAATTTTTGGATCTTCTGCCATTGGCACCTGCCTGGAAGAGTTTGTTATTTGCGTCACCCTCCCCCATCCATTTGATTCTCGACCGTGGCTTGCAATTATTCTCTCCAAGGATTCAAAACCCAACAAAGCCAGCTTTAGGTTACGATGGAGCGATAGTTCAAAGGTTCCACAACCTCAGAGAAACCCTTAGTACCTAGTACTAGCATCCTTATAGAAGTCGTGCATTTTTCTTAGCAGAGAACAAGAGTTGTCCGCAATAATCCCTCGTGGGAGTAAATAGGGATCGTGTGCCTCCACTCACTTCAATACACATAGGAATAAGGGTTTGCACATACATAAGTGTCGTCGAAACCATCTACCATTTACGGATCAAAGTAGTTCTTGTAGAGATATCATGCTCCAGATACACTATCCCAGTTCAAAACTCTTCTCCCTTTGATTGAATCCTTGAAATCCAAAATGTGCTCCACTTCTCAGTCCATTTCCTCTTGGATGCTCATGATCATCATCATCTTAGCTCCTTTGTCCGAATCCGACGAATCGAATAACTCCTTTTGAAATAATTCATCAAGCTCCGGGTTTCCACACTCCTCATCTGGCGAACCCTCCGAATCCATCATTTTGCCTACAAAACAAATACAAAAAACTGGTCGTGTCAAACACATAGAGGGCAAGGTGCAGTCCAAGAATAGCTCAACGTACAATGACAGTATCCGGACTGGCGACAGTGTCCGTGGCGGCGAGACTGGCTGGTATGAGTTTTGTGGCGGTGCCGGGGGTGCTAAGGGATCGGTATGGCGGGGGAGCTAGGGGAGGACCGGCGTGGTCGAGGGAGAAGGGAGGAGAGGAAAATGGGCAGGAGGATTTGATGCAATTTGTGGTGGGTCCTATTTGTTGGGTTCGACATGGCGGACGTACCCGTGCGTGACTCAACCTCCCCATATACGCCCCAGAATGGATTGGGTATGAGGGGCGCCGGTCAGCCCAAACTTATAGGACATGTTTGAGGAGCCCATCTGGAATAATGGGCCGTTAATGGGTATAAAGTGATACATTGTTCATTACGGGCCAGTTTCACCACGGGCCGTTAATGGGCCAAGAGTTACAAAGGGCCTCATATGGGCCGGAAGTCGTCATGGGCCATACATGGGCCGGAAGTTAAAATGGGCTGGAATCATATTGGACAGCCCAGATGACGCTACTGGGCCTAATTCAGATAGGTCGTAACGGGCCCTGGGTTAGCGGGCTGTAAATGGGCTATATGTGAACAGGCCGTTAACAGGCTTTCCGTGACCGGGCCGCCACCTTTTGATCAAGTCAAACGGGCTGGCCTTTTCACAGGAGTAGGTCTCTATTGGGCCGTGCCACATGTCGACGTATCATAGACGTATCATAGGGCTGTGCCACGTGTCGACGTATCACAATGAGTGGACGACATCTGTCCCAACGGTGAGCCGACACGTGTTTCCTCCAGCCAATGATGATTTTACACGTGGAAAATCCCCATTGGTCGGGGCTGTTAACGGGTTATCGGATCCAAAACTGGACCCGATAGCTTAACGGCGTTCCGTTATGGTGGATGCCACGTGTCGGTCACCCTTGAAAAGCACTTCTGTGACACATGATTTATCGTCATGGAAGTGGACACTTCCGTGATGATAATTTTGGTAATGTCATGGAACACTTCTATGACAGCACACGTATGACTATCTTGATTCTGTCATAAAATCATCGTGGATGTACATGCATGACAGAAAATGCGACCTACTGTGACAAACACGTATCATCACGGAAGTGTATTTTTTTGTTGTGGTGCCGCCCCCTCCCCTTGTCCAATTCCGACTAGGGCAAGGCGGGCGCGTGCCACCTCCTGGCCGGCCCTCTCTACTCTCCACTAAGGCCCATGAGGCCCAATAGCTTCCCGGGGGGTTCCGGTAACCCCCGGCACTTTGGTTTTATCCTAAACTTACGCGGAACACTTCCGGTGTCCGAACATAGCCGTCCAATATATCAATCTTTATGTCTCGACCATTTCAAGACTCCTCGTCATGTCCGTGATCATATCCAGAACTCCGAACAACCTTCAATACATCATATCACATAAACTCATAATACTAATCGTCATCGAACGTTTAAGCGTGCGGACCCTACGGGTTCGAGAACTATGTAGACATGACCGAGACATGTCTCCGGTCAATAACCAAAAAAGGAAACTGGATGCTCATATTGCTTCCTACATATTCAATGAAGATTTTTATCGGTCAAACCGCATAACAACATATGTTGTTCCCTTTGTCATCGGTATGTTACTTGCCCGAGATTCGATCATCGGTATCATCATACCTAGTTCAATCTCGTTACCGGCAAGTCTCTTTACTCGTTCCGTAATACTTCATCCCACAACTAACTCATTAGTCACAATGCTTGCAAGGCTTATAGTGATGAGTATTACCGAGAGGGCCCAGAGATACCTCTCTGAAACACGGGGTGACAAATCCTAATCTCGATCTATGCCAACCCAACAAACACATTCGGAAACACCTGTAGAGCACCTTTATAATCACCCATTTACGTTGTGACATTTGGTATTACATAAAGTGTTCCTCCGGTATTCGGGAGTTGCATAATCTCATAGTTTGAGGAACTTGTATAAGTCATGAAGAAAGTAGTAGCAATGAAACTGACACGATCATAATGCTAAGCTAACAGATGGGTCATGTCCATCACATCATTCTCCTAATATGTGATCACGTTCATCAAATGACAACACATGTCTATGGTTAGGAAACATAACCATCTTTGATTAACGAGCTACTCAAGTAGAGGCATACTAGGGACTATAAGTTTTGTCTATGTATTCACACATGTACTAAGTTTCCAGTTAATACAATTCTAGCATGAATAATAAACATTTATCATGAATTAAGGAAATAAATAATAACTTTATTATTGCTTCTTGGGAATATTCCTTCAAGAGGCGATTCGGGGGGCACCCGAGGTGGGTAGCACCCACATGGGCGCGCATGGGCCTCCTGGCGCGCCCTGGTAGGTGTTGCTCCCCTCAAGCAGCCCCCAGGTGCTTCCTTGGCCCACTGAATTTCTTTTCGCCCAAAAAAATCCTCCAGGAGTTGCGTTGCGTTTGGACTTCATTTGATATTGATTTCCTGCAATGTGAAAAACATGCAGAAAACAGCAACTGGCACTGGGCACTATGTCAATAGGTTAGTACCAAAAATGATATAAAATGACTATAAAATTATTGTAAAACATCCAAGAATGATAATATAACAGCATGGAACAATCAAAATTTATAGATACGTTGGAGACATACCAGCATCCCCAAGCTCAATTCCTACTCGTCCTCGAGTAGGTAAATGATAAAAACAAAATTTTTGATATGGAATGCTGCCTAACATGTTCATCACATTTCTTTTCTTTATAGCATGGACATATGGACTTTTATATGATTCAAAGCAATAGTCTAGTTTTACATGAAGACTTTAATACTCAATCATACTAACAAGAAACCATGTCTTTCAAAATATCAACACTAAAGCAAGTTATTCCTAGCCCATCATGCTCAGTCATTGATCCATTCATTAAACACACTAGAATATTAGCTACACCCAATGCTCAAATACGATCATAGTGCCCCTTAGTTGGTGCTTTATAAGAGAAGATGGAGACTCAAATTCAAAATAAAAATTGCATAAGTAAAAGAAAGGCCCTACGCGGAGGGAAGTAGGGATTTGTAGAGGTGCCAGAGCTCAAAGCTTAAATTGAGAGATAAAATTATTTTTGAGATGCATACTTTTCCTACCAACAAAAACAAGTTGGGGCATCCCAACACTTTCCATGCTAGATACATCATAGGCGGTTCTCAAAAAGAAAATAAAGTTTATTCCTTTTTCCACCATAACTTTCACTTTCCATGGCTAGTCGTATCCACGGGTGCCTTCCATGCCATCACTTTCCAAGGAATTTATTATTTGACAACATAAAGTAAATACATTTATTCATTTCAGGACTGGGCATCCCTAGTACCTTTGTCCTACTCTCGTGCAATGACAAGTGAATAAACACTCATCATGAGAATAACACATCTATCATGGAAAATACTGGCTACCCTTTACCGTCTCGCGAGTAGTAGAGCACACAAAAGAGAAATTTATTTTCAACATTAGAGATGGCACATGCAAATTTTCTTATAACAGCATGGAAATACCGCATATAGGTAGGTTTAGTAGACTCATAAGGCAAAATTGGTTTAAAGGGTTTTGGGTGCACAAGTAGTGATCATACTTAGTGCAAAATGAAGGCTAGCAAAAAGATTGAGAAGCGACCAACCAAAAAGCAAAAACTCTCGTACCCAAGCAGTAAGCATAAGTAACACCGAGTAATGCTCCTTAAGTAGGATATAAATTTCGTTGCATAACTATTGACTTTCGTGCTTGCATAAGGAATCACAAACCTTAACATCAATATTCTTACTAAAGCACAATTACTCATCAACATGACTCGCATATCATATCGTCATATCTCAAAACCATTACTAAGAATCAAGTTTATTTTGTCCAATGATCTTCATGAAAGTTTTTATTATATCCCCCTTGGATATCTATCACTTTCGGACTATTTTCATATGTTGCTTTTGATAGGCTCAAACAAATATAAGTGAAGATCATGAGCATAATTTTTCTTTCTCTCAAAATAATCTAAGTGAAACAAGAGAGAATTTCTTAAAATTTTACTAACTCCCAAATAAATCTAATTGAAGCATGAGAGCATTTCTTCAAAATTAACAAAGCACATGCTACGTCTCGAGCTTGCGTTGGTTTTCCCCGAAGAGGAGAGGATGATGCAACACAGTAGCGTAATTATTTCCCTCAGTTTTTGAGAACCAAGGTGTCAATCCAGTAGGAGGTCACGCGCAAGTCCCTCGTACTTGCACAACATGATAGCAACTCGCAACCAACGCTTAGGGGTTGTCAATCCCTTCACGGTTACTTACGAGAGTGAGATCTGATAGAGATAATATTTTTGGTATTTTTGATATAAAGATGCAAAGTAAAAAGTAAAGGCAAAGTAAAAACAAAGCAAGTAAATAAAGTGATAAAGATTGATATGATGAGAATAGACCCGGGGGCCATAGGTTTCACTAGTGGCTTCTCTCAAGAGCATAAGTATTCTACGGTGGGTGAACAAATTAATGTTGAGCAATTGATAGAATCGAGCATAGTTATGAGGTTATCTAGGTATGATCATGTATATAGGCATCACGTCCGAGACAAGTAGATCGAAACGATTCTGCATCTACTACTATTACTCCACTCATCGACCGCTATCCAGCATGCATCTAGAGTATTAAGTTAAAAACAGAGTAACGCCTTAAGCAAGATGACATGATGTAGAGGAATAAATTCATGCAATATGATAAATACCCCATCTTGTTATCCTCGATGGCAACAATACAATACGTGCCTTGCAACTCTTTCTGTCACTGAGTAAGGACACCGCAAGATTGAACCCAAAGCCATGCACTTCTCCCATTGCAAGAACTACCAATCTAGTTGGCCAAACCAAACGGATAATTCGAAGAGACTTGCAAAGATAACTCAATCATACATAAAAGAATTCCGAGAAGAATCAAATATTTTCCATAGATAAGTTGGATCGTAAACCCACAATTCATCAGTCTCAACAAACACACCGCAAAAAGAAGATTACATCGAATAGATCTCCACGAGAGAGGGGGTGAACATTGTATTGAGATCCAAAAAGAGAGAAGAAGCCATCTAGCTACTAGCTATGGACCCGAAGGTCTGGAGTAAACTACACACACTTCATCGGAGGGGCTATGGTGTTGATGTAGAAGCCCTCCGTGGTGGATGCCCCCTCCGGCGGAGCTCCGGAACAGGCCCCAAGATGGGATCTCGTGGATACAGAAGGTTGCGGCAGTGGAATTAGGTTTTTGGCTCCCCCTCTGATCATACGGGGATACGTAGGTATATATAGGAGGAAGGAGTACGTCGGTGGAGCTCCGAGGGGCCCACGAGGTAGGGGGCGCGCCCAGGGGGCGCCCTCCACCCTCGTGACCTCCTCGGAAGCTTCTTGGAGTAGGGTCCAAGTCTCCTGGCTCACGTTCGGTGAGAAAATCACGTTCCCGAAGGTTTCATTCCGTTTGGACTCCGTTTGATATTCCGTTTCTTCGAAATACTGAAATAGGCAAAAAAACAGCAATTCTGGGTTGGGCCTCCGGTTAATAGGTTAGTCCCAAAAATAATATAAAAGTGGAAAATAAAGCCCAATATAGTCCAAAACAGTAGATAAAGTAGCATGGAGCAATCAAAAATTATAGATACGTTGGAGACATATCAAGCATCCCCAAGCTTAATTCCTGCTCGTCCTCGAGTAGGTAAATGATAAAAAAAGAATTTTTGATGTGGAGCGATACTTTGGCATAATTTCAACGTAAATCTTCTTAATCATGGCATGAATATTCAGATGCGAAAGATTCAAGATAAAAGTTCATATTGACATAAAAATAATAATACTTCAAGCATACTAATCAAACAATTATGTCATCTCAATATAACATGGCCAAAGAAAGTTCATCCCTACAAAATCATATAGTTAGGCTATGCTTCATTTTCCACACACAAAGATGTTCCCAACTTCTATACCACCGATGACAAGCCAAGCAATTGTTTCATACTCAAATAATCGCAAACTCTTTCAACCTTCACGCAATATATGAGCGCGAACCATGGATATAGCACTATGAGTGGAATAGAATATGATGATGGGGATTGTGTGGAGAAGACAAAAAAGGAGAAAGTCTCATATTGACGAGGATAATCAACGGGCTATGTAGATGCCCATCAATTGATGTCAACATGAGGAGTAGGGATTGCCATGCAACGGATGCACTAGAGCTATGAATGCTCAACAAAAGAAAACTAGTGGGTGTGCATCCAACTCGCTTGCTCACGAAGACCTAGGGCATTTTGTGGAAGCCCATCATTGGAATATACAAGCCAAGTTCTATAATTAAAAATTCCCACTAGTATAAACAAGACAATTTATGAGACTCACTATATGAAAACATGGTGCTACTTTGAAGCACAAATATATGAGACTCACTACATGAAGAACAAGGTGCTATTTTGAAGCACGAGTGTGGTAAAAGGATAGTAACATTGCCCCTTCTCTCTTTTTCTCTATCTTTTTTTATTGGCCTTTCTTTTTTTATTGGCCTTTCCCTTTTTTTTTGTCTGGAGTCTCATCCCGACTTGTGGGGGAATCATAGTCTCCATCATCCTTTTCCTCACTAGGGCAGTGCTCTAATAATGATGATCATCACACTTCTATTGATTACAACATAAGGATTACAACTAGAAACTAGAGCAAGATATGACTCTATATGAATGCCTCCGGCGGTGTACCGAGATGGTGCAATGAATCAAGAGTGACATGTATGGAAAATAATGCATGGTGGCTTTGCCACAAATACGATGTCAACTACAAGATCATGCAATGGCAATATGACAAAAGTAATGCATGTCACGATGATGATGGTGGAAGTTGCATGGCAATATATCTTGGAATGGCTATGGAAATGCCATGATAGGTAGGTATGGTGGCTGTTTTGAGGAAGATAAAAGGAGGTTTATGTGTGACAGAGCGTATCGTATCACGGGGTTTGGATGCACCGGCAAAGTTTGCACCAACTCTCAAGGTGAGAAAGGGCAATGCACGGTACCGAAGAGGCTAGCAATGGCGGAAAGGTAAAAGTGCGTATAATCCATGGACTCAACATTAGTCAAAAGAACCCATATACTTATTGAAAAAATTTAGAAGTCATCAAAAATTCAAATACTACGCGCATGCTCCTAGGGGGATAGATTGCTAGGAAAAGACCATCGCTCGTCCCCGACCGCCACTCATAAGGATGCACAAGCCAGGTACACTTCATGTTTCAAATTTGTTACACAACTTTAACCATACGTGCATGCTACGGGATTTGCTAACTTCAACACAAGTATTTCTCAAATTCACAACTATTCAAATAGCACGACTTTGATATTATCACCTCCATATCTCAAAACAATTATCAAGCATCAAACTTAATTTAATTCACTCAAAAAAGAAAGTTTCACAAATCTTGAATACTAAGTATATTAACATTAAGCAAATAATCTAAGTGAAGCATGAGAGATCAAGTTTCTTTAAAACAAATCCACCACCGTGCTCTAAAAGATCTAAGTGAAGCACTAGAGCAAAAATTATCACGCTCTAAAGATATAAGTGAAGCACATAGAGCAAAGCTATCAAGCTCAAAAGGTATAAGTGAAGCACATAGAGCATTCTAACAAATTCCAAATCATGTATGGCTCTCTCAAAAGGTGTGTACAGCAAGGATGATTGTGGTAAACTAACAAGCAAAGACACAAATAATACAAGACGCTCCAAGCAAAACACATATCATGTTGGTGAATAAAAATATAGCTCCAAGTAAATTACCGATGGAAGTGGACAAAAGAGGGGATGCCTTCCGGGGCATCCCCAAGCTTTGACTTTTTGGTGTCCTTGGATTATCTTGGGGGTGCCATGGGCATACCCAAGCTTAGGCTCTTGCCACTCCTTGTTCCATAATCCATCAAAAGAATTCACCCAAAACTTGAAAACTTCACAACACAAAACTCAACAGAAATCTCGTGAGCTCCGTTAGAGAAAGAAAACAAAAGACTACTTCAAGGTACTTTAATGAACTCATTTTTTATTTATATTGGTGTTAAACCTACTGTATTCCAACTTCTATATGGTTTATAAACTAATTTACTAGCCATAGATTCATCAAAATAAGCAAACAACACACGAAAAACAGAATCTGTCAAAAACAGAAGAGTCTGTAGTAATCTGTAACTAATGCAAACTTCTGGAACTCTAAAAATTCTACAAAAATAGGAAGTCCTGGAAAATTTGTTTATTGATCATCATCAAAAAGAATCAACGCAAAAGCTCGTTCCTGTGATTTATCAAAACTAAATTCGTGCGTGCAAAGTTTCTGTTTTTCAGCAGAATCAAATCAACTATCATCGTAGGTTATCCTATAGGTCTTACTTGGCACAAACACTAATTAAAACATAAAACCACATCCAAACAGAAGGTAGATGGGTTATTTATTCCTAAACAAAACCAAAAACAAAAAACACAAAATAAAATTGGGTTGCCTCCCAACAAGCGCTATCGTTTAACGCCCCTAGCTAGGCATAAAAGCAAGGATAGATCTAGGTTGTGCCGTAATAATAAGATAGATCTTGAAAGCTCATCTCGTATTCCCTATGTTCGGCAGAAAGTTTCCTTTGAGGCAAGCAAAAATAATCAAAAGGGCTAAATTTAGCGGGACAAAAATCCCCAAGATCAATCACGGGAGGAACGGGTTCCTCTCTTGGCCCTTCATAGTGCACAACTATTTCATCACTGAAAGCATTTTTTTGGCAAAATCTTTTGAGCTTATACTCGAGAGAGTATCCTAGCTCATTATTTCTAAGGGCAAAATCATTATTAAGCTCGTTAATGCAATCAACTAAGACATTGATAGGGACCTTTTTTCTAAGGTTTTCATTGAAAGCGACATAGTCCGAAGATTGAAAACGTCTAATTTCCTCTTGATGATAGAGGATTGCTTCTATGGGTGGACGACCGGCGTCCACCCTATAGTGCGAAAAGATTTCTTTGGCTTCTCTTATGATAAATCTAAATTCATGAGCCAAAAAGATAGTAACAGCACGCTTAATAGAAGAGTGCTCAATATTAGAGAATTCTAAGAAAATTCTCTGTATGCAAGGGTGCATATGCATAAATTGTCTTTCAAGTTCAACCACAAGCATGGCTATAGCATCCGCAAGGCTACTGGTTCTATGAAGAATAGAACACACCATGGAAGGTAAATCACCGGCACAAGTAAAGAAATCTTGAATAACGCCTTTGCCAATGATGTTACCACTACCGATTCGAAACTTTTTGGTATGCAACATAGGAGGTTCATCGGCCGGAGCCTCGGGATTTTCTGTATTATCATTGTTGTCCATATCGACGATAATCTCCCCAATTTCAGACATAGTGGTAGAAAAAGTAAGGCGGAAGAAAGCAAGCAAAAGGGAAAGGAGGAGGAGATTGGGAAAGAGAGGGCGAATAAAACGGCAAGGGTGAAGTGGGGGAGAGGAAAACGAGAGGCAAATGGCAAATAATGTAATGCGAGAGATAGGGATTGCGATGGGTACTTGGTATGTTGACTTTTGCTTAAGCCTCCCCGGCAACGGCGCCAGAAATTCTTCTTGCTACGTCTCGAGCTTGCGTTGGTTTTCCCCGAAGAGGAGAGGATGATGCAGCACAGTAGCGTAAGTATTTCCCTCAGTTTTTGAGAACCAAGGTATCAATCCAGTAGGAGTTCACGCGCAAGTCCCTCGTACCTGCACAACAAGATAGCAACTCGCAACCAACGCTTAGGGGTTGTCAATCCCTTCACGGTTACTTACGAGCGTGAGATCTGATAGAGATAATATTTCTGGTACTTTTGATATAAAGATGCAAAGTAAAAAAGTAAAGGCAAAGTAAAAACAAAGCAAGTAAATAAAGTGATATAGATTGATATGATGAGAATAGACCCGGGGGCCATAGGTTTCACTAGTGGCTTCTCTCAAGAGCATAAGTATTCTACGGTGGGTGAACAAATTACTGTTGAGCAATTGATAGAATCGAGCAGTGTTATGAGGTTATCTAGGTATGATCATGTATATAGGCATCACGTCCGAGACAAGTAGATCGAAACGATTCTGCATCTACTACTATTACTCCACTCATCGACCACTATCCAGCATGCATCTAGAGTATTAGGTTAAAAACAGAGTAACGCCTTAAGCAAGATGACATGATGTAGAGGAATAAATTCATGCAATATGATAAATACCCCATCTTGTTATCCTCGATGGCAACAATACAATACGTGCCTTGCAACTCTTTCTGTCACTGAGTAAGGACACCGCAAGATTGAACCCAAAGCCATGCACATCTCCCATTGCAAGAACTACCAATCTAGTTGGCCAAACCAAACGGATAATTCGAAGAGACTTGCAAAGATAACTCAATCATACATAAAAGAATTCTGAGAAGAATCAAATATTTTCCATAGATAAGTTGGATCATAAACCCACAATTCATCGGTCTCAACAAACACTCCGCAAAAAGAAGATTACATCGAATAGATCTCCACGAGAGAGGGGGAGAACATTGTATTGAGATCCAAAAAGAGAGAAGAAGCCATCTAGCTACTAGCTATGGACCCGAAGGTCTGAAGTAAACTACTAACACTTCATCGGAGGGGCTATGGTGTTGATGTAGAAGCCCTCCGTGGTGGATGCCCCCTCCGGCGGAGCTCCGAAACAGGCCCCAAGATGGGATCTCGTGGATACAGAAGGTTGCGGCTGTGGAATTAGGTTTTTGGCTCCCCCTCTAATCATACGGGGATACGTAGGTATATATAGGAGGAAGGAGTACGTCAGTGGAGCTCCGAGGGGCCCACGAGGTAGGGGGCGCGCCCAGGGGGGCGCCCTCCACCCTCGTGACCTCCTCAGAAGCTTCTTGGAGTAGGGTCCAAGTCTCCTGGATCATGTTCGGTGAGACAATCACGTTCCCGAAGGTTTCATTCCGTTTGGACTCCGTTTGATATTCCGTTTCTTCGAAATACTGAAATAGGCAAAAAAACAGCAATTCTGGGCTGGGCCTCCGGTTAATAGGTTAGTCCCAAAAATAATATAAAAGTGGAAAGTAAAGCCCAATATAGTCCAAAACAGTAGATAAAGTAGCATGGAGCAATCAAAAATTATAGATACGTTGGAGACGTATCAAGCATCCCCAAGCTTAATTCCTGCTCATCCTCGAGTAGGTAAATGATAAAAAAAAGAATTTTTGATGCGGAGTGATACTTTGGCATAATTTCAACGTAAATCTTCTTAATCATGGCATGAATATTCAGATGCGAAAGATTCAAGATAAAAGTTCATATTGACATAAAAATAATAATACTTCAAGCATACTAATCAAACAATTATGTCATCTCAATATAACATGGCCAAAGAAAGTTCATCCCTACAAAATCATATAGTTAGGCTATGCTTCATTTTCCTCACATAAAGATGTTCCCAACTTCTATACCCCCGATGACAAGCCAAGCAATTGTTTCATACTCAAATAATCGCAAACTCTTTCAACCTTCACGCAATATATGAGCGCGAACCATGGATATAGCACTATGAGTGGAATAGAATATGATGATGGGGATTGTGTGGAGAAGACAAAAAAGGAGAAAGTCTCATATTGACGAGGATAATCAACGGGCTATGTAGATGCCCATCAATTGATGTCAACATGAGGAGTAGGGATTGCCATGCAACGGATGCACTAGAGCTATGAATGCTCAACAAAAGAAAACTAGTGGGTGTGCATCCAACTCGCTTGCTCACGAAGACCTAGGGCATTTTGTGGAAGCCCATCATTGGAATATACAAGCCAAGTTCTATAATTAAAAATTCCCACAAGTAGAAACAAGACAATTTATGAGACTCACTATATGAAAACATGGTGCTACTTTGAAGCACAAATATATGAGACTCACTACATGAAGAACAAGGTGCTATTTTGAAGCACGAGTGTGGTAAAAGGATAGTAACATTGCACCTTCTCTCTTTTTCTCTATCTTTTTTTATTGGCCTTTCTTTTTTTATTGGCCTTTCCCTTTTTTTTTGTCTGGAGTCTCATCCCGACTTGTGGGGGAATCATAGTCTCCATCATCCTTTTCCTCACTAGGGCAGTGCTCTAATAATGATGATCATCACACTTCTATTGATTACAACATAAGGATTACAACTAGAAACTAGAGCAAGATATGACTCTATATGAATGCCTCCGGCGGTGTACCGGGATGGTGCAATGAATCAAGAGTGACATGTATGGAAAATAATGCATGGTGGCTTTGCCACAAATACGATGTCAACTACAAGATCATGCAATGGCAATATGACAAAAGTAATGCATGTCACGATGATGATGGTGGAAGTTGCATGGCAATATATCTTGGAATGGCTATGGAAATGCCATGATAGGTAGGTATGGTGGCTGTTTTGAGGAAGATAAAAGGAGGTTTATGTGTGACAGAGCGTATCGTATCACGGGGTTTGGATGCACCGGCAAAGTTTGCACCAACTCTCAAGGTGAGAAAGGGCAATGCACGGTACCGAAGAGGCTAGCAATGGCGGAAAGGTAAAAGTGCGTATAATCCATGGACTCAACATTAGTCAAAAGAACCCATATACTTATTGAAAAAATTTAGAAGTCATCAAAAATTCAAATACTACGCGCATGCTCCTAGGGGGATAGATTGCTAGGAAAAGACCATCGCTCGTCCCCGACCGCCACTCATAAGGATGCACAAGCCAGGTACACTTCATGTTTCAAATTTGTTACACAACTTTAACCATACGTGCATGCTACGGGATTTGCTAACTTCAACACAAGTATTTCTCAAATTCACAACTATTCAAATAGCACGACTTTGATATTATCACCTCCATATCTCAACACAATTATCAAGCATCAAACTTAATTTAATTTACTCAAAAAAGAAAGTTTCACAAATCTTGAATACCAAGTATATTAACATTAAGCAAATTACCATGCTATTAATGACTCTCAAAATAATCTAAGTGAAGCATGAGAGATCAAGTTTCTTTAAAACAAATCCACCACCGTGCTCTAAAAGATCTAAGTGAAGCACTAGAGAAAAAATTATCACGCTCTAAAGATATAAGTGAAGCACATAGAGCAAAGCTATCAAGCTCAAAAGGTATAAGTGAAGCACATAGAGCATTCTAACAAATTCCAAATCATGTATGGCTCTCTCAAAAGGTGTGTACAGCAAGGATGATTGTGGTAAACTAACAAGCAAAGACACAAATAATACAAGACGCTCCAAGCAAAACACATATCATGTTGGTGAATAAAAATATAGCTCCAAGTAAATTACCGATGGAAGTGGACAAAAGAGAGGATGCCTTCCGGGGCATCCCCAAGCTTTGACTTTTTGGTGTCCTCGGATTATCTTGGGGCTGCCATGGGCATACCCAAGCTTAGGCTCTTGCCACTCCTTGTTCCATAATCCATCAAAAGAATTCACCCAAAACTTGAAAACTTCACAACACAAAACTCAACAGAAATCTCGTGAGCTCCGTTAGAGAAAGAAAACAAAAGACTACTTCAAGGTACTTTAATGAACTCATTTGTTATTTATATTGGTGTTAAACCTACTGTATTCCAACTTCTATATGGTTTATAAACTAATTTACTAGCCATAGATTCATCAAAATAAGCAAACAACACACGAAAAACAGAATCTGTCAAAAACAGAAGAGTCTGTAGTAATCTGTAACTAACGCAAACTTCTGGAACTCTAAAAATTCTACAAAAATAGGAAGTCCTGGAAAATTTGTTTATTGATCATCATCAAAAAGAATCAACGCAAAAGCTCGTTCCTGTGATTTATCAAAACTAAATTCGTGCGTGCAAAGTTTCTGTTTTTCAGCAGAATCAAATCAACTATCATCGTAGGTTATCCTATAGGTCTTACTTGGCACAAACACTAATTAAAACATAAAACCACATCCAAACAGAAGGTAGATGGGTTATTTATTCCTAAACAAAACCAAAAACAAAAAACACAAAATAAAATTGGGTTGCCTCCCAACAAGCACTATCGTTTAACGCCCCTAGCTAGGCATAAAAGCAAGGATAGATCTAGGTTGTGCCGTAATAATAAGATAGATCTTGAAAGCTCATCTCGTATTCCCTATGTTCGGCAGAAAGTTTCCTTTGAGGCAAGCAAAAATAATCAAAAGGGCTAAATTTAGCGGGACAAAAATCCCCAAGATCAATCACGGGAGGAACGGGTTCCTCTCTTGGCCCTTCATAGTGCACAACTATTTCATCACTGAAAGCATTTTTTTGGCAAAATCTTTTGAGCTTATACTCGAGAGAGTATCCTAGCTCATTATTTCTAAGGGCAAAATCATTATTAAGCTCGTTAATGCAATCAACTAACACATTGATAGGGACCTTTTTTCTAAGGTTTTCATTGAAAGCGACATAGTCCGAAGATTGAAAACGTCTAATTTCCTCTTGATCATAGAGGATTGCTTCTATGGGTGGACGACCAGCGTCCACCCTATAGTGCGAAAAGATTTCTTTGGCTTCTCTTATGATAAATCTAAATTCATGAGCCAAAAAGATAGTAACAGCACGCTTAATAGAAGAGTGCTCAATATTAGAGAATTCTAAGAAAATTCTCTGTATGCAAGGGTGCATATGCATAAATTGTCTTTCAAGTTCAACCACAAGCATGGCTATAGCATCCGCAAGGCTACTGGTTCTATGAAGAATAGAACACACCATGGAAGTTAAATCACCGGCACAAGTAAAGAAATCTTGAATAACGCCTTTGCCAATGATGTTACCACTACCGATTCGAAACTTTTTGGTATGCAACATAGGAGGTTCATCGGCCGGAGCCTCGGGATTTTCTGTATTATCATTGTTGTCCATATCGACGATAATCTCCCCAATTTCAGACATAGTGGTAGAAAAAGTAAGGCGGAAGAAAGCAAGCAAAAGGGAAAGGAGGAGGAGATTGGGAAAGAGAGGGCGAATAAAACGGCAAGGGTGAAGTGGGGGAGAGGAAAACGAGAGGCAAATGGCAAATAATGTAATGCGAGAGATAGGGATTGCGATGGGTACTTGGTATGTTGACTTTTGCTTAAGCCTCCCCGGCAACGGCGCCAGAAATTCTTCTTGCTACGTCTCGAGCTTGCGTTGGTTTTCCCCCAAGAGGAGAGGATGATGCAGCACAGTAGCGTAAGTATTTCCCTCAGTTTTTGAGAACCAAGGTATCAATCCAGTAGGAGTTCACGCGCAAGTCCCTCGTACCTGCACAACACGATAGCAACTCGCAACCAACGCTTAGGGGTTGTCAATCCCTTCACGGTTACTTACGAGCGTGAGATCTGATAGAGATAATATTTCTGTTACTTTTGATATAAAGATGCAAAGTAAAAAAGTAAAGGTAAAGTAAAAACAAAGCAAGTAAATAAAGTGATATAGAGTGATATGATGAGAATAGACCCGGGGGCCATAGGTTTCACTAGTGGCTTCTCTCAAGAGCATAAGTATTCTATGGTGGGTGAACAAATTACTGTTGAGCAATTGATAGAATCGAGCAGTGTTATGAGGTTATCTAGGTATGATCATGTATATAGGCATCACGTCCGAGACAAGTAGATCGAAACGATTCTGCATCTACTACTATTACTCCACTCATCGACCGCTATCCAGCATGCATCTAGAGTATTAGGTTAAAAACAGAGTAACGCCTTAAGCAAGATGACATGATGTAGAGGAATAAATTCATGCAATATGATAAATACCCCATCTTGTTATCCTCGATGGCAACAATACAATACGTGCCTTGCAACTCTTTCTGTCACTGAGTAAGGACATCGCAAGATTGAACCCAAAGCCATGCACTTCTCCCATTGCAAGAACTACCAATCTAGTTGGCCAAACCAAACGGATAATTCGAAGAGACTTGCAAAGATAACTCAATCATACATAAAAGAATTCTGAGAAGAATCAAATATTTTCCATAGATAAGTTGGATCATAAACCCACAATTCATCGGTCTCAACAAACACTCCGCAAAAAGAAGATTACATCGAATAGATCTCCACGAGAGAGGGGGAGAACATTGTATTGAGATCCAAAAAGAGAGAAGAAGCCATCTAGCTACTAGCTATGGACCCGAAGGTCTGAAGTAAACTACTAACACTTCATCGGAGGGGCTATGGTGTTGATGTAGAAGCCCTCCGTGGTGGATGCCCCCTCCGGCGGAGCTCCGAAACAGGCCCCAAGATGGGATCTCGTGGATACAGAAGGTTGCGGCTGTGGAATTAGGTTTTTGGCTCCCCCTCTAATCATACGGGGATACGTAGGTATATATAGGAGGAAGGAGTACGTCAGTGGAGCTCCGAGGGGCCCACGAGGTAGGGGCGTGCCCAGGGGGGCGCCCTCCACCCTCGTGACCTCCTCGGAAGCTTCTTGGAGTAGGGTCCAAGTCTCCTGGATCACGTTCGGTGAGACAATCACGTTCCCGAAGGTTTCATTCCGTTTGGACTCCGTTTGATATTCCGTTTCTTCGAAATACTGAAATAGGCAAAAAAACAGCAATTCTGGGCTGGGCCTCCGGTTAATAGGTTAGTCCCAAAAATAATATAAAAGTGGAAAGTAAAGCCCAATATAGTCCAAAACAGTAGATAAAGTAGCATGGAGCAATCAAAAATTATAGATACGTTGGAGACGTATCAAGCATCCCCAAGCTTAATTCCTGCTCATCCTCGAGTAGGTAAATGATAAAAAAAAAAAGAATTTTTGATGCGGAGTGATACTTTGGCATAATTTCAACGTAAATCTTCTTAATCATGGCATGAATATTCAGATGCGAAAGATTCAAGATAAAAGTTCATATTGACATAAAAATAATAATACTTCAAGCATACTAATCAAACAATTATGTCATCTCAATATAACATGGCCAAAGAAAGTTCATCCCTACAAAATCATATAGTTAGGCTATGCTTCATTTTCCTCACATAAAGATGTTCCCAACTTCTATACCCCCGATGACAAGCCAAGCAATTGTTTCATACTCAAATAATCGCAAACTCTTTCAACCTTCACGCAATATATGAGCGCGAACCATGGATATAGCACTATGAGTGGAATAGAATATGATGATGGGGATTGTGTGGAGAAGACAAAAAAGGAGAAAGTCTCATATTGACGAGGATAATCAACGGGCTATGTAGATGCCCATCAATTGATGTCAACATGAGGAGTAGGGATTGCCATGCAACGGATGCACTAGAGCTATGAATGCTCAACAAAAGAAAACTAGTGGGTGTGCATCCAACTCGCTTGCTCACGAAGACCTAGGGCATTTTGTGGAAGCCCATCATTGGAATATACAAGCCAAGTTCTATAATTAAAAATTCCCACAAGTAGAAACAAGACAATTTATGAGACTCACTATATGAAAACATGGTGCTACTTTGAAGCACAAATATATGAGACTCACTACATGAAGAACAAGGTGCTATTTTGAAGCACGAGTGTGGTAAAAGGATAGTAACATTGCACCTTCTCTCTTTTTCTCTATCTTTTTTTATTGGCCTTTCTTTTTTTATTGGCCTTTCCCTTTTTTTTTGTCTGGAGTCTCATCCCGACTTGTGGGGGAATCATAGTCTCCATCATCCTTTTCCTCACTAGGGCAGTGCTCTAATAATGATGATCATCACACTTCTATTGATTACAACATAAGGATTACAACTAGAAACTAGAGCAAGATATGACTCTATATGAATGCCTCCGGCGGTGTACCGGGATGGTGCAATGAATCAAGAGTGACATGTATGGAAAATAATGCATGGTGGCTTTGCCACAAATACGATGTCAACTACAAGATCATGCAATGGCAATATGACAAAAGTAATGCATGTCACGATGATGATGGTGGAAGTTGCATGGCAATATATCTTGGAATGGCTATGGAAATGCCATGATAGGTAGGTATGGTGGCTGTTTTGAGGAAGATAAAAGGAGGTTTATGTGTGACAGAGCGTATCGTATCACGGGGTTTGGATGCACCGGCAAAGTTTGCACCAACTCTCAAGGTGAGAAAGGGCAATGCACGGTACCGAAGAGGCTAGCAATGGCGGAAAGGTAAAAGTGCGTATAATCCATGGACTCAACATTAGTCAAAAGAACCCATATACTTATTGAAAAAATTTAGAAGTCATCAAAAATTCAAATACTACGCGCATGCTCCTAGGGGGATAGATTGCTAGGAAAAGACCATCGCTCGTCCCCGACCGCCACTCATAAGGATGCACAAGCCAGGTACACTTCATGTTTCAAATTTGTTACACAACTTTAACCATACGTGCATGCTACGGGATTTGCTAACTTCAACACAAGTATTTCTCAAATTCACAACTATTCAAATAGCACGACTTTGATATTATCACCTCCATATCTCAACACAATTATCAAGCATCAAACTTAATTTAATTTACTCAAAAAAGAAAGTTTCACAAATCTTGAATACCAAGTATATTAACATTAAGCAAATTACCATGCTATTAATGACTCTCAAAATAATCTAAGTGAAGCATGAGAGATCAAGTTTCTTTAAAACAAATCCACCACCGTGCTCTAAAAGATCTAAGTGAAGCACTAGAGAAAAAATTATCACGCTCTAAAGATATAAGTGAAGCACATAGAGCAAAGCTATCAAGCTCAAAAGGTATAAGTGAAGCACATAGAGCATTATAACAAATTCCAAATCATGTATGGCTCTCTCAAAAGGTGTGTACAGCAAGGATGATTGTGGTAAACTAACAAGCAAAGACACAAATAATACAAGACGCTCCAAGCAAAACACATATCATGTTGGTGAATAAAAATATAGCTCCAAGTAAATTACCGATGGAAGTGGACAAAAGAGGGGATGCCTTCCGGGGCATCCCCAAGCTTTGACTTTTTGGTGTCCTCGGATTATCTTGGGGCTGCCATGGGCATACCCAAGCTTAGGCTCTTGCCACTCCTTGTTCCATAATCCATCAAAAGAATTCACCCAAAACTTGAAAACTTCACAACACAAAACTCAACAGAAATCTCGTGAGCTCCGTTAGAGAAAGAAAACAAAAGACTACTTCAAGGTACTTTAATGAACTCATTTGTTATTTATATTGGTGTTAAACCTACTGTATTCCAACTTCTATATGGTTTATAAACTAATTTACTAGCCATAGATTCATCAAAATAAGCAAACAACACACGAAAAACAGAATCTGTCAAAAACAGAAGAGTCTGTAGTAATCTGTAACTAACGCAAACTTCTGGAACTCTAAAAATTCTACAAAAATAGGAAGTCCTGGAAAATTTGTTTATTGATCATCATCAAAAAGAATCAACGCAAAAGCTCGTTCCTGTGATTTATCAAAACTAAATTCGTGCGTGCAAAGTTTCTGTTTTTCAGCAGAATCAAATCAACTATCATCGTAGGTTATCCTATAGGTCTTACTTGGCACAAACACTAATTAAAACATAAAACCACATCCAAACAGAAGGTAGATGGGTTATTTATTCCTAAACAAAACCAAAAACAAAAAACACAAAATAAAATTGGGTTGCCTCCCAACAAGCGCTATCGTTTAACGCCCCTAGCTAGGCATAAAAGCAAGGATAGATCTAGGTTGTGCCGTAATAATAAGATAGATCTTGAAAGCTCATCTCGTATTCCCTATGTTCGGCAGAAAGTTTCCTTTGAGGCAAGCAAAAATAATCAAAAGGGCTAAATTTAGCGGGACAAAAATCCCCAAGATCAATCACGGGAGGAACGGGTTCCTCTCTTGGCCCTTCATAGTGCACAACTATTTCATCACTGAAAGCATTTTTTTGGCAAAATCTTTTGAGCTTATACTCGAGAGAGTATCCTAGCTCATTATTTCTAAGGGCAAAATCATTATTAAGCTCGTTAATGCAATCAACTAAGACATTGATAGGGACCTTTTTTCTAAGGTTTTCATTGAAAGCGACATAGTCCGAAGATTGAAAACGTCTAATTTCCTCTTGATCATAGAGGATTGCTTCTATGGGTGGACGACCGGCGTCCACCCTATAGTGCGAAAAGATTTCTTTGGCTTCTCTTATGATAAATCTAAATTCATGAGCCAAAAAGATAGTAACAGCACGCTTAATAGAAGAGTGCTCAATATTAGAGAATTCTAAGAAAATTCTCTGTATGCAAGGGTGCATATGCATAAATTGTCTTTCAAGTTCAACCACAAGCATGGCTATAGCGTCCGCAAGGCTACTGGTTCTATGAAGAATAGAACACACCATGGAAGGTAAATCACCGGCACAAGTAAAGAAATCTTGAATAACGCCTTTGCCAATGATGTTACCACTACCGATTCGAAACTTTTTGGTATGCAACATAGGAGGTTCATCGGCCGGAGCCTCGGGATTTTCTGTATTATCATTGTTGTCCATATCGACGATAATCTCCCCAATTTCAGACATAGTGGTAGAAAAAGTAAGGCGGAAGAAAGCAAGCAAAAGGGAAAGGAGGAGGAGATTGGGAAAGAGAGGGCGAATAAAACGGCAAGGGTGAAGTGGGGGAGAGGAAAACGAGAGGCAAATGGCAAATAATGTAATGCGAGAGATAGGGATTGCGATGGGTACTTGGTATGTTGACTTTTGCTTAAGCCTCCCCGGCAACGGCGCCAGAAATTCTTCTTGCTACGTCTCGAGCTTGCGTTGGTTTTCCCCCAAGAGGAGAGGATGATGCAGCACAGTAGCGTAAGTATTTCCCTCAGTTTTTGAGAACCAAGGTATCAATCCAGTAGGAGTTCACGCGCAAGTCCCTCGTACCTGCACAACACGATAGCAACTCGCAACCAACGCTTAGGGGTTGTCAATCCCTTCACGGTTACTTACGAGCGTGAGATCTGATAGAGATAATATTTCTGGTACTTTTGATATAAAGATGCAAAGTAAAAAAGTAAAGGCAAAGTAAAAACAAAGCAAGTAAATAAAGTGATATAGATTGATATGATGAGAATAGACCCGGGGGTCATAGGTTTCACTAGTGGCTTCTCTCAAGAGCATAAGTATTCTATGGTGGGTGAACAAATTACTGTTGAGCAATTGATAGAATCGAGCAGTGTTATGAGGTTATCTAGGTATGATCATGTATATAGGCATCACGTCCGAGACAAGTAGATCGAAACGATTCTGCATCTACTACTATTACTCCACTCATCGACCGCTATCCAGCATGCATCTAGAGTATTAGGTTAAAAACAGAGTAACGCCTTAAGCAAGATGACATGATGTAGAGGAATAAATTCATGCAATATGATAAATACCCCATCTTGTTATCCTCGATGGCAACAATACAATACGTGCCTTGCAACTCTTTCTGTCACTGAGTAAGGACACCGCAAGATTGAACCCAAAGCCATGCACATCTCCCATTGCAAGAACTACCAATCTAGTTGGCCAAACCAAACGGATAATTCGAAGAGACTTGCAAAGATAACTCAATCATACATAAAAGAATTCTGAGAAGAATCAAATATTTTCCATAGATAAGTTGGATCATAAACCCACAATTCATCGGTCTCAACAAACACTCCGCAAAAAGAAGATTACATCGAATAGATCTCCACGAGAGAGGGGGAGAACATTGTATTGAGATCCAAAAAGAGAGAAGAACCCATCTAGCTACTAGCTATGGACCCGAAGGTCTGAAGTAAACTACTAACACTTCATCGGAGGGGCTATGGTGTTGATGTAGAAGCCCTCCGTGGTGGATGCCCCCTCCGGCGGAGCTCCGAAACAGGCCCCAAGATGGGATCTCGTGGATACAGAAGGTTGCGGCTGTGGAATTAGGTTTTTGGCTCCCCCTCTAATCATACGGGGATACGTAGGTATATATAGGAGGAAGGAGTACGTCAGTGGAGCTCCGAGGGGCCCACGAGGTAGGGGGCGCGCCCAGGGGGGCGCCCTCCACCCTCGTGACCTCCTCAGAAGCTTCTTGGAGTAGGGTCCAAGTCTCCTGGATCATGTTCGGTGAGACAATCACGTTCCCGAAGGTTTCATTCCGTTTGGACTCCGTTTGATATTCCGTTTCTTCGAAATACTGAAATAGGCAAAAAAACAGCAATTCTGGGCTGGGCCTCCGGTTAATAGGTTAGTCCCAAAAATAATATAAAAGTGGAAAGTAAAGCCCAATATAGTCCAAAACAGTAGATAAAGTAGCATGGAGCAATCAAAAATTATAGATACGTTGGAGACGTATCAAGCATCCCCAAGCTTAATTCCTGCTCATCCTCGAGTAGGTAAATGATAAAAAAAAGAATTTTTGATGCGGAGTGATACTTTGGCATAATTTCAACGTAAATCTTCTTAATCATGGCATGAATATTCAGATGCGAAAGATTCAAGATAAAAGTTCATATTGACATAAAAATAATAATACTTCAAGCATACTAATCAAACAATTATGTCATCTCAATATAACATGGCCAAAGAAAGTTCATCCCTACAAAATCATATAGTTAGGCTATGCTTCATTTTCCTCACATAAAGATGTTCCCAACTTCTATACCCCCGATGACAAGCCAAGCAATTGTTTCATACTCAAATAATCGCAAACTCTTTCAACCTTCACGCAATATATGAGCGCGAACCATGGATATAGCACTATGAGTGGAATAGAATATGATGATGGGGATTGTGTGGAGAAGACAAAAAAGGAGAAAGTCTCATATTGACGAGGATAATCAACGGGCTATGTAGATGCCCATCAATTGATGTCAACATGAGGAGTAGGGATTGCCATGCAACGGATGCACTAGAGCTATGAATGCTCAACAAAAGAAAACTAGTGGGTGTGCATCCAACTCGCTTGCTCACGAAGACCTAGGGCATTTTGTGGAAGCCCATCATTGGAATATACAAGCCAAGTTCTATAATTAAAAATTCCCACAAGTAGAAACAAGACAATTTATGAGACTCACTATATGAAAACATGGTGCTACTTTGAAGCACAAATATATGAGACTCACTACATGAAGAACAAGGTGCTATTTTGAAGCACGAGTGTGGTAAAAGGATAGTAACATTGCACCTTCTCTCTTTTTCTCTATCTTTTTTTATTGGCCTTTCTTTTTTTATTGGCCTTTCCCTTTTTTTTTGTCTGGAGTCTCATCCCGACTTGTGGGGGAATCATAGTCTCCATCATCCTTTTCCTCACTAGGGCAGTGCTCTAATAATGATGATCATCACACTTCTATTGATTACAACATAAGGATTACAACTAGAAACTAGAGCAAGATATGACTCTATATGAATGCCTCCGGCGGTGTACCGGGATGGTGCAATGAATTAAGAGTGACATGTATGGAAAATAATGCATGGTGGCTTTGCCACAAATACGATGTCAACTACAAGATCATGCAATGGCAATATGACAAAAGTAATGCATGTCACGATGATGATGGTGGAAGTTGCATGGCAATATATCTTGGAATGGCTATGGAAATGCCATGATAGGTAGGTATGGTGGCTGTTTTGAGGAAGATAAAAGGAGGTTTATGTGTGACAGAGCGTATCGTATCACGGGGTTTGGATGCACCGGCAAAGTTTGCACCAACTCTCAAGGTGAGAAAGGGCAATGCACGGTACCGAAGAGGCTAGCAATGGCGGAAAGGTAAAAGTGCGTATAATCCATGGACTCAACATTAGTCAAAAGAACCCATATACTTATTGAAAAAATTTAGAAGTCATCAAAAATTCAAATACTACGCGCATGCTCCTAGGGGGATAGATTGCTAGGAAAAGACCATCGCTCGTCCCCGACCGCCACTCATAAGGATGCACAAGCCAGGTACACTTCATGTTTCAAATTTGTTACACAACTTTAACCATACGTGCATGCTACGGGATTTGCTAACTTCAACACAAGTATTTCTCAAATTCACAACTATTCAAATAGCACGACTTTGATATTATCACCTCCATATCTCAACACAATTATCAAGCATCAAACTTAATTTAATTTACTCAAAAAAGAAAGTTTCACAAATCTTGAATACCAAGTATATTAACATTAAGCAAATTACCATGCTATTAATGACTCTCAAAATAATCTAAGTGAAGCATGAGAGATCAAGTTTCTTTAAAACAAATCCACCACCGTGCTCTAAAAGATCTAAGTGAAGCACTAGAGAAAAAATTATCACGCTCTAAAGATATAAGTGAAGCACATAGAGCAAAGCTATCAAGCTCAAAAGGTATAAGTGAAGCACATAGAGTATTCTAACAAATTCCAAATCATGTATGGCTCTCTCAAAAGGTGTGTACAGCAAGGATGATTGTGGTAAACTAACAAGCAAAGACATAAATAATACAAGACGCTCCAAGCAAAACACATATCATGTTGGTGAATAAAAATATAGCTCCAAGTAAATTACCGATGGAAGTGGACAAAAGAGGGGATGCCTTCCGGGGCATCCCCAAGCTTTGACTTTTTGGTGTCCTCGGATTATCTTGGGGCTGCCATGGGCATACCCAAGCTTAGGCTCTTGCCACTCCTTGTTCCATAATCCATCAAAAGAATTCACCCAAAACTTGAAAACTTCACAACACAAAACTCAACAGAAATCTCGTGAGCTCCGTTAGAGAAAGAAAACAAAAGACTACTTCAAGGTACTTTAATGAACTCATTTGTTATTTATATTGGTGTTAAACCTACTGTATTCCAACTTCTATATGGTTTATAAACTAATTTACTAGCCATAGATTCATCAAAATAAGCAAACAACACACGAAAAACAGAATCTGTCAAAAACAGAAGAGTCTGTAGTAATCTGTAACTAACGCAAACTTCTGGAACTCTAAAAATTCTACAAAAATAGGAAGTCCTGGAAAATTTGTTTATTGATCATCATCAAAAAGAATCAACGCAAAAGCTCGTTCCTGTGATTTATCAAAACTAAATTCGTGCGTGCAAAGTTTCTGTTTTTCAGCAGAATCAAATCAACTATCATCGTAGGTTATCCTATAGGTCTTACTTGGCACAAACACTAATTAAAACATAAAACCACATCCAAACAGAAGGTAGATGGGTTATTTATTCCTAAACAAAACCAAAAACAAAAAACACAAAATAAAACTGGGTTGCCTCCCAACAAGCGCTATCGTTTAACGCCCCTAGCTAGGCATAAAAGCAAGGATAGATCTAGGTTGTGCCGTAATAATAAGATAGATCTTGAAAGCTCATCTCGTATTCCCTATGTTCGGCAGAAAGTTTCCTTTGAGGCAAGCAAAAATAATCAAAAGGGCTAAATTTAGCGGGACAAAAATCCCCAAGATCAATCACGGGAGGAACGGGTTCCTCTCTTGGCCCTTCATAGTGCACAACTATTTCATCACTGAAAGCATTTTTTTGGCAAAATCTTTTGAGCTTATACTCGAGAGAGTATCCTAGCTCATTATTTCTAAGGGCAAAATCATTATTAAGCTCGTTAATGCAATCAACTAAGACATTGATAGGGACCTTTTTTCTAAGGTTTTCATTGAAAGCGACATAGTCCGAAGATTGAAAACGTCTAATTTCCTCTTGATCATAGAGGATTGCTTCTATGGGTGGACGACCGGCGTCCACCCTATAGTGCGAAAAGATTTCTTTGGCTTCTCTTATGATAAATCTAAATTCATGAGCCAAAAAGATAGTAACAGCACGCTTAATAGAAGAGTGCTCAATATTAGAGAATTCTAAGAAAATTCTCTGTATGCAAGGGTGCATATGCATAAATTGTCTTTCAAGTTCAACCACAAGCATGGCTATAGCATCCGCAAGGCTACTGGTTCTATGAAGAATAGAACACACCATGGAAGGTAAATCACCGGCACAAGTAAAGAAATCTTGAATAACGCCTTTGCCAATGATGTTACCACTACCGATTCGAAACTTTTTGGTATGCAACATAGGAGGTTCATCGGCCGGAGCCTCGGGATTTTCTGTATTATCATTGTTGTCCATATCGACGATAATCTCCCCAATTTCAGACATAGTGGTAGAAAAAGTAAGGCGGAAGAAAGCAAGCAAAAGGGAAAGGAGGAGGAGATTGGGAAAGAGAGGGCGAATAAAACGGCAAGGGTGAAGTGGGGGAGAGGAAAACGAGAGGCAAATGGCAAATAATGTAATGCGAGAGATAGGGATTGCGATGGGTACTTGGTATGTTGACTTTTGCTTAAGCCTCCCCGGCAACGGCGCCAGAAATTCTTCTTGCTACGTCTCGAGCTTGCGTTGGTTTTCCCCCAAGAGGAGAGGATGATGCAGCACAGTAGCGTAAGTATTTCCCTCAGTTTTTGAGAACCAAGGTATCAATCCAGTAGGAGTTCACGCGCAAGTCCCTCGTACCTGCACAACACGATAGCAACTCGCAACCAACGCTTAGGGGTTGTCAATCCCTTCACGGTTACTTACGAGCGTGAGATCTGATAGAGATAATATTTCTGGTACTTTTGATATAAAGATGCAAAGTAAAAAAGTAAAGGCAAAGTAAAAACAAAGCAAGTAAATAAAGTGATATAGATTGATATGATGAGAATAGACCCGGGGGCCATAGGTTTCACTAGTGGCTTCTCTCAAGAGCATAAGTATTCTATGGTGGGTGAACAAATTACTGTTGAGCAATTGATAGAATCGAGCAGTGTTATGAGGTTATCTAGGTATGATCATGTATATAGGCATCACGTCCGAGACAAGTAGATCGAAACGATTCTGCATCTACTACTATTACTCCACTCATCGACCGCTATCCAGCATGCATCTAGAGTATTAGGTTAAAAACAGAGTAACGCCTTAAGCAAGATGACATGATGTAGAGGAATAAATTCATGCAATATGATAAATACCCCATCTTGTTATCCTCGATGGCAACAATACAATACGTGCCTTGCAACTCTTTCTGTCACTGAGTAAGGACACCGCAAGATTGAACCCAAAGCCATGCACTTCTCCCATTGCAAGAACTACCAATCTAGTTGGCCAAACCAAACGGATAATTCGAAGAGACTTGCAAAGATAACTCAATCATACATAAAAGAATTCTGAGAAGAATCAAATATTTTCCATAGATAAGTTGGATCATAAACCCACAATTCATCGGTCTCAACAAACACTCCGCAAAAAGAAGATTACATCGAATAGATCTCCACGAGAGAGGGGGAGAACATTGTATTGAGATCCAAAAAGAGAGAAGAACCCATCTAGCTACTAGCTATGGACCCGAAGGTCTGAAGTAAACTACTAACACTTCATCGGAGGGGCTATGGTGTTGATGTAGAAGCCCTCCGTGGTGGATGCCCCCTCCGGCGGAGCTCCGAAACAGGCCCCAAGATGGGATCTCGTGGATACAGAAGGTTGCGGCTGTGGAATTAGGTTTTTGGCTCCCCCTCTAATCATACGGGGATACGTAGGTATATATAGGAGGAAGGAGTACGTCAGTGGAGCTCCGAGGGGCCCACGAGGTAGGGGGCGCGCCCAGGGGGGCGCCCTCCACCCTCGTGACCTCCTCGGAAGCTTCTTGGAGTAGGGTCCAAGTCTCCTGGATCACGTTCGGTGAGACAATCACGTTCCCGAAGGTTTCATTCCGTTTGGACTCCGTTTGATATTCCGTTTCTTCGAAATACTGAAATAGGCAAAAAAACAGCAATTCTGGGCTGGGCCTCCGGTTAATAGGTTAGTCCCAAAAATAATATAAAAGTGGAAAGTAAAGCCCAATATAGTCCAAAACAGTAGATAAAGTAGCATGGAGCAATCAAAAATTATAGATACGTTGGAGACGTATCAAGCATCCCCAAGCTTAATTCCTGCTCATCCTCGAGTAGGTAAATGATAAAAAAAAAGAATTTTTGATGCGGAGTGATACTTTGGCATAATTTCAACGTAAATCTTCTTAATCATGGCATGAATATTCAGATGCGAAAGATTCAAGATAAAAGTTCATATTGACATAAAAATAATAATACTTCAAGCATACTAATCAAACAATTATGTCATCTCAATATAACATGGCCAAAGAAAGTTCATCCCTACAAAATCATATAGTTAGGCTATGCTTCATTTTCCTCACATAAAGATGTTCCCAACTTCTATACCCCCGATGACAAGCCAAGCAATTGTTTCATACTCAAATAATCGCAAACTCTTTCAACCTTCACGCAATATATGAGCGCGAACCATGGATATAGCACTATGAGTGGAATAGAATATGATGATGGGGATTGTGTGGAGAAGACAAAAAAGGAGAAAGTCTCATATTGACGAGGATAATCAACGGGCTATGTAGATGCCCATCAATTGATGTCAACATGAGGAGTAGGGATTGCCATGCAACGGATGCACTAGAGCTATGAATGCTCAACAAAAGAAAACTAGTGGGTGTGCATCCAACTCGCTTGCTCACGAAGACCTAGGGCATTTTGTGGAAGCCCATCATTGGAATATACAAGCCAAGTTCTATAATTAAAAATTCCCACAAGTAGAAACAAGACAATTTATGAGACTCACTATATGAAAACATGGTGCTACTTTGAAGCACAAATATATGAGACTCACTACATGAAGAACAAGGTGCTATTTTGAAGCACGAGTGTGGTAAAAGGATAGTAACATTGCACCTTCTCTCTTTTTCTCTATCTTTTTTTATAGGCCTTTCTTTTTTTATTGGCCTTTCCCTTTTTTTTTTGTCTGGAGTCTCATCCCGACTTGTGGGGGAATCATAGTCTCCATCATCCTTTTCCTCACTAGGGCAGTGCTCTAATAATGATGATCATCACACTTCTATTGATTACAACATAAGGATTACAACTAGAAACTAGAGCAAGATATGACTCTATATGAATGCCTCCGGCGGTGTACCGGGATGGTGCAATGAATCAAGAGTGACATGTATGGAAAATAATGCATGGTGGCTTTGCCACAAATACGATGTCAACTACAAGATCATGCAATGGCAATATGACAAAAGTAATGCATGTCACGATGATGATGGTGGAAGTTGCATGGCAATATATCTTGGAATGGCTATGGAAATGCCATGATAGGTAGGTATGGTGGCTGTTTTGAGGAAGATAAAAGGAGGTTTATGTGTGACAGAGCGTATCGTATCACGGGGTTTGGATGCACCGGCAAAGTTTGCACCAACTCTCAAGGTGAGAAAGGGCAATGCACGGTACCGAAGAGGCTAGCAATGGCGGAAAGGTAAAAGTGCGTATAATCCATGGACTCAACATTAGTCAAAAGAACCCATATACTTATTGAAAAAATTTAGAAGTCATCAAAAATTCAAATACTACGCGCATGCTCCTAGGGGGATAGATTGCTAGGAAAAGACCATCGCTCGTCCCCGACCGCCACTCATAAGGATGCACAAGCCAGGTACACTTCATGTTTCAAATTTGTTACACAACTTTAACCATACGTGCATGCTACGGGATTTGCTAACTTCAACACAAGTATTTCTCAAATTCACAACTATTCAAATAGCACGACTTTGATATTATCACCTCCATATCTCAACACAATTATCAAGCATCAAACTTAATTTAATTTACTCAAAAAAGAAAGTTTCACAAATCTTGAATACCAAGTATATTAACATTAAGCAAATTACCATGCTATTAATGACTCTCAAAATAATCTAAGTGAAGCATGAGAGATCAAGTTTCTTTAAAACAAATCCACCACCGTGCTCTAAAAGATCTAAGTGAAGCACTAGAGAAAAAATTATCACGCTCTAAAGATATAAGTGAAGCACATAGAGCAAAGCTATCAAGCTCAAAAGGTATAAGTGAAGCACATAGAGTATTCTAACAAATTCCAAATCATGTATGGCTCTCTCAAAAGGTGTGTACAGCAAGGATGATTGTGGTAAACTAACAAGCAAAGACATAAATAATACAAGACGCTCCAAGCAAAACACATATCATGTTGGTGAATAAAAATATAGCTCCAAGTAAATTACCGATGGAAGTGGACAAAAGAGGGGATGCCTTCCGGGGCATCCCCAAGCTTTGACTTTTTGGTGTCCTCGGATTATCTTGGGGCTGCCATGGGCATACCCAAGCTTAGGCTCTTGCCACTCCTTGTTCCATAATCCATCAAAAGAATTCACCCAAAACTTGAAAACTTCACAACACAAAACTCAACAGAAATCTCGTGAGCTCCGTTAGAGAAAGAAAACAAAAGACTACTTCAAGGTACTTTAATGAACTCATTTGTTATTTATATTGGTGTTAAACCTACTGTATTCCAACTTCTATATGGTTTATAAACTAATTTACTAGCCATAGATTCATCAAAATAAGCAAACAACACACGAAAAACAGAATCTGTCAAAAACAGAAGAGTCTGTAGTAATCTGTAACTAACGCAAACTTCTGGAACTCTAAAAATTCTACAAAAATAGGAAGTCCTGGAAAATTTGTTTATTGATCATCATCAAAAAGAATCAACGCAAAAGCTCGTTCCTGTGATTTATCAAAACTAAATTCGTGCGTGCAAAGTTTCTGTTTTTCAGCAGAATCAAATCAACTATCATCGTAGGTTATCCTATAGGTCTTACTTGGCACAAACACTAATTAAAACATAAAACCACATCCAAACAGAAGGTAGATGGGTTATTTATTCCTAAACAAAACCAAAAACAAAAAACACAAAATAAAATTGGGTTGCCTCCCAACAAGCGCTATCGTTTAACGCCCCTAGCTAGGCATAAAAGCAAGGATAGATCTAGGTTGTGCCGTAATAATAAGATAGATCTTGAAAGCTCATCTCGTATTCCCTATGTTCGGCAGAAAGTTTCCTTTGAGGCAAGCAAAAATAATCAAAAGGGCTAAATTTAGCGGGACAAAAATCCCCAAGATCAATCACGGGAGGAACGGGTTCCTCTCTTGGCCCTTCATAGTGCACAACTATTTCATCACTGAAAGCATTTTTTTGGCAAAATCTTTTGAGCTTATACTCGAGAGAGTATCCTAGCTCATTATTTCTAAGGGCAAAATCATTATTAAGCTCGTTAATGCAATCAACTAAGACATTGATAGGGACCTTTTTTCTAAGGTTTTCATTGAAAGCGACATAGTCCGAAGATTGAAAACGTCTAATTTCCTCTTGATCATAGAGGATTGCTTCTATGGGTGGACGACCGGCGTCCACCCTATAGTGCGAAAAGATTTCTTTGGCTTCTCTTATGATAAATCTAAATTCATGAGCCAAAAAGATAGTAACAGCACGCTTAATAGAAGAGTGCTCAATATTAGAGAATTCTAAGAAAATTCTCTGTATGCAAGGGTGCATATGCATAAATTGTCTTTCAAGTTCAACCACAAGCATGGCTATAGCGTCCGCAAGGCTACTGGTTCTATGAAGAATAGAACACACCATGGAAGGTAAATCACCGGCACAAGTAAAGAAATCTTGAATAACGCCTTTGCCAATGATGTTACCACTACCGATTCGAAACTTTTTGGTATGCAACATAGGAGGTTCATCGGCCGGAGCCTCGGGATTTTCTGTATTATCATTGTTGTCCATATCGATGATAATCTCCCCAATTTCAGACATAGTGGTAGAAAAAGTAAGGCGGAAGAAAGCAAGCAAAAGGGAAAGGAGGAGGAGATTGGGAAAGAGAGGGCGAATAAAACGGCAAGGGTGAAGTGGGGGAGAGGAAAACGAGAGGCAAATGGCAAATAATGTAATGCGAGAGATAGGGATTGCGATGGGTACTTGGTATGTTGACTTTTGCTTAAGCCTCCCCGGCAACGGCGCCAGAAATTCTTCTTGCTACGTCTCGAGCTTGCGTTGGTTTTCCCCCAAGAGGAGAGGATGATGCAGCACAGTAGCGTAAGTATTTCCCTCAGTTTTTGAGAACCAAGGTATCAATCCAGTAGGAGTTCACGCGCAAGTCCCTCGTACCTGCACAACACGATAGCAACTCGCAACCAACGCTTAGGGGTTGTCAATCCCTTCACAGTTACTTACGAGCGTGAGATCTGATAGAGATAATATTTCTGGTACTTTTGATATAAAGATGCAAAGTAAAAAAGTAAAGGCAAAGTAAAAACAAAGCAAGTAAATAAAGTGATATAGATTGATATGATGAGAATAGACCCGGGGGCCATAGGTTTCACTAGTGGCTTCTCTCAAGAGCATAAGTATTCTATGGTGGGTGAACAAATTACTGTTGAGCAATTGATAGAATCGAGCAGTGTTATGAGGTTATCTAGGTATGATCATGTATATAGGCATCACGTCCGAGACAAGTAGATCGAAACGATTCTGCATCTACTACTATTACTCCACTCATCGACCGCTATCCAGCATGCATCTAGAGTATTAGGTTAAAAACAGAGTAACGCCTTAAGCAAGATGACATGATGTAGAGGAATAAATTCATGCAATATGATAAATACCCCATCTTGTTATCCTCGATGGCAACAATACAATACGTGCCTTGCAACTCTTTCTGTCACTGAGTAAGGACACCGCAAGATTGAACCCAAAGCCATGCACTTCTCCCATTGCAAGAACTACCAATCTAGTTGGCCAAACCAAACGGATAATTCGAAGAGACTTGCAAAGATAACTCAATCATACATAAAAGAATTCTGAGAAGAATCAAATATTTTCCATAGATAAGTTGGATCATAAACCCACAATTCATCGGTCTCAACAAACACTCCGCAAAAAGAAGATTACATCGAATAGATCTCCACGAGAGAGGGGGAGAACATTGTATTGAGATCCAAAAAGAGAGAAGAAGCCATCTAGCTACTAGCTATGGACCCGAAGGTCTGAAGTAAACTACTAACACTTCATCGGAGGGGCTATGGTGTTGATGTAGAAGCCCTCCGTGGTGGATGCCCCCTCCGGCGGAGCTCCGAAACAGGCCCCAAGATGGGATCTCGTGGATACAGAAGGTTGCGGCTGTGGAATTAGGTTTTTGGCTCCCCCTCTAATCATACGGGGATACGTAGGTATATATAGGAGGAAGGAGTACGTCAGTGGAGCTCCGAGGGGCCCACGAGGTAGGGGGCGCGCCCAGGGGGGCGCCCTCCACCCTCGTGACCTCCTCGGAAGCTTCTTGGAGTAGGGTCCAAGTCTCCTGGATCACGTTCGGTGAGACAATCACGTTCCCGAAGGTTTCATTCCGTTTGGACTCCGTTTGATATTCCGTTTCTTCGAAATACTGAAATAGGCAAAAAAACAGCAATTCTGGGCTGGGCCTCCGGTTAATAGGTTAGTCCCAAAAATAATATAAAAGTGGAAAGTAAAGCCCAATATAGTCCAAAACAGTAGATAAAGTAGCATGGAGCAATCAAAAATTATAGATACGTTGGAGACGTATCAAGCATCCCCAAGCTTAATTCCTGCTCATCCTCGAGTAGGTAAATGATAAAAAAAAAGAATTTTTGATGCGGAGTGATACTTTGGCATAATTTCAACGTAAATCTTCTTAATCATGGCATGAATATTCAGATGCGAAAGATTCAAGATAAAAGTTCATATTGACATAAAAATAATAATACTTCAAGCATACTAATCAAACAATTATGTCATCTCAATATAACATGGCCAAAGAAAGTTCATCCCTACAAAATCATATAGTTAGGCTATGCTTCATTTTCCTCACATAAAGATGTTCCCAACTTCTATACCCCCGATGACAAGCCAAGCAATTGTTTCATACTCAAATAATCGCAAACTCTTTCAACCTTCACGCAATATATGAGCGCGAACCATGGATATAGCACTATGAGTGGAATAGAATATGATGATGGGGATTGTGTGGAGAAGACAAAAAAGGAGAAAGTCTCATATTGACGAGGATAATCAACGGGCTATGTAGATGCCCATCAATTGATGTCAACATGAGGAGTAGGGATTGCCATGCAACGGATGCACTAGAGCTATGAATGCTCAACAAAAGAAAACTAGTGGGTGTGCATCCAACTCGCTTGCTCACGAAGACCTAGGGCATTTTGTGGAAGCCCATCATTGGAATATACAAGCCAAGTTCTATAATTAAAAATTCCCACAAGTAGAAACAAGACAATTTATGAGACTCACTATATGAAAACATGGTGCTACTTTGAAGCACAAATATATGAGACTCACTACATGAAGAACAAGGTGCTATTTTGAAGCACGAGTGTGGTAAAAGGATAGTAACATTGCACCTTCTCGCTTTTTCTCTATCTTTTTTTATTGGCCTTTCTTTTTTTATTGGCCTTTCCCTTTTTTTTTGTCTGGAGTCTCATCCCGACTTGTGGGGGAATCATAGTCTCCATCATCCTTTTCCTCACTAGGGCAGTGCTCTAATAATGATGATCATCACACTTCTATTGATTACAACATAAGGATTACAACTAGAAACTAGAGCAAGATATGACTCTATATGAATGCCTCCGGCGGTGTACCGGGATGGTGCAATGAATCAAGAGTGACATGTATGGAAAATAATGCATGGTGGCTTTGCCACAAATACGATGTCAACTACAAGATCATGCAATGGCAATATGACAAAAGTAATGCATGTCACGATGATGATGGTGGAAGTTGCATGGCAATATATCTTGGAATGGCTATGGAAATGCCATGATAGGTAGGTATGGTGGCTGTTTTGAGGAAGATAAAAGGAGGTTTATGTGTGACAGAGCGTATCGTATCACGGGGTTTGGATGCACCGGCAAAGTTTGCACCAACTCTCAAGGTGAGAAAGGGCAATGCACGGTACCGAAGAGGCTAGCAATGGCGGAAAGGTAAAAGTGCGTATAATCCATGGACTCAACATTAGTCAAAAGAACCCATATACTTATTGAAAAAATTTAGAAGTCATCAAAAATTCAAATACTACGCGCATGCTCCTAGGGGGATAGATTGCTAGGAAAAGACCATCGCTCGTCCCCGACCGCCACTCATAAGGATGCACAAGCCAGGTACACTTCATGTTTCAAATTTGTTACACAACTTTAACCATACGTGCATGCTACGGGATTTGCTAACTTCAACACAAGTATTTCTCAAATTCACAACTATTCAAATAGCACGACTTTGATATTATCACCTCCATATCTCAACACAATTATCAAGCATCAAACTTAATTTAATTTACTCAAAAAAGAAAGTTTCACAAATCTTGAATACCAAGTATATTAACATTAAGCAAATTACCATGCTATTAATGACTCTCAAAATAATCTAAGTGAAGCATGAGAGATCAAGTTTCTTTAAAACAAATCCACCACCGTGCTCTAAAAGATCTAAGTGAAGCACTAGAGAAAAAATTATCACGCTCTAAAGATATAAGTGAAGCACATAGAGCAAAGCTATCAAGCTCAAAAGGTATAAGTGAAGCACATAGAGCATTCTAACAAATTCCAAATCATGTATGGCTCTCTCAAAAGGTGTGTACAGCAAGGATGATTGTGGTAAACTAACAAGCAAAGACACAAATAATACAAGACGCTCCAAGCAAAACACATATCATGTTGGTGAATAAAAATATAGCTCCAAGTAAATTACCGATGGAAGTGGACAAAAGAGGGGATGCCTTCCGGGGCATCCCCAAGCTTTGACTTTTTGGTGTCCTCGGATTATCTTGGGGCTGCCATGGGCATACCCAAGCTTAGGCTCTTGCCACTCCTTGTTCCATAATCCATCAAAAGAATTCACCCAAAACTTGAAAACTTCACAACACAAAACTCAACAGAAATCTCGTGAGCTCCGTTAGAGAAAGAAAACAAAAGACTACTTCAAGGTACTTTAATGAACTCATTTGTTATTTATATTGGTGTTAAACCTACTGTATTCCAACTTCTATATGGTTTATAAACTAATTTACTAGCCATAGATTCATCAAAATAAGCAAACAACACACGAAAAACAGAATCTGTCAAAAACAGAAGAGTCTGTAGTAATCTGTAACTAACGCAAACTTCTGGAACTCTAAAAATTCTACAAAAATAGGAAGTCCTGGAAAATTTGTTTATTGATCATCATCAAAAAGAATCAACGCAAAAGCTCGTTCCTGTGATTTATCAAAACTAAATTCGTGCGTGCAAAGTTTCTGTTTTTCAGCAGAATCAAATCAACTATCATCGTAGGTTATCCTATAGGTCTTACTTGGCACAAACACTAATTAAAACATAAAACCACATCCAAACAGAAGGTAGATGGGTTATTTATTCCTAAACAAAACCAAAAACAAAAAACACAAAATAAAATTGGGTTGCCTCCCAACAAGCACTATCGTTTAACGCCCCTAGCTAGGCATAAAAGCAAGGATAGATCTAGGTTGTGCCGTAATAATAAGATAGATCTTGAAAGCTCATCTCGTATTCCCTATGTTCGGCAGAAAGTTTCCTTTGAGGCAAGCAAAAATAATCAAAAGGGCTAAATTTAGCGGGACAAAAATCCCCAAGATCAATCACGGGAGGAACGGGTTCCACTCTTGGCCCTTCATAGTGCACAACTATTTCATCACTGAAAGCATTTTTTTGGCAAAATCTTTTGAGCTTATACTCGAGAGAGTATCCTAGCTCATTATTTCTAAGGGCAAAATCATTATTAAGCTCGTTAATGCAATCAACTAACACATTGATAGGGACCTTTTTTCTAAGGTTTTCATTGAAAGCGACATAGTCCGAAGATTGAAAACGTCTAATTTCCTCTTGATCATAGAGGATTGCTTCTATGGGTGGACGACCAGCGTCCACCCTATAGTGCGAAAAGATTTCTTTGGCTTCTCTTATGATAAATCTAAATTCATGAGCCAAAAAGATAGTAACAGCACGCTTAATAGAAGAGTGCTCAATATTAGAGAATTCTAAGAAAATTCTCTGTATGCAAGGGTGCATATGCATAAATTGTCTTTCAAGTTCAACCACAAGCATGGCTATAGCATCCGCAAGGCTACTGGTTCTATGAAGAATAGAACACACCATGGAAGTTAAATCACCGGCACAAGTAAAGAAATCTTGAATAACGCCTTTGCCAATGATGTTACCACTACCGATTCGAAACTTTTTGGTATGCAACATAGGAGGTTCATCGGCCGGAGCCTCGGGATTTTCTGTATTATCATTGTTGTCCATATCGACGATAATCTCCCCAATTTCAGACATAGTGGTAGAAAAAGTAAGGCGGAAGAAAGCAAGCAAAAGGGAAAGGAGGAGGAGATTGGGAAAGAGAGGGCGAATAAAACGGCAAGGGTGAAGTGGGGGAGAGGAAAACGAGAGGCAAATGGCAAATAATGTAATGCGAGAGATAGGGATTGCGATGGGTACTTGGTATGTTGACTTTTGCTTAAGCCTCCCCGGCAACGGCGCCAGAAATTCTTCTTGCTACGTCTCGAGCTTGCGTTGGTTTTCCCCCAAGAGGAGAGGATGATGCAGCACAGTAGCGTAAGTATTTCCCTCAGTTTTTGAGAACCAAGGTATCAATCCAGTAGGAGTTCACGCGCAAGTCCCTTGTACCTGCACAACACGATAGCAACTCGCAACCAACGCTTAGGGGTTGTCAATCCCTTCACGGTTACTTACGAGCGTGAGATCTGATAGAGATAATATTTCTGGTACTTTTGATATAAAGATGCAAAGTAAAAAAGTAAAGGCAAAGTAAAAACAAAGCAAGTAAATAAAGTGATATAGAGTGATATGATGAGAATAGACCCGGGGGCCATAGGTTTCACTAGTGGCTTCTCTCAAGAGCATAAGTATTCTATGGTGGGTGAACAAATTACTGTTGAGCAATTGATAGAATCGAGCAGTGTTATGAGGTTATCTAGGTATGATCATGTATATAGGCATCACGTCCGAGACAAGTAGATCGAAACGATTCTGCATCTACTACTATTACTCCACTCATCGACCGCTATCCAGCATGCATCTAGAGTATTAGGTTAAAAACAGAGTAACGCCTTAAGCAAGATGACATGATGTAGAGGAATAAATTCATGCAATATGATAAATACCCCATCTTGTTATCCTCGATGGCAACAATACAATACGTGCCTTGCAACTCTTTCTGTCACTGAGTAAGGACACCGCAAGATTGAACCCAAAGCCATGCACTTCTCCCATTGCAAGAACTACCAATCTAGTTGGCCAAACCAAACGGATAATTCGAAGAGACTTGCAAAGATAACTCAATCATACATAAAAGAATTCTGAGAAGAATCAAATATTTTCCATAGATAAGTTGGATCATAAACCCACAATTCATCGGTCTCAACAAACACTCCGCAAAAAGAAGATTACATCGAATAGATCTCCACGAGAGAGGGGGAGAACATTGTATTGAGATCCAAAAAGAGAGAAGAAGCCATCTAGCTACTAGCTATGGACCCGAAGGTCTGAAGTAAACTACTAACACTTCATCGGAGGGGCTATGGTGTTGATGTAGAAGCCCTCCGTGGTGGATGCCCCCTCCGGCGGAGCTCCGAAACAGGCCCCAAGATGGGATCTCGTGGATACAGAAGGTTGCGGCTGTGGAATTAGGTTTTTGGCTCCCCCTCTAATCATACGGGGATACGTAGGTATATATAGGAGGAAGGAGTACGTCAGTGGAGCTCCGAGGGGCCCACGAGGTAGGGGGCGTGCCCAGGGGGCGCCCTCCACCCTCGTGACCTCCTCGGAAGCTTCTTGGAGTAGGGTCCAAGTCTCCTGGATCACGTTCGGTGAGACAATCACGTTCCCGAAGGTTTCATTCCGTTTGGACTCCGTTTGATATTCCGTTTCTTCGAAATACTGAAATAGGCAAAAAAACAGCAATTCTGGGCTGGGCCTCCGGTTAATAGGTTAGTCCCAAAAATAATATAAAAGTGGAAAGTAAAGCCCAATATAGTCCAAAACAGTAGATAAAGTAGCATGGAGCAATCAAAAATTATAGATACGTTGGAGACGTATCAAGCATCCCCAAGCTTAATTCCTGCTCATCCTCGAGTAGGTAAATGATAAAAAAAAGAATTTTTGATGCGGAGTGATACTTTGGCATAATTTCAACGTAAATCTTCTTAATCATGGCATGAATATTCAGATGCGAAAGATTCAAGATAAAAGTTCATATTGACATAAAAATAATAATACTTCAAGCATACTAATCAAACAATTATGTCATCTCAATATAACATGGCCAAAGAAAGTTCATCCCTACAAAATCATATAGTTAGGCTATGCTTCATTTTCCTCACATAAAGATGTTCCCAACTTCTATACCCCCGATGACAAGCCAAGCAATTGTTTCATACTCAAATAATCACAAACTCTTTCAACCTTCACGCAATATATGAGCGCGAACCATGGATATAGCACTATGAGTGGAATAGAATATGATGATGGGGATTGTGTGGAGAAGACAAAAAAGGAGAAAGTCTCATATTGACGAGGATAATCAACGGGCTATGTAGATGCCCATCAATTGATGTCAACATGAGGAGTAGGGATTGCCATGCAACGGATGCACTAGAGCTATGAATGCTCAACAAAAGAAAACTAGTGGGTGTGCATCCAACTCGCTTGCTCACGAAGACCTAGGGCATTTTGTGGAAGCCCATCATTGGAATATACAAGCCAAGTTCTATAATTAAAAATTCCCACAAGTAGAAACAAGACAATTTATGAGACTCACTATATGAAAACATGGTGCTACTTTGAAGCACAAATATATGAGACTCACTACATGAAGAACAAGGTGCTATTTTGAAGCACGAGTGTGGTAAAAGGATAGTAACATTGCACCTTCTCTCTTTTTCTCTATCTTTTTTTATTGGCCTTTCTTTTTTTATTGGCCTTTCCCTTTTTTTTTGTCTGGAGTCTCATCCCGACTTGTGGGGGAATCATAGTCTCCATCATCCTTTTCCTCACTAGGGCAGTGCTCTAATAATGATGATCATCACACTTCTATTGATTACAACATAAGGATTACAACTAGAAACTAGAGCAAGATATGACTCTATATGAATGCCTCCGGCGGTGTACCGGGATGGTGCAATGAATCAAGAGTGACATGTATGGAAAATAATGCATGGTGGCTTTGCCACAAATACGATGTCAACTACAAGATCATGCAATGGCAATATGACAAAAGTAATGCATGTCACGATGATGATGGTGGAAGTTGCATGGCAATATATCTTGGAATGGCTATGGAAATGCCATGATAGGTAGGTATGGTGGCTGTTTTGAGGAAGATAAAAGGAGGTTTATGTGTGACAGAGCGTATCGTATCACGGGGTTTGGATGCACCGGCAAAGTTTGCACCAACTCTCAAGGTGAGAAAGGGCAATGCACGGTACCGAAGAGGCTAGCAATGGCGGAAAGGTAAAAGTGCGTATAATCCATGGACTCAACATTAGTCAAAAGAACCCATATACTTATTGAAAAAATTTAGAAGTCATCAAAAATTCAAATACTACGCGCATGCTCCTAGGGGGATAGATTGCTAGGAAAAGACCATCGCTCGTCCCCGACCGCCACTCATAAGGATGCACAAGCCAGGTACACTTCATGTTTCAAATTTGTTACACAACTTTAACCATACGTGCATGCTACGGGATTTGCTAACTTCAACACAAGTATTTCTCAAATTCACAACTATTCAAATAGCACGACTTTGATATTATCACCTCCATATCTCAACACAATTATCAAGCATCAAACTTAATTTAATTTACTCAAAAAAGAAAGTTTCACAAATCTTGAATACCAAGTATATTAACATTAAGCAAATTACCATGCTATTAATGACTCTCAAAATAATCTAAGTGAAGCATGAGAGATCAAGTTTCTTTAAAACAAATCCACCACCGTGCTCTAAAAGATCTAAGTGAAGCACTAGAGAAAAAATTATCACGCTCTAAAGATATAAGTGAAGCACATAGAGCAAAGCTATCAAGCTCAAAAGGTATAAGTGAAGCACATAGAGTATTCTAACAAATTCCAAATCATGTATGGCTCTCTCAAAAGGTGTGTACAGCAAGGATGATTGTGGTAAACTAACAAGCAAAGACATAAATAATACAAGACGCTCCAAGCAAAACACATATCATGTTGGTGAATAAAAATATAGCTCCAAGTAAATTACCGATGGAAGTGGACAAAAGAGGGGATGCCTTCCGGGGCATCCCCAAGCTTTGACTTTTTGGTGTCCTCGGATTATCTTGGGGCTGCCATGGGCATACCCAAGCTTAGGCTCTTGCCACTCCTAGTTCCATAATCCATCAAAAGAATTCACCCAAAACTTGAAAACTTCACAACACAAAACTCAACAGAAATCTCGTGAGCTCCGTTAGAGAAAGAAAACAAAAGACTACTTCAAGGTACTTTAATGAACTCATTTGTTATTTATATTGGTGTTAAACCTACTGTATTCCAACTTCTATATGGTTTATAAACTAATTTACTAGCCATAGATTCATCAAAATAAGCAAACAACACACGAAAAACAGAATCTGTCAAAAACAGAAGAGTCTGTAGTAATCTGTAACTAACGCAAACTTCTGGAACTCTAAAAATTCTACAAAAATAGGAAGTCCTGGAAAATTTGTTTATTGATCATCATCAAAAAGAATCAACGCAAAAGCTCGTTCCTGTGATTTATCAAAACTAAATTCGTGCGTGCAAAGTTTCTGTTTTTCAGCAGAATCAAATCAACTATCATCGTAGGTTATCCTATAGGTCTTACTTGGCACAAACACTAATTAAAACATAAAACCACATCCAAACAGAAGGTAGATGGGTTATTTATTCCTAAACAAAACCAAAAACAAAAAACACAAAATAAAATTGGGTTGCCTCCCAACAAGCGCTATCGTTTAACGCCCCTAGCTAGGCATAAAAGCAAGGATAGATCTAGGTTGTGCCGTAATAATAAGATAGATCTTGAAAGCTCATCTCGTATTCCCTATGTTCGGCAGAAAGTTTCCTTTGAGGCAAGCAAAAATAATCAAAAGGGCTAAATTTAGCGGGACAAAAATCCCCAAGATCAATCACGGGAGGAACAGGTTCCTCTCTTGGCCCTTCATAGTGCACAACTATTTCATCACTGAAAGCATTTTTTTGGCAAAATCTTTTGAGCTTATACTCGAGAGAGTATCCTAGCTCATTATTTCTAAGGGCAAAATCATTATTAAGCTCGTTAATGCAATCAACTAAGACATTGATAGGGACCTTTTTTCTAAGGTTTTCATTGAAAGCGACATAGTCCGAAGATTGAAAACGTCTAATTTCCTCTTGATCATAGAGGATTGCTTCTATGGGTGGACGACCGGCGTCCACCCTATAGTGCGAAAAGATTTCTTTGGCTTCTCTTATGATAAATCTAAATTCATGAGCCAAAAAGATAGTAACAGCACGCTTAATAGAAGAGTGCTCAATATTAGAGAATTCTAAGAAAATTCTCTGTATGCAAGGGTGCATATGCATAAATTGTCTTTCAAGTTCAACCACAAGCATGGCTATAGCGTCCGCAAGGCTACTGGTTCTATGAAGAATAGAACACACCATGGAAGGTAAATCACCGGCACAAGTAAAGAAATCTTGAATAACGCCTTTGCCAATGATGTTACCACTACCGATTCGAAACTTTTTGGTATGCAACATAGGAGGTTCATCGGCCGGAGCCTCGGGATTTTCTGTATTATCATTGTTGTCCATATCGACGATAATCTCCACAATTTCAGACATAGTGGTAGAAAAAGTAAGGCGGAAGAAAGCAAGCAAAAGGGAAAGGAGGAGGAGATTGGGAAAGAGAGGGCAAATAAAACGGCAAGGGTGAAGTGGGGGAGAGGAAAACGAGAGGCAAATGGCAAATAATGTAATGCGAGAGATAGGGATTGCGATGGGTACTTGGTATGTTGACTTTTGCTTAAGCCTCCCCGGCAACGGCGCCAGAAATTCTTCTTGCTACGTCTCGAGCTTGCGTTGGTTTTCCCCCAAGAGGAGAGGATGATGCAGCACAGTAGCGTAAGTATTTCCCTCAGTTTTTGAGAACCAAGGTATCAATCCAGTAGGAGTTCACGCGCAAGTCCCTCGTACCTGCACAACACGATAGCAACTCGCAACCAACGCTTAGGGGTTGTCAATCCCTTCACGGTTACTTACGAGCGTGAGATCTGATAGAGATAATATTTCTGGTACTTTTGATATAAAGATGCAAAGTAAAAAAGTAAAGGCAAAGTAAAAACAAAGCAAGTAAATAAAGTGATATAGATTGATATGATGAGAATAGACCCGGGGGCCATAGGTTTCACTAGTGGCTTCTCTCAAGAGCATAAGTATTCTATGGTGGGTGAACAAATTACTGTTGAGCAATTGATAGAATCGAGCAGTGTTATGAGGTTATCTAGGTATGATCATGTATATAGGCATCACGTCCGAGACAAGTAGATCGAAACGATTCTGCATCTACTACTATTACTCCACTCATCGACCGCTATCCAGCATGCATCTAGAGTATTAGGTTAAAAACAGAGTAACGCCTTAAGCAAGATGACATGATGTAGAGGAATAAATTCATGCAATATGATAAATACCCCATCTTGTTATCCTCGATGGCAACAATACAATACGTGCCTTGCAACTCTTTCTGTCACTGAGTAAGGACACCGCAAGATTGAACCCAAAGCCATGCACTTCTCCCATTGCAAGAACTACCAATCTAGTTGGCCAAACCAAACGGATAATTCGAAGAGACTTGCAAAGATAACTCAATCATACATAAAAGAATTCTGAGAAGAATCAAATATTTTCCATAGATAAGTTGGATCATAAACCCACAATTCACCGGTCTCAACAAACACTCCGCAAAAAGAAGATTACATCGAATAGATCTCCACGAGAGAGGGGGAGAACATTGTATTGAGATCCAAAAAGAGAGAAGAAGCCATCTAGCTACTAGCTATGGACCCGAAGGTCTGAAGTAAACTACTAACACTTCATCGGAGGGGCTATGGTGTTGATGTAGAAGCCCTCCGTGGTGGATGCCCCCTCCGGCGGAGCTCCGAAACAGGCCCCAAGATGGGATCTCATGGATACAGAAGGTTGCGGCTGTGGAATTAGGTTTTTGGCTCCCCCTCTAATCATACGGGGATACGTAGGTATATATAGGAGGAAGGAGTACGTCAGTGGAGCTCCGAGGGGCCCACGAGGTAGGGGGCGCGCCCAGGGGGGCGCCCTCCACCCTCGTGACCTCCTCGGAAGCTTCTTGGAGTAGGGTCCAAGTCTCCTGGATCACGTTCGGTGAGACAATCACGTTCCCGAAGGTTTCATTCCGTTTGGACTCCGTTTGATATTCCGTTTCTTCGAAATACTGAAATAGGCAAAAAAACAGCAATTCTGGGCTGGGCCTCCGGTTAATAGGTTAGTCCCAAAAATAATATAAAAGTGGAAAGTAAAGCCCAATATAGTCCAAAACAGTAGATAAAGTAGCATGGAGCAATCAAAAATTATAGATACATTGGAGACGTATCAAGCATCCCCAAGCTTAATTCCTGCTCATCCTCGAGTAGGTAAATGATAAAAAAAAAAGAATTTTTGATGCGGAGTGATACTTTGGCATAATTTCAACGTAAATCTTCTTAATCATGGCATGAATATTCAGATGCGAAAGATTCAAGATAAAAGTTCATATTGACATAAAAATAATAATACTTCAAGCATACTAATCAAACAATTATGTCATCTCAATATAACATGGCCAAAGAAAGTTCATCCCTACAAAATCATATAGTTAGGCTATGCTTCATTTTCCTCACATAAAGATGTTCCCAACTTCTATACCCCCGATGACAAGCCAAGCAATTGTTTCATACTCAAATAATCGCAAACTCTTTCAACCTTCACGCAATATATGAGCGCGAACCATGGATATAGCACTATGAGTGGAATAGAATATGATGATGGGGATTGTGTGGAGAAGACAAAAAAGGAGAAAGTCTCATATTGACGAGGATAATCAACGGGCTATGTAGATGCCCATCAATTGATGTCAACATGAGGAGTAGGGATTGCCATGCAACGGATGCACTAGAGCTATGAATGCTCAACAAAAGAAAACTAGTGGGTGTGCATCCAACTCGCTTGCTCACGAAGACCTAGGGCATTTTGTGGAAGCCCATCATTGGAATATACAAGCCAAGTTCTATAATTAAAAATTCCCACAAGTAGAAACAAGACAATTTATGAGACTCACTATATGAAAACATGGTGCTACTTTGAAGCACAAATATATGAGACTCACTACATGAAGAACAAGGTGCTATTTTGAAGCACGAGTGTGGTAAAAGGATAGTAACATTGCACCTTCTCTCTTTTTCTCTATCTTTTTTTATTGGCCTTTCTTTTTTTATTGGCCTTTCCCTTTTTTTTTGTCTGGAGTCTCATCCCGACTTGTGGGGGAATCATAGTCTCCATCATCCTTTTCCTCACTAGGGCAGTGCTCTAATAATGATGATCATCACACTTCTATTGATTACAACATAAGGATTACAACTAGAAACTAGAGCAAGATATGACTCTATATGAATGCCTCCGGCGGTGTACCGGGATGGTGCAATGAATCAAGAGTGACATGTATGGAAAATAATGCATGGTGGCTTTGCCACAAATACGATGTCAACTACAAGATCATGCAATGGCAATATGACAAAAGTAATGCATGTCACGATGATGATGGTGGAAGTTGCATGGCAATATATCTTGGAATGGCTATGGAAATGCCATGATAGGTAGGTATGGTGGCTGTTTTGAGGAAGATAAAAGGAGGTTTATGTGTGACAGAGCGTATCGTATCACGGGGTTTGGATGCACCGGCAAAGTTTGCACCAACTCTCAAGGTGAGAAAGGGCAATGCACGGTACCGAAGAGGCTAGCAATGGCGGAAAGGTAAAAGTGCGTATAATCCATGGACTCAACATTAGTCAAAAGAACCCATATACTTATTGAAAAAATTTAGAAGTCATCAAAAATTCAAATACTACGCGCATGCTCCTAGGGGGATAGATTGCTAGGAAAAGACCATCGCTCGTCCCCGACCGCCACTCATAAGGATGCACAAGCCAGGTACACTTCATGTTTCAAATTTGTTACACAACTTTAACCATACGTGCATGCTACGGGATTTGCTAACTTCAACACAAGTATTTCTCAAATTCACAACTATTCAAATAGCACGACTTTGATATTATCACCTCCATATCTCAACACAATTATCAAGCATCAAACTTAATTTAATTTACTCAAAAAAGAAAGTTTCACAAATCTTGAATACCAAGTATATTAACATTAAGCAAATTACCATGCTATTAATGACTCTCAAAATAATCTAAGTGAAGCATGAGAGATCAAGTTTCTTTAAAACAAATCCACCACCGTGCTCTAAAAGATCTAAGTGAAGCACTAGAGAAAAAATTATCACGCTCTAAAGATATAAGTGAAGCACATAGAGCAAAGCTATCAAGCTCAAAAGGTATAAGTGAAGCACATAGAGTATTCTAACAAATTCCAAATCATGTATGGCTCTCTCAAAAGGTGTGTACAGCAAGGATGATTGTGGTAAACTAACAAGCAAAGACATAAATAATACAAGACGCTCCAAGCAAAACACATATCATGTTGGTGAATAAAAATATAGCTCCAAGTAAATTACCGATGGAAGTGGACAAAAGAGGGGATGCCTTCCGGGGCATCCCCAAGCTTTGACTTTTTGGTGTCCTCGGATTATCTTGGGGCTGCCATGGGCATACCCAAGCTTAGGCTCTTGCCACTCCTTGTTCCATAATCCATCAAAAGAATTCACCCAAAACTTGAAAACTTCACAACACAAAACTCAACAGAAATCTCGTGAGCTCCGTTAGAGAAAGAAAACAAAAGACTACTTCAAGGTACTTTAATGAACTCATTTGTTATTTATATTTGTGTTAAACCTACTGTATTCCAACTTCTATATGGTTTATAAACTAATTTACTAGCCATAGATTCATCAAAATAAGCAAACAACACACGAAAAACAGAATCTGTCAAAAACAGAAGAGTCTGTAGTAATCTGTAACTAACGCAAACTTCTGGAACTCTAAAAATTCTACAAAAATAGGAAGTCCTGGAAAATTTTTTTATTGATCATCATCAAAAAGAATCAACGCAAAAGCTCGTTCCTGTGATTTATCAAAACTAAATTCGTGCGTGCAAAGTTTCTGTTTTTCAGCAGAATCAAATCAACTATCATCGTAGGTTATCCTATAGGTCTTACTTGGCACAAACACTAATTAAAACATAAAACCACATCCAAACAGAAGGTAGATGGGTTATTTATTCCTAAACAAAACCAAAAACAAAAAACACAAAATAAAATTGGGTTGCCTCCCAACAAGCGCTATCGTTTAACGCCCCTAGCTAGGCATAAATGCAAGGATAGATCTAGGTTGTGCCGTAATAATAAGATAGATCTTGAAAGCTCATCTCGTATTCCCTATGTTCGGCAGAAAGTTTCCTTTGAGGCAAGCAAAAATAATCAAAAGGGCTAAATTTAGCGGGACAAAAATCCCCAAGATCAATCACGGGAGGAACGGGTTCCTCTCTTGGCCCTTCATAGTGCACAACTATTTCATCACTGAAAGCATTTTTTTGGCAAAATCTTTTGAGCTTATACTCGAGAGAGTATCCTAGCTCATTATTTCTAAGGGCAAAATCATTATTAAGCTCGTTAATGCAATCAACTAAGACATTGATAGGGACCTTTTTTCTAAGGTTTTCATTGAAAGCGACATAGTCCGAAGATTGAAAACGTCTAATTTCCTCTTGATCATAGAGGATTGCTTCTATGGGTGGACGACCGGCGTCCACCCTATAGTGCGAAAAGATTTCTTTGGCTTCTCTTATGATAAATCTAAATTCATGAGCCAAAAAGATAGTAACAGCACGCTTAATAGAAGAGTGCTCAATATTAGAGAATTCTAAGAAAATTCTCTGTATGCAAGGGTGCATATGCATAAATTGTCTTTCAAGTTCAACCACAAGCATGGCTATAGCGTCCGCAAGGCTACTGGTTCTATGAAGAATAGAACACACCATGGAAGGTAAATCACCGGCACAAGTAAAGAAATCTTGAATAACGCCTTTGCCAATGATGTTACCACTACCGATTCGAAACTTTTTGGTATGCAACATAGGAGGTTCATCGGCCGGAGCCTCGGGATTTTCTGTATTATCATTGTTGTCCATATCGACGATAATCTCCCCAATTTCAGACATAGTGGTAGAAAAAGTAAGGCGGAAGAAAGCAAGCAAAAGGGAAAGGAGGAGGAGATTGGGAAAGAGAGGGCGAATAAAACGGCAAGGGTGAAGTGGGGGAGAGGAAAACGAGAGGCAAATGGCAAATAATGTAATGCGAGAGATAGGGATTGCGATGGGTACTTGGTATGTTGACTTTTGCTTAAGCCTCCTCGGCAACGGCGCCAGAAATTCTTCTTGCTACGTCTCGAGCTTGCGTTGGTTTTCCCCCAAGAGGAGAGGATGATGCAGCACAGTAGCGTAAGTATTTCCCTCAGTTTTTGAGAACCAAGGTATCAATCCAGTAGGAGTTCACGCGCAAGTCCCTCGTACCTGCACAACACGATAGCAACTCGCAACCAACGCTTAGGGGTTGTCAATCCCTTCACGGTTACTTACGAGCGTGAGATCTGATAGAGATAATATTTCTGGTACTTTTGATATAAAGATGCAAAGTAAAAAAGTAAAGGCAAAGTAAAAACAAAGCAAGTAAATAAAGTGATATAGATTGATATGATGAGAATAGACCCGGGGGCCATAGGTTTCACTAGTGGCTTCTCTCAAGAGCATAAGTATTCTATGGTGGGTGAACAAATTACTGTTGAGCAATTGATAGAATCGAGCAGTGTTATGAGGTTATCTAGGTATGATCATGTATATAGGCATCACGTCCGAGACAAGTAGATCAAAACGATTCTGCATCTACTACTATTACTCCACTCATCGACCGCTATCCAGCATGCATCTAGAGTATTAGGTTAAAAACAGAGTAACGCCTTAAGCAAGATGACATGATGTAGAGGAATAAATTCATGCAATATGATAAATACCCCATCTTGTTATCCTCGATGGCAACAATACAATACGTGCCTTGCAACTCTTTCTGTCACTGAGTAAGGACACCGCAAGATTGAACCCAAAGCCATGCACTTCTCCCATTGCAAGAACTACCAATCTAGTTGGCCAAACCAAACGGATAATTCGAAGAGACTTGCAAAGATAACTCAATCATACATAAAAGAATTCTGAGAAGAATCAAATATTTTCCATAGATAAGTTGGATCATAAACCCACAATTCATCGGTCTCAACAAACACTCCGCAAAAAGAAGATTACATCGAATAGATCTCCACGAGAGAGGGGGAGAACATTGTATTGAGATCCAAAAAGAGAGAAGAAGCCATCTAGCTACTAGCTATGGACCCGAAGGTCTGAAGTAAACTACTAACACTTCATCGGAGGGGCTATGGTGTTGATGTAGAAGCCCTCCGTGGTGGATGCCCCCTCCGGCGGAGCTCCGAAACAGGCCCCAAGATGGGATCTCGTGGATACAGAAGGTTGCGGCTGTGGAATTAGGTTTTTGGCTCCCCCTCTAATCATACGGGGATACGTAGGTATATATAGGAGGAAGGAGTACGTCAGTGGAGCTCCGAGGGGCCCACGAGGTAGGGGGCGCGCCCAGGGGGGCGCCCTCCACCCTCGTGACCTCCTCGGAAGCTTCTTGGAGTAGGGTCCAAGTCTCCTGGATCACGTTCGGTGAGACAATCACGTTCCCGAAGGTTTCATTCTGTTTGGACTCCGTTTGATATTCCGTTTCTTCGAAATACTGAAATAGGCAAAAAAACAGCAATTCTGGGCTGGGCCTCCGGTTAATAGGTTAGTCCCAAAAATAATATAAAAGTGGAAAGTAAAGCCCAATATAGTCCAAAACAGTAGATAAAGTAGCATGGAGCAATCAAAAATTATAGATACGTTGGAGACGTATCAAGCATCCCCAAGCTTAATTCCTGCTCATCCTCGAGTAGGTAAATGATAAAAAAAAAGAATTTTTGATGCGGAGTGATACTTTGGCATAATTTCAACGTAAATCTTCTTAATCATGGCATGAATATTCAGATGCGAAAGATTCAAGATAAAAGTTCATATTGACATAAAAATAATAATACTTCAAGCATACTAATCAAACAATTATGTCATCTCAATATAACATGGCCAAAGAAAGTTCATCCCTACAAAATCATATAGTTAGGCTATGCTTCATTTTCCTCACATAAAGATGTTCCCAACTTCTATACCCCCGATGACAAGCCAAGCAATTGTTTCATACTCAAATAATCGCAAACTCTTTCAACCTTCACGCAATATATGAGCGCGAACCATGGATATAGCACTATGAGTGGAATAGAATATGATGATGGGGATTGTGTGGAGAAGACAAAAAAGGAGAAAGTCTCATATTGACGAGGATAATCAACGGGCTATGTAGATGCCCATCAATTGATGTCAACATGAGGAGTAGGGATTGCCATGCAACGGATGCACTAGAGCTATGAATGCTCAACAAAAGAAAACTAGTGGGTGTGCATCCAACTCGCTTGCTCACGAAGACCTAGGGCATTTTGTGGAAGCCCATCATTGGAATATACAAGCCAAGTTCTATAATTAAAAATTCCCACAAGTAGAAACAAGACAATTTATGAGACTCACTATATGAAAACATGGTGCTACTTTGAAGCACAAATATATGAGACTCACTACATGAAGAACAAGGTGCTATTTTGAAGCACGAGTGTGGTAAAAGGATAGTAACATTGCACCTTCTCTCTTTTTCTCTATCTTTTTTTATTGGCCTTTCTTTTTTTATTGGCCTTTCCCTTTTTTTTTTGTCTGGAGTCTCATCCCGACTTGTGGGGGAATCATAGTCTCCATCATCCTTTTCCTCACTAGGGCAGTGCTCTAATAATGATGATCATCACACTTCTATTGATTACAACATAAGGATTACAACTAGAAACTAGAGCAAGATATGACTCTATATGAATGCCTCCGGCGGTGTACCGGGATGGTGCAATGAATCAAGAGTGACATGTATGGAAAATAATGCATGGTGGCTTTGCCACAAATACGATGTCAACTACAAGATCATGCAATGGCAATATGACAAAAGTAATGCATGTCACGATGATGATGGTGGAAGTTGCATGGCAATATATCTTGGAATGGCTATGGAAATGCCATGATAGGTAGGTATGGTGGCTGTTTTGAGGAAGATAAAAGGAGGTTTATGTGTGACAGAGCGTATCGTATCACGGGGTTTGGATGCACCGGCAAAGTTTGCACCAACTCTCAAGGTGAGAAAGGGCAATGCACGGTACCGAAGAGGCTAGCAATGGCGGAAAGGTAAAAGTGCGTATAATCCATGGACTCAACATTAGTCAAAAGAACCCATATACTTATTGAAAAAATTTAGAAGTCATCAAAAATTCAAATACTACGCGCATGCTCCTAGGGGGATAGATTGCTAGGAAAAGACCATCGCTCGTCCCCGACCGCCACTCATAAGGATGCACAAGCCAGGTACACTTCATGTTTCAAATTTGTTACACAACTTTAACCATACGTGCATGCTACGGGATTTGCTAACTTCAACACAAGTATTTCTCAAATTCACAACTATTCAAATAGCACGACTTTGATATTATCACCTCCATATCTCAACACAATTATCAAGCATCAAACTTAATTTAATTTACTCAAAAAAGAAAGTTTCACAAATCTTGAATACCAAGTATATTAACATTAAGCAAATTACCATGCTATTAATGACTCTCAAAATAATCTAAGTGAAGCATGAGAGATCAAGTTTCTTTAAAACAAATCCACCACCGTGCTCTAAAAGATCTAAGTGAAGCACTAGAGAAAAAATTATCACGCTCTAAAGATATAAGTGAAGCACATAGAGCAAAGCTATCAAGCTCAAAAGGTATAAGTGAAGCACATAGAGTATTCTAACAAATTCCAAATCATGTATGGCTCTCTCAAAAGGTGTGTACAGCAAGGATGATTGTGGTAAACTAACAAGCAAAGACATAAATAATACAAGACGCTCCAAGCAAAACACATATCATGTTGGTGAATAAAAATATAGCTCCAAGTAAATTACCGATGGAAGTGGACAAAAGAGGGGATGCCTTCCGGGGCATCCCCAAGCTTTGACTTTTTGGTGTCCTCGGATTATCTTGGGGCTGCCATGGGCATACCCAAGCTTAGGCTCTTGCCACTCCTTGTTCCATAATCCATCAAAAGAATTCACCCAAAACTTGAAAACTTCACAACACAAAACTCAACAGAAATCTCGTGAGCTCCGTTAGAGAAAGAAAACAAAAGACTACTTCAAGGTACTTTAATGAACTCATTTGTTATTTATATTGGTGTTAAACCTACTGTATTCCAACTTCTATATGGTTTATAAACTAATTTACTAGCCATAGATTCATCAAAATAAGCAAACAACACACGAAAAACAGAATCTGTCAAAAACAGAAGAGTCTGTAGTAATCTGTAACTAACGCAAACTTCTGGAACTCTAAAAATTCTACAAAAATAGGAAGTCCTGGAAAATTTGTTTATTGATCATCATCAAAAAGAATCAACGCAAAAGCTCGTTCCTGTGATTTATCAAAACTAAATTCGTGCGTGCAAAGTTTCTGTTTTTCAGCAGAATCAAATCAACTATCATCGTAGGTTATCCTATAGGTCTTACTTGGCACAAACACTAATTAAAACATAAAACCACATCCAAACAGAAGGTAGATGGGTTATTTATTCCTAAACAAAACCAAAAACAAAAAACACAAAATAAAATTGGGTTGCCTCCCAACAAGCGCTATCGTTTAACGCCCCTAGCTAGGCATAAAAGCAAGGATAGATCTAGGTTGTGCCGTAATAATAAGATAGATCTTGAAAGCTCATCTCGTATTCCCTATGTTCGGCAGAAAGTTTCCTTTGAGGCAAGCAAAAATAATCAAAAGGGCTAAATTTAGCGGGACAAAAATCCCCAAGATCAATCACGGGAGGAACGGGTTCCTCTCTTGGCCCTTCATAGTGCACAACTATTTCATCACTGAAAGCATTTTTTTGGCAAAATCTTTTGAGCTTATACTCGAGAGAGTATCCTAGCTCATTATTTCTAAGGGCAAAATCATTATTAAGCTCGTTAATGCAATCAACTAAGACATTGATAGGGACCTTTTTTCTAAGGTTTTCATTGAAAGCGACATAGTCCGAAGATTGAAAACGTCTAATTTCCTCTTGATCATAGAGGATTGCTTCTATGGGTGGACGACCGGCGTCCACCCTATAGTGCGAAAAGATTTCTTTGGCTTCTCTTATGATAAATCTAAATTCATGAGCCAAAAAGATAGTAACAGCACGCTTAATAGAAGAGTGCTCAATATTAGAGAATTCTAAGAAAATTCTCTGTATGCAAGGGTGCATATGCATAAATTGTCTTTCAAGTTCAACCACAAGCATGGCTATAGCGTCCGCAAGGCTACTGGTTCTATGAAGAATAGAACACACCATGGAAGGTAAATCACCGGCACAAGTAAAGAAATCTTGAATAACGCCTTTGCCAATGATGTTACCACTACCGATTCGAAACTTTTTGGTATGCAACATAGGAGGTTCATCGGCCGGAGCCTCGGGATTTTCTGTATTATCATTGTTGTCCATATCGACGATAATCTCCCCAATTTCAGACATAGTGGTAGAAAAAGTAAGGCGGAAGAAAGCAAGCAAAAGGGAAAGGAGGAGGAGATTGGGAAAGAGAGGGCGAATAAAACGGCAAGGGTGAAGTGGGGGAGAGGAAAACGAGAGGCAAATGGCAAATAATGTAATGCGAGAGATAGGGATTGCGATGGGTACTTGGTATGTTGACTTTTGCTTAAGCCTCCCCGGCAACGGCGCCAGAAATTCTTCTTGCTACGTCTCGAGCTTGCGTTGGTTTTCCCCCAAGAGGAGAGGATGATGCAGCACAGTAGCGTAAGTATTTCCCTCAGTTTTTGAGAACCAAGGTATCAATCCAGTAGGAGTTCACGCGCAAGTCCCTCGTACCTGCACAACACGATAGCAACTCGCAACCAACGCTTAGGGGTTGTCAATCCCTTCACGGTTACTTACGAGCGTGAGATCTGATAGAGATAATATTTCTGGTACTTTTGATATAAAGATGCAAAGTAAAAAAGTAAAGGCAAAGTAAAAACAAAGCAAGTAAATAAAGTGATATAGATTGATATGATGAGAATAGACCCGGGGGCCATAGGTTTCACTAGTGGCTTCTCTCAAGAGCATAAGTATTCTATGGTGGGTGAACAAATTACTGTTGAGCAATTGATAGAATCGAGCAGTGTTATGAGGTTATCTAGGTATGATCATGTATATAGGCATCACGTCCGAGACAAGTAGATCAAAACGATTCTGCATCTACTACTATTACTCCACTCATCGACCGCTATCCAGCATGCATCTAGAGTATTAGGTTAAAAACAGAGTAACGCCTTAAGCAAGATGACATGATGTAGAGGAATAAATTCATGCAATATGATAAATACCCCATCTTGTTATCCTCGATGGCAACAATACAATACATGCCTTGCAACTCTTTCTGTCACTGAGTAAGGACACCGCAAGATTGAACCCAAAGCCATGCACTTCTCCCATTGCAAGAACTACCAATCTAGTTGGCCAAACCAAACGGATAATTCGAAGAGACTTGCAAAGATAACTCAATCATACATAAAAGAATTCTGAGAAGAATCAAATATTTTCCATAGATAAGTTGGATCATAAACCCACAATTCATCGGTCTCAACAAACACTCCGCAAAAAGAAGATTACATCGAATAGATCTCCACGAGAGAGGGGGAGAACATTGTATTGAGATCCAAAAAGAGAGAAGAAGCCATCTAGCTACTAGCTATGGACCCGAAGGTCTGAAGTAAACTACTAACACTTCATCGGAGGGGCTATGGTGTTGATGTAGAAGCCCTCCGTGGTGGATGCCCCCTCCGGCGGAGCTCCGAAACAGGCCCCAAGATGGGATCTCGTGGATACAGAAGGTTGCGGCTGTGGAATTAGGTTTTTGGCTCCCCCTCTAATCATACGGGGATACGTAGGTATATATAGGAGGAAGGAGTACGTCAGTGGAGCTCCGAGGGGCCCACGAGGTAGGGGGCGCGCCCAGGGGGGCGCCCTCCACCCTCGTGACCTCCTCGGAAGCTTCTTGGAGTAGGGTCCAAGTCTCCTGGATCACGTTCGGTGAGACAATCACGTTCCCGAAGGTTTCATTCCGTTTGGACTCCGTTTGATATTCCGTTTCTTCGAAATACTGAAATAGGCAAAAAAACAGCAATTCTGGGCTGGGCCTCCGGTTAATAGGTTAGTCCCAAAAATAATATAAAAGTGGAAAGTAAAGCCCAATATAGTCCAAAACAGTAGATAAAGTAGCATGGAGCAATCAAAAATTATAGATACGTTGGAGACGTATCAAGCATCCCCAAGCTTAATTCCTGCTCATCCTCGAGTAGGTAAATGATAAAAAAAAAGAATTTTTGATGCGGAGTGATACTTTGGCATAATTTCAACGTAAATCTTCTTAATCATGGCATGAATATTCAGATGCGAAAGATTCAAGATAAAAGTTCATATTGACATAAAAATAATAATACTTCAAGCATACTAATCAAACAATTATGTCATCTCAATATAACATGGCCAAAGAAAGTTCATCCCTACAAAATCATATAGTTAGGCTATGCTTCATTTTCCTCACATAAAGATGTTCCCAACTTCTATACCCCCGATGACAAGCCAAGCAATTGTTTCATACTCAAATAATCGCAAACTCTTTCAACCTTCACGCAATATATGAGCGCGAACCATGGATATAGCACTATGAGTGGAATAGAATATGATGATGGGGATTGTGTGGAGAAGACAAAAAAGGAGAAAGTCTCATATTGACGAGGATAATCAACGGGCTATGTAGATGCCCATCAATTGATGTCAACATGAGGAGTAGGGATTGCCATGCAACGGATGCACTAGAGCTATGAATGCTCAACAAAAGAAAACTAGTGGGTGTGCATCCAACTCGCTTGCTCACGAAGACCTAGGGCATTTTGTGGAAGCCCATCATTGGAATATACAAGCCAAGTTCTATAATTAAAAATTCCCACAAGTAGAAACAAGACAATTTATGAGACTCACTATATGAAAACATGGTGCTACTTTGAAGCACAAATATATGAGACTCACTACATGAAGAACAAGGTGCTATTTTGAAGCACGAGTGTGGTAAAAGGATAGTAACATTGCACCTTCTCGCTTTTTCTCTATCTTTTTTTATTGGCCTTTCTTTTTTTATTGGCCTTTCCCTTTTTTTTTGTCTGGAGTCTCATCCCGACTTGTGGGGGAATCATAGTCTCCATCATCCTTTTCCTCACTAGGGCAGTGCTCTAATAATGATGATCATCACACTTCTATTGATTACAACATAAGGATTACAACTAGAAACTAGAGCAAGATATGACTCTATATGAATGCCTCCGGCGGTGTACCGGGATGGTGCAATGAATCAAGAGTGACATGTATGGAAAATAATGCATGGTGGCTTTGCCACAAATACGATGTCAACTACAAGATCATGCAATGGCAATATGACAAAAGTAATGCATGTCACGATGATGATGGTGGAAGTTGCATGGCAATATATCTTGGAATGGCTATGGAAATGCCATGATAGGTAGGTATGGTGGCTGTTTTGAGGAAGATAAAAGGAGGTTTATGTGTGACAGAGCGTATCGTATCACGGGGTTTGGATGCACCGGCAAAGTTTGCACCAACTCTCAAGGTGAGAAAGGGCAATGCACGGTACCGAAGAGGCTAGCAATGGCGGAAAGGTAAAAGTGCGTATAATCCATGGACTCAACATTAGTCAAAAGAACCCATATACTTATTGAAAAAATTTAGAAGTCATCAAAAATTCAAATACTACGCGCATGCTCCTAGGGGGATAGATTGCTAGGAAAAGACCATCGCTCGTCCCCGACCGCCACTCATAAGGATGCACAAGCCAGGTACACTTCATGTTTCAAATTTGTTACACAACTTTAACCATACGTGCATGCTACGGGATTTGCTAACTTCAACACAAGTATTTCTCAAATTCACAACTATTCAAATAGCACGACTTTGATATTATCACCTCCATATCTCAACACAATTATCAAGCATCAAACTTAATTTAATTTACTCAAAAAAGAAAGTTTCACAAATCTTGAATACCAAGTATATTAACATTAAGCAAATTACCATGCTATTAATGACTCTCAAAATAATCTAAGTGAAGCATGAGAGATCAAGTTTCTTTAAAACAAATCCACCACCGTGCTCTAAAAGATCTAAGTGAAGCACTAGAGAAAAAATTATCACGCTCTAAAGATATAAGTGAAGCACATAGAGCAAAGCTATCAAGCTCAAAAGGTATAAGTGAAGCACATAGAGTATTCTAACAAATTCCAAATCATGTATGGCTCTCTCAAAAGGTGTGTACAGCAAGGATGATTGTGGTAAACTAACAAGCAAAGACATAAATAATACAAGACGCTCCAAGCAAAACACATATCATGTTGGTGAATAAAAATATAGCTCCAAGTAAATTACCGATGGAAGTGGACAAAAGAGGGGATGCCTTCCGGGGCATCCCCAAGCTTTGACTTTTTGGTGTCCTCGGATTATCTTGGGGCTGCCATGGGCATACCCAAGCTTAGGCTCTTGCCACTCCTTGTTCCATAATCCATCAAAAGAATTCACCCAAAACTTGAAAACTTCACAACACAAAACTCAACAGAAATCTCGTGAGCTCCGTTAGAGAAAGAAAACAAAAGACTACTTCAAGGTACTTTAATGAACTCATTTGTTATTTATATTGGTGTTAAACCTACTGTATTCCAACTTCTATATGGTTTATAAACTAATTTACTAGCCATAGATTCATCAAAATAAGCAAACAACACACGAAAAACAAAATCTGTCAAAAACAGAAGAGTCTGTAGTAATCTGTAACTAACGCAAACTTCTGGAACTCTAAAAATTCTACAAAAATAGGAAGTCCTGGAAAATTTGTTTATTGATCATCATCAAAAAGAATCAACGCAAAAGCTCGTTCCTGTGATTTATCAAAACTAAATTCGTGCGTGCAAAGTTTCTGTTTTTCAGCAGAATCAAATCAACTATCATCGTAGGTTATCCTATAGGTCTTACTTGGCACAAACACTAATTAAAACATAAAACCACATCCAAACAGAAGTTAGATGGGTTATTTATTCCTAAACAAAACCAAAAACAAAAAACACAAAATAAAATTGGGTTGCCTCCCAACAAGCGCTGTCGTTTAACGCCCCTAGCTAGGCATAAAAGCAAGGATAGATCTAGGTTGTGCCGTAATAATAAGATAGATCTTGAAAGCTCATCTCGTATTCCCTATGTTCGGCAGAAAGTTTCCTTTGAGGCAAGCAAATATAATCAAAAGGGCTAAATTTAGCGGGACAAAAATCCCCAAGATCAATCACGGGAGGAACGGGTTCCTCTCTTGGCCCTTCATAGTGCACAACTATTTCATCACTGAAAGCATTTTTTTGGCAAAATCTTTTGAGCTTATACTCGAGAGAGTATCCTAGCTCATTATTTCTAAGGGCAAAATCATTATTAAGCTCGTTAATGCAATCAACTAAGACATTGATAGGGACCTTTTTTCTAAGGTTTTCATTGAAAGCGACATAGTCCGAAGATTGAAAACGTCTAATTTCCTCTTGATCATAGAGGATTGCTTCTATGGGTGGACGACCGGCGTCCACCCTATAGTGCGAAAAGATTTCTTTGGCTTCTCTTATGATAAATCTAAATTCATGAGCCAAAAAGATAGTAACAGCACGCTTAATAGAAGAGTGCTCAATATTAGAGAATTCTAAGAAAATTCTCTGTATGCAAGGGTGCATATGCATAAATTGTCTTTCAAGTTCAACCACAAGCATGGCTATAGCGTCCGCAAGGCTACTGGTTCTATGAAGAATAGAACACACCATGGAAGGTAAATCACCGGCACAAGTAAAGAAATCTTGAATAACGCCTTCGCCAATGATGTTACCACTACCGATTCGAAACTTTTTGGTATGCAACATAGGAGGTTCATCGGCCGGAGCCTCGGGATTTTCTGTATTATCATTGTTGTCCATATCGACGATAATCTCCCCAATTTCAGACATAGTGGTAGAAAAAGTAAGGCGGAAGAAAGCAAGCAAAAGGGAAAGGAGGAGGAGATTGGGAAAGAGAGGGCGAATAAAACGGCAAGGGTGAAGTGGGGGAGAGGAAAACGAGAGGCAAATGGCAAATAATGTAATGCGAGAGATAGGGATTGCGATGGGTACTTGGTATGTTGACTTTTGCTTAAGCCTCCCCGGCAACGGCGCCAGAAATTCTTCTTGCTACGTCTCGAGCTTGCGTTGGTTTTCCCCCAAGAGGAGAGGATGATGCAGCACAGTAGCGTAAGTATTTCCCTCAGTTTTTGAGAACCAAGGTATCAATCCAGTAGGAGTTCACGCGCAAGTCCCTCGTACCTGCACAACACGATAGCAACTCGCAACCAACGCTTAGGGGTTGTCAATCCCTTCACGGTTACTTACGAGCGTGAGATCTGATAGAGATAATATTTCTGGTACTTTTGATATAAAGATGCAAAGTAAAAAAGTAAAGGCAAAGTAAAAACAAAGCAAGTAAATAAAGTGATATAGATTGATATGATGAGAATAGACCCGGGGGCCATAGGTTTCACTAGTGGCTTCTCTCAAGAGCATAAGTATTCTATGGTGGGTGAACAAATTACTGTTGAGCAATTGATAGAATCGAGCAGTGTTATGAGGTTATCTAGGTATGATCATGTATATAGGCATCACGTCCGAGACAAGTAGATCGAAACGATTCTGCATCTACTACTATTACTCCACTCATCGACCGCTATCCAGCATGCATCTAGAGTATTAGGTTAAAAACAGAGTAACGCCTTAAGCAAGATGACATGATGTAGAGGAATAAATTCATGCAATATGATAAATACCCCATCTTGTTATCCTCGATGGCAACAATACAATACGTGCCTTGCAACTCTTTCTGTCACTGAGTAAGGACACCGCAAGATTGAACCCAAAGCCATGCACTTCTCCCATTGCAAGAACTACCAATCTAGTTGGCCAAACCAAACGGATAATTCGAAGAGACTTGCAAAGATAACTCAATCATACATAAAAGAATTCTGAGAAGAATCAAATATTTTCCATAGATAAGTTGGATCATAAACCCACAATTCATCGGTCTCAACAAACACTCCGCAAAAAGAAGATTACATCGAATAGATCTCCACGAGAGAGGGGGAGAACATTGTATTGAGATCCAAAAAGAGAGAAGAAGCCATCTAGCTACTAGCTATGGACCCGAAGGTCTGAAGTAAACTACTAACACTTCATCGGAGGGGCTATGGTGTTGATGTAGAAGCCCTCCGTGGTGGATGCCCCCTCCGGCGGAGCTCCGAAACAGGCCCCAAGATGGGATCTCGTGGATACAGAAGGTTGCGGCTGTGGAATTAGGTTTTTGGCTCCCCCTCTAATCATACGGGGATACGTAGGTATATATAGGAGGAAGGAGTACGTCAGTGGAGCTCCGAGGGGCCCACGAGGTAGGGGGCGCGCCCAGGGGGGCGCCCTCCACCCTCGTGACCTCCTCGGAAGCTTCTTGGAGTAGGGTCCAAGTCTCCTGGATCACGTTCGGTGAGACAATCACGTTCCCGAAGGTTTCATTCCGTTTGGACTCCGTTTGATATTCCGTTTCTTCGAAATACTGAAATAGGCAAAAAAACAGCAATTCTGGGCTGGGCCTCCGGTTAATAGGTTAGTCCCAAAAATAATATAAAAGTGGAAAGTAAAGCCCAATATAGTCCAAAACAGTAGATAAAGTAGCATGGAGCAATCAAAAATTATAGATACGTTGGAGACGTATCAAGCATCCCCAAGCTTAATTCCTGCTCATCCTCGAGTAGGTAAATGATAAAAAAAAAGAATTTTTGATGCGGAGTGATACTTTGGCATAATTTCAACGTAAATCTTCTTAATCATGGCATGAATATTCAGATGCGAAAGATTCAAGATAAAAGTTCATATTGACATAAAAATAATAATACTTCAAGCATACTAATCAAACAATTATGTCATCTCAATATAACATGGCCAAAGAAAGTTCATCCCTACAAAATCATATAGTTAGGCTATGCTTCATTTTCCTCACATAAAGATGTTCCCAACTTCTATACCCCCGATGACAAGCCAAGCAATTGTTTCATACTCAAATAATCGCAAACTCTTTCAACCTTCACGCAATATATGAGCGCGAACCATGGATATAGCACTATGAGTGGAATAGAATATGATGATGGGGATTGTGTGGAGAAGACAAAAAAGGAGAAAGTCTCATATTGACGAGGATAATCAACGGGCTATGTAGATGCCCATCAATTGATGTCAACATGAGGAGTAGGGATTGCCATGCAACGGATGCACTAGAGCTATGAATGCTCAACAAAAGAAAACTAGTGGGTGTGCATCCAACTCGCTTGCTCACGAAGACCTAGGGCATTTTGTGGAAGCCCATCATTGGAATATACAAGCCAAGTTCTATAATTAAAAATTCCCACAAGTAGAAACAAGACAATTTATGAGACTCACTATATGAAAACATGGTGCTACTTTGAAGCACAAATATATGAGACTCACTACATGAAGAACAAGGTGCTATTTTGAAGCACGAGTGTGGTAAAAGGATAGTAACATTGCACCTTCTCTCTTTTTCTCTATCTTTTTTTATTGGCCTTTCTTTTTTTATTGGCCTTTCCCTTTTTTTTTGTCTGGAGTCTCATCCCGACTTGTGGGGGAATCATAGTCTCCATCATCCTTTTCCTCACTAGGGCAGTGCTCTAATAATGATGATCATCACACTTCTATTGATTACAACATAAGGATTACAACTAGAAACTAGAGCAAGATATGACTCTATATGAATGCCTCCGGCGGTGTACCGGGATGGTGCAATGAATCAAGAGTGACATGTATGGAAAATAATGCATGGTGGCTTTGCCACAAATACGATGTCAACTACAAGATCATGCAATGGCAATATGACAAAAGTAATGCATGTCACGATGATGATGGTGGAAGTTGCATGGCAATATATCTTGGAATGGCTATGGAAATGCCATGATAGGTAGGTATGGTGGCTGTTTTGAGGAAGATAAAAGGAGGTTTATGTGTGACAGAGCGTATCGTATCACGGGGTTTGGATGCACCGGCAAAGTTTGCACCAACTCTCAAGGTGAGAAAGGGCAATGCACGGTACCGAAGAGGCTAGCAATGGCGGAAAGGTAAAAGTGCGTATAATCCATGGACTCAACATTAGTCAAAAGAACCCATATACTTATTGAAAAAATTTAGAAGTCATCAAAAATTCAAATACTACGCGCATGCTCCTAGGGGGATAGATTGCTAGGAAAAGACCATCGCTCGTCCCCGACCGCCACTCATAAGGATGCACAAGCCAGGTACACTTCATGTTTCAAATTTGTTACACAACTTTAACCATACGTGCATGCTACGGGATTTGCTAACTTCAACACAAGTATTTCTCAAATTCACAACTATTCAAATAGCACGACTTTGATATTATCACCTCCATATCTCAACACAATTATCAAGCATCAAACTTAATTTAATTTACTCAAAAAAGAAAGTTTCACAAATCTTGAATACCAAGTATATTAACATTAAGCAAATTACCATGCTATTAATGACTCTCAAAATAATCTAAGTGAAGCATGAGAGATCAAGTTTCTTTAAAACAAATCCACCACCGTGCTCTAAAAGATCTAAGTGAAGCACTAGAGAAAAAATTATCACGCTCTAAAGATATAAGTGAAGCACATAGAGCAAAGCTATCAAGCACAAAAGGTATAAGTGAAGCACATAGAGTATTCTAACAAATTACAAATCATGTATGGCTCTCTCAAAAGGTGTGTACAGCAAGGATGATTGTGGTAAACTAACAAGCAAAGACATAAATAATACAAGACGCTCCAAGCAAAACACATATCATGTTGGTGAATAAAAATATAGCTCCAAGTAAATTACCGATGGAAGTGGACAAAAGAGGGGATGCCTTCCGGGGCATCCTCAAGCTTTGACTTTTTGGTGTCCTCGGATTATCTTGGGGCTGCCATGGGCATACCCAAGCTTAGGCTCTTGCCACTCCTTGTTCCATAATCCATCAAAAGAATTCACCCAAAACTTGAAAACTTCACAACACAAAACTCAACAGAAATCTCGTGAGCTCCGTTAGAGAAAGAAAACAAAAGACTACTTCAAGGTACTTTAATGAACTCATTTGTTATTTATATTGGTGTTAAACCTACTGTATTCCAACTTCTATATGGTTTATAAACTAATTTACTAGCCATAGATTCATCAAAATAAGCAAACAACACACGAAAAACAGAATCTGTCAAAAACAGAAGAGTCTGTAGTAATCTGTAACTAACGCAAACTTCTGGAACTCTAAAAATTCTACAAAAATAGGAAGTCCTGGAAAATTTGTTTATTGATCATCATCAAAAAGAATCAACGCAAAAGCTCGTTCCTGTGATTTATCAAAACTAAATTCGTGCGTGCAAAGTTTCTGTTTTTCAGCAGAATCAAATCAACTATCATCGTAGGTTATCCTATAGGTCTTACTTGGCACAAACACTAATTAAAACATAAAACCACATCCAAACAGAAGGTAGATGGGTTATTTATTCCTAAACAAAACCAAAAACAAAAAACACAAAATAAAATTGGGTTGCCTCCCAACAAGCGCTATCGTTTAACGCCCCTAGCTAGGCATAAAAGCAAGGATAGATCTAGGTTGTGCCGTAATAATAAGATAGATCTTGAAAGCTCATCTCGTATTCCCTATGTTCGGCAGAAAGTTTCCTTTGAGGCAAGCAAAAATAATCAAAAGGGCTAAATTTAGCGGGACAAAAATCCCCAAGATCAATCACGGGAGGAACGGGTTCCTCTCTTGGCCCTTCATAGTGCACAACTATTTCATCACTGAAAGCATTTTTTTGGCAAAATCTTTTGAGCTTATACTCGAGAGAGTATCCTAGCTCATTATTTCTAAGGGCAAAATCATTATTAAGCTCGTTAATGGAATCAACTAAGACATTGATAGGGACCTTTTTTCTAAGGTTTTCATTGAAAGCGACATAGTCCGAAGATTGAAAACGTCTAATTTCCTCTTGATCATAGAGGATTGCTTCTATGGGTGGACGACCGGCGTCCACCCTATAGTGCGAAAAGATTTCTTTGGCTTGTCTTATGATAAATCTAAATTCATGAGCCAAAAAGATAGTAACAGCACGCTTAATAGAAGAGTGCTCAATATTAGAGAATTCTAAGAAAATTCTCTGTATGCAAGGGTGCATATGCATAAATTGTCTTTCAAGTTCAACCACAAGCATGGCTATAGCATCCGCAAGGCTACTGGTTCTATGAAGAATAGAACACACCATGGAAGGTAAATCACCGGCACAAGTAAAGAAATCTTGAATAACGCCTTTGCCAATGATGTTACCACTACCGATTCGAAACTTTTTGGTATGCAACATAGGAGGTTCATCGGCCGGAGCCACGGGATTTTCTGTATTATCATTGTTGTCCATATCGACGATAATCTCCCCAATTTCAGACATAGTGGTAGAAAAAGTAAGGCGGAAGAAAGCAAGCAAAAGGGAAAGGAGGAGGAGATTGGGAAAGAGAGGGCGAATAAAACGGCAAGGGTGAAGTGGGGGAGAGGAAAACGAGAGGCAAATGGCAAATAATGTAATGCGAGAGATAGGGATTGCGATGGGTACTTGGTATGTTGACTTTTGCGTAAGCCTCCCCGGCAACGGCGCCAGAAATTCTTCTTGCTACGTCTCGAGCTTGCGTTGGTTTTCCCCGAAGAGGAGAGGATGATGCAGCACAGTAGCGTAAGTATTTCCCTCAGTTTTTGAGAACCAAGGTATCAATCCAGTAGGAGGTCACGCGCAAGTCCCTCATACCTGCACAACACGATAGCAACTCGCAACCAACGCTTAGGGGTTGTCAATCCCTTCACGGTTACTTACGAGCGTGAGATCTGATAGAGATAATATTTCTGGTACTTTTGATATAAAGATGCAAAGTAAAAAAGTAAAGGCAAAGTAAAAACAAAGCAAGTAAATAAAGTGATAAAGATTGATATGATGAGAATAGACCCGGGGGCCATAGGTTTCACTAGTGGCTTCTCTCAAGAGCATAAGTATTCTACGGTGGGTGAACAAATTATTGTTGAGCAATTGATAGAATCGAGCATAGTTATGAGGTTATCTAGGTATGATCATGTATATAGGCATCACGTCCGAGACAAGTAGATCGAAACGATTCTGCATCTACTACTATTACTCCACTCATCGACCGCTATCCAGCATGCATCTAGAGTATTAAGTTAAAAACAGAGTAACGCCTTAAGCAAGATGACATGATGTAGAGGAATAAATTCATGCAATATGATAAATACCCCATCTTGTTATCCTCGATGGCAACAATACAATACGTGCCTTGCAACTCTTTCTGTCACTGAGTAAGGACACCGCAAGATTGAACCCAAAGCCATGCACTTCTCCCATTGCAAGAACTACCAATCTAGTTGGCCAAACCAAACGGATAATTCGAAGAGACTTGCAAAGATAACTCAATCATACATAAAAGAATTCTGAGAAGAATCAAATATTTTCCATAGATAAGTTGGATCGTAAACCCACAATTCATCAGTCTCAACAAACACACCGCAAAAAGAAGATTACATCGAATAGATCTCCACGAGAGAGGGGGAGAACATTGTATTGAGATCCAAAAAGAGAGAAGAAGCCATCTAGCTACTAGCTATGGACCCTAAGGTCTGGAGTAAACTACACACACTTCATCGGAGGGGCTATGGTGTTGATGTAGAAGCCCTCCGTGGTGGATGCCCCCTCCGGCGGAGCTCCGGAACAGGCCCCAAGATGGGATCTCGTGGATACAGAAGGTTGCGGCAGTGGAATTAGGTTTTTGGCTCCCCCTCTGATCATACGGGGATACGTAGGTATATATAGGAGGAAGGAGTACGTCGGTGGAGCTCCGAGGGGCCCACGAGGTAGGGGGCGCGCCCAGGGGGGCGCCCTCCACCCTCGTGACCTCCTCGGAAGCTTCTTGGAGTAGGGTCCAAGTCTCCTGGCTCACGTTCGGTGAGAAAATCACGTTCCCGAAGGTTTCATTCCGTTTGGACTCCGTTTGATATTCCGTTTCTTCGAAATACTGAAATAGGCAAAAAAACAGCAATTCTGGGTTGGGCCTCCGGTTAATAGGTTAGTCCCAAAAATAATATAAAAGTGGAAAATAAAGCCCAATATAGTCCAAAACAGTAGATAAAGTAGCATGGAGCAATCAAAAATTATAGATACGTTGGAGACATATCAAGCATCCCCAAGCTTAATTCCTGCTCGTCCTCGAGTAGGTAAATGATAAAAAAAGAATTTTTGATGCGGAGTGATACTTTGGCATAATTTCAACGTAAATCTTCTTAATCATGGCATGAATATTCAGATGCGAAAGATTCAAGATAAAAGTTCATATTGACATAAAAATAATAATACTTCAAGCATACTAATCAAACAATTATGTCATCTCAATATAACATGGCCAAAGAAAGTTCATCCCTACAAAATCATATAGTTAGGCTATGCTTCATTTTCCACACACAAAGATGTTCCCAACTTCTATACCACCGATGACAAGCCAAGCAATTGTTTCATACTCAAATAATCGCAAACTCTTTCAACCTTCACGCAATATATGAGCGCGAACCATGGATATAGCACTATGAGTGGAATAGAATATGATGATGGGGATTGTGTGGAGAAGACAAAAAAGGAGAAAGTCTCATATTGACGAGGATAATCAATGGGCTATGTAGATGCCCATCAATTGATGTCAACATGAGGAGTAGGGATTGCCATGCAACGGATGCACTAGAGCTATGAATGCTCAACAAAAGAAAACTAGTGGGTGTGCATCCAACTCGCTTGCTCACGAAGACCTAGGGCATTTTGTGGAAGCCCATCATTGGAATATACAAGCCAAGTTCTATAATTAAAAATTCCCACTAGTATAAACAAGACAATTTATGAGACTCACTATATGAAAACATGGTGCTACTTTGAAGCACAAATATATGAGACTCACTACATGAAGAACAAGGTGCTATTTTGAAGCACGAGTGTGGTAAAAGGATAGTAACATTGCCCCTTCTCTCTTTTTCTCTATCTTTTTTTTATTGGCCTTTCTTTTTTATTGGCCTTTCCCTTTTTTTTGTCTGGAGTCTCATCCCGACTTGTGGGGGAATCATAGTCTCCATCATCCTTTTCCTCACTAGGGCAGTGCTCTAATAATGATGATCATCACACTTCTATTGATTACAACATAAGGATTACAACTAGAAACTAGAACAAGATATGACTCTATATGAATGCCTCCGGCGGTGTACCGGGATGGTGCAATGAATCAAGAGTGACATGTATGGAAAATAATGCATGGTGGCTTTGCCACAAATACGATGTCAACTACAAGATCATGCAATGGCAATATGACAAAAGTAATGCATGTCACGATGATGATGGTGGAAGTTGCATGGCAATATATCTTGGAATGGCTATGGAAATGCCATGATAGGTAGGTATGGTGGCTGTTTTGAGGAAGATAAAAGGAGGTTTATGTGTGACAGAGCGTATCGTATCACGGGGTTTGGATGCACCGGCAAAGTTTGCACCAACTCTCAAGGTGAGAAAGGGCAATGCACGGTACCGAAGAGGCTAGCAATGGCGGAAAGGTAAAAGTGCGTATAATCCATGGACTCAACATTAGTCAAAAGAACCCATATACTTATTGAAAAAATTTAGAAGTCATCAAAAATTCAAATACTACGCGCATGCTCCTAGGGGGATAGATTGCTAGGAAAAGACCATCGCTCGTCCCCGACCGCCACTCATAAGGATGCACAAGCTAGGTACACTTCATGTTTCAAATTTGTTACACAACTTTAACCATACGTGCATGCTACGGGATTTGCTAACTTCAACACAAGTATTTCTCAAATTCACAACTATTCAAATAGCACGACTTTGATATTATCACCTCCATATCTCAAAACAATTATCAAGCATCAAACTTAATTTAATTCACTCAAAAAAGAAAGTTTCACAAATCTTGAATACTAAGTATATTAACATTAAGCAAATAATCTAAGTGAAGCATGAGAGATCAAGTTTCTTTAAAACAAATCCACCACCGTGCTCTAAAAGATCTAAGTGAAGCACTAGAGCAAAAATTATCACGCTCTAAAGATATAAGTGAAGCACATAGAGCAAAGCTATCAAGCTCAAAAGGTATAAGTGAAGCACATAGAGCATTCTAACAAATTCCAAATCATGTATGGCTCTCTCAAAAGGTGTGTACAGCAAGGATGATTGTGGTAAACTAACAAGCAAAGACACAAATAATACAAGACGCTCCAAGCAAAACACATATCATGTTGGTGAATAAAAATATAGCTCCAAGTAAATTACCGATGGAAGTGGACAAAAGAGGGGATGCCTTCCGGGGCATCCCCAAGCTTTGACTTTTTGGTGTCCTTGGATTATCTTGGGGGTGCCATGGGCATACCCAAGCTTAGGCTCTTACCACTCCTTGTTCCATAATCCATCAAAAGAATTCACCCAAAACTTGAAAACTTCACAACACAAAACTCAACAGAAATCTCGTGAGCTCCGTTAGAGAAAGAAAACAAAAGACTACTTCAAGGTACTTTAATGAACTCATTTTTTATTTATATTGGTGTTAAACCTACTGTATTCCAACTTCTATATGGTTTATAAACTAATTTACTAGCCATAGATTCATCAAAATAAGCAAACAACACACGAAAAACAGAATCTGTCAAAAACAGAACAGTCTGTAGTAATCTGTAACTAACGCAAACTTCTGGAACTCTAAAAATTCTACAAAAATAGGAAGTCCTGGAAAATTTGTTTATTGATCATCATCAAACAGAATCAACGCAAAAGCACGTTCCTGTGATTTATCAAAACTAAATTCGTGCGTGCAAAGTTTCTGTTTTTCAGCAGAATCAAATCAACTATCATCGTAGGTTATCCTATAGGTCTTACTTGGCACAAACACTAATTAAAACATAAAACCACATCCAAACAGAAGGTAGATGGGTTATTTATTTCAAAACAGAACCAAAAACAAAAAACACAAAATAAAATTGGGTTGCCTCCCAACAAGCGCTATCGTTTAACGCCCCTTGCTAGGCATAAAAGCAAGGATAGATCTAGGTTGTGCCGTAATAATAAGATAGATCTTGAAAGCTCATCCGTATTCCCTACGTTCGGCAGAAAGTTTCCTTTGAGGCAAGCAAAAATAATCAAAAGGGCTAAATTTAGTGGGACAAAAATCCCCAAGATCAATCACGGGAGGAACGGGTTCCTCTCTTGGCCCTTCATAGTGCACAACTATTTCATCATTGAAAGCATTTTTTTGGCAAAATCTTTTGAGCTTTACTCGAGAGAGTATCCTAGCTCATTACTTCTAAGGGCAAAATCATTATTAAGCTCGTTAATGCAATCAACTAAGACATTGATAGGGACCTTTTTTCTAAGGTTTTCATTGAAAGCGACATAGTCCGAAGATTGAAAACGTCTAATTTCCTCTTGATCATAGAGGATTGCTTCTATGGGTGGACGACCGGCGTCCACCCTATAGTGCGAAAAGATTTCTTTGGCTTCTCTTATGATAAATCTAAATTCATGAGCCAAAAAGATAGTAACAGCACGCTTAATAGAAGAGTGCTCAATATTAGAGAATTCTAAGAAAATTCTCTGTATGCAAGGGTGCATATGCATAAATTGTCTTTCAAGTTCAACCACAAGCATGGCTATAGCATCCGCAAGGCTACTGGTTCTATGAAGAATAGAACAGCCCATGGAAGGTAAAGCACCGGCACAAGTAAAGAAATCTTGAATAACGCCTTTGCCAATGATGTTACCACTACCGATTTGAAACTTTTTGGTATGCAACATAGGAGGTTCATCGGCCGGAGCCTCGGGATTTACTGTATTATCATTGTTGTCCATATCGACGATAATCTCCCCAATTTCAGACATAGTGGTAGAAAAAGTAAGGCGGAAGAAAGCAAGCAAAACGGAAAGGAGGATGAGATTGGGAAAGAGAGGGCGAATAAAACGGCAAGGGTGAAGTGGGGGAGAGGAAAACGAGAGGCAAATGGCAAATAATGTAATGCGAGAGATAGGGATTGCGATGGGTACTTGGTATGTTGACTTTTGCGTAAGCCTACCCGGCAACGGTGCCAGAAATTCTTCTTGCTACGTCTCGAGCTTGCGTTGGTTTTCCCCGAAGAGGAGAGGATGATGCAGCACAGTAGCGTAAGTATTTCCCTCAGTTTTTGAGAACCAAGGTATCAATCCAGTAGGAGGTCACGCGCAAGTCCCTCGTACCTGCACAACATGATAGCAACTCGCAACCAACGCTTAGGGGTTGTCAATCCCTTCACGGTTACTTACGAACGTGAGATCTGATAGAGATAATATTTCTGGTATTTTTGATATAAAGATGCAATGTAAAAAAGTAAAGGCAAAGTAAAAACAAAGCAAGTAAATAAAGTGATATAGATTGATATGATGAGAATAGACCCGGGGGCCATAGGTTTCACTAGTGGCTTCTCTCAAGAGCATAAGTATTCTACGGTGGGTGAACAAATTACTGTTGAGCAATTGATAGAATCGAGCATAGTTATGAGGTTATCTAGGTATGATCATGTATATAGGCATCACGTCCGAGCCAAGTAGATCGAAATGATTCTGCATCTACTACTATTACTCCACTCATCGACCGTATCCAGCATGCATCTAGAGTATTAAGTTAAAAACAGAGTAACGCCTTAAGCAAGATGACATGATGTAGAGGAATAAATTCATGCAATATGATAAATACCCCATCTTGCTATCCTCGATGGCAACAATACAATACGTGCCTTGCAACTCTTTCTATCACTGAGTAAGGACACCGCAAGATTGAACCCAAAGCCATGCACTTCTCCCATTGCAAGAACTACCAATCTAGTTGGCCAAACCAAACGGATAATTCGAAGAGACTTGCAAAGATAACTCAATCATACATAAAAGAATTTTGAGAAGAATCAAATATTTTCCATAGATAAGTTGGATCATAAACCCACAATTCATCGGTCTCAACAAACACTCCGCAAAAAGAAGATTACATCGAATAGATCTCCACGAGAGAGGGGGAGAACATTGTATTGAGATCCAAAAAGAGAGAAGAAGCCATCTAGCTACTAGCTATGGACCCGAAGGTCTGAAGTAAACTACTAACACTTCGTCGGAGGGGCTATGGTGTTGATGTAGAAGCCCTCCGTGGTGCATGCCCCCTCCGGCGGAGCTCCGAAACAGGCCCCAAGATGGGATCTCGTGGATACAGAAGGTTGCGGCGGTGGAATTAGGTTTTTGGCTCCCCCTCTAATCATACGGGGATACGTAGGTATATATAGGAGGAAGGAGTACGTCGGTGGAGCTCCGAGGGGCCCACGAGGTAGGGGGCGCGCCCAGGGGGGCGCCCTCCACCCTTGTGACCTCCTCGGAAGCTTCTTGGAGTAGGGTCCAAGTCTCCTGGATCACGTTCGGTGAGAAAATCACGTTCCCGAAGGTTTCATTCCGTTTGGACTCCGTTTGATATTTCGTTTCTTCGAAATACTGAAATAGGCAAAAAAACAGCAATTCTGGGATGGGCCTCCGGTTAGTAGGTTAGTCCCAAAAATAATATAAAAGTGGAAAATAAAGCCCAATATAGTCCAAAACAGTAGATAAAGTAGCATGGAGCAATCAAAAATTATAGATACGTTGGAGACGTATCAAGCATCCCCAAGCTTAATTCCTGCTCGTCCTCGAGTAGGTAAATGATAAAAAAAGAATTTTTGATGCGGAGTGATACTTTGGCATAATTTCAACGTAAATCTTCTTAATCATGGCATGAATATTCAGATGCGAAAGATTCAAGATAAAAGTTCATATTGACATAAAAATAATAATACTTCAAGCATACTGATCAAACAATTATGTCATCTCAAAATAACATGGCCAAAGAAAGTTCATCCCTACAAAATCATATAGTTAGGCTATGCTTCATTTTCGTCACACAAAGATGTTCCCAACTTCTATACTCCCGATGACAAGCCAAGCAATTGTTTCATACTCAAATAATCGCAAACTCTTTCAACCTTCACGCAATATATGAGTGCGAACCATGGATATAGCACTATGAGTGGAATAGAATATGATGATGGGGATTGTGTGGAGAAGACTAAATAGGAGAAAGTCTCATATTGACGAGGATAATCAACGGGCTATGTAGATGCCCATCAATTGATGTCAACATGAGGAGTAGGGAATGCCATGCAACGGATGCACTAGAGCTATGAATGCTCAACAAAAGAAAACTAGTGGGTGTGCATCCAACTCGCTTGCTCACGAAGACCTAGGGCATTTTGTGGAAGCCCATCATTGGAATATACAAGCCAAGTTCTATAATTAAAAATTCCCACTAGTATAAACAAGACAATTTATGAGACTCACTATATGAAAACATGGTGCTACTTTGAAGCACAAATATATGAGACTCACTACATGAAGAACAAGGTGCTATTTTGAAGCACGAGTGTGGTAAAAGGATAGTAACATTGCCCCTTCTCTCTTTTTCTCTATCTTTTTTTATTGGCCTTTCTTTTTTTATTGGCCTTTCCCTTTTTTGTCTGGAGTCTCATCCCGACTTGTGGGGGAATCATAGTCTCCATCATCCTTTTCCTCACTAGGGCAGTGCTCTAATAATGATGATCATCACACTTCTATTGATTACAACATAAGGATTACAACTAGAAACTAGAAAAAGATATGACTCTATATGAATGCCTCCGGCGGTGTACCGGGATGGTGCAATGAATCAAGAGTGACATGTATGGAAAATAATGCATGGTGGCTTTGCCACAAATACGATGTCAACTACAAGATCATGCAATGGCAATATGACAAAAGTAATGCATGCACGATGATGATGGTGGAAGTTGCATGGCAATATATCTTGGAATGGCTATGGAAATGCCATGATAGGTAAGTATGGTGGCTGTTTTGAGGAAGATAAAAGGAGGTTTATGTGTGACAGAGCGTATCGTATCACGGGGTTTGGATGCACCGGCAAAGTTTGCACCAACTCTCAAGGTGAGAAAGGGCAATGCACGGTACCGAAGAGGCTAGCAATAGAGGAAATGTAAAACTGTGTATAATCCATGGACTCAACATTAGTCAAAAGAACCCATATACTTATTGAAAAAATTTAGAAGTCATCAAAAATTCAAATACTACGCGCATGCTCCTAGGGGGATAGATTGCTAGGAAAAGACCATCGCTCGTCCCCGACCGCCACTCATAAGGATGCACAAGCCAGGTACACTTCATGTTTCAAATTAGTTACACAACTTTAACCATACGTGCATGCTACGGGATTTGCTAACTTCAACACAAGTATTTCTCAAATTCACAACTATTCAAATAGCACGACTTTGATATTATCACCTCCATATCTCAACACAATTATCAAGCATCAAACTTAATTTAATTCACTCAAAAAAGAAAGTTTCACAAATCTTGAATACCAAGTATATTAACATTAAGCAAATTACCATGCTATTAATGACTCTCAAAATAATCTAAGTGAAGCATGAGAGATCAAGTTTCTTTAAAACAAATCCACCACCGTGCTCTAAAAGATCTAAGTGAAGCACTAGAGCAAAAATTATCACGCTCTAAAGATATAAGTGAAGCACATAGAGCAAAGCTATCAAGCTCAAAAGGTATAAGTGAAGCACATAGAGTATTCTAACAAATTCCAAATCATGTATGGCTCTCTCAAAAGGTGTGTACAGCAAGGATGATTGTGGTAAACTAACAAGCAAAGACACAAATAATACAAGACGCTCCAAGCAAAACACATATCATGTTGATGAATAAAAATATAGCTCCAAGTAAATTACCGATGGAAGTGGACAAAAGAGGGGATGCCTTCCGGGGCATCCCCAAGCTTTGACTTTTTGGTGTCCTCGGATTATCTTGGGGGTGCCATGGGCATACCCAAGCTTAGGCTCTTGCACTCCTTGTTCCATAATCCATCAAAAGAATTCACCCAAAACTTGAAAACTTCACAACACAAAACTCAACAGAAATCTCGTGAGCTCCGTTAGAGAAAGAAAACAAAAGACTACTTCAAGGTACTTTAATGAACTCATTTTTTATTTATATTGGTGTTAAAGCTACTGTATTCCAACTTCTCTATGGTTTATAAACTAATTTACTAGCCATAGATTCATCAAAATAAGCAAACAACACACGAAAAACAGAATCTGTCAAAAACAGAACAGTCTGTAGTAATCTGTAACTAACGCAAACTTCTGGAACTCTAAAAATTCTACAAAAATAGGAAGTCCTGGAAAATTTGTTTATTGATCATCATCAAAAAGAATCAACGCAAAAGCTCGTTCCTGTGATTTATCAAAACTAAATTCGTGCGTGCAAAGTTTCTGTTTTTCAGCAGAATCAAATCAACTATCATCGTAGGTTATCCTATAGGTCTTACTTGGCACAAACACTAATTAAAACATAAAACCACATCCAAACAGAAGGTAGATGGGTTATTTATTCCTAAACAAAACCAAAAACAAAAAACACAAAATAAAATTGGGTTGCCTCCCAACAAGCGCTATCGTTTAACGCCCCTAGCTAGGCATAAAAGCAAGGATAGATCTAGGTTGTGCCGTAATAATAAGATAGATCTTGAAAGCTCATCTCGTATTCCCTATGTTCGGCAGAAAGTTTCCTTTGAGGCAAGCAAATATAATCAAAAGGGCTAAATTTAGCGGGACAAAAATCCCCAAGATCAATCACGGGAGGAACGGGTTCCTCTCTTGGCCCTTCATAGTGCACAACTATTTCATCACTGAAAGCATTTTTTTGGCAAAATCTTTTGAGCTTATACTCGAGAGAGTATCCTAGCTCATTATTTGTAAGGGCAAAATCATTATTAAGCTCGTTAATGCAATCAACTAAGACATTGATAGGGACCTTTTTTCTAAGGTTTTCATTGAAAGCGACATAGTCCGAAGATTGAAAACGTCTAATTTCCTCTTGATCATAGAGGATTGCTTCTATGGGTGGACGACCGGCGTCCACCCTATAGTGCGAAAAGATTTCTTTGGCTTGTCTTATGATAAATCTAAATTCATGAGCCAAAAAGATAGTAACAGCACGCTTAATAGAAGAGTGCTCAATATTAGAGAATTCTAAGAAAATTCTCTGTATGCAAGGGTGCATATGCATAAATTGTCTTTCAAGTTCAACCACAAGCATGGCTATAGCATCCGCAAGGCTACTGGTTCTATGAAGAATAGAACACACCATGGAAGGTAAATCACCGGCACAAGTAAAGAAATCTTGAATAACGCCTTTGCCAATGATGTTACCACTACCGATTCGAAACTTTTTGGTATGCAACATAGGAGGTTCATCGGCCGGAGCCTCGGGATTTTCTGTATTATCATTGTTGTCCATATCGACGATAATCTCCCCAATTTCAGACATAGTGGTAGAAAAAGTAAGGCGGAAGAAAGCAAGCAAAAGGGAAAGGAGGAGGAGATTGGGAAAGAGAGGGCGAATAAAACGGCAAGGGTGAAGTGGGGGAGAGGAAAACGAGAGGCAAATGGCAAATAATGTAATGCGAGAGATAGGGATTGCGATGGGTACTTGGTATGTTGACTTTTGCGTAAGCCTCCCCGGCAACGGCGCCAGAAATTCTTCTTGCTACGTCTCGAGCTTGCGTTGGTTTTCCCCGAAGAGGAGAGGATGATGCAGCACAGTAGCGTAAGTATTTCCCTCAGTTTTTGAGAACCAAGGTATCAATCCAGTAGGAGGTCACGCGCAAGTCCCTCATACCTGCACAACACGATAGCAACTCGCAACCAACGCTTAGGGGTTGTCAATCCCTTCACGGTTACTTACGAGCGTGAGATCTGATAGAGATAATATTTCTGGTACTTTTGATATAAAGATGCAAAGTAAAAAAGTAAAGGCAAAGTAAAAACAAAGCAAGTAAATAAAGTGATAAAGATTGATATGATGAGAATAGACCCGGGGGCCATAGGTTTCACTAGTGGCTTCTCTCAAGAGCATAAGTATTCTACGGTGGGTGAACGAATTATTGTTGAGCAATTGATAGAATCGAGCATAGTTATGAGGTTATCTAGGTATGATCATGTATATAGGCATCACGTCCGAGCCAAGTAGATCGAAACGATTCTGCATCTACTACTATTACTCCACTCATCGACCGCTATCCAGCATGCATCTAGAGTATTAAGTTAAAAACAGAGTAACGCCTTAAGCAAGATGACATGATGTAGAGGAATAAATTCATGCAATATGATAAATACCCCATCTTGTTATCCTCGATGGCAACAATACAATACGTGCCTTGCAACTCTTTCTGTCACTGAGTAAGGACACCGCAAGATTGAACCCAAAGCCATGCACTTCTCCCATTGCAAGAACTACCAATCTAGTTGGCCAAACCAAACGGATAATTCGAAGAGACTTGCAAAGATAACTCAATCATACATAAAAGAATTCTGAGAAGAATCAAATATTTTCCATAGATAAGTTGGATCGTAAACCCACAATTCATCAGTCTCAACAAACACACCGCAAAAAGAAGATTACATCGAATAGATCTCCACGAGAGAGGGGGAGAACATTGTATTGAGATCCAAAAAGAGAGAAGAAGCCATCTAGCTACTAGCTATGGACCCGAAGGTCTGGAGTAAACTACACACACTTCATCGGAGGGGCTATGGTGTTGATGTAGAAGCCCTCCGTGGTGGATGCCCCCTCCGGCGGAGCTCCGGAACAGGCCCCAAGATGGGATCTCGTGGATACAGAAGGTTGCGGCAGTGGAATTAGGTTTTTGGCTCCCCCTCTGATCATACGGGGATACGTAGGTATATATAGGAGGAAGGAGTACGTCGGTGGAGCTCCGAGGGGCCCACGAGGTAGGGGGCGCGCCCAGGGGGGCGCCCTCCACCCTCGTGACCTCCTCGGAAGCTTCTTGGAGTAGGGTCCAAGTCTCCTGGCTCACGTTCGGTGAGAAAATCACGTTCCCGAAGGTTTCATTCCGTTTGGACTCCGTTTGATATTCCGTTTCTTCGAAATACTGAAATAGGCAAAAAAACAGCAATTCTGGGTTGGGCCTCCGGTTAATAGGTTAGTCCCAAAAATAATATAAAAGTGGAAAATAAAGCCCAATATAGTCCAAAACAGTAGATAAAGTAGCATGGAGCAATCAAAAATTATAGATACGTTGGAGACATATCAAGCATCCCCAAGCTTAATTCCTGCTCGTCCTCGAGTAGGTAAATGATAAAAAAAGAATTTTTGATGCGGAGTGATACTTTGGCATAATTTCAACGTAAATCTTCTTAATCATGGCATGAATATTCAGATGCGAAAGATTCAAGATAAAAGTTCATATTGACATAAAAATAATAATACTTCAAGCATACTGATCAAACAATTATGTCATCTCAAAATAACATGGCCAAAGAAAGTTCATCCCTACAAAATCATATAGTTAGGCTATGCTTCATTTTCGTCACACAAAGATGTTCCCAACTTCTATACTCCCGATGACAAGCCAAGCAATTGTTTCATACTCAAATAATCGCAAACTCTTTCAACCTTCACGCAATATATGAGTGCGAACCATGGATATAGCACTATGAGTGGAATAGAATATGATGATGGGGATTGTGTGGAGAAGACTAAATAGGAGAAAGTCTCATATTGACGAGGATAATCAACGGGCTATGTAGATGCCCATCAATTGATGTCAACATGAGGAGTAGGGAATGCCATGCAACGGATGCACTAGAGCTATGAATGCTCAACAAAAGAAAACTAGTGGGTGTGCATCCAACTCGCTTGCTCACGAAGACCTAGGGCATTTTGTGGAAGCCCATCATTGGAATATACAAGCCAAGTTCTATAATTAAAAATTCCCACTAGTATAAACAAGACAATTTATGAGACTCACTATATGAAAACATGGTGCTACTTTGAAGCACAAATATATGAGACTCACTACATGAAGAACAAGGTGCTATTTTGAAGCACGAGTGTGGTAAAAGGATAGTAACATTGCCCCTTCTCTCTTTTTCTCTATCTTTTTTTATTGGCCTTTCTTTTTTTATTGGCCTTTCCCTTTTTTGTCTGGAGTCTCATCCCGACTTGTGGGGGAATCATAGTCTCCATCATCCTTTTCCTCACTAGGGCAGTGCTCTAATAATGATGATCATCACACTTCTATTGATTACAACATAAGGATTACAACTAGAAACTAGAAAAAGATATGACTCTATATGAATGCCTCCGGCGGTGTACCGGGATGGTGCAATGAATCAAGAGTGACATGTATGGAAAATAATGCATGGTGGCTTTGCCACAAATACGATGTCAACTACAAGATCATGCAATGGCAATATGACAAAAGTAATGCATGCACGATGATGATGGTGGAAGTTGCATGGCAATATATCTTGGAATGGCTATGGAAATGCCATGATAGGTAAGTATGGTGGCTGTTTTGAGGAAGATAAAAGGAGGTTTATGTGTGACAGAGCGTATCGTATCACGGGGTTTGGATGCACCGGCAAAGTTTGCACCAACTCTCAAGGTGAGAAAGGGCAATGCACGGTACCGAAGAGGCTAGCAATAGAGGAAATGTAAAAGTGTGTATAATCCATGGACTCAACATTAGTCAAAAGAACCCATATACTTATTGAAAAAATTTAGAAGTCATCAAAAATTCAAATACTACGCGCATGCTCCTAGGGGGATAGATTGCTAGGAAAAGACCATCGCTCGTCCCCGACCGCCACTCATAAGGATGCACAAGCCAGGTACACTTCATGTTTCAAATTAGTTACACAACTTTAACCATACGTGCATGCTACGGGATTTGCTAACTTCAACACAAGTATTTCTCAAATTCACAACTATTCAAATAGCACGACTTTGATATTATCACCTCCATATCTCAACACAATTATCAAGCATCAAACTTAATTTAATTCACTCAAAAAAGAAAGTTTCACAAATCTTGAATACCAAGTATATTAACATTAAGCAAATTACCATGCTATTAATGACTCTCAAAATAATCTAAGTGAAGCATGAGAGATCAAGTTTCTTTAAAACAAATCCACCACCGTGCTCTAAAAGATCTAAGTGAAGCACTAGAGCAAAAATTATCACGCTCTAAAGATATAAGTGAAGCACATAGAGCAAAGCTATCAAGCTCAAAAGGTATAAGTGAAGCACATAGAGTATTCTAACAAATTCCAAATCATGTATGGCTCTCTCAAAAGGTGTGTACAGCAAGGATGATTGTGGTAAACTAACAAGCAAAGACACAAATAATACAAGACGCTCCAAGCAAAACACATATCATGTTGATGAATAAAAATATAGCTCCAAGTAAATTACCGATGGAAGTGGACAAAAGAGGGGATGCCTTCCGGGGCATCCCCAAGCTTTGACTTTTTGGTGTCCTCGGATTATCTTGGGGGTGCCATGGGCATACCCAAGCTTAGGCTCTTGCACTCCTTGTTCCATAATCCATCAAAAGAATTCACCCAAAACTTGAAAACTTCACAACACAAAACTCAACAGAAATCTCGTGAGCTCCGTTAGAGAAAGAAAACAAAAGACTACTTCAAGGTACTTTAATGAACTCATTTTTTATTTATATTGGTGTTAAAGCTACTGTATTCCAACTTCTCTATGGTTTATAAACTAATTTACTAGCCATAGATTCATCAAAATAAGCAAACAACACACGAAAAACAGAATCTGTCAAAAACAGAACAGTCTGTAGTAATCTGTAACTAACGCAAACTTCTGGAACTCTAAAAATTCTACAAAAATAGGAAGTCCTGGAAAATTTGTTTATTGATCATCATCAAAAAGAATCAACGCAAAAGCTCGTTCCTGTGATTTATCAAAACTAAATTCGTGCGTGCAAAGTTTCTGTTTTTCAGCAGAATCAAATCAACTATCATCGTAGGTTATCCTATAGGTCTTACTTGGCACAAACACTAATTAAAACATAAAACCACATCCAAACAGAAGGTAGATGGGTTATTTATTCCTAAACAAAACCAAAAACAAAAAACACAAAATAAAATTGGGTTGCCTCCCAACAAGCGCTATCGTTTAACGCCCCTAGCTAGGCATAAAAGCAAGGATAGATCTAGGTTGTGCCGTAATAATAAGATAGATCTTGAAAGCTCATCTCGTATTCCCTATGTTCGGCAGAAAGTTTCCTTTGAGGCAAGCAAATATAATCAAAAGGGCTAAATTTAGCGGGACAAAAATCCCCAAGATCAATCACGGGAGGAACGGGTTCCTCTCTTGGCCCTTCATAGTGCACAACTATTTCATCACTGAAAGCATTTTTTTGGCAAAATCTTTTGAGCTTATACTCGAGAGAGTATCCTAGCTCATTATTTCTAAGGGCAAAATCATTATTAAGCTCGTTAATGCAATCAACTAAGACATTGATAGGGACCTTTTTTCTAAGGTTTTCATTGAAAGCGACATAGTCCGAAGATTGAAAACGTCTAATTTCCTCTTGATCATAGAGGATTGCTTCTATGGGTGGACGACCGGCGTCCACCCTATAGTGCGAAAAGATTTCTTTGGCTTGTCTTATGATAAATCTAAATTCATGAGCCAAAAAGATAGTAACAGCACACTTAATAGAAGAGTGCTCAATATTAGAGAATTCTAAGAAAATTCTCTGTATGCAAGGGTGCATATGCATAAATTGTCTTTCAAGTTCAACCACAAGCATGGCTATAGCATCCGCAAGGCTACTGGTTCTATGAAGAATAGAACACACCATGGAAGGTAAATCACCGGCACAAGTAAAGAAATCTTGAATAACGCCTTTGCCAATGATGTTACCACTACCGATTCGAAACTTTTTGGTATGCAACATAGGAGGTTCATCGGCCGGAGCCTCGGGATTTTCTGTATTATCATTGTTGTCCATATCGACGATAATCTCCCCAATTTCAGACATAGTGGTAGAAAAAGTAAGGCGGAAGAAAGCAAGCAAAAGGGAAAGGAGGAGGAGATTGGGAAAGAGAGGGCGAATAAAACGGCAAGGGTGAAGTGGGGGAGAGGAAAACGAGAGGCAAATGGCAAATAATGTAATGCGAGAGATAGGGATTGCGATGGGTACTTGGTATGTTGACTTTTGCGTAAGCCTCCCCGGCAACGGCGCCAGAAATTCTTCTTGCTACGTCTCGAGCTTGCGTTGGTTTTCCCCGAAGAGGAGAGGATGATGCAGCACAGTAGCGTAAGTATTTCCCTCAGTTTTTGAGAACCAAGGTATCAATCCAGTAGGAGGTCACGCGCAAGTCCCTCATACCTGCACAACACGATAGCAACTCGCAACCAACGCTTAGGGGTTGTCAATCCCTTCACGGTTACTTACGAGCGTGAGATCTGATAGAGATAATATTTCTGGTACTTTTGATATAAAGATGCAAAGTAAAAAAGTAAAGGCAAAGTAAAAACAAAGCAAGTAAATAAAGTGATAAAGATTGATATGATGAGAATAGACCCGGGGGCCATAGGTTTCACTAGTGGCTTCTCTCAAGAGCATAAGTATTCTACGGTGGGTGAACGAATTATTGTTGAGCAATTGATAGAATCGAGCATAGTTATGAGGTTATCTAGGTATGATCATGTATATAGGCATCACGTCCGAGACAAGTAGATCGAAACGATTCTGCATCTACTACTATTACTCCACTCATCGACCGCTATCCAGCATGCATCTAGAGTATTAAGTTAAAAACAGAGTAACGCCTTAAGCAAGATGACATGATGTAGAGGAATAAATTCATGCAATATGATAAATACCCCATCTTGTTATCCTCGATGGCAACAATACAATACGTGCCTTGCAACTCTTTCTGTCACTGAGTAAGGACACCGCAAGATTGAACCCAAAGCCATGCACTTCTCCCATTGCAAGAACTACCAATCTAGTTGGCCAAACCAAACGGATAATTCGAAGAGACTTGCAAAGATAACTCAATCATACATAAAAGAATTCTGAGAAGAATCAAATATTTTCCATAGATAAGTTGGATCGTAAACCCACAATTCATCAGTCTCAACAAACACACCGCAAAAAGAAGATTACATCGAATAGATCTCCACGAGAGAGGGGGAGAACATTGTATTGAGATCCAAAAAGAGAGAAGAAGCCATCTAGCTACTAGCTATGGACCCGAAGGTCTGGAGTAAACTACACACACTTCATCGGAGGGGCTATGGTGTTGATGTAGAAGCCCTCCGTGGTGGATGCCCCCTCCGGCGGAGCTCCGGAACAGGCCCCAAGATGGGATCTCGTGGATACAGAAGGTTGCGGCAGTGGAATTAGGTTTTTGGCTCCCCCTCTGATCATACGGGGATACGTAGGTATATATAGGAGGAAGGAGTACGTCGGTGGAGCTCCGAGGGGCCCACGAGGTAGGGGGCGCGCCCAGGGGGGCGCCCTCCACCCTCGTGACCTCCTCGGAAGCTTCTTGGAGTAGGGTCCAAGTCTCCTGGCTCACGTTCGGTGAGAAAATCACGTTCCCGAAGGTTTCATTCCGTTTGGACTCCGTTTGATATTCCGTTTCTTCGAAATACTGAAATAGGCAAAAAAACAGCAATTCTGGGTTGGGCCTCCGGTTAATAGGTTAGTCCCAAAAATAATATAAAAGTGGAAAATAAAGCCCAATATAGTCCAAAACAGTAGATAAAGTAGCATGGAGCAATCAAAAATTATAGATACGTTGGAGACATATCAAGCATCCCCAAGCTTAATTCCTGCTCGTCCTCGAGTAGGTAAATGATAAAAAAAGAATTTTTGATGCGGAGTGATACTTTGGCATAATTTCAACGTAAATCTTCTTAATCATGGCATGAATATTCAGATGCGAAAGATTCAAGATAAAAGTTCATATTGACATAAAAATAATAATACTTCAAGCATACTAATCAAACAATTATGTCATCTCAATATAACATGGCCAAAGAAAGTTCATCCCTACAAAATCATATAGTTAGGCTATGCTTCATTTTCCACACACAAAGATGTTCCCAACTTCTATACCACCGATGACAAGCCAAGCAATTGTTTCATACTCAAATAATCGCAAACTCTTTCAACCTTCACGCAATATATGAGCGCGAACCATGGATATAGCACTATGAGTGGAATAGAATATGATGATGGGGATTGTGTGGAGAAGACAAAAAAGGAGAAAGTCTCATATTGACGAGGATAATCAATGGGCTATGTAGATGCCCATCAATTGATGTCAACATGAGGAGTAGGGATTGCCATGCAACGGATGCACTAGAGCTATGAATGCTCAACAAAAGAAAACTAGTGGGTGTGCATCCAACTCGCTTGCTCACGAAGACCTAGGGCATTTTGTGGAAGCCCATCATTGGAATATACAAGCCAAGTTCTATAATTAAAAATTCCCACTAGTATAAACAAGACAATTTATGAGACTCACTATATGAAAACATGGTGCTACTTTGAAGCACAAATATATGAGACTCACTACATGAAGAACAAGGTGCTATTTTGAAGCACGAGTGTGGTAAAAGGATAGTAACATTGCCCCTTCTCTCTTTTTCTCTATCTTTTTTTTATTGGCCTTTCTTTTTTATTGGCCTTTCCCTTTTTTTTGTCTGGAGTCTCATCCCGACTTGTGGGGGAATCATAGTCTCCATCATCCTTTTCCTCACTAGGGCAGTGCTCTAATAATGATGATCATCACACTTCTATTGATTACAACATAAGGATTACAACTAGAAACTAGAACAAGATATGACTCTATATGAATGCCTCCGGCGGTGTACCGGGATGGTGCAATGAATCAAGAGTGACATGTATGGAAAATAATGCATGGTGGCTTTGCCACAAATACGATGTCAACTACAAGATCATGCAATGGCAATATGACAAAAGTAATGCATGTCACGATGATGATGGTGGAAGTTGCATGGCAATATATCTTGGAATGGCTATGGAAATGCCATGATAGGTAGGTATGGTGGCTGTTTTGAGGAAGATAAAAGGAGGTTTATGTGTGACAGAGCGTATCGTATCACGGGGTTTGGATGCACCGGCAAAGTTTGCACCAACTCTCAAGGTGAGAAAGGGCAATGCACGGTACCGAAGAGGCTAGCAATGGCGGAAAGGTAAAAGTGCGTATAATCCATGGACTCAACATTAGTCAAAAGAACCCATATACTTATTGAAAAAATTTAGAAGTCATCAAAAATTCAAATACTACGCGCATGCTCCTAGGGGGATAGATTGCTAGGAAAAGACCATCGCTCGTCCCCGACCGCCACTCATAAGGATGCACAAGCTAGGTACACTTCATGTTTCAAATTTGTTACACAACTTTAACCATACGTGCATGCTACGGGATTTGCTAACTTCAACACAAGTATTTCTCAAATTCACAACTATTCAAATAGCACGACTTTGATATTATCACCTCCATATCTCAAAACAATTATCAAGCATCAAACTTAATTTAATTCACTCAAAAAAGAAAGTTTCACAAATCTTGAATACTAAGTATATTAACATTAAGCAAATAATCTAAGTGAAGCATGAGAGATCAAGTTTCTTTAAAACAAATCCACCACCATGCTCTAAAAGATCTAAGTGAAGCACTAGAGCAAAAATTATCACGCTCTAAAGATATAAGTGAAGCACATAGAGCAAAGCTATCAAGCTCAAAAGGTATAAGTGAAGCACATAGAGCATTCTAACAAATTCCAAATCATGTATGGCTCTCTCAAAAGGTGTGTACAGCAAGGATGATTGTGGTAAACTAACAAGAAAAGACACAAATAATACAAGACGCTCCAAGCAAAACACATATCATGTTGGTGAATAAAAATATAGCTCCAAGTAAATTACCGATGGAAGTGGACAAAAGAGGGGATGCCTTCCGGGGCATCCCCAAGCTTTGACTTTTTGGTGTCCTTGGATTATCTTGGGGGTGCCATGGGCATACCCAAGCTTAGGCTCTTACCACTCCTTGTTCCATAATCCATCAAAAGAATTCACCCAAAACTTGAAAACTTCACAACACAAAACTCAACAGAAATCTCGTGAGCTCCGTTAGAGAAAGAAAACAAAAGACTACTTCAAGGTACTTTAATGAACTCATTTTTTATTTATATTGGTGTTAAACCTACTGTATTCCAACTTCTATATGGTTTATAAACTAATTTACTGGCCATAGATTCATCAAAATAAGCAAACAACACACGAAAAACAGAATCTGTCAAAAACAGAACAGTCTGTAGTAATCTGTAACTAACGCAAACTTCTGGAACTCTAAAAATTCTACAAAAATAGGAAGTCCTGGAAAATTTGTTCATTGATCATCATCAAACAGAATCAACGCAAAAGCACGTTCCTGTGATTTATCAAAACTAAATTCGTGCGTGCAAAGTTTCTGTTTTTCAGCAGAATCAAATCAACTATCATCGTAGGTTATCCTATAGGTCTTACTTGGCACAAACACTAATTAAAACATAAAACCACATCCAAACAGAAGGTAGATGGGTTATTTATTCCAAAACAGAACCAAAAACAAAAAACACAAAATAAAATTGGGTTGCCTCCCAACAAGCGCTATCGTTTAACGCCCCTTGTTAGGCATAAAAGCAAGGATAGATCTAGGTTCTGCCGTAATAATAAGATAGATCTTGAAAGCTCATCTCGTATTCCCTACGTTCGGCAGAAAGTTTCCTTTGAGGCAAGCAAAAATAATCAAAAGGGCTAAATTTAGTGGGACAAAAATCCCCAAGATCAATCACGGGAGGAACGGGTTCCTCTCTTGGCCCTTCATAGTGCACAACTATTTCATCATTGAAAGCATTTTTTTGGCAAAATCTTTTGAGCTTTACTCGAGAGAGTATCCTAGCTCATTACTTCTAAGGGCAAAATCATTATTAAGCTCGTTAATGCAATCAACTAAGACATTGATAGGGACCTTTTTTCTAAGGTTTTCATTGAAAGCGACATAGTCCGAAGATTGAAAACGTCTAATTTCCTCTTGATCATAGAGGATTGCTTCTATGGGTGGACGACCGGCGTCCACCCTATAGTGCGAAAAGATTTCTTTGGCTTCTCTTATGATAAATCTAAATTCATGAGCCAAAAAGATAGTAACAGCACGCTTAATAGAAGAGTGCTCAATATTAGAGAATTCTAAGAAAATTCTCTGTATGCAAGGGTGCATATGCATAAATTGTCTTTCAAGTTCAACCACAAGCATGGCTATAGCATCCGCAAGGCTACTGGTTCTATGAAGAATAGAACAGCCCATGGAAGGTAAAGCACCGGCACAAGTAAAGAAATCTTGAATAACGCCTTTGCCAATGATGTTACCACTACCGATTTGAAACTTTTTGGTATGCAACATAGGAGGTTCATCGGCCGGAGCCTCGGGATTTACTGTATTATCATTGTTGTCCATATCGACGATAATCTCCCCAATTTCAGACATAGTGGTAGAAAAAGTAAGGCGGAAGAAAGCAAGCAAAACGGAAAGGAGGATGAGATTGGGAAAGAGAGGGCGAATAAAACGGCAAGGGTGAAGTGGGGGAGAGGAAAACGAGAGGCAAATGGCAAATAATGTAATGCGAGAGATAGGGATTGCGATGGGTACTTGGTATGTTGACTTTTGCGTAAGCCTCCCCGGCAACGGTGCCAGAAATTCTTCTTGCTACGTCTCGAGCTTGCGTTGGTTTTCCCCGAAGAGGAGAGGATGATGCAGCACAGTAGCGTAAGTATTTCCCTCAGTTTTTGAGAACCAAGGTATCAATCCAGTAGGAGGTCACGCGCAAGTCCCTCGTACCTGCACAACATGATAGCAACTCGCAACCAACGCTTAGGGGTTGTCAATCCCTTCACGGTTACTTACGAACGTGAGATCTGATAGAGATAATATTTCTGGTATTTTTGATATAAAGATGCAATGTAAAAAAGTAAAGGCAAAGTAAAAACAAAGCAAGTAAATAAAGTGATATAGATTGATATGATGAGAATAGACCCGGGGGCCATAGGTTTCACTAGTGGCTTCTCTCAAGAGCATAAGTATTCTACGGTGGGTGAACAAATTACTGTTGAGCAATTGATAGAATCGAGCATAGTTATGAGGTTATCTAGGTATGATCATGTATATAGGCATCACGTCCGAGCCAAGTAGATCGAAATGATTCTGCATCTACTACTATTACTCCACTCATCGACCGTATCCAGCATGCATCTAGAGTATTAAGTTAAAAACAGAGTAACGCCTTAAGCAAGATGACATGATGTAGAGGAATAAATTCATGCAATATGATAAATACCCCATCTTGCTATCCTCGATGGCAACAATACAATACGTGCCTTGCAACTCTTTCTATCACTGAGTAAGGACACCGCAAGATTGAACCCAAAGCCATGCACTTCTCCCATTGCAAGAACTACCAATCTAGTTGGCCAAACCAAACGGATAATTCGAAGAGACTTGCAAAGATAACTCAATCATACATAAAAGAATTTTGAGAAGAATCAAATATTTTCCATAGATAAGTTGGATCATAAACCCACAATTCATCGGTCTCAACAAACACTCCGCAAAAAGAAGATTACATCGAATAGATCTCCACGAGAGAGGGGGAGAACATTGTATTGAGATCCAAAAAGAGAGAAGAAGCCATCTAGCTACTAGCTATGGACCCGAAGGTCTGAAGTAAACTACTAACACTTCGTCGGAGGGGCTATGGTGTTGATGTAGAAGCCCTCCGTGGTGGATGCCCCCTCCGGCGGAGCTCCGAAACAGGCCCCAAGATGGGATCTCGTGGATACAGAAGGTTGCGGCGGTGGAATTAGGTTTTTGGCTCCCCCTCTAATCATACGGGGATACGTAGGTATATATAGGAGGAAGGAGTACGTCGGTGGAGCTCCGAGGGGCCCACGAGGTAGGGGCGCGCCCAGGGGGGCGCCCTCCACCCTTGTGACCTCCTCGGAAGCTTCTTGGAGTAGGGTCCAAGTCTCCTGGATCACGTTCGGTGAGAAAATCACGTTCCCGAAGGTTTCATTCCGTTTGGACTCCGTTTGATATTTCGTTTCTTCGAAATACTGAAATAGGCAAAAAAACAGCAATTCTGGGATGGGCCTCCGGTTAGTAGGTTAGTCCCAAAAATAATATAAAAGTGGAAAATAAAGCCCAATATAGTCCAAAACAGTAGATAAAGTAGCATGGAGCAATCAAAAATTATAGATACGTTGGAGACGTATCAAGCATCCCCAAGCTTAATTCCTGCTCGTCCTCGAGTAGGTAAATGATAAAAAAAGAATTTTTGATGCGGAGTGATACTTTGGCATAATTTCAACGTAAATCTTCTTAATCATGGCATGAATATTCAGATGCGAAAGATTCAAGATAAAAGTTCATATTGACATAAAAATAATAATACTTCAAGCATACTGATCAAACAATTATGTCATCTCAAAATAACATGGCCAAAGAAAGTTCATCCCTACAAAATCATATAGTTAGGCTATGCTTCATTTTCGTCACACAAAGATGTTCCCAACTTCTATACTCCCGATGACAAGCCAAGCAATTGTTTCATACTCAAATAATCGCAAACTCTTTCAACCTTCACGCAATATATGAGTGCGAACCATGGATATAGCACTATGAGTGGAATAGAATATGATGATGGGGATTGTGTGGAGAAGACTAAAGAGGAGAAAGTCTCATATTGACGAGGATAATCAACGGGCTATGTAGATGCCCATCAATTGATGTCAACATGAGGAGTAGGGAATGCCATGCAACGGATGCACTAGAGCTATGAATGCTCAACAAAAGAAAACTAGTGGGTGTGCATCCAACTCGCTTGCTCACGAAGACCTAGGGCATTTTGTGGAAGCCCATCATTGGAATATACAAGCCAAGTTCTATAATTAAAAATTCCCACTAGTATAAACAAGACAATTTATGAGACTCACTATATGAAAACATGGTGCTACTTTGAAGCACAAATATATGAGACTCACTACATGAAGAACAAGGTGCTATTTTGAAGCACGAGTGTGGTAAAAGGATAGTAACATTGCCCCTTCTCTCTTTTTCTCTATCTTTTTTTATTGGCCTTTCTTTTTTTATTGGCCTTTCCCTTTTTTGTCTGGAGTCTCATCCCGACTTGTGGGGGAATCATAGTCTCCATCATCCTTTTCCTCACTAGGGCAGTGCTCTAATAATGATGATCATCACACTTCTATTGATTACAACATAAGGATTACAACTAGAAACTAGAAAAAGATATGACTCTATATGAATGCCTCCGGCGGTGTACCGGGATGGTGCAATGAATCAAGAGTGACATGTATGGAAAATAATGCATGGTGGCTTTGCCACAAATACGATGTCAACTACAAGATCATGCAATGGCAATATGACAAAAGTAATGCATGCACGATGATGATGGTGGAAGTTGCATGGCAATATATCTTGGAATGGCTATGGAAATGCCATGATAGGTAAGTATGGTGGCTGTTTTGAGGAAGATAAAAGGAGGTTTATGTGTGACAGAGCGTATCGTATCACGGGGTTTGGATGCACCGGCAAAGTTTGCACCAACTCTCAAGGTGAGAAAGGGCAATGCACGGTACCGAAGAGGCTAGCAATAGAGGAAATGTAAAACTGTGTATAATCCATGGACTCAACATTAGTCAAAAGAACCCATATACTTATTGAAAAAATTTAGAAGTCATCAAAAATTCAAATACTACGCGCATGCTCCTAGGGGGATAGATTGCTAGGAAAAGACCATCGCTCGTCCCCGACCGCCACTCATAAGGATGCACAAGCCAGGTACACTTCATGTTTCAAATTAGTTACACAACTTTAACCATACGTGCATGCTACGGGATTTGCTAACTTCAACACAAGTATTTCTCAAATTCACAACTATTCAAATAGCACGACTTTGATATTATCACCTCCATATCTCAAAACAATTATCAAGCATCAAACTTAATTTAATTCACTCAAAAAAGAAAGTTTCACAAATCTTGAATACCAAGTATATTAACATTAAGCAAATTACCATGCTATTAATGACTCTCAAAATAATCTAAGTGAAGCATGAGAGATCAAGTTTCTTTAAAACAAATCCACCACCGTGCTCTAAAAGATCTAAGTGAAGCACTAGAGCAAAAATTATCACGCTCTAAAGATATAAGTGAAGCACATAGAGCAAAGCTATCAAGCTCAAAAGGTATAAGTGAAGCACATAGAGTATTCTAACAAATTCCAAATCATGTATGGCTCTCTCAAAAGGTGTGTACAGCAAGGATGATTGTGGTAAACTAACAAGCAAAGACACAAATAATACAAGAGGCTCCAAGCAAAACACATATCATGTTGGTGAATAAAAATATAGCTCCAAGTAAATTACCGATGGAAGTGGACAAAAGAGGGGATGCCTTCCGGGGCATCCCCAAGCTTTGACTTTTTGGTGTCCTCGGATTATCTTGGGGGTGCCATGGGCATACCCAATCTTAGGCTCTTGCCACTCCTTGTTCCATAATCCATCAAAAGAATTCACCCAAAACTTGAAAACTTCACAACACAAAACTCAACAGAAATCTCGTGAGCTCCGTTAGAGAAAGAAAACAAAAGACTACTTCAAGGTACTTTAATGAACTCATTTTTTATTTATATTGGTGTTAAAGCTACTGTATTCCAACTTCTCTATGGTTTATAAACTAATTTACTAGCCATAGATTCATCAAAATAAGCAAACAACACACGAAAAACAGAATCTGTCAAAAGCAGAACAGTCTGTAGTAATCTGTAACTAACGCAAACTTCTGGAACTCTAAAAATTCTACAAAAATAGGAAGTCCTGGAAAATTTGTTTATTGATCATCATCAAACAGAATCAACGCAAAAGAATGTTCCTGTGATTTATCAAAACTAAATTAGTGCGTGCAAAGTTTCTGTTTTTCAGCAGAATCAAATCAACTATCATCGTAGGTTATCCTATAGGTCTTACTTGGCACAAACACTAATTAAAACATAAAACCACATCCAAACAGAAGGTAGATGGGTTATTTATTCCTAAACAGAACAAAAAACAAAAAACACAAAATAAAATTGGGTTGCCTCCCAACAAGCGCTATCATTTAACGCCCCTAGCTAGGCATAAAAGCAAGGATAGATCTAGGTTGTGCCGTAATAATAAGATAGATCTTGAAAGCTCATCTCGTATTCCCTACGTTCGGCAGAAAGTTTCCTTTGAGGCAAGCAAAAATAATCAAAAGGGCTAAATTTAGTGGGACAAAAATCCCCAAGATCAATCACGGGAGGAACGGGTTCCTCTCTTGGCCCTTCATAGTGCACAACTATTTCATCACTGAAAGCATTTTTTTGGCAAAATCTTTTGAGCTTATACTCGAGAGAGTATCCTAGCTCATTACTTCTAAGGGCAAAATCATTATTAAGCTCGTTAATGCAATCAACTAAGACATTGATAGGGACCTTTTTTCTAAGGTTTTCATTGAAAGCGACATAGTCCGAAGATTGAAAACGTCTAATTTCCGCTTGATCATAGAGGATTACTTCTATGGGTGGACGACAGGCGTCCACCCTATAGTGCGAAAAGATTTCTTTGGCTTCTCTTATGATAAATCTAAATTCATGAGCCAAAAAGATAGTAACAGCACGCTTAATAGAAGAGTGCTCAATATTAGAGAATTCTAAGAAAATTCTCTGTATGCAAGGGTGCATATGCATAAATTGTCTTTCAAGTTCAACCACAAGCATGGCTATAGCATCCGCAAGGCTACTGGTTCTATGAAGAATAGAACAGCCCATGGAAGGTAAAGCACCGGCACAAGTAAAGAAATCTTGAATAACGCCTTTGCCAATGATGTTACCACTACCGATTCGAAACTTTTTGGTATGCAACATAGGAGGTTCATCGGCCGGAGCCTTGGGATTTTCTGTATTATCATTGTTGTCCATATCGACGATAATCTCCCCAATTTCAGACATAGTGGTAGAAAAAGTAAGGCGGAAGAAAGCAAGCAAAAGGGAAAGGAGGAGGAGATTGGGAAAGAGAGGGCGAATAAAACGACAAGGGTGAAGTGGGGGAGAGGAAAACGAGAGGCAAATGGCAAATAATGTAATGCGAGAGAGAGGGATTGCGATGGGTACTTGGTATGTTGACTTTTGCGTAAGCCTCCCCGGCAACGGCGCCAGAAATTCTTCCTGCTACGTCTCGAGCTTGCGTTGGTTTTCCCCGAAGAGGAGAGGATGATGCAGCACATTAGCGTAAGTATTTCCCTCAGTTTTTGATAACCAAGGTATCAATCCAGTAGGAGGTCACGCGCAAGTCCCTCGTACCTGCACAACACGATAGCAACTCGCAACCAACGCTTAGGGGTTGTCAATCCCTTCACGGTTACTTACGAGCGTGAGATCTGATAGAGATAATATTTCTGGTATTTTTGATATAAAGATGCAAAGTAAAAAGTAAAGGCAAAGTAAAAACAAAGAAAGTAAATAAAGTGATATAGATTGATATGATGAGAATAGACCCGGGGGCCATAGGTTTCACTAGTGGCTTCTCTCAAGAGCATAAGTATTCTACGGTGGGTGAACAAATTATTGTTGAGCAATTGATAGAATCGAGCATAGTTATGAGGTTATCTAGGTATGATCATGTATATAGGCATCACGTCCGAGACAAGTAGATCGAAACGATTCTGCATCTACTACTATTACTCCACTCATCGACCGCTATCCAGCATGCATCTAGAGTATTAAGTTAAAAACAGAGTAACGCCTTAAGCAAGATGACATGATGTAGAGGAATAAATTCATGCAATATGATAAATACCCCATCTTGTTATCCTCGATGGCAACAATACAATACGTGCCTTGCAACTCTTTCTGTCACTGAGTAAGGACACCGCAAGATTGAACCCAAAGCCATGCACTTCTCCCATTGCAAGAACTACCAATCTAGTTGGCCAAACCAAACGGATAATTCGAAGAGACTTGCAAAGATAACTCAATCATACAGAAAAGAATTCTAAGAAGAATCAAATATTTTCCATAGATAAGTTGGATCATAAACCCACAATTCATCGGTCTCAACAAACACTCCGCAAAAAGAAGATTACATCGAATAGATCTCCACGAGAGAGGGGGAGAACATTGCATTGAGATCCAAAAAGAGAGAAGAAGCCATCTAGCTACTAGCTATGGACCCGAAGGTCTGAAGTAAACTACTCACACTTCATCGGAGGGGCTATGGTGTTGATGTAGAAGCCCTCCGTGGTGGATGCCCCCTCCGGCGGAGCTCCGGAACAGGCCTCAAGATGGGATCTCGTGGATACAGAAGGTTGCGGCGGTGGAATTAGGTTTTTGGCTCCCCCTCTGATCATACGGGGATACGTAGGTATATATAGGAGGAAGGAGTATGTCGGTGGAGCTCCGAGGGGCCCACGAGGTAGGGGGCGCGCCCAGGGGGGCGCGCCCTCCACCCTCGTGACCTCCTCGGAAGCTTCTTGGAGTAGGGTCCAAGTCTCCTGGATCACGTTCGGTGAGAAAATCACGTTCCCGAAGGTTTCATTCCGTTTGGACTCCGTTTGATATTTCGTTTCTTCGAAATACTGAAATAGGCAAAAAAAGCAATTCTGGGATGGGCCTCCGGTTAATAGGTTAGTCCCAAAAATAATATAAAAGTGGAAAATAAAGCCCAATATAGTCCAAAACAGTAGATAAAGTAGCATGGAGCAATCAAAAATTATAGATACGTTGGAGACGTATCAGCACAGCATGCTCAAAAAGATATAAGTGAAGTACTAGAGAAAGTCCATGGCTCTAAAAATTTAAGTGAAGCATAGGAGCAAGCATAGCATAGTTTTTGGCTCTCTAAAAAGGGTGTGCCCACCAAGGATTCAACACTTCAAACACAAATCGAAACAACCAAAGACTCATATCATACAAGACGCTCCAAGCAAAACTCATATCATGTGATGAATAAAAATATAACTTCAAGTAAAATACCGATGGTCGTTAGAAGAAAGCTGGGATGCCACTCGGGGGCATCCCCAAGCTTAGTTGCTTGCTACTTCTTTGAATATTATCTTGAGGTGCCACGGGCATCCCCAAGCTTATCCTTTTGCTTATCATTATTCCTTCATCCATCATAAGATAACCAAAAACTTGAAAACTTCAATCACACAAAACTCAAACAAAACATTCATGCGATCCGTTAGTATAAGTAACCAAACCACTACTATAAGTACTGTAGAAAACCTATTATTATTTTGTTTTTGCATTATATCTACTGGATTCCAACTTTTCTATGGCAAAACCTCATCAAAGAAAACCATAGAATCATCAAAACAAGCACACAACGCAAAGAAAACAGAATCTGTCAAAAACAGAACAGTCTATAGCAATCTAAAAATTTCGAATACTTATGTAACTCCAAAAATTATGAAATAAATTGGTGGACTTGAGTAATTTGTCTATTAATCCTCTTCAAAAATAATCAACTTAAAAGCACTCTTCTGTGAAAAAATTACAACGAATCTCGTGAGCACAAAAGTTTCTGTTTTTCAGCAAGATCAAATAAACTTTCACCCAAGTCTTCCCAAAGGCCTTGCTTGGCACAAACACTAATTAGAACACAAAAAACACAATCATAACAGTAGCATAATTGTTCTAACACTCAAGAATAGAAAGAAGAAAGAAAAAATAAATTTTATTCATTGGGTTGCCTCCCAACAAGCGCAAACGTTTTACGCCCCTAGCTAGGCATAACGCGTAGGATCTAAGTTTTGTCATCTTTGTCCAATTCTTTGATCGAGCACTTAGGATTTTTCAAGGATTTTGCATATAAATTCTCAGAAGCAATACTTCTAGGCATGAGATTGAAAAACTTATTTTCGCAAAAAGGGTCTCTTATAACTTCAGTAAAGTTGGGATGGATACTAATTATCTTAAGATCTCCTTTATCATTGCTAGAAGTTGATCCTTTGTTTTTAGCCACTTGAGTAGTTTTGCTACTTTTCATGGGAGTTTTAGCGGAAGCAAAAGCCGTACCTAGATTAGAAAAAAATTCTTCCAGTTTATCAATCATGGACGAACTTTCTTCAATTCTTTCATGGATCATAGTTCCTTTTTCTTTTAGCAACTTGAAAACTTCTCCCGCTATTGACCCAACTTTAGTAGCATAACTTTGCATTTTTCTATCCAATTCTTCAATATGTTCTACGGTAAGCATCTTCTTTTCAATAGCATCTAGTATTTCCATAACATGCTCGAGAGTCAATATTGTTTCATTGACCACGAGTGGTGGTGAACCCAATAAATTTCGCAAGTATTAAAAGCATCAAGAGTAGGACACATCAAAAAAATCCCACCGGTAATCGTATCAAGGAAAATCTATACCAAGTGGTAATGCCCACATAAAAGCAACGAAGAAGAACAACGGTAGATTTCTTGCGGATAGATCTATTATGAGCATTGCAAATCCTATACCAAGTATCTTTTAAACTTTCTCCTCCCCTTTGTTTAAAGTTGAGAACCTCGTTCTCAGGGATGCACGCAATAGAAGAAGAGAAATCCATAACGACAAAAGGTGATAAGCAAGATTACACATGAGAAACAGATCTGACGAGAAAACGGCGAGCGAAAAAGAGGGCGAATAAAACGGCAAATTTTTGTGAAGTGGGGGAGAGGCAAATGAGAGGTAAATGAAAAATAATCTAAATTGCGAGGGGATGAGATTTGTGATTAGGAACCTGGTTGATGTTGAAGATCCTCCCCAGCAACGGCGTCAGAAATTCCTTTTGATGTCTGCTTGAACTACATCGTTATTTCCCCAAAGAGGAAGGGATGATGCAGTATAGCAACGGTAGGTATTTCCCTCAGTGATGAGACCAAGGTTATGGAACCAGTAGGTGAACCTCCTCACACCATGTAAACAGCATCTGCACACAAATAACAAATATTCGCAACCCGATGTGTTAAAGGGGTTGTCAATCCCTTCCGGGTACAGCGCCTCTAGTGGGCAAATAATGCGAGGTAAAAAGTGGTAGATAGGATAAATAGATCGGGGAACAAATAAATTGCAGCAAGGTATTTTTGTATTTTTTGGTTTAATAGATCTGAAAATAAATGCAAGAGAAAATAGATCGCAAAGGCAAATATGATGAAAACAGACCCGGGGTCGTAGGTTTCACTAGTGGCTTCTCTCGAGAAAAATAGCAAACGGTGGGAAAACAATTACTGTTGGGCAATTGATAGAACTTCAAATAATCATGACGATATCCAGGGAATGATCATTATATAGGCATCACGCCCAATATTAGTAGACCGACTCCTGCCTGCATCTACTACTATTACTCCACACATCGACCGCTACCCAGCTTGCATCTAGTGTATTAAGTTCATGAGAAAACGGAGTAATGCAATAAGAACAATGACATGATGTAGACGAGATTCGTTTATCTATTGCGGCAGATATAGATCTCATCTTATTATCCTTAGTAGCAACGATACGTACGTGTCGGTTCCCTTTCTGTCACTGGGATCAAGCACTGTAAGATCGAACCCACCACAAAGCACCTCTTCCCATTGCAAGATAAATATATCAAGTTGGCCAAACAAAACCCAAATATCGGAGAGGAAATACGAGTCTATAAGCAATCATGCATGTAAGAGATCAAAGAAGACTCAAATGACTTTCATGGATAAAAACATAGATCGGATCATAAACTCAAAGTTCATCGGATCCCAATAAACACACCGCCAAAAGCCTTACATCATATGGATCTCCAAGAGACCATTGTATTGATAAACAAGAGAGAGAGAGAGAGAGAGAGAGAGAGAGAGAGAGAGAGAGGAAGCCATCTACCTACTAACTACGGACCCGCAGGTCTACAAAGAACTACTCACGCATCATAGGAGAGGCACCAATGGAAGTGGTGAACCCCTCCATGATGGTGTCTAGATTGGATCTTGGTGGTTCTGGACTCTACAGCGGTTGGATCAATATTTCGTCGACTCTCCTAGAGTTTCTGGTTATTTGGGTATTTATAGTGCAAAGAGGCGATTCAGGGGGCACCCGAGGTGGATAGCACCCACCTGGGCGCGCCTGGGCCTCCTAGCGCGCCCTGGTGGGTGTTGCTCCCCTCGAGCAGCCTCCTGGTGCTTCCTTGGCCCACTGGCTTTCTTTTGGCCCAAAAAAATCCTCCAGGAGTTGCGTTGCGTTTGGACTCCGTTTGATATTGATTTCCTGCGATGTAAAAAACATTCAGAAAACAGCAACCAGCATTGAGCATTATGTCTATTGGTTAGTACCAAAAGTGATATAAAATGGCTATAAAATGATTGTAAAACATCCAAGAATGATAATATAACAGCATGGAACAATCAAAATTTATAGATACATTGGAGATGTATCAATGAGTAATATCTTTTATGGTGATGCACCCTTGTTAAGTGGTCTATTTTTGTTGAATCTCAATCGTGGTGATACACATGTTCATAATATTGAAGCCAAAAGCTGAAAAGTTGATAATGATAGTGCAACTTATTTGTAGCACTGTCATTTAGGTCGTATTGGTGTAAAGCGCATGAAGAAACTCCATGCTGATGGGCTTTTGGAATCACTTGATTATGAATTACTTTGTGCTTGTGAACCATGCCTCATGGGAAAGATGACTAAAACTCCGTTCTCCGAAACTATGGAATGAGCTACTGACTTATTGGAAATAATACATATTGATGTACGCGGTCCAATAAGTGTTGAGGCTCATGGAGGGTATCATTATTTTCTGACCTTCACAGATGATTTGAGCAGATATGGGTATATCTACTTAATGAAACATAAGTCTGAAACGTTTGAAAAGTTCAAAGAATTTCAGAGTGAAGTGGAAAATCATCGTAAAAAGAAAATAAAGTTCCTATGATCTGATCGTGGAGGCGAATATTTAAGTTAAGAGTTTGGTCTTCATTTGAAACAATATGGAATAGTTTCACAACTCACGCTACCTGGAACACCCTAGCGTAATGGTGTGTCCGAACGTCATAACCGTACTTTATTGGATATGGTGCAATCTATGATGTCTCTTACTGATTTACCGCTATCGTTTTGGGTTTATGCTTTAGAGACGGCTGCATTCACATTAAATAGGGCACCATCAAAATCCGTTGAGACGACACCATATGAACTGTGGTTTGGCAAGAAACCCAAATTGTTGTTTCATAAAGTTTGGGGCTGCGATACTTATGTCAAAAAGCTTCAACCTGATAAGCTCGAACCCAAATTGGAGAAGTGCATCTTGATAGGATACCCAAAGAAACTGTTGGGTACACCTTCTATCACAGATCCGAAGGCAAGATATTTGTTGCTAAGAATGGATCCTTTCTAGAGAAGGAGTTTCTCTCGAAAGAAGTGACTGGGAGGAAAGTAGAACTTGATGAGGTAATTGTACCTTCTCCCGAATTGGAAAGTAGTTCATCACAAAAATCAGTTCCAGTGATTCCTACACCAATTAGTGAGGAAGCTAATGATGATGATCATGAAACTTCAGATCAAGTTACTACCGAACCTCGTAGGTCATCCAGAGTACGGTCTGCACTAGAGTGGTACGGTAATCCTGTTTTGGAAGTCATGTTCCTAGACCATGATGAACCTACGAACTATGAGGAAGCGATGATGAGCCCAGATACAACAAAATGGCTTGAGGCCATGAAATCTGAGATGGGATCCATGTATGAGAACAAAGTGTGGACTTTGGTGGACTTGCCCGACGATTGGCAAGCCATAGAAAATAAATGGATTTTCAAGAAGAAGAGTGAACTGACGGTAATGTTACTGTCTACAAAGCTCGACTTGTTGCAAAAGGTTTTCGACAAGTTCAAGGAGTTGACTACAATGAGACCTTCTAACCCGTAGCGATGCAAGTCTATCTAAATCATGTGAGCAATTGCCGCATTTTATGATTATGAAATTTGTCAAATGGATGTCAAAACTGCATTCCTTAATGGATTTCTTAAAGAAGAATTGTATGATGCAACTAGAAGGTTTTGTCGATCCAAAAGGTTCTAACAAAGTGTGCAAGCTCCGGCGATCCATTTATGGACTGGTGCAAGCCTCTCGGAGTTGGAATAAACACTTTGATAGTATGATCAAAGCATATGGTTTTATACAGATGTTTGGAGAAGCCTGCATTTACAAGAAAGTGAGTGGGAGCTCTGTAGCATTTCTAATATTATGTGTGGATGACATATTGTTGACTGGAAATAATACATAATTTCTGGATAGCATAAAAGGATACTTGAATAAGAATTTTTAATAGTGAAAGACCTTGGTGAAGCTGCTTACATATTGGGCATCAAGATCTATATAGATAGATCAAGACGCTTAATTGGACTTTCATAAAGCACATACCTTGATAAAGTTTTGAAGAAGTTCAAAATGGATCAATCAAAGAAAGGGTTCTTGCCTGTGTTACAAGGTGTGAAGTTGAGTCAGACTCAATGCCCGACCACTACAGAAGATAGAGAGAAAATGAAAGTCATTCCCTATGCTTCAGCCATAGGTTCTATCATGTATGAAATGATGTGTACCAAACCTGATGTGTGCCTCGCTATAAGTATAGCAGGGAGGTACCAAAGTAATCCAGGAGTGGAGCACTAGACAGCTGTCAAGAACATCCTGAAATACCTAAAAAGGACTAAGGATATGTTTCTAGTTTATGGAGGTGACAAAGAGCTTGTCGTAAATGGTTACGTCGATGCAAGCTTTGACACAGATCCGGATGACTCTTAGTTGTAATCCGGATACGTATTTATATTGAATGGTGGAGCTGTCAGTTGGTGCAGTTCCAAGCAGAGCGTCGTGGCGGGTTCTATGTGTGAAGTGGAGTACATAACTGCTTCAGAAGCATCAAATGAAGGAGTCTGGATGAAGGAGTTCATATCCGATCTAGGTGTAATACCTAGTGCATCTGGTCCAATGAAAATCTTTTATGACAATACTGGAGCAATTTCCTTGGCAAAAGAATCCAAATTTCACAAGAGAACCAAACACATCAAGAGACACTTCAATTACATCCGGCATCAAGTCAGAGAGGGAGACATAGAGATTTGAAAAATACATGAGGATCTGAATATTGCATACCCGTTGACTCCATGGGTGTTAGAATCATTACTTTGTAATCTAGATTATTGACTCTAGTGCAAGTGGGAGACTGAAGGAAATATGCCCTAGAGGCAATAATAATGTTGTTATTTATATTTCCTTATATCATGATAAATGTTTATAATTCATGCTAGAATTGTATTAACCAGAAACTTAGTACATGTGTGAATACATAGACAAAACAGAGTGTCCTAGTATGCCTCTACTTGACTAGCTCGTTAATCAAAGATGGTTGTGTTTCCTAACCATAGACATGTGTTGTCATTTGATGAATGGGATCACATCATTATAGAATAATGTGATGGACAAGACCCATCCATTAGCTTAGCATTATGATCTTTACAGTTTTATTGCTACTGCTTTCTTCATGACTTATACATGTTCCTCTAACTATGAGATTATGCAACTCCCGAATATCGGAGGAACACCTTGTGTTTTATCAAACGTCACAACGTAACTGGGTGATTACAAAGATGCTCTATAGGTGTCTCCAAAGGTGTTTGTTGGGTTGGCATAGATCAAGATTAGGATTTGCCACTCCGTGTATCGGAGCGGTATCTCTGGGCCCTCTCGGTGATGCTCATCACTATAAGCCTTGCAAGCAATGTGACTAATGAGTTAGTTGCAGGATGAAGATTACGGAACGAGTAAAGAGACTTGACGACGAGATTGAACTAGGTATGATGATACCGACGATCGAATCTCAGGCAAGTAACATACCGATGACAAAGGGAACAACGTATGTTGTTGTCCGATTTGACTGATAAAGATCTTCGTAGAATATGTAGGAGCCAATATGAGCATCCAGGTTCCGCTATTGGTTATTGATCGGAGATGTGTCTTGATCATGTCTACATAGTCTCAAACCCGTAGGGTCCGCACACTTAACGTTCAATGACGATTTGTATTATGAGGTATGTGATTTGATGACCGAAGTTTGTTCGAAGTCCCGGATGAGACCACGAACATGACGAGGAGTCTCGAAATGGTCGAGACATAAATATTGATATATTGGAAGGTTATGTTCAGACACCAGAAAGGTTTCGGATAGGTTCGGACATTTTCTGAAGTACCGGGAGGTTACGGGAACCCCCCGAGAGAGTATTGGGCCTTCATAGGCTTTAGTGAGAAGAGGAGGCCGTCAGCCAGGAGGTGGCGCGCGCCCCCCTAGGCAAACTGAATTGGACTAGGGGAGGGGGCGCCCCCCCCCCCCTTTCCTTCTCCCTCTCTCTTTCCCTTTCCCCTTCTCCTACTCCGAATAGGGAAGGGGAATCCTACTAGGACTGGAAGTCCTAGTAGGACTTCCCCCTTTGGCGTGCCCCTCTAGGCCGGCCGCCTCCTCCCTTCATCCTTTATATACGGGGGCAGGGGCACCCCAAAGAACAAAAGACAATCTCTTAGCCGTGTGCGGTGCCCCTCCACAGTTTAACACCTCGGTCATATCGTCGTAGTGCTTAGGCGAAGCCCTGCACCGGTAACTTCATCATCACTGTCGCCACGCCATCGTGCTAACGGAACTCTCCCTCATCCTCAACTGGATCAAGAGCACGAGGGACGTCATCTTGCTGAACGTGTGTTGAACACGGAGGTGCCGTACGTTCGGTACTTGGATCGGTTGGATCGTGAAGACGTTCGACTAAATCAACCGCGTTACTAAACGCTTCCACTTTCGGTCTACGAGGGTACATGGACACACTCTCCCGTCTCGTTGCTATGAATCTCCTAGATAGATCTTGCTGATCGTAGGAAATTTTTGAATTTCTACGTTCCCAACATAATGAACCTTTATCATGAATAAGGAAATATAATAATAACAACTTTATTATTGCTACTAGGGCATATTTCCATCAGAACCCTGGCATCTAGCTCCTGCCTTCCATACAACTTCTTTGTGCACTGACTTAAAGCCTCGTGGGCTTTACCCCTTGGCTCAACCATATCATCCTATATATCAATCTTTACCTCCGGACCATTCCGGAGATCCTTGTCATGTCTGTGATCTCATCCGGGACTCCGAACAGCATTCGGTCACAACCATAGATAACTCACATAATACTATATCATCAACGAACATTAAGCGTGCGGACCCTATGGGTTCGAGAATGATGTAGACATGACCAAGACGCTTCTCCGGTCAATAACCAATAGCGGGACCTGGATGCCCATATTGGTTCCTACATATTCTATGAATATCTTTATTGGTCGAACCTTTATGGCAACATACGTAGTTCCCTTTGATCATCGGTATGTTACTTACCCGAGATTCGATCGTCGGTATCTTCATACCTAGTCCAATCTCGTTACCGGTAAGTCTCTTTACTCGTTCCGTAATACATCATCTTGTAACTAACTCCTTAGTCACTTTGCCTACAAGCTCCTTGTGATGTTGTATTACCGAGAGGGCCCAGAGATACCTCTCTGCCATACAGAGTGGCAAATCCCAATCTCGATTCACGCCAACTCAACAGACACCTTAGGAGATACCTGTAGAGCACCTTTATGATCACCCAGTTACGAAGTGATGTTTGATAGCACACAAGGTATTCCTCCGGTATCCGGGAGTTGCATGATCTCATGGTCGAATGAACATGTATTTGACATTAAGAAAGCAGTAGCAAAAACGGAACGATCATATGTTATGCTAATGAATGGCTCTTGTCCATCATATCATTCTCCTAATGACGTGATCCCATTATCAGAGTGACAACACATGTCTATGATCAGGAAACCTTAACCATCTTTTGATCAACAAGCTAGTCTAGTAGAGGCTTACTAGGGACTTAATATTTGTTTATGTATTCACACATGTATTTAAGTTTTCGGTCAATACAATCCTAGCATGAATAATAAACCTTTATCATGAATAAGGAAATATGATAATGACCAATTTATTATTGCCTTTAGGACATATTTCCAACATGTGGAACTAGCAACCTACCTCTGTTGTGTTTATCTGTGCAGCCAATGGAGAAAGACTACGTTAATGAAAAATGGTCAGACAAAGGTATGTACTACTATTGGGTAACTTTTAGTAATGGTGTTCACGTGAACAAATCTGTTTGCCTCCGTTTGAAAGAAAAACGTGTTTAGGTGATTATCAAGAGCCTCATAGAATACTTCCTACTTTCGTCCTCGGTCAGTAATGACCTCATCACCATGCTTGATGTGGGCATGAAATTTTTGGATCTTCTGCCATTGGCACCTGCTTGGAAGAGTTTGTTATTTGCGTCACCCTCCCCCATCCATTTGATTCTCGACCGTGGCTTGCAATTATTCTCTCCAAGGATTCAAAACCCAACAAAGCCAGCTTTAGGTTACGATGGAGCGATAGTTCAAAGGTTCCACAACCTCAGAGAAACCCTTAGTACCTAGTACTAGCATCCTTATAGAAGTCGTGCATTTTTCTTAGCAGAGAACAAGAGTTGTCCGCAATAATCCCTCGTGGGAGTAAATAGGGATCGTGTGCCTCCACTCACTTCAATACACATAGGAATAAGGGTTTGCACATACATAAGTGTCGTCGAAACCATCTACCATTTACGGATCAAAGTAGTTCTTGTAGAGATATCATGCTCCAGATACACTATCCCAGTTCAAAACTCTTCTCCCTTTGATTGAATCCTTGAAATCCAAAATGTGCTCCACTTCTCAGTCCATTTCCTCTTGGATGCTCATGATCATCATCATCTTAGCTCCTTTGTCCGAATCCGACGAATCGAATAACTCCTTTTGAAATAATTCATCAAGCTCCGGGTTTCCACACTCCTCATCTGGCGAACCCTCCGAATCCATCATTTTGCCTACAAAACAAATACAAAAAACTGGTCGTGTCAAACACATAGAGGGCAAGGTGCAGTCCAAGAATAGCTCAACGTACAATGACAGTATCCGGACTGGCGACAGTGTCCGTGGCGGCGAGACTGGCTGGTATGAGTTTTGTGGCGGTGCCGGGGGTGCTAAGGGATCGGTATGGCGGGGGAGCTAGGGGAGGACCGGCGTGGTCGAGGGAGAAGGGAGGAGAGGAAAATGGGCAGGAGGATTTGATGCAATTTGTGGTGGGTCCTATTTGTTGGGTTCGACATGGCGGACGTACCCGTGCGTGACTCAACCTCCCCATATACGCCCCAGAATGGATTGGGTATGAGGGGCGCCGGTCAGCCCAAACTTATAGGACATGTTTGAGGAGCCCATCTGGGTCATGATATTGAGCGGTCAGTAACCGGGCCGTCTGTCCTAGCCTCCTAGGGGGCGCGAACACCAAATCCGGCCCCTCAAACGCCCGCGGACGCGCAGCTTCTGCGGGGACTGATGGGGTACCCCTCATTATGCTGCGTTTGCAGCCATGTACCTCATATTTGGTCCCTCATATCCATGCAACAAATGCAAAGTATGAAATTAACCAACGTGGATCAACGAACAAGCAACAAACCTACTTAAATCGAGCATAATTCACAGATAAACGGATCATTGGAACAACCAAAATAACAATTTCCATCGGCTGGACCATACTTTAACATACGAGAAAACTAAATAAAATGAAAAAAGGTTGAGGAAATCACCATTTCATCGCCGGCCCCTTCCCCTTGTGATCGGTGGTGTTGCTTTGGCCCTCTTTCACATTCTTGTGTCGGAGCCGCTGCGCATCCAACTCCACCATCATCAAGGACTGGCGGAGGAAGGACGCGAGGAGTGCTTCCTTGGGATCAACTAGCGCGCGCTTGCACGTCACCTCACCGCAGCCTCGCCCGCCGCCGCCCTCTCCCTTGCCCGTTGCCGCTCGCGTTGTGCGGCCCGCGCCTCCGACTCGGGCATCCGAGACTGGCCCAACTCCGTCGAGGCCATGAGCATCCAACCGTTCCCGTGGACGCCCTCCGTAGGTGGCTAGGAAGGGACCGGGCGGCGTACCTGCAGCGGAGCGGAGCAAGCGAAGCTGCCCTCAGTGTTGCGCGCTGGATGGGAGGGCCCGACAACGTCGCCCGCACAGCAACGTCGGGCGAAGGGGGACGGCGCGTCCAAGCATGAGCTACTTCCGTTGTTGTCGGCCCAATCTGGCTGCGATCAGCGCAGTGCGATGCGGAGAGCAAGCACATCCACATCAGAGTCGTCACCGCCGGAGCCATTTGGAAGCATGAATGAACATGAACAAGGTCACTACTATTTTCATTCTATTGTTTGTCTGCAATGTATCTCTGCTCTCCACATTATGCAACTCAGCAGTGAACTCTGAAATATCAATGACGAAGCGCTGCAGGATAGCTTACGCAAACAGTTCAGCGATTTAAGCAAAGAACTGGAGCAAAAAGGAGGGGTATCATATGCTAACAGTGCCTTCCTATGTAGTAAAACTCTAACAGTTAGTTCAATCACATCAATACAGTTATATTTGGTCTCATCACACAAGCAAACATATATACAAAAACAACATTTCTGCCACTAGCTAGACTTGCTCCCCGTAACTGCTTCTGCTGGCCTCTTCATGCATGCCAGCCTCCCTGCCACAACACAAGAACCATGGTCAGCCCTTACAGTATACACTAACAGCAAATTAAAACCTTGCGAATTGAAGACAAGCTCGAGGAATTTCCTCCTAGCTGAATCATAGGAATTTTCAAGAATTTTCTTTCATACAAGCACCAAAATGGGTGTCGTTTCATGCTAATATTTTCCTACTAGAAACCGCAAGAAGGCACAAATCAATTGCAACTGCGCAAGCGTGGCTGCGAGTAAAATCCAAACAGAAAATATGTGCAGAAGCAAGCAAGACAAAACAGCCCCCAGGCCAAACAAAAATAATATCCATACTAACCTAACAGACCAGCTTTATATTATATCAAAGAAAAGAAAAGCATAGGCGAAGTGATGGAACGCAAGATCTCAGGAGGTCCACGAAGCCGCCAAAGGGTTGCCCCATTAAAGAAGTGGCTGCCCGCCCAGACCGAGAATGATGAGCGAGCGACTTGACATATTTGGTCATACCAAACACCAGGTCTTTTGTTTGATGTCTGACTTGTGCATGTCCCTCTCTAATCAGTCCATTCATGATACTCCGCTTTCCTTATATAGAAAGGTACCATGGACCGTGGTTGATCTTGTCCTCTTTAATAAAGTGAAACATCACCTTCAGCTCACTACTACGTAGGTAATTCCTTTTCAATTAAATGAAATTAGGGGCGAAAGCTCCTTAATTCGAAAAAACTCACCAAGTTGGATATATAGAACTCTATGGTTCCTCAGGATGAATTAATAAGGGTAAAGGACAAACTGCATTAAAATATTCATAGTTCACACCAGTCCCCTTACTTTCAAAGGAAACAGACACGGAGTTAACCAAATCTCTCACAGCTTTCCTCGACTAGAATAATATAATTTTTTCAGTTCAATACTAAGATCGATTAATCTTCATAGCAAAGGAAACTGCAAATTATCTTCATATTCATAGCGATCAGACTACTGTGATGCAAAAAAAAAAAGCGATCAGGCTACCAGTGTGAACTTTTTTTATAGAAGAACAAAGGAAACTGCAAATTATGTTCATAATCGCAGCGATGAGTACCAACACAAACTTACAGTAAATAAAGGAATGATCAGAGATCAAAACATTACCAGCTCTTACATGGCTTTCTATTCATCGTCGTCGTCGTTGTCGTCGTCGTCACTACCACCACCACCACCACCACCATCATCATCATCATCATCATCATCAATGTAGAATCCTCCATCAGAATCATACACAAGACGCTTACTAGGCTGAGTTTCGTCATCAGAAGCATAGCCGGAGTCGGAGTCATAGTCGTCGGAATCACAGTCGAGGGATGCTGGCCGTGCCATGGCACCGCAAGGAGGATCTCGTCTACAAAACATGAGAGATGAAGGTGAGATCGGATCGAACACAAAAGGCGATAAGTAATAAACAATCCACAAAAAACGAAGAAGCAAGAACTTAGGAGAGAACCGTTTCACAGTGAAAATCGACTTAGAGCATCTAAGTCCGGATCCCTATTCCTAAATGTGGCCCAATGCCAATGGTACCCTCCATTTCCTCACCCTCGAACACAGCCCATATGGGCGGGCCGTGCGTGCTGCCGCCGCATGCGTGAAGCCGTGCGTGCTGGCCTAGCGCCTATGCGTGCTGCCGCCACGTGCTTGCAGCCGTGCGTGCGGGCCTAGCGCCTCTGCGTGCTTGCCGAGAACCTCCGTGCGTGAAGCCGTGCGTGCGGGCCTAGCGCCTCTGCGTGCTTGCCGAGAACCTCCGTGCGTGAAGCCGTGCGTGCGGGCCTAGCGCCTCTGTGTGCTGCCGCCGCGTGCGTGCTGAGTGGCCGAGGCCCTCCCGCTCGCGCGTGCGGAGCTCGACACCGCTGCCGCCGCCGCCCTCGCGCCCGCACGTGTGGAGCTCGCCGCCGCCGCCGCCGCGTGCTGGCCGAGTCCCTCGCGCTCGCGCGTGCGGAGCTCGCCGCCGCCGCCGCCGCCGCCCTCGCCCCCGCACGTGTGGAGCTCGCCACCATCGCCGCCGCCGCGTGCGGTCCGAGGCCCTCGCGCCCGCGCGTGCGGAGCTTGCCACCGCCGCCGCCGCCGCCGCCGCAAGCGGTCCGAGGCCCTCGCGCCCGCGCGTGCGGAGCTCGCCACCGCCACCGCCCCCGCGCCCGCACGTGTGGAGCTCGCCACCGCCGCCGCCGCCGCCGCAAGCGGTCCGAGGCCCTCGCGCCCGCGCGTGCGGAGCTCGCCACCGTCGCCGCCCTCGCGCCCGCACGTGTGGAGCTCGCCACCACCGCCGCCGCCGCGTGCGGTCCGAGGCCCTCGCGACCGCGCGTGCGGAGCTCGCCACCGCAAGCGGTCCGAGGCCAATTTGAGGAGTATGGTTGGATCGCAGGAAAAGTAGAGGGTCTAGATGGCCTTACGGAGAGATCAGCGTAGGAGCTGGAGGTTGCACCGCTGCAGCGGGGCGAGACGGGATCGGTCGTCCGGGATCGCTGCTGTCCGGTGCTCTGCGTGTCCGAAGGCTGCAGTTAAGACAGTACTGGCGAGGCGCCCCCCTGATGTGTACGCCTCAGATGCTGCAATGTGGTGCAAAGGGACGCAGCGTCGGTGCCTTAAAGGCACCTGCCTTTGGTCACTGACATGTGGGCCAGTCATCTGTTGGCCCACATGTCATAGACACAAAGGTGGGTGCCTTCATCGAGAAACGGTCTCCTTTTCTTATCCTCTGATGATAGCTCTCGCCGATGACATGGTGGCCCCACCTGTGAATTGTGACGCAGTACGAGGATTTTTTTTTGGCAGCAGTACTACTCCCTCCTTCCATCTATATAGGGCCTAATGCGTTTTTTAAGACCGCCTTTGACTATTGACAAGATTAAGAGTACATGACATGCATATTGTGAAAATTATATCATTGAAAAGGCGCCGTGGCACGCTAACGCTTGGGAAAGAGGAAGATGCACAGATCCGAGCCGTATCGGGGTTATTATGTTGGCCCTGTACTGCCCAGAGATTCCCTGGAACCTTCCTGGATGGTGCTAACCTGACAAATTACCTCGTGCCCCGGAGCATTCACACACATCAAAATTTGCCATTTAGCCTGGTCAGCGCTCGCGTTAATTGCTGGCATCAGCATTCGGTAGTAGGAGTAGTAACAACTAACTACACCAAAGCGCTCGACGCACTCGATCGTAACGTAGCCTACGTTGCCATGGTCGCCATAGTCGCCGCCGCGTTGAGGGAGGGAGAGGGGCGACACGAGCCCGTTGCCGGTGGCGGGGAGGATTACCGTGTCGACGCGTCATCTACGCGGCAGGCGAGGCAGTGCTTAGAAATTTCTTTTTTCTGCGCAATTTGCTTTTCTAGCTGTGTGAAAACTTGTTTGATTAGCACACGCGATCGTGTCAGCTAACTACATGGGCAGGTAATAATGCTTAGGAACACAGCAGATTCACTGCATCTCAGGGAGCGGTAGGCACCTGTTGAGGGTTTGTTTTTTCTGGGAAAACCCGTGGTGATTAATTTTCGCAGAGGAAAGACTTGCTTGCTTGCTTGCTTGACTACACGCACGGTCTGATGACAATTCCTTAGTTAAGGTAGCTTTCTCAAATTAAAAAATATATATATACTACTCCGCTCGACGGGCTTTCTCAACGGGCTGGGTTGTCGTCTATGTGGTCTTGGCCGGTGGAGGCACCTCTACGCAACCAAGTCAACCTCCGCAACCACCTCAAGAACCCCCGGAACCAGACGTGCACTCATGGCTCGATTGCAGTTTGCGTTCAGGATTGGCACCACGCGGGTCCTCGTCTTCCAAGATGTACAACACAGGTGACAAGCGCTTCCTCCTACCTTGGTTCAGCGTTCGCTGCCGGTATTAGAGAGATTTTAACACCCCCGTAAATTAATCGCTCAGTAGATTTAACGTAGAGAGGGAAACTTTGTAAAGTTTGTAGTGCATGAGATTATGTTGCTTGGATATATATACAAATATAATTATGGAAATGCGTTGTTTCATCTAGGATTATGCAAACTCCTAAAGTCAAATAACGTCGGGATGCATGCATGCTTCCAGTCCAAGGTAAGTAAAAGTACCAAGAGTAGGAGTCGTATAAGACTAGCCACAATGGTGATTAACATACACTACTCCCTCCGTCACAGTTTAGAAGGCACAGTTAAATTTGTGTGCGTTTCCACAATAGACAAGGTTTAGGGCGCATTGCATTTATTTCTAATAGCTAAGTAGTACTTCGATATACTATTCCTATATGCATGCGTAGCGAGAATGCTATTTTTTAGCTCATCTCACAGTCAATAGATAACCACCTAGGTCCCAAAGAATTTCCAAGTGCGCCTTCTAAACCATGACGGAGGGAGTAGTAACATACACATATCCCTAGACTATGTTACTATCTTCATAGTGGGTAGTAACATAAGTACGGTAACATGCAAAACTTCATTTATTAGGTTATAGACTCATATTGCATTGGGACATGTGATGTTACAGTAACTAGCTAAGTTATTACTCGCTGCCATATAAACAAATTTGTTGAATTGGACTCGATGTTACTACTGAAGTTACTCCCACTGTAGCTAGTCTAAGGGAGTCCGGATATACTAGTAGTACAAGAAAGATCAATGAAGATGGTGACTGCTACTACAAAATTAATGGGGCATGCATTTTCAAATATTGAAACGCGTGCAGAGTCTAAAATGGATGGCATTGATGTTAGCAGTTGTACATTGTTTATTATTAAGTGGAAACCCCAAGTAGATCCAAAGCTTGTTGTACTACTAGTCAGCAGTTCATCCAGAATAGAAAACTGATGCTTCTATTTTAAAAGTGGATGTGAGTATGTGACTACAGATGCCGTTTGGTTCGAGGCCTTTGCATTATCACATTTTGCTGGGAGAGGATTTAAGGCACGTGGTCCGGCGGCAAATGGATCCTCCGTCGTTGATCTGCTCCAAGATTTGCGTTCCGCTGATGTATTGACCGAGTTCGCTTTTCCCTTTTATGTGTATAATGTATTCGTATGGCATTGCGGATATGCCTCTTGGTGTGGGTGTCGGAGTCGAATCCGGCTGATCCTGGATATGGGGTCCCGAGCCGGTGATCTTAGCTTGATGGTAATAGGACAAAGAGGGACACGATGTTTACCCAGGTTCAGCCCTCTCGAAGGGACCATCCCCTCTGACGTGCCATTGGCTCACTGCCATGTGTACCCGGGCCAATACGTCAGTGGCCCAACGCCAGGGTGCAGTACTTCAGGGGATCCGGCTCCCTCTCGAAGAGGTAAAACCCTATGTACCGCTTTTATTTTATTGTATTGATTTTGGATGGAGTACAGAGTGCATGATGGTCTACCTCGAGATTGTGTGTGTATGAATCTTGCCCTATGGTCTAAAAACCCCTCGTCTTATATAGACACCAGGGGTGCCTAGGGCTACATGTGGGATAAACATGCCGATGATTTGAATATGCCTTGAAGTATGTGCCAAGTTTTCGAAGGATTCCATCTTGAGTATGTTGTGGGTCATGGCAAACATGGCCCATTCTTTGTTTGTCCAAGGGTCCTCGACCTGGCCCATGACTGGCAGGCCGACTTGCCTAGCACCCCTTAGTCCAAGACATTATCCCGTGAAGTGGTCTACAAGCCGAGGACATTGATCAACTCCTTGGAGTGGCTTCATCTTCAATGGCTTTGTACGCGAGTTCAACAAACTTAATGCTCATATGTTGATTTCATGCCCGAGCTCACCCTTGGATCCAAAGTCCTTGCAAACTGGTTCACTTATCCCTTTCGGCATCTTCCTCTATTGTAACCGTGCTTTAGTCCGAGAAGTGATGTACCTCGAATATCCGAGGAACTCCAACAACCTCTTCGAGAAGTGTTTTTATATTCACCGGACCCGAAGACCCTATCCCAACCTAGGTAAGTTAATGGCAAAGTCTCCTAGTGTTGTCATGGGTATGTCGATTGGGCCGTGTTCTGACAACTTTGACCGAAATTTGGATTGTCCATATGTACTGTAGAACCAAAAGGTTTGCTATTTGCCGCTCGTTGCAGCAAGTTGCCAGAGCGACTAACAGGTGATCGGCCGACCGACCCAAGTGAGCCGGCACATTTGAGTAGATCGCGTGAGTACTACCCATCCGGTTTTCGGAACCTTCCAGAAGATTCCCTGAACCAATTTTTGTTTCTTTTCACCATTTTTTTGTTTCTTTTCTTATTTCTTGTTTTTTCCTCTTCTTTGGGTTTTTCTTTATCATTTTCTGTTTCTTTTCCATTTTGTCGTTTTTGTTTTTGTTTCTTTTTTACTTTCTTTCAGATTTTATTTTTACTTTTCAAAAAATGTTCGAGATTCTAAAAAAAAGTTCAGGATTCCCAAAATTTCTTGTTTTCAATTTTTTTCCCTAAATTCAAAACAAGTTTTAGTTTTTACAAAATTGTTTGGTAATTTCAAAAAATGTTAGTTATTCTAAAAATTTCTTCAGAATGTTTTGGTTGCATGTTTTTGACAACCTTTAGAAAAAATTTCGGTAATTCAAAAAATGGTTCCATTTCAAAAATTGTTCGCGAATTTAAAAAATGTTCCTGTCTTCAAATTTTGTTCTGGAGTTTCAAAACATATTCATATATTTCATAAAATTCTAAAATCTTCTTGTTTTTAACAATTCAGTAATTTTAAAAAGGTTCTCGTTTCAAAAAAATTTGCAAATTTTAAAAAATGATAAAGTTTGCAAATTTTGTTTCAGTAGTTTCAGAAAAGGTTCATGTTCCAAAATTAATTTGAATTTTCTGAATTTAGTTTGGTAATTTAGAAAAAAATTGTTCATGTTTTTGAAAAAGAAGTTGCATTAAAAAAAACAAGTTTCTAAAAGGTCTACGCTTTCACAAAATAGTTCATGATTTTTCAATAAATGTGTGAGTTTCTAGAAATTTGTTCACCAATTTGAAAAGTGGTTGTTTTTCGTAAAACACTAAGGTTTTTTTTCAAAAAAATGTTTTCTCCTCGAAATCTAGAGTTGCTTCTTATTGTTTTGTGCTGTTACTTACTCAGATTTAGTCGCTAGCTCAACTGGTAGTACTACCGCATCTGTAGCTAGAGATCATGGGTTCGAAAGTTCTCAAGGGTACGTTTTTTAGCGTTACAGGTTCGCGCTACAGTACCAGTTCGCTGTCGGTCGCTAGCTTTCATGGGCCCGCCCAGTCGTAGTTCCCCTTATGCGTGCATCCGACATTCTGCCGCAAAGAGAGCTCCCAAGAAGTAGACTTGTAAAATCGTGGGTGCCCCTATGTCTCGCTTTAAGCGAGCACAAGGGGAAGCCTCGCGCCGGGGGTCCCAAATCCCAGTACTCTCGATTGATTCACTAGACTTGAAAAACAGTGAGCCCAGATGGGCCGGCCCAGCCGTGCAGGAGGCCACGACCTGTTTTTTTCTTCTATTTTCTGTTCTCATTTTTGCTTTATTTTTATATTTTTCTTTATACTTTGAAATATTCTACATATACAAAAAAACACTCTTAAAAACATATTTGAAAAAGGTTGAACAACAATTTGAAAAATACGGAACAACAATTTGAAAAATATTGAATAATTATTAAAAATGTTGAACAAGCATTTGAAAAATGTTGAACAAGTATTTGAAAATTTTAAATAACTATAAAAAATGTTTAGCAAGTAGTTGACAAATATTGAATAAGTATTAAAAATTGTTGAACGAGTATTCAAAAAATGTTGAACGATTATTTGAAAAATGTTGATTTTTTCTGATAAAGGACGTTGTTATTAACTCAAAAACGTAGCATCGAGCGGATACAAAACATAAGGAGCGCCACTCGGCCTCTGCATAGCTAAGCTGCAAACAACCATTGCTACTTCTTGAGTTTGTGTTGGTTTTTCCCTTGAAGAGGAAAAGGGTGATGCATCAAAGTAGAGATAAGTATTTTCCTCAGTTTGAGAACCAAGGTATCAATCGAGTAGGAGGAACAAACAAGTCCCGAATCTATGCACCGCCCAAACAATCAAACATTTGCACCAAACGTGATAACGGGGTTATCAATCCCTTCAGGTCACTTGCAAGGATGAGATCTAATAGAGATACATATAAAATATTACTAAAATGTAAAACAAAATAAAAACAAATAAATTGCAGCAAGGTATTTTTGGGTTTTTGGTTTTGTAGATCTGACAATATATGATGAAAAATAGACCCTGTGGCCATAGGTTTCACTAGGGGCTTCTCTCTTGAAAGAAAACATACGGTGGGGGAACAAATTACTGTCGAGCAATTGATAGAAAAACACAAAGTTATGACGATATCCAAGGCAATGATTATGAATATAGGCATCATGTCCCTGTCAAGTAGACCGAAACGATTCTGCATCTACTACTATTACTCCACACATCGACCACTATCCAGCATGCATCTAGAGTATTAAGTTCATAAGAACGGAGTAACACCTTAAGTAAGATGACATGATGTAGAGGAATAAACTCAAGCAATATGATATAAACCCCATCTTTTTACCCTTGATGGCAACAATACAGTACGTGCCTCGCTAACCTTTCTCTGACTGGGTGAGGACACCACAAGATTGAACCCAAAACTAAGCACCTCTCACATTGCAAGAATAATCAATCTAGTTGGCCAAACTAAACCAATAATTTAAAAAGAAATACAAAGATATTTAATCATGCATATAAGAATTCAGTAAAGATTCAAATAATATTCATAGATAATCTGATCATAAATCCACAATTCATCGGATCTCGACAAACACACCACAAAATAATATTACATCAGATAGAACTCCAAGAACATCGAGGAGAACATTGTATTGAAGATCAAAGAGAGAGAAGAAGTCATCTAGCTACTAGCTATGGACCCGTAGGTCTGTGGTAAACTACTCATGCTTCATCGGGTAGGGTAATAGAGTTGATGTAGATGTCCTCCGTGATCGAATCCCCCTCTGGCAAGGTGCCGGAAAAGGCCCCAAGATGGTATCTCACGGGAACAGAGGCTTGTGGCGGCCGAAAAGTATTTCCGTGGATGCCTCTGCTGCTTTGGAAATATTTGGGAATTTATAGGCCACAGATTAGGGTTAGAGGACTTCCGGGGGGCCCACAAGCCAGGGGGCGCACCCCCCTAGGGCGCGCCCTGAGGGCTTGTGGAGCCCTCGGGACTCTTCTGCCTTCCTCTCCAAGCTCCGTGGATGTCTTCTATCCCAAGAAACATCATCGCGAAAGTTTTATTTCGTTTGGACTCCGTTCGATATTCTTTTTCTGTAAAACTCAAAAACAAGGAAAAATAGAAAACTGGCACTGGGCTCTAGGTTAATAAGTTAGTCCCAAAAGTAACATAAAATAGCATATTAATGCATATAAAACATCCAAAATAGATAATATAATAGCATGAAACAATAAAAAATTATAGATACATTAGATACGTATCAAGCATCCCCAGAACAACTTGACAAAGAATATAAAAAACGACAAAGTGGCAACAGTAAAGCCATATGAGATCGAAACTATGCCTATGTCGACGGAGAGGTGGTCCTGTTCAAGATTATGCTGCCACCCTTGTTGGGTAAAAATCTCTGCGGCCACCCGCTCCAACCACATACACACCGCCTTAAACAATGATTGGTACTCTGTTCTGTGGATAAAAGACCACGCACGAAGCCAGTGCGTACAGTGGTAAATAACCTGCATAGGAGAATATATTTTGCCATTGAAGACACAATCATTTCTACATAGCCAAGCGACCATAGTAAGGCTGACGCTCCCACCCGTATTAACATGCTAAACGTATTTCGTACTCCATCAAGCCAATGTCGATATATATATTGGCAACACTTGTTGGCGGATACAAATTTGACGCTATTTGAATGATTGACCATGTAGAATGCACAAATTTGCATTGGAAGATGAGGTGTTTGATTGTCTCGTCATGAGTACAAAATCTACACTTATTGCTTCCTCTCAAGTTGTGTCGAGCGAGATTGTCTTTAGTTAGCATAACTCCTCTTCAAAGATACCACATGAAAATCTTAACTTTAGTGGCATCTTTGATTTCTAGATTTGTTTATAACTAGCGGGGTGACCCGCGCATTTGCGCGGCTAGATTTTTCATGCATTGTTCAGTTTGAGTTTTGACATATTTTCTATTAGCATTGACCATGTAATTTGATTTTTTTTCCTGCCCATTCTCATAATCATTGCTATTTAAATTAAGTTTGGTTAGGGAAATGTCATGCATCAAGATGCATCTACACTTACAATCCATACTCCAATTTCCTTTGTCATGTACCTATCAATGCAATTCATTTGTATTCATTGAAAATTGCTACAACATTTTCTCTCTGCTAAGTCTTGCATACCTTGTTTATAATTTATCTATTCGTGTTCATGTTATTAGTTTCATAACTGACCTTTTTCTGATTATGCCAACAATTTTCTTATAAACTATATTATTTAGCACAACTAAAATGATTATTACGTACTTGACGGGACCTTTTGTTTCAAACATTTTCAAATGCAGAGTGAAAAATCATTTCCCTTCAATTATTAATGTCTATCGCACACTCATCGATATGTTAAACATTCTTATCTTTTGTCATGTACATGACATCTTTTACATGGGCATGCACATGATTATTCTATCAAATCATGTCTGTATTGTTTGCACTAAGTTATATCTTTTTTAGCACAATTATATAAAACATACTTGACATCATATCTTGCTTATACGTTTTCTCTTTGCATATGTGTCATAATTTGATTTTTCATATCATGTCCATGTTCTTTTGGTGACTATTTCACTTGCCTACCTATGGCAATATGATTATCAGTGACAAAGTAGACCTAGATCATGTCAATCACATCTTACCATTTATCACAGGGACTACGTTCTTGAGGTACAGCCTATGAGTTCAGCATGATAAACATGTCTTATTGCATAGTCCCTCGTTTACAAATGTAAGTCACATGATTTTAGATTTTATATGTTGGCCATAATTATACATGTCTCGATCTAGTAAAATCCACGAAGTGCTCTTGCACAAAATTTCCATCATCCTGTCCAAATTCACGACCAGTCAACCTAGTTAGCACATACAGTTGAGTGGCTAATCAATTAATTTGTTGAGTGCTGACATCAGTTGTGATGCATGACATGCAATACAACGTCTACAACTGTTAAAAGAAACCGTACTGCTCTCCTTTTTTCCAACAGGGCTGCACCAGATCTAACGTGACATTATGATTAGCTTTGATGCACATATATTATTATGTTATTTTGAACTTTATAGATAAAATTATATGATGGTAGCTAGAACAAAAAGAACGATAAGATATTTTATGGAATGATCGATGTATATAATGCCCTCGTGTGATCTGCCAAGTCGCCAGAGGATTGTGATATGCAGCACGTACTGTACCGTCACATCCAATTCTTTCAGCCTATCGCAAATATTGAGCTTTACCTGATTAAGAGTCTCCATGTAAAACCTATTAATTAAGGGAATATAAATTCGCAAAAAGAAACTTGACAATACCAACTGGATTGTTTGCATGTTCGTGTACATAGTTATGCATGCCTTAAGTACGTCTAAATTTGCATACAAAAGTTTATTTATGCTAGAAAAACATTTGAAAGTTCTGGAGGAAACAACCTCGTGATCAATAAAAAATATTTTAGAATGTCACACAAATCTCATCAACTTTTCATGAAAATTTACACATACAAAGGACAAATGTGCATGTGCGTACATCTAAAAAAATCAAAGTTTTGACATGTGAAAGTAGATTTCATTTACCTAGGAGCTCATCCATCTTATTCATATTTTTTTACACAGAAGAAAAGACCAAAGACTTGGTCAAGGCTGGTCCAATGTGCATCCTATGATTAAAGAAAATAAGACTTTAGCAAACCACTAATCTATTTTCAGATCCGACTCTGAATCACACTTAATCATATTCAATGCACCACGTACGTGCTGTAATACCACCCATTCACTCGTGATCCGATCGGAGCCGGTTGCGCCGCCGGAGTCATTCACGGCGGAAGCTTTCTATATCGGCCCGCTTTCCACTTCTCATCTTCGCGCAGTCCTTCTTGGCCAGAACCGCTCCTACTTGGGAATTTGGATGCGGCCGCGGCTGCTGTACGTACTCTTCCTCCAGCTCGTCACCACGCGCCACACATATGCATCCACTGCCGCATCAGCTGTAGTTCGCGGCTGGCGGCCGCCACAGGCAGCTGGCTCTACACCAGCAGCCTAAGTGAGCCCGCCTGTTCCCATCCTCTGCTTCCTCTTCCCATGCTGTTGTCACGCTGCTCATGTCCCGACAGTGCTTGTAGTTGCCGTTGTTGTGGTTTTGGAGGCAATTGCTGTCTGAGCCGTTGGAACTCACAATCCCATCGGAGTCGGGTTGCTCCGGCAAGAACTTCTCGGTTGTTCAACGATGACGATGATGTCGAGTAGTGGGACACAGTCTGGTGTCGAGGGGCACGCTGGATAACTGTTCCATGGAGCAGCGCTCATGGCATCGGTGTCAGCCTCTGTTTTGAGGTGCGTCGGGGTCAGCCTCGCCGTCCCTCTCGCCGGAGATGTTGCAATTCTTTTGAGAATGCATGCTGGCCTTCTCCTACAACGTTGTTCTGGTGTTGCAACGTGCGGCCCAGCGGCATCTTGTCTAGGATGCCGATGAGGTTTTTCCCAAGTCTCATGATACTTGGACAACTTCCGCCGTTGCAACACCGAAGCTGGCCCAGATGGAGCCGAGCCGACGCGAGTTATACTGATCTGATTCGAATTCACGGGTCAATTTTTTTTTAAAATCAGGAGTAAACGTTTCCTTCTTTGCCGTAGCTGCAGTATCTAGCTTTCGTTCACCAATACATGTCATGCTCGGTTACGATGAAATCCCTTGTTTAGGTTCTATTCTTTTTTTATATATAGTTTGATTGATGGAATCCATTATCTTTGTTCTATTCTTTAAAAAAAATATGTCCCCTAGATATACTTGTACGTGTCAATCAAGATATTATGGCACGTGACTGTTGTCGTGTGTAACTTTGTATCTTTAAATCTTGACTTTTTTTGAAGGGTTGAGTCTCATGTACGTTGATGGCAATTTCCCATCATAGATGCTTGAAATTGATGGACTTGGCATGTGCAACACAGTATATGCCTCCACACAATATTTGTATGTAATGTTATATCTTTAAATCTTGGCCGTTTATTTTATAAAGTTGATGGTTGAGATAATTTGATCTGTGTGGATAAACGTGATGGCTTGTTTGCCTCTTGTCTTAAGTATATAATAGATTGTCCATTTGAAAATGTTGAACTATTATATATGTTGAAGAAGTATTTGAAAATTTTGAATAAATATTAAAAATGTTGAACGAGTATTTGGAAAATGTTGAATAAGTATTAAAACGTTGAACAAGTATGTAAAAATTGTGGAATATGTGTTCGGACAATGTCAAACGTGTATACAAAAAATGTTGATCACTTATTAAAAAATATTTTTTGACATATAAGAAAAATGCAGTGAAAACGAAAACAAACCTAAGAAAAAAATGCAGAATAAAAAAATAAACAAAAAATGGTGAAGAAAAAATAAAATCAAATAAAAATAGAATAATGCAAAAAGATCATAATAACCAAATAAAAACAAAATGCTAAAATGTATGAAAGAAAAACGGAAAAGAAAAAATAAAACAAATAAAATAAAACAAAAAAAGGAAAAAAAATCCCAAAGGAAAAAGTGAGTAGAAAAAGAAAAGAATGAAAAAATCAGAGAAGAAAAAGAAAACGAAAAACCCATTAAAAACTAGGAAAACCAGCTATTCTCTCCTTGAGTAGCGTGCACCTAGCATGAACGCGATGTTAGCCGAGTGGGAAGGAGCACGGTGCGTCACCCTGCAGACTAGGCTTAAAGCGAAATAGTCGTCGCGCCAAATCGTCTCGTACCGGTTCGTTGCTCCTGCCGCGCTATTAGGCTTGGGCCGGGTGCATTGCTGCTCATTGGCGCACATTTTTAGAGATAGGAATTGGGTTGCACTGGTTGTGGCCCAGGTTAGAACAGAGTGTTCCTGTTTAATTAAAAAGTGAGGAAATTTATTTACGTGTCAAACTAATCCAAATCCAAATGAATTTCTAAAATACCATAAAAATAAACTAAAATCCAAAATAATTATATAGAGCCTAGACAAAGTATTTCCAGGCCATTTGCACATTTTGAAATACATATTTATTTTCATGGCTTAAATGGGCTTTATTAATTCCCCAAGTATTCTTTTGGGGTTCTAATAATTCCTTTAAGTATATTTTAAGATCCAAAATGCATAAAAATAATACTGAAATCACTTAAAACTCAATTATATGAAGAATTCATTTTATCTTCTTCTCTTTTATTTTTCTTTGAAATTTGAAAAAATATATTAGTTTTAGTCAAACCAAATATGCATTAAGAATCATTTTAGACATTTCCAACTTATTTAGTTAGAGAAGTCATATTATCTCCCCTAACTTTATTTGAGACTAAATTGAAAAAATATATTCAAATAACTCAAAAGAGAAAGGGAGAATTACACTTCTCCCCCTAACTTGAACCACCACTTGGCATTTGCCCCTAATTTTCAGGTATGCTAAAAAATACCCATGTCCCGTCTGTGGCCCTTACTGAAATCCCCCTCCGAGCCATTTCCATCGAGTTAATGGTCTTTGACCGGTAACTGGGTGTCTGTTGGACATTTTAGCCCCTGGTTCTTACATGTGGGGCCGCATCAAAATGTTATCCACTTGCTCACTCTCTTCTCCCTCGCGACACATCTCTTCTCTCGTTCCCCTCTTGGTGACCAAAACCCTAAACCTAGCTTGCCCTAAATCCCCTTTCGGCGGTCCAATAGCCGCGGCGGATCTGTAGTAGCGCAAGCATCGGGATGCGGTGGGAGTGGAGGTGATTATGCATCGTATATTTTCCCTCTGCTATGGCGGTAGAGGAGGCGGTGTCTACAAGAGATGGAAGCCGCCGGTGATTACGGTGGTGGCAATGAAGCATCCTGGCAGATGACGCAGATGCCACGAATACAGATTCCAGCAGGGTAAGTTTCTTTGAATCTTGACCTAGATCTTTGTTCTGTTATTGTAGGTAGATTTACCCCGATTGAATGCGCTCTTAATGGTTACTACGTGCTTATAATGGCCTTTCTATTGCAATTATCATAGGATGAAACCAGAGAGAGGTTTTGGTCTCAACTGTAGAATGGAGACCACTACTGTAACGCCCCGGATTCGATGCGCCAGGTGTCTTCCAGTTATTCGTCGTCGTTGCCATGTCATTTGCTTGCGTGTTGCACTTTGCCATGTCATCATCTGCATTTCATATCATGTCATCATGTTCATCTCGTTTCGCATTCGTGTTCGTCTCATGCATCCGAGCATTTTCCCCGTTGTCCGTTTTGCAATCCGGCACTCCTATGTCCTCCGACGTCCCCCTTTTGTCTCTCGTTGTGAGCGGGTATTAAACTTTCTCGGAATGGCCCGAGGTTTGCCAAGCGGCCTTGGTATAGCACCGGTAGACCGCCTGTCAAGTTTCGTGCCATTTGGAGGTCGTTTGATACTCCAACGGTTAACCGGGTAACCGCAAAAGCCTCTTTTGTTGCAGCCCAACACCCCTTACAAAGTGGCCCAAAACCCATCTAACTCCCCTCCATGCTCTCGGTCGTTCGATCACGATCGTGTGGGCGAAAACCGCTCCTCATTTGGACACTCCTACCTCCCTCTACCTATAAATAGGCCCTCCCCTTCCATTTTCGCGGAGCAAACCCTAGCTTCTTCCTCCTCCCGCAGACGGACACGTCCGCCTGCCGACGGACATGTCCGCTCCGCCCGCCTCCGCCAATCGCAGCGCGCCACGTGTCCGCCGCCGGTTCCCCGCAGCCGCCGCGGCCCGCGGAGCCCATCCGGGGCCCGCGCGGGCCCGATCCCGCGACCGCTGCCGTTCGCCGCCGCCGCCTTGCGCCCGCCGGCCTCCCGCGCCGCCCTCCGCCGTCTCGCCGCTCGCCGGCCCCGCCGCTCCTCGCCGCCTCCGCCGGCTCGCCTGCCCGATCCCGCACGCCGCCCCGAGTCGCCGCCGGCGCTCGCCCGCGCCGTCCAGCCGCCTCTCGGCCCCGAGCCGCCGCCGCCGCCCTCGCGTCCCGGCCGCGCCGCCGGTCGCCGCCGCCTCTGGCCGGCGCGCTCGGCCCCGTCCCCGTCGTCGGCCCTCCGCCGCCGCCTCTCTGGCGAGGCCTCGGCCTCCTCCGCCGGCGCCGCGCCCCGCCTCGGTTCCCGTGCCGGCCCGATCCAGATCCGCCCGGCGTTGACCTTCCCTCCCCCTCAGGTCGAAATTTCTTCTAAGTCCCAGATTTTTGCACATAATCATGCCATGTTTGACCTGCTGTATCTCTGCATCCGTAGCTCCATTTTGTGCATGTAATATGTCAAATTGTTCGTCTCGACGAGTACTTCATTTCATTCCATTGCATCATATTCATTTGAGCTCATCTTGATGCCCGAAATGCTTTTGGAAGAGTGCATGTTGATGTTAATCTGCTGAAACTGTAATAACTTGCTCATTTATCATTTTTGCCATGTTTGATGTGTGCATCCTGTGAGGTTGATGTCTACATGTATGTTGATCTATGCCATGCCATCTTTCCAGGGGTGTATACCATGTATTTTTGTGAGTTGTGTGCTGAGTGCATTGAGCTTGTTAAGTAGGGTAGTTGCTGTTGCTGTTTTCCCGACAGATTCTGTAATTTTGTGATGCCATGTTAACATGCTTCTAGTAATCATTCTATGCATAATCTGGAGATGCTCTATAAACATGTTTTGATCTACATGTCATGCTCTATCCATTCATTCCACTGGTTGCAATTATAGCCTGCTGGAACATGTTGTTATCTTGGTCTAAAGTTTGCTAAATGATGTTGCTGTCAGCCTGTTAACATTAAGTTCGATGTTTCCATGATTGTTTGCTAGTGATCCATGGACCCTATGACCTTGCTCTTGCCATGCTTAGCTTCATAAACATGTCTTCTTACTGTTGGTTGCCTTTCCATGCCATGTATTTCTCTGTGGTGAGTGGTTCAAGCTCACCAACATGCCTACTTATTGTTGTTCCTGCCATGTATGAATCTGTAATATAACTTGCCATGTTTACATGGGTGCCATCATATTTTCTATGTCTTTTTGGCTCATGGTCAGTAAGGGACTGTTGTTCTATGCTTTTAGTAGATTCATGCCATGCCTTTGTTTGCCATGATAAGTTCCTGTAACATGTTGTTTGATAGCTCTAAACATTGCAATCTGATGTTATTTCCTGATAAGTCTGAAACTATTATTATTTGCAATATCTCCATGTCTTTTCGAGCATGTTCTAGTGATTTCTGGAGATAGCTCAGTGTTCATGTTTTGTTATGCTTTACCTGTACTTCATGCCCATGCCTTTTGTTCTTATGTTGAGATGCTGTAGCATATTGTTTTGATACTTGCAAGATGCCTAGTTGCTGTTATGGACAGATTGTTGCTATGACTTGTTTCATGTGCGTGTGTTGAACCATTGCTCCGTTTTGAGTGTGCTCTATATGAAACTTGCTTGATTTTGCATGTAGCTTCATATTATCATGTTGCATCCTTGTTTTGGTGTGTTTGCTTGATGTTTGTATGCATTTTGCATCAATGCCATGTTAAACTTGTTTTGCTCATATCTTCTAGGCCGTAGCTCCGAATCTAATGAACTTTATATGTAACTTGACTAGAATTTCGTGTAGATCATCTTGGTGCATCTTAACTTGCTGTTTAACAACTTGAAAATAAGGTTTATTCAGTTCTGGACCAATTTCGAAATTTGCATATGAGGACTTACCGGAACTGTTATATGTTGTTCCCGGCCTCATTTAAACTTGCCTTGAGGTGTTGTTCTTGTTTGCATCATCGCTTGCCATGAGTAGCTTCATGTAGCTTGGTCATGCATCATGCTTGTTGTGCATCATGCCTTGTTCATGTGTGGTGTGTTTACCTATGTTGTGTGCTTCTTCTTGTTAGTTCCCGTTTCGTTGCGATCGTGAGGATTCGTTCGTCTACGCTTGGTTCGTCTTCGTGGCTTCATCTTCTTCATGGACTCGTTCTTCTTCCTTGCGGGATTTCAGGCAAGATGACCGCTACCCTGGATCTCACTACTATCATTGCTATGCTAGTTGCTTCGTTCTATCGCTATGCTGCGTTACCTATCCGTTGCTCATCGAGCCTCCCAAATTGCCATGAACCTCTAACATTTGACACCATTCCTAGCAAACCATTGATTGGCTATGTTACCGCTTTGCTCAGCCCCTCTTATAGCGTTGCTAGCTGCAGGTGAAGTTGAAGATTTCTCCATGGTGGACAGGATTATGTTGGGATATCACAATATCTCTTATATTATTAATGCATCTATATACTTGGTAAAGGGTGGAAGACTCGGCCTTATGCCTGGTGTTTTGTTCCACTCTTGCCGCCCTAGTTTCCGTCATACCGGTGTTATGTTCCCGGATTTTGCGTTCCTAACGCGGTCGGGTGATTTATGGGACCCCCCTGACAGTTCGCTTTGAATAAAACTTGTCCAGCAAGGCCCAACCTTGGTTTTACCATTTGCCTCACCACCACCTACCTTTCCCTTGGGAGTAATTAACCCAAGGGTCATCTTTATTTTAGTTCCCCCGGGCCAGTGCTTGTCTAAGTGTTGGTCCGAACTGAGCAGCCTGCGGGGCCACCTCGGGGAAACTCGAAGTCTGGTTTTACTCGTAGCTTGACTTATCCGGTGTTGCCCTGAGAACGAGATATGTGCAGCTCCTATCGGGATTGTCGGCGCATCGGGCGGCTTTGCTGGTCTTGTTTTACCATTGTCGAAATGTCTTGTAAACCAGGATTCCGAGATTGATCGGGTCTTCCTGGGAGAAGGTCTATTCCTTCGTTGATCGCGAGAGCTTGTCATGGGCTAAGTTGAGACACCCCTGCAGGGTATAAACTTTTGAGAGCCGTGCCCGCGGTTATGTGGCAGATGGGAATTTGTTAATGTCCGGTTGTAGATAACTTGACACCAGATCCGAATTAAAACGCATCAACCGAGTGTGTAGCCATGATGGTCTCTTCTCGGCGGAGTCCGGGAAGTGAACACGGTTTCTGTGTTATGTTTGACGTAAGTAGGTGTTCAGGATCACCTCTTGATCATTGCTAGTTGACGACCGTTCCTTTGTATCTCTTCTCGCTCTTATTTGCGTATGTTAGCCACCATATCATGCTTAGTCGCTGCTGCAACCTCACCACTTTACCCCTTCCTTTCCCATTAAGCTTTGCTAGTCTTGATACCCATGGTAATGGGATTGCTGAGTCCTCGTGGCTCACAGATTACTACAACAACAGTTGCAGGTACAGGTTATGCGATGATCATGACGCGAGAGCGATGCTTGCTTGCGTTGAGTTTCTTCTTCTGCTTCTTCGATCAGGGGATAGGTTCCAGGTCGGCAGCCTGGGCTAGCAGGGTGGATATTGTTTGAGTTTCTGTTTATGATTCACCCGTAGTCGGATGTTGTTCTTGTATGTTGTATTGTTGTATTCATGTGACATTGTATGTCTTGGATGTATCCCCTCTATTATGTAATGTTGATGTAATGATATCCACCTTGCAAAAGTGTCTTCAAGATGCGCTTCTATCCTTGGTGGGACCTTCGAGTTCCTTTAGGATAGGGTCGCATCTTGGGCGTGACAAGTTGGTATCAGAGCCTCGATCGACCTTAGGAGCACCCCTTGATTGATCGTGTAGTTTGGCCGTTGTTGAGTCTAGAAGAAAACTATTTTTGGAGTCTAGTTATATCGGAGAGTAGGAATTCTTTTTACTCCTCTGCCCCTTCGTCGCTCTGGTGAGAAATCTTGACGTAGGTGTTTTGAACTACTCCTCTTCCCCTTCAAATTTTATTCAGGATCACGTGGTTAGTTTCGTGAGTTGTCCATCCTCTTTTGTCCGGTGCATCTTTCGTCAAGTCGACTCGAACCTCTTTGTCTTTGGGAGATCAATCCTCAGCTCTTTTCGATCGATGTTGTTTCCCTATCCGAAGTTGTCCTTGTTTTTCCCACCCGCCCTCCCTTCTTCTTCTCGAATCCGGAGTCCGTAATCGAGTATCCATCCTACTCGTGCGAGGTCTTTGCCTTCTTTCCTCAATGATTTCAATCGGTGTTTTCTCTTCAAGTTATTCGTCGGTTTCCCCTTCCAAGTTGCCTTTGTTTTTCCCGCCCTCCCACCCTCTTCTCCCCGGAGTCTGAGTCTCTCTCGACTATCTATTTCATTCGTGTGGAACCTTTCAGTCTTCCCTCAATTATTTCAACCGGTGAATTCTCGTCTTGTTCGTCATTCTTCATCTCTTTTTTCTTCTCCGGTGGACTCAATTCAAGTTTTTCGGGTTGATCAGATTCTTTTCCTTGGATCAAATGTTTTCCCCTTGCTCGTTTGCCTCTCGCCAGTTTATCCTTCCGGAGTGCTCAAGACATCTCAGGAGATTCCTCTGTGTTTGGACTAATTCGAGGTTGCCACCTCATTCAAACATTTCAATTATTCTGGTGCATCATCTATCTGTTCAACAATCCTTTTCTACGGTGTTTCTTTTAGTGGGCCCTAACCCACAGGTCTTTTCCCAGGATCTTACCTGACTCTTCTAATTCCCCCGAAGTTATTTTCAATTCTTTTCAAGTGTAACATAAGAATGGATCCCATCAGTCACATGCCTTCTCCAAGATCGTTTTCAAATTCTTTCATTGTTGGCTCAACCCCTCTGCCTTTCTTTCTTCCGGAGTATCTCAGTAATTTCCGTGGTGTTTCTCGTCGTCATTCTCAACTTTGAAGATCGAAGAAGAGTTTTCCTCTAAATCTTGTCCGTTCTCTCGAAGATTCGCAGTTCTAGCTTCATGTTATCAGTCTCGAATTATTCCATTTGTCAGATATTCTTTTCTTACCCATCCGGAGTATTTCAGGAGTTGATTTCTTTTCGCCGGAGGCCATCATTCCAGTTATCGTTTTTATTCATTCATTCTTACCTTCTCAAGTTTGAGATATGTCACTTTTCAATCCTTTTTCAAGAAGAATAAGTAGTATGAAAAATCCATTGCTTGTCGTCAATTTAATTTGATGAAGGATAAGCATACAATAAATCTTATTCTTATTTCATCCAAGCGAGTAATCCCTTCCTTTGGAGTTTGTTCTTGATGAATAAATTCTAGTTCCAAGTCTTTTCATCTTTTCTTTTCCGGAGTTCAAATTTTCCTCGACTATTTTGTCGGAACCTTCATCTAAATCACCGCAAGGCTTTAATCTTATTCTTTCATCCTTCAATTTTATCTCATCATTCTTTTGTTATCGGAGTTCTTCACGGTGGCTTGTCATGATTTAGTTCATTCTTCAAGTGTTCATCAAGATTCTTGTTGATGGAGTTCAAGTATCTTTTCTTCTCACGTCTCAAAGTGCAATTAATTCTCCATATCCTTTTGAAGTGGAGTTTTGCATTTCTTCGTTCTTCTCAGCCATTCAATCTTTTCCGCTTGTGGTCGGAGATCACCTCATAATTTTGAGACGCTATCTATAAGTCCACAACAAGCCTATTCTTTTCGTTGTTGATTTTCTCAACAACTCCTTTTCAATCCTTCCCTCTAAGTTATTTTCATTCAAGTCTTTCAATTCTTCCGGAGGTTTTGTGTCATGTCTTCATCAAGTATCATTCCATCCTCTCAAGCTCGTGTTCTAATCCCTCCATGTTTCAGCCGAAGTGCTGCCTAAATCCTTTCAGTCTTATCCGTTTCCTTTCTCATTCTAACCACTCCGGTTAGAACGAGTGATTTCATAGTCTATCTGATTCCGTGAGCCTAAGATTCTCGTCATTCTCGTCGTTCCTCTCTTCTTCCCGAGTGCTCTCGATTCTTTGATTCTTCTCTTGAGCTCTTGCTTCACCTCTTCTTTTTTCCCTTCCGTCTCGGTCCTAAGATCTCGGGACGAGATCTCTTGTAAGTGGAGGAGTGTTGTAACGCCCCGGATTCGATGCGCCAGGTGTCTTCCAGTTATTCGTCGTCGTTGCCATGTCATTTGCTTGCGTCTTGCACTTTGCCATGTCATCATCTGCATTTCATATCATGTCATCATGTGCATCTCATTTCGCATTCGTGTTCGTCTCATGCATCCGAGCATTTTCCCTGTTGTCCATTTTGCAATCCGGCACTCCTATGTCCTTCGGCGTCCCCCTTTTGTCTCTCGTTGTGAGCGGGTATTAAACTTTTTCAGAATGGCCCGAGGTTTGCCAAGCGGCCTTGGTATAGCATCGGTAGACCTCCTGTCAAGTTTCGTGCCATTTGGAGGTCGTTTGATACTCCAACGGTTAACCGGGTAACCGCAAAAGCCTCTTTTGTTGCAGCCCAACACCCCTTCCAAAGTGGCCCAAAACCCATCTAACTCCCGTCCATGCTCTCGGTCGTTCTATCACGATCGTGTGGGCGAAAACCGCTCCTCATTTGGACACTCCTAGCTCCCTCTACCTATAAATAGGCCCTCCCCTTCCATTTTCGCGGAGCAAACCCTAGCTTCTTCCTCCTCCCGCCGACGGACACGTCCGCCCGCTGACGGACATGTCCGCTCAGCCCGCCTCCGCCAATCGCAGCGCGCCACGTGTCCGCCGCCGGTTCCCCGCAACTGCCGGGGCCCGCGGAGCCCATCCGGGGCCCGCGCGGGCCCGATCCGCCGCCGCCGTTCGCCGCCGCCGCCTTGCGCCCGCCGGCCTCCCGCGCCGCCCTCCGCCGTCTCGCCGCTCGCCGGGCCCGCCGCTCCTCGTCGCCGCCGCCGGCCCGCCTGCCCGATCCCGCACGCCGCCCCTAGTCGCCGCCGGCGCTCGCCCGCGCCGCCCGGCCGCCTCTCGGCCCGGAGCCGCCGCCGCCGCCCTCGCTCCCGGCCGCGCCGCCGGTCGCCGCCACCTCCGGCCGGCGCGCTCGGCCCCGTCCCCGTCGCCGGCCCTCCGTCGCCGCCTCTTCGGTGAGGCCTCGGCCTCCTCCGCCGGCACCGCGCCCCGCCTCGGTTCCCGTGCCGGCCCGATCCAGATCCGCCCGGCGTTGACCTTCCCTCCCCCTCAGGTCGAAATTTCTTCTAAGTCCCAGATTTTTGCACATAATCATGCCATGTTTGACCTGCTGTATCTCTGCATCCGTAGCTCCATTTTGTGCGTGTAATATGTCAAATTGTTCGTCTCGACGAGTACTTCATTTCATTCCATTGCATCATATTCATTTGAGCTCATCTTGATGCCCGAAATGCTGTTGGAAGAGTGCATGTTGATGTTAATCTGCTGAAACTGTAATAACTTGCTCATTTATCATTTTTGCCATGTTTGATGTGTGCATCCTATGAGGTTGATGTCTACATGTATGTTGATCTATGCCATGCCATCTTTCCAGGGGTGTATACCATGTATTTTTGTGAGTTGTGTGCTGAGTGCATTGAGCTTGTTAAGTAGGGTAGTTGCTGTTGCTGTTTTCCTGACAGATTCTGTAATTTTGTGATGCCATGTTAACATGCTTCTAGTAATCATTCTATGCATAATCTGGAGATGCTCTATAAACATGTTTTGATCTACATGTCATGCTCTATCCATTCATGCCACTGGTTGCAATTATAGCCTGCTGGAACATGTTGTTATCTTGGTCTAAAGTTTGCTAAATGATGTTGCTGTCAGCCTGTTAACATTAAGTTCGATGTTTCCATGATTGTTTGCTAGTGATCCATGCACCCTATGACCTTGCTCTTGCCATGCTTAGCTTCATAAACATGTCTTCTTACTGTTGGTTGCCTTTCCATGCCATGTATTTCTCTGTGGTGAGTGGTTCAAGCTCACCAACATGCCTACTTATTGTTGTTCCTGCCATGTATGAATCTGTAATATAACTTGCCATGTTTACATGGGTGCCATCATATTTTCTATGTCTTTTTGGCTCATGGTCAGTAAGGGACTGTTGTTCTATGCTTTTAGTAGATTCATGCCATGCCTTTGTTTGCCATGATAAGTTCCTGTAACATGTTGTTTGATAGCTCTAAACATTGCAATCTGATGTTATTTCCTGATAAGTCTGAAACTGTTATTATTTGCAATATCTTCATGTCTTTTCGAGCATGTTCTAGTGATTTCTGGAGATAGCTCAGTGTTCATGTTTTGTTATGCTTTACCTGTACTTCATGCCCATGCCTTTTGTTCTTATGTTGAGATGCTGTAGCATATTGTTTTGATGCTTGCAAGATGCCTAGTTGCTGTTATGGACAGATTGTTGCTATGACTTGTTTCATGTGCGTGTGTTGAACCGTTGCTCCGTTTTGAGTGTGCTCTATATGAAACTTGCTTGATTTTGCATGTAGCTTCATATTATCATGTTGCATCCTTGTTTTGGTGTGTTTGCTTGATGTTTGTATGCATTTTGCATCAATGCCATGTTAAACTTGTTTTGCTCATATCTTCTAGGCCGTAGCTCCGAATCTAATGAACTTTATATGTAACTTGACTAGAATTTCGTGTAGATCATCTTGGTGCATCTTAACTTGCTGTTTAACAACTTGAACATAAGGTTTATTTAGTTCTGTACCAATTTTGAAATTTGCATATGAGGACTTACCGGAATTGTTATATGTTGTTCCCGGCCTCATTTAAACTTGCCTTGAGGTGTTGTTCTTGTTTGCATCATCGCTTGCCATGAGTAGCTTCATGTAGCTTGGTCATGCATCATGATTGTTGTGCATCATGCCTTGTTCATGTGTGGTGTGTTTACCTATGTTGTGTGCTTCTTCTTGTTAGTTCCCGTTTCGTTGCGATCGTGAGGATTCGTTCGTCTACGCTTGGTTCGTCTTCGTGGCTTCATCTTCTTCATGGACTCGTTCTTCTTCCTTGCGGGATTTCAGGCAAGATGACCGCTACCCTGGATCTCACTACTATCATTGCTATGCTAGTTGCTTCGTTCTATCGCTATGCTGCGTTACCTATCTGTTGCTCATCAGGCCTCCCAAATTGCCATGAACCTCTAACCTTTGACACCATTCCTAGCAAACCATTGATTGGCTATGTTACCGCTTTGCTCAGCCCCTCTTATAGCGTTGCTAGCTGCAGGTGAAGTTGAAGATTTCTCCATGGTGGACAGGGTTATGTTGGGATATCACAATATCTCTTATATTATTAATGCATCTATATACTTGGTAAAGGGTGGAAGGCTCGGCCTTATGCCTGGTGTTTTGTTCCACTCTTGCCGCCCTAGTTTCCGTCATACCGGTGTTATGTTCCCGGATTTTGCGTTCCGGTCGGGTGATTTATGGGACCCCCCTGACAGTTCGCTTTGAATAAAATTTGTCCAGCAAGGCCCAACCTTGGTTTTACCATTTGCCTCACCACCACCTACCTTTCCCTTGGGAGTAATTAACCCAAGGGTCATCTTTATTTTAGCCCCCCGGGCCAGTGCTTGTCTAAGTGTTGGTCCGAACTGAGCAGCCTGCGGGGCCACCTCGGGGAAACTCGAAGTCTGGTTTTACTCGTAGCTTGACTTATCCGGTGTTGCCCTGAGAACGAGATATATGCAGCTCCTATCGGGATTGTCGGCGCATCGGGCGGCTTTGCTGGTCTTGTTTTACCATTGTCAAAATGTCTTGTAAACCGGGATTCCGAGACTGATCGGGTCTTCCTGGGAGAAGGTCTATTCCTTCGTTGATCGCGAGAGCTTGTCATGGGCTAAGTTGGGACACCCCTGCATGGTATAAACTTTTGAGAGCCGTGCCCGCGGCTATGTGGCAGATGGGAATTTGTTAATGTCCGGTTGTAGATAACTTGACACCAGATCCGAATTAAAACGCATCAACCGAGTGTGTAGCCGTGATGGTCTCTTCTCGGCGGAGTCCGGGAAGTGAACACGGTTTCTGTGTTATGTTTGACGTAAGTAGGTGTTCAGGATCACCTCTTGATCATTGCTAGTTGATGACCGTTCCTTTGTATCTCTTCTCGCTCTCATTTGCGTATGTTAGCCACCATATCATGCTTAGTCGCTGCTGCAACCTCACCACTTTACCCCTTCCTTTCCCATTAAGCTTTGCTAGTCTTGATACCCATGGTAATGGGATTGCTGAGTCCTCGTGGCTCACAGATTACTACAACAACAGTTGCAGGTACAGGTTATGCGATGATCATGACGCGAGAGTGATGCTTGCTTGCGTTGAGTTTCTTCTTCTGCTTCTTCGATCAGGGGATAGGTTCCAGGTCGGCAGCCTGAGCTAGCAGGGTGGATATTGTTTGAGTTTCTGTTTATGATTCATCCGTAGTCGGATGTTGTTCTTGTATGTTGTATTGTTGTATTCATGTGACATTGTATGTCTTGGATGTATCCCCTCTATTATGTAATGTTGATGTAATGATATCCACCTTGCAAAAGCGTCTTCAAGATGCGCTTCTATCCTTGGTGGGACCTTCGAGTTCCTTTAGGATAGGGTCGCATCTTGGGCGTGACAACTACCATAGGCAATGGTGGCACAAATGAAGCCGATATAGGCTTCACATTTCCCTTTGTGGTGGACAAAACATCAAAATGTCCAATTTAAAGGTGCTATAAGTGATAAATATCCTTGGGGTATTTTTGATGCTTTAGAATTTAGATATTAGGACATGCATAATACTGTCTGGGTGCCAGTTCATAATGATAATGAGTTTGAAGTTATATTTGCCCCAAATGCCGAGAGCAATTCAGTATAGCTGGAAATTAATGTCATACAAAGGAAAAGAGGAGAAACAGAGAGCAGAATAGCAATATCTGCATCCAATCCTTCACAACCTAGAAAGCAGTCAAACCAGTAGAAGGAAAGCAGCAGCTAGTAGTTCATAAACTCAAAGTTGTCAATCTAGAGTAAGGAAATCAGCAGCTGCAACTTTAGAGCCTAAAAGCAGTCAGGCTAGAAGAGGAAAAGGAATTCACATCACAGTACAACAACCAGGAACCCCAAGTGCTAGCTTGCCTAGTCAACCATGTCTTGAGTATGGCAAAGAAACAACAGAGCCAATAATAGAAGAGGAACTTCATGGTGAAGTGCCCACAGATGATGAGGATGAAAGAATGCACCCAGAGTTTGTTGTTAGGAAACCACCCAATGAGGATGATGGTGAACATTACATTCCACCCCCACAATTTGAGGAGACATACTCTGGTGAGAGAGAGGAGGACATGGAGATGGGATATTCTGAGACAGAGGGTGAGGGCAGGCCTAATGTGCAGTATAACAGAGATGATCCTTGTTTACCATAAGGAACTATATTTTCAGGTGTCATAGATTGCCACCTTTTCTACCAAGATCCAGAGTGAATTTATAATTGACAAGAGTGATCCTAGTAGACTGACTATTCACTATGCTTATAAAAGATGTAAGTGGAGGATGCATGCTTCCAGAATGAGAAAAACACACTTTTTCAGGTAATAGACTATAGGACTAATATAATTAGTGTAGATAGTAACTTTTATAATAACTGGGCATTCATAATTGTCTGAAATGTTGTTGACTCTTATTTGCTGGAAATCAAAGTGAACAAGACAACTCACACATGCCCAAGTGTTACCAGGAGGCAAAGGCTCAGTTCTGCAAAGAGTAGTTGGGTTGCAAATGCTGTGAAGAACTGGGTAGGGGAGAATTCCATTATTTCAGTGCCAACTCTGCAAATATATTTGAAGAAAAATTAGGGGGTGCAGCTGCCTTACATGAGAGTATTTTATTGTAAGCATGGCTTTGGACAACATCTATGGTAAATTGACTAATTCATTCCAACTCTTGTATACTTTCAAAGCTGAAGTAGAAAAGGCATCTCTAGTGTGGTTAATATTGACAGACACATAGTAGAGTTTAAACTCAATGGACAAAAAAGGTACAAAGAGTGCTTTAGGAGAGTTTTTGCACCATTTAAGGCCTCTTGGCAAGATTTTCTGGCTGCATGTAGTACATATCTAGTAGTAGATGCGACAACATTAAATGAAAGGTTTAGAGGTGAGCTTGTTAGTGCTTGTGATGTAGATGCATGCAACTAGATCTTTTCCAGTTGCATGTGGAGTGCTAGAGACAGAGAAAATTGAGAGTTGGACTTGTTTTTCCAGAACTTGAAAGACCTAATAGGCCACCCAAAGGGATTGGTTATTGACACTGATGCGTGCAAGGGACTTGAGTCACCTGTAGAAGTTGTGTTCCCAGGTGTAGATCCCAGGGAATGCACGAGGCATCTTGCAGCTAATTTTAGTAAAAAAATAGAAGATACTTCTTTTTTGAAGGGGTTAGACAGTAGGAAAGGCTCCTACTGCATATATATTACCAACTCACAGCTATTACAAGTTACAAGTGTTGTATTACATATGCACAGATGGAGGAAGGAGATGTGCCAAGAAAGGAGCAAGGGGGGGGGGGCAGCAGACAGAAGCACTAAGTGTACAGTTTGCAGCTGAGGTATGGAATAAAGGAAGTCAGTCACTAGCTGCTTCTTGTGGGGGGGCACTGTGTAGCTGATGTCAGCAAAGTCTCTCTTGAATCTAGCCAGCCAAGAAGAGATTGATGGGTCCACCTTGCGAAAGTAGTTATTATTCCTTTCTTTCCATAGGCTCCACATTTTCAGAACCTTCCACAAGAGTCCCTAAGCCAATTTTTGTTTCTTTTCACCGGTTTTCTGTTACTTTTTCATATTTCTTGTTATTTCCTCCTTTTTGGGGTTTTCTTTATCATTTTCTGTTTATTTTTCATTTTTTCGTTTTTCTTTTATTTTATTGTTCAAAAAAATGTTCGAGATTCTAAAAAAAGTTTAGGATTCCGAAAATGTTCCTATTTTCAATTTTTTCACTCAACTCAAAAAATGATTGCATTTTTACAAAATTGTTTAGTAATTTAAAAAACTATTTGTTATTCTGAAAGTTTCTTCAGAATGCTTTTGTTCCATGTTTTTGACAACCTTTAAAAGAAATTTCGGTATTTCAAAAAATGGTTCCATTTCAAAAATTGTTCGAAAAATTAAAATATGTTCGAATCTTCAAATTTTGTTCTAGAGTTTAAAAAAATATTAATATATTTCACAAAATTCTAAAATTCTTCATGTTTTTAATAATTCAGTAATTTAAAAAGGTTCCCGTTTCAAAATTGTTTGCAAATTTTAAAAAATGTTAATGTTTTCAAATTTTGTTTCAGAAAAGGTTCACGTTCCAAATTTATTTGAATTTTCCAAATTTAGTTTGGTAATTTAGAAAAAATTGTTCATGTTTTTTTTTAAAAAATTGCATTAAAAAAACAAGTTTCAAAAAAGGTGTGCACTTTCAGAAAATAGTTCATGATAAAAGCGCGAGTTTCTAGAAATTTGTTCACCAATTTGAAAAGTGGTTGTTTTCGTAAAATACTCAGGTTGTTTTTTCAAAAAATGTTTTCTTTTCGAAATGTAGAGTTTATTCTATTGTTTTGTGCTGCTACTTACTCAGATTTAGTCGCTAGCTCAACTCGTAGTACTACCGCATCTCTAGCTGGAGATCATGGGTTCGAAAGTTCTCAAGGGTACGTTTTTTAGCGTTACATGTTCGCGCTATAGTACCAATTCGCTGTCAGTCGCTAGCTTTCATGGGCCGGCCCAATCGTAGTTTCGCCTGTGCGTGCATCCGACATTCTGCCGCATACCCCTAGGGAGATAGATTGGTAGCCCTCGAAGCAAAGCACTACTATGCATGCCCCTAGGGAGATAGATTGGTAGGAAAAGACCATCGCTCGTCTCTGACTGCCACTCATAAGGAAGACCATCAATAATATATCATGCTCCAACTTCATCGCATAACTAGAGATTATACGTGCATGCTTCGGGAATCACAAACCTTAACACCAATCTTCTTACTAAACCACAATCAGTTACTAGTCATCCCACATATCACCATCTTAATATCTCAAAAGTATTGCAAGGACTCAAACATCTCTTATTCAGTGATCTACATGCAAGTTTTTACTATATCCCTCTTGAATACCTATCCTTTATGGACTAGTCTTATAACTCGAGCAAAATTTCCGTTTCTATTTATTAGACTCTCAAAAAGATATAATTTAAGCATGAGAGTGCAACTATTTCTTTAAAATATAACCACCGTCGTGCTCTAAAAGGTATAAGTGAAGCACTAGAGCAATAGCCTAGCTCAAAAGATATAAGTGAAGCACATAAAGTATTCTAACAAATCGCGAATAAATGTGTGTGCCTCTCAAAAGGTGTGTCCAGCAAAAGATGATTATGGCAAACTAAAAAGAAAACAAAGCAAAAACTACTATGCCAAGACGCTCCAAGGAAAATTCATATCATTTGATGAATAAAAATATAGCTCCAAGTAATATACCGATGGTTTTTAGCCGAAAGAGGGGATGCCATCTGGGGCATCCCCAAGTTTAGACGCTTGGGTATTCCTTGAATATTACCTTGGGGTTCCTTGGTCATCCCCAACCTTAGGGTCTTGCCACTCATTATTCCATCATCCATCTGATCTCACCCAAAACTTAAAAAGTTCAGCACACAAAACTCAACAGAAACCTCACGAGATTTGTTAGTATAACAAATAAATCATAAACTTTCAGTACTATTATGAACCCACTCATATTTTGTTCTTGCATTATAGCTACTATATTCCAACTTCTCCATGACTTATAGCCCCCGATATACTCCATAGCATCATCAAAACAAAAGAACTATGCAATAGAAAACAGAATATGTCTAAAACAGAACAGTCTGTAATGACCCGAATTAACACTATACTTCTGTAACTCTAAAAATTCTGAAAAATTAGGAAAACATGGGAAATTTGCATATCAATCTTGTGTAAGAAGTTCAGAGAAAATGCACGTTCCAGTGATTTATAAAACTTTTTGTACTAGGCATAGAATTTTCTGTTTTTTCACAGAATCAAGTCAACTATCAACCCGATCATCCAAAAGGCTTTACTTAGCACAAACACTAACTAAAATATAAAAAATACAATCACAAAGGTAGCATAATTATGTTAACACTCAATAACAGAAATGAAAACAACAAATTTAAGATAACTATTGGGTTACCTCTCAACAAGCGCTATTGTTTTACGCCCCTAGCTAGGCGTAAGGCATTATTTCAAGTGTCGTCAATCTTAGCTTTCATGATCTCCTCATACATAGCATAATCATAAACACTTCTCAGTTGCTCCCTTTTTTCATACGTAGCATTTCTATTAGGAGAACTCAATGGTGGAAGGGGCTATCTTTAGTAATTTTCACATCATTGGTTTTAACTTCTGGAGACACGGGGTCGTCAAGAGGCTTTTCATAAGTAATAGTGAACTCATCATCTACTAAAATCTTAGCATTTTCAAGACAACCTTCTTCAAACCCTTGTTGATTCCAAGAATATTAGTGATTAATACCATTGAAAACTTGTTGGATTCGATGTAAATGGGGAACTTTCTTTTTAGCATTTTCCTCAAAAGCATGATGATCATGAGACATATATGTCCTAATATAATCTCTATTATATAAAATTTTGTCTATCATAGGACGTTCATAACTGACATTGTAAGAATCAAAGATTTCTCTAGCTTCTCGCACTATATAGTCAAATTCATTCATGATAATAAGAGTGGTTATATTTTTAGCTTTATGATGGTTTATGATGAGTATGCATGAACCTTCTTTCAAGTTTAATAATAAGTGCAGAAATAGCTTGGGCATAACTATTGGTTCTTTTAAGTATAGGAATATCATTACAAACCAATGTTCTCGTACAAGTGAAAAACCCTTGAATAATACTTTTTCCTATTATATTCCCACTTCCCGTCACAAAAGTTTTAGTATCGAAATTCATGGGGGTATCGATCTTAGGAGTATTACTATCCTCACTCTTACCCTTACCAATAACAAATTCAAACATGATAGCAACTTCAAGCAAAGCAAGCAAACGAGCAAACAAAAATATTTTTGTGTTTTTGTAGAAAAAAGTAGATGTGGGTGAGATGAAAATGAGAGGCAAAGGCAAATAAAATGGCAAATAAGAAGAGAGCAAGTATATAATGGTTTGTGTGTAGGTACTTGATAGGCTTTGATGATGTCTCCCCGGCGACGGTGCCAGAAATTGGCAAGTTGATGGGAGACTACTTTGGCGTGAATCCTCCCCGGCAACGGCGCCAGAAATTCTTCCTGGTACTTGTGAGATGAGTTAGGATTTTCCCTGAAGGAGGGGAGATGCAGTACAATAGAAATAGATATTTCCCTCAGTGAGAACTAAGGTTTATCGAACCAATAGGAGAATCATGCAAAACCTCGTGAACAATACGTACACACACAAAAGCAAATACTTGCACCCAACACAGGAAAGAGTTTGTCAATCCCCTTGTGCTCGTTATTTGCAAGGATTAAATCTCGTAGTGGTAGATAGATAAATTGCAAAACAAAATAAAAGAAATAAAATTGCAGCAAATGAATATAGGTTTATATATATATGATTAAAGTAGACCTGGGGCCATAGCTTTCACTAGAGGATTCTCCCTCGAACACATAGCAAGCGGTGGGTGAACAAATTACTGTTGGGCAATTGATAGAAAAGCGCATAGTTATGATGATATTCAAGGCAATGATCATGTATATAGGTATCACGTCCGAGACAAGTAGACAGACTCCTACCTGCATCTACTACTATTACTCCACCCACCGACCGCTATCCAGCATGCATCTCGGGTATTAAGTTAATAAAAACAGAGTGACGCCTTAAGCAAGATGACATGATTTAGACAAAGTAAACTCAATCAATATGAATAAACTCCATCGTTTTACCCTTAATGGCAACAATACAAATACATGTCTTATCCCTTTCTGTCACTGGGATAGAGCACCGCAAGATTGAACCCATCACAAAGCACCTTTCCCACTGAAGATAAACCAATCTAGCTGGCCATACCGAACATAGATCGGAGAGAAATACAAAGCCATAACAATCATGCATAATAAAGTTCAGAGAAGACTCCATTACTTCTCACGAATATTCAGATCATAAACCCATAATCCATCGGATCCCAACAAACACACCGCAAAAGAAGATTACATCGAATAGAACTCCAAGAGCACCGAGGAGAACATTGTATTGAAGGTCAGAGAGAGAGAGAGAGAGAGAGAGAGATAGATAGATAGATAGATAGATAGATAGATAGATAGATAGATAGATAGAGAGAGAGAGAGAAGAAGCCATCTAGTTACTTGCTATGGACCCTAGGTCTGTGGTAAACTACTAACGCATCATCGAAAGTTAGCAAGGATGATGTAGAAGTCCTCCGTGATCGATTCCCCCTCCGGCAGAGTACCAGAAAAGGCCTCCACATGGGATCGCGGAAGAACAAAAGCTTGTGGCGGTGGAAAAAGTGTTTCGGGTGGCTCTCTGTTGGTTTGGGAATATTTCTGAATTTATAGGCTTGGAATTAGGTCAAACTGAGCTGCAAGGGACCCACAAGCTCAGGGGGCGCGCCCCGCGAGCTTCTCTCTCTCTCTCTCTCTCTCTCTGTTGTATCTGGTCTGGTCTCCTCCTGAAACTTATAGGGTCCCTTCTGGTTGTGAAAAAATTAATCCAAAGATTTTTTTCCGTTTGGATTTCGTTTGATATTGATTTTCTGAAAAGCCAAAAACATGCAGAAAACAGGAACTAGCACTAGATTAATTGGTTAGTCCCAAAAATGATATAAAATAACATATAATTGCATATAAAACATCCAAGATTGATAATATAATAGCATGAAACAATAAAAAAATATAGATATGTTGGACACGTATCAGAGGGGTTTTGGTGGGCCGGGGCAGTCAAAAGAGGCACTACAAACAAAATACACTTCCGTGATGATACGTGTTTGTCACAGTAGGTCGCGTTTTTTTTCATGCATGTACATCCATGACGATTTTATGACAGAATCAAGATAGTCATACCTGTGCTGTCGTAGAAGTGTTCCATGACATTACCAAAATTATCATGACGGAAGTGTCCACTTCCATGATGATAAATTGCGCGTCACAGAAGTGCTTTCGTCAAGGGTGACCAACACGTGGCATCCACCGTAACGGAATGCTGTTCGGGTCCGGTTTTGGATCTGATAACCCGTTAACAGCCCCGACCAATGGGGATTTTCCACGTGTAAAATCATCATTGGCCGGAGGAAACACGTGTCGGCTCACCGTTGGGGCAGATGTCATCCAATCATTGGACCCAAGGCGCCTATGATACGTCGACACATGGCACGACCCAACAGAGGCCCATTCCTGTGAAAAGGCCGGCCCGTTTGACTTGGTCAAAAGGTGGCGGGCCGGCCCACGGATAGCCTGTTAACGACATGTTCGCATATAGCCCATTTACAGCCCGCTAACTCATGGCCCGTTATGGCCTAATGGTATTAGACCCAGTAGCGTCATCTGGGCCATCCAATATGATTCCAGCCCATTGTAAATTCCAGCCCATGTATGGCCCATGACGTCTTTCGGCCCATGTCCCTTTGTAACTCTTGGCCCATTAACAGCCCGTGGTGAAACCGGCCCGTAATGAATAGTGTATCGCTTTATACCCATTAGCGGCCCATTATTCCATTGGGTCATTTCCAGCCCATGTTACCTTTCGGCCTTCTCAGGGCCCATTTATTCCTGGGCTCATTTCTAGCATTTGGTTACTTACGACCCGTTACTGGCCTTTTCTGCTTGTGGGCCAAATTCAGCCCATGGATACAATCGACCCGTTTGTGGCCCGTTAATCTGTTGGGCCATTTTCATAGCATCATCAAATACGGCCTATTAACGACCCATTATGGTCAGCCCATAAAACGTACGATTTCCACTCTAGCCCATTTATGGCCCATTATACGGCCCGTACAAGGTCCATAGATGAGACGACCCATAGAAGGCCCATGGATCCTACAAGATGTAGAAGGCCCATTGATCCGACGTCCCATTGAAGGCCCATGGATCTGACGACCCATAGAAGGCCCATGGATCCGATGGCCCATAGAAGGCCATGGATCGCCTGCCCCATAGATGGCCCATGGATCGTACGGCCCGTGGAGGGCCATGGTCACTACAACGTTTGGGCAAGTTGGCCCCCGTTTGAACGATATAGCATATTCAAAGAATTATCCTACTCTATACTATCACCTCTAAAAACATACACTATACAACAAAGAGACCAAGGCATAGAAACGTAGAATAATCCTACAATATATAATAAAGAAATTACAGCCGATTATACCCAATGGCATTATGGTTCGGCACCGGTGATAATAAAGCATACACAAACAGCAAATTACATACACTGGGCAAATACAGCTCATACATCATGGACATGCATCAACTTAACTCCATTTGAACTATAATCTCTTTAGAAAATAGGATTGGCCGGATTCAGATAGCACAAATTTCAGTCTGCAAAATCTCCAATTCCTTCGTGGTTACCTTAGTGTCTTGTTTCATTTTTTTGACTCCTGCATCTAATAGCTGCATGTCCAGTCTCAACTTGTTGATTGTACTTTGAGAATCATGTACACGTTGTCTTGCCACCTCTAGTTGATGCTCGAGAACATCAGCACATTCCAATTCCAATCCATAATCATTCGATAACGGCCATGCCGCACTGCTCGCAGATCTTTGTGTTGATGTCACTTCATCCTGAAATGTTTCTGTAAGTACACATGACTAGGGCAAAAATATAGTTACAACAATGAAGCGAGCAACACAGACTATTTTGTACTCCCTCTGTCCCAAAATAAGTGTCTCAAGGTTAGTACAACTTTGTACTAGAGCTACTACAAAGTTAAGACACTTATTTTGGGACAGAGGGAGTACATGGCAAAACAAGACTAACAATAATGTTACACATCATGAAGCATAAGCAGGTGATATTTTAAAAATTTAAAAGGTAGTCTGTGCAGCCTGCATACAGAAATCTCTCTTAGCTCACCAGAGGAGCATGATGTTGGGGCCCAATCCAAAACACAGACAAGTTACAAATTTAGACAGCATGTTGCGTATAAGTAAGCAAGCGGTTAGCCATTCTGTAGCTCAATTAAAATCTTAGGGAGCATAATGAACAACAGAGGGTTCCATACAAACATACTACAACAAGCAAAACTATGCAACCATTAGCCTAGTATAAACTAGACTGTGAGCCTCATGCAATAATAGTTGGTTAATAGACTTCAAAGCTTCAGGCACACTTCGGCAGAGTAATTAAATGGTAATGCCTTTAATTATTCAAGTAATAGTTATAAAAGTACCCAACATCAGGCATCATTCTTTGGGCATCTCATTATTTGAGGACAAATAAAGCAATTGAAAAGAGCAAATTAACTATGCCTGAAACAAACAAGGAATTAAACTGTTGAGTTGGATATAGTGACTTACCTTAACAGGTTGAAGAGGCTCAGCGCAGCTCCTACTTCTCTTGCAAGGCTCCTTCCTAACATCTTGTACTTGGAAATCCTCAATCTTATCTTCCTTGCACCCCCTCTGTAAGGTGAAACAAACTAGTTACGCGTCTCCTTGGAAGATAAATATGCATACTTTCCAGTCTGTGAACACAAAAGGATGAGATTATAACAAAACAATGCCACATAATGAAACATGCCGCATCTCTTGCACTTGCACACAATGAAATGAGCATTTACTATGTCCACACTATGTAAAAACTAGGCATACCTTTGAACTGGATCTCCAGATACTCTTGGAGAGCCTACTTTAGTGTACAGCCAAACCTTTATGTCACCTATGAGTTAGACAAGGCCCCACTATAGCAGCCCTTAGTGTTTAAATCGTTGACAAGCTCTGTTAGAGTGTTAGGTCAAGAACAACAAGTAATCAAAGAAAACAGTCCTAGTATGGCTGGCTAATGCGAACAATCAATTGAACAGATGTGTGAGCAAATATTACATATCAAGAAAATAAGCAAAGAAGGAGGCTTAAAGACCATCACTTGACTGACCAGATTTAAGGGGCATTTAAACATCATGTGCAACGTATGAACTAACATAAACATTGCATATTCCAGATTCTACAATGGAATGCACATGTATTAGGTTATGCCATGTATGATGATGTCTAAATGTACACTATAGCAGGCAGGAGTGATTCATCATTGCACGCACAATTGAATTGCAGGTTAAGGGCCAGTTCGATTCCGCCTTTTCAAGGCTTATTGTCAAAATGAGCCATAAAACATGTAAATAAGTCATTTTTGAGTTATGGGCTTGGGCTTAACTAATTTCACTTTGGAGGGGGGTGCTTCGGGTAGAACCTCACTAAAAATTGAAGGGAAGGGGAATAGTGAAATGACTGTTGTCTTCCTATATTACACTCAAAATGCAACTGCTGACGCCCGTGTCACACCTGATCCTCAAGTAAAAACAAACACGCAAGCGTTCATTGCCCTGCTCGCTTGCATCTCCTCTCCCCTTTCCCTCTACCTTGATCCCCTGACTGCAGCACTAGGGTTCCTCCAGCGAGCCGTCGCCACTGGTCCCATCTGGCCTGGTCCTCGACGATGCTCTGTCCAGCTAGGCTACATGGCCGACGGGTAGGGGCAAATCTCCTTGGCTGCTCCTCCCTCTGGCACCGCCCCTCATTCTCATGGTCTCCAGCAGCTGCTCCACTATGGTTCATCCGATGCACTACTCCGGTGGGCGCTGCACAACTATGGGTGATGCCACACTACGACAGAAGGCACCTTATTCCCCCTCCTCTCCTCCCAGGCCATGGCCTTGAGGTGCTGTTGAAGGATGAGCTCATCCAACAAGGTGAGGATCTCCTCTGATTTTTTGCCAAATTTTCATTCTAATCCACTATACGATGAATTGCTATGAGCTGCTTCTACTGCTGCTATATGATGCATTGCTATGAGCTGCTCCTGCTGCTGCTATATGATGAATTGCTATGAGCTACTGCTGCTATATGATGAATTGCTATGAGTTGTTGCTGCTGCTATATGATGAACTAGCGGGGTGACCCGCGCATTTGCGCGGCTAGATTTTCCATGCATTGTTCAATTTGAGTTTTGACATATTATCTATTAGCATTGACCATGTAATTTGATTTTTTTCCTGCCCATTCTCATAATCATTGCTATTTAAGTTAAGTTTGGTTAGGGAAATGTCATGCATCAAGATGCATCTACACTTACAATCCATACTCCAATTTCCTTTATCATGTACCTATCAATGCAATTCATTTGTATTCATTGAAAATTGCTACAACATTTTCTCTCTGCTAAGTCTTGCATACCTTGTTTATAATTTATCTATTCGTGTTCATGTTATTAGTTTCATAACTGACCTTTTTCTGATTATGCCAACAATTTTCTTATAAACTATATTATTTAGCACAACTAAAATGATTATTACGTACTTGACGGGACCTTTTGTCACAAACATTTTCAAATGCAGAGTGAAAAATCATTTCCCTTCAATTATTAATGTCTATCGCACACTCATCGATATGTTAAACATTCTTATCTTTTGTCATGTACATGACATCTTTTACATGGGCATGCACATGATTATTCTATCAAATCATGTCTGTATTGTTTGCACTAATTTATATCTTTTTTAGCACAATTATTATAAAACATACATGACATCATATCTTGCTTATACGTTTTCTCTTTGCATATGTGTCATAATTTGATTTTTCATATCATGTCCATGTTCTTTTGGTGACTATTTCACTTGCCTACCTATGGCAATATGATTATCAGTGACAAAGTAGACCTAGATCATGTCAATCACATCTTACCATTTATCACAGGGACTACGTTCTTGAGGTACAGCCTATGAGTTCAGCATGATAAACATGTCTTATTGCATAGTCCCTCGTTTACAAATGTAAGTCACATGATTTTAGATTTTATATGTTGGCCATAATTATACATGTCTCGATCTAGTAAAATCCACGAAGTGCTCTTGCACAAAATTTCCATCATCCTGTCCAAATTCACGACCAGTCAACCTAGTTAGCACATACAGTTGAGTGGCTAATCAATTAATTTGTTGAGTGCTGACATCAGTTGTGATGCATGACATGCAATACAACGTCTACAACTGTTAAAAGAAACCGTACTGCTCTCCTTTTTTCCAACAGGGCTGCACCAGATCTAACGTGACATTATGATTAGCTTTGATGCACATATATTATTATGTTATTTTGAACTTTATAGATAAAATTATATGATGGTAGCTAGAACAAAAAGAACGATGAGATATTTTATGGAATGATCGATGTATATAATGCCCTCGTGTGATCTGCCAAGTCGCCAGAGGATTGTGATATGCAGCACGTACTGTACCGTCACATCCAATTCTTTCAGCCTATCGCAAATATTGAGCTTTACCTGATTAAGAGTCTCGATGTAAAACCTATTAATTAAGGGAATATAAATTCGCAAAAAGAAACTTGACAGTATCAACTGGATTGTTTGCATGTTCGTGTACATAGTCATGCATGCCTTAAGTACGTCTAAATATGCATACAAAAGTTTGTTTGTGCTAGAAAAACATTTGAAAGTTCTGGAGGAAACAACCTCGTGATCAATAAAAAATATTTTAGAATGTCACACAAATCTCATCAACTGTTCATGAAAATTTACACATACAAAAGACAAATGTGCATGTGCGTACATCTAAAAAATCAAAGTTTTGACATGTGAAAGTAGATTTCGTTTACCTAGGAGCTCATCCATCTTATTCACATTTTTTTACACAGAAGAAAAGACCAATGACTTGGTCAAGGCTGGTCCAATGTGCATCCTATGATTAAAGAAAATAAGACTTTAGCAAACCACTAATCTATTTTCGGATCCGACTCTGAATCACACTTAATCATATTCAATGCACCACGTACGTGCTGTAATACCACCCATTCACTCGTGATCCTATCGGAGCCGGTTGCGCTGCCGGAGTTATTCACGGCGGAAGCTTTCTATATCGGCCCGCTTTCCACTTCTCATCTTCGCGCAGTCCTTCTTGGCCAGAACCGCTCTTACTTGGGAATTTGGATGCGGGCGCGGCTGCTGTACGTACTCTTTCTCCAGCTCGTTACCACGCGCCACACATATGCATCCACTGCCGCATCAGCTGCAGTTCGCGGCTGGCGGCCGCCACAGGCAGCTGGCTCTGCACCAGTAGCCTAAGTGAGCCCGCCTGTTCCCATCCTCTGCTTCCTCTTCCCATGCTGTTGTCACGCTGCTCATGTCCGGACAATGCTTGTAGTTGCCGTTGTTGTGGTTTTGGAGGCAATTGCTGTCTGAGCCGTTGGAACACACAATCCCATCGGAGTCGGGTTGCTCCGGCAAGAACTTCTCGGTTGTTCAACGATGACGATGATGTCGAGTAGTGGGACACAGTCTGGTGTCGAGGGGCACGCTGGATAACTGTTCCATGGAGCATCGCTCATGGCATCGGTGCCAGCCTCTGTTTTGAGGTGCGTCGGGGTCAGCCTCGCCGTCCCTCTAGCTGGAGATGTTGCAATCCTTTTGAGGATGCATGGTGGCCTTCTCCTACAGCGTTGTTCTAGTGTTGCAACGTGCGGCCCAGCGTCATCTTGTCTAGGATGCCGGTGAGGTTTTTCCGAAGTCTCATGATACTTGGACAACTTCCGCCATTGCAACGCCGAAGCTGGCCCAGATGGAGCCGAGCCGACGTGAGTTATACTGATCTGATTCGAATTCACGGGTCAATTCTTTTTAAATCAGGAGTAAACGTTTCCTTCTTTGCCGTAGCTGCAGTATCTAGCTTTCGTTCACCAATACATGTCATGCTCGGTTACGATGGAATCCCTTGTTTAGGTTCTATTCTTTCTCTTTTTTTTTGATAGTTTGATTGATGGAATCCATTATCTTTGTTCTATTCTTTAAAAAATATGTCCCCTAGATATACTTGTATGTGTCAATCAAGATATTATGGCACGTGACTGTTGTCGTGTGTAACTTTGTATCTTTAAATCTTGACTTTTTTTTGAAGGGTTGAGTCTCATGTACGTTGATGGCAATTTCCCATCATAGATGCTTGAAATTGATGGACTTGGCATGTGCAACACAGTATATGCCTCCACACAATATTTGTATGTAACGTTATATCTTTAAATCTTGGCCGTTTATTTTATAAAGTTGATGGTTGAGATAATTTGATTTGTGTGGATAAACGTGATGGCTTGTTTGCCTCTTGTCTTAAGTATATAATAGATTGCTATGAGCTGCTGGTGCTACTATATGATGAATTGCTATGAGCTGCTGCTGCTGCTATATGATGAGTTGTTATAAGCTGTTCCTGCTGATGCTATATGATGAATTTCTATGAGTTGCTCCTGCTGCTGCTATATGATGAATTGCTATGAGCTGCTCCTGCTGCTGCTATATGATTAATTGCTATGAGCTGCTCCTGCTGCTGCTATACGATGAATTGCTATGAGCTGCTGCTGGTATATGATGAATTGCACACTGCTGCTGCTGTATGATGAGTTGCTATGAACTGCTACTGTTGCTATATGATGCTTTTAGGTGGTGCTCCTATATGATAATAACCGGCCACTTGGACCATCGAATTTCAATAAATAATTGTTCCTCATTTAAATGTGGGTCATGCGTTCTTCATTTAAATTAGGCAATGTGATCTCTATGGAAAACATTGACCAAAGTACATTGTTCCAAGTAGATGGTACCTTTGTATTTGCATTTTGAGAAAATAGTGATGGTCTATTTTCCTATCATCTTAATTACTGCACTGGGTTCAATTTGTGATATTTGCAAGTCAAATTAATTTTCATATGGGTAGCAAAATGAAAAAATATAATGCAATCTAGACTTTTCATTGATCATACCAAGATAAGCTGAAAACGCAATAAAAAGAACTGGTTGGCTTATTACATGGAGCTTGTATTCACAGGTGCTTATTTTCTTAGGATAACTCGTAATAACTGTCCCTAAGAAACTTGGCCAATAGAACTGACATACAAATAACATGTCACGATGATTGCAATGGAGGAGTGACGTACCATAGCACACTGTATAGGCTCATCGTTGCTTCTCCTTTTTTGCGATGTTCCATGAAATTGCCACATACATCTTGTACTTTTTCATTGTGTAACCCTATCTGCAAGTTGACACGGCTAATTTCAGACATCTCTACATGATAATACATTGCATATCCCTTGCACATATTTAAACCACCAATTAATTATTGTGTGCGTAGCATAAACTAGCCATGACTCTGTGTGCTGGACTAGCAGGCACTCTAAGGGAGCCTAATGTAGTGCACTAGAATTCCTACATGCCACTTACGATTTTGTGTAATGTACTGCCTCTGTTCCTAAATATATCTCTTTGTAGAGATTCCAGTATGGACCACATATAGATGTATATAGAAGCATTTTCAAGTGTAGGTTCACTCATTTTGCTCCGTATGTAGCCTATAGTGGAATCTCTAGAAAGACTTATATTTAGGAATGGAGGTACGAGGTAGTATCATGTATGGCATCTACATATCTAATTTAGCAGCTAGTAGTAGAAATCATTGTCTGCACAAAGGGATTACTGGTCGAAAATCCTAGCAAAGCACGCTGGCAGGCACAGAACAATACAAGAGAGAGAGACGCACTTACGAAATCATAGCAATGCCTCAGTCCAGGATCTTGGTTGGCCAAGCTGTTAGATCCAGAAGAAACATCATCATTGTAGTTTTTGCGAGCTGCATAACAGGTAACAGCGACCTGTTAGTATATTTGAAGTGCATCGGGCAGGTGATGCTGGACGAGTTTAAAGGTAACAAGTACCTAGGACGTGGCGGGTGCTTGGCATCTTGCCAGACGGTGGGAATCAAGTTAGAAACGTCAAGGGTGATGACGCTGCGCTGACTGTTGGGGTCCGGTAAGGAGATCTAGAACCGTCGAGTAGGGTGTTTGTGGAGCGGCTCCGATAGGGTGGACTACAGTGTGGGCGAAGCGGATCTGTGGCCATGGACGAGGGTGTAGGTGAAGCTGCTCCGGTGGTTGGGTTAAGGATGGTGTCGACGATGCGGATCTGCGGCCGTGGACGGGGCGTCAGAAGCTGCTCCAGTAGGTTGGATGAGGGTGGGAGGAAGCGGATCTGAGGCCGTGGACTTGTGAGTTGGCAAAGCGGCCCCGGTAGGGTTGAGAATGGTATAGGTGAAGCTACTCCGGTAGGGTGACGATGGTGTCGGCAAAGCGGCTCCAGTAGGGTTGAGGAAGGTGTCGGCGAAGAGGATTAGAGGCCGTCGACGGGGGCGTCGGTGGGGCAGCTCCGGGGGGTGTGGACGAAGCGTCTCCGGTGGGGAGTACGAATGAGCTGTTGCAGATGTGCGGTGGTTGACGAGAGTACCGGCGAAGCAGATCCGGCGCCGTGGACAAGGCCGGCACTGAATGGGCTGTGGTACAGTGGTGGATGAGCAGTCTACTTGTTTCTAGGGGAGGTGGGAGGGGTAGATGCGGCTGCAGAAGCAGATCCCGGTGAGGTGGACGCCGCTGGCAGTGAATGGGCTCTAGTACACCGGTGAATGAGCAGTCTAGGGTTTCGAGAGGGGAGGGGAGAAAGGCCGATGAAGTACGGACGACGTGATCTAAGATTCCCTGGTGCTGTGGAATTAGTCGTTTTTGCGGGAGGGGGAGAGGAAATGGGGGTGCCGGGAAGTTACCAAAGCATCCCCGACCTATTATGTAGATGAGGGCGGTATTATAAATGTTGGTCTCCGTGCACCAAGGACAAAAGGGGAATTTCGCATGCTAAAGACTAAGGTGGTAGAAATTTTAGAAGGAGGCGGGAGATTTTTTCGCTCGCGGGATCGGTCATATCCAGTTTAAACTACTTTTGGACCATGCTAGCGGGAAGGTCATGCTAGACTGTGTACACGGGGCACGCGTCAGCAGTTAATAACTGGTGTGAAGTCCACCCCAGAAAAAAGACAATAACTCGGGATGATGCGCCGATAACTTGGACGTTCACATGGGCGCGGCCAATCGTACGGGTGTAGTGGCGCGTTCACAAAAAAAGGGATCAAACGCTCAACCTATGTATTTCTCGTGTAAATAGATAATTTAGTACCGTTGGTTATTTACTTTAAACATAATGCATTGACGTGTTAGTTTACAGGCCCACAAAAAGAAATGGATATTGTAGTCCGCTACTTAAAAGTGTTACCTCATATGATTACATAGCCTCCATTTCATAAATTGCGTACCCGTTGAATTCACATATGAATATTACATATATTACTTCATAATAGAACCTTAAATCATCCAAGACTAATGAATTTGAATGCAAGTAAGAATGGTGCATGTACATGATAGCTACATTGGTTGTTTGAAGAAACATCACTGTACCTTTGGCATGCACAACTGAAAAGGTTTATTTAAATAGAAAAAAATGTGATATGTGAGTGTCCAATCTTTATAGCGTTGAATAGATTTGGCCACGATATGAAGTAGATATTGATTTATGTTCAAGCGATGCACGTCCACGATCGCTAGATAGTGATACGTGAATGAATTATGCAATCTCTCTCACATGCATACATATCTTATTTCCCTATGGGCAATGGAATCACACACGCGCACTTCGTGTATTTCTCTCCCTTCGCCAAGGTTAGTATTCGTGTTTCTACCCCGTCCTACAAGTCTCTCACACAGAAACACACACGCTCTCTCTGTCTAACACGCCCACCCCTTTAATTCCACCCACCCATATCCACTAATGTATTAAAGTATAATAATGTCTCTCACACATATGCCTAAGGTTAAATCGAGTTCCGGAACCATATGAATACATACAATGGGATTCCAGCAGAGCACCTTTCGTTTTGAGATTTTGCTCTCTCTCTCTCTCTCTCTCTCACACACACACACACACACACACACACACACACACACACGCACGCACATTGTTTCTCGCTTCTTTTTTTCTGGCACTTGCATGCACACCGTTTGTTTATCTTCGTGATGCTTTAAGTAAGCCTCGCACAAATGCTATCTACCTATCCCTTAATATAGCTAGATATGTGTCAACAAACTCCTTCTCCCTACTAGCAAGATGCCCATGCGTTGCACGGAACATCAAGATGCATTTGTATGAGTAGTTTATCTTGTGGGAGAAAAGGATGAACGAGGGAATGACTTATTTGCAAATGCGGAGAGGGGTGTGGGTATCTTTTTGCAATATTGCCATAGTTTCCTTCCTATCCGTCGGATATAAATCGGATGGCCTATATTGCAGGATGGCGGGAACACCATCATCACCAAATCTGTTTTTTATAAGAGTAGAGATATGTGAGTGTCACTGAGGGAGTCCTGGACTAAGGGGTCCTCGGACAGCCGGACTATATACTTGGTCCGGACTATTGGACTATGAAGATACAAGATAGAAGACTTTGTACTGTGTCCGGATGGGACTCTCGTTTGCGTGGAAGGCAAACTTGGCGATTTAGATATGTAGATCCCTTTCTCTGTGACCGACTTTGTACAACCCTAGCCCCCCGGTGTCTATATAAACCGGAGGGTTTAGGCTTCTAGGGTTTAGCCACAACAATCATAATCTCATAGGCTAGGCATCTAGGGTTTAGCCATTATGATCTCGTGGTATATCAACTCTTGTAATACTCATATTCATCAAGATCAATCAAGGAGGAAGTAGGGTATTACCTCCACAGAGAGGGCCCGAACCTGGGTAAACATTGTGTCCCCCGCCTCCTGTTACCATTAGCCTTAGACGCATAGTTCGGGACCCCCTACCCGAGATCCGCTGGTTTTGACACCGACATTGGTGCTTTCATTGAGAGTTCCGCTGCATCGTAATCAGAAGGCTTGATGGCTCCATCAATCATCTACAACAACGCAGTCCAGGGGGGGATCTTCCTCCCCGGACAGATCCTCATATTCAGCGGCTTCGCACTGCAGGCCAACTCTCTTGGCCATCTAGAGTAGATTGATAGCTACGCCCCTGGCCATCAAGCCAGATTTGGAAGCCTGAATTTTGTGGCCGATATCCGTGTGGACTTGATCTTCGACGGATTCGAGCCCATGACGGCTGTCCCCAGCCACCACGATGAACATGACCTATATTTGTCATCTGGCCGCGCTCAGGAGATAGCGCCTGTGACCGCTCTGGCCCTATATCCAGAGCAGGCCACGTCATCCGAGGATGGGAAGCTTAACCCCGCCGCAGAAACCACAGACTTAGTGGTGCTCGAGACGCACACAGACCCAACATCGAGCTGGGCTTGTGTCGCTGGAACCTCGGCCTCATCTCCGGCCATAGGTTTCGGACCGCGTGCATCCGCGTCCATCGAACCTGATTGGGCGCCGATCTTGTAGTTTAGCTCCACGGACACCTTTCAGCACTCGCCTCTTGGCGATGTGTTAAACTCATTGAAATCCCTCTCCTTGTCAGGGGACCCTCGGCCGAACTATGTCCGGTTTGAAGGGGAAGCGGACAACAAAGAACTTCGTTTCCCACCCACCGCCCACTTCATCGCCACTATCGAGGACTTAACCGAGACGCTCGATTATGGCTCTGAAGACATCGACAGTATGGACAACGATGCTGGAGAAGAGCAGGCAGAAAAACCACCACCCTTAGGGCAGTGGACAGCTACATCCTCATACGATATATACATGGTGGACACACCTAAGGAGAAGGAGGCCGACGACGATAACAGCATGCCTGTCGATGAACCTCCCAAGCGCCGGCGTCAGAAGCGCCGACCTCGATCTGGCAAAAGGAAAAACAAGAACATTGTCACGGACGGCGATGATAATCTGAACCAAGCCGAAGACCCCGCAGACCCAGCGTCGGAGCAGGGCGTGCGAGAGGACGGCAAACACAGTCCGGAGATGTCGTCCGACCACAGAGATGCCGAAGATAGCAATTATCAACCTGTCTCTGAAGAGGAGATCAGCCTGGGCTACGACGAATTCGTCGTCCCAGATGAACCAGTAGAACACGAACACCTCCATCAAAGGCTTATCGCCACTTCAAGGAGCCTGAAGAAGCAGAAGCAGCGGCTTAAATCCGCACATGATATGCTCAATGACAGATGGAACGAAGCGCTAGACGCTGAGGAAAAATACGGCAGTAATCGCCAAACAAAGAGCTATCCTAAACGTAAGCTGCTGCCCGAATTCGACGACGAGGCTATTGCGCCTATACCGCTGAAAAACAATATGGCCGACAGGCCGGACCGACCACGTCATGGTCGAGACAGAGCATCTAGCAATGCCGTACACAAGCCCGCACCCCCTCCCCGTAAAGGAAGGAAGGTTGCGGCCCAGGACCAGAAACACGATCTACGTGAAGACCTGGACAAAAAGGCTGGCAAAACCAGGTCCATCTATGGATCCAGGGAACGTGCTCCTACACGGGATCATGATTATCAAACCAAATATACCCGTCATTTACCGGCTCGGAACCAATACCGAACATTACAACCTTCGGACCCAATCCACGACACAGCCAGATACAGGGGTGCCACACACCCCCTGTGCTTCACCGATGAGGTGCAGGAGCATGATTTTCCAAAGGGGTTTAAAACCGTAACATCGAGGTGTACAATGGAAAGACAGACCCTGCGGTTTGGATAAAAGACTTTATTATTCACATCCACATGGCTCGTGGAGATGATCTCCACACCATCAAATACTTACCCCTCAAGCTGAAAGGCCCAGCTCGACACTGGCTGAAAAGCCTCCTAAAAACTCCATCGGAAGCTGTGAAGAACTTGAGGACGCTTTTCGGGCCAATTTCCAAGGAACCTTCCCCTGGATGCAGATGACCTAAGTCACATAATACAACAACCCAGAGAATCAGCCCGTAAGCTTTGGAATCGGTTTCTCACTAAGAAGAACCAAATCATCGACTCTCCGGACGCCGAAGCCTTAGCGGCCTTCAAACACAGTGTCCGGGATGAATGGCTAGCCAGACACCTTGGCCAGGAAAAGCCAAGGACAATGGCCGCCTTAACTACACTCATGACCCGCTTTTGCGCGGGCGAAGACAGCTGGTTAGCCCGTAGCAGCACCAGTGATCCTGGCACATCTGAGGTCAGGGGTGGCAATGGAAAACCACGACGCAACAAAAACAATCATCGAAACAATAAAGAATGCCCAGAAAATACAATGGTAAACGCCGGATTCAGGGGCTCCAGACCCGGTCAACGGAAGAAGCCATTTAAAGGCAACAAAGACGGTCCATCCAACCTGGATAAAATTCTAGACAGGCCCTGCCAGATCCACGACACTCCTGATAAACCAGCCAATCATACCAACAGAGAATGTTGGGTCTTCAAGCAGGCCAGCAAAGTCAACGCCGAACATAAAGGGAAGGGACCTCAGAGTGAATACAAGGACGAACCTCACCAGCCGAACACGGGGGGACAGAAGAAATTTCCATCGAAGATCAAAATAGTGAACATGATCTATGTCACTCATATCCCAAAGAGGGAGCACAAACGCGCACTCCGAGATGTCTATGCCGTCGAGCCCTTCGCCCCCAAATTCAACCCATGGTCGGCCGACCCGATCACCTTTGATCGCAGGGATCATCCGACTAGTATCCGTCACGGGGGTTCGGCTGCACTAGTGCTCGACCCAATAATCGACGGATACCACCTCACTCGAGTCCTCATGGACGGCGGAAGCAGTCTCAATCTGATATATCAGGACACTGTCCGCAAGATGGGGATAGACCAGTCAAGAATCAAGCCAAGCAGCACCACCTTTAAAGGAGTTATACCGGGCGTAGAAGCCCGCTGCACGGGCTCTTTAACATTGGAAGTCGTATTTGGCTCTCCTCATAACTTTCAAAGCGAAGAGCTAATCTTCGACATATCTCCGTTCCGAAGCGGCTATCATGCACTACTCGGAAGAACAGCCTTCACCCGTTTTAATGCAGTCCCACATTATGCTTATCTAAAACTCAAAATGCCTGGACCACGTGGCGTCATCACGGTCAGCGGAAATACGGAGCGCTCTCTTCGTACAGAAGAATACACAGCGGCTCTAGCAGTCGAAGCACAAAATGGCCTATTCAGCCAAGCAGCTCATCGGTCTTTAAGACCGCAAACACAGGTAAACATATCTGGTGCACACCTCAGTGCGGCAGCTCAGATAAAACCGAGCTCGATTAGCGGCTATGTGCCCATCGACCGCCCCATAAGGAGACAACACACGTGCCACGTATACATAAATATACACTCAAAACTCCTTAGGTGGCGACGGGGCCACACTGCACACAAACAAGTCCATAGTTTGGCTCGACCCTATTCGGACTCCAAAAGTTATATTTCACGGTTCATTAAAACGAACCAGCTTTGCTTACGGCCACACCAGATTCTTTTACCTGGTTTTTTCTCTTCCTTTTTTCTACAGATGGCCATCGCACTATACCCTTCAAGGACACCTCACAACGGAGAAAAAGGCGCAGACGTGCAGCAGGGCCCCGCATTAGGTTTCTTTTTTAGATTAAGACCCTGTGTAAACCTTTTGTTATCTCTCTTTGTTTTATACTTTCCTGGCATGTAAAATGTCCAAGAAAGATATTGGCAGTACCTGTGAATATATGGCTTGCCATACTAAAGTGGATGTTATAGAAGCAGCTTGGTTCGTATTATGTTGAGATTTATGCTCTCACCACCTGCGCTTTTTTCCCATGTCAGATTGCCACACGTGCCTTGATACCAGGGTCTATCACCAGGGGTTGTATTCAGCCTGGTGTATATTGTAAAGTCCGAACACCTATAGGGAGTTTTCGGCATCGCGAGTTTGGCCTTATATGCATCAGCTCCGAATCATGTCTTTGGTCAATAGTTGGGTTGCCCGGCTCCTGTGCTTACTACCTTACGTTCCGCTATATCGGCTAGGGTAGTAAAGGGAGAACTACTGCGATCGTGTCCTAGCTAGTCCGGATGATCACCTCAGTAGAGAAAGCCGAAAACTGACTGACATGATGCGGCGAGAGCTGGTCAACCACTTGATGACTTATCGGAATCTTCGTGGTTCCCTCCTTATTAAATGAAGGACCAGTATTCTAGTCACGTATGTAAACGCACCATATTCAGATAACCACGGACATTCCACTGCCATGCATGACAATGAAACATGTACGGAGGTTTCTCTAGTTTACCGTACGAAGGATGAACCATGGCTCCTGCCATGGTTAGCATTGAAGGCTGACCACTGGAGGGCAGTAGCCGATTCTTCTAGAGGTCGAAGGGGTTGCCTACAACGAGGCCTATCCGACCCAGGACTCTTTCGTCGTTTGTAAAGTCTACAGTAACGAATTTGACTAGGTCGCTCTTGAGGAAGTTCTTAAAATCCTGGCATTCAACATCGGCATGGCATATGTGGTAGACCAAGCATAAGTCATGCACGCAAACCTGGATCACGGCGGGCTTCTTCCTCTCTTCCTCCTTTAGATCCTTCTCTCGTCCAAGGATTGTGGTGTACTCAACATCTAGCCCAGCGACCCACTCATCATTTGAGTTTTCGAACATGCGTATGAAGCGAGCAAGGCATCCTTTCACCGTCGCGAAAGAACGGGTGTAGATGACGTCGAACTCATCGCTAGTGATGGTTCTAACCTTGTAATCACCGCCGATCATGGAGATTTGGGACGCCATGGATTTGGGAGGAGGGTTAGGATTAGTGGAACTACCATAATGTGAAAGGACATGACGACTAGGAGCGAACTGCCATAATATTAAAGGACGTGTAGGGACGAGTAGGAGCGAACTGCCAATGTGCGAACGACAGGGTAATGGCTTTCCATTCTCCCATGATACGGGCTTCCGAGAGCCCTTGGACCTGAGATCGAACGGTTGCATGGCATGATTCTAGACCTATGGGTGGATATCCTATCCTGGAGGGTTACTCTGCAAATTTTCAGCAACTTAGCATGCGACCGTTCGATCTCAGATCCAAGGGCTGCCAGCATCCCATATCATGGTCGCGCCTACCACGACAGTCGTGTCGCTCGTGCGGTCGCGCCCTTGGAGATTTAACACGGTGCGTTAGGCTATCTAATGTTGGCATGTCATACATAGTCATCACTTAGTCACTCATACTACAACAAGGTTAGCTATAAGGTTGGCTATAAGTGTTTTTTTACTTCTCTCTATCTCTTTCTTCGTAGTATTTATTGCATTTGCCAAGGAGTGACCTCTTCCAATGAAATGGTGCTTAGATGTGGTGCTAAGGGCATTAAATGGCTTAGCAATCAAGTCCCCAATGCATAGGTGCTTAGTTTTTGTTGCTAACTTTGCTTCATTTAATTAGCTATAGACTCAAAATTGTCTTTTCACCTAGGTACATGCGCTTAGCACTATTTCTTCTTTGAGCCACCAAACTAGTCTCTCTCTTCTTAGGCCCCTCCCAATGCTCCACCTTGTACATGTGCTAAGCCTTCCACGTAGGCAAAAAATCTGATGTGGAAAGTTATTTAAGAGGAGAGAGATGAGTGTGGTGAGCCCAGGAAGAAACAGTGCTAAGCGCGTGAAGCTAGGCAAAACATTTTAAAAAAGGAAGCGTGCCAATACATGAAGAGCTTTAATTGCTAAATCATTAAATGAAGCAAGCTTATCAACCATAAGCTAAACACCTATGCATTGGGGAGTATAGTTGCTAAGCTATTTAATGTGCTTAGCACCTCATCTAAGCACCCATGCATTCGTAGCAGCCACATCAGACTTTATGCCTATGTGGCAAGCTTAGCACCTGTAGGAGTAAGTAAGTACAATAGTGGGCTATAAGCCCGCTTTACATGGCATTTTTGCATATGTGGAGGAAAGAGGCAAGGAAAAAGTGGAGAAGTGGGCTCTCATGCAAGAGCCAGCCTCTACATGGTGGAGCATTGGGAGAGGCACCTATATGGAGGTGGTCAGGAATCGGGAGACTCACGCCGGTCGTAGCACCGCGGTTAAAATGATAATGGCAAGTCAAATCACGGGGCCCTACCTGTCCAACAGTAACTCGCTATCAAATCACACAACCCTACGTTTGCAACAGCCTACTCCCTCATCTTCTCGCGTCTCTATCGAACCGACTAGGCGGAACTGCCCCGCCTACCGTGCAGGAAAATCCTGCCCTCGACTTTTAAATAGTACAATATTATTCGATTTGACAGCGGGCGGCACAGTTCCCAATACGGCTTTAATGCAGACGAGGGAGGGAGTAGTGGTTCCCGAAATGTTGAACGGCCAACGCATCCTCCTTCAAGTAATGCATGAGGTAAGTAATGGGAGGAGGACCGGGAAAAGAGGCTGCACGATGTGAATGCAACGCAGTTTTCCCTCATATAAAGGCGCCCCTCCATTCCAATGCATCTACCACATAGTACGCACCTAAGCATTTGCCTAAGCACCTACACTAAGTGCAAAAGAGCTCACACCAGACCCATGGCGGCGATGCACGCGAGCGGCCAGCGGCTGTGCCAGATGGTCCATGACACCGGCCTGTGGCATGGTGTCGAGGATTGTCTCCAGATGGTGTTGGAGACCGGCTGGTGGATGGCCTCTGTCAACGCCAACTACGACTCTCAGTTGGACCAGATGATCGTTGCCACCAGCAACAAGTTCACCGTCCTCAAGAAGCTCGCAGACGACATCGCCGTACTCCTCCAGCCCGTGCACCCGGGCTCCTCATTGCCTGCCACCCTAATCGGCCTCCATGGCCGGAACCTCTTTCAAGCACTAGTGGCCCTGCGACTACCCGCCGACGCCACAAAGAATGTCCACCTGGAGGTCGCTCTCACTGCGAGGCGCCTCGCCCTGCAAGAATTCATCGACCTACTCATCCATGTGTACGAGAAAATCATGTACATAGGTATCTACAAGGCCAGTGAGGACGCTATGACGTTGGCCTTCCTCAACCGGCTGGAAGCCTTGGATGCCATTGCTGAGAAGCACCTCGACCTCGCCACAAAGCCGCCACTCCTTAGCCGCCGGTCGGTGGCCCGGCGCACTAAGTTGAGGAGGAGGAGGTCGTACGTTGATGGATGCATCTTTCTTCTTGCCTTCTGTAACCACCACTGCGATCGCATCATCGTGGCCTTAATTCTTACTGTGTTGTTGCATTCTCGTTCCAGTCAATACCGACATGTGCGATCCCTTTGCTTAATTATATGCGTCATTGTAACTAGTACTCCATCCGTCAATTTATAAGTTGTGCTTACCTTTTCCATCAACTTCGTGCAACGCGCGGGCATCTTGCTAGAAACACTAGAACATGTCGGACCACGTGTGACTAAACCGATGGTACGCCAACCTAGCTACTATGTACCCTGCTTATCTGGCGGAAATAGCCCCTCCCTAGTGTTTCTAATCGTTATTTCTATCTATCGATCATGCCAAGGAGCAGAACCAAATGTTACAATTTATACACGTTTCTCTACTCTTACTCCTATAAAAGACTCAGTTGGTGATGGTGGTGTGTCTGCCATCCGTCGTTTCTGACCATCAGATCTGCATCTAACGGTTGTGAGGTAAGTTGTGGCATTTTGCAACACTAGCCCACTTCTCTGCTCCAATTTGCAGAAAACCCCTTATTATCTTGAAAGCAACCACATCCCTCCCCCACCTCATCAAAACAGCTCGAGAAATATAATTTGAGTGAAAATTACTCCCTCCGTTCCTAAATATTTGTCTTTCTAGAGATTTCAATAAGTGACTACATACGGAGCAAAATGAGTCTACACTTCAAAAATGTCTATATAATCCGTATGTGATAGTCCATTTGAAATATCTAAAAAGACAAATATTTAGGAACGGAGGGAGTAATATATTAGGAGTATATCAAAACAAGAGTGATTTCTTTCAAGTTTGTGAACAAGTACTACTATTCTACTACTTTGGCTCCGTCGCAACGCACGGGCACATTGCTAGTAAAAGGAAAAGGCCTGCCGCATTCGCGTCGCACCCCCACATGCCCAAGAATCGGGAGTACTCCACGGCCCGTCCGAGATCACACATAGCTTAGGGAAGGCGTGTTGCGTAGCATTTTCACTCTCATGTGGGACCACCGTTGAGCAAACTTACTATTAGCAAACCGCACCCCGCCCGCCGCCAGGTTGGAAAACAGAAACGAGGGGAAGATCTAGCTGTAGCACGGAAGCCAAGAAATTTGGTGTCAGATGGGGCTCGTTGATAGAGTAGGAGCATTCCGTACTAGTACTACTCCTACTAGTACCAAGTTTGTACTATACGACTAGTACTACTGCTATACAACTAGTAGGTACGTGCACGACACAACATCATAGGAACAAAAAACGAGAAGATCTTGTTTTGGGTGATTTATCTTTTTTTTCAGTCAATGTAGTATGAATAATATGATGTGGGGGCACCCATGAAGCTTATGTGGCTTGGTTGCATGGCTACAAAAGGTTAGAGAAAAATAAATAGATAATGTGTTTAGAGTGCACTCCACTAAATAGATATACTTTGGATCCATTGCAACGGGCCGGCACATCTATATCTATACCCCCTATATAGTGTGTGAAAAACTTTGAAAGTTGGTCATTGGATGAAGCCAATCCGACGGTACAAAGATGGTAAATCCGAGCACTACTGGCTGTTGGATATCATCTACATTCCACCAGATTCTACCACATGTAGAATCTAGAAGACTCCATGGTTGAACTTAATTCATGACTAGCTTTGCCACAACTAGCTTAGGAAAAGTTAGTTCTTGAAAATGAGAGCCACAAGTTGGCAAGTCTAAGGGAACCTTGCCACATTTTTTGTGTGTATGTCATGTGGGGCCTTAGTGTGGCTTGAACCAAACACTCACCTAAGTTAGTCAAACTTGCCTAACCTTATGTGTGGCAATCTTTGGCAATCTTAGTGGTTGTTTGGTTCCTAGCCACACCTTGCCACACTTTGCCACACCTAACCTTAGGCAACTTTGACCAAGTTAGGTAGGTGTTTGGTTCTAGCCACACCTAAGGCAAAGATTTTTTTATGAGCAGTGAGCCCCACATGTCATAAACACAAAAAGTGTGGCAAGATTCCCTTAGGCAAGCTAAAGTGTGGCTAACAATTTGAGCAACTCAACTAAGGCAAGTGTGGCAAGTGTGGCAAAAATCATGTGGCAATATATGGCAAAGATAGTCACAATTCAAACAGCCCCTTAGTCACAAACCAAACAGCCCCTAACCTTAGGCAAGTTTGGCAACATTGTATGATAAAGTGTGGCATTGCTAGGCCTAAAACCAAACAACCCCTGTGTCTGCCATAAAAATGTGGCTAACAAAATGGCCACCACAAGTGTGGCAAGATTTGGCAAGAAGTTGAGCCTATGACATGTGGACCATGTAGCTAGAAAAGTGTGGCAAGCCACAAGTGTAGCAATGAGCCAAACACATGCCTAAGATATTGTGGCATGCCTAAGCTTAGGCGTGGCAACCTTAGGCTGCAAACCAAACATCTATATCTATACCCCCATATAGTGTGTGAATAACTTTGAAAGTTGGTCGTTGGATGAAGCCAATCCGACGGTACAAAGATGGCAAATCCGAGCACTACTGGCCGTTGGATATGATCTACATTCCACCAGATTTTGCCACATGTAGAATCTAGATGACTCTACATGTTGAAGCATAATGCACAAACCACCATAATCTCATGCGTGCAATGCACGTGTACCTTACAAGTAGTTGGTAGTAGTAAGAAAGAAATTCCGGGTTTGGCACGAGCTCGTACTGCGGGAGCACCACAAGGCCTGCCGCAGGAGTTACATTTCCCTCTCGGGGCCCACGGGGCCGAACTTCAGTGGCTTAGTGCCCGGCCTATGAGTCAATGACATGCGGACCTTAAATGCGGCTGGCCCACATGTCATTCTCATGGTGGTGGCGTGGTTCGCGACTCACTCGTTCGAGATAAACCGGCCGGTGGTGGCGTGGCCGTGGCGGGGTGCCACAGCTGGGCGTCGGGGTGTTACGAGGTGTAGATGGCCACACCGGCGGGTACTACCTATAATACAGAAGTACTCCAGCTGAGGATTGATGCCCGGGATGAAATGTGTCACAGCCGCTAGATGAAAATTCGATGGTGTGGGAGTACGGATCGGAGCACAGTAGCGGGGCAGGCAAACCGCGTCCAATCGGGTGTGGCTGTTGTAGAAAGTCGATGGTCGCCGCAGTTCATCTAGCCCACAAGTCATGCACACAAAGGCAGAGGAGCGGTGGGGCCGAGAGGGATGAGGCGCACGTGGGGGGGGGGATGAGGATCCCCTGACATGAACAGTCCTGTCATTCTGTCACTGACATGTGGGACCTCCAAGCGTGGGTCCCACCTGTCAGCGAAGGAAAGGCAGGGTAAGGCAGTGATAGCCACGTCAGAGGATCCGTGTCCATGTCGGGGGACGTCGTGCCGTGGGTTGGAGCGGCGTCGTGGGAATCGCATGTGGGTGTGGCAGTGGTAGAAACAAGAAACGTGATGGTCGCCGTGGTTCAACTTCCATGGACAAGCTGTCATGTCTACTGATACATGTATATCAAAACTAGAGTGTTTATATTTCAAGCACATAAACAAGTATTATTCTACTACTCCTATTTTGGATCCATTGCAACGCACGGGCCAGCACATTGGTGGTAGTAGTGTCTATCTCTATCTCTAGAGGCCTTCCCTCGTTCATCCTTTTCACTCACAAGATAAACTACTCGTACAAATGCATCTTGATGTTCCATGGAACGCACGAGGATGTTTCCTTGGGGGTCTCTCCAATGCGGCGTGGCCATAGTTGCAAGTTGACGCCCCTTGAGATGCCGACGTTGAGGGGCACTCGGATTTCCTCCGATGAGCAGGTAAGATGAGTTTGATCACACAGTAAATGCATTCTAAAGACTACTTCCGTGTCCATTTCCTGATTCTCCCCCTGCCCACTGTTTCCACTGGTTAGGCTCGATGCGAGTGGAGATTGGCTTGCATATGTACGGGAGGGTACCAACATCAATTTGTACAACATTTACAATGGTGACACCGTTCCCGTAGAACCTTTGTCCAGCATTGGGATCAGCCATGCAACGGGCCACCGCATGAATTGGTACGATGGAACCACAGTGAGATTGAATAAGATAACACGAACCTTGCACATGGCGGTCAAAGGCGGACCATGCTGTCTGCGGCCGATTTGTTGCCGTACGAGTACGGAGACGATGTGCTCCTCTCTAACCGCATCTTCGCAGTGACAAACCAGGGGACTTATTTCATATGGGACACATCCTATGATATACTCCCTCTCTCCCAGTTTATTTTTTTGAATCTTTTTGTTTTATAAGTTTCAAATTCAAATTTAGAGCTCCCCATCACATGTTGATATTACAATGTCCATTAAATCGTTGCGTGCATGTATAGTAAACAAACAAATCTCGAGTTTGGCACGAGTTCATGCAGTGGTAGCACCACAAGGCCTGGCGCGGGAGTTACATTTCCCTCTCAGGGCCCTCGGGACTGAGCTTCAGCACCTTACTACACCTGCCTTTGAGTCAATAACATGTGGACCTGATAGGTGACTAGTCCACATGTAATGCTCCCAAAGGCAGAGGGGCAGTGGGGCTGAGAGGGGTGAGCCGCAGGTCGGGGGACGTGTGGTGTCATGGGTTCGAGCGGCGTCGTGGGAATCACGTGTGGCTTTGGTAGAAACTTGGTGCTCACCGCATTTTAGGTGGACCACATGTCATGCACACAAAGGCAGAGGGGCGGTGCGGCCGAGAGGGGTGAGGCGCACGTCGGGGACGTGGTGCCGTGGGTTGGAGCGGCGTCGTGGGAATCGCGAGAATGTGATGGTCGCTGTAGTTGAACTTCCATGGACAAGCTGTCATATCTACGGACACATGCATTGCATACTGATCACTGGAAGGAGTAGTAGAGAAAGCTAGGCGGATAAATAGTTCCTTATAGTCAAGCGGACCCACGCTACTACTTGTTCCAAAGACATGCACACCATCGAAATAGTCCATCTATATCAATATACACCGAGAGGGAATACTTTTTTTACAAGAGAGGAAATAGTTCATCCATCCATAATGCCCTCCTGCTGGTGCGGCCTCTTCTTCTTCTTCTTCTTCTTCTTCTTCTTCTTCTTCTTCTTCTTCTTCTTCTTCTTCTTCTTCTTCTTCTTCTTCTTCTTCTTCTTCTTCTTCTTCTTCTTCTTCTTCTTCTTCTTCTTCTTCTTCTTCTTCTTCTTCTTCTCATTTTCTGTGGGAGACGGCTTCGCAATAAGATCCAGACGACCATAATGCCACCGTCTCGTCACCCTTCTGAAGATTTGTACTGAGCACAAAATTTGCTATGTCGAATAGGGATGGTGTCTGTTTATCACAATCTTCTGCAGGAATTTTGATTCTGGTTTGTCGATGCTTTTCAAATCAAGGTTGTACGGCTCCAGCTTCTGTTTGTCCCCTTCGATGGCTGCCCCACAGAAGTATATGTCCTCCCGAGACAAGAAATCGTGAAGCTCACTTGGTATGGAGGGCGCGTGTATGATGTGGTACACCAAAACATCATCTTCGAGGCACAGTTGAAGGACGGCGACGCGTTGGATCTTCCCAGTGGCATGGTCTGTGTACTCTGCGTCGAGACCGATGACCCTCGTCTCTACCTTTTCGAGGGAGTTGGATACATTGTTGATCCACTTCCGAACAACCCTTGGGTGGAGGGTGACGGTGGCAACTATGCTCAATGAGCCTTCGACGAGGACATGTTGGACGCTAAAAACCTGCATCTCGATCTCTTTTGCCATTTGGAACCGCTGGAACGGAGGGCTATGGTTTGGAGTATTAGGATTAGATGCCTAGTCTAAATGAAGTAGTAGATAATTATTTAAAGAGGTTAAAACAATGTGAACACAGTGGGGTTTGGATGCAAATGAAGACGAAGGGGAGGTGAAGAAACCAAGGAAAATCGGTCCCCGATGGAGAAGTAAATGGGAGAAGTTGTGTGCAGGCAGTTGATTAGACGGCTAGGTAGACTAAACGAAAAGGCTATGCGGGTAGACTGAGGAGTCGTACCTGTTTGTGTACGTGTCCATCCTTCCTGATAGGTGGGACCTATGCAAACAGATAAAAAAATGTGTCGTAGCTGGTTCAGATGGATATTGGTGAGTGCGTGGGAGACACAACATTCTCTGGTTAAGGAATACTCCCTCCATCTAGGTGAGTAAGTCACCTTATGAAAATCAGGTTTTCCCAAAACCTTTAGGCATGGAACATTAATTTCCTGCTCGATCCCCTCCTAGCCTTGTTAGCCAACGTTCTATTCCTCTACTGCCGTGTTCTACCTTTCCATTTTTCCTCTTCTCAAGTGTGGAACGATCTGCATGCCGTCCTTGATGCACCAGAACGACCACTGCATGCATCGCGGCAGGGTGTTGATTGGGCCTGCTTGGAGAGCTGAAAAGGCATCCTTGTAACTACGTATTAACTGCTGATTTTGCTTCCATTTGTAACAGTGCCGTGGTTGGAAGTTTTGCTCATCCCGGTGCTCTTTCTTGTCCAATCTACAGCCACCTAGGCTGCACTCACCTAGACGGAGGGAGTACACGGTTATCCTCATCAAAGGCCCATCTTCGCGCTTCCGCATGCACGAGAATTTGGTTCTGCTCGCAATATGGATGATACCTGGAGGATGAAGTGAACACGCATGCTAGCACGGGAGACCTATTACTGCTATACAGTACTGGAGTACTCATGTTCCTAGTAGTAAGAGTAGTAGTAGTAGTAGTAGTAGTAGTAGTAGTAGTACAACTGTGGTACATTTGATGGTCAAAATACTATACATCCAGTCCTCACAGTGAAGTGACAACACCCTTCGCCTGATACTAGTCTAGGCAGTGTGTTCGGGTTACCAAAGTCAGCCTCACCCTGTGCACTGTGCAGTCTGTCACCGCTGTTGTACAACACATTAGCATGCCTTGCCTCGTCTCCCTCTCCCCTCCCATAGCACCACTCCATCTCCATCTCCATCTCCGTCTCCGTCTCCATATCATTGTGCCCCCGTGTACCGTCGCCTCGCTCACCTCCCCCAGTACCACTATTCCCTCGCTAGCCGCTCCAGCACCGACAGCCTTCTCCCCCGTAAATCAAGGCCCCAAAAACCCCCACCTTCCAAACTACACCATGGCCGAACACGAACCGCGCATCATCCATATGAGTCGCAATTGGAGCAATATCCCCAATGACATCCTCGACCTCTATTGTTCGTGTATGGATATGCTGAGTGCCCTGCGGCTGGCTGCATGATCGAGGGACAGGCACACGACTATCGTCGAAGCGAGGCCTAATCTTTTCAAGACACCATGCTTGCTGCTATCTGGTCTTGAGAGATTGGCTCACCATGATACGGAGGCTGATGACCCACAAGTATAGGGGATCTATCGTAGTCCTTTCGATAAGTAAGAGTGTCGAACCCAACGAGGAGCAGAAGGAAATGATCAGCGGTTTTTAGCAAAGTATTCTCTGCAAGTACTGAAATAAGTGGTAACAGATAGTTTTGTGATAGGATAAATTGTAACGAGTAACGACTAACAAAAGTAAATAAAGTGCAGCAAGGTGGCCCAATCCTTTTGTAGCAAAGGACAAGCCTGGACAAACTCTTATAATAGGAAAAGCGCTCCCGAGGACACATGGGAATATCGTCAAGCTAGTTTTCATCACGCTCATATGATTCGCGTTCGATACTTTGATAATTTGATATGTGGGTGGACCGGTGCTTGGGTGCTGTTCTTACTTGAACAAGCATCCCACTTATGATTAACCTCTATTGCAAGCATCCGCAACTACAACAAAAGTATTAAGGTAAACCTAACCATAGCATGAAACATATGGATCCAAATCATCCCCTTACGAAGCAACGCATAAACAAGGGTTTAAGCTTCTATCACTCTAGCAACCCATCATCTACTTATTACTTCCCAATGCCTTCCTCTAGGCCCAAATAATGGTGAAGTGTTATGTAGTCGACGTTCACATAACACCACTAGAGGTTAGACAACATACATCCTATCAAAATATCAAACGAATACCAAATTCACATGACTACTAATAGCAAGACTTCTCCCTTGTCCTTAGGAACAAATGTAATTACTCACAAAGCATATTCATGTTCATAATAAGAGGGGTAATAATGTGCATAAAGGATCTGAACATATGATCTTCCACCAAATAAACCAACTAGCATCAACTACAAGGAGTAATCAACACTACTAGCAACCTACTAGCACCAATCCCGGACTTGGAGACAAGAATTGGATACAAGAGATGAACTAGGGTTTGGAGATGAGATGGTTCTGGTGAAGATGTTGATGGAGATTGCCCTCTCCCGATGGGAGGAGCATTGGTGATGACGATGGTGATGATTTCCCCCTCTCGGAGGGAAGTGTCCCCGGCAAAACAGCTCTGCCGGAGCCCTAGATTGGTTCCGCCAAGGTTCCGCCTCGTGGCAGCGGAGTCTCGTCCCGAAAGGTTCTCTTCTATTTTTTTTCTCATCGAAAGACTTCATATGGGAGAAGATGGCCGTCGGAGAGCCACCAGGGGGCCCACGAGGTAGGGGGCGCGCCCAGGGGTGGCCCCCACCCTCGTGAGCAGGGTGTGGGCCCCCTGGCCTTCATCTTTGGTGACAATTTTTCTTTATTTATTTTAAGGTATTCCGTGGAGTTTCAGGACTTTTGGAGTTGCGCAGAATAGTCCTTCAATATTTGCTCCTTTTCCAGCCTAGAATTCCAGCTGCCGGCATTCTCCCTCTTCATGTAAACCTTCTAAAATAAGAGAAAATAGCCATAAGTATTGTGACATAACGTGAAATAATAGCCCATAATGCAATAAATATTGACATAAAAGCATGATGCAAAATGGACGTATCAACTCCCCAAGCTTAGACCTCGCTTGTCCTCAAGCGAAAAGCCGATAACAATAAATATGTCCTCATGTTTAGAGGTAGAGGCGTCGATAAAAATAAAATACGGACATGAATGCATCATGATTATTTCATAACAGCAACATATATAGATTTTTTCATATGATTACTCATTTTCAAGTGATGATCTTCTCACAAAGCCAAAATATGAATCAAAAACCTTACTGGGCACCAACAATTATAATCTCAGTCATTGAAGCAACTGCAATTTATCATAACATCGGAAAGAGTCTATGTCAGAGCTTAAAAGCAAGTCCACATACTCAACTATCACTTAGTCCCTCATAATTGCTAACACTCACGCGATACTTGTGGTTACGGAGTTTTAATCGGACACAAAGAAAGATAGGGGCTTATAGTTTTTGCCCCACAACCTTTTACCTCAAGGGTAATGTCAACAAATAATTCACGCTCCCCCACATCCAATTAGATATATATATCATGTTCTTTCCAACATGCTGAGCTTGCCAAAGGATAAAATGAAAAAGGAAAGGTGAAGATCACTGTGACTCTTGCATAAGGTAGAGGATAATAATTAAAGATATGCCCTTCATAGAGGGGAGCAGAGGTTGTCATGCACGTTTAGGGTTGATGCACAAAATCTTAATGCAAAAGAACGTCACTTTATATTGCCCCTTGTATGTGAACCTTTATTATGCAGTCCGTCGCTTTTATTGTGTCCACAACAAGTTCGTACAAAGTTTATTTTCTGCGCACTAATAAGTCATGCATATTTAGAGATCAATTTTTATTGCTTGCACCGATGACAACTTACTTGAAGGATCTTACTCAATCCATAGGTAGATATGGTGGACTCTCATGGCAAAACTGGTTTTAAGGGTATTTGGAAGCACAAGTAGTATTTATACTTAGTGCTGAGAATTGGCTAGCATGAGGGGGAAAGGCAAGCTCAACACGATAGAGGAATCATGACAACATACTTTATCTTAGATATAAGAAAACATAACTCATTATGTTGTCTTCCTTGTCCAACCTTAACTCTTTAGCATGTCATATTTTAATGAGTGTTCCCAATCATAAAAGATGTCAATGATAATATATCTATATGTGAAACCTCTCTTTCCTTATTACTTCCTATTAATTGCAACAATGACCAAAGCTATATTTGCCAACTCCCAACAACTTTTAATCATCATACTTTTTCTATGTGGAGTCATTACTTTCAATAAGATCAATATGAACTCTTTGATTCTTTCTATTCTTTTTCTTCTAATCACCCAAGATCATGGCAAAATACTCAAGCCCTTGACTCAACACTAATCTTTATTATATAGCTCACGGACTCGATTACAAAGAAGGATCATAAAGCAAAACTCAAAACTAGATCATGCCATGACTTTATTCTACTAAATCAAGATACTACTAATAGGATCGAACTAAGAAAAACGGTAAATATAGGAGTTGTGATGGTGATATGATACCAGGGCACCTCCCCCAAGCTTGGCAGTTGCCAAGGGGAGTGCCCATGCCCAGATGATTATGTCCTCGGAGGTGATGAAGGTGTTGCATTTTTATTTTCCAGCTTGCGTCTGAGGCTAAAATTTTCCTCCCTTAGATCCTCATTCTCGAGCTCAAGTTTCATTATCTTTTTGCATAGTGCTGCCTTGCTGTCCTGCGAAAAATGAGGTGGGATAGATTGGACCTTAGGGAGGCTTGACTTCTTGAACTCCACATGCATATCACCAGGTTGAGGTAGGGGATAGTCCTCTTCGTCGGAACTTGTTTCCTCCTTCCTCTTTGGATCATAGTCTTCTTCTTCCTCCGTGGTCCATCCATAATGCTCTGCATCCCCATATACTTTTGGATTTGCAATATAATCAGCCATGTAGCTCTCTCCCTCCGAATCTTGGGAAGACATCTTGCCCTAATCTGCAGCAGCAACAGCTCGAAACGAAAACAGAGGATATTTGCGTGATACAGGCGTCAAAACCTTTGGGAGTATATATAATGAATTTTTACAGACCAAAATACGTAGCATGCAAGGAGACGGAGTCCGGAGGGCACACGAGGTGCTCACGAGGTAGGGGGCGCGCCCAGGGGGGTAGGGCGCGCCCTCCACCCTCGTGGAGGCCTCGTGTCCTCCCCGGAGTGCTACTATTTTTTCTATTTTTCCAAATATTCCAAAACGGAGAAATATTGTCTTTAAAATTGTTTTGGAGTCGGTTTACTTACCGTACCACATACCTATTCCTCTTCGGAGTCTGGAACATTCTGGAAAGTGTCCTTTATGTATTCCTCTGGGGTTATGGTTTCAATAATATTAGTTTCAACATTTATGGGATTACCTGAAATATAGTGTTTGATCCTTTGACCATTTACCACCTTCAGATTTGTGCCTGCGAAGTTGTTGATTTTTATGGCACCGGAACGATAGACCTCCTCAATAACGTAGGGACCTTCCCATTTGGAGAGAAGTTTTCCTGCAAAAAATCTTAAACGAGAATTGTATATCAATACATAATCACCTACATTAAACTCACGTTTTTGTATCCTTTTGTCATGCCACCTTTTAAATTTTTCTTTAAACAACTTGGCATTTTCATAAGCTTGGGTTCTCCATTCATCAAGTGAGCTAATATCAAATAATCTCTTCTCACCGGCAAGTTTGAAATCATAGTTGAGCTCTTTAATAGCCCAATATGCCTTATGTTCTAATTCAAGAGGTAAGTGACATGCTTTTCCATAAACCATTTTATACGGAGACACACCCATAGGATTTTTGTAAGCAGTTCTATAGGCCCATAATGCATCATTCAGTTTCTTGGACCAATTCTTTCTAGACCTATTAACAGTCTTTTGCAAAATTAATTTGAGCTCTCTATTGCTCAATTCTACCTGACCACTAGACTGCGGGTGATATGGAGATGCAATTCTATGATTAACGTCGTATTTAGCAAGCATCTTACGGAAAGCACCATGAATAAAGTGTGAACCACCATCAGTCATTAAGTATCTAGGGACTCCAAAATTCGGAAAAATAACTTCCTTAAGCATTTTAATAGAAGTGTTATGATCAGCACTACTAGTTGGAATAGCTTCTACCCACTTAGTAACGTAATCAACAACAACTAAAATATGAGTGTAACCATTAGAGGTAGGAAAAGGTCCCATATAATCAAAGCCCCAAAATAAAATGGCTCAATAACAAGTGAATAATCCATAGGCATTTCTTGACGTCTACTAATATTACCAATTCTTTGACATTCATCGCAAGATAAAACAAACTTACGGGCATCCTTGAAGAGAGTAGGCCAATAAAAACCGGATTGCAATACCTTATGTGCAGTTCTATCTCCAGCGTGATGTCCTCCATAAGCCTCAGAGTGACACTTGCGTAGGATCTGTTCCTGTTCATGCTCAGGTACACAACGTCTAATAACACCATCTACTCCTTCTTTATAAAGATGTGGGTCATCCCAAAAGTAATGTCGCAAGTCATAGAAAAACTTTTTCTTTTGCTAGTATGTGAAGCTAGGTGGTATAAATTTAGCAACAATATAATTAGCATAATTAGCATACCATGGAGTGCTATGAGAAGTACTTATGACATTCAATTGTTCATCAGGAAAGCTATCATCAATAGGTAGTGGGTCATCAAGAACATTCTCTAACCTAGATAAATTGTTTGCAACGGGGTTCTCAGCTCCTTTTCTATCAACGATATGCAAATCAAACTCTTGGAGCAAGAGAACCCATCTAATAAGTCTAGGTTTTGCATCTTTCTTTTCCATAAGATATTTAATAGCAGCATGATCTGTGTGAATAGTTACTCTAGAATCAACAATATAGGGTCTGAATTTATCACAAGCAAATACAACCGCTAAAAGTTCCTTTTTGGTAGTAGCATAGTTTCTTTGAGCATTGTCTAGAGTCTTACTAGCATAATGGATAACATTCAATTTCTTATCAACTCTTTGCCCTAGAACAGCACCTACAGCATAATCACTAGCATCACACATAATTTCAAAGGGTAAATTCCAATCAGGTGGCTGAACAATAGGTGCAGAGACTAATGCTTTCTTAAGCATTTCAAATGCTTCTACACAATCATCATCAAAGACAAATGGTACATCTTTTTGTAATAAATTAGTCAGAGGCCGAGAGATTTTTGAGAAGTCCTTAATGAACCTCCTATAAAATCCGGCGTGACCAAGGAAACTTCTTATACCTTTGATGTCCTTGGGACACGACATCTTTTCAATAGCATCAACCTTGGCTTTATCAACTTCAATACCTCTTTCAGAAACTTTGTGCCCCAAGACAATACCTTCATTAACCATAAAGTGGCACTTTTCCCAATTCAAGACAAGATTAGTTTCTTCACATCTCTGCAAAACTCGAGCAAGATTGCTCAAGCAATCATCAAAAGAGGAACCATAGACGGAAAAGTCGTCCATGAAAACCTCACAATTTTTCTCACAAAAGTCAGAGAATATAGCCATCATGCATCTTTGAAAGGTAACATGTGCACTACATAAACCAAAAGGCACACGTCTATAAGCAAACGTACCAAAAGGGCATGTAAAAGTAGTCTTTGATTGATCTTTAGCCGACACATGTATTTGAGGAAAACCAGAATAACCATCTAGAAAGCAATAATGTGTATGTTTGCATAATCTTTCTAGCATTTGATCAATAAAAGGTAAGGGGTAATGATCTTTCTTAGTAGCCTTATTTAATTTGCGAAAATCAATTACCATCCTATAACCTATGATAATCCTTTGCGGAATCAATTCATCTTTATCATTAGGGACAACAGTAATACCTCACTTCTTAGGGACACAATGGACAGGACTTACCCATTGACTATCAGCAACGGGATAAATTATACCTGCCTCCAGAAGCTTGAGTATTTCTTTTCTTACCACTTCTTTCATTTTAGGATTCAAACATCGTTGAGGATCACGCACTGGTTTAGCATATGCTTCCAAATTTATTTTATGTTGACATAGAGTGGGACTGATGCCCTTAAGATCATCCAGAGTATATCCAATAGCGGCACGATGCTTCTTCAGAGTTTTCAATAATCTTTCTTCTTCATGCTCTGAAAGGTTAGCGCTAATAATGACAGGATATATTTTCTTTTCATCAAGATAAGCATATTTAAGACTACCAGGCAACGGTTTAAGCTCAAACACGGGATCACCCTTGGGTGGAGGAGGATCCCCTAGGATTTCAACAGGCAAATTATGTTGCAGAATAGGTTCCTGTTTAAAGAATACTTCATCTATTTCCCTTCTTTCATGCATGAACATATCATTTTCATGGTCTAGCAAATAGTGTTCTAAAGGATCACTAGGAGGTACAGCAATAGAAGCAAGACCAATAATTTCATCCTTACTAGGCAATTCTTCCTCACGATGTTGTTTACTAAATTTAGAGAAATTAAACTCATGAACCATATCATCCAAGCCAACAATAACAACATTCTTTTCGCAATCTATCTTAGCATTAACAGTACACAAGAAGGGTCTACCAAATATAATGGGACAAAAGCTATCTTGTGGAGAACCAAGAACAAGAAAATCAGCGGGATATTTGGCTTTCCCACACAAGACTTCAGCATCTCTAACAATTCCCATTGGAGATATAGTATCTCTATTGGCAAGTTTAATTGTAACATCAATTTCCTCTAACTCAGCAGGTGCAATCTCATGCATAATATCTTTGTATAAGCCAATGGGTATAACACTAGCACTAGCACCCATATCACGTAAGCCATGATAACAATGATCTCCTATTTTAACAGAAATAACAGGCACGCCTACCACAGGTCTATGTTTATCTCTATCACAGGGTTTAGCAATTCTAGCAGTTTCACCAGTGAATTGAATAACATGCCCATCAATATTATCAGACAAGAGATCTTTAACAATAGCAATATTGGGTTCTACTTTGACTTGCTCAGGAGGTGTATAAGTCCTAGTATTGCTTTTATGAACAACAGTTGAAGCTTTAGCATGATCCTTCATTCTAACAGGGAAAGGGGGTTTCTCTACATAAGAAGTAGGAACAATAGGATCATTATAAGTGTCAATCTTTTCTTCAACTTTAATAGGTGTAGCTACTTTTACTTCTATGGGAGGATGATATTTAGACCACTTCTCCTTGGGGAGATCAACATAAGTAGCAAAAGATTCACAAAAAGAAGCTACTATCTCAGAGTCAAGTCCATATTTAGTGCTAAACTTACGGAAAATATCGGTATCCATAAAAGATTTAACACAATCAAACTTAGGTGTCATACCTGGCTCCTTACCTTCGTCGAGGTCCCAATATTCAGAGTTGCGTTTAATTCTATCCAATAAATTCCATCCAAATTCAATAGACTTCATCATAAAAGAGCCAGCACAAGAAGTATCGAGCATGTTGCGATTATTATCAGAAAGCCGAGCATAAAAATTCTGGAGAATTGTCAATTTTGAGAGCTCATGATTGGGGCATGAATATAACATTGATTTAAGCCTGCCCCAAGCTTGAGCGATGCTTTCTCCTTCGCGAGGCCAAAAATTATATATATAATTGCGATCACGATGAACAAGATGCATAGGGTAACACTTTTGATGAAATTCCAATTTCACTCTTTTATAGTTCCATGATCTCGTATCATCACATAGCCTATACCATGTCAATGCGTCTCCCTCCAAAGATAAAGGGAAAGCCTTCTTATTAACAACATCATCGGGTATACCTGCAAGCTTAAATAGTCCACAAATATCATCCACAAAGCGTAGATGTTCGTCAGGATGCTTTGTTCCATCTCCTGCAAAAGTGTTAGCTAGCAGTTTTTCCATCATACTCGAAGGAATCTAAAAAGCAGTTTCATTTTCAATAGATTCAGTAGGTTCAGTAGGTTGAGGAGCAACTCTTGGCTCAACCGGACGGGGTGAAGATACCCCGAACAAGCCCCTCAAACAATTACTTTCCATAGTAACAAGTGACAGAAAATTTCAGCACACTAAATAAATTTTTCCTTACCAAATTCCACCTACCAAAGGCGCTTCACTCCCCGGCAACGGCGCCAGAAAAGAGTCTTAATGACCCACAAGTATAGGGGATCTATCGTAGTCCTTTCGATAAGTAAGAGTTTCGAACCCAACGAGGAGCAGAAGGAAATGATAAGCGGTTTTCAGCAAGATATTCTCTGCAAGTACTGAAATAAGTGGTAACAGATAGTTTTGTGATAGGATAAAAAGTAACGAGTAATGAGTAACAAAAGTAAATAAAGTGCATCAAGGTGGCCCAATCCTTTTGTAGCAAAGGACAAGCCTGGACAAACTCTTATAATAGGAAAAGCGCTCCCGAGGACACATGGGAATATCGTCAAGCTAGTTTTCATCACGCTCATATGATTCGCGTTCGATACTTTGATAATTTGATATGTGGGTGGACCGGTTCTTGGGTGCTGTTCTTACTTGAACAAGCATCTCACTTATGATTAACCTCTATTGCAAGCATCCGCAACTACAACAAAAGTATTAAGGTAAACCTAACCATAGCAAGAAACATATGGATCCAATCAGCCCCTTACGAAGCAACGCATAAACTAGGGTTTAAGATTCTATCACTCTAGCAACCCATCATCTACTTATTACTTCCCAATGCCTTCCTCTAGGCCCAAATAATGGTGAAGTGTTATGTAGTCGACGTTCACATAACACCACTAGAGGTTAGACAACATACATCCTATCAAAATATCAAACGAATACCAAATTCACATGACTACTAATAGCGAGACTTCTCCCTTGTCCTCAGGAACAAAAGTAATTACTCACAAAGCATATTCATGTTCATAATCAGAGGGGTAATAATGTGCATAAAGGATCTGAACATATGATCTTCCACCAAATAAACCAACTAGCATCAACTACAAGGAGTAATCAACTCTAATAGCAACCTACTAGCACCAATCCCGGACTTGGAGGCAAGAATTGGATACAAGAGATGAACTAGGGTTTGGAGATGAGATGGTGTTGGTGAAGATGTTGATGGAGATTACCCTCTCCCGATGAGAGGAGCGTTGGTGATGACGATGGTGATGATTTCCCCCTCCCGGAGGGAAGTGTCCCCGGGAGAACAGCTCTGCCGGAGCCCTAGATTGGTTCCGCCAAGGTTTTGCCTCGTGGCGGCGGAGTCTCATCCTGAAAGGTTCTCTTCTATTTTTTTCTCATCGAAAGACTTCATATGGGAGAATATGGGCGTCGGAGAGCCACCAGGGGGCCCACGAGGTAGGGGGGCGCGTCCCCTACCCTCATGAGCAGGGTGTGGGCCCCCTGGCCTTCACCTTTGGTGACGATTTTTCTTTATTTATTTTAAGGTATTCCTTTGAGTTTCAGGACTTTTGGAGTTGAGCAGAATAGTCCTTCAACATTTGCTCCTTTTCCAGCCCAGAATTCCAGCTGCCGGCATTCTCCCTCTTCATGTAAACCTTGTAAAATAAGAGAGAATAGCCATAAGTATTGTGACATAACGTGAAATAACAGCCCATAATGCAATAAATATTGACATAAAATCATGATGCAAAATGGACGTATCAGAGGCGTACATGATGCCCCTCGACTTCAATCTGATCTCCATTAGCCGAAACTTCTTTGTAGGTATGTAGTGGGTCGACGTACATCATTTCCCTCGACTTCGATCCGATCACCATCGCCCGAAACTTCTTGCAGGTATGTACTAGGTCGGCATGAACTCCCACTGGATGGCTGCCTTCAGAGAAGATGGTAAAAAGTTGGTGCTCCTGAACTTCCAGACCTCCCATGAGATTATCCTTCCTCCTTTGGATTATATAGAGTTTTACCAATGCGGTCCAAGTCATCTAGATTACCACGTCAGTTGGACGGACCTTGTTTTGCAGAAGATTGTAATCTGTCAAGTGCCCACACAACATGCGAATTACGCAGACTTCAAGCTAATTGCCTTGTTCGACCGCGGAATCGCCTATCTTTATGCTGATGCCTTCTTTAGCTGGAGACAACTCAGCTTGTTGTGGATCATTGTCAAAGCTGATACACACTTTTGGGATGCTTTTGAACACAATGGCATCATCTACGCGATCGACAAAACAGATGGCACCACGTATTGCTGGGACGACGCGTGTAAGTTGTTTCCGTCTCATGTTAATGATGACGCCATGGCACTATTTGAACTTTTTGTGATGATTGGCATATCCCTGTTTGAGCAAAATTTGAGTAGAACTATGGTAATGTATTAGAGACGCCGTAAATCATCTATATTTGGAATGAGTTAATTCATGTGATTGTGACCATGTCATTACAGCCAATTTGTACCCCTGAATAATCAAACAGTTAGGAATATATGGATATTCTCCTTATTTTACAGTAATCTATATACTACTACTAAATATGAGTGTGTATCAATGGCCATGTTAGTTTCTTCATTTCATGATGTAGAAACATGCACCACATTGTTGGTTTCATCTAACCATACATTAGGGAAGTAAATGTGCATATGGAGAACTCTATATTTGGAAGTAGTGAAATCCTGTAATGCTTACCATGTGTACATACCTATATTCGCCCTTCAGCAATCAATGGATAGAATAATATCCTCACAAAAAATTTGCCCATGAAACACGAGTATATAACAATGCATAGTCTGTTAGTTACCTTGAAGAATTTGTTTGTGAGGACAGAACATGATTACATAACATGCATGACATGGTAGTTTCCCATGAAGAATCGATTGCAAGATAACATGAGTATAACCATGCATGCCACTTCTATATTTTTGAACCCAGTATACATTTCCCTGTAGTTTCCTCCCAGTTCCAACAGGGACATATCAATGATGTTTCTTGCATTGTTCTACTCATACTCTAAACAATGCTGATCTTACATTAACAATGGCTGTCCTTTTTGATATGATGCAGTGTCCCTACAGTTACTACCCTTTGTAATCACACCACCTTTTCCAAAACCAGGGAAGCACAACTGGTTCCTCGCTTGATCAGACGACGGCAAAAGACTAATGATCATTCGGACACATGAGCCGGAAAAGTTATATTGCAAACACCCCACTGTATACAAGCATTGTGAAATACGTGAGTATCCAGACAGTGGCTGTTATGTCTATGAGAAGGATACCAGCTTGTTGGGGCCTTCAAGATTTTTTAGTTGGAGGAGGGTAAACAGACTTGGTTCACACTCTGTTATCCGATTATCCGATTAACCAGGAGATCACCGTTGGCAAGGACCTTGATGGCAGAGAGCTCTGTTTGCTATGGAAAACTGTGTCTACACGGAGAGCCCTAGGAGTTTGGGAGCAAACTCCCCTGATTGTCAATGATACAGCCTGCAGCCAAAAGAAGGTGAGAATGAGAAAAGCATCTGGGTTAACTTTGATCCTTGGATGTCTCAATTACGACAAGCAGTGATGTGGTTCAAGCCTTCAGGTTGATAGGTAATTGGGCTGTTGCATCGAAAGGGTGGAGTACTGGTGTCTCATGATCACTGGTCGCTGAAGCGGGGCTGCAAATTATGATGGTGTTGGATCATCTCTTCGAATGACTTTGTTGTCTTTGCTGCTGGTTCTGGATGGGTAGTTCTTTCTTTTGTTATGCATATTCCTTGTCATTTGGTCATCCTCGTCTATGTCACTCTTACTATGTAATAGTTGCCTCTGTTTAGAATGTCATCCTCGTCTAGATCACGAGAGTCTGAGCGCTGCAGATGGGTGCGTTTTGGTGGTATAGCAAGACTTCTTGTGAACTATCATGTCTTGCTGTTTATGTCAATAGTAGTCACTAGTCAGTGTTTGAATGTTGTATATATTGTTGTTTTGAATTGTTTATTGTCTTGAACTACCGGTGGGCTAAATGAGGGCATCACCATTCTCCAGTGTTCAGATCATATCTCCTTTTTTCAAGTTATATAATTTGAGCTCAGTGTCTTTTCAATGATGTACACTTGTTTGGGCCAGTGAGGTGTCGTTGAATATGGGCCGAGTAGTAACGCCATGCCAAACAGGTCAATTATGACTCTCAGGCCGGGCCCTCAAAAGATCCTCAAAAAAAGGTCGGGCTCTCCAAAAAATAAAGAATAAGGATTCTTAGGCTGACATGTGGGCGCCACCGGTGTTTTCGTGCGCTTACGTGCTACGTCTTCAGCTTGCGTTGGTTTTCCTTGAAGAGGAAAGGGTGATGCAGCAATAGTAGCGTAAGTATTTCCCTCAGCTTTTGAGAACCGAGGTATCAATCTAGTAGGAGGCTCCTCAAAAGTCCCACGCACCTACACAAACAAACAAAGAACTCGCAACCAATGCAATAAAGGGGTTGTTAATCGCTTCACGACCACTTGCGAAAGTGAGATCTGATAGAGATAGTATGATAAGATAAATATATTTTTGGTATTTTATGATATAGATTGGAAAAGTAAAGATGCAAATAAAACTAGATTGAAAGCTTATATGATAAAAGATAGACCCAGGGCCATAGGTTTCACTAGTGGCTTCTCTCAAGATAGCATAAGTATTACGGTGGTGAACAAATTACTGTCGAGCAATTGATAGAAAAGCGAATAATTATGAGATTATCTAGGCATGATCATGTATATAGGCATCACGTCCGTGACAAGTAGACCGACTCCTGCCTGCATCTACTACTATTACTCCACACATCGACCGCTATCCAGCATGCATCTAGAGTATTAAGTTCATAAGAACAGAGTAGCGCATTAAGAAAGATGACATGATGTAGAGGGATAAACTCTAGCAATATGATATACACCCTATCTTTTTATCCTCGATGGCAACAGTACAATACGTGTCTTGCTACCCCTATTGTCACTGGGTAAGGACACCGCAAGATTGAAACCCAAAGCTAAGCACTTCTCCCATTGCAAGAAAGATCAATCTAGTAGGCCAAACCAAACTGATAATTCGAAGAGACTTGCAAAGATAACTCAATCATAAATAAAAGAATTCAGAGGAGATTCCAATCTTTCTCATTGATAAACTTGATCATAAACCCACAATTCATCGGATCTCGACAAACACACTGCAAATAGAGTTACATCGAATAGATCTCCAAGAAGATCGAGGAGAACATGGTATTGAGATCCAAAAAGAGAGAAGAAGTCATCTAGCTAATAACTATGGACCCGAAGGTCTGTGGTAAACTACTCACAACTCATCGGAGGGGCTATGGTGTTGATGTAGAAGCCCTCCCTGGTCGATTCCCCCTCCGGCGAAGCGCGGCGAAGGCACCAAGATGGGATCTCGCGGATACAGAAGGTTACGGTGGTGGAAATTGTTTTTCGTTGGCTCCCTGGATGTTTTTGGGGTACGTGGGTATATATAGGAGGAAGAAGTAGGTCGGTGGCCGCACGAGGGGCCCACGAGATAGGGGGCGTGCCCTGTAGGGTGGGCGCACCCTCCACCCTCGTGGCCGCCTCGGCTGTTTCTTGGCTTGCACTCCAAGTCCTCTGGATCACGTTCATTCCAAAAATCACGCTCCCGAAGGTTTCATTCCGTTTGGACTCCGTTTGATATTCCTTTTCTTCAAAATACTGAAATAGGCAAAAAAAACAGCAATACGGGCTGGGCCTCCGGTGTCGGTGTACTAGAGTAGGGGTACCCTAGTATCCCGAACTTGTGCACGGGCAGTTGCAGCACCCCGCGGCAAGGCTTGCCGGGTGACCACCAAGGTCCTCCATGGTTCCTTTGGAGCCATTCAAGAACGAAGTGTTTAAGCCAAGGAGACAAGGCCCCGGCAAGAGGAGCTTGCCGGGAAGGCCAATCAAGGCATCTCAAGGAACTTGCCGCGACGCGCCTCGCATCCTGGCAAGGCCCGGCAAGCGAAAAGCTTCCGGACGCGACAAGACAACGACCGCGGCAAGGCGCTTGCCGCGGCGAGCTACCACTCTGTACCCGCGCTCCAGCACATCCACCAACGTGTCGCCCTGAGGCCTTTCCAGGTGCGCGTGGCAAGAGGCTGTGCAGCCAGCGGTGCGAGGTGGCAAGCGACGCTGACAAGATTACCATCGTGGCAAGCGGTGGCGTCCCTGGCGGTCCCTTTTCTGCACTGTTTGGGCGACACAGACGGGCATTTAATGCCTTTGTCCCCTGCCGTCAGGGTTAGGTAGGATACACTGTGCAGGTAGTTGTACCAACCGCAACTCTTTTCCATTTTTTCCCTTGTCTACGTTGCCACCTGTCGGTGACCCCTTGAGCATATAAAAGGAGGCCCATGCGCAACATAGTGGGGGGGGGGGGAGGCCAGAAAACACTCACGCTCGGTCTCGTTAGCAGCTGGTGTGTACTGTAGCATTTAGCGCTCCCGAGCAAGAACACAATGCAAATCAGACATGCAGCAGTAGGAGTATTATCTCTCCGGAGAGCTCCGAAGCTGGGTAAATCGCTCGTGTGCTCCGCCTCGATCTGCTCTTCGCGCGATCTCCGCCCCCCGCCAAACCGAAAGGGGCCCGGTCCGCCGGCCCCATAGGTGTTCGTTCCCACGACATCTTTGGCGCGCCAGGTAGGGGGCATCGAGGTTGTGTGAACCTGATCCAACATTCACACGAGCTAGATCTTCATCGTCTTCATCAACATGCCACCGAAGAAGAAGGCTTCGGAGGTGGCTGCTCCGTCCACGTCAATCCCACCGCCACCGGAGCAAACGGGTGGTGGGGTAGATGCCGGCGGAAGAACGGGCGTCGACGAGGGAGCTCACGGTGCTGCCAGGTCCAAGGACAAGGCTGCGCAGACCTCGGCGTCCGTACATGCACCGCGCCCATCTCAGGAGGCGCTGGACCGACAGCGTCATGGTACTCGCGGTACCATACGCTCGTTGGACCAAGATCGAGCTGGTGGATCTCAGGGTGCTCAAGACCAGCATGCACGCCAACATGCCGGCACGAGCAAGACACGGTCGCCCGGACGGGATACTGCTCCTTCTAACATAGTTAGAAGTCCGAGCATATCCCGCTCCTCGCACCGTTCACCACTGCCACCCACCACTCCAGCAGAAGCTTTGGCATGAGCTCAACTGCTCCTGGATTACCCTCCAATGGCGGACAAGATTGACGAATGGAGGGCCACATTCAGAGTCTCATCGGCTTCGCCAACGGCGACACTCCACGGCAGCCGACTACAGCACAGCCGCGGCAAGATTGCCAGGCGCGAGCCGATGGCGACAAAACCGGTGCAACCACCATGCACTCTCTGCCCCGAAGGCCAAGATCGCCGGCTCGCCAGATCCACCTCGACGACGACTCCACCGCGTCATCAGATCCACGAGCTCGTCGCGATCAGCGCCAAGTTCTTCACGAACGACAGCAAGAAGATGCTCGTACTCGCATCGAGCGTCGAAGAGAAGCGCGACGTCAATCAGACTAGCGCGCTGGGCCCACTGTCGACATGCATGCGCCAGGGGAACCAGGCGACTTGCCGTACGCGGTAGGTTGCCCTGCGTTCACTCGTGAGCTGCGGCAAGTCCAGTGGCCGAGCACGAAGAATTTCAAGCCAGACGTACCAGAGAAGTACGATGGCAAGTCGCATCCGTCGGAGTTCCTCAGCATCTACACCATCGCGGTGCAAGCTGCTGGGGGACGGGACCACAAGATCCTTGCCAACTACTTCCCGCTGGTGCTCAAGCCCAATGTCAGGTCCTGGCTCATGCACTTGCCGGATAACTCCATATCCTCCTGGGCAGATCTATGCCATCAGTTTGTCGGAGCCTTTACAGGCGGCCACAAACCTCATGGCCAAGAGAGCAACCTTCATCTGCTTGCCCAGAAGGAAGGAGAGTCCCTGTGCAAGTTCATTCAGAGATTCAGCCGTGTACAGCACAACATCCCAGATGTCCACCCTGCCGCGGTCATCAGCGCGTTCCATCAGAACGTGCGAAACCGCAGGATGCGGGAGGAGATGGCGATGTGCAAGATCAGAGACGTCAGTGAGCTATATGCCCTGGCCGACAAGTATGCACGTGCTGAGGAAGTAAGGAAACTTCCCAGAGAGAATACAGGAGCAGGAGGATCTGATAGCGAGGATGCTGCCCCGGCAAAGAAAATCCGGCGGCGGAACAACAGGAAGAAGAAAGGCAAAGATGTGCTGGTCGTTGAGCAGTCCGGCAATGAAGGTGGCGCCAAAAACACTGTGGCGGCCGCCGACAAGCAGGACGGCACCGACAAGCAGTACTGCAAGATCCACCGCACCAAGGGCCATGACCTGCAGAGCTGCAAGAAGGTCGAGCAGCTTGTTGAGCAACAAATGGCCGAATACGAGCGAGTCGACAAGGAGAAGGCCCAAGAAGGTACTGGAGGATCCGGCAAGAAACGTCCCGGCCGAGGAGGACGCCGCGGCAAGGCCAAGCAGCGGCAAGGAGACAGACCTCCCCGCGGCCGTGACAAGGATGAAGATGAAGACGACGATGAAGATATGGAAGATGACGAGGCCGATGAGCAGGAGTTCCAGAAAGCCACAGAGGTCCTGTGCGTTGACGGCGGTGCTTCTCTGCATACTTCACATCACCAGCTCAAGCAGTGGGTGCAGGAAGTCAATGCGGCAGAACCACCCGTCGAGTCACGCAAGCCTCTGAAATGGTCCAACACGCCTATCATCTTTGATATTGAGGACCACCCTGATCGTATAACTGCGGTCGGGTGCTTGCCGATGTTGGTTTCACCAACTATCCGCAACCTCAAGGTCACTAAGATGCTAGTTGACGGTGGGGCCGGCTTGAACCTGATCTCCTCCGCGGTGCTCCAGAAACTCCAGATCCCTGACAGCGAGCTCGAAGGGACCGGCGCATTCCAAGGAATCAATCCGGGAAGGAGCAAGCCGAAGGGAAAGATCACGTTGCCGGTGACATTTGGCAGTGAGTTGAACTTCAGGACTGAGAGGGTCACTTTTGACGTTGCTGATTTTCCATTGCCTTACAATGGGATACTCGGCCGTCGAGCGCTCGCCAAGTTCATGGCAGCCTCTCACTATGCCTACAACGTGCTCAAGATGCCAGGCCCGATAAGTGTCATCTCTGTCCCTGGCGACAAGAAAGATGCTCTTATCTGTGCTGACAAGATCTACCGGGAAGCAGCAGCCGCAACAGATCGCAAGTCACTTGCCGCTGAAGCTCCCGGGGGGAAGAAGAAGACCAAGTCCGGCAAGAGTTCTGATGCCCACTCCGGCAAGCGCACCTCTTCGGAGTGTTGCGCTACCGTCGAGGACGCACCATTGAGCTCCACCAGCAAGTGTAAGAAGACGATGGCAGCTCCGCCAGACACCAAGAAGGTGTCCGCCAAGGAGGACGGCACTGGTGGTACCTTCACCATCAGTGCCACTCTCGACCCTAAATAGGAAAGCGCGCTCGTTGCTTTCCTGCGGGCGAATGTCGACGTGTTTGCGTGGCAACCGTCTGACATCCCCGGTGTTCCCAGGAAAGTAATCGAGCACCATCTTGCCGTCTGTCCTCATGCGTGGCCCGTCAAGCAGAAGGTCAGGAAACAAGCAGTGGAGCGCCAAGAATTCATCGCAGAAGAAATCAAGAAGTTGGAAGCAGCAGGCCTTGTCAGAGGAGTGCTCCATCCTACGTGGTTGGCCAATCTTGTAGTCGTGCGCAAGGCAAACGGGAAATGGAGGCTTTGTATCGACTTTACCGATGTTAATAAAGCTTGTCCCAAAGACCCATTTCCCTTGCTGCGCATTGACCAGATTGTTGACTCCACGGCCGGATGTGACTTGCTTTCATTTCTTGACGCATACTCAGAATATCATCAGATTTTCATGGCAGAAGAGGATGAGGAGAAGATCGCATTCATCACTCCATGTGGCACATACTGTTTCGTACGGGTGCCTTTCGGTTTAAAGAATGCTGGTTCAACATTTGCAAGGGCAGTCCATGACGCTTTTGAGCCACAAATGCACAGAAATGTGGAAGCCTACATGGATGACATAGTGGTCAAGAGCAAGGACAAGGCAACTCTGATTCAGGATTTGGACGAAACCTTTGCAAATCTGCGCAAGATCAACCTCAAGCTTAACCCCGAGAAGTGCGTGTTTGGAGTCCCCTCCGGCAAGCTTCTCGGGTTCTTCGTGTCTCAGCGGGGAATTGAAGCTAATCCCGACAAGGTCAAGGCCATTGAGCAGATTGAAGCACCAAAGCGCGTCAAGGATGTACGAAGACTTGCCGGTTGCGTGGCTGCTCTTAGCAGGTTTATCTCTAAGTCTGCTGAGCGCGCCCTGCCTTTTTTCAAGATATTGAAAAAGGCAGGTCCAATGAAATGGACTCCGGAAGCGGAGGCTGTGCTGCAGGACTTGAAGAGATACCTGTCCTCCACTCCAACACTTGTCGCACCTAAGCCACAAGAGAAGTTGCTGCTGTATATAGCGGCAACCAATCAAGTGGTTAGTGCTACGTTAGTAGCGGAGAGGGAGGCGGATGATGAGCCAGCAACCACGGCAGAAGTATCCAGCGACAAGCAGGGGACTTGGCCGACAAGCTCTGGTCCCGACAAGGATGGATCTACAGAGGCACATGAGGAAATACAGAAGAGAATGGTGCAGCGCCCAGTTTACTTTGTCAGTTCCCTTCTGCAGGGGGCTAGGTCAAGGTACTCTGGTGTGCAGAAATTGCTTTTCGGCCTTCTCATGGCCTCGAGAAAGCTGCGCCATTACTTCCAAGCACATGAGATCACAGTTGTCACTCGTTTTCCACTGAAGAGGATACTGCAGAATCCAGAGGCAACAGGCAGGATTGTCGAGTGGGCACTGGAGTTGTCAAGCTTTGGCCTCAAGTTTGAGAGCACTTCAACTATCCAGAGCAGAGCATTGGCAGAATTCATAGCAGAGTGGACGCCAACACCAGATGAAGAAATTCCAGAAACGAGCATCCCCGTCAAGGAAGCAAGCAAAGAGTGGCTGATGTACTTTGATGGTGCCTTCTCGCTGCAAGGCGCCGGTGCGGGCATGCTACTTGTCGCGCCCACCGGAGAGCACCTCAAATACGTAGTCCAGATGCACTTTCCCAAGGAGCAAGCAACGAACAATACCGCAGAGTATGAAGGATTGCTTGCCAGTCTCAGGATCGCAGCAGACCTTGGGATCAAGAAGCTCATTGTCAGGGGTGACTCGCAGCTTGTCGTCCGCCAAGTGAACAAGAATTATCAGAGTCCGTTGATGGAAGCTTACGTTGATGAAGTGAGAAAGTTAGAAGAGCACTTTGACGGCCTACAAATGGAACATGTTCCGAGAGCTCAGAACGACATTGCCGATGGCCTGTCGAAGTGCGCCGCACTTAAGTTACCTGTGGAACCAGGGATCTTTGTGCTCAAACTGACTCAACCGTCTGTGACACCATCAACTGGACAGAGCAAGAAGAGGAAGTTGATTTCTGGTGACTATTTTCCGGCAGAGCTTCCCGAAGCCGCCGCCAAGAAGGTCCCCAAGATCAACACCAAGAGTGCTGAGGAGCAGCCTGCTCCGGCAAGCCCTAGGATTTGTTCCGTTGAAGCAGACGCTCCCGACAAGTTTTGCTCCGGCAAGCTTGCCAGGGAACGGAAAGCTCCGGCTGAGCCGCAGGTTCTCACCGTAGAAGCGGATGTTCCCGCAGCAGCATATGTGCCTTTAGTCCTTGTTGTCGAGCCGCAAGCTCCAGCATGGGCACAGCAGATTGTCTGTTTCCTTCAGACAGGAGAACTTCCCGAAGTGCAAGAAGAAGTGGAAAGAGTAGCCCGGCAGTCAAGTATGTACCAGTTTGTCGACAACACACTGTACAAAAGAAGACTCAACGGTGTGAAATTGAAGTGTATTCACCGGGAAGACGGACAAAAGCTGTTGGCAGAGATACATGGAGGCATATGTGGTCACCACATTGGCGCAAGAGCACTTGCCGGCAAAGCGTTCCGGCAAGGTTTCTTTTGGCCGACAGCCCTCCAGGATGCAACTGCACAAGTAACCAAGTGTAAAGCATGCCAGTTCCATTCCAAGCAGATACACCAGCCAGCTCAAGCTCTCCAGACGATCCCTTTATCCTGGCCATTTTCGGTCTGGGGGCTCGACATCCTCGGCCCCTTTCCCCGAGCTGTCGGGGGCTTTGAGTACTTGTACGTTGCAATCGACAAGTTCACAAAGTGGCCGGAAGTGGAAGCAGTGAGGAAGGTAACAGCATAATCAGCAGTCAAGTTCTTCAGGTCGATTGTTTGCCGTTTCAGGATCCCTAACGGGATCATCACCGACAACGGCACGCAATTCACGAGCTGCACCTTCATGTAGTACGTCCAAGATCTTGGCGCCAAGGTCTGCTTTGCTTCTGTTGCTCATCCGAGAAGCAACGGTCAAGCGGAAAGGGCAAATGCTGAAGTGCTGCGCGGGCTCAAGACCAGGACTTTCGACAGGCTGCGCAAGTGCGGAAAGAACTGGATTGAGGAGCTGCCGGTGGTTCTTTGGTCGATCAGGACGATGCCAAATCGAGCCACTGGCCAGACACCTTTCGCTCTAGTCTATGGAGCAGAGGCAGTTCTCCCCACGGAACTCGTATACGGGTCGCCTCGAGTGCTCGCTTATGATGAACTGGAGCAAGAGCAGCTGCGACAAGATGACGCGTTGCTCCTTGAGGAGGACCGTCTTCAGGCTGCTATACGAGCTGCTCGATACCAGCAAGCTTTGCGCCGCTACCATAGCCGCAAAGTTAATGCCAGAAGTCTCGAGGAAGGCGACCTTGTTCTTCGGCGTGTTCAGTCCGCCAAGAATTCCAACAAGTTGACGCCAAAGTGGAAGGCCCTTACCGGGTGAAACGAGTCACTAGGCCTGGCGCTGTCCGCCTTGAGACCGAAGATGGCTTTCCGGTGAGCAACTCCTGGAACATTGAGCATCTTCTTAAGTTTTACCCGTAAGGCGCGGTGTCGGAACCTGTTCCGGCAACCACCTTTTGTACAAGTCTTGCCGCTGTTGCATGTAATCCTTTGTAAAAAGCCGGGCGCAGACCCTGTGCATAAATAAAGCTCATGTGCTCCACACATCTTGTCAATTTCATGCTTTCTATTTTTTGCATGTGTTATCTGACGCTTTGTGCAGCACCTACCCCCGGTAAGCAATAATGAGCCGTAAGGCTCCATATCTTTATTTTCTTTTCTTTCTTTTTCTCAAAGAAAAGGAAGGTTCCCTCGCCCACAAGTTTGCCGGGGGGAAAGGAGAAGATAATGATATGGACCAGGCGTCGTTCAAGAAAGTTTCGCCTTGTCGGGACGCAAACGACAGAAAAGCTAAGTAGCCAAAGTTTGAGCAATCAGTTTTAATTTTTTTTCCTTGAACGACCGTGCTTTGTATGGAAAACCTGTGCGCGGAGGAACCAACTCGTAGCTAGTTGCGCCCTTACTTTGTTTCAAGTCCGCTCAACAACTTAAGTGAGCTGCGACTAGCTGCGACAAGGTTTCTTGTCGGTAGCGGCACCGCCAGCAGGCTGCTGACGTCCCGCATTCAGCGCTCGCGGCTAAGGTGCCTGCGCCGGCAAGTTCCCTAAAAGCGTAGGGCAAAAACATTCAAAGGAAGGAATCAAGTAAAGGGAATAACATAGCAATCGATACCCAAAATAAAGTTATACTACAAGATAGCTTGTCGCGGCTCTAATAGATTGTTCTCGTAACATGACTAGCAGCGACAAGGAAAGGAGGAAACGGGCGGCCTAATCTACGCGGTCACCATCAACCCTCTTGACCTCGTTCACCTTGTCCACAATGGGTGCGACAAGGGCCTTGAGCGCTTCCAGATCAGCATCCGGAGGCAGCTTCTTGAGGACGTTGGTGAGGTTGAGGCCTGGGTTGCGGAAGGCCACCTTCACCAAGACCTTTTGCAGAACTCTCGCACAGATCGTGCGCGACTCGTCGGCCAGCTGCTTTGGGATCCTTTCCCGGAGTCGCTGGAGGGCCGTCGCCACGCCCTTGAAGAACAAAGTGAGCTTGGCGCTGGGCTGGAGGTTCTCATCGAAGGAATACCCGAAATCCTCCATCCCCAGCTGCGCCAGCTCCCCGTCGATGACTGCGGCGATATTCACGAGACCCTCTGTCCAGAGTTCCACAGTCTCCCTAAAAGTGTTTTGGGTTTCGGCGGCCCTCGTCAGCAGCGCTTCGTTGGCCTTGATCTCCTCCTTCAAGGCCACCTCCTGCTCCTAGGCGTCGTCCAGCGTCTTGGTCAAAGTAGTCAGCTTCAACTGAAGATCTGCGTTGGAGTCCTTGGCGGCGCTAAGCTCCTTGCCCTTCTCGACGAGACGACCCTGCAGCTCGCCATGGGCGTAGGCGTCCTTCTCGCGCTCACGCTTGAGCGCGGCAAGCTCTTTGCTCCTCGCCTTGAGATCGGCCTCTAGCTGCACCACCTTCGTCTCCAGCTCCTTCTTGGCGGCCTCGGCAGCTGCGGCAGCATCATCTGCTTCCTTGAGAACCCCGCCGAATGTTTGCTCGCATGCGGCAAGCTCCTCCTCATGGCTGTCAAGATTAACCTTTCGCTGCGCCAACTCGCCCCCCCGCGCAAAACAGCTCCTCGGCGACAAGCCGCTGTAGCTCCTCGGCTTCAGCCTTCTCGAGGAGGAAGGCTTTCCGCGCCTCGGCAAGTTGCGCCCGCTCCTCTGCCAAGGACCGGAGAGTTTCCTGGTTGCGACTCCGGAGCTCCTCCGCGTGCTTCTTGATGTCCACTCCCGCCTTCGCGACAAGCGCTTCTCGGGATTCCAGCTTGGCCTGTCGAGCGCGGTAGAGTGACACCAGCTTCCGCAGCAGCTCCTCCTCCTCAGACTCGCCGCTACTGCTGCTCGGCGCGTCAACCAGCGTCAGCCCAGCGGAGGTGAGCACTTCTCCATCAAAAGTTTCTCCTTCAACCGGCGCCCTGGAGCTTGACGCCCAGGGGAGCTTGATGAAGACGCCATCGCCGGCCTTCAAATAGGCGCCGGGCTGGGGCTCTTCGGAGCCTGACGCTGCGGCAGTGGCAGAGGGATCGGCGGTCGGTGTAGCGCCTTGCGCTCCTGCGGCCTCAGGGTCGTCAGTGCGATCGCCAGACCCCTCGCCGGCTCCTGCGGCGGCAGCTTTGGTGGCCTCTTCGCCGGCAGGCTCATCAGCGCTAGCTCCTTCTTCGGTGGCAGCGGCGTCGTCCGTGTCGCCGCGCGTGTTCTCCTCACCGGTGGCCTCGGTCTCCATCGGCTCTGTGGAAGATGGATCTGACGGCCGGGAAAAGAGAGAAAAAGGCAAGCAAATATCCAAAAAAAAGATCAGAAGAAGAAGAACACAAGGGAAGTTTTCAAGCAAGAAGGGTTACCTGTACTGGGATCTGCAGTCATGGGCTCCACCACCGGGGGGTCGCTGGTGATGTCCCTTGCCGGAGAACTGCCCTTGCCGGAGACTTCTCCCTTGCCGGAGAACGCTCCCTTGCCGGGGAATCCTCCCTTGGCGGCGTAGTCGAAGTAGATAGCATCTCGGGGGCGGCTTCCGGGTGCTCCTGGTGAGGCTGCTCTGCTCCTACACAAACCAACAGTCAGATGTCAGCAAAAGAAAGAACACCCATGCGCGCCATAATAGCGGGAAGTAAACCATATACTTACGCTGGGGGCTGCTTTGGGGAATGATTGCCGGGTCCGGCAAGGTGGTCTCGGGCGCGCCCCCTGCTGTCGTGGTGGACTCGTCCCCGATGACAATCACCGGAGCCTTGGCTCTCTTCGCCGCTCTCTGGGCCAGGGTCCTGAAAAGGAATGAGTTCAGAGTAAAGCAAATCAGATACAAGACAGAAACAGCAAAAATTGAAGAACTACAAGTACAACAAAGAATCTTACTCTTCTTCTTCCTCGTCGGAGCTGAGCGCGGAGAGGTCGAAGTCCGGCCCACCTTCGGCGCGACGAGGCGGAGGAGTAGGTTCCCTTAGCCGCTTGGCGGGGGCAGTGGCGGTGGTCCGGGAAGACCCCGCTCCAGTTGCCACAGCGGCGTGAGGCGCTCCCGTGGCAACATTGCTTGTCGCGGTGGAGCGCGTCGCGCGGCGCGACGGCTGTTGACTCGTCTGCTGCCCCGCTACGTCCCCGGCCTTGCGGAGACGCCTTCTTGCTGGAGCTGGGGGCTGCACTGGGGGCTCTGCTTGCGGCAAGCTGCCTGGAGATGGCGGGCCGCTTGCACCCTTGGCGGGCTCGCTCGACTCGGCGTCAGGCCCGACATGCTCTTCCTCGCCGGCAAGCCACTCTCGCTCGGCAAGGCTTGCCGCCTCTGCTGCCTCTGCCTCCTCCACGGTGAATCCAAACTCGCCCGCGGCAGCGGCTACCGCCGCCTCTTCCGCCCTAGTGGCGATGCGCTGCATCTCCGCATCGGTGGTGTCGCGGGTGAGGCTTTTCTGCTCATCAGAGTGGACCGCCACCTCCACCAAGCCGTCAAAGAATGCCTGCACGACGTCGTCTGCAGGCTCTTGCCAAGTTGGAACAATTCCATGCGAATCGCACAAAGGCATCATTGCACGGATGCGATCGAGCGAGGAATTATTTCACAACGGGACGACGCCCTTCGGCAGCCTGAACCATTCGGGATGTTGAGGGTCGTGCTTGAACAGCTCATTGAGCATTGCGTCCAGTTCCAGGACAGTGAAGTTGAAGTTGAGGCCCGGGCGCAGCCTCATAATGTCCGCCGGACCCCCGAATTCCCAGGCGGGTCTCCTCTCCTGCAGGGGGGCGATGTGGCGGCGAAGAAAATCTGCGCCAACGGCGCCTACAGTGAGCCCGGCAAGCCTGAGGCACAGGATACGGGTGACGGCGATCTTCAGCCTATCGTCTTCCGGGGCCACGCTGCTCCAATTGTTGCCGCGCACTGCTCGGGCTTGGTGCTGGGCAGTAAATGGCTGCGGGTTCTCTCGATAATCCAGCACCAGTCTACTCTCCACTCCTCCCATTTGTTGCGGAGCTCCCCCTCCAGATAAGCTTCCTTCTTGCCGGCTCTCGAAATCCAGGCGATTCCGCCAGATAAAGGCTCTCCTCTCTCAACTCGGGGCATAAAGAAGTGGCGGAAAAGAGCTACGTTTGGGTGGACTCCGACAAAGTTTTCACAGAGATGCGCGAAAACTGCCATGGTCAGAACAACATTGGGGGTGAAATCAAGGAGGTGGAACCCGTAGGTGTTCATGATGTCGCAGAAAAACTCAGAGAAAGGCGGGCAGAGCCCGTAGTAGAAGAACAAAGCGAAAAAGGGATATCCATTCGGGGCCCGTTCCGAAGCGGCGGCGGAGAGTACCTTCGTGCGTGGATGCGCTCGCGTCTCCGTCGACCAAAAGAGGTAGTAGTACTCCCTCAGCTCCTTCGTGGCGAGCTCGGGGAGGAAGATTGCCCGCTCCTTTCGCAGCGCCTCGAGCCGCAGCGCCTCGGCCGACTTCACGGCCTTCCTTGCTTTCGGAGCCATGGCGGAGGTGGTGGGGGAGATCGATGGCGTTGGTGGCACCGGTGGCGATGGGGGCGGAGCGCTGCCCTCTTTGGAGAGAAGGGGGGAGCGGCGGAAGTTTCTGAGATTGGAACAGCAACTGGCGAGATGGGCGAACTGCCCCTGTTTCCTCTGCTTATAAAGAGGGAGGGGGCGGACGTTCCATTTTTCTGAATAAAGAACCACCCACGATCTCTCCCACGACGCCACATTCAACGCGTGCCGTTCGGGGAGGGCGCGGTGGATACGGAGTAAGATACAGCGTAGCCCAGGCCGCGCGTGCTCGTGCCCTGTTTTGGGCCTGGCCCAACAGCGCTCGGCACCGTGTGTAGCCCAGGCCCGGGGGCTCCTGTCGGTGTACTAGAGTAGGGGTACCCTAGTATCCCGAACTTGTGCACGGGCAGTTGCAGCACCCCGCGGCAAGGCTTGCCGGGTGACCGCCAAGGTCCTCCGTTGTTCCTTTGGAGCCATTCAAGAACAAAGTGTTTAAGCCAAGGAGACAAGGCCCCGGCAAGAGGAGCTTGCCGGGAAGGCCAATCAAGGCATCTCAAGGAACTTGCCGCGACGCGCCACGCGTCCCGGCAAGGCCCGGCAGGCGACAAGCTTCCGGACGCGACAAGACAACGACCGCGGCAAGGCACTTGCCGCGGCAAGCTACCACTCTGTACCCGCGCTCCAGAGCATCCACCAACGTGTCGCCCTGAGGCCTTTCCAGGTGCGCGTGGCAAGAGGCTGTGCAGCCAGCGGTGCGAGGTGGCAAGCGACGCTGACAAGATTACCATCGTGGCAAGCGGTGGCATCCCTGGCAGTCCCTTTTCTGCACTATTTGGGCGACACAGACGAGCATTTAATACCTTTGTCCCCTGCCGTCAGGGTTAGGTAGGATACATTGTGCAGGTAATTGTACCAACTGCAACTCTTTTCCATTTTTGCCCTTGTCTACGTTGCCACCTGTCGGTGACCCCTTGAGCATATAAAAGGAGGCCCATGCGCAACGTAGAGGGGGGAGGCCAGAAAACACTCACGCTCGGTCTCGTTAGCAGCTGGTGTGTACTGTAGCATTTAGCGCTCCCGAGCAAGAACACAATACAAATCAGACATGCAGCAGTAGGAGTATTATCTCTCCGGAGAGCTCCGAAGCTGGGTAAATCGCTCGTGTGCTCTGCCTCGATCTGCTCTTCGCGCGATCTCCGCCCCCCGCCGAACTGAAAGGGGCCCGGTCCGCCGGCCCCATAGGTGTTCGTTCCCATGACATCCGGTTAGTAGGTTAGTCCCAAAAATGATATAAATGTGTAAAATAAAGCCCATAAACATCCAAAAAGGGTAATATAATAGCATGGAACAATAAAAAATTATAGATACGTTGGAGACGTATCAAGCATCCCCAAGCTTAATTCCTTCTCGTCCTCGAGTAGGTAAATGATAAAACGGAATTTTTGATGTGGAATGCTACCTAGCATAATTCTCAATGTAATTTTCTTTATTGTGGCATGAATGTTCAGATCCAAATGATTCAAAATAAAAATTCATATTGACATAAGAAATAGTAATACTTCAAGCATACTAATCAAAGTAATCATGTCTTCTCAAAATAACATGGCAAAAGAAAGTTCATCCCTACAAAGATCATATAGTTAGGCTATGCTTCATTTTCGTCACAGAAAAATGCTCCCAAATTCTACACCCCCGATGACAAGCCAAGCAATTGTTTTGTACTTAAATAATCTCAAAAAATTTCAACTTTCATGCAATACATGAGCGTGAGCCATGGATATAGCACTATGGGTGGAATAGAATATGATGATGGGGATTGTGTGGAGAAGACAAAAAGGAGAAATTCTCACATTGACGAGGATAATCAACGGGCAATGGAGATGCCCATCAATTGATGTCAACATGAGGAGTAGGGATTGTCATGCAACGGATGCACTAGAGCTATAAATGTATGAAAGTTCAACAAAAGAAAACTAAGTGGGTGTGCATCCAACTTGCTTGCTCACGAAGACCAAGGGCATTTTGAGGAAGCCCATCGTAGGAATATACAAGCCAAGTTCTATAATGAAAAATTCCCACTAGTATATGAAAGTGACAACATATGAGACTCTCTACATGAAGAATATGGTGCTACTTTGAAGCACAAGTATGGAAAAGAGATAGTAACATTGCCCCTTTTTTATTTATTTTCTCTCTTTTTTTTGGGGGGGGGGGCCTTTTTTTTGTCGTTCTTTTTTTTCTTTGGCCTTTTTTTGGCCTTTTTTTTGGGGGACAATGCTCTAATAATGATGATCATCACACTTTTATGGATTTACAACTCATGAATTACAACTCAAAACTAGAACAAGATGTGACTCTATATGAATGCCTCCGGCACTGTACAGGGATGGGCAATGAATCAAGAGTGACATGTATGAAAAATTATGCAAAGTGGCCTTGCCACGAATACGATGTCAACTACATGATCATGCAATGGCAATATGACAAAAGTAATGTGTGTCATGATGATAAACGGAACGGTGGAAAGTTGCATGGCAATATATCTCGGAATGGCTATGGAAATGCCATAATAGGTAGGTATGGTGGCTGTTTTGAGGAAGATATAAGGAGGTTTACGTGTGATAGAGCGTATCATATCACGGGGTTTGGATGCACCGGCGAAGTTTGCACCAACTCTCAAGGTGAGAAAGGACAATGCACGGTACCGAAGAGGCTAGCAATGATGGAAAGGTAAAAGTGCGTATAATCCATGGACTCAACATTAGTCAAAAGAACTCATATACTTATTGCAAAAATCTAGAAGTCATCAAAAACCAAGCACTACGCGCATGCTCCTAGGGGGATAGATTGGTAGGAAAAGACCATCGCTCGTCCCCGACCGCCACTCATAAGGATTCACAATCTAAGAACACCTCATGTTTCAAATTTGTTACACAACTTTAACCATACGTGCATGCTACGGGACTTGCTAACTTCAACACAAGCATTCTTTAAATTCATAACCACCCAACTAGCATGACTTTAATATCACTACCTCCGTATCTCAAAACAATTATCAAGTATCAAATTGATCATAGCATCTGAGGGAGTCCTGGACTAGGGGGTGTCCGGATAGCCGGACTATCATCATCGGCCAGACTCCAAGACTATGAAGATACAAGATTGAAGACTTCGTCTCGTGTCCGGATGGGACTTTCCTTGGCGTGGAAGGCAAGCTTGGCAATACGGATATGTAGATCTCCTACCATTGTAACCGACTCTGTGTAACCCTAGCCCTCTCTTGTGTCTATATAAACCGGAGGGTTTTAGTCCGTAGGACGAACAACCATTACAACAATCATACCATAGGCTAGCTTCTAGGGTTTAGCCTCCTTGATCTCGTGGTAGATCCACTCTTGTACTACCCATATCATCAGTATTAATCAAGCAGGAGTAGGGTTTTACCTCCATCGAGAGGGCCCGAACCTGGGTAAAAACATCCTGTCCCTTGTCTCCTGTTACCATCCGCCTAGACGCATAGTTCGGGACCCCCTACCGGTTTTGACACCGACAACATCCAATTCACTTTCTATGATAGTTTTTATTATACCCAACTTGTATGCCTACCATTCTAGGACCAATTTTATAACCATAGCAAATACCATGCTGTTCTAAGAGGCTCTCAAAATAATATAAGCGAAGCATGAGTGTCGGTGTCAAAACCGGCGGATCTCGGGTAGGGGGTCCCGAACTGTGCGTCTAGGCGGATGGTAACAGGAGACAGGGGACACGATGTTTTACCCAGGTTCGGGCCCTCTTGATGGAGGTAAAACCCTACATCCTGCTTGATTAATATTGATGATGTGTAATACAAGAGTGGATCTACCACGAGATCAAGGAGGTTGAACCCTAGAAGCTAGCCTATGGTATGATTGTTGTAATGGAGGTTGTGTCCTACGGACTAAAACCCTCCGGTTTATATAGACACCGGAGAGGGCTAGGGTTACATAGAGTCGGTTACAATGGTAGGAGATCTACATATCCGTATCGCCAAGCTTGCCTTCCATGCCAAGGAAAGTCCCATCCGGACACGGGACGGAGTCTTCAATCTTGTATCTTCGTAGTCTTGGAGTCCGGTGGACGATGATAGTCCGGCTGTCCGGACACCCCATAGTCCAGGACTCCCTCAGTAGCCCCCGAACCAGGCTTCAATGACGATAAGTCCAGCGCGTATATAGTCTTCGGCGTTGCAAGGCGGGTTCTCCTTTTAAGTTCCATGTACCTGCCGAACAGTGTTCGGCTTCCTTATCAATGTTGCGCTTCTGGGCTTCTACGCTCAATAATGGTCTTCTTCCACGCGTCGCACGAATGCGAAAAGCCAAGGTATCTTTTATGTTTTACCCCCTAGCTGTGCAAATAATCTGCCTATAAGAGAGGCAAGAATCCAGATCCAAATCACACCACCTTCCTTCCGCGAATACTCATCGGAGTGCTTTTGACCCAGAATCCATTCCATCATGCACCGTCGACGCGGCTCCTCTTCTCGCGCTCCCAGCCCTCTGCCAGGAGATTGGAGGAGATGCTCTGTTCCACACAACGAGCTGGTGAAGCTCCAAGCGGAGGGATATCTCCCTCCGACCTTCATGGTTCCGGTTCGAGCCGGGCTGGCCACCTACCCAGGTGGGAAGCAAGCGGAGGCTACCCCAAGTCCCACCAAAGGGGAGCGGGCATGCTTCGTCCCCTATCTGATAAGGGGACTCGGATTTCCTATACATCCGTTCCTCTGTGGGCTCCTGGAGTTCTACAGACTCCAGCTCCATCACCTTACACCTGCCTCTATCCTACATATCGCGGGTTACGTAGCTCTTTGCAAGCTATTTCTGGGCATCGAGCCCCATTTTGCACTGTGGAAGAGGTTGTTCTGCCTCGTACCCCGTTCTCACGAGGGATCCATATATCAAGTGGGCGGCGCCGAAATATGGCGCATTGCCGGGACCGAATATCCATCCGGAACCCCTAAGAAGGCATCCGAAGACTGGCCTTAGGAATGGTTTTACATAAAGACGCTCCGCTGCCGGACCCTGTTCGGATCGGCCTCCCAGAGTTCAGTACTGCTCCTCTGAAGAAACGCCTTAGTTGGCGCCCGCGGAGCCCCCAACTGGAGGAAGACAAGAGCGTCCATTATCTGATGGGCCGAATAAGATTACTGGCCCATTCCGGGTTGACCATGATTGGAGTCATGGCAACATGCATTACGCGGGGGGTGCAGCCACTACAATACAGGGGCCACCCCATGTGGGATTTCAACGGGGAAGACGATGCCACCCGTTATGGCCGCAAAGGACCGGATTCGGCCGAGGATCTGGTGCAGATCCTGTCCGGCCTGTACAAGGGGGAGAAGGAGGACTTCCTTCAGACGAACCCGTTGAATGGGTTCTCCATGAATAACCCTCGGCGTTGGGTAAGCGAACACTTTAAGGGCCCGACCCATGCTTTCAAAGTTTAAGCTTCTTATATTATGTCTTCGATGCAGGAACTGCATCGGATTGTGGAGGACATGATAAGTCCAGCTCCGCAACCCGAGGATCCAGAGAGATCCCAGGATCCGGCCTCTGAAGAGGATCCGGACATTCAGGTGGAGCTAATCGACGGGGTGTTCCACCAGCTCAGCATGGATAATGCTTTAGTCGCCATTACGGCTGACTACCCTGGACTATATCCGGCTTCCCAGGTGATTCTGACGGAAGTCCTGACACCATTATCTCTTCCTTGCTCATTTCCGACCTTCGCGTACGATGGTGTTTTGCAGGAAGCGCCTTCAAGGCGGGAAGCTGAGCCCGCGGTGGCTGACCAACAAAGGCCAGTCCGGACTAGTAGGCGGAAGAGGAGCGCGGCACGGACTAAAACGTCGCTGCAAAGGTATAGCTCGCAGTTAATTATTTGGAGCAACGTTCCTAGGAAGCGTTTGAGTGCTCATGACTTTTGTAGGAGAAAAAGCGCCTGCCGGACTGCGGGCGTGGAGGTTGCCAATCCAACCTCTACCAGCCAGGCTCCAGCACCCGGTCTGGAGGGGGAGGTGAGCGCAAGGCGCGAGCCGGACACTCCTCCAACGAAGGATGCCGACAGGTTGTCCGCCACAAAGTCTGAGGTGGAGAGCGCCATGAACCATAGGCGCCGCCGGACAGTATTTCGTGACGCGTGCTTCTCCCCTGAGGCGTTGAATGCCTTTAACGCGGGGGACACGCACCTCCGTGCTGCTCAAGATGGTTTTACCAGAGCCACGGAGCAGTATGTGAAAGACATACGGGTAAAAGAATTTAACAGTTATATATGCCAGTAGCCCCCGAGACTTAAAGTAGTTATGTTAACTGATTTAAGGATCATTTGAAATGTAGGATCTTACCGAGAAGAATACCCAACTGTCTCAGGAGCTGCAAGAGTGCAAGACCCAACTTGAGGCCGCACTTGCTGCCGCAGGAGGAAACACAGAGGCCCCTCCTGGTAACACATTTTTTTTAAAAACATATAAGCACTGTGCGGCGTGCGCGCAAGTCTAATAATGACATTGCAGGTGCTGCCGGACAAGATCCGGACAGGCAAGAACTACTGCGCCAGCTGAAGGCCGACGAGAGGGTGCTGAATAGAGTGCAGCAAGAAAGGAACAAGCTCCAAGATGCCCACGCCCAGCTTGGAGAAGAGCTGAAAGGCGTTCAGGCCGAGCTGTCCGGCTCCGTTAAGGAGAATCAGCGGCTTCGTCGCGGCATCTATAGTAAGTGCTTGAGCGAACTCCTTTGAAAAGAAGAGTTCGGCGAGGAAGTCAATTGACAAAATATGTCTTGTAGGTATACTCACAGGTCGCCCTGCGGAGGAGATGCCCGTATCAATGTGTGATCAACTTCCCGAGCTGTTGCAGCTGCTCGAACGAGTTCGGCAGGCAATGAGCGGCGTCGTCCAGGCTTTATGGCCATCCCTCTCCCTACCCGAGGGCCTTGGGGAGCTTGCGGAGAAGCTTCAGGGAGTGCGGCAGCGCTTCCGTTTATGGAAGATTTCGGCCTGCCGCCAAGGTGCCAGTGAGGCTTGGGCCATGGTGAAGACGCGGTGCAAGAAGGCGGATCCCAACCACATGGCCGAGGTTGGACCCGTGGGGCCTGATGGGAAGGAGATCCCTGTGAGTTTAGTATACGGCCAAGTAGAGTTGGCCGCTAAATTTTCCCAACGGGACTGTAAATTAGACAGCCTGTTAGACGGGATTGAGGAGGAATACAGTCAGTAGATTTGACAATGTATTTTAAAATGATATGTGAAATGCCTTCTAGCCGGATTGTAGATCGTTTGTCTTTGCCGACCTTTTCGCTTCAACCTCGGGACCCTAGAGTCCGGAGTGTGTCCGAATACCTTCTTGGTTAAGAAACAACCGGGGTATGCATGGAGACCAGGCATAGGGGTCATTAGTGCTTTATCAGACAAGTGCCCAACTAGTTATGTTATATTACATGGTTAGTAAGAAACATCTTCCAGGGAAAATAGTTCCGTTAAGGGTTCCTTTCCCTGGGAGGCATGCCCTAAAGTGCATGTCCGGACTGCGAAAAAAGCAGAAAAACATCTGGGGGCAGATAAATAAGTAGGTAAAAAAATCATCTTTCAAGTCACCGAACGAATATTCCCTTAAGAACGCTAGCTTTCGGCTTCACCCAGTCTGAGGTACACATCCGGCTGACCCGGCAGTAACAATCGCAGAGGTGCTCCCTTTACCTCCTAGCCGAACAATCGGGAACGTAGGGGTAAGCACAGGAGCCAGGCAACCCAGCTTGGCCAAAACTTAAGTCATATCGATGCATATAATGGTGATTAAAAGGTACATGTGGAAGCTTGACACATGTGCTGGGCATGAAGCCCTTATAATTGAGCTTCTGGTAAAGAAGCCCCCAGGTATAATGAGTGCGGATGGCACATCAAGTATGTGCGAACAATGCGCAAGTAGGCCCTTAAGGGCTTTTTAGGAAAAGGGTTAAGAGAAGAAAGAGAAACAAAAGACAGCTGAAGTGTAAAAAATTTGGACGGGGGAAGGGGACGAACTCTTAGTCCAGCGCTAGGCATAGAATCTTCGGAGGCGGGCTGCGTTCCATGGGTTCGGCTCGAGTCGGTTGTCCGACGCATTTCGTAGACGGTACGCTCCTCCGGTCAGGACTTGATCGATAATGAAGGGGCCCTCCCATTTGGGCTTGAGCTTGTCCTTTTTCTTGTCCGGCAGGCGTAGAACTAGTTCGCCAACGTTGTAAGTCTTGGCCCGTACTTCTCTGCTTTGATATCTTCGAGCCTGCTGCTGATAGAATGTGGAACGAGCCTTGGCGACGTCGCGTTCTTCCTCTAATGTGTCCAAGCTGTCCTGCCGATCCAGCTCGGCTTCTCTTTCTTCGTACATGCGCACTCGAGGTGAGTCATGAATGATGTCGCAGGGCAGAACTGCCTCTGCGCCGTATACCATAAAAAATGGTGTGAATCCGGTAGTACGGTTGGGTGTTGTCCGCAGCCCCCAGAGTACGGAGTCGAGCTCCTCTACCCAGTGCATGTCAGATTTCGTAAGTGACCGCACTAGTCTGGGTTTAATGCCGCTCATTATTAGATCGTTCGCTCGTTCCACTTGACCGTTGGTTTGAGGATGATAGACTGAGGCGTAATCAAGCTTAATGCCCATATTTTTGCACCATGATTTGACCTCGTCGGCCGTGAAGTTCGTGCCATTATCGGTGATGATGTTGTGGGGGACACCATAACGGTGTACTACCCCGGAGATAAAGTCTATCACTGGTCCGGACTCTGCCGTTTTTACTGGCTTGGCCTCTATCCATTTGGTGAATTTATCCACCATGACCAATAGGTACCTTTGCTTGCGGGTTCCCCCTTTAAGGGGTCCAACCATGTCAAGACCCCAGACTGCGAACGGCCAGGTAATGGGTATAGTTTTGAGGGCGGAGGGTGGCATATGGCTCTGATTAGCAAAGAGCTGACAACCGACGCATCTTCGGACTAAATCCTGAGCATCTGCCTGGGGCGTCGGCCAATAAAATCCTGTACGGAATGCCTTTCCTACAAGGGCCCGAGCTGCTGCATGGTGTCCGCCTAGTCCGGCATGAATTTCAGCCAGAAGGTTTCGCCCTTCCTCTTCGGAGATACACCTTTGAAGGACTCCGGTTGTGCTTTTCTTATAGAGTTCTCCCTCATGGACCTTGTAGGCTTTAGATCGCCGGACTATGCAGCGGGCCTCATTTTGGTCTTCGGGAAGTTCCTGCCTAAGCAAGTAGGCTAGGAATGGCTCTGTCCACGGGGCGATTACTACCATTATGTCATGGGCTGAAGGTGTTATTTCATCGGCTGAATCGCCGGTTATGTCAGATTGCTCTGTGTCGGTTGGTGTGGCTGCTTCCGGTTTGTTATTTCCGAGCTCCTCTTCCCATAGTACGGATGGCTTAAATAGCCGTTCCAGGAAGATGTTTGGAGGGACAGCGTCACGTTTTGCGCCGATGCGTGCCAATATGTCGGCCGCTTGGTTATTATCCCTGGCTACGTGGTGGAATTAAAGTCCGTCAAACTGAGCTGACATTTTTAGGACAACGTTACGATATGCTGCCATTTTCGGATCCTTGGCATCAAAGTCTCCATTTACTTGGGATATTGCAAGGTTTGAATCCCCGCGCACCTCTAGGCATTGAATGCCCATGGAGATTGCCATCCGGAGGCCATGTAAAAGGGCCTCGTATTCGGCTGCGTTGTTGGAGTCCGTGTACATTATCTGAAGTACGTATTGGACTGTGTCTCCGGTTGGGGACGTCAATACGACGCCAGCCCCCAATCCGGCCAACATTTTAGAGTCGTCGAAGTGCATAATCCAATTGGAGTATGCGCCATACTCTTTAGGGAGTTCGGCTTCGGTCCATTCAGCGACAAAGTCAGCCAAAACTTGTGACTTTATAGCTCGCCGAGGTTTGTAAGTTATATCGAATGGTAAGAGCTCAATGGCCCATTTTGCAATCCTGCCCGTCGCGTCGCGGTTGTTTATGATGTCGTTGAGGGGCACTTTGGAGGCCGCTGTTATCGAACACTCTTGAAAGTAGTGTCGAAGCTTCCGGGATGCCATGAACACCGCATACGCTATCTTTTGATAGTGCGGGTAACGGGACTTGCAGGGTGTTAACATAGTGGATACGTAGTACACTGGTTTTTGAAGGGGGAATTTATGCCCTTCTGTCTCTCGTTCGACGACGAGTACCGCGCTTACAACTTGATGTGTTGCCGCGATGTATAACAACATTGGTTCGCCCAGGTTGGGCGCAGCCAGGACCGGATTTGTTGCCAATATGGCCTTTATTTCTTTGAGTCCGGCAGTGGTAGCATCCGTCCACTCGAAGTGTTCGGTGCGCCTAAGGAGGCGATAGAGGGGCAATGCCTTTTCTCCTAAGCGGCCTTGTTGAGGTCTTTAAAATCGACACATAGGCGCCCGGATTTGTCCTTCTTTGGTATCATTACCAGGTTTGCTAGCCAATCCGGATGTTTGATATCTCTGATGAATCCGGCTTCCAATAGTTTGGCTAGCTCTTCTCCCATTGCATGTCTTTAAGGTTTGGAAAATCATCGAAGAGCCTGTTTGACTGGCTTGTATCCTTTTAGGATGTTTAGGCTGTGTTCTGCCAATGGGATTCCGGGCATATCCGAAGGGTGCCAGGCGAAAATGTCCCAATTTTCCCGAAGGAATTCTCGCAGTGCGGCGTCTACATCAGGTTTCAACTGTGCCCCGATGGAAGACGTCTTTGTCGGGTCCGTTGGATGGACATGGAATTTTATTATTTCGTCTGCTGGTTTAAAGGAGGTGGACTTGGATCTCTTATCAAGTATCACATTGTCCCTATTCACCGTAGAGCGCAGCGCGGTGAGTTCTTCTGCCGCTAGGGCTTCGGATAGTGCCTCCAGGGCTAATGCGGCTGTCTTGTTTCCGGCGTGGAGTTCTATGTCCGGATCACTAAGGAGAGTGATTATTCCGCCGGGCCTAGGCATTTTGAGCTTCATGTACCCGTAATGGGGTACGGCTTGCAAAATTGTGAATGCCTCTCGTCCTAATATAGCGTGATATCCGCTGTTGAACGGGGCCACTTGGAACGTGACTTCTTCGGATCTGTAATTGTCTAGCGAGCCGGACACCACATCGAGTGTGATTTTTCCGGTGCAGCGCGCTTCTCGGCTAGGGATTATTCCTCTGAAGGTTGTGCTGCTTCGCTCAATGCGGCTCCAGTCTATTTCCATTTTTTGAAGAGTTTCCTTGTAGATGAGGTTTAGTCCGCTGCCGCCATCCATGAGGACCTTTGTAAGTCAAAAGCCGTCCACTATTGGACTAAGCACCAGTGAGGCTGGTGCTCGGGATGTTCGGAATTTAGGTTCGTCGCTGGCGTTGAAGGTGATGGCTGTGTCGCTCCATGGATTTGTTGTTGCTACCTGGTAGACTTCGGCGAGGCCGCGGATTGTTCGTTTCCACATATTATTTGATGCGAAGGTCTCGAAAACTGTTGATACCGTACCGGTATTGTTGGAGTGGTTTTCCGGGGCTAGAAGCTCCTTGCCACTTTTGGCCACCTGCCGTAATATCCAACATGCTCGAAGGCTATGTGTTGGGACGGCGCCCTCTGTACTGTGAATTTTACAGGGTCCGCTAAGCCATCCCTCCAGTACGGTTCCGTGCCCTCTATGGGTTTTTGCTTTTTGGTTTTTGTATCTGGGGCCTGAGTGTAATGCACCCTTTTGTTGCGGACTAGGGTTGTATTCTGTGCCAGATTGTCCCAAAACTGGTTTTCGGTTTTCTGGAAACTCTCCATCGCACAGTGCTTTCGTACTATGGACGCCAGGTCGGCTAAGCGTGTAATTTCACGACGGCTGATGGCGTTCAATATTCCCTTGTCCGTGCAATTATTGCAAAAAGTTGAGATTGTGTTTTCCTCTCGGCAGTCCTTTATCCTGTCCATAACCAGGAGGAATCTGGCCCAGTAGTGATGTACTGTTTTAGCGGGCTCTTGCCGTATTAGAGATAGATCACATATATCTGGGTGGGTGGGTGGAATAAAGTCCGGATCCCTACCCATCTCAAGGCTTGAATGCCGTGAAGTTTCCAAATTTGGAAGCTTGGATTGCTGGACGTTGTCCAACGAGTCCGGTCCAATGCCTGACTTTAAGTTCAGTGCTTGACCGAAGTCCGTCCCTCCGCGGGAATCCGGCATGGAGGGTTCGGGAGCCCGGACATGACTAGTTTTCAATACAGGAGAAGAGTCGCCGCATTGTTCCTCTACCACTGCGACGTGGTGGGTGACCTGGGGAGAGTTAATCTCTCTCAGATCAGTTTTAAGCCCAATCTGATTGTAGTCCGTGGCGACTCCCAGGGCGGCGATGCAATCCAAGAGCTCGTTGACAGACAAAAGCTCTATCGGATCCAGCCGCTTGGCAAATTCCGAGCTGACGTGAAGATTGCTTTTGACGATTTGAGAAGTCATTGTCGAAGCGGTGGCCGGACAGGCGGTCATAAGAAAACCACCTAGCCGGATAGTTTGGCCGGCGGCCAAGGCCCCTTTGGCGAAAATACCGTCCTTGAAGACGGGTGGAGGCATCCTTCCTATCGGCGACGGCACAGAGGAACTCTCAATGAAAGCACCAATGTCGGTGTCAAAACCGGCGGATCTCGGGTAGGGGGTCCCGAACTGTGCGTCTAGGCGGATGGTAACAGGAGACAAGGGACATGATGTTTTACCCAGGTTTGGGCCCTCTTGATGGAGGTAAAACCCTACGTCCTGCTTGATTAATATTGATGATGTGTATTACAAGAGTGGATCTACCACGAGATCAAGGAGGCTCAACCCTAGAAGCTAGCCTATGGTATGATTGTTGTAATGGAGGTTGTGTCCTACGGACTAAAACCCTCCGGTTTATATAGACACCGGAGAGGGATAGGGTTACACAGAGTCAGTTACAGTGGTAGGAGATCTACATATCCGTATCGCCAAGCTTGCCTTCCACGCCAAGGAAAGTCCCATCCGGACACGGGACGGAGTCTTTAATCTTGTATCTTCGTAGTCTTGGAGTCCGGCGGACGATGATAGTCCGGCTGTCCGGACACCCCCTAGTCCAGGACTCCCTCAATGAGAGACTAGAAATTTCTACAAAATTAAGCCATTGCCGTGCTCTAAAAGATATAAGTGAAGCACTAGAGCAAAAACTATTTAGCTCAAAAGATATAAGTGAAGCACATAGAGTATTCTATTAAATTCCAATCAAGTGGGCTTCTCCAAAAAGGTGTGTACAGCAAGGATGATTGTGGAAAACTAAAAATCAAAGACTAATATCATACAAGATGCTCCAAGCAAAACACATATCATGTGGCAAATAAAAATATAGCTCCAAGTAAAGTTACCGATAAACGAAGACGAAAGAGGGGATGCCTTCCGGGGGCATCCCCAAGCTTAGAATTTTGGCTATTCTTGAATATCTTGGGGTGCCATGGGCATCCCCAAGTTTAGGCTCTTGCCACTCCTTATTCCATAGTCCATCAAATCTTTACCCAAAACTTGAAAACTTCACAACACAAAACTCAACAGGAAATCTCATAAGCTCCATTAGTGAAAGAAAGCAAAACCACCACATAAGGTACTGTAATGAACTCATTATTTATTTATATTGGTGTTAAACCTGCTGTATTCCAAGTTCTCTATGGTTCATACCACTTAATACTAGCCATAGATGCATCAAAATAAGCAAATAACACACGAAAAACAGAATCTGTCAAAAAACAGAACAGTCTGTAGAAATCTGTAACTAACGCAAAATTCTGGAACTCCAAAAATCCTACAAAAATAGGAAGTTCTGAAAATTTTGTCTATTGATCCACAGCAAAAATAATCAACACAAAATCTTGTTTCTTTGATTTAACAAAACTAATTTCATGCGCGCAAAGTTTCTGTTTTTCAACAGAATCAAATTAACTATCATCAAAGGTTATCCTATAGGTTCTACTTGGCACAAACACTAATTAAAACATAAAAACACATCTAAACAGAAGGTAGATGCAAAATTTATTACTAAACAGAAACAAAAACAAAAAAACACAAATAAAATTGGGTTGCCTCCCAACTAGCGCTATCGTTTAACGCCCCTAGCTAGGCATAAAAGCGAGGGTAGATCTAAGTAGTGCCATCTTTGGCACTCAATTCATAAGTAGCTCGCATGATAGATTCATAAGGTAGTTTGACTTTCTTTCTTGGAAAGTGCTCCATGGCTTTCCTTAATGGAAATTGGAATCTAATATTCCCTTCCTTCATATCAATAATCGCGCCAATCGTTCAAAGGAAAGGTCTACCAAGAATAATAGGCCAAGAAAGTTTGCAATCTATATCAAGAACGATAAAATCTACGGGCACCAAATTTCTATTTGCAACAATGAGAACATCATTGATCCTTCCCATTGGCTTTTTAATGGCGGAATCCACACGGTGCAAATTTAAAGAGCAATCATCAAGATCATGGAAACCTAGAATATCACATAAAGTTTTCGGAATTGTGGAAACACTAGCACCCAAATCACACAAAGCATAACACTCATGATCTTTAATTTTAATCTTTATAGTAGGTTCCCACTCATCATTAAGTTTTCTAGGTATAGAAACTTCCAAATTAAGTTTTTCATCAAAAGATTGCATCAAGGCATCAACGATATGATTGGTAAAAGCTTTATTTTGACTATAAGCATGAGGAGAATTCACAACGGATTGCAACAGGGAAATACAACCTTCTAAAGAACAATTATCATAATCAAATTCCTTGAAATCCAAGATAGTGGGTTTAATTCTATTTAAAGTCTTGATCTCTCCAATCCCACTTTTACCAAATTTACTATCAAGATCTAAAAACTCCTAATTGTTGGGTCGCCTTTTAACTAAAGTTGACTCATCTCCAGTCCCATTATTATTAAGATTAATATTGAAAAACAAAGACCTAATAGGGGACACATCAATAACTTTAAGATCTTCATCATTATTTTCATTGAAACTAGAAGAACACGCCTTTACAAAGCAATCTTTCTTAGCACGCAATCTAGCGGTTCTTTCCTTGCACTCATCAATGGAAATTCTCATTGCTTTGAGAGACTCATTGATATCATGCTTAGGAGAAGTAGATCTAAGTTTAAGAGAATCAACATCAAGCGAAAGTCTATCAACGTTCCTAGCCAAATCATCAACTTTGAGCAATTTTTCTTCAAGCAAAGCATTAAAATTCTTTTGAGAGATCATAAATTCTTTCACACTATTCTCAAAATCAGAGGGCATTAAAATTACCATAAGAATTATTGTATGAATTTCCATAATTATTAGAGGAATTACTAGGGAACGGTCTAGGATTAAAGTTTCCTCTATAAGCATTGTTTCCAAAACTATTCCTACCAAAAAAATTCACATCCATAGATTCATGATTATTCTCAATCAAAGTAGACAAAGGCATACCATTAGGATCAAGAGGGGCACTCTTAGTAGCAAACAACTTCATAAGTTCATCCATATTTCCACTCAAAACATTAGTTTCTTCTATATCATGCACTTTTTTACTAGTAGATCTTTCGGTGTGCCATTGAGAATAATTAGCCATAATATTATCAAGAAGTTTTGTAGCATCTCCTAAAGTAATTTCCATAAACGTGCCTCCCGCGGCCGAATCTAAAAGATTTCTAGAAGCAAAATTCAAACCGGCATAAATTTTTTGTATGATCATCCATAAATTCAAACCATGAGTAGGGCAATTGCGAATAATCAATTTCATTCGTTCCCAAGATTGGGCAACATGCTCATGATCAAGTTGTTTAAAATTCATAATATCGTTCCTAAGAGTGATGATCTTAGCGGGAGGAAAATATTTAGAGATAACAACATCTTTGCACTTGTTCCAAGAATCAATACTATTTTTAGGCAAAGACGAAAACCAAACTTTAGCACGATCTCTAAGTGGAAACGGAAATAACTTCATTTAACAATATCATTATCCGTATCTTTCTTCTTTTGCATCTCACACAAATCAACAAAGTTGTTTAGATGGGTAGCGGCATCTTCACTAGGAAGGCGGGCGAATTGATCTTTCATAACAAGATTCAACAAAGCAGTATTGATTTCACAAGACTCAACAACATTAAGAGGAGCAATCGGAGTACTAAGGAAATCATTATTATTGGTATTGGAGAAATCACACAATTTGGTATTATCTTGTGCCATGGCGACAAGTAATCCAACACACAAGCAAACAGAAAAAGGCAAGCGAAAAAGAGAGAGGAGATTGGGAAAGAGAGGGCAAATAAAACGGCAAGGGTGGAGTGGGGGAGAGGAAAACAAGAGGCAAATGGAAAATAATGTAAACCCGAGGGAGATGAGTTTGTGATGGGTACTTGGTATGTCTTGACTTGAGCGAAGACCTCCCCGGCAACGGCGCCAGAAATCCTTCTTGCTACGTCTTGAGCTTGCCTTGGTTTTCCTTGAAGAGGAAAGGGTGATGCAGCAATAGTAGCGCAAGTATTTCCCTCAGTTTTTGAGAACCAAGGTATCAATCCAGTAGGAGGCTCCTCAAAAGTCCCACGCACCTACACAAACAAACAAAGAACTCACAACCAACGCAATAAAGGGGTTGTCAATCCCTTCACGGCCACTTGCGAAAGTGAGATCTGATAGAGATAGTATGATAAGATAAATATATTTTTGGTATTTTATGATATAGATTGGAAAAGTAAAGATGCAAATAAAAGTAGATTGGAAGATTATATGATAAAAGATAGACCCGGGGCCATAGGTTTCACTAGTGGCTTCTCTCAAGATAGCATAAGTATTACGGTGGGTGAACAAATTACTGTCGAGCAATTGATAGAAAAGCGAATAATTATGAGATTGTCTAGGCATGATCATGTATATAGGCATCACGTCCGTGACAAGTAGACCGACTCCTGCCTGCATCTGCTACTATTACTCCACACATCGACCGCTATCCAGCATGCATCTAGAGTATTAAGTTCATAAGAACAGAGTAACGCATTAAGAAAGATGACATGATGTAGAGGGATAAACTCTAGCAATATGATATAAACCCCATATTTTTATCCTCGATGGCAACAATACAATATGTGTCTTGCTACCCCTATTGTCACTGGGTAAGGACACTGCAAGATTGAATCCAAAGCTAAGCACTTCTCCCATTGCAAGAAAGATCAATCTAGTAGGCCAAACCAAACTGATAATTCGAAGAGACTTGCAAAGATAACTCAATCATACATAAAAGAATTCAGAGGAGATTCAAATGTTTCTCATAGATAAACTTGATCATAAACCCACAATTCATCGGATCTCGACAAACACACTGCAAAAAGAGTTACATCGAATAGATCTCCAAGAAGATCGAGGAGAACATGGTATTGAGATCCAAAAAGAGAGAAGAAGTCATCTAGCTAATAACTATGGACTCGAAGGTCTGTGGTAAACTACTCACAACTCATCGGAGGGGCTATGGTGTTGATGTAGAAGCCCTCCGTGATCAATTCCCCCTCCGGCGGAGCGCCGGCGAAGGCTCCAAGATGGGATCTCGCGGATACAGAAGGTTACGGTGGTGGAAATTGATTTTCGGTGGCTCCCTGGATGTTTTCGGGGTACGTGGGTATATATAGGAGGAAGAAGTAGGTCGGTGGCCGCCCGAGGGGCCCATGAGATAGGGGGCGCACCCTCTAGGGGTGGGCGCGCCCTCCACCCTCGTGGTCGCCTCGGCTGCTTCTTGGCTTGCACTCCAAGTCCTCTGGATCACGTTCGTTCCAAAAATCACGCTCCCGAAGGTTTCATTCCATTTGGACTCCGTTTGATATTCCTTTTCTTCGAAATACTGAAATAGGCAAAAAAACAGCAATACGGGCTGGGCCTCCGGTTAGTAGGTTAGTCCCAAAAATGATATAAATTTGTAAAGTAAAGCCCATAAACATCCAAAAAGGGTAATATAATATCATGGAACAATAAAAATTATAGATACGTTGGAGACGTATCATTGCGCACCGAGAGCATATTGGCCTGTGTTCGAAATTCATGCTACCTTTTCATCCCCAATCTCCCACCCTTCCCCCACCTCTGGAATCTCGATTCCTACTCCAGTTCCCCCAAATCCCCCTCCTATACTTCATGTACTCAAGCGCACTATCATGTCGCCGGTCAATGCGATTCTCGGAGCCGGAGATCCTGAGGTCCGTCCTGCCTTCGGTCGCTGCGTGCAGTCACTCAACAGTGGCATGGCGGCGCTTGACGACCAGTTTGCCAGAAAAGTGCTGATGGTAACCATCAACGATGACCGGCCTCCCGTCTCGCCGGACGACCTTGTCAATGCTCTTGGCATTGCGCACGGCATCCAAATAAGTGACTTGCTCGTCGAAGTCTGTCCGCCACCGACTGATTTCTTTGTCAGGTTTCGGACAACTTTCGACTACAGTCGTGTGTTTGAATCTTCCCGGCATTTGTTCTGCGATGGCGCGCTAGTGAGCTTTGATCGATGGCACGCAGGATGGGGCTCAGTACCCTCTGAGCTTGAGTTTTTAACAAAGCTTACCTTCCACGGCCTTGGAGGTGAGCTCGTAAGTATGCTTGCTCCTCCAGACAGCTGGGCTCTGACAGTTATGGCATGGATGAAGAAGTCGTCCACCATACCGAAGGTGATTGGTGTTGAGATACCAGTGCAGGAACTGGGGTTGTACTATTCGTCGCCACCAAGGCCGCCGCAGAACACGAGAGGGATGTACCTGTATCGAGTGTTCGTGCATGTCAAAGAAGTGGTCAATCCATCAATCGAAGTCCTTCCGCCGCCGCTGGTGGCAGGGCCCGTCGATGACGTCCATTACAGGATTCCACGTCAGACTTTCCCCGTGTTGCTCGAAATGATGGATGGCACATGCCTACTCCATCGTGCGGTGGCTACTTCTTTGGGAGAAGAGGCAGGGTTGGCTTCCTGGATGTGCTCTAATTTGAGGTAACAACTGAATCTTGTCAGATACTAGTTAAATCCAAGCTATGGGTGTGAAGCACTGATGTGACAATACATTTGATTGTGACATGTTCTAATTTTGTGCTTGAACCTTTTTTAGAAAGGGTTGTACATCAACTTAATGTGCTACCAGAACTTATTGTGTTGTCTGTCTATTTTCTTTGCACAACATTCAAGATATTTCCCCGTCATTGATAAAGACGATGAACCGTTATGTACGAGTTCGTTGGTTTCAACATAGCCCTACCCATAGCGATCCACTGCTTCCATCCTGATTGTGCCGCCTGCGTGAAATTTTTGTATGCAAGATCAGTGTACTATGATGTTCTATATGATTGTGTAAACTATATAAGTTTTTACTGAGCATCAGCAATGCATATGGCTGAAAAATGTATTTACGAGCATCAACTGATGGGTCTCTCTCTCTCTCTCTCTCTCTCTCTCTCTCGCAACGCACAAGTGGGACCCGTTGAATTATTTCTTTGCTCGTGACAGCTTTTAATTAGGTTCCACTGTAATCTAATTTTTTTTCTTAAATTATTAATTGAGCTCAATGACTTTAAAAAGTTGTACAGAAGCCTTGTTTGGGCCTTTCCGGCGTCGCTGAATGTGGGCTGAGTAGTCATGTTAGGTTGTACTGTACTACACAGGCCTTTTTTTTTCAACATCAGCAATGCAACTAGGCCGACAATTGTACACAATATCCGGGTCAACTTGTTATACTCCACCCCGCTGGGCTACAAACTTTCCTAGGAGTTATGCATTAGGCTTAACAAGAAAATGGACTTTAAGAAATAATAAATGAGATGTAATTATAATAACTGGGCAGTAACTATAAAAAAAGTGCACCAAACGCGTAATTAGTTTCAAAAAATATATTATTTTTGGAATTTGAAAATTTTAATTTTATTACTTGTTGCAGGCGCAATATTTCGTTAGATTTTAACATAATACAACTTTATTTTAAAATTATATTTAACCTGACTAGAAATTTCGAATAAACATATTTCTGATCCCATCAAAATGTGGGAATTTTTTTTTGAATTCTGTTTTGAGCGGTTGGTTGAAATTATTAATCGTTGTCCTAGCTAGAAGTTGGGTTGTACTTTTAACAAACTGTAAATGGGTTGTAGTAAATTCCATTAGATTTAAAAAATGGGTTGTACATTCTTACAAGTCGCAAATGGGCTATATGTTCTCTGCCACACACTTGTGGTCCTTTTAAGTTGACGTGTCCCCTAAAAAACACTAAGTTGACGCGTATGCAAGGCTTTGTCAACAACACATGGTTCTAGAAGCTGTGGCCGTTGGATGTTCATCCAACGGATGTCGTGCTTCTTCTTCAATCTCGGATATTCTTGCTTCAGCTGCCCAAAAAATGATTCCTCCCCTTGACATCTGGGGCGCACCATTTCTTAGGCTGACCTGTGGGCCCACGAAGTTGACGCGTACCAAGGGCTTTGTCAACTTAGTCAATATAAACGATTCTAGCTGCAGTGACCGTACGATGTCCATCCAAAGGCCGTACTGCTTCTTCAACCTCTGGTCTTCTTGCACCAGCCGCCCAAAGCAGCATCGGTCGTGCCGCATGCTCCTCCCTCCCGTGGCCGGCTGTGATGCCAAGGAGGCCTCACCGCCCCGTACTACTCCCATCGCTGGCCAGACCATCCCTCTACTCACCCACAACCCCTGTTATTCTGCGGCGACGGCAGCCTCACACCACAGCCGAACCAGTGAACCCTCGTACTCCTCTCCGCGCGGGCTTCCACTGCTGCATCTACCCCGGCTCCGCGTCGTCCCCTTCCTAGGCCTCATCGTCGTTTACCGCCATGGTGCTCTCGGCGCGGCGTGGTCAACGTGGTCAACGACCGACTTCCATAGGAAGAGTACTGTACGTGGAAAGGCTAACAGCTGGGTCCACGACAGCCGCAAGGAAGTGCCTCCTTATTACGCGGAAAAAAATGATTCCTCCACCTGACAGCAGGGACCCACCGGACAGGCCACCGTATTTCGCGAAAAAAATGTTTCCCCCCTGACTGCTGGGACCCAGCAGGTACATCTTCGCACGGAAGGAAGTGCGTCCGGCAAAAAAAATGATTCCCCCCCCCTGACTGCTTGGACCCACCAGCTACATCTTCGCACACAAGGAAGGGCCTGATAGTCGAGACCCACCTGGTCGAAGCATACGTAGCATTCTGGTCGCGAACGTGTACGTACATACTAGTCGATGTAGAGGCGCACACGTGTTGTAGTAGAGGCGTGAACGTAGCATGTACACGTACGTACAGCGGCCAGTGTGCAAGAAATAAAATACGGCCACGTACATACATACGGGCGGGGTCTCGAACGCCTACTTGCGCATACGTATGGTCAGGGCTCGTGTACATGGCAGGGTCGAAACAAAGAAACAATGTCGTCGTCGTGTTCATGGGGAGCCAACCGGCTGGGTCGGAACGGAATGCATCGTCGTGTTCATTGGGAGGGCTTGGACGGAAGAGATGATGGAAACGAGGCCTGGCGTACCGCAGAATGGAGGAAACGACCTTGTGTTCGATCGGCCACATTCGAAACGGGATCCTGTTCATCAGGAGGGGTCTGGCGTACCGCAAAATGGAGGAAACAAACTTGTGTTGGACCTCCTATGGTCGAAACGGGATCCTGTTGATCAGGAGGGGTGTGGCATACCGCAAAACAGAGGAAACGGACTTTTGTTGGAGCGCTACGGTCGAAACAGGGGTCCTGTTCATCGGGAGGGGTGTGGCGTACCACAAAACGGGACTCCATGGGATACTGTTCATCTCCACCGTCAACCTCCTCCAGCCTCCACGGGATACTGTTCATCCACCGTCGACCTCCTTCAGCCTCCACCTATGACTGTTCATCCAACCTCCACCGCGCGCTACTCCACCGGCTACTGTGCAACCACCCCTCTCGACGGACTCCTGTTCAACCACCCCTCCATGGGCTACTGTCCATCCACCCCTCCACCTTCTACTGTTCATCCAACCCTCCACGGGGTCGTCCTGTTCATCCAGCCCTCCACGGGGTCCTGTTCATCCAATGCCAACCGGCTCGATCGATCGGGGTCCTATTCATCCAGAGGCAACACCACGGGGTCCTGTTCATCCACCCCCACCGGGAACTGTTCATCCACCCCCCCATCAACACTCACTGTTCATCCGGGGGCATCATCAATCGGCTTCAGTTAGCAGCAATAGTAAAGGAATCGCCGATCGCTCGGGTTCAGTAATGCGTAGCCTGCAGTGCAATCGCTTGGGTTCAGTTTAGGCGACGCCTCGCTCGGGTTCAGTTAGAGCCCAACGCCTCGCACCCACGCGCGTACGGTACGAGAGAAACGCGCATCGCTCGGCCCCTGACCACCCATCGTAAACCGGGAACTCCCCAATATTTTCCTCGCCCTCGCTTCTACCACGGTTTTTTCCGTCATGGACGGCCCAAGGAATGTCATGCAACTGCGTCTCCGGCCCGCCCAGGATGAAAAGCCCATTTTCTATCATGATTTTTTGTCATAGAAGTAGGAGCCCACCACATCTATGATGATACTGGGTTTTGTCACAATTATCATCATAGAAGTTTCATAAGTATGACAGGAAAACAAATCGTTCGGCCGAAAATGTCACGGATGTGTCTCTTTTTGTAGTGAGGGCGTAGGATCGGTCCGGACTTCCACAAAAGCCCCGCACATTTGTCTTCGGTTTGCAGGAGAAATTGGGTTCATGCCTCGCCGCGGACCAATACATGCCCGCGTTGGATGGCTTCTGTGGTACAGACAGTGCGGTCTGAACGATTGTAGAAGGTTTGCGTGTCTGACTTGGAGATGCCCTAAGAATCTCTTTGACACCTCGACCGGGATCAACACCTTTTCCTGAGTCAATTCCTTATGAATTTGCCATGCCCGCGACAGCACCATGAGAACTAGGACCGACTAAGTCTCATCAAGTTCATGTAAGGCCAACTCCAACGCAGGACCCCATCTGGTCCGCGTGTATCCGTTTTGACACAAACGGACAGACCACACGGTACAACACGCGGCCGCATCCAGAAATTATGTTCATTTCACGTCCGGCCTGCCACATTTCCGGAGCAAACTTGCTCCTGGTTTGTGTCCAAATGGACAACGAATGGACGCGCATGCGCCCGCTTCTCGTCCGCCTAGGGGACGCGTGGTGGCTGGCCACCTACCTCCCACCGCCCAAAATAAATGTGCATGCACGGCAGCCCTGCCTGTCAGCCTCCCAGCCACGTGAGGCCTCATCCTTTTTAATGTGGAAGCCGTGGACCGGCCAGTCCATACTTCCACTCTCGGCGACCCCTGACTGCTCGAAACCTGAGACAGCAAAACCCTAGCCACCGGCCACCGGAGATCCACCCCCTCTACTCAATCGTGTCCTCACCGTCGACATTAGGGTGGCATTAGATCCCTAGCCACAAGGGGAAGCACACCCATGAGGCTGGTTCCTCCTCCGACCGCCGTTGCATCCACTCCACCCCTCCACCCCCTCTTCCTCCTCCGTCGTTCTCCATCGTCCTGCCGGCGACCAACCCTTGTAACCGACGGTACGTGTAGACATATGCAAGCGCTACTGGGAGATGTGTATGCTGCTACTGTTGAGCGACGTCCACCTCCCTAACAACTGGCACTTGTCGGCGGATCGCATGCCCGTCCCGCCGGTCCCGGTCGATGGCCGATCCTGTTGCGAGGTGCTACCTCTTGATCTTGCGTTGGTTTTCCCTTGAAGAGGAAAGGGTGATGCAACAAAGTAGAGTAAGTCAGTGGCCCAGCCACGCTATAACTGTGTAGTCGCTTGACTACACAGGATTTTCGTACGACATCGACCCCCACATTTGCATACCACATTGTTGAACCAACAATATTTGGAATTTAACTACACATGCCCATCTATACTCATATTCTCTGCGTGTAACAATTAGTTGGGCCACTACTGGGCCAAATAGCAAGAAGAAAGTCCAAAATCCCTAAACTGATCGCACTGTATCGGTTGATCCCCAAATTACGTGATCTCGTTGACTCCTTCACGCATGCCTCTCCAATGACCGTGGACGGCCACCGTAGCGCATCGTCTTCAGACTTCCCATTTCGGCGCCAGTGATCTTTTGTAGGACTCTAGCGTGAGACATGAGGAACGACCACCATGGGCTGTCAGGCGAGCTTCGAGCGGCACACCCGCGGCTGCACACGAATTCTCTGTCTAAACCTCTGAATCAATTGATCAATACTACTGTACTAGTCTGCACTATGTATCTGATCCAACACAAGGTAAGGCCCTCCACTTCTCTAATTCTACTTGTTTCCTTTATGTGAAAGAATTGCTATACACTTCATTATTTTCTGCTTTTTCTCTCACTAGCAATATTAGGATTTATGACGTAGGAGAATATTTCTTGTACCATTGTCTCATAAATTATGTTGAAATCGATGTATTCATGTGTATTAGTACTGATGCTATTTTGCATACATATCATAGTATGCATGATCCGAAAGCACTACTGCCATGATATGTTGGGTTGTAATAAAGTATGATGTTTTTTATTCTTGTTTATGATTAAAAAATTATTACTAGTAAAGCTTGACATCACAAGGTTTTGATCCTGGCACCGCCACTGCAGTAAGTATTTCTCTTAGTTTTTGAGAACCAAGGTATCAATCTAGTAGGAGACAAAGCGCAAGCCACCAAATACCTGCACAAACAACACCAACTTGCACCCAACGCGATAAAGGGTTGTCAATCCCTTCACGGTTATTTGCAAAGTGAGATCTGGTAGAGATGGATAAATGGTAAAGTAATATTTTTGGTATTTTTGGTTTATGGAACGGAAAGTAAAAGATTGCAAAATAAAGGAACGGCGATAGAAATTGGCAAGTTGACTGAAAACTAATAAAATGTAGAATAGACCCGGGGGCCATAGGTTTCACTAGAGGCTTCTCTCAAGATAGAAAGTATTACGGTGGGTGAACAAATTACTGCCGAGCAATTGATAGAAAGCGCAAAGTTATGACGATATCTAAGGCAATGATCATGAATATAGGCATCACGTTCGTGTCAAGTAAACCGAAACGATTCTGCATCTACTACTATTACTCCACACATCGACCGCTATCCAACATGTGATAACCCACAAGTGTAGGGGATCGCAACAACTTTCGAGGGTAAAGTATTCAACCCAAATTTATTGATTCGACACAAGGGGAGCCAAAGAATATTATTGAGTATTAGCAGTTGAGTTGTCAATTCAACCACACCTGGATAACTTAGTATCTGCAGCAAAGTATTTAGTAGCAAAGTAGTATGATAGTAAAGGTAAGATAGCAAAAGTAATGTTTTTGGGTTTTGTAGTGATTGTAACAATAGCACCAGAAAAGTAAATAAGTGAAGAACAATATGTGAAATGCTCATAGGCAATGGATCAGTGATGGATAATTATGTCGGTTGTAATTCCTCATGTAATAGCTATAACATAGGGTGATATAGAACTAGCTCTAGTTCATCAATGTAATGTAGGCATGTATTTCGAATATAGTCATACGTGCTTATGTAAAAGAACTTGCATGCCATCTTTTGTCCTACCCTCCCGTGGCAGCGGGGTCCTAGCGGAAACTAAGGGATATTAAGGCCTCCTTTTAATAGAGAACCGGAACAAAGCATTAACACGTAGTGAATACATGAACTCCTCAAACTACGGTCATCACCGAGAAGTATCCCGAGTATTGTCACTTCGGGGTTGTCGGATCATAACACATAATAAGTGACTATAGACTTGCAAGATAGGATCAAGAACACACATATATTCATGAAAACGTAATAGGTTCATATCTGAAATCATGGCACTCGGGCCCTAGTGACAAGTGTTAAGCATAGCAAAGTCATAGTAACATCAATCTCAGAACATAGTGGATACTAGGGATCAAACCCTAACAAAACTAACTTGATTACATGGTAAATCTCATCCAGCCCATCACCGTCCAGCAAACCTATGATGGAATTACTCACGCACGGCGGTGAGAATCATGAAATTGGTGATGGAGGATGGTTGATGATGACGATGGCGATGAATCCCCCTCTCCGGAGCCCCGAACGGACTCCAGATCAGCCCTCCCGAGAGAGATTACGGCTTGGCGGCGGCTCCGTATCGTAAAACGTGATGAAACTTTCTCTCTCATTTTTTTTCTCCGTGAGACGGAATATATGGAGTTGGAGTTGAGGTCGGCGGAGCCTCAGGGGGCCCACGAGACGGGAGGGGTGGGCGCGCCCCCCACCCTCGTGGACAGGGTGTGGGCCCCCTGGTCTTGATTCTTTCGCTAGTATTTTTTATATTTTCCAAAAAGTGCCTCCGTGGATTTTCAGGACATTCCGAGAACTTTTGTTTTCTACACATAAAACAACATCATGATAGTCCTACTGAAAACAGCGTCAGTCCGGGTTAGTTTCATTCAAATCATGCAAGTTAGAGTCCAAAACAAGGGCAAAAGTGTTTGGAAAAGTAGATACGTTGGAGACGTATCAGCATGCATCTAGAGTATTAAGTTCATAAAGAACAGAGTAACGCATTAAGCAAGATGACATGATGTAGAGGAATTAACTCAAGCAATATGACAAAAACCCCAACTTTTTATCCTCGATGGCAATAATACAATACATGCCTTGCTGCCCTGCTCTCACTGGGAAAGGACACCGCAAGATTGAATCCAAAGCTAAGCACTTCTCCCATTGCAAGAAAAATCAATCTAGTTGGTCAAACCAAATCAATAGTTCGAAGAGACTTGCAAAGATATCAAATCATGCATATAAGAATTCAGAGAAGATTCAAATATATTCAAAGATAAGCTGATCATAAATCCACAATTCATCAGATCTCGGCAAACACACCGCAAAAGAGTATTACATAGAATAGATCTCCAAGAACAACGAGGAGAACTTTGTATTGAGAATCAAAGAGAGAGAAGAAGCCATCTAGTTTACAATGTTGTTCTGTGGTAAACTACTCACACTTCATCGGAGAGGCAATGGTGTTGATGTAGAAGCCCTCCGTGATAGAATCCCCCTCCAACAGGACGCCGGAAAAGGCCCCAAGATGGGATCTCACGGGTACAGAAGGTTGCAGCGGTGGAAAAGTAGTTTCGTGGCTCCAATGGAAGTTTTTAGGGTATTTGAGTATATATAGGAGGAAGATCTAGGTCAGGGGGGCACCGAGGGGCCCACAAGGTCGGGGGACGCGCCTTAGACCCCTGGGCGTGCCCTCCACCCTTGTGGCCACCTCGTGGCTCTTCTGACTTGCACTCCAAGTCTCCCGGGTGTCTTCTGGTCCAAGAAAAATCATCGCGAAAGTTTTATTCCATTTGGACTCCGTTTGGTATTCCTTTTCTGCGAAACTCAAAAGCAAGGAAAAACAGGAACTGGCACTGGGCTCTAGGATAACAGGTTAGTCCCAAAAATCATATAAAATAGCATATTAATGCATATAAAACATCCAAAACAGATAACATAATAGGATGGAACAATCAAAATTATAGATACGTTGGAGACGTATCACGAGGAGACCAGCGCCGCCGCGTCCTCCTGCCCCCGACCTCCTTGACGACGCCAGGTACGCGTTCAACTCGCCGCTGTGGGACGCTTGGTTCCATGATGAGCACGACCTGCGGCAGCAGTCGTACTTCGTTGTTCGTGGTCCAATCGTGCCACGGGCGCGCGGTCATGCGCGCATCCGCGGGCTCACCCCGACGCCGTCCCCGTCCCCGCCACTGCTACCTCCCATGGCCGCCGAGGAGGAGGAGCCCGTGTGGCGGGTTATGGAGCAGTCCCTCCACGACCATGACGAGACCCATTGGCACGGGCTCGAGGTGATGATGGCCCTCTCTGTCGCGGGTGACGTTGCCATCCCCCCGGAGCTGCAGGAGGCCACCGTCGTCAAGAAGGAGGTGGTTGTCAAGGAGGAGGAGGAGGCCATCGTCGTCGAGCCGCCCTTCGCGGCAATGGTGTGGAAGACGTGGTCCTGGATGGACACGATACCCTGCATGCCAGAGTTCGTCTCTGTGTCGCCCTCGTGGGTGTGTGCCGAGGCGTGGTCGCCATCCCTGCCATGGAAAGAGGTCGTTCAGGCGCCTCCAGCCATGCAGCCACCGGAGGGGCCGTCTGCCCACCTCTGTCAGCCAACCGCCGTACATCGACCTCGCAGGGGACGACGAGGAGGAGGATGGCGGCGCCTGAAGACGGCGAGGGCATCGACGATGGCCACGGCGGCGGCGGCGGCTAGTTTTTTTAATGTTCTTTAAGTTTTAAGTTAAGTTTAATGTGCGGATCGAGACTTGTTTAAACGGTTTAAATAAATTAGAACTGTTTAATTAAGTTTATTTCTATGTTTTTAAATGTGTGGCCGGTCTTTTTTTTTTTCATGTCAGGCTGGACAAAATGTGAAGCGGCTGCGCGTTGGGTGCACCGACCAGCGGACTGGCCAAACCGGACACGAGCCTCCATTTTACTGCCTCAAATGGACAAAATTAGGATAAAACGAACGTTCATTTGAGGTGGAGAGTAACAACAGCCAATCCGGTTCTCGTTTACTTGGTACATCCTCTGGTGGCAGGTTCCACATCCCACGCATAGCACTCCACAAGTTCCTAGCATGGGGGCAGCCAATAAGCGCATGATGTACAGTTCCCTCTTCCTGCCCACAGATGGTACACACTCCATCAGCTTACACATGGGTTCTCTTTTTATTACCGAGAGTAGGGGGGAAATATCAAGTACTCCCATCTTTGGGTGCTCTCCATGCTCTAACTTCAAATAAATCAATTTAAGAAAAAATCTAGAAAAAAATATGAATGTTTACAAGGAATGTGACTACAACTTCTAAAAATTTCAGGTCCAAACTCTAAATGCACATTGAGAAACAAAAATATGAAATCTAGCATAAATAGTGTCATAAAAAAACAAAAGCAACATTTGACACTATTCATATCTGAATTTGTCTTTTTTTTTGTTTCTCAATGTACATTTCGAGTCCGGGCCTGAAATTTTTAGGGGATGTAGTCACATTCCTTGCGAATATTCAGAATTCTTTTCAGAATTTTTGAAACACTTAAAATTGATGTTTTAGACTTGGAGCATAGGGAGTAGCTAGTGATATTTCCCCACGAGAGTAGCTAGTGCTTCTCTCGTAACTTTCACTCGAGCACACAAACTTTGGGTGGGGCCCCATAGTTGCATAAGAGCATCTCTAGCAGACCCTTTATAAGGCTAGTCCTTATCAGGGGTTTACGGTTCGTGTTGGAGGTGATATAAGGAGTGATTTTGTTTGCGGCCGACCAGAAACTGTATATAAAAAAATGAAATTTTGAAAAAATGTTTCGCGCGAGAAATAACGAGAAACACTAGAGATGATCATTCATACATACATATAATAGGGATGATCATTCATACAAATAAATAGTTCATCGCCAGCGAAAAGCGCGTCGGCCTACCCTAATCCTAAACTGGCCAAAATAGGGCTCACGGGTGAACCCTGCGGGTGCAGCGGCGACACTGCGGCGGTGGCGGCGATCACTCGTCGTCGGTGTCGGAGGTGAGGTTGGCGTACTTGGCGTCCTGCGCTTCGGCTTCGCGGCGCCATGCCTCCTCCTTCTCCTCGAACTTACGTGCCCTGGGGAGGCCCTGCTCGAACAGGACGTCGTAGAGCTCCTCCTCCTGGCGCCAGCGCTGCGCCACCTCCTCCTTCTCCTCCCACGCACTGTGCGTGAGGATGACGGCCTCCATGGCATCCGCCTCCGCCGGGGGGAGGGAATCCTACGGCTTGATCACGCCACCGCCCCGACGCTCCGGCTCCGCCTCGAGCTCCATCTTCACCGCGTGGATCGGCGGGTGCTCCTCCGGCTCCCTTTTCACCGGGGTGAGCGGCGTATGGGAGCTCGAGGCACTGACGCAGGAGCTGCCTGCGACAGAGGAGCCGAAGGACAGCCCGCGGCGGAGGAGCGCTTGCCAGCGGTTGTACTCCTCCGTCTCACGGCGGAGGAGTAACGGCGGCGGCGAGAGCCCTTGGTTTGTGTACCTACGGGCAGCCCTTTTCCTCGGGCCATCCGTGGGGATGCACCGCCTCCTCTCGGGGTCGTCGCCACTGCCGGCGCCGCGGCCCGCCGACCACATTCCGCGCCACATCGAGGGGGATTGAGGTTGCCAACGGCGATAAATTGAGAGGGGGATTTGGGAATTGCGGCGGCGCGTGGACAGTGTTCCCCCCGTATTCCAGCCGCAAACTCTTAGATATATTGCGTGGGGAGGGGCCGGTTTACAGGCCAGCGTAAAAACATTTACGAGCCGAGCGACTATAAGGGGGCTCTGGTCTGGTCCAAAAAATGGGTCAAATCCGTATAGTCACCGGATTTTTACAGGCCGCCCCGTTTTAAGGAGTCTGTTAGAGATGCTCTAACATTTGTTAGAGATGCCCTAACATTTTCCACGCATCACAGCACGCCACCGTCCCCTGTCGAGGCATTGTCTCCTCTCTTGCCAAAATGTAATTAAGCAGACTTCTCCGAACATTGACCATATTTGTCCGGTTGCCAAGCAATAGAGTGAGCCTCCCCCCGGCGAGAGCTTTTTATTTCCAGAATCTCTGTGACGTCTATCAGATAGAAGTATTGCCTGATGAGTGAAATGTTCTAGGAACCATCAATGTTGAGGAAGTCAGAGTCAGGTACCCATTTCAGTCTAGACCTTCGCTTGGGGGTGGTGGGTCGAAAGGGAGGCCCTCTCAGCAATTTTAACCCAATTCTACCGAAAAATTCATGCACTTGCAATTCAAAAGTTTACTGTATTCACTAAATGCATAGAAATACACTTGGTGCATATAAAAGAAAATGCGAGGAGAAAAAAATGGAAAAAAGAAAATATTGTAGGCAAGAACAAAGCATAAAGGGAAAAACGATATCAAATAATATGCACACGGAAAGAAATAAGAGAAAGGAGAAGGGAAAACAAAAATAAGTGTTTGCCGAGTGCAGAAAAAAGTTGCTCCGCAAAGAATTCTTTGACGAGTGCAAAAAAAAAACTTGACAAATAAAAGTTTCCCAAGTGCTGGAAAAAGCACTCGGTGAAGAACAGTTTGCCAAATGCAAAAATAAATACTCGAGAAAGGTCATATTTCCGGGGTCCTTCCCTTTTTGAAAAAAAAAGAAAAAAAGGTAATATTTACTTAGTACCGATGAAATGCACTAGGCAAAGTTTAGCATTCCAGTAACCCGCGGTCGGCTATTTTATTTGGCGAAAACTTTTGTTTGTTGAGGGTTCACTCCCCATCGACACTTTGTGTTATCAGTTTCATTTTGAATGAAATTTAATTGGAAGCTCTCCTCCTTAACTCGAAAAAAAACATGTATCATTTGAACATACAAACCTCACCTGCTCAATGCAATTTCTCAAGTAGTGTTGCTCGATTTGCACATATTTCACCGGATATTGTCTTTGGAGGCCGAGCTCCATGGAGCTCGGTTTTGAAAAATTTAAATTTTGTCGAATTTCATATTTTCTACATTTCAAAAAAATCTAAGAAAAACACACATATACATGAAGGCATAACACACATGTGTGTAAATTTTCAGGGCAAACTAAGTTGAAATGAGGGTTGTGCAAAAAAGACAAATTTAGGGCTTTTTAACACATGATACATTCATCCTCCCAGGCCATGAATTTGTCTTTTTGTACAGGTCACATTTCAATGTTTTTCATTCTAAAATTTTACACACATAGACATAATATACTTGTTTACTTGCACAATTTTTTTCAGATTTTTTTGAAACCGAAAAGTTTGAATTTTGATTTGTTTCCAAAAAAGGCCTCAATGGCTCCCAGGAGCCAAACGTCCGCTCTCGTATTTCACAGCCTATTTGCTAAGGTATTCATAGTCAGGATTTTAAAAGTTTGGTCGAGCCACGGATCACGCGTTTTTTCTTTTTGGCTTTTCCCCAGAAGAAGCCATAAAGAGAAACAAAAAACACATAGGTAGACAGATGGCGAGGAATCACGCATGTGTCAACAATTGAGCATATATGCATGTTGCGGTTGGTACGTACCATACGTGCTTGTACCTTGCGGACCAGCTGATGATTTGGTAGCCTGACAACACTAATTTAATTTGGAATCAGGGATAGGTACATAAATATTTAATTTGAGACACGCATGTTCCTACTAGTCGACTCCATTGTGATCGGATTCTTCAGCGCACTAATTAAATTGTGGGTGGTTCACTGATTCACTCATAGAAACACAGTTCGTAAGCGCAAGAGAAGATCATAGTACATATATTTACATGTGGCCGGATTCACTTTCAATACACAACATGTACGCACAACTGGGCCTAAAATGGAACATGTACACTGCATGACGTTAGTGATCGAATTATAGTACGTTAGATACATCATCGTCTCTCTGCGCGAGTGATGCTTCCTCGAGAGACATTTGGTAGAGGTGTTCTGCCATGAGCCACAGGATGGTCGTTAGCTCGCCGCCACTGTTGAGCTTCTTGGCATGGGACTCCCTGCTGCACTTGTTGCCCGCGTAGACGAGAATGTCCGTCCACACCTCAAGCACAAGGTCCAACGAGTCAGCCGTGCCGTCGACTCTCTCCTTCTCTAGCAGCCGTTTGGCAAGTCGAGCTACGTAAGTGAGACGAGGAGCATCATGGCTGAACCTTCGGCTCTCATACTCATCATACAGTCTGTTGGCAAGATCACGTCTCTCGGAGGCCCTGGAAGTGCCGGAAGCCGGGCCATCACGCACGCGGAACAGATTCTTGATCATACCTCTGCGTTGGCGGTTTGAGTGCTCAGGATCATCTGTCAGCCGCATGCTGACCAGATTCTCGCAGGTACGTTGGTACAACCTGTTTTGGGGTTGGCCTGGCAGCATGTAGGGGCGATCCACCATGAGGAACATCATGTAGTCGGACAGCATCACGATGGCCTCCACGCGTGGGGCCGCGTCCTCGGCCTTGGCTCTCTCGCTCTTGGCCAGGAAGATGTCGGTGGCGATGTGCCAGATGATGATGCCCTCTTGAAACTCGACACCCAGGGAGTCTTTCAGAATGCCTTCGTACAGCCCTCGACGGTCCAGCGGCTCTTCGCCCCACTTCTTCCTGAGCATGCCCAGGGAGTTGAGCGTCCCGTGTCTGTACAGCCGCCCCATGTGTAGGGAGATGTGTTTCTTGACTGAAACCGAGATCTTGACGGTCCCTGAGTAGTGCTTCCTGTCCCACCACCCGTTGGGTCCCAGCGTCCTGGCCAGCCTGCCGAGCAGCGGGCTGGTGAGCAGTGTGTCGGCGGGGCGCGTGCACAAGTGCAGCATGTTGTACTGCCCGATGATGTATGACCACCTCCTCGATCTGTACCTGCTGCTACCACCAGGAAATACCCCCTTGACAAGATGGTGAAGGGACACAACCCTACGCCGGAGACTGTCCCATCTCCCGTTGCACAGGGCCACGTACCGGAGCCATCGCCACCTGGTGGAGCTCAGGAACGCAAACGTCCAAGACGATCCTAGCGCGTTCACGAGCGAGGTCGTCTCCATGAACAAGGCGCCACCCAGCAGGACGTAGGTGATGGCCACGTCGGCTCCGATGTGGCCGTCCTTGGGGGTGAGCTGGAACAGCACCAGCGAGGCGGCAATGGTGAGCGGCGAGACGACACGGACAAGATAGCCGGCAGTGGTGTGGGCCACGGCCGCCTTGGTGTAGAGTACGTCGTACATGAGGGAGAGCTCGATCTCCATCAGCGCCCATAGCTCCACTTTGCGCATCATCTTGGTGGTGTACTCTTCCTGCCCCTCCACGGAGTCCTTCTCGATCACGGAAGAATCGACAATGGCACGCTTGCAGACGTGGAACAGCGAGTGGGCTCGTCGCACGAGGAATTCCTCGTCCGATGCTTCGTCCTGACGGTGGGAATGTTTATGGATGGCGGGCGGCTGCGTCTTGACCGACGCGCCGATGCTTTCCAGGGTGCCACACTTGAGCGCCCACGTCCTCTCCCCGTACTTGACAAATCCAACGGCGAACATCAAGCCGGAGGCAAGCCGGAGCAGCTTCCCGCTGCTACCTCCATCGATGTTCTTGTGAATGACGTAGGCTGCTCCGAGGACCTGCACGACGAGGATTTGAAGGTGACGAAGCCAGAGCTGGTTGTCCTGGAGGGCATAGGCGGTGATGTTGTCCGGGCCGCCGAGGTGCAGCAGCAGGAACGGCGCCCAGAACGCGACGAGCTGATGCTCTCGCACGCTGCTGCTGAACGACAGGTGGCCGACGGCGTACACGGCCGTGGAGTCGGCCATGAGGTATGCTAGCCACAGGAGGAGCCTCCGCACGGGGAAGGCTTCGCGCCGGCGGATCCCGGCGAAGACGAAGAGGACGACCTGGAGCCCGAGGCTGAGGAGGACCAGGATCTGCATCGAACGGTGGTTCCAGAGCTCCAGCGGCCCTCCACCAGCCATGTTAATTGCTCCTCGTTTGTTTGCACCGACTGGAATGGACGAGTTTTCGCGGTTTAGCTTCAGACCCAAACTAAAAGTCTCCCGTAAACACATGAATTTCAAGCACATGTAAAACTGACTCATCTAAAACTGAAAACATGCTTCATACGTACTCCTACCAGTTCACAAGTAATGCCGTACATAGTGACATACCGCCCGGGCGGGAGTAATGTTGCAGCTTGCAGGCCTGAAAGGAGCCGATCTTGTCACCGAGAGATGAGCAGGCGGCGGCAGCCCAGCGGCGAAGCAGGAAACAAACGGCGGTAAAATGGAAGCTACCTGGATCTGCTTCTTAAGAAAGGGATAAGGAAGCTAACTGGTTCGTACTTATAGATGTAAATGGATATGCTATCAGAAGTTCAGAACTAAGTGCTAGGCTGGCAGGCTCTTGTACTAGGAGTAGATTAGATTACTGTTGCATTTCCAAGTTAAGATTAGATAATGTTAGCTTCTATTCCCTCCGTTCCTAAATATTTGTCTTTCTAGACATTCAAATGGACTACAATATACGGATGTATGTAGACATATTTTAGAATGTAGATTCACTCATTTTACTTCGCATGTAGTCACTTGTTGAAATATCTAGAAAGACAAAAATTTAGGAACGGAGGGAGTACAAAACAAAAAAAAAACGGCGGTAAAGTGCACGGAGGTGCAGTGGATGCCAAATCGATCGGAAGCTACCAGCTGGATCTGCTTCTTAGGAAATTAAGGGATAAGGATGCTTCCTGGTTCTTATATAGATGTAAAATGGATATGCAATCAGAAGTTCAGAACTACGTAAGTGCTAGGCTGGCAGGCTCCAATATACTAGGGTACACTTGTAGATTAGATTACAGTTGCATTTCCAAGTTAAGATTAGATAAAGTAAGCTTCTACAAAAAATATATTAAAAAATGTTCTTCATTCAAACTTAACTGAAGTTTCTATTTTGTCCTAAATCAAACTTGCCTAAAAAAATTCCTAAATTCTTTAGAGTGCACGCGCACTATCTGGAGGGAACGAGCGGCCGAACCAGAGCTGCTCAATCTCGTCCCGATCGACGGCGGGGGTGTCCAGGTGTCCCCTGGTCGGGTGGTGGAGCCGCGCCGCTCTGACCCGAGCGTGGACCGGTCACCTGGTCCGATTGCGCCGCGCCGCGCGAGATAAACCTCCCGTGGGACCCACATGTCATAGAGGATTAGTCAGTTCCCCAGCGTATTAGCCGTCGTGCGTAGTGGGCAGCGGTCTCGAATTTCGTGCCATTACCCCGTCCATCCCCCACCTATCGCGGTCCATTCCTCCTCTTTCCCTCTTGCTTTCGCCGTTGGTTGGTGCTCGGAGGCGGTTCCAAATCCGCCGGGTTGTGGTTGACAGCGGGGCGCGCTGCGAGGGTTGTCGTCCGCGGCGGCACATGTACTGCTCGTACACGCGCTCCCTGTTCTTCGTCCCTGCTTGTTTCTCCACTCGCCCGCCCTCCTTTTTTCTGGTGAGGTCGTACGGTTTCCGGTGAGGTCGCGGTCGTTGTCAGGGACACTACTAGGGAAAAGCCTATACACAGAATCTTAGCAGCAGCGCGGCTCAAAAAGGAGCGCTGCTGCTAACTAGTAGTAGCGCGTGTGCGGGAAACTCGCTGCTGATAAGTTTTTAGCAGTAGCGCGCTCGGCGTAAAACGCGCTGCTACAAATATCGACCGACGGTGTTCACCTAACTCTATTTAGCAGTAGCGCGGTCGCGCGAACCGCGCTACTGCTAAGGATGTAGTAGTAGCGCGCTTTTTCTGAGATCGCTGCTGCTAAATTTCAAATTGCCACACTTTTTTGTCCCAGTTAGCAGTAGCGCCGTATCCCAAAGCACGCTGCTGCTAATTCCTTAGCAGCAACGCGTTTTAGATCCCGCGCTACTGCTAACCCGCACCAACCCACCACCTTTCCCCACCCGTCCCTCCCCTCCCCCTCCTCTCTTTCCCTTCCCCCTACCTCCCCCTCCCCCTCCTCTCTTCCCTTCCCCCTGCCTCCCCCACATGCTCCCACTCTCACTCTTCTTCTTCCTCAATACTTCTCCCCCATTACTCTCTCTCTTCTATCCACCTTTCTCTCTTTTCATTACTCCTACCTAACTACACCACCTCCATTAATGCATCTCTTTCTCTTTTTCCTTCCCCCTCCACTAGTTGAAGTTGTCTCCTCCCAAATTAGGTAGCTAGGTAGATGTAGGATTTAGTTAAGTGAACTATTTTCCCCCTAACTAGATCTATCTTTGTCAAGAAGAGCTTTGTGCACTTTTGATCTCCCTACAACATCATCTCCACCGTGTGCGCGATCTCGATCGAGATAGAGGTGATGAAAATTTCATGCTTTTGCAAAATGGAAATATGTTTATGTGTGTGTGATATGTTTGTGGAAATTGTGTGTGTGGCATGAGTTGACGCCAAATTGTGCTTTTGAGTTGCCTATGTTTTGCCGAAATGTCGATTTATTTCCGTTTCGGCGAATTCCGGGCAAACTCTAGATCCATATATGTCCTATTTTTAGGGAAGGTCATGCCAAAAAAATTTATGACTTTGATGCATGCATGCATTTTTATAATCAATTTGTTTATTATTACCGTGCAGAGTTGGCGATGGTCAGTGGAATGATGGTGGACAGGTGGTTGCGGTTGGCGGTGCACGACATGAAAGAAAATAACCGGACAGAGGTTTTATGTCCGTGTCGAAAATGCAAAGCAATAGTTTGGCTCGACCCCCATGACGATGGTCGTGTCGAAGCGCACCTGCTCATGACTGGTTTCATGGATGGCTATACTCGGTGGATAATTGAAGATGAGGATGACGATGTTGAGGATGCCGACGGGGCAGGCAATGATGACACGGGGCAAGACGAAGAGATGATCGATAATGGCGGCGGGGAAGAGGCCGGACATGGCGGCGGAGAAGGGGCCGGACATGGCGGAGGAGAAGGGGCCGGACATGGCGGCGGAGAGAACGACATGGACTCCACGCAGCAGAGTTCGTCGGTACTAAGTTCAATTGTGCGGGACCCTCATGTTCAAGCATTGCTTTGCAAGGAGACGAGTACTGAGAGAGCTGCTTCTAGAGAGGAGGCAAAGCTGGAGCAACTGGTGGTAGACTCGAACACTCCATTGTATGATGGTTGCAATCCTGAGGTGACCCGCTTGAGTTTCACGCTCCAACTCCTGAAGACGAACGCTAAAAACAAATGGACCAACACTAGCCTCGATGAGCATCTCAAGTACCTAAAGGATGTTCTTCCCGCGGGTAATCTGTGTCCTACTAGTGTTGATGAGGCCAAGAAGATCGTGTGCCCTCTTGATCTGCCACACGTTAGATACCATGCATGCATCAACGATTGCATAATTTATCGGAAGGAGCACGCGGAAAAAACAAGTTGTCCGGTGTGAAATGCTTCTCGATACAAGAAGGCTGTGAAGAAATGTCCCCAGAAAGTTGTATGGTACTTACCGATCACTCCCCGTCTCCAGAGGTATTTTGTAGATCCCAAGGAAGCTAAGCTAATGCGCTGGCACGCAGAGAGGAAGAAGCTCGACGATGGAGATGATCCGAAGCTGAGACACCTGAAGGATGGAAGCCAGTGGAGAGCGTTGAACAGCTTCTATCGGTATTTTGAATGTGATGCAAGGAACATCGTGCTTGGCGCGTGTACCGATGGTATGAATCCGTTTGGCAACCAGAACACCAACCATAGCACATGGCCCGTGTTTGTATGGATGTACAACCTCCCCCCCTAGTTGTGCATGAAATCGAAGTACATTCACATGAGCATGCTTATTCAAGGGCCGAAACAACCAGGAAATAATATTAATTTGTATCTGGGGCTACTTCAAGAGGAGTTAGACACGTTATGGAAAACACCGGCCAAGACATGGGACGCCAGCAAAGGTGAGTATTTCAACATGAGAGCCGCGCTGATCACGACAGTGCAGAACTATCTCGGTTACGGATATGTGGCAGGCCAGGTGTGCCATGGATATTGCGGATGCACGCGGTGCATGGATGATACGACGTCTCAGCAGCTAACGTCAAGGAAAGATGGCGGGTATGGGAAAATCGTGTACATGGGGCATCGAAGATGGCTTGAACACGACGACCCGTGGAGAAACCGTGGAGATCTATTCAATGGTCACGCTGAGCATCGAGGACCTCCACGTAAGCGGAGCGGTGCCGAAATCGATGAGCTGTTGAAAAACTGGAAGGAGTGCCCCGCGCCGGGAAAGACGATGAGAAAGGCGCCGGAGCCGCTGCTGAAGGTATGGAAGATGAGGTCTGTGTTCTGGGACTTGGAGTACTGGCACAAACTCGATACACCTCATTGCCTTGATCAAATGCATATATGTAAGAATGTCCTTGAGAGCTTGCTCGCAACACTGATGAACATGCCGGATAAGACCAAGGATGGGCCGAAGGCAAGAAAAGACTTGCAAGATTTGAAAATCAGGGAAGATCTGCACATGCCGCCCCGTAAAATGCCAGACGAGACAGAGATGGAGACAGAGGCACGGGAGAAGAAGGGCAAGAAAATAAAGAAAGAGGATTATTGCCCCCCTTCTTGCTTCACCTTAAGTCAGGCTGAGATCAATCAATTCTTTAAGTGCCTTACCGGAGTCAAAGTTAGTTCCGGTTACTGTGGCAAGATAAGCAGATATCTAGACACGGACAAGAAAAGGTTCAGCGGGATGAAGTCTCATGATGTGTAATATATATGTTCCTATTTTGCATACATATTTAACCGTCAAATGATGCAATATATATCGCCCTCCCTTTGTTCACTGCCCTCGGGAAATAAAAGTGGGATAAAATAAAGGAAAATAAAAAGGAAAACTGGCAGTAGCGATGGTAGTAGCAGCGCATTTTGCATAAACCGCTGCAGCTACTGAAGTTAGTAGTAGCGAATTTTGCCTAAACCGCTACAGCTACTGAAGTTAGTAGCAGCGCGTTTTGACCTAATGCGCTACTGCTACGTCCACTTAACCCAAAATTCTCACTCGCCCTGCTTCATCCCGCCTTTTCCCCCCAAATCCCCACTCTCTCTTCCCCCGTCGCACCGCCGCGCCCGACCCGGCCCCGGCGGTCGCCCCCGACTCCAGCGCTGGCACTAGCCCCCGACCCCGGCGCTCGCCCCCGACCCGGCCCTCGACCCCGACCCCGGCGCCGGCGCTAGCCCCCGACTCCGGCGCCGGCGCTCGCCCCCGACCCGTCGGCCCTCGCCTCCCTCCTCTCCCCTCCCAGCCGTCGTCGGGCCTGCCTCCTCGCCCCTGCACCCTCTGTAAACCCCCCTCTCTCTGCTAGGGTTCTTCGGTTATGTTAATTAGGTTATCTATTTAGTTATGAATTTAGCTAGGTTTCAAGATTAGCTGAATTTATATGCAAATTTGAACTGGGCATGTGATATGTGCATATGTCATGTTTTGGACATGTCATGTTTGGAAAATGATCCGAGTGGCCTATGTTACGCCGGAATGTTGATTCATTTCCGTTCCGGTGAATTTCAAGCGCTCGATATGTCCATTGTTTAGCAAAGGTCATGCCGAAATTTCCCGTGAATAAAGGCATGATTTGTGCTACATAGTTGGCATATCGAGTGCTGGCACATAGATTTCTTTTTATGTCATTTCTCATTTATTCATACTTTTAGAAATAAATGAGGACACTTAATCATAGGAAACATGTCGAACAACGAAGAAACTGGGCCTTTTGACCAAGATGCAGATGAGATGGATTATGAGGGTGAACAAGAGTACCTCGACTATTTGACTGCTAAGCAAGGTTTGCAGGTCGGCCTCGATGATGGTACTGATGCCAACATCGACACCGACGGCGCCGGCACCGATGGCGGCACCGAGACCGGTGGGGAAGGTACCGGCGGGGAAGGTACTGGCCCCGATGCCGCTATCGAAAAGAGGAAGCATAAGAAGCAGAGGATACGAAAACCTAACAAACTAGGGATTGGACGACTTGTGATCACAAAGATGGCACCTGGCAAGTTTGAGCCGTTAGAGTCGGAAGAACCTCGCAAGTGCTATGGGAACCATGTAGGATGCATCCTACGGGAATGTGCGAGCATCAACGACGATGACTTAAGGAGTAAAGAACATTTGACGCAGTTGCTCCTAACGAAGTTGCACAAGAGATTCAAGTTCCCCGACCGGGATGATAACATAGAACAACCGTGGGATGATCTGAAGATGAAAAAGATTAACAATCACGCCATGGGCATGTTCAACAATGATTTGGCCTCCTCGAAAGGGAGGGTGAAACGAGCTATTGAGGCTGATGAACCCTTGTCCAAGATTCTAGAGGAAAATCTGACACTTACGGAAGAGGAGTTCGAAAAGTTCAAGGACACTTGCGCTACCGAGGCAGCCAAGGCTAAGGCTGTGAAATTCAAAAGCCTTCAGCAAAGGAACACGGGGAAGCATCGCCTCGGAAGTCGTGGCTACCTCGGTAAAAGGCCCATATGGGATAAGGAGGACGCGGAACGTGAAGCCGCGGGTCTCCCAGACCCCTTCGCGAAGTTCACCAACCCCTTGGAGCATGACTTCATCAGGGCCCGCTACAAGTGGGACAAGGAGAAAAATGTTTTTTACACGAACAAGATCACGAGGAAATTGATTAGACTACTGGAGAAGCAACACCGTCTTGCAGCCGAAAGCCCTACTTCTCCGATGAGGCCCAAGTGGGACACCCCTCTCAACCGAGCCTTGAACGAACTTAAGGGACTCCCTTTGGACCAGCGGCCGCAATATGGTCGTGTGCACGGCGCTGGAGACGGCGCCACGTGGAAGGTGTTTTACAACGACAGCCCGGAGGCCAAGAAGTAGAAAAAGAAGTTTAGTTAGGCGGACATCGACGCGAAGGTGAAGCTTGCGGTCGAGAAAAAAGCAGCTGAGGACGCGAAAAAAGCAGACAAGGACAAATATGAGTTGCTACAGCAGGCAGTCAATGCAGCTGTAACTGCCTGCAGAAATGATTTTGCTACTAACTTGGTTCTAGTTATCATCAACTGGGCGAAGGAAAATCCAGACAAGACGGTACATGATTTCCTGATGCCCAGTTTCGTCGCGAGCAACTCCATGAACAACAACACCATCGCACCATCACTTGCTCAAGCAACCGGGCCTCCTCTCGCAGCCGCTCCCGCTCATAGCAGCCCGTCCTCAGTCTCAGGCGCGCTAGGTGGGCCTTCGTCTTTGGCTGAGCTCGACGCCGTCACGGTAATTACATGTCGCACCAACATATATATATATAGATAATATTCCATTTTTGTTGCCTTTTGGTTGTTTTACGCCACAGACATATGTGTTTGCAGGCGAAAGAAACCCCGTGCACCATACTCTACTTGATCAAAGGCCAGAAGGTGGATGTGGGAAAGGGGATGATAATGGACCCCTCTCAACGCACGTTCCATAACCAGCCGATCCCCGTTGGGCACTTCAGGGTTAGCTTGACCAGTGTGAAATCGGGGCACAAGGATTTGCCTCCTCCAGTACAGCATGTGGGAGCGGACGGCGAGACCCCGCCGCGGATTGGAAGCTGCAAGAATTGGGTGCTGCTATGGCCGAAGAATCTTATTCGTCTGGAGCCGGCCGAGAGCACACCAATAACTACCACACATCAACAAGCATGTGCAGAGACCATCACCCCGCCTACGCAATTACCAGCTCCTGTAGTGCCAGGTGAGAGTGGCGGACGACATGATGAAGGGGGTGCAATAGTACTAGCCGATGTAATTTCTCCTGTAGAACAGAGAATGGATGATGAGACGAAGGTCGACCCTATGGATTACCTCAATACAAACGCGTATGACTGTGACATAGATATGATGAGTCAACCATATGACGAATCGGGCTATCAGTTTGCTAATGAAGATATGGATGATATGCCCGGCAGGGTCGTACCATGGATTGCAAAAAGTCTCTCTTCATGAAATCCTCACAAGACACGCCTGAAGATGCCGCCTCAACACAGGCTCAACTAGCCGGGCGCGAGGGTCGTACAGTACTTAGCCCGGGAACACTGGGGCAGGGGTTAAGGAAGGGTCTGGAAGGTGTGCCCAAGAAAAAGGAGAGGAAGAGATCGGGGAAGGTAACTGCCTCCAAACAAGCCAGAGCACATAGCAGCCAGACGATGCATTCTGAAGAGCGTGTACCCGTGAAAGGTGCGGTCATGTTCCATCTCACGGGCGAGCCGATGCTACCGCCGAAACCGCTGGAGGCACTACTAGGGGATCTCAGGAGACTGCACGACCGTGTGATGTCGACTGAGAAAAGCCTACTAGCCTCAAAGGATCCAGGATATCCGACATACGCGGCTCGTGTGCCTGAGGGGAAGTGCTACGTCGACACACGGCCCGCGGAGGTGTTCTTCCTGCGGTTTGACCATATCTTTGAGATGTTTCTAACAAGGCGGCTTGATTTTACTATCGTCTGCCTTTTTGCGCTACATATGAGCTCTATCATGAAGAGTGAAGAAGTCTCGCAAATCTGTGTGGCGGATCCGTACTACATGCACGAGTCTTTCTTGAGTCTCGGCGACTTTGAGCATGAAACTGCTAGGGAGTACCTCCAAAACTTCATGGTACAGAATAAGGACCGGGAAATTGTCCTCGTGCCTTATCATCCAAAGTAAGTCAGTTCCGGACAACCCTTTCGTACATTTCAATCATTCCTTCTCTCTCATATGGGGAATAATTTGAGGTGTCTTTTCCCCGCAGCGACGGGCGCGCCGTCCTTATCGTTCTTTACCCGCAAGTCTCCCACGCCGAGTATTTTGACCCTTCCAGAGACTACGAGAAAAAAGACTACACCCACATAATGAATATTCTAGATGATGCTCTCCAAGGCTTCAGCTTTAGAGGTGGCCACGTGCAGATCAGGAAACAAAGGAACAAGAAGATGGGTTTCGCGCATAAAACTAACTTCTCCTGCATCCATGTCCCAAAACCAAGCAAGAAGGATGGATTCTACATCGTCCATCTCATGATTCAGTTCAACACGGATCACCAAAAGCTTCGCATTAACAGCAGAAATGATGATCATATCCACAAGTGGCTAGAATCTCATGGAGAAGCGGATTATAAACTTAGAGATGACTTCTTTCGCATCCAAAGCGACATTGCGACGATCATCATGAAAGAAGTCATCGATGAGAAGGGGATGTCCACCACGGCCCTATATCATGAGCTAACGTCTGAACTCGCATAGGCATGCAACGTCTAGACCTCACGCCATTCAAGAAGCTAGGGTTCGTCCTCGATGATATAAAAGGATGGAACTTCTAGTGATTTATGATGCCGATGATGATGATATGTGTCGGTTGAACTTGTATACTTTTTGTAGCGATGAAACTTTGTGATGTCCACGGTCCCTGTCAAACTTGCGTAACGCTACTTTGTTAGTTTGCGTACGATGACCTACGTACCTCTAGTTAATTAATTTGTGTACTGTATGTTGCATCTAGTTGCTAACCCTTTCTTTTTCGGTGTTGCTCTAGTATATTTTGTTGCATGTATATGATTGTACATCCTCTTCATGAACATGCATCTCTAACAGGTATCTAGTTTCTTGATGGCGAGATGGAATTGCTATGTCGTGTACAAAGGGAAGGTTCCAGGGGTGCACAACGAGTGGCATGAGTGTCAGGAGCAAGTGAATGGGTTCACGGGCGCCAGCCATAAAGGCTTCAAAAGCAGACAAGAAGGAGAAGCTAGTTACTTGAGGTTCACGCTAGTGCGAGAGAGGACTCGTAACCGCCACCTCATGTACTGCATAGTTCCGCTCTCACTCATAGTGATAGCACTTCTTGCGTATACCTTTGTTTAGATGGATGACGTTGTTGTAGTTGCAAGTATTCGAGACTTGCATGTATCACTATTTTCGATATGATGACAAGATATCACTTTGTGTTGGATGATGATTATGATGAGACTATTTGTATGTACATGCTATGATTATATTTGTGGTCTCGCAGGCATTTGTATGTGTATCATGATGACATTTCTATGTGCTAAAGATTCTTCTACAAAGCCTGTTCAAATACAAAACAAATATGCCAAAAAACTACTTAAATTAGCAGTAGCGAGTGTATAAAAGTTAGCAGCAGCGCCGCGATAGCAGTAGCGCGTCCAGGCAAAGCGCGCTAGAGCTACTAGCAGTAGTGAGCTTCCTCTAACCGCGCTGCTGCTACACTTGTGTAGCAGTAGCGCCGGTGGGCACGCGCTACTGCTATGTGTTAGCTGTAGCGCCTTATTAGTAGCGCCTATCCCCGCGCTACTGATACATCTAAAACCCGCGCTGCTGCTAGCCTTTTCCCTAGTAGTGGGAGGTCGAGGTAGAGGTCGAACTCGAGGTCGCGGTCAGGGTTAGGGAGGTCGAACTCATTTTCCGGCGAGGTTAAGGTCACCCCCGCGGACTACTTCGTTCGGAAAACCGCCGGATTGGCAGGGGTGGGCTAGGGTCGTGCTCATCCCATCGTTTTTGCGTTGCAATAGGGGGAGAGCTCGTGCATATACGTACGGGGTGAGTGGTTCAGGGAGGATGAGTGGTTCGCGGCGATAGAACCTCGTCTGTGGATTGTAGCCTCGCGGTGGATCTGGTGTTTTTGATGACGCTGCGTTTGGATGTCTCCATTGGTGAGCTCTGTATTGAATTGGTCTAGATTCCAAATCAGTGAGGAAACTGAAATGGCACGAATACGAATTCGCATGTTTGGTTGTTCACTGAATTGCCCCTTGAAATGCCTCTGAGGTTTCAATACCACATCCTATTTGGATGACAAACTTTGGAATTGCATAGCTATATTACCATGAAAATTATATCTTGTGCTACATGACTCAAAAATGAAATCTGTCACATGTGAGTATAATTAAATGAGTATATAGCAGTAGAATAATAAATATTCTAGCAATGCATCTCCTTTGGCCATGGAGCAGAAGAGGAGCAGCAGCTCCTTTGGCCATGGAGCAAAAGAGGGCGGAGGATGGCGGGCAGGGAGGAGGCCGAGGCGTGGCCAAGGAGGGAGGGGCACGGTGGCCGGGGAGGACGGCGGGGCATGCCACAAGGGAGCAGGGAGCGCCAGTCCTGGAACGCCGCCGACCACCACGGCGGGGTGTGGCTCAATGGGGCAAAGAAGAGGAGTTGGGGAAGAGGGGAAGGACCGGGGAGGAGGGCACCTGAGCCGCCGCCGGACTCCATGGTGGTTACCGCCATTGTCACCTACCTGCTAGGTCGCCGCCGCCGCCCGCCTGCTGACTGCTAGGTCGTCGCGAGGTCGCCACCCCCTCCTTTCTTCTATTTTGCTGGTTGCGGGCTCGAACGGGTATGTTTTGCAGGAGGTTGGCCATTTCAGTCCATTCGAAGGGGTAGCCCTCAGAAACGTGCGAGGGACATTTACGTGGTAGCCAAATCAGGCCTGAATTGGTTTTTCATTTCCAATACGAATTCAGTGTCCAGCCAAACAGCTGTATTGATGTCAGATGATTACCAAATCCATTTCCCGGGCTCCGATGGAGACATCCAAGTGTGAGTGTTTTTCCCCCGCGGTGTGCAACTCTGTTGCCCCTTGCGTGCAAATTAGGAGTAGTAGTAGACAATTTTTGAGATAATATAGCCAATGTGCTAGCCTTGTGGTGGTTCTCCTGGGCCATGTGTTTTTCCCTGTTGTGTGCAATTAGGGACCATTACTTGTGCAAATCAGTACCTATGCTTGCCAATTTCCCAACATTCTCTATCCAAGCGGCCAGCCTTTGTGATTGATCTGGTGGTCCGTGTGTTTTCCCGCTGCTGTGTGCAACTAGGAACCCTTGTTTGTGCAATTTAGCACCAATGCTTGCCAATTTTTGCAATATAGTATACCCAGTCTGGCAGCCTTGTGGTGGATGTGGTGGTTCACGTGTTTTTATTCGGCTGTGTGCAAATAGATATCATCACTTGTGCAAATTAGTACCAATGGTTGATAATTTTCCAATATAGTCTACTAATTTTTCTGCCAGCCTTTGTGCTGGATTTGGTCGTTCATGTGTGTTTTCCCTGCTGTGTGCAACCAAGCACCCTTGTTTGTGCAATTTAGCACCCATGCTTGCCAGTTTTCCAATATGGTCTACCCAATCTGTCAGTCTTGTGTGTATGTGGTTGTTCATGTGTGTTTCCCCTGCTGTGTGCAACCAGGGACCATTATTTGTGCAAATTAGTTCCAATTCCTGCCAATTTTCCAATATAGTATATTCTTGTTGCACAAGTTCTGTTTGTCCCAGTTGCACAAGTTATCATAATGAGCTTGTTGCCTTTAGTTAACTATTTTCTGCCTAGTTATTACTTTGCCATGGTTAAACTTTAGTTGTTTATATGATTTCTCCTAGTCCTTCTTCAAGTTCTATGTTAAGTTCATGTTGTTGTTTGTTAGATGTGTGCATGATGTGTGCAATGCAATGGCTGATTGAACTTGTTGTATATGTTTGTAGTTGCACAAAATTCTCCCCAGTTGGCTGCATCCATACAGTAGTTGGTTGTCCATATGCTCTGCAGTTGCACTACTTGTCTTGGTCAGTTGGTTTACTGTTCCTAACTGTTTGTACTAGTCGGTTGTCTACATGTTGTTCAGTTGCATAAGTTGCCTACTGATTTGGTTGCATCACTATACTAGTTGGTTGTCCATGTGTTCTACACTGGACACTAGTTGCCCTGCTTAGTTTGCTTGCTGTTTTGTGCTAGGTTGGCCGTCTACGCGTCGTTCAGTTGCACAAGTTGCCTGATTAGTTGGCTGCATCCATGTACTAGTTGGTTCTGTACTTCATTTGCGCATCTTCTAACTATGTTTTCTTTTCTTGTATTTCCCCCACAGGCTAAAAATGTTATAATAGGAGGAGAAGCTGATGGCAATGAAGGAGATGTATTTTTCTCATTTTTTCTACATATTTGAGTTGCTTTCAACTTATCCATGTATTCTTATGTCCTTTTTTCATGTTTTTTTGGTTGCTTAATTAGGGTTTTGGAAGTCAGTCCCTTCGCCGGAACTCAAAGCGTGCTGCTAATCGCCAGCCATGCCCAAAATGTAGTGTTGAGCAGGGAGAGGAAGTTGAGGTAAGGGCATGCTGATTACACATTCACCTTATTTTGGGTCATATGATAATTTTTCCATACCCATGTTTTTTATTTTCTTAGGATGTTGATCGGTTTCGGGTTGTAAAGCGGACTAAACGTGCAGCAGCAGCAGGGCGAGCTGAATCATCTACTAGGGTAAGTGAATCCTTGAATATCAATGTTTCTCGGGTTTTTAGGGGCTGATGAAATTATGATGTCGTTAGCACAACTATTTTTGTTCTAGTTGCTCAATTACCATCTTGTAGTTGACATCACTGATCATCTTGATGTGCATATAGTTTTCACAGAAGTTGACATGAGTTGGCATCTTTGTAGTTGACATCATTGGTCACCATTTTTGTGTAGGAAGCAGTTGGTGGAGGAGCTGCCTCATCTTCCGCAGCAGATGCTGAGGTATGTGGTTTTTTGTGTGTGTTTATGAGCTATTGAATTGTTTCTTGCAAACCTTTTTTTAGTTGTTGTTATCTTCTTTCCAACATCATGCTTTATCGTTGCACATCCCCTAGAAATTTTTGTGGTTGCCAGGTCTAGTATGTTTTCCTAGTTTTCTTGTAGGTTGCACACTGGTAGTCTTCAGTTGCCATGATGAGCTTTCTTAGTTGCACAAAAACATCATATTAGTTGGCATGATCCATTTTATGTTTATATAGTTTTTGCAATACTTATCCACATGATCATTGCTAGTTTTTTCACAGTCCAGTTTTCTGTCCTATGTTTAATTTTTTTTAATTTTTTCATCATCAGGCCAGCGGTGAAGGAGTTGAGGTGGCTGCCCGGGAAGATGTGGAGCGACCATCACAAGCTGGCAGGTTAAGGGCATCACCAAGGCAATTTGCGAAGTTCAACAGCTCGCTATCCCCGCCACAGAAGTCTGAGCTAGTTTCAAGGTTGTTTGGGGGCCTCTTGAACTTATCAGATACACTTCCACGGGACTTCGGTAAATTCCTGGTGCAGTCCTACCAGCTAGAGACATCTGAAATGGTGCTCCCGGGCAGGGGAAGTATCCGTGTCGATGCTGATAGTGTTCAAAGGGTATTTGATCTGGTCAAAAAGTCGGATATAAAGTTGACAAGGATACAACTAGGAGATTCAGAGAGACTTTCAACATACATGGAGATTCTCATCCCCAGATCACTACATGGACCAAGATGATTAAGGATATAGGGGGAAGAACGGATTCTTTATGGCCTGGCTTGTGGTTGCATTCAGCACTTTCCTAGCACCAACCACGGCCCTAAGGCTGAGCCCAAAGTGCTACGGACTCGTGCTAGATCATCAAAACCTCAAGAACACAAACATCTACCTTTTTGTAGCAGTCTAGCAGAACACATTAATGAAGCTTTCCGGAACATGGACCAGGCGAAGCAAACTGTTTGCTGCTGCTTTTATCACTTGATGGTGAGTGAAAACTAGCACTTCCATGTGTTTTTCTTCTTTTTGTGCAGTTATAGTTTCTAAAAATACCCCTCATAATAACTGAAATTTGGTTTTTCTTTTTTGGTTCTATGGCAGATCCTGTACCTTGACGCACTCGTTCATGACATCTCAGTAAGCAACAGTGTGATACGATCGAATCCATGGGACAGTAACCTAATTTCCAAGGTGATCAAGAAGGACACGATCTCTCCTGGTGTGTTCGGCAAATTACAAGTGAGTTCCCTTTCATTTTTAAAAAAAATTGGCCATTTTTATGTTCTATTCATTTCTGCTCAGTTTAATTCCTTGGTAGCTGCATATACGATTTTGAGATCAGCTTTTCGACACTTCTTGGTAGTTGCACAAAAACTGTAATCAGTTGGCACAATACTGCCTGTAGTTCCACAGCTTGTAGCTCTAGTTTGGCATGTGGTCACATGTTTCAAGTTGCACAGTTTTACTTATCTTGTTGCACAGATGTGTGACAACAGTTGGCAGTAAATTCAATGGCTGATTGAACTAGTTTTTGGTTTAGTTGCACAAAATTCTACCTAGTTGGTTGCATCCCTTTTTTTAGTTGGTTGTTCACATGTTCTGCACTTTGCATTAATTGTCTTCCTATTTGTACTAGGTTGGTTGTCTATTAGTCTGCTTAGTTGGGGGTTGGCTATCCTTATGTTTTGTAGTTGTTTGCATATGTTGTTCAGGTGCACAAGTTGGTAGAAATTTAGGTAGAGATTTAGGTAGGCACTTTTTGGTAGTTGCGCAAAAACCGTAATCAGTTGGCACAATAATGCATGTAGTTGCACAGCTTGTAGCTCTAGTTTTGGCATGTGTCACATGTTCATTTTTGTATGAGACATCATATGTTTCAAGTTGCACATTTTTACTTATCTTGTTGCACAGATGTGTGACAACAGTTGGCAGAAACATTTTTTTCAGGTGACCTATGGGGTGCACTTTTTTTTTGGTTTGTGCAGTTGCATACATGTAGAATCCTGTCTGCCCAGCATTTTGCTGTAGTTGCACAAGTTATTACATTCTGTTTTTCGTTCAACACAATATCTATTTTGATAACCTTGTCCTTTCTTTTTCTCCTTTTCACATCGCTTAAAAAGGAGTATAGGGGCACGAAGTAGACACCACTGTTTGGTGGTCTTTTGCAAGATCAAGCATTCGTTGCATCCAAATTACCACTAACGTACAATCCATAGGTAAGTCTTTTGCATAAAGGAGTTTCGATCATTTACCAACATTTCTTTTTTTAATTGTTTATAATTGAATGAGTACTCAATTTTTTGTTGTATTGATGCAGAAAAAGGTTGCCAAAGTGGTCAATGACTTGTGCAAGGCAGTAACTGAATAGGACACCTTCATTGAAGCAGTTGCTGTAGGACCTTGAAGTATGTCTAGAGGGGGGTGATTAGACTACTTGACCAATAAAAACTTAACCTTTTCCCAATTTTAGAGTTTGGCAGATTTTAGCTATTTTAGGACAAGTCAAGCAATCATCACACAATTCAAGCAAGCATGCAAAGAGTATATAGGCAGCGGAAATTAAAGCATGCAACTTGCAAGAAAGTAAAGGGAAGGGTTTGGAGGATTCAAACGCAATTGGAGACACGGATGTTTTTGGCGTGGTTCCGATAGGTGGTGCTATCGTACATCCACGTTGATGGAGACTTCAACCCACGAAGGGTAACGGCTGCGCGAGTCCACGGAGGGCTCCACCCACGAAGGGTCCACGAAGAAGCAACCTTGTCTATCCCACCATGGCCGTCTCCCACGAAGGACTTGCCTCACTAGCGGTAGATCTTCATGAAGTAGGCAATCTCCTTGCCCTTACCAACTCCTTGGTTCAACTCCACAATCTTGTCGGAGGCTCCCAAGTGACACCTAGCCAATCTAGGAGACACCTCTCTCCAAGAAGTAACAAATGGTGCGTTGATGATGAACTCCTTGCTCTTGTGCTTCAAATGATAGTCTCCCCAACACTCGACTCTCTCTCATAGGTTTTGGATCTGGTGGAAAGAAGATTTGAGTGGAAAACAACTTGGGGAAGGTTAGAGATCAAGATTCATATGGTAGGAATGGAATATCTTGGCCTCAACACATGAGTAGGTGGTTCTCTCTCAGAAATGGTAAGTTGGAAGTGTAGGTTCGTTCTGATGGCTCTCTCCACGAATGAAGAGGAGGTGGAGGGGTATATATAGCCTCCACACAAAATCTAACTATTACACACAATTTACCAAACTCAGTGGGACCGAATTGTTAAACTCGGTCGGACCGATTTAGTAAACCTAGTGACCGTTAGTGATTTTCGGTGGGACTGACATGCATCTCGGTGAGATCGATTCGGTTAGGGTTAGGGCATAACGTAATCTCGGTAAGACCGATTACACAAACTCGGTGAGACCAATTTGGTAATGAGCTTTCCAGAGAGTTGGTCAGGTAAACTCGGTGGGACCGATTTGCTCTTTTCGGTGAGACCGAAATGTTACAAAAAGGAAACAGAGAGTTTACATTGCAATCTCGGTGGGACCGATCGCTCACTTCGGTTAGACTGAAACGTTACGAAGGGAAACAGAGAGATTACAACCCCATCTTGGTGAGACCGAGATCCCTATCGGTAAGACCAATTTGCTTAGGGTTTGTGGAAGTGGCTATGACTTTTGGAATCGGTGGCGCCGGATAGGAAGAATCGGTGTGACCGATTTTGGCTTTGGGTATAGGTCATTTGTGGATGTGGGAAAGTAGTTGAGGGTTTTGGAGCATATCACTAAGCACATGAAGCAAGAGGCTCATTAAGCAACACCTCATCCCTCCTTGATAGTATTGGCTTTTCCTATAGACTCAATGTGATCTTGGATCACTAAAATGTAAAATGAAGAGTCTTGAGCTTTTGAGCTTGAGCCAATCCTTTGTCCTTAGTATTTTGAGGGATCCACTTTCATCATCCATGCCATGCCATTCATTGAGCTTTCCTGAAATAATAGTCTTGGAATAGCATTAGCTCAATGAGCTATATGTTGTTATGAATTACCAAAACCACCTAGGGATAGTTGCACTTTCAATCTCCCCCTTTTTGGTAATTGATGACAACATATAGATCAAAGCTTCGACAAATGATAATAAGATTGAATAACATCGTCGCTTTGAGATGTATGTGATAAGCCAGAGATCCCCCTAAATTTGTGCATGGGTTAATATTTGCTTCCGACTGCAAATGAACAATGAATTAGGCTCATGGGTTACTCTTCCATGTCACATACATCTTGGTGGAGCACTCAAAATAATAAACAATGAATACATGCACTCATCACCAAGCATAGTGAATGATCACATAAGATAGATAGGATAATATCAAGCATGCATAAGTGTAGCTTATGATCAAACACATGATCATCAATGTCTCACAAGCATAGTATCTCAACCAAAAGCAAACAAAGTTTAAAAACCACCAAATAAAGCAAGAGAGAACAAAAGCAACACTCTCTCTCTCTCGAAGCCTATGATCTATACATTTTTCTCCCCCTTTGGCAACAAGTTACCAAAAAGTTCATAGAAAATGCATAGTGCTAGATCGACTCTCAGGCTTGATCTTCTGGTGGTGGTGTCCTGATAGCTCCTTGGACGAAGGCTTCAGTTGAAGTAGAGGGTGCTAGAGTGGATGCTGGAGCTGGTTGCACTGGAACTGTTGGGGCAGTAGCTGGTGCTGAAGTTGTTGCTCTAGTGTCTGTCACTAGCACTGCAACTGACCTCTGGGCTCTGGGTACTCTAGCAAACACATTTGTGGTAGTCTTGCCCTTCCTCTCCTGCATGTCATCCTGCAGGATCTCTACAACTGACTAAATCTCAGTTACTTTGACATCTAGATCATAGAATTTTTGTTCCATGATTCTTTCAAGGCTCTCCTGATTCTGAGTGAGGGTGGCCAGTCCTTTCTCAATCCTCGGAGTTGATGCTATCAAGTAACCAAGCTGCTCCTGTTTGGGTTTCAAGAAATATTCAGATGCCTCCTCTTGAGTTGGCATCTTGGCAGCCTTCTCCTTCTTTGCCTTCTCCTTCTTCTCCTGAGCTTGAACTGATTGTGGATCATCTTCATTCATGACAACCTCATTATCCTCAAAGTCTGGATAAAGTGGAAAATGTTCCTTATCCAACTGATATTTCCCTGTGCCCATCTTTGAGTTGATCAATTCCTGAATCTGAGGTGCATATCCACAGCTCCTCTTCTGATCTGCTGTAGTCCTCTTGATTGTTTCAATTATTAGGCTCATGACTTTGAACTTCTGTGGCACATCAAACACATGCAGCATGTTGATGGCATGTCCTCTGATCATGTTATGGTCACCAGACTTGGGCAATAAAGTGTGCCTCAGAATCCAATTGATGGTTGGCAACCCTGACAGCAGAAAGTGAACTGATCCAAACTTGTGAGTCTCAACTGCCTTGTCTGGAATTTCCTTGTACATGTGAGCCATGGAGTTGTGACCCAACTTCTTCTTTGCATAAATGTCCAGGTCATCCTCATCTTCCTTGGGGGCATTTATCAGACTTGCCCATTCTTCAACAGTGGATTGGTACCTTGTACCTTCAGACATCCAAACAATTCTACCATCTGGGTAAAAATGTGCTATGGAGTAGAACTGCATGATAAGCTCATCATTCCAGTTGGTGAACTTCTGTCCAACAAAATTAGCAACTCCAGAAGCAACAAAGCTTTCTTGCACTCCAGGATAGTGCTGCTCATTGTCCTTGATGTAGGTCCAGTCGACCCACCTCATGTCACAAACTATGGGCTTCTTGTCCAATAGAATTGTTTCATAAAAGTCCTGCTGTTCCTTTGTATGGAACCTGTAGTCAATAACAGTTCTTCTTCTTGAAGCATATGGATCTTCCATCCTTCACAGTCTCAGCCCTGAATCCTTCCTGATTCTCATGTCCTCAGCCACAGGATGGGCATCATTGTGGTCTGGTATCTTGGGCTTGAGCTTTCTTATGACCTGTCCTTCTTCATCCTCATCTTCAGCAACATTGGGCACTGGGGCCTTGTTCTTCTCAGCAGCTGGAATACTCCTAGTATTCCTCTTTGGAACTTGCTTGGCCTTGGAGGCAGCTTTGGGTGCATCCTTGGGCTTGGATGTTGCAGCCCCTGATCTAATTGCATCACCCATAAGCTTAGGTGCCTTAGGTGCTGGTGCAGCATCTTCTTCCTATTCTTCAGAATCTCTTCTCATAGAGGGCTTTCCAAGGACCTTGGCAGTTGTGGTTCTTGCTCTCTTCTTTTTCTTGTCCTGATCACCATCATCCTCTGATTCAATTGTGAACTTCATAGTTTCACCAGTGGGGACTTTCTGAGGTTTGGAAGAAGTGACTTTCTTCTCAGGTGCTTCTTTGGGTTGAGCCTGAGCTGGCACTTGAGTGGACTTTCTGGCCTTTGGCATTGGTGTCCTCTTGGCAGGAACTTTCTTCTTCAGACCTAGCTTAGTGCTATGAGCAGAGCCATATTCCTTCTTGAGCACCACTTTCTTGGAAGTGGCCTCATCTTCCTCAGCTTTGTAATCTTCATCCTCAGAATCTGATGTTATTTTCCTCCTTTGCCTAGTAGCAGCCTTAGGCAAGTTGCTAGGAGCACTTCTGCTCCCTTCATCTGTAGTTGAGGGACTAGTGCCCTCACTCAAGTCCATCCGCTCTTCTGACCTGTTCTGGCTGTCACTCTGATCTGACATACTGCAAAAGCTGACTGTTGACCCTGTGAAGAGTTATAGATGAGATAGAATAGATTAGCATCACAAAATGCAGAGATTTTTGCAAAAGAATGATTCAAAAGTTCAGTTTTAGTTTTCCACAGAAAGCATTTCGGATCAACCGATTTTCAAACTCGGTGATACCGAAGCAGTTTTCGAACCTAAACTGATGATCTCGGTTGGACCGAGTCACAGTTCGGTGGCACCGAGACTGCTAGGGTTTCACAGAATCCTCAAATCGGTCGCACCGATTAGTAATTCTCGGTCAGACCGAGAGTCACTAGTGCAATGGCATAAGCCAAATTGGTGAGACCGAGTTTTTCAACTCGGTGGGTCCGAGATGGTTTCGGCGGAAACCTAACCCTAAAAATTTGAATCTCATCTAATCTATGGACTACTTTGGCTGGATAGAAGAGTTTCAATCGTGGCAATATTCAATAAAAATACAATGTGCTTGGAATCAGACGTGGATAGCACAAAGGTCAAGTCCATACCCTAACTTGGCGGTGGACTTGCTACGGCAGCAACGGCGGGGACGAAATCCATTGACGGCGTCGGAGACCAGCGACAGGAGGCTGCTGGCGACGAGCAGACGATCCGGAGACCTCCGATGGCAGAGCGAGCTATTGCGCGGGCGAAGGGTTTCGGAGAAATTTCCAAAATTTTGCCTGTGGCTATATATAGCCCGACCCTGTCGGTGTGACCGAGTGGAACAACTCGGTGGCACCGAGATGCATAACTGTGTTCAGTTACAGCAAATCGGTGAGACCGAAAAGCTCAAATCGGTTGCACCGAGATTGAAAACTCAGATCAACTTAATGATCTCGGTAGGACCGAAATGGAGGAATCGGTCTGACCGAGAATCACAAAGAGGTTTTGGAAGTTTAAGTCTATGACGAATCGGGGACTCCGAGTGCTCCTCACACAGAGTGGTTCGAATCTGACTAGATCAAATTTTGTGATGTAGCATGAATAGAGTTTGAGATGAGAAAAGCATAGATAGCTAAAGAAGGTTCTTAGGCATTCTTGTCCATCCACTTGGCAAAAATAAAAAGAACCCAAACAATCAAAACAACAAGTGGATGTCCTTGAATGAGTAAAATATGCACCAACATGCTCACACAATAAGATGGCAAATGAAATATGTGTCAAAGCATGCACAACCAATTCTAGCATCTATCAAACAATTGGCGATGACTAGGTCATCTATGTATGAGTATATTGACTTAGGAGTCAAATGAGAACATTTGATCATAGGTCATACTCATCGTTTAAGCTCAAGTGGGGTTACCACTTTTACATAATGCATTGATGTGTTCACACCATTAGAGTTGCTTTGACTCAATTCTTAGAGTTAAGCTCCCCCTAGATGTGAGATCCCCCCTTAGAGGGATGAACTAACCTTGGGTTTTGTCGATGATGACTTCATGTAGGGGTTGAAGATGTGGATGCTCAATGTTGATGTAGATCATTTGGAGCAATCCTTTGGAGTGAGTTGCACTTTCAACTTACCTACATGGGTTAGTCCCACAAGGAACAAACAAGAATATCCATAGACATAGAGTGATGCACACACAAGATGATGTCCATGAAATCATTAGGTTACCTTGTCCCTTGCCTTACCAACATGAGGGTTTGTGACTCCTTGAACTAGTGCAAGATGTGGAAGTTGATTGCACTTGTTCTTGCCATAATGATATGAGTGAAGAATGTTGGCAGAGTCACCCTCAAGAACTCTCTAGTTCTTCTTCTTCGGGATCCACATCATCTTGATGGGAATCCTTGGAGTTGTAGTTGTACTTGATGAAGTAGAACTTGACGTAGTCTTGGGAACCCACTTGAACGAGGCTTTAGGTGCTTCTTCAAATGCATCAATCTCATCTTGTAGCTTGTCCTTGCCTTTGTTCTTGTGGTCTTGTGGTGGAAGATCATCTTGAGCTTGTGTTCCCTTGAAGGAAGTAGGATCATACTTCTCTTGTTGAGGAACAAACTTTGTCTTGGGGTATTGATCTTCTTCCCACTCAACTCCATTGGCATTGAACTTTCATTCAAAACCAACACCTTGATTCTTCCGGTGCCTTCCTTGCTTGCGTACAATTTCCTCGAATTGCTTACTCCCGGCAAGGCTCTTGTAAACACCTTTCGCTATAATTCCCTTCAATAAGCTATTTTCTTGCTCAAGTGTAACTTGGCTAAGAGAATCATTAGTGGAATCAAGAGAACTACTAGAAGCAACAATATTGGATTTGACATTACTATTGTTACTACTAGAGGAAGTATCTTTCTTGTACTTGTTACTAGACTTGACTTGAGGCATGTAAGTAGATAAGAGTAAACGCTTGGCAATGTAAGAAGAACTTTTCTTGCAAAGATCATCATTGATTGCTTTTAAGAACTCATGCTCTTGCTCAAGATTGAGCTTTTCAAAGCGTAACTTCTCATGAGCCCTTAAAAGTTCTCGATGATCTTCGTAGATAGTTTCATGAGCTGAGCTAAATTAAGAGAGTTTAGTTCTTTAGTTAGAAGCTCAATATTCTCCTTATCATTGTCATTCATTTTATCTTGATTAGCATGATTAATTGACGTTTCATCATAGTATTCATCACTAGAGTTGTCAACAAGTAAATCATCATCCACAAGCAAGTCATCTTCATCACTATTGAAATCAACATACTCAGGATGTGTTACCTTTGGACCTTTGGCCATGAAGCATCTTCCAACACCTTCATTTGGTGAGTGAAATATGACGTAGGAGTTGGTTGACACAAGTGCTAGACCGGTAACACCTTCATCTTGAGTATATTCGGAGTCGGAGTGATAGCTTCTCTCGAAGTGATTGTCGGAGTCAGAGCCAGATACCCATTCACCAACATGAGCTTGATGTCTTCGTTTTGTGTAGCTCCTTGATGACTTGTCCTTCCTTTCTGAATCCTTGCTTCTCCGTGAGGGTCTTCGTTCATAACGATCATCTCTACTCCTCCTCTCTCTTGGTGGTGATTCTTCTCTTTTGCTCCTTCTTCTTGGAGAATCTTCTCTTCTTTTGTAGGGTGTCATACACTCATTGGAGTAGTGTCCAGGTCTCCCACAATTGTAGCAACTGCGCTCTCGACTAGAAGATCTTTTGTCATTGTAAGACCTTGACTTGGAGCTTCTTTCTTTGCTTCTACTCTTGGAGAATTTGTTGAAGTTCTTCACCATTAAGCTCAATTCTTCATTGAAGGTTGGTTTCTCACTTGATTGTGAAGTTCCTTCTTATCCTTGAGTGACATCTCATGAGCAACAATTCTTCCAATGACTTCCATTGGCTTGAGATCTTTGTAGTTTGGCATCATTTGAATCAATGTGCACACGGTATCATACTTTCCATCCAATGCTCTTAGAATCTTCTTGATGATGAATTTGTCGGTCATCTCTTCACTCCCTAAGCCGGCAATCTCATTTGTGATAAGATCAAGCCTAGAGTACATTTCAGCGACACCTTCACCATCCTTCATTTTGAACTTGTCAAGCTGACTTTGGAGCACATCCAACTTGGATTCCTTGACGGACTCGGTACCTTCATGCATATCAATCAAAGTATCCCAAATTTCCTTTGCATTCTCAAGACGGCTGATTTTGTTGAATTCTTCGGGGCACAATCCGTTGAAGATGATATCACAAGCTTGAGCATTGTATTGCAGCATCTTCAATTCTTCCGCATTAGCTTCACGGTTCGGTTCTCTCCCATCAAAGAATTCACCTTGCAAGCCAATACAAATAATTGCCCAAACGGCGGGGTTATGTCCAAGAATATGCATTTTCATCTTATACTTCCAACTAGCAAAATTAGTACCATCAAAGTAAGGACCTCTATAGTGATAATTTCCCTCGCTAGACGCAATACTCTCCTAGGTTGTGAAACCAAGGCTATGACCACCAAAAGCTATGGAAATCAAAGCAAATGGAGACCAAAGCTCTGATACCACTTGTAGGACCTTGAAGTATGTCTAGAGGGGGGGTGATTAGACTACTTGACCAATAAAAACTTAACCTTTTCCCAATTTTAGAGTTTGGCAGATTTTAGCTATTTTAGGATAAGTCAAGCAATCATCACACAATTCAAGCAAGCATGCAAAGAGTATATAGGCAGCGGAAATTAAAGCATGCAACTTGCAAGAAAGTAAAGGGAAGGGTTTGGAGGATTCAAACGTAATTGGAGAAACGGATGTTTTTGGCGTGGTTCCGATAGGTGGTGCTATCGTACATCCACGTTGATGGAGACTTCAACCCACGAAGGGTAACGGCTGCGCGAGTCCACGGAGGGCTCCACCCATGAAGGGTCCACGAAGAAGCAACCTTGTCTATCCCACCATGGTCGTCGCCCACGAAGGACTTGCCTCACTAGCGGTAGATCTTCACGAAGTAGGCGATCTCCTTGCCCTTACAAACTCCTTGGTTCAACTCCACAATCTTGTCGGAGGCTCCCAAGTGACACCTAGCCAATCTAGGAGACACCACTCTCCAAGAAGTAACAAATGGTGCGTTGATGATGAACTCCTTGCTCTTGTGCTTCAAATGATAGTCTCCCCAACACTCAACTCTCTCTCATAGGTTTTGGATCTGGTGGAAAGAAGATTTGAGTGGAAAGCAACTTGGGGGAGGCTAGAGATCAAGATTCATATGGTAGGAATGGAATATCTTGGCCTCAACACATGAGTAGGTGGTTCTCTCTCAGAAATGGTAAGTTGGAAGTGTAGGTTCGTTCTGATGGCTCTCTCCAAGAATGAAGAGGAGGTGGAGGGGTATATATAGCCTCCACACAAAATCTAACTGTTACACACAATTTACCAAACTCGATGGGACCGAATTGTTAAACTCGGTCGGAATGATTTAGTAAACCTAGTGACCGTTAGTGATTTTCGGTGGGACTGACATGCATCTTGGTGAGACCGATTCGGTTAGGGTTAGGGCATAACGTAATCTCGGTAAGACCGATTACACAAACTCGGTGAGACCGATTTGGTAATGAGCTTTCCAGAGAGTTGGTCAGGTAAACTCGGTGGGACCGATTTGCTCTTTTCGGTGAGACCGAAATGTTACAAAAAGGAAACAGAGAGTTTACATTGCAATCTCGGTGGGAACGATCGCTCACTTCGGTTAGACTGAAACGTTACGAAGGGAAACAGAGAGATTACAACCCCATCTCGGTGAGACCGAGATCCCTATCGGTAAGACCGATTTGCTTAGGGTTTGTGGCAGTGGCTATGACTTTTGGAATCGGTGGCACCGATAGGAAGAATCAGTGTGACCGATTTTGGCTTTGGGTATAGGTCATTTGTGGATGTGGGAAAGTAGTTGAGGTTTTTGGAGCATATCACTAAGCACATGAAGCAAGAGGCTCATTAAGCAACACCTCATCCCTCCTTGATAGTATTGGCTTTTCCTATAGACTCAATGTGATCTTGGATCACTAAAATGTAAAATGAAGAGTCTTGAGCTTTTGAGCTTGAGCCAATCCTTTGTCCTTAGTATTTTGAGGGATCCACTTTCATCATCCATGCCATGCCATTCATTGAGCTTTGCTGAAATAATAGTCTTGGAATAGCATTAGCTCAATGAGCTATATGTTGTTATGAATTACCAAAACCACCTAGGGATAGTTGCACTTTCAGTTGCCAAGATCGATGATGAGGAACCGGATGGTGATCCATATGTACAGCAGACATCAACGGGAACCGCTCCATCACGTCATGCTCCAAAAAGTAAGAGACGGGTTTCACCTATACAAGAAGAAGAAGAGTTCTATGAGGAGGAGTCAGAAGAAGATGATGAAATGGAAGTACCAGAAGATGTTGAAGACGACGGGGATACAGATGAGGATGAATCAGATGAGGAGGACAAATAGGAGGATGACAAAGAAGAATAGGATGATGATGATGATGATGATGATGATGATGAGGAGGAGGAGGAGGAGGAGGACAAAGGAAAAGAGGACAGAGGAGAGGAGGAGGGCAAGGAAGAAGATAGTGAGGCAGAGGAGGAGGAGGAACAAGAAAATGAGGCCAAAGAAGGAGATGGAAACAAAGCTACAGCAATCGATGGTAGTGAGGGGGAAGGAGATGACGAGGAAGAAGACGAGGATGCCGATCCTGATGATCAAGAGGGATCCAATAGAGGCAGTGATAGTTCAGATGATGATGATGACAATGCCCCTGGTTCTAGTGGTACAGGCGGCAATACAACCAGGGTGAGTAGCAGATCTGCCAACCCTGCCAGCAGCAGGAGCACACTACAGATGTTGCTTGACAAAACTTGCTAGTAAGACAATGATACGTCTCCAACGTATCTATAATTTTTTATTGTTCCATGCTATTATATTACCCCTTTTGGATGTTTATGGGCTTTATTTTACACATTTATATCATTTTTGGGACTAATCTACTAACCGGAGGCCCAGCCCGTATTGCTGTCTTTTTGCCTATTTCAGTATTTCGAAGAAAAGGAATATCAACCGGAGTCCAAACGGAATGAAACCTTCGGGAGCGTGATTTTTGGAACAAACGTGATCCAGAGGACTTGGAGTGCAAGTCAAGAAGCAGCCAAGGCAGCCACGAGAGGGTAGGGTGCCCCTCCCCCCTATAGGGCGCGCCCCCCTGTTTCGTGGGCCCCTTGGGCGGCCACCGACGTACTTCTCCCTCCTATATAAGCCTAGGTACCCCGAAAACATCCAGGGAGCCAACGAAACACAATTTCCACCACCGTAACCTTCTGTATCCGCAAGATCCCATCTTGGAGCCTTCGTCGACGCTCCGCCGGAGGGGGAATCGACCACGGAGGGCTTCTACATCAACACCATAGCCCTTCTGATGAGTTGTGAGCAGTTTACCACAGACCTTCGGGTCCATAGTTATTAGCTAGATGGCTTCTTCTCTCTATTTGGATCTCAATACAATGTTCTCCCCCTCTCTTGTGGAGATCTATTCGATGCCAACTCTTTTTGCGGTGTGTTTGTCGAGATCCAATGAATTGTGGGTTTATGATGAAGTTTATCTATGAGAAATATTTGAATCTCCTCTGAATTCTTTTATGTATGATTGAGTTATCTTTGCAAGTCTCTTCAAATTATCAGTTTGGTTTGGCCTACTAGATTGATCTTTCTTGTCATGGGAGAAGTGCTTAGCTTTGGATTCAGTCTTGCGGTGTCCTTACCCAGTGACAGCAGGGGTTGCAAGGCACGTATTGTATTGTTGCCATAGAGGATAAAAAGATGGGGTTTATATCATATTGCATGAGTTTATCCCTCTACATCATGTCATCTTGCTTAATGTGTCACTCTGTTTTTATGAACTTAATACTCTAGATGCAGGCAGGAGTCGGTCGATGTGTGGAGTAATAGTAGTAGATGCAGGCATGAGTCGGTCTACTTGTTGCGGACGTGATGCATATATACATGATCATGCCTAGATAATCTCATAATTATTCGCTTTTCTATCAATTGCTCGACAGAAATTTGTTCACCCACCGTAATACTTATGCTATCTTGAGAGAAGCCTCTAGTGAAACCTATGACCTCCGGGTCTATCTCTTATCATATTTGCTTCCAATCTACTTTTAGTCACATCTTTACTTTTTGCATCTATATTATAAAATACCAAAAATATATTTATCTTATCATACTATCTCTATTAGATCTCATTTTCGCAAGTGGTCGTGAAGGGATTGACAACCCCTTTATTGCATTGGTTGCGAGTTCTTTGTTTGTTTGTGTAGGTGCGTGGGACTTTTGAGGAGCCTCCTACTGGATTGATACCTTGGTTCTCAAAAATTGAGGGAAATACCTACCCTACTATTGCTGCATCACCCTTTCCTCTTCAAAGAAAACCAACGCAAGCTCAAGATGTAGCAAGAAGGATTTCTAGCGCCATTGTCTTGTCGGGGAGGTCTTCGCTAAAGTCAAGACATACCAAGTACCCATCACAAACTCATCTCCCTCGCATTTACATAATTTGCCATTTGCCTCTCGTTTTCCTCTCCCCCACTTCACCCTTGCCGTTTTATTTGCCCTCTCTTTCCCAATCTCCTCCTCTCTCTTTCGTTTGCCTTTTTTTGTTTGCTTGTGTGTTGGATTACTTGTTGTCATGGCACAAGATAATACCAAATTGTGTGATTTCTCCAATAACAATAATAATGATTTCATTAGTACTTCGATTGCTCCTCTTAATGATGTTGAGTCTTGTGAAATCAATACTACTTTGCTGAATCTTGTTATGAAAGATCAATTCACCGACCTTCATAGTGAAGATGTCGCTACTCATCTAAACAACTTTGTTGATTTGTGTGATATGCAAAAGCAGAAAGATACGGATAATGATATTGTTAAATTGAAGTTATTTCCATTTTCACTTAGAGATCGTGCTAAAGTTTGTTTTTGTCTTTGCCTAAAAATAGTGTTGATTCTTGGAACAAGTGCAAAGATGCTTTTATCTCTAAGTATTTCCTCCCGCTAAGATTATCACTCTTAGGAACGATACTATGAATTTTAAACAACTTGATCATGAGCATGTTGCCCAATCTTGGGAAAGAATGAAATTGATGATTCGCAATTGCCCTACTCATGGTTTGAATTTATGGATGATCATATAAAAATTTTATGCCGGTTTGAACTTTGCTTCTAGAAATCTCTTAGATTCGGCCGCGGGAGGCACGTTTATGGAAATCACGTTAGGAGATGCTACAAAACTTCTTGATAATATTATGGCTAATTATTCTCAATGGCACACCGAAAGATCTTCTAGTAAAAAAGTGCATGCTATAGAAGAAATCAATGTTTTGAGTGGAAAGATGGATGAACTTATGAAATTGTTTGCTACTAGAAATACTTCTCTAGATCCCAATGATATACCTTTGTCTACTTTGATTGAGAATAATACTAAATCTATGGATGTTAATTTTGTTGGTAGGAATAGTTTTGGAAACAATGCTTATATAGGAAACTTTAATGCTAGACCGTTCCCTAGTAATTCCTCTAATAATTATGGAAATTCCTACAATAATTCTTATGGTAGTTTTAATAAGATGCCCTCTGATTTTGAGAATAGTGTGAAAGAATTTATGATTTCTCAAAAGAATTTTAATGCTTTGCTTGAAGAAAAATTGCTCAAAGTTGATGATTTGGCTAGGAACGTTGATAGACTTTCGCTTGATGTTGATTCTCTTAAACTTAGATCTTCTTCCCCTAAGCATGATATCAATGAGTCTCTCAAAGCAATGAGAATTTCAATTGACGAGTGCAAGGAAAGAACCGCTAGATTGCATGCTAAGAAAGATTGCTTTATAAAGGCGTGTTATTCTAGTTTCCATGAAAATAATGATGAAGATATTAAAGTTATTGATGCGTCTCCTATTAGATCTTTCTTTTGCAATATGAATCTTGATAATTATGGGACTGAAGATGAGTCAACTTTACCTAGAAGGCGTCCCAAAAATTCGGAGCTTTTAGATCTTGATGCTAAATTTGGTAAAAGTGGGATTGGAGAGGCCATGACTTTAAATAGTATTGAACCCACTATCTCGGATTTCAAGGGATTTGATTATGATAATTGTTCTTTAGAAGGTTGTATTTCCTTGTTGCAATCCGTTGGTAATTCTCCTCATGCTTATAGTCAAAATAAAGCTTTTACCAAACATATCGTTGATGCCTTGATGCAATCTTATGATGAAAAACTTAATTTGGAAGTTTCTATACCTAGAAAACTTAATGATGAGTGGGAACCTACTATAAAGATTAGAATTAAAGATCATGAGTGTTTTGCTTTGTGTGATTTGGGTGCTAGTGTTTCCACGATTCCGAAAACTTTATGTGATATTCTAGGTTTCCATGATCTTGATTATTGCTCTTTAAATTTGCACCTTGCGGATTCCACCATTAAAAAGCCAATGGGAAGGATCAATGATGTTCTCATTGTTGCAAATAGAAATTTGGTGCCCATAGATTTTATCGTTCTTGATATAGATTGCAATCTTTCTTTCCCTATTATTCTTGGTAGACCTTTCCTTAGAACGATTGGCGCGATTATTGATATGAAGGAAGGGAATATTAGATTCCAATTTCCATTAAAGAAAGGCATGGAGCACTTTCCAAGAAAGAAAGTCAAATTACCTTATGAATCTATCATGCGAGCTACTTATGAATTTAGTGCCAAAGATGGCACTACTTAGATCTATCTTCGCTTTTATGCCTAGCTAGGGGCGTTAAACGATAGCGCTAGTTGGGAGGCAACCCAATTTTCTTTGTGTTTTTTGTTTTTGTTCCTGTTTAGTAATAAATCTTGCATCTACCTCCTGTTTAGATGTGTTTTTATCTTAGTGTTTGTGCCAAGTAGAACCTATAGGATAACCTATGATGATAGTTGATTTGATTCTGCTGAAAAACAGAAACTTCGCGGCGCACGAATTTAGTTTTGCTAAATCACAGAAACGTGATTTTGCATTGATTTTTTTGTTTCTGATCAATAGAAAACTTTTCCAGGACTTCCTATTTTGATAGGATTTTTAGAGTTCTAGAAGTTTGCGTTAGTTACAGATTGCTACAGACTGTTCTGTTTTTGACAGATTCTATTTTTCGTGTGTTGTTTGCTTATTTTGATGCATCTATGGCTAGTAAAATAGTTTATAAACCATAGAGAAGTTGGAATACAATAGGTTAACACCAAAATAAATAAAGAATGAGTTCATTACAGTATCTTATGTGGTGGTTTTGTTTTCTTTCACTAACGGAGCTTATAAGATTTCCTGTTGAGTTTTGTGTTGTGAAGTTTTCAAGTTTTGGGTAAAGCTTTTATGGACTATGGAATAAGGAGTGGCAAGAGCCTAAGCTTGGGGATGCCCATGGCACCCCAAGATATTCAAGGATAGCCAAAAGCCTAAGCTTGGGGATGCCCCGGGAAGGCATCCCCTCTTTCGTCTTCGTTCATTGGTAACTTTACTTGGAGCTATATTTTTATTCGCCACATGATATGTGTTTTGCTTGGAGCGTCGTGTATTATATTAGTCTTTGCTTTTTAGTTTACCACAATCATCCTTGCTGTACACACCTTTTGGGAGAAGCCCACTTGATTAGAATTTGCTAGAATACTCTATGTGCTTCACTTATATCTTTTGAGATTGATAGTTTTTGCTCTAGTGCTTCACTTATATCTTTTAGAACACGGCGGTGGATTAATTTTGAAGAAATTTGCTAGTCTCTCATGCTTCACTTATATTATTTTGAGAGTCTTTTAGAACAGCATGGTATTTGCTTTGGTTACAAATTTGGTCCTAGAATGATGAGCATCCAAGTTGGGTATAATAAAAACTATCATAGAAAGTGAATTGGATGCTATGATCAATTTGATACTTGATAATTGTTTTGAGATATGGAGGTAGTGGTATTAAAGTCATGCTAGTTGAGGTGAATGAAAAATGCTTGTGTTTAGGTTTGTGATTCCCGTAGCATGCACGTATGGTGAACCGCTTTGTGATGAAGCTGGAGCACAATTTTATTTATTGATTGTCTTCCTTATGAGTGGCGGTCGGGGACGAGCGATGGTATTTTCCTACCAATCTATCCCTCTAGGAGCATGCGCGTAGTACTTTGTTTTTGATGACTTGTAGATTTTTGCAGTAAGTATATGAGTTCTTTTGACTAATGTTGAGTCCATGGATTATACGCACTTTCACCCTTCCACCATTGCTAGCCTCTCTTGTGCCGCGCAACTTTTGCCGGTACCATACACCCACCATATCCCTTCCTCAAAACAGCCACCATACCTACCTATTATGGCATTTCCATAGCCATTCCGAGATATATTGCCATGCAACCTTCCACCGTTCCGTTCATATGACACGCATTACTTTTGTCATATTGCTCTTTGCATGATCATGTAGTTGACATCGTATTTGTGGCAATGCCACCTTCATGATTTTCATACATGTCGCTCTTGATTCATTGCATATCCCGGTACACCGCCGGAGGCATTCATATAGAGTCATATCTTGTTCTAGCTTTGAGTTGTAAATCCATAAAAGTGTGATGATCTTCCTTATTAGAGCATTGTCCCAGTGAGGAAAGGATGATGGAGACTATGATTCCCCCACAAGTCGGGATGAGACTTTGGACTTTACAAAAAGGAAAAAAAGAAAAAAAAAGAAAGGCCAAAAAAAAGGCCAAAGAAAAAAAAGAGAGAAAAAGAAAAAAAATAAGAGAAAAATAATAATAAAATGAGAGAAAAAGAGAGAAGGGACAATGCTACTATCTCTTTTTCCACACTTGTGCTTCAAAGTAGCACCATGATCTTCATGATAGAGAGTCTCCTATGTTGTCACTTTCATATACTAGTGGGAATTTTTCATTATAGAACTTGGCTTGTATATTCCAATGATGGGCTTCCTCAAAATGCCCTAGGTCTTTGTGAGCAAGCAAGTTGGATGCACACCCACTTAGTTTCTTTTGTTGAGCTTTCATATATTTATAGCTCTAGTGCATCCGTTGCATGGCAATCCCTACTCACTCACATTGATATCTATAAATGGGCATCTCCATGGCCCGTTGATACGCCTAGTTGATGTGAAACTATCTTCTCCTTTTTGTCTTCTCCACAACCACCATTCTATTCCACATATAGTGCTATGTCCATGGCTCACGCTCATGTATTGCGTGAAAGTTGAAAAAGTTTGAGATTATTAAAGTATGAAACAATTGCTTGGCTTGTCATCGGGGTTGTGCATGATTAAATACTTTGTGTGATGAAGATAGAGCAAGAGCCAGACTATATGATTTTGTAGGGATAACTTTCTTTGGCCATGTTATTTTGAGAAGACATGATTACTTTGATTAGTATGCTTGAAGTATCACTATTTCTTATGTCAATATGAACTTTTATTTTGAATCATTTGGATCTGAACATTCATGCCACAATAAAGAAAATTACATTGAGAATTATGCTAGGTAGCATTCCACATCAAAAATTCTATTTTTATCATTTACCTACTCGAGGACGAGCGGGAATTAAGCTTGGGGATGCTTGATACATCTCCAACGTATATATAATTTTTTATTGTTCCATGCTATTATATTACCCCTTTTAGATGTTTATGGGCTTTATTTTACACATTTATATCATTTTTGGGACTAACCTACTAACCGGAGGCCCGGCCCGTATTGCAGTTTTTTGCCTATTTCAGTATTTCGAAGAAAAGGAATATCAAACAGAGTCCAAGCGGAATGAAACCTTAGGGAGCGTGATTTTTGGAACGAACGTGATAAAGAGGACTTGGAGTGCAAGTCAAGAAGTAGCCGAGGCGGCCACGAGAGGGTAGGGCGCTCCCCCCTGTCTCGTGGGCCCCTCGGGCGGCCACCGACGTACTTCTCCCTCCAATATAAGCCTACGTACCGTGAAAACATCCAGGGAGCCAATGAAACACAATTTCCACCACCGTAACCTTCTGTATCCGCGAGATCCCATCTTGGATCCTTCGCCGGCGCTCCGCCGGAGGGGGAATCGACCATCGAGGGCTTCTACATCAACACCATAGCCCCTCCGATGAGTTGTGAGTAGTTTACCACAGACCTTCGGGTCCATAGTTATTAGCTAGATGGCTTCTTCTCTCTTTTTGGATCTCAATACAATGTTCTCCCCCTCTCTTGCGGAGATCTATTCGATGTAAACTCTTTTTGCGGTGTGTTTGTCGAGATCCGATGAATTGTGGGTTTATGATCAAGTTTATCTATGAGAAATATTTGAATCTCCTCTGAATTCTTTTATGTATGATTGAGCTATCTTTGCAAGTCTCTTCGAATTATCAGTTTGGTTTGGCCTACTAGATTGATCTTTCTTGCCATGGGAGAAGTGCTTAGCTTTGGGTTCAATCTTGCGGTGTCCTTACCCAGTGACAGTAGGGGTTGCAAGGCATGTATTGTATTGTTGCCATCGAGGATAAAAAGATGGGGTTTATATCATATTGCATGAGTTTATCCCTCTACATCATGTCATCTTGCTTAATGCGTTACTCTGTTCTTATGAACTTAATACTCTAGATGCAGGCAGGAGTCGGTCGATGTGTAGAGTAATAGTAGTAGATGCAGGCAGGAGTCAGTCTACTTGTTGCGGACGTGATGCCTATATACATGATCATGCCTAGATAATCTCATAATTATTCACTTTTCTATCAATTGCTCGACAGTAATTTGTTCACCCACTATGATACTTATGCTATCTTGAGAGAAGCCTCTAGTGAAACCTATGGCCTTCGGGTTTATCTCTTATCATATTTGCTTCCAATCTACTTTTATTTGCATCTTTACTTTTTGCATCTATATTATAAAATACCAAAAATATATTTATCTTATCATACTATCTCTATTAGATCTCATTTTTCGCAAGTGGCCGTGAAGGGATTGACAACCCCTTTATTGCATTGGTTGCGAGTTCTTTGTTTGTTTGTGTAGGTGCGTGGGACTTTTGAGGAGCCTCCTACTGGATTGATACCTTGGTTCTCAAAAATTGAGGGAAATACTTACGCTACTATTGCTGCATCACCCTTTCCTCTTCAAGGAAAACCAACGCAAGCTCAAGAAGTAGCAGACAAGAATCTGCCAAGTCAAAGAAAAATGATGAAGCGGAGTCTCAGGGCAGCATTGACATGTTCAAGCTGTGCAACATGAAGCCAGCTTTGCCAACCACCTTCCCTGTGCCAGATTTCCATGAGCGAGAGTAGTGTCACAAGATTGATTTTGTTGTTGACCAGAATCTGTTCTTCTTGAGTAAGGCTGAAAAGAATCCAGTTGGCGTGGAGGAAGTAGGGAAGGGTCTTGATTGGGTTCATTCGAAGGAGAAATATAAGGAATATTTGAAGCAGCTTCCAGATATCAGCTCCAGCAAGAGCAAGGCAGCATCTGTGACAAACCCTCATGTGGTCCAGAAGAGCAAAGGAGTTACAATGAAGAAGAATTTGAAGTTGCCTCAAACCAAGCAACAGATGCCGAGGGAAGATGCAGAAATAAATGTGGACAAGGAAGCTATGGCGCAAACTGTTGTGCCAACTGTAGTGATCAGAGAGCCAACCACCACTCAAGATGTGTCAGCAATACCTGTTGAGACTACAACCATCACAGGAGTTCAACAGATCAAGGGGAAGATTTCTCTGTCAACAGCCCCACCTAAACTAGCTAAGCAGCAAAAGATTGTCAAGTTTGCCAAGGGCACAAAGGAGGAACAGGGCAGAAAAGGTGTGGGGTCCAGACACGAGACAGAATAACGTGCCACAGCCAATGCTACAGGATTGCCAAGTTCTGCTAGTTTGGTGCCACCTCAGGCTGCAAAGGTGCCAACTGCAGATACCAGTGTACCAACTGAAGTGGTCACAATCAAAACTAGCAGAGTTGTTCGGGAATACTCAACTGCAACTGCAAGCCCCAAGGTGACAATTCATAGAGATTCTTCAATGCCAAACACGGAAGGAGGTTGACAATCTGTCAAACTGCCGTCTCCAAGAGCTATCACAGAGCATCCAAGCAAGTCTGCATCATCAAGAGCTGATTTTCAAAACACATTAACACAAGAGGAGGTGTTCAACATTGTAAGCAGGTGCAAGCCTCCCAGGCCGCCAACCACAACATTACTGCGAACCAGGTCGGCGAACGATGCACCTGTGAATGTGCCGCAAGAACATGCCCCTGGCCTTCAACCCATACGCTGATTAAATTCTTGCAGCTATCATGGTGACGGGTACTGTGATGCACCAACTTTTGATGTGGGCATACATGATGATACTGGGCATGCTGCAGCACTTGCTCCAGCAGCACAAACGCGGGAAGCAAACGTGGTTGTCATAGATGAGGATGAGTTGGACCCAGCAACAGCGAATGAAGGATGTGTTGCTGCTGATGCTGGCAAGGGATTAGCTCACCATCGAGATGTTGGATCACTAGACAGCTGCCACACCCCGATATGCGAAGAACCAGCAGTTGGCACGAGTAGTTCTTCAGGACCACCTGTTGCACAAAGACAGAGGAGGTAATAAGTCTCGGAGCATCTCAAAGGTCTCCATTCATTGATTACAACAAAAACAAGACCTTCAACTCCAATGAGGCAGTCAACAAGCTTCACGCTGCCATAGTGTATTGGGTCAGGCATACCCTAGGAGCAGATGATGAGAATACCAGGCAAGCCAACTCCCCACAGCCTATATTCATATCTTTTTTCAGTTGCATAGTACAACCCACTTAGTTGCACAGCAAGCAGAGCATGTTGCACAGAATAGTGCTTTAAATTGCACACTCTTTGTTTTTTTTAATTGCAAAGCAGAGTGGTGTAGTTGGGTAGGGCACGGGCACTTGTATTGCTACGGTGTTTGAAAGCTAGCAGGGGATGCACTTCCAGGGCGATGGAGAGTGGTTGTTCGTTGTCCAGGGCTGTTGCTGCCAAGGGCAGGGGGTTTGAGATCTGTTCATGATTTCTCCTAGTCCTTCTTCAAGTTCTATGTCGAGTTCAAGTTCTATGTTGTTTTCCCCAGTTGGCTACAACCATATATTAGTTGGTTGTCCATATGCTCTGTTGTTGCACTAGTTGTCTTACTGTTTGTACTAGTCGGTTGTCTACACGCTGTTCAGGTGCACAAGTTTGCCTACTGAGTTGGCTGCATCACTATACTAGTTGGCTATCCATGTGTTCTACACTGGACACTAGTTGTCGTGCTTAGGTTGCTTGCTGTTTTGTGCTAGGTTGGCTGTCTACGCGTCGTTCAGTTGTACTAGTTGGTTGTCCACATGTTTTGTTTTTTTGCACTAGTTGTCATGCTTTAGGTTTGCTCCTGTTTTGTAGTAGGTTGGTTGTCTATATGTTGTTGAGTTGCACAAAGTTGCTCTGCTTCCTGTTTTGCATTTCTTTTACCCCAGTCCTTTTGTTTGTCCAGTTGCACAAATTATCATACTCAACTGGCTGGCTTTAGTAAACTATTTTTCTACCTAGTTATTTCTTGCCTTAGTGAAACTAGTTGGCTTATAAGCTGTGCAGTTGCACAAGGCTGACTGCCCAGTTGGCTGCATCACTGTAGTAGTTGGTTGTCCTCATGTTTTACATTTTTTTGGCTGGGTGGTACTAAGCACTAGGTGTCATGCTTAGTTGGCTTCCTGTTTGTACTAGGTTGGTTTGTCTATTAGTCTGCTTAGTTGGGGGTTGGTTGTCTATTTAGTCTACTAGATGATGAGAACACCAGGCAAGCCAACTCCCCACGGCCTATATACATATCTTTTTTCAGTTGCACAGTACCACCCACTTAGTTACACAGCAAGCAGAGCATGTTATACAGAACGGTGCTTTAAATTGCACACTCTTGTTTTTTTAATTGCACATTTTTCTTTCTTTATGTGACCCTTCAAGCTAACTTTGTCTTTCTTTATGCAGCCCTGAGATAATCAGGTATGGTAATTCTTCATTTCTTTGAAGGAGTTAGTTGATTCAATGAAGCCAAAGCAGTGGCTTTCAAAAATTGTTATTGAGACTGGAAGCATACACATCATGGATAACTTACCAGAAGGGTCAAAGAAAGTTGTCATGCCACTGAGGTTTTCTGTAAGTTTTTCAAAAACTTTATACCCTCTTCCTTTTTTTTGTACCACTTTTGTTAAACAACCAGGGAGTCTTTTCATACCCTAGTGCTTGAGGCATGTTTATAATTTTTCTGCAGATCAATTTACAACAGGGGATCTTCAATGTGAATGAGATAAACAATAAGTTTGAATACAAGAACCGTCTCGACAAGAAAGATTTGGTGAGTGCCCACATGATCCATCTCATATTTGGCACTCACAGCATGTTCATTTTGCACATGACACATCTATTAGTTGGCAAATACCTTCTGCCAACCTGTTTCAACTTTCACATCTCATTTTTGTAGTGTTTTTTTCTTACCTACAGTGTGTATCTATATCTGAATCGTTCACGCATGCAGGTCATGCTGCCAGTGCTTGAGTGTGATAATGTAAACCACCGCAAAAGAGGCAGGCATTATTGGGTCTTCAACATCAACCTGGGGGACGGACGTTTCGAAGTACTTGATTCAAACAGGAAGCTAGAAGACATTGAGTTGATGGACACCGCCTCTATGATTGCGGGGGCAGTACGCCAGCTATGGAGGAAGCATTACCCGAAGCAGAGCATCGAGCACTTCCAGATTATTGACATCGACGTACCGAAGCAGCTTGGCAAGTAAGACAAGAAGCATTACATTCTTCTTTATTTTTTCAATCAATCTGTAGTCTTTTAAAATTTCCTACTTGCACAATCTTTAGTTTTTTAAGACACACAACTAGTTTGCAATATGTTTTTCATTTTTATGACTTTCTCATGGATCATCTAGCCAGTTGCACAGTTGAACATCAGTAGTTGCACAATGCCACATAATTAGTTGCACAGTGCCACATAAGTAGTTGCACAGTAACACATAATTAGTTACACAGTGCCACAGAGTACATTGTATTATTGGTTTTAAAGCCTCCAACATTTTTTTTCTTTTTCCCCACTGCAGCAATGAGTGTGGTCTGCTCGCACTGCTTAACGCCACTGAGTGGAACGGGAGCCTACTGCCCAACTATGAGCCCAAGGAAGTACTCAACCTCAGAAAGAAGCTGGCATATGATTGGGTCACCAGCACACACAACTCTGCCCCATGGAGGAAGTTGATGAGATACGAAAAGGACTAGGTCAGTACACTTTTTTATTCTTTGCCATTTTTTTATGCCTTGCTGGTTTGCACAATTTTTATAAACATTTTGTAGTTGCATATTAGTAGTATTTCTTTTGCAACTCAATGTCATCACTTTTTTCACACATTACGAGAACTGGCATACAATTGTTCGACAACTAATATTTAAATGATTTGCCAACAAAGGCACAAATAGCAACCATTTTTACATAGTGCATTAACTAATTCAAGGAAAACAACTTAGAGAGGAGAAAGCATAGTTGCTGAATGTGTCCACTTTTTGGCCCCTAAATTGCTCAAAAACCATCATTCTTTTCCTTTTTCCCTTTTTTGATACAAACGATACAAGAGAATCACAACAGCCTGAGTGGACACACACCAGCAGTGTGCTCTCTAGATTGGCAGTGGCTGCATTTGTTTTTCTTCTTTGGGTGTAGCTCCAGCACCGATTTGTAACGACGACTCTTTGCCCTACCTTTTGTAGTATACCTTGGAGGATCCCTAGGCACAAAATCATCATAGGCTTGTGCCAGATGGAGCCTCCAACTGGGCAGGACCATCACGAGCTTGTGTTTGATCACCTGTGGAATAATCATATAAAAAGTTTAGTTTTTTTGTGCAACCATGACTGATATTCTCTGCAACCACACAGCTTATGTTGTGCAACTAACTAGTTGTTGTGTGCAAATTAAGTTTAAAAGAAAACATGTAGTAGCACGGCCGTCATGCCACTTGGTTGGTAATCACCTGTAGCCAGAATAGGAAAAAGCAAGTTAGTTTGTTTGTCTTGATGCTTGAACTAACAGAGCGCGCGCAACTGGGTAGCCTGTTTTGTGCAACTGGGCACCATGATGTGCGCAACTGAAATGACACACACACACTTGCTTGGGGAGTTGGGGCAGGTAATTACCTGGATGACGATCCCTCTGAGTACTCCCTGTAGTGCCATTGGGAGGAGCATGCGGGGCACAGCTTGTTGGGCCAGGCGGGGGAGGAGGTGGAGGACCATGCTGTGTAAGGCCTGGGGGTGGAGGAGGTCCTCGAGGGTTGCCATCAACTATAGTCAGAACAGGAAAACCAGTTAGTTGTTTATCCTGATTCTCGAACTAACATAGCGTGCGCAACTGGGTAGCATGTTCTGTGCAACTGGGCACCATGATGTGTGCAACTGAAATCACACACCTAGTTAGATGGGGTGTTGAGCAGGTAATTACCCGGATGATGAGGCCCGTGAGTACTCTCTGTAGGGCCATTGGGAGGAGCACGTGAGCCACTGCTTGTTGGGCCAGGCGGGGGAGGAGGTGGCGGAGCATGCTGTGTAGGGCCTGGGCCTGGAGGTGGAGGAGGTCCTCAAGGGTTGCCATCATTTGATGGCCCCGTAGCAGCAGTCGGATTTTTCTTTTTATTGGACTTGTTCAGGTGGACGATCTCGGTACGTGTTGCGCGCATATGCTTGTATACAATAGCTTGTGCTGCATCAGAACCACTCGCAAACTTTTCTAGTTTCCAAAAATCGTATATCATGTTCCTCTCCCTTATCTGCTTCTTTGATTGAGGAGGCATTTCATCCAGTTGCTCATAACCAGTCCCTGGCGCACTAGGTACAGCAGTAGGTGTCCAGCGTCTTAGAAGGTACCTTTCCGATATGACATCAACTCCAATATGGGTGAACACCTTGAGGATGTGGCAACAGAGGATGTCGTCCTTGTCCATTTTACAACACTCACACAAATAGGAACCCTCCTCCACCCTTGCCTGCACCAAGTAGTTTCGAGAACCATATTTGGCAACAAATTCCTGGTTCGGTCTGAGCTCAAAAATATCAGCACCAACTTGGAACGCATTATAACGTCCAATCAGCTCAAACTCTTCTCTGAACTTGCGGTAAAGGTCCCTAGTGTAGGTTTTGTAAGCTTGCTTCTCTATTGGGAAGTTGGACCACAGCTCAATCTCAAGGTGTTCTGTCCTGTAATCATTGTAGCCTTCCTTGGCAAGGACGTGGTTCTGAATTTTTTTCATATTGCTTGACAAAGTTCAGCATCGAGTTGTGTGGGTTCACATATCTTTTTAGGATGGCGTTGAATCCCTCACTACGATGTGTAGACTGCAGGAAGGGGAAGAACCTGTGTTTGAAGTAGCACGGCACCCAAGTTGACCTGTATTCGTACAACTTCTCAAAGTGTGTGTGTGTCATAGCCTCGTACTTCATCATTAACCCAGCCCAATTCTGTTCAAACTCGTCTGGAGTGAAACTGAAGTCAACACAGTAGTTGAAATCATCAAAGAGCCCTGGATTCCAGCACAATAGCCAACCAACTTTTTCATGTGCCTTCTTCATGATGTGTCATCAACAACATCGATGCACGGTGGTTGGAAAGATGCTCTGTATTGACTGCCTCATTGCACCATCCTGATCGGTTATGAAGTTGTCAGGAGGTTTGCCACCCATAGCCTGTAGGAATGCTTGGAAGACCCAATCAAAGCTTGATGCCAACTCCTGCCTCACAAACGCGCGACCGATCATGAAAGATTGTCCATGTCAGTTTATTCCAATGAACGGTGCGAACGGCATATTATACATGTTGGTCATGTAGGTAGTGTCAAACGATATGCAATAGTGGTACGCCTCAGCATAAGCTTTTCGAGCTAAGCCATCCACCCAAAATATGTTGACAACTCTGTCCTCTTAATCATATTTTACCTTATATAAGAAGTATGGATCGGTTTTCTGTATATCCTTGAAGTGCGCAATTGTCTCAATCATGTCACCCTCCTTTGTGTCATCTCTACGGGAACTTGTACACACATTTGTTATTGCCTTTGGTCCGAACGGCACCATCATCTCATATCCGTAGAACTCTGCCATTATATGCATCATACGTCCTGCATAATACAAAAATAATATATCCTTTTTTTAGTTGCACGAATGTGCACATCGAGCTGCACAGTAATAGGACATGTGTTGGCACAGAAGATAATTGCAGGAAATGGACACCTAGCTGCACCTTTTTAAAAACACTTTCCACTTTTTGCATACAGGACATTGTGTAGTTGTACAATGTAGGCAATCTAGTTGCACAACAAGCACCAAAGTGATATAGAAACAGCATGGGAAGTTGGACACCAGTTGCACAGTTAAGACATTTCAGTTGCACAGTAGTATCATAACAGTTGCACACTGGACTGCCTAGAGGGAAACTTAATTCTTTAAGGGATATAGAAACACCACACCTATAGTCAAGTTGCGGTTATACAAGATGCGCAAAAACTCCTTTTCATCAGGTGAGATGCCTTGGTGGGATCTGAAGTATTTGTACAATGAAGGTTTGTTCACTATCGGATGATTGTGCTCACGAACAAAGTGCGTCACCTCCCATCGCCCATCTATCAGCTTCACCAACATTTTTGCCTTGCATTGAGTCTGCTTTATTGTCTCTCGTTTCCGTTTCTTCTTCTTCTTACTAGGACCAGCCTCCTCTTCAGCAAAGATTGGAGGTTCATCTTCCATTTCCTCATCACTGTCAACAGGTTTTGGTCTGGAATAGGGTCCAGGACAGGAGGAGCCTCAACTCCTCCATCATCAGCTTTGGGCTTCTTGAACTTGTTGCAGCAAAACTGTTGTTTTACCAATACATTGGTGTAGGGTGTCCGCCTAGAGGTGTTCATTTTGACAGAGAAACCCATCCGTAGGGCGTAGTTGTCGTAGTGATCCTTAGCAATTTGAAGGATGTCAAACCTCATGCCAACATAGGGTTCCATAGGTTGAAACCAGCCTCATCCTCTCCTTATCCTTGCACAGCTCCGTCAACAGCCCCAGCTCCTAGCTCAGTCCTGGTTGGACCAGGAACATTTGCCGCGGTTCCCATGTCATCAAGAGTATGGCTCTCTGACTGCAAAGACACCACTATAGGGGCACCACGGGTTGATGACTGGCCTGCCACATTGTCATGGCCCATAGGGTTACCACCACGACTTGCCTGCATGTAGTAAATAGATCGCCCATTTCCTGTCCAATTTCCTTGTGGTATGTTGGGTTGTTGCCGATCCATATCATGAGGAAGCTCATTGAGATCAGGAGGCAACTCATTGAGATCAAGCATTTTTTTCCTTTTTTTGGATGCTGCCACACACTCCCTGCACATATAAAAAAGAAGAAAGTGATGGCATCAGTTGTTAACCACAGAAAAGAGTGTTTCAAACAACCTAAAAACTTAGTAAATAGGCAGTTGCACACCATTTTATGACAATCTTAGTTCCAAAAGCAACATGTCTATAGCAGAATCTTTTATTATAATAGGCATGCATTTTTTTTGTTTACACAGAGTTGTTATGTTAGTTGCACAGTTTGCAGTAAATAGTTGGCAAGAAGATGACTTTTTTTACCAGAGTTTTCCTGACTTTTTCCTCTGTTTTTGTTGCAATGATCCGCATGTTTTTTGTTGGCAAGGAGCTGATTCAGATTTTTCTGCACATAATTTGGACACAATTTGATGCTACATTTGGAGATGCAAAATCCAGGTGAAAGAAGAAAGAAGAATTGGATGACTGGCTATAGATATATGTTTTTTCATTGTCGTTTCTGTTTTTACTTCCAGTATATTTGAACATATTTTTACACTATAGCTTTGCAATGGGTGTGCTACCAGAATATATGTGTGGGACAAGTATATATGCGTGACTACTTTAATATGGTTTATGGCTTCAATAGCCTTGTTTATTTCTCTGTTGCACAAATTGCTGGAGAAGTTGCTATTGATCATTGTGTGGTTTTCACAAAAGTTCTTTTGTTTTTGCTGCCGTACTGCAAATTTTGGTTTTGGCTAGAATAGATCTTTCAGTTGGCCAGGATGCATATATCAGTTGGCCAGCATGCATGTTCAGTTGGACAGTCAATGCGTTCAGTTTGCTAGAATAGATGTTTCAATTTCCTAGGATGCATATATCAGTTGGCCAGCATGCATGTTCAGTTGCACAGTCAATGTGTTCAGTTGGCTAGAATAGATGTTTCAATTTCCAACGATGCATATATCAGTTGGCCAGCATGCATGTTCGGTTGCACAGTCAATTTGTTCAGTTGGCTAGAATAGATGTTTGAATTTCCCAGGATGCATATATCAGTTCACCAGGATGCATGTTATGTTGCACATCAATGTGTTCAGCTGGCCAGAATAGACGTTTCAGTTGGCCAGGATGCATATATCAGTTGGCCAGCATGCATGTTCAGTTGGTTAGAATCATGTTTTAGTTGGCCAAAAAATATGTCTTAGTTGGCTTGTTGAACACATACAAGGTGCAGGGGAAACTTGCCTGGCATGCATGTTTAGAAAACATGTTCAGTTCGATCTCAAACCATGTGTTAGTGTGCAGATGCACTCATGGGGTGGGGCTGGTGTGATGTTGACAATGGGGTGATGTGGCAGATCCACTACTTTTTTGAAGCAGCTTCTCCATGGATTTGCTGATGGATCCATGGAGAAGGGTGTTTATAGATGCAGTACAAGAAGGGGGAAGAACTAAAGAGGGGCAGAGAGGAAGTACTTGCTTGATGTTGCTGCCTGGTATGGCTCTGATCACCCTACCCTTTAGATCAATTTGTTGAAGCAGATTCTTCTACTTTTCTGTTGCCATGGCGGCTGTACAGGAGGAGGAAGAAGGAGCCTTGAATCCCTTTCTTTCGTGGAGGACAAGAAGGTAGCGTGGGAGGGGCTGGGGCGAGCGGGCGTGGGAGGGGTTGGGACGTGGGGGCGAGCGAGCGTGTGGACAGCTGGCCACATGGGGATCGCCTTTTCTGTTCGGGATTGGGTGCTGCATTGCCTTGGTTTGGTGGTTGCCTGTCCCCGCTTTTTCTTTACCGCGGGGGGACAGGGACTTTCCTATTTAGGCCGGCCGCTCGATCGCACTAGTGGGCAGCCGGCCGTCCACTAGACGCGTCCAAAAAAATTAGGGCAACTACGGAGGGCAAAAGCCAGACTGAACCATTTTTCATTTATTTTTAAAAAAAGCAAGGACAAGATACAACACAACGGCTACATGATGCACACGACACTCACACACGAAGGAACGGAGGAAACAGAGACAAAGAACCAACTGGAAACTAGCTATGCCAAGTAGGCTTTGTACTTATCACCCATCAAGAACAGGCCGAGAAGAGTAGGGAGGCGTCTTATTGGTTCAATCAAAAGGAGTCCCGACGCCGAGAAGAGCATGGAGGAGTCTTTTGGACCAGTCAAAAAGAGTCCCGACGCCGAGAATATGAAGAGGAAAAGGTCGCCCGCTTACTCAACAGTCACTCTTAACCATACAACACTAGGAGAGTCACACATGTCGTTGAAGGGCAGCCCACCGCCAAGGTCAAGTCGTGACAACGAGAACCGCAGACGCCACCGAAGGGCAATGTTCCACCAAGACAACTAGTGCACCTCCTCTTGGCCACACATCGACCAGCCTCAGAAATAGAGCAAACACAAGCACTCTGCAAAGCGATGAGAACCACAAACACCATCAAAGGACATCAATCACCGTGACCTAACCGCCGCCACGAATAATACTGACAAGAGGCCGACCAAAGCTAGAAGGGGATCCAAACGAACATAGCTTGGGACCAACTATATACTGTGCCAGGCGAAACTCAACTGAGGAATCACCAAAAAATTCTAGCCCTCATTTCTACCATTATTTCTAACATCATGGAAGGCACGATAAACGTCATCCAGGTGCGCCGCCTGCCCACCCAGTACAAAACTTTCAATTTTGTCATAATTATTTGTCATAGAAGTATGTCGGCAACACATTCATGACAATGTGTGTTTTCGTCGGTATTTTGGTCATGAAAGTGTTACTTCCATGACATAAAATCTTTTTTGTTTGGGCCAAAATGCCATGGGTGTGTCCTTTTCTTGCATATGTTGATGCCATAGAAGTGATCAAAAGAAGCCTTCTCCATGGCTGCTTCGTGGGATACCACCGTGTCCCCTAACTTAACCATAAATACATGATTCTTTTGCTTGCGATGGGAGGCATGTATTCAGAAAAGTGTGGGGTTAGTTTTTCCATCTCGCAACGAGGCGAGGTCAAGGTAGGCCCCTTTGAGCTTGCGGCGCAACCCTGACTCGTCATGAGAGAGTGGTTGCAAGCCTTGGGAAGCGTCTATGCAAGCCATGAAGGGTTGAATGGGGATGTTTTCGATCATTTTAGCGCTCCAACTCCAAGGCGGCGTATAGTGTGCTTGAAAGTGTCTGAATCAAGGTTGACAGAGTGCCAGCCTCAGCGACCACCACGGGGAAGCCTTCATGGAAATACTACACAAGATTATGCCACGAAAAGTATACCGTTCAATTCATATTTGAAAGGGGATTCTAATGGTTTGATTTTCATAGCAACCATCATATTCGAAAACTTCTGGAACAATGAGGAGTTGCTTTTTTTTTGAAACTGGTGGGAAATCTATGTCACTTATTTATGAAATTATTTGAAATATAAAAGAGATAATTGAAATTTGGGAGTTTATTTGTAAACAAATCAAAACAGCGAAATACAAAAAAATGGAAGATGAAATAGATAATGAAATAAAATTATTTTCACATAAAATTATGTTTAAAACATTTCGTTTGGTTCAAAATTATCAGAGATTCATTTTGTTCTGACGGTCTTCGCGTTAGAAATTGAAGTTTATTCAAAAAAAGATAGTATTTGATTCGAAAATACCAATCATTCAAAATATTAAATAAACTCAAATGCATATCTTTTATACAGGGAGAGAGAACGCATGCAATGTTTCTTCTCTCCACTCTCTCACTGTCCTGGCAAAAGGCCGACAACGCCTCGAAGAGCATTTGTATTCCTCTCTCCAACCTGATGTGAAGAAGTTTTTTCAAATCATACTTACAAAACTACCATGAATCTTGATGTACGTTTTTGTTTCGAGGGGCTCTGCCGGGATTTTTGCTTCGAGTTACCGAAATCACTAGTTAAGTACTACTCATTGCGAAGATCACTTCCACCTTCCCAGGTTGCGACAAGTGGCGTGTTGCATGTGTGCCACTTGTCGCAATCTGGAGTTTTCGTTTTTTCGTAGATTCGTTTATTCAAAATATTTTATCTCTTAAACCATGTGTCTAAATCTCGAACCGTTTTCACCATTAGATTCCTCGTGTTGAGATCTTCAAAACTAGATCCCATGTTGATAGGTTTTGACGAACTTTTTCTTCACGAAAAAACCGAACCGAGAGCACGGGTTCTTTTCTTTTTCGAAAGAGGCACGCCCGTGCCTCTCGCGAAATCACAATCGTGCCTCTTGCGGAAGCAAAACCATGCCTCTCGCGGAAGAATAAAAAGAAGAGAAACGCGTTTTTGTTTCCGAGGAGGCACGGCCGTGCCTTTCGCGAAAGCACAACCATGCCTCTCGTGGAAGCAAAACCATGCCTCTCGCGGAAGAAAAAAACATAAAATGCGTTTTTTTCGTTTCTGAGAGGCACGGTCGTGCCTCTCATGAAAGCACAACCGTGCCTCTCGCGAAAGCAAAACCGTGACTCTTATGGAAAGAAAAAAAAACGCGTTTTTTCATTTCCGAGAGGCACTTTGATTCGAAAATACCAATCATTCAAAATATTAAATAAAATCAAATGCATATCTTTTGGACAACACTAACGCCCACATGTGTGGTGGGAGTCAAACCCGCCCACACGCCCTATAGCACACAGACTACGTCATGTCACCGCATGCATGTATGTGGAAATCTTTTTGAATTTTCTATTTTTAAAATGTTTTATCTCTTAAATGAAAAATCCGATTGAATATCCGTTTTCACCATTAAATCCCCCGCGACGAGATCTTCGAAACTAGATCTCATATCAATATATTTTGATGAATTTTTTTTGTTAAAAGTTGTCGTGTCTATTGCACATGAATTACCATGATGTTTACACCGAAGTTGCCATGGTATGTTTCAGCTATTTTCTTCCACATTTAAAAGTAAATTTTGACATATTATAAAACGGGGAATTAATAAACTAGACTTGCCATGCACCATAAACTAAAATTGCCATGATACATGCACTTAAAATTGCCATGGTTCATACAAAAAAATATTTTCATGGTCAAAGTACTGGAATTGCCATCATCGAAGAACTAAAATTGCCATGATCTACAAACTAAAATTGCCACATGGCAACTTTAGTTTAAGCACTATAGCAACTACAGTGTAAACATCATGGCAACCTTTGGACAAAAAAAATTCGTCGAAACATATCAACATGGGGTCTAATTTTGAAGATCTCGTCGAGACCGATTTAATGGTGAAAACGGATTTTTAATTCGCTTTTCCATTAGAAGATAAAACATTTTTAAGCCGAAAACCAAAAAGGTTTCTGCTGATGTCATTTGTTCATACGTGGCAAAATGAGTGGTGATGGAGACGCGTGGGCGATGTGCAAACGCCCACACGTGTGGGCGTTAGTTTTTCCGTGTCTTTTATACAGGGAGAGAGAATGCATGCAACGTTTCTTCTCTCCACTCTATCACCGTCCTGGCAAAAGGTCGACAACGCCTCGCAAGAGCATTTGTATTCCTCTCTCCAACCTGATGTGAAAAAGTTTTTTTAAATCATACTTACAAAACTACCACGAATACATTTTTGTTTTGAGGGGCTCCGCCGGGATTTTTGCTTCGAGTTAGAAGCTGTGATGGGCGGCGATGCCGAAAAACACGATGGTGAGTGCATAGGGTGGAAAAGCCTGAGTAATGCTACACATACATAGGTTTACATGGGTTTTACAAACAGGTGGATTGTGATTGAAGATTAAGGGGGATAAGGGGCCCACCCCCATGAAAATGAGGGGGAAAGTGGTTAGTTAGAAAGAAATAAGCCTAGTCAGCGTGTAATTGCATGTAACTCTTTGTATGTTTAGCATTATTAGAAAAGCCCACTTAGAGCATCTCCAACAGGCGCCGAACACGCCGCGCGCTAAAAACTGCTTTGGCGCACACCCATCGCCTGGTTTGACGCGGAGCGCAGCGCTGGTTCCAGCAGCCGCGCTAAAAAGCAGCGCGCGCGCAGCTCCAGCAGGCGCGGTAAAAATGCAGCGCGCGCGCTCATTCTACAACATTTTTTAAAATATTGCATAGATAAAAAACGATACAAAGATATTTTACATCGGTGCAACTAGATAGATAGTTCGAAGCATAGACAGATAGAAACTACTACGGAATACATAGATAGAAACTACTCCAAGTCGCTACCATCATCATCATCATCATCCTCGTCGGTGTCGTCCGAGGTTGAGAGCCATATGTCGTCTCAACGTTCATCGTTGGCCGTGAAGAACGACCTCCCACCTGCTTGAACGATATCGCACTGCTCATTCGCCAATGCCTTCCGCTGACGCCGGTCAGCCCGCTCCGCGCAGCGCCTTGCCGTCCTCTCCGCCCAGTAGGCACGCTCGTCGACGACGTCCTCCGGGTGGCGACGGCGCCACTCCGCCATGGCTCGCTCGTCCTCCTCGGCGATGAGGAGGCGGCGCTGCCGCCGAGCATGGTCGGCACGGTCCATGTCGGTGATGAGACGCGACGGAGGGGCGACGCGCTGCGCCTGCTCGCGCGTGAAGACGTCCCGGAAGTTCATCTGCGACCGGGGCCTCTCCAAGCGCCACGCCGCCGCGTCATACGCGCGGGCCCGTATCTTGGCTGAGCCGGACGTCGCCGGCCCGTATCTCGGCGGAGTACCAGCCGTTGGGGCGCTCGCGGACGCCGCGATAACCCGAAGCACCCCGGCGGCGCGGTGGTGGCGCGGAAAGCGGCAAAACGGCGAGGCGGCGAAGCGGTGAGGGTGCGAGGGGAGGGCGCGTGGCTGTGTTCTGTGCGTGTGGCGAGCGCGGGAATTTATAGGCGCGCGCGAAGCGGGGCGCAAAATCTACCGCGCCGTGTGCCGCTTTCTCCCGCGCGCGTGCAAACGGTTCTCGCGCGCGGTAAGTTCCCGCCACCGCTGGAGCGTGCGGAACCAGTCGGCGCGCGCTAAAACCAAACTTTACCGCGCGGGCGCGCCTTTTGCCGCGCCTGTTGGATATGCTCTTACACTTTGTCCACATGTTTCAGTTGTGATGGTGCCCCCCTCAAAAAAAAAAGAGCTGTGATGGTGCCATAGAGTGGCTGCCGATTGCCTCAAAAAAAAAAGTTTAGAGTGGCTGCCGAGGGTATATATAAGCTCCAGCTGTCCAACACGACCAGTCGCCCGCTCCATTCCCGCCCCCCTCAAAACCCTCTCGAGTTCCAGAACCTTCCAGAAGAACGTCCCGCAATCGTCGCCCTCTCCTCCTCTCCTCCCCATGGCCGCGTCGGCTTCGGCGGCGGGCGGCGAGCCCCAGAAGCAGTTCCTATCCATCATCCGCGACTTCGCCGCCGAGAAGTCCCACGGCGGTAAGCCTCCTCCTCTCCGCGGCCTCGCCGCACCCACCCCCTATAGCACCGTAGGGTTTCGCGTCCTCGGCTAACCCAAGCCCGCCTCCGCTTCGAGTGCAGAGCGCACGGTGTCGGGCCTGAAGCGCCGCCTCGACGACGTGGTCTCGGCGTCCGACGCGGCCACGGCGGAGCTCGAGGCCGCGAAGCGCGCGCGGGAGGCGGCGGAGACGGAGCTGCGCGGGAGCGAGGTGCAGGCCTCCATCGCAGACGCGTCGATACAGGCGCTCGAGGTATCTCCCCATCTCCCTTGCCCCGAAATGCGTGAATCGTGTCCCCGTCCAGTGCCAGTTCGCCTGATTTGGTTCGACGTGTGGTCGTGGTGCGTTCAGGCGACGATCTCTCATCTCCAGGAGGAGATCGCGAAGCTGGGCTCTGAACTGGAGGCGCTTAAGGTCAGAAATCTCGATATCGAAGCAGGTTCAGTCAGGGTCCTCGCCTGTTGTTGCTTAAATATGACGCGCTTTGTGTGTTGGTGTTGTGTGTGTGATTGGAATTGGAACTGGCGGGGCTGCGCTTTTGGTGTTCGATGTAATGGCTCCAAAGAGCACGGAGGACATCGAGAGGTGAGTGGGATGGACTCTGTCTATCGTGCTGTTTCTGTTGTGCTCCAGTACATAGCAACTAATTTACACTTGCGCCTGCGTTGGTTGTTTCAGAGAGAAGTTCTTGAGACAGATGTTTGAAATGAATGCAAGGATAAGGTATGTGTTATTCTTCTGGTTTGGAGGCAATGACCACATGTCGTTCTCTGGATATGCAATCAGCTATTCAGCTGTGGCTTGGGCTGCATCTCTTGTTTGCTTTGGTACTATATAAACGACCATGCCATTGGCTTGCATAGTACTTCGCCTATGTTCAAACTACAGTGAGGGATTGAATAGGGATATATATGTGGATCTCGAAATTACAGTGATCCGTGAAATAGAGCATTGAATACTCCCTCCATCCCAAAATAAGTGTCTCAAGTTTGTACTAACTTTAGTACAAAGTTGTACTAAGCTTGAGACACTTATTGTGGGACGGAGGGAGTATGTTTTAACACATTAACCTGCAGTAAGGGTAATCATGTGATATTTTGGACAGTATTATTAAGATCCTTTGCTATAACCTTATGAAGATGGTGTCAAGGGATACTACTAAGTTTTGTTTAATTCTTCAAAATAGTTGAACAGAATCACTTTTCTACCTTTTCTTTTTTTTATTATGTCTATTTGGTATATTTTCTTTGCCTGCTAGCTGAAGCTTACATCAGAAGTTTCTGATTTGCTAATTATCTCGAGATAAACTTCATTCCTCCTCTGCAGGCAGTTTCAACAGAAGGCTTCTGCAGAATTAGCAGAGAGGTGCTCTGGACCGCCATCAGCAGATGGTAAGCAAGGCAAGTCAGCAGAGGGTAAGCACACCAACTTGCAGTGCATACATAACACTTTCGGTTCCTGAATACCTTAAGAAGGGTTCCTATAATTTTGCAGTTCCCATATTATTTTTGTTTGATTCCTTTTGCATATTTGAAGGGTAATCGGAATTATAAGTTGTACCTCTGTGCTGTTCTTTATTATGTCTGTACCCAAAAGCTTGTTATTTTTAGCTATAGATCAATCTATGTCTTTGTTGTGGCGAAGAAGAGTAAGGGTTGCACATAATAATGTAATGGCTGATAAGCTGCTTTTGTATTCTATCCTCCATAATAAGATAAATATGTGACTGCTTAATAAGATAAAGAATCTTGAAATGTGTTCCATTCTGTGTTGTGTAAGCTGGAAATGTGTTTCATTCTGTGTTGTGCATATACTTACAGATATAATTTCTGTTATTGTAATGCAAGCTATTGCCGGCTTTGTTTTTCTGCGATCATTTTGTTAACTATGTGCTCTGCAATGTGCTAAGGATATGAGCTGCATGATATACTTCTCTCATTTGCTCTTATGAATCTCCTGTCATAAAGTACTGTGCTCTATATTGCTACTGTCTTGTTTCCTCTTGGACTGAAATGTTCACCTTGGCAGGTCAAAATGGGAGCCACATGAATGAAACTATGGACTCAGAAGGTATGTTGACAGATTCGGTTGATCAGATGAACAAGATGAACGCTGAGGTGCATGTATTGGAGGAAGAGTATCAAAAGGTCCTGCTTGAACTTGAAAAGGTTCTTCTCTCCATTCTTTCACCCAATATTGTGTTATTTATTAACTATTCAGATAAAACCCTCCGTGTATTACTCAACTAGTTTTACATGCTGTGAACTAATGTGCCAGACATGTGTGTATTATCTGCATTATCCTTTTTTAAAAGTCAAAGAAAATAATGCCGATGCTATTTATCACGGTGCAAAATATAGTAGTTTATGCTGATAAATATTTGTTGTACTAAATGTTTCCAAAGACATTTGTATGATAAACACTAGGACCATCACAATTCCAACGGGTTGTGGCTAACATGCAGGTACTGAGGCAGATGCTGCTGCTGCTGCATTGTTGGAGTCTTGGAGAGAGAACTAGTTCCAAGCTATAGCGCTTCTCATAATTTTAACAAGAATATTGTAGTACTTGCTTTTTTTTATGTATTCAGTTCGCTGCTTTTGCAGGAATGCGCATTGTCTGACGATTTATATGGACATGAATTTTCAGCTCTCTCAAGACTGTTGCCTTGTTTTACAGCTGCGTCATGAACTGGCTGATGTCTGAGCAAAGAGAGCTCTCATGGAGGCTGTGATGAAAGAAACGAAGAAGTTGCAGGAGCTCGGAGGATATCCTTTTCACCTGTCTAGAAATCACTTCGTTTGCGCAACTATTATTTTTATATATACATATGTTCCTGCTGCTTCTTCCTCCGTGTGTGTTCGCGGAAGCTTTCCTTGACTCGACGCAAACGCGTGGCCGAACTGGAGAGTGTGCACAATTCACTCGCTGAGGAGCTCCAGAAGCGCTACGTCTGCCCTGGCTGCGGAACCAACAACATGGCGGCGGAGGAGGAGGCAGCGGCGGCGGCGGCGGTGGCAAACTAACTAGAGAAGTAGAGAGCACGCTGGTAGCTGCGAATCGGCAGGGCTGGTATGAGTTCCCAGTAAATCAGTGACACGGATCAGATTGTTTGTGGACGATAAAAACCCCTTAGATTAGCCAGCCGTACTTTGGCGAGCGGTTAGCTCTTGTCGTTGCATTACCTGACCTGTAGTGCCCATCGAAACCACTGAGACACGGGCGTAAATTTTTCAGTGATCAGTACGAATAAGTGTCTTGTACTTCTGAAAAACACGACATGGTATGGCCGATGTGCAGCCGACGCAGACTCTACACCGTGAGATTGACGTGAATCTAATTAACAAACGGCCTGATGGGCAACGTCGTCTGAGTATCGTCTGAAAAGCATCGTGGCTGGATAGCAATGCTCAATCCTAAATGATACTCCCTCTGTAGTGATATAAAACTCTTCTATTAGTTTACAGAGGGAGTAAGTGTCACACTCTTGTCTAAAAAAATCCTAAATAATAAGTGCCACACGTCACGTGCCTGACACTCCGGGCTTGACGTTTTTTGATGCAATTTCAATCATGCAAAAGATGGCAAATTCTAGTGACATGACAAGTTTCAGTCAAACATAAACTAAAGCACGAAAGTTGCATGCTTGACAACTAAAGTTGTCATCCTCATGCCACTAAACTTGCCATAAAAAAACATTTGAAGTTGTCATGTGCTCATGCCAGACATGAGTACTTGTCAGGGTCCTCAAAGCCCACTGTGTTCTCTCTCTCTCTCTCTCTCTCTCTCTCTTGCAAGAAAAAGGTATTTATATTAGCTAGCAATAGTAGAGACACAATCAGAGATAATAGCAGGGGCAATTTCCGGGGAAAGTTGCGAACCTACACTGCCCTTTTCATCTGCTCTCTACGTAGCTTTGCTAAGCCTTAGACTCACAAAATCGGTTTTGCATCTTAACAATATGTACATCTCTTTCCTCGATAAATTCATGAACATCTGAACCCTAGAGGAATGCTGCGCAATGGATACCGCTTCTTAACAGCCGGTCTCCGTCGTCAACGACATGGGTGACCAATGTAGGCCTTCCTCCATTGCTGCCAACTCCGCATTCACCTCCATCATTTTCTTGTTTTACTGCGCAGCTCTGCTCTCACATTTGACACACACAAAATTCTCTATGCCTTGAGTGAAATCGGCCTCGTTTACTAATTACCCAAAATAAGGCACCGGGGACAACGGAAGTTGTTGACCAATGGCTTACCAGTTACCAGTGCCAAATACTAGTACATTATATATTGGGACACACCGCTGTTGATCCTCATGTCTCACCACCGCCAAACACGCAAAATATTGGGATGCACCGCTGCACATCTCCCATTCTACAAAAACTAACCTCACAAAGGAGCTAAAACTACATGTAGAAATTATACAACAACAGAAACTAACCCATCAAAAAGAAAATATAAAACTAAACGGAGCCATCACGTTAGTTTCTCCAAACTTTGTAATAACTTGACAGAATTTTCCATGTTCCTGGACAAGAATCCGGATTCATGCTTAGCCTCTTGCTTGGAAAGATGGCTCTTAGCTGCTCTGACATATGGGAATCCTGGCCCAAGCATGTGAGAAGCGCAAGATGCCTTGGAAGCGAGGAGCTTGCAATCACCTGCAACAACACGGAAAACTTCATTATCTGTGATCTAAACACAGCAGTGGAACTGAAACCATGCCAAGTGGGGAACATATGCATCTGTTGCACTGAGCGTACAAATGGGAGTAGCAAAAAAGAAAAAGGAAATGGTGAGTGTCTAGAATTTACTGAGCTGACATCTCTTCATTTTTTTATATTGCAAAATACAGATTTTATTACAGTTAATATCTGTCACCAGCTCTTTATCGGTATGTGAAACATAAGGGCAAAAATTAGTACACTTAGCTCCATAGCATTGCCTTGTTCCATACAGGAGAACCTCATGATGCGATGATATTTCAAGGTATAGGCATTGCATCATACGGCTGGCAATTACTAGCAGCTACCTAAAAAATATTTTAACGAGTGATGGCATTATCTAGCTGTAATAAGGTATGCTGGTTCTATAAACCAATAAAATCAAATACTACTAAATTGGGCCAACCAGGGTCCACGTTATAAAGATATGTCGCCTTTTTTAAAACATGGGTTGCCAAGAAAACCACGAGTTTAAATGCCAATAGCTGACAGTATAGATTAGAGATTGCCCTATTACCAATGTCATCTTGATGGCATTTACCATCTGACAAAGTTAATCAAATGAAGGGGAGCACCACGTGATTGTATTTCAGCAATAACTGAGTTCGAGGGACAAGCAGATACCTTTTGCAGCTTCTGACATATAGATGTTTTGGCTGAAATGACGGTTCATCCACCATTTGCATCGGAGCTTCCATGATTCCTTTGTATGTTGCTCAAAGAAGACTGAAGAAAGACTACTAAAAGCATCAATCGATACATCTCCTTCAGCATTACATGAAATACGATCTTCGTAGTCAGTAGTACGATCAGAAAAAAGCCGAAGGAAGCATGATACAAGCTCCTCCCAGATGAAAGGCTTCCCGTTCACAGAGTCTAGATGCAAAGCAATTCTCTCAAGTAGTCGGGTGGTATTATAATATCCTGGGGAACCAACAACAGGTTAAGAAAATGTCACCATTGCCACTAGCAAAATAATCAAACCATTAACATTTCTGAAGTTCGCATAGATAATAAGCAATGTAATAAACTTTAGAAACTGGGAAACCACGAGTAGAATTGAAGTCAATTTTTTCTTCTGATATTACTACTAATATTCTGTTTTTATGATCACAAAAATGGCTTCATATAAAGATCAACATGCTTACATTCTACGATGTCCTGTAAAATACTTCATGCACGATCTTCTCTACTAGCAGCGAAGACAGCATGGAACTCATAGAGTTAGGAACAACCTAATGACATTTCCACCTTACTAATAAAATGACCAGTATCAGTAATAACTGTATGGGTTGCTTGAGACTAGAATACTTGACATGCAACAAGCAAGAATAATTCGGTTTCTTCGGGACTGTAGTTTCGAATTACTTTTCCAGTGATGAAATCAAGAGCATAGTTACACGATAGCACTATTTCCACTCTCTATACCAAATTTAGAGCCACAACAGAAAGTGAGTAGTTATAGTGCCAACCAGCCACCACTAACTTCTAAAACTCTTGCATTAGACCTTCCAATTGATGAAACCAGTCCAAGTAAACACCTTAGCCTAAACCACTATGATTCCCATACAACAGGTTTCAGTGATGTCAAAGGTAGGTATTGTCAAGTAATAGCAACACATCGATTTAACACTTCTTTCCTCAATAGTCCATTTGTTTATTTTATTCCGTTGACAAATGGCCTAACTGCAGGGGAAATATGGACTTTAGAAATAATTCATTGCTTCATTCCAGTTTTGCTGATACCATTTTTTCTTCTTCTAGAATGCACGTAGCAGTACCAATGTAAGGAGTAGACTACTAAACTAGAATCGATCAATAGTAGAGCACCATGGGAGAAAAAGTCTTCAGCCAAAACCTTTTCTGTGCATTTCAGTTAGCCTCTCAACCGAGTAGCTACATGTAGGATCTCTCTGCAAAGCTTCCTCATAGCAAGAACATATAGTTGACACTTGATTTTGGTCAAAATACTCTAGCAGTCTGCCTCGCAATCTGCATTACAAAAACTAAACTTCAGCCACTTACTCACGACAGCTTATCTCGGTACGGACAAGGAACAAAAAACAGAAACTACCATATTCAAAAGATGTTTTAGAAACATAAAATGAGAGATGAGATTTAAGATAACAAATTGCTTTAAATGATAACCAACGACATGATGGCTTAACAACCTGAAAGGAAACGCTGTAGTAGAACTGCGGCAGGTCTTCTCAAGTTCACAAAGTGCATCTTTCAGTTTATCACCAAGCAGGAGAATCTACACCATAGTAAAGGTAGCTAAAATGGGCCTAGAGATGAAAAAAAATCCATACAAGAAATTGTATGGTTATATGCAAAACATAGGCTGTATTAATGGCAAGTACCTGTATTAATGGCAATAAGGCTGCCATTACTGGTGGTGATGAACGAAGAGCCACTTTTAGACATCTTTCTGCATCTGCGTAGAAGGTATTAGGTGTTGACATGTACTTCCAGTACGAATCAAAGCAATCACTTGAAGTCCCAGCAGCATGCTTTAGACGTAGCGGCAACAAGGTTTGTTCCAATCCTTCAAGTACCATAATAAACATCTAACATGTTAATACATAAGTATGCGGAGCTATAAAACAAGCTTGATAAAGATAACAAAAGTAATGAATAAACGGAGGCTCAGATTAACGAGGCTAGTTGATCTGATGAGGGGCAGCCGCGAAGCTACAATTTACATGCAATACATTGCTACCAAGGATGAAGGATTGATCCAACACTAGAAAAAAAAGAAGGATAAATCAACACAATGCTTCCAGCACCTTCATCAAAAGCTGCTTCGGATTTGCCGCATGCAAAAAGAAGTAACAAACTTTAGAGTTGTCGAGCATTGTTTATATACCCTATGGACTCTTCATGATTTTACTCCTCGCTTGCCGAGCACTCTTTCAAAATTCATGTCATATTTTAGATCCAGATGTATCAAATAAAAGTAAATGAAGGCTAAAACTGGTTGCAGTATTGCATGCTGAAGTGGATGGTAGAAGAACAAAATGTATTAGAAGGTATATCACATCACACCAATGGTTCTTTATGATTGCTCTAGATGTTCCAGTAATGTAATCACTCAGTGTCATTTTTCTACAGATACCCCAGAACTCTAAACTGCATAGTACTTAGTGGAAGGAAAAAAAAAAACATCTTGGAGAAGTAGATGGAATGTCACTAACCACAGGTGGGGGCATCAGAGGTATTAAAAAATACGCTTCGAAAATCTGCAGAAACCACTCCTTTCACTTGTGAATCTACTGAATCATTTTCCTTAACAGGATAAACAAAATGAGATTTCTTGGTAATCTTGCATTTTTTGTCTATATTCCCATTATTGATGGAACTTTCTGAAGAGCAAGCAGGAAAACTAGCATCATCAACATCAACGCTGCAATTGTCATCTGAACTATCCTGGAGACCATTTTCTCCACAGGCATTCGATGCCACAGAAATTTTGCATGATTCATTGTACACATCAAATCTCTCAAGTTGCATATCTTTGGGCAAACCAGAGTACCATTTATCATATGATATCAAGCCATGTATCAGATTTAGAGTTGGTTCCATCTTTAGTCCGTCCTTCGCGATGAGGCTGAAAAAAGGAATAGAAGTTCTCAACTCTTTTATCTCAGTGCTGAGAAGACATGTCTGTGGAAGAAAAATTTAAAACAAGAAACTAAATTATCCAAAAGCTTCAACACTTGAAAAGTATTTCAGTTAGCAGAATTAAGACGTTACACATATCTTACCACAATGTCTGCATTTAACAGATGCATACTTTTGTAGTATCTGTAGATTCCTTTCTTCATAACAACAAAATTCCTAGATTGCCGCATATGAATACCACACAAATGTCTCATGAGTCGCTCAGTTGGTGGGAGGTGAGAGTGTACACCACCACCCGTGTACTTGAATTTGGGTGCCTATTTCGGTTAATGAAAGAATAAATAAATTCCACACTCGACCAGATATTTGTGATACAGTGACAGTTTGAACCACATTTAGTTTTTGGTGACACTTTGAAGCAGATTTTGCACAAATTATTCCATTCTGAGAAACACTTTAGCATTTGAGTTAGTTCTGATGTGATGACCACACTCATCAGGGTGATGTAACACAGTCACCTATTGCTTGACACATCGCAGAACTGTGGCGTACATTTTGCAACATGCATCCAATGTGGCAGAGGCTAACCGAAGGTCCAACAGCCACTCTCTGCTAGCTATCACTGCTCTCTGGTAACCCAAGCTCTGCTATGTGCCTGCGTTGGACAGTCAAGCTAGCCTCTGCCATGATGGACATCGGACCTCTAGCTAGCCTCTGCCATATTGCCGGCTAGCCTATGCCATGTCAGAGAGTATCTGTGAGCATGTCCCAATTGGCCTGCAATGTGTCAAGTTGTGAATGCCACACCACCATGGCAAATGGGGCAATCATGTCAGAACCACTTCAAAAGCTGAAATGGTAAATGTGGTTCAAAGTGGAATGTTTTGTGCAAAATCTGATTCATAAGTGAAAAAACAAGAAGGTGGTTCAACCTGTCACTATGTAACAATTACCTGGACCAAAATGGATTGTGCTCTTAAGTCTTAATGAGAAGTTACCTAGTATCTCACAGGTAATAAAGTCTATTACCTGATAACATGTGGGAAAAAAATTCTTTGGATTTAACATGATAGGCTGATACTTGGTTTCATTAAAGAATTTATGAATTAGGCATGTAAATTGTAACAACCAACAAGATGGCATGGCTATAAGCCTATCGCAGATCAGCGAATTCCCCAGAAACGACATATAAAAAGTGTATATAAGACACGATAAATGTAAACACTAACAGACTGCTGGTAACTCACACTCTTGTTGCATTGTATGCATCGTCGATCCTGCCTTGTGAAAGATAAAATAGAGCCAATTCGAGTTTAACCATGTGTTTCTGCCAAACAAATTAACAGGGTTAAGAAAATACAAAGGAGGGTGATGTTTGTACATCTATTAACATATCATAAAAAACGATTAGATCAGGGGTAATATAGAAAACAGACCACAATTAGAACTGAAGATTACGATGTACAACACGGTCTTTTTATTAACCTATAATCCCCTGACCTTAGTATTCAGGTGATGTACAACCAGTGAGTCTATGAACATACGAAGTTAAGATTCAATGTTTCTGATCCACTTAATCCAATTTAGCCATGAAATGCAGGGGTTTAAATTGCAACCAACCTAACTATGTGATGTCGAAATCAACAAAAGGAGGGACGTTTTGAATATAAGAATGACACACGTTCACAATGGAATAAAAACAAATGTTCACAAAATTGCATATGTGATGTTGAAATCAACAAAAGGAGGGACCTTTTGAATATAAGAATGACAAAATAAAAGAATAGAAGTAGTATACTTTTGAAGAACCTAAACAGGAGTACTACAATACACTTTGATTCCTTTGCCCTGTGTCAGCTTTTACCTCACCCTAAGTTTATGTTGTTCTACTGAAGGACCACCCATTGTTTTATCAAATACCGGCGGCATTGAGCAACTGCAAACAGTTCAGGTAGCAACAAAATATAGGTGCATCAGAAGGCAGAGCTCACAGTTGCGCGGGCTACAGGACAATGAGCACACACCAGAAGGGCTTAATCTCGACTATAGCAACGGTACCACTCCTATACACACTTGTTTGCAGAAGATTCCTGACCAGACTTCACAGCACATGCCCTTTCCCCACAAAATTCATCCAAAAACCAACGGAAGGTACAATGAGGAACTTTGATGTGCATGCTTATACCCAAACGAATGAACAGTGATAATAGGATCCTATTGGATTTGGAATTCGATGTTATTCCCAGAAACATTTTTAATCCAATTAGGCTCTGAATAGTACCGAGTGGTAACAATACAGATTATAACAAAACCCTGGCTCCATTTTCAGGGTTTGTTCAGATATGGTTGTATTAACAAATTTATTAATCATGGTATATATAAGAATAAGATAATTAACTAATTTAAGATCGTATTAGTCTTAAAGTTGACAACAAATTAGGAACTTACTTTTGCACAAGTAGGCAACCACATTAGCCGTTGTATCCAAACATCAAAAACCTTCTGTGTCCTGTGGTAGTAGGTTCTCCTGCCACCGCTGTCCTGAGCAAGGCGTCTATGAATATCCATCGCATCCTTGAACCGAGCAACAAGCCTTCATTAGAAAACACTAACTCTACCAAAAGAACAAGCTGCTATAAAAATTACACCCAGCATGTTCTGCTTACCACTAAAATGCTGCGGGCCTCCTCAAAGGAGTCAGGGCGCTGGATGCCAGGTAGGAGCACAGAGAAGACCCCGGCAGCATCTCGCCATTGATGCGTGCGAACTAGATTGTGGAGGAGACGGCCGAGGCGTCCACGATTGGCCCACATGGTGGGGGCTTGCTCTGTAATGGGCCTCTGAGGGTAGGGGCGTCGTCTCCGGACCACCTTCCCTCCTGCATCCTTGCCAGCGTCTGCGCCGAGCTCGCGCTTGACAGTGGCAGTCGCCGTGGCGCTGGGCTGCTCGCTCCACTTATCCACAGAGGAATCGGCCCTTGAAATGCCCTGCAGGGTAGCTTGGGGCGTTAAAAGGGGCTGGATTGGGGTTGCCGACAGGCAGTGACGGCCGCGCTTCTTGTGCGGATGTGCGCCCAATGTTTCCCCACCTGCATCCTTGCCAGCCCCGTCGTCGGCGTCAGGCTCGCGCTTTATGGAGGTGGGCAAGGTCGTCGGCGTTAGGTTCAGCTCCCCGCATCGCTTGACATCGAAGGAATCGGCTTTCGAAATCCCGGAAAGAATAGTTTGGGGCGTGAGCAGCGGCTGGGTTGGGGTTACCGGAAGGTGGTCCCGGCGGCGCTTCTTGCGGGGCGGTGGGCGCGTAGTGCGAGCGGCAGAGGTGGTGTCGACGTCGGGCTCTTCCTTGACGGGGGTGAAAGCCGGTGGAGATGGCGACAGCGGCAGCCGCGCCATAGCATGAGGCGGAGGCTCACCGCGACGGCCGCAAGGTGGGGAGGAGCGGCGGAGGAGAGACGCGAGCGCGGCCGGGAGGAGCGGAGACGCTACCGCGAGACGCCCTGTTCGGAAGCCACACGGCTTCGTGCAATCTGTGGCTCCGGCGCCGCACTCCGCGCGCTAGCTTGTCGCGAGGAGCTCGGCCCCGTTCGGCACACCAGGTGCAGATGGAGGCAGCCGGCCGCGCCGGGAACGACGGGGGACGGCGGGTAGATGGCCGAGAGGAGAGAGAGGAGGCGGCGCGGCTGCGAGACAACCTGACGGGGGCGGGATGGCGGCGGCCGGCGCTAGGGCTAAGACGAGGGTATAGGGGCGGGGCTGGCCGCCTGCACGAGTCGCTTCGTCGGGGAAGAAAGAAACGAATCGATGTGAGTAAGAGCATCTCCAACAGCCGCGCTAAACTAGCGCCGTGCCGCAAATTAGGCCGTTTTAGCGCGCGCAACGCGGCGAGTCGCTCCAGCGGGCGCGCAAAAATGGCGCGCGCTATAACGGGTTGGGCGCGCGGTCAAAAACACTTATCCGCACGGTGTATTTGGGGCGCCAGCTACAGCGCGCGACACACTCCAGCGCTCGCGCCCGCACTTCCTCTCCCACTTCCACCCCCGTCCGGTCGCGCCGCCGCCGCCGCCCGCGCCCACCGGCGACCGTTCAGGCTTCCCCGGCCTATCCCCGCGCGCCCGCGCTTCCGCCCCATCCCCTCCTAGTCCCGCCGGCGCTCGCGCGCCTCCGTCGTCCGAGGAACAGCGCCCGAGCACTCGCTGTCGCGCCGCGCCCGCAAGATGTTTGACAAAACGCCTACAAGGTATGTATTGCTCAAACTTCATGAATTTGATGCATGTTTTGGATTGTAGTTTTTATAGTATAGTATTGAACATTGTAGATGAGTTCGTCGTATGATTCTTCCGAAGAAGAATTTGATATGGAAGAGGAGGAGGATCTTGCAATGATCCTAGCTATGCATATAAAAAAACCGAAGCACGGTGGTTCGGTTATGGGTCGGCAGAAAATTTGGAGGGATAGGATCGATGCCCACAACAGATTGATCAGGCATTATTTTGCGGAGAATCCCATATACCCCGAGTCGTATTTTCGTCGCCGGTTTAGGATGAGCACCGAGTTGTTCAGGCGCATTGCAGAGAAACTAGCGAGCCATGACCGTTTTTTTCAGCAAAGCAGGAATGCCGCCGGAGAGCTGGGGCATAGCACCTTTCAGAAGGTGACAGCCGCTTTGCGTATGTTGGCATACGGTATACCGGCTGATCTTGTTGATGATCACTTGGCTATGGGTGAGAGCCAAGCCATCATGTGTGTCAAGCGCTTTGCAGTGGAAATTGTGCAAGTGTTTGGCGAGGAGTATTTGAGATCTCCCAATGCTGAAGACGTCGCAAGGCTATTGGCAATGAACAAAGCTCGCGGTTTTCCTGGCATGCTTGGCTCAATAGATTGCATGCATTGGAGTTGGAAGAATTGTCCAAAGGCATGGCATGGGCAATTCCACGGCCAAAAAAAGGGTTCCACTATAATCCTTGAAGCGGTGGCTGATCAGGAGACTTGGATTTGGCATGCATTCTTTGGAATGCCTGGATCTTTGAATGACATCAATGTTGTCAACCGGTCACCACTGATGAATAAGATTGCAAATGGTGAGTTGTCACCGGTGCAGTTTGTAGCAAATGGCCGTACGTACAACTATGGCTATTATCTAGCGGATGGCATCTATCCAAAGTGGCAAACATTCGTGAAGCCGTTGAAAAAGCTGGAAGGTAAGAAATATCTTGACTTCCACAATGCTCATGTGGCGGCTAGAAAAGATGTGAAGAGAGCATTTGGGATTTTGCAAGCCCAATTTGCTATTGTGAGAGGACCGGCTAGATTTTGGGATCAAAAAATGGTTTGGTACATCATGCACGCTTGTGTGATCATGCACAACATGATCATCGAGAATGAGCGTGGCCAAGATTTAGACTACTCACAGTATGAGCTCTTGGGATATCCCGTGCGAGTGCGACGGAGGGCTGAAAGGGTAGCCCGTTTTATTGCCTCCTATCATGCCATTCGGCGTCCCGCAACGCACAATGAACTTCAGAAGGATATCATTGAGGAGTGGTGGGCATGGCATGGACGACAAAGAGCATGATGATGTCTGCATTCGACATTGTATTGTTCATGAACTATTTGTTGTGTTTATTGCATTTGTTGTACTGAACGATAAACTATTTGTTTGAGTTGTAATGATAACGAAATTGAACTATTTATTGTTGATTTATTTTGTTTGTTTGATCATTTTTGCTCATAAAAATACATGTATATGTGGTTTGTGCGGCGCGCGCGCTGTATTTTTGCACTCTGCTGGAGCGGCGCGCGCGCGCTGCATTATAGCACGGCTGCTGGAGCCAGGGCAGGCGAGCGCGCTAAAACCAGCCGAAGCGCGCGCGGCAAACAGGTTTTTTGCGCGCCGCGCGAAGCGCGGCTGTTGAAGATGCTCTAAGGGCATGTACAATGCATAGCCTCAGGCTGATGCCTCGCATGCCACGTAGGATCGGATATGGAAGTGGGATCCTCTCCAGGAGGCGGGTGCTTGAAGAGAAAAAGTGTGGTCCGGTGACGAAAGCTGAAAAGTTGAAGTGAAAAATAGAGATGCATGTGTACTAAAGTCTTTATTTTCTATTTCTTAATGAGGCCCACTAGCGGTAGCTTGCATTGGGGAGAAAAAATAAATATAGATGCCTCAAATTACTTTTTGTCATGGGGCATATGTATCCATATGCCACCATTGTACATGCCCTAAGGGCCTGTTCTGAACCTCTCTGTTTCGCTCGGGGAGGCTGTAGGCCTGTTTGACGCTGGTATAGGCCCGCTGGAAACAGCCGGGAGCTCTCGGGGTGGTCTGTCTTCTGGATGGGAACCGGCCGGGATGGCCCTGTATATGCCGGATCTGGTGGTGGAGCGGAGCGCCGGCCGGCGGAGGGGTGGATCCGGCCGTGGCGGCGGGGGTCGTGGCGGTTGGATGGTTAGGTCGAGGAAGGGAGCGCAACGATTCGAACGCGAGCGTGGCCTATCGACTCGGAAAGCTAGCTCTCCGAAGCGTTTTCTTTACGGTTTTGCTAAAACTCACCTAGCTGAGATTTAGTTTGGTCTCGTTTACTTTCAAAGTCGTTGGATCATCTCGCGTCACGATTTGTGTTGTTGGCTCACGAAGCTTGGCATGCGCCCAGTCACGGCTCGGTCTGGAAAAAGAGAGGATACTTCTGGTCCATCCGCTCATGACGGTTCATGCCGGTTCTGGTGATTTCGTGGCGTCTCCATGTTGACTTCATAGCGACTCTGTTTCGGCAACACTGTCGTCCAAGTTTCGATCAAGATCATTTGAACCCAGTTCATTCAAACCCAGATCCAAGTCTGAGCGATTGTGAGCTCCTAGACAAGTTCCCCACCATCTTCCAACTCCAATCCATAGGTGATGTTCATGATTTGGTTTCCCAAAGCCAGTTTCCTAACCAAGAACGAGAAGCAGATCCATCCCGAGAGAATACCCAAATAAAATCCAGTTAACTGCGGTCCCCGGGCGTGCGGAAGTGTGATTCGAGGTGACTTATGTGTGTTCACTACGGGTTCCGGAGGAGGACGACTCGCAATGGGAGACGGGAGGGCCCCTGCTCTGGACGGAGTGGAGGGCAAGATGAGAGATTTGAAATTGTCAGAGGCAGAAAAGAGAAGTGTCAAAAATTGGAAGAAGGCATGCCTGCTCCCCGATGCTAGGCAAGCTACAGGCTGTTGGTAAGCTATTTTCACAGAGGCCAGCTAAAGCAGAGTATGTGGGTAGAACTTTAGAAAATCTTTGGTGCCCTTTTACTGGAATGGAGTGCAAGGATCTTTTTAGTAATCGCTTTCTATTCACTTTCCATTATGAGATTAGTAGGAAGAGAGCACTGGATAGTGGGCCATGGAGTTTTAACAAGGATCTGATAGTGATGGAAAAAATTGTGCCCAGTAAAACAACTGATGAGTATGAATTCAAATTTATTCCTATCTAGGTCAGAGTCTATGGTATCCCCATGGGCTTGATGACTTCTGAAACAGGAGAATTGATTGGGAAGAATATAGGGGAAGTACTTGACGTTGACCTGGATCATAATGGAATCGCAATGGGCGAGTTTATGAGAAATAAAGTCCATATGGACATCACAATGCCAATTACAAGATTCTTTACTTTAAAAATTGAAAATGATGGGGAAGAATAAGATATGCATGAGGAGTTGATGGGCGCTGAGGTGGAGGAAGAAAATAAGAGTAAGAAAGAGATGAAGATTATTAATTTCAAATATGAACATCTTCCGGACTTCTGCTATAGTTGTGGCATTATTGGGCACACAGAGAGATCATGCCCATCCACCAATAGAAGAGGGGCAACAAGACAATTTAGGCCAGATTTAAGGGCGCTCATCTATAAGAGAAGTGCTAGTGAAGAAAAGAGCAAAAGCTCTAGCGATAAAGGGAACTTCTGGCATACAAACAACACTGGAAGTCAAGATAGTAAGCAGGGGAGCGACAGTCCATAATGGACCGAAAATCACCCAATCAGAAATGGAGGAAAATAGAAAAAGGGAAGGGGAGGAGAAAGGAGTTACAAGCCCTTGGAAAACTATCCAGAATGACCAAACTAGGACGAGTGAAGGAAAAAACCTGTTGTTGGAGGACAAATCAAAATCTTCTGATTTAAAGGAGGAGAAAACAAAAGCAGATCATGCACCCAAAGAAGTAACTGTTAACAACCAAGGGCTGGGACGGGAAAGTGAACCAAATATGGAACATGGAGAAGCAATCGAAGAAGACGCAAGGAAAACACGGGTGGAAACAGAAGGACAAAGTAAATTTGAAGAGGAAGATTTAAAGGGTGGGAAGAAACTGAATCAAGGTACCTTCAAACGATATAAAAGGACCCAAAGCATTCAGCGTCAAGAAAAATCATTTAAAGCAGAGGGAAAGAAAAAGGAGTGTTGATATGATGGAGGTAGACATGGAGGCCAAAATATTAAAGAAAGCAAGGATGGATGTTGATGAAGAGGTTGCAGAGGTTGAGAAGAAGGAAATGATAAAATCAAAAAGTGGAAACGCTAGGCTGCAGGGACAGCCTGGCGAGCAAAAATGAAGATCGTGGCTTGGAACTGCCGGGGATAGGGAAATGGCTCGGTAGTTAGAGGGCTTCTGGATCTCCAGAAGCGGGAGGACCCAGACATCCTTTTCCTGTCTGAAACTAGAATGGACGAGAAAAGGATTAAACACGTTAGGTGGTTACTAGCTATGTCAAAGATGGTAGTTAAGGATAGAATGGGGAGAAAAGGTAAAAAGTGGGGGCCTAGTCCTTTTTTGGAAAGGGGTCATTAATGTGGAACTACATAATTACTCAAATTATCACATTGATGTAGAGATTATTGAAAGAGATGGTTTTAGATGGAGACTCACTGGTATATATGGGGAGCCGGCCTCAAATAAAAAGGAAAAAACTTGGAGGCTATTGAGGAATCTTAATGCACAGATGGAGAGGCCTTGGTTATGTTTGGGAGATTTCAACGAAGACCTGCAGAATCATGAAAAGAGAGGAGGCCAACCAAGAAAACAGTTCCACTTGGACAGATTCAAAGAAACCCTCGAACACTGTGGGTTAAGGGATTTGGGATATAAAGGGTGTAAGTACACATGGAGGAACCACAACCATAAAGCAACAGATTATGTAAAGGAGATATTAGATAGAGCAGTAGCATCTGAAGGTTGGTGCAGAAGGTTTCCTCAGACCAGTGTCATAAATGGAGATCCTAGACATTCAGACCATAGACCAATCATAGTCAATGCCGACGGAGCTACAAAGATTTGATGTTCTACCAAGGGACAAAACTTCAGATTTGAAGCCAAGTGGTTGAAAGAAGAAGACTGTGAGAGTATTGTTTGCAAGGCTTAGCAGGAAGCACAAGTCACAAATCCATTCAATGTGTCGCAAGGACTCAGTAAGGTAGCAAGAGAACTAAAACAATGGGATACAAAGGTCCTGGGTTACCTGAATCAGAAACTGAAATCTTTTAAAAAAGATAGAACGGAAGAGATTACTGACATATCCCAGGACCAGGTGAATCGTGAGGCTGTACTAAAGGAAAAAACAAACAAGTTGGAGTAGCAACAGGATATTTACTATAAGCAGAGGGCACATGTGAATTGGTTGAAAGAAGGATATAAAAATGCTAGTTACTTCCATGCTTTTGCTTTAGATTGGAAAAGGAGGAACACCATCAAAAGATTGAGGAAAGAGGATGGGAGCTGGGTAGAGGATCAATCAAATCTGAAAGATTTAGTTTACAACTACTTCTCAGATTTATTCACCTCAAGTGGCCCTACAGATAATACGAATGTCACACGACATGTTTGCCCAAAAGTAGATAAACACATGAACCAAATATTATGTGCTGAATATTCAAGAGAAGAAGTGAAATCTGCAATAGACGATATTGGTGATGTCAGGACCCCGACTCAATGCCACATCAATCTAGCATGTAACACCTCATATCACTTTGCGGCCTCACACACGGTATTCCCACGGGTGTCGCCTTACCCTTTGCCCTGGACCGTTTGCGCCTTTTGGCACACGTATATGATAGTGTCGCTAGCATCCATATGATAAGGAGCCCGGGCTGACATGGCTAGTCATATACCCAAAGTGGCACAAACTTACAGGGACAGGCATCCATGACCCAGCATCGAACGTGTTGGTCATCAGCGAGTGAATCCAGGCTGTAGCACTGGGCTAGCAGGACTCCGGTGAACCGGGCTATAGTGGGCTAACAGGACTCCGGTATTCATCGCGTGACATTTCCCCGAAGGGACAGACACATGAACGAAGAAGGACACATGCCGGCCAACCTAAGTGTTCCGGAGCAGTAGCAAGCTATCATGGCTCAGTGGAAGCACTAGGAGACATTTCCCGGTAAGAAAGGCTACTAAGGATAAACAACTAGATAGTCAGATCCCACACATACCAAGCATTTCAATAGCATACACACAATATGCTCGATATGTGCAAATACAACATGGCATCACAACATGACTCTACGACTCAAGTAGTTTATTCAATAGGCTCCGAGGAGCGAGATATTACAAACATAGGTCTCATGACCCAACATTCAAAACATACAAGTCAAGGCACAAGCGGAAGCTCAAACATGTCTGAGTACAGACATCTACAAAAGAAAAAGGCTGAGAAGCCTGACTATCTACCAGATCCTGCCGAGGGCACAAGATTGTAGCTGAGGTAACAAGCTAAACGTCGAAGTCCACGTGGAACTACTAGTGAGACTGAAGTCTCTCTGCAAACACATAAAATAGGCAAACGTGAGTACAAATGTACCCAACAAGGCTTACATCAGAACTAACTACATATGCATCATTATCAACAAAGGGGATGGTGGGGTTTAACTGCAGCAAGCCAGCTTTGACTCGGTGGCTATCCTGAACTACTACTGCAAGTAACTCTTTTGAGGTGGCGCACACGAGTCCACATATTCACCATATCAATACACCACTATGGATCCGCTCCCGTCTCCCTACGAGAACGCCATCCATAGCACTCACGCTTATCTTGCGTATTTTAGAGTATCCACTTTCACTTGTCTATGAACTATTATAGGCAACTCAGAAGTCCTTTACCAAGGACACAGCTATTCGAATAGATGATGTTAACCCTGCAGGGGTGTACTTCTTCATACATGTTTCCACCACTTAGCGTCTGCACACGACATGTGCTCGGCAAACTTCAAGCGAAAGCCGACGTGGGTGTAGACCATGACCTACCTAAACACTCAAGTTTCTAGTCCAGGTTTATCGCCTATTCAGGTTCCATCAGCAGGGAGTTCGGCCGAGGTTTCCACATGCGGCCCCGAACAATGTGAACAGGGTTCCGAGACACCTAACGGGTGCCCGGTGTACCCGGCCACGTACCTACCGCATCACAGCCCACCCCACGGTCAGCGCTGTCCACGGCCTCCAGTAGGCTACAAACACCAGAAACTACTTGCAACTCCTGGAGAGAGGACTAGGGTGAATAAGAAGTCGAGCGGGGTCATATTTCAGGGCCCAATGTATGGTAGTAGCTGAATCATGGATCACAAACACAGAACTCAGTTCCTGAGGACGGCTTCAATGAGACAACCCACCATGTACTCCTACATGGCCTCTCACCGATACCTTTACCCAATCGTGTTCACACACTTAGCTCACACACAGTAGGACATGTTCACACACCTCTGATTCATCCCGGATCAATCAGACCTGACACAACTCTAAGCAATAGCAGGCATGACAAACAAGCATGAATGAGTAGGCACATCAGGGCTCAAACAACTCCTACTCATGCTAGTGGGTTTCATCTATTTACTGTGGCAATGACAGGTCATGCAGAGGATAAAGGGGTTCAGCTACCGCAGCAAGTAACAATGAATCGTTGTTGTCCTAATGCAGTAAAAGAGAGCAGGAGCGAGAGAGTAGGATTGTATCGGAATGAACAAGGGGGTTTTGCTTGCCTGGCAGTTCTGAAGATAGCATTGAGTCTTCATCAGTGTCAACGATCACAACGTCGGTACAACGTCTACCGAGGGGGAACAACACCGACAAATAGAGAAGAAACACGATCAATGCAATGCACAATATGATGCATGCTATGACATGGCAATATGAATGTGTTTTGGGCTAATGCAAGCTAGAACTGGTTGAAATGAGTCCATTTGAACCAAAGATTCAAATGCAAACCCATTATAAGAAGTCATATTAGTGCATTAACTTGTTTCATCTAAACAGCAAGGTTAAATTGTTCTAACATGCATGAAACCAGTACAGATGGATAGATTGAATTTTTCTGATCATTTTTCATATATAACTTGTTTGATTTGGAGCTACATTGATATTCTATGAATTTTTGAAGTTTGCAACATTTTCTGGAATTTCCTATATAAGAATAAATCCAGAAAATAAGTTACTGCGTCAGCATGACATAGGTGTGACGTCAGCAGGTCAACTGGGTCGGCCAGGATCAAACCTGACGCGTGGGGTCCACTGGTCAGTGACACAGTGTTGCTCAGTGTCAATGACAGGTGGGGCCTGGTCAACGGCCATGTCAGCACAGTCAACTCTGACTGGTGGGTCCCGTGTGGTTATAAACTAATCTAAACAGAAATAAAACATAGATTATTTAGGGCGTGGGGCCCATATGTCAGTGAGAGAGGGCTTAATTATCAGGGTCATTAGCCCCTAATGATGGCGCCACGTCAGCACGTCGGAGACCAGCCGACGGTGACCACAAAACACGGTGGGGGCACGCCGGACTTGCGCTAGAAGCGTCGGTTTAGCGCGATGAGGGCACCAGGGCATAGCCCTTGTTCTTGCGCATCCAGAGAGCCAAGTGGGAGGGCCTGGGGTCGAACGAGCTCGCCGAAGTCAAGCTCGTGGCGGCGCCTGAGTTCGGGTGAGTGCGGGGTTGGCGCTGTGGTGCACGGGAGGGCGAGTTAGAATATGCGTTAGGCTCCTGGTGGCTTCCTGAGCGCGGTGACACGCTCCGAATCAAGCTCAAGCGGCTGCAGTGACGGCGGCGACAAGGTCAGCGGCGGCCGGAGTTCGGCCGCGACGGAGCTATGGCCTAGAGCTCGCAAACGCGAGAGGAAAGAGAGGAGTTCTGCACGGAGGCTCACAGCGGGCTCGTAGAGGTGGTCGGCGAGCTCGAGAGAGGCCGGACGGCGTCGAATCGTCGGCGGTTGTCATCGGATCCCGCAGAAGAAGACGAGGGTGAGGACGACGGCACGGGGCTTCCAGCGTCACGTGGCTTGGCGATGAGGAAGAGGGCGTCTCGGCGGACCCGTTGGACGGTACGAAGAGGGGTAGGGTGGATGGTGGCCATGGTGATCGTCGTCGACGGCGACGGCCGCGTTCGGTCGCGCTCAAGGAAGGGACTGGAGGGCGAGGGAGAGAGCAGAGAGTGAGGGAGAGGAGCGAGGGGGCTGCGTGGCGTCACCCGAAGAGGCCAGGGCAAAGCGGCAAGCAGGAGGTGGCCGAGGCGCGTGGGCGCGCGCGTCGGCCACGCGCGCGTCCTCCTGGCAGAGGAGGAAGACGACAGGGAAGGAGGCGGTGGTGGGCTGGGCCAGCTGCAGTGCTGGGCCACAACTGGGCCGACTATGTGGCCTGCACAGTGAGACCAGGTACTAACTCTCTTTCTCTTTTATTTCTGTTTTCTATTTTCTGTAATATTTGTGGCTTTATTAAAAATACAAAAGACGTTTCCAAAAATCCTGAAAATAGTTGTGGGCTCTGTTAGGATTATTCCTAGCAGCCCACACTTAAGTTCAGAATTAATTGAGCACTTAAAATAACATATAGCATTTAAATGCCCAATTGCAAATAGCATATGATTTAATCCAGAGCCCAAATATGACATGGAAAAAGGTGCAACACCTCTGGTTAATGTTTCTAGCATTTTCCAGAAATGATGAACATTTTTGAAAGCCATTTGGATTCACTGAAAATATTTTAGTTGAACCTAGTGAATTCCTTTGATGCTAGGGTTTAGGCAATCCCCATTTCAGGTTTAACTGAAATTTAAACATGATGCAACACCAGATGCTAGTACTAGGCATTAATAGAACTGGGGATGTGACAGGTGATCTCAAAGCTCTAGGGCCAGATGGAATGCCAACCTTATTTTACAAGAGGTTCTAGCATATTGTGGGAGAGAAGGTGATAGATGAAGTACTAAGGGTGCTGAGAGGGGGTGACATGCCCTTGGGCTGGAATGACACAATGGTGGTCCTCATCCTCAAGGTACAGAATCCTGAAAAATTAAAAGATTTGAGGCCAATCAGCCTGTGTAATGTAGTGTATAAAATCATCTCCAAATTACTCACTAACAGGCTAAAAATCATTCTTCCTGAGGTTATATCATATAACCAAAGTGCCTTCATCCCTGGGAGAATGATCTCCGATAATATTCTGTTGGCATATGAATTAACGCATTTTTTGCAGAATAAATGGAGGGGGAGGAAGGGGTACGCGGCCTTGAAGTTGGATATGACCAAAGCCTACGATCGTGTGGAATGGGCTTTCCTCCATGCCATGTTCATGAAGCTGGGCTTTGATAGAATATGGATCAGCTTGGTGATGAAATGTGTGACCATAGTTAAATATCAAATCAAGATAAATCAAGATGTAATAGAGACCATTATTCCTACCAGAGGACTACGACCAGGTGATCCTTTATCCCCATATCTTTTCTTAATATGTGCAGAAGGCTTTTCGGCTTTACTGCAAGAAGTGGACATGCATAAAAAGATGGAAGGAATTAAAGTCTCTGTTAGGGCGCCAAGCATTAATCATCTTCTGTTTGCAGATGATTCCCTACTTCTCATGAAAGCGGAAGCAAGCAATGCACAGGAGATATAGAGAATTTTGAAAACCTATGCGACTTGCTCGGATCAAGTGATCAACAAAGATAAATTCGCAATCATGTTTAGCAAGAACACGCGCGACAAAGATAAACAAGAAGTGATGGGGATCCTTCAATTAAGACGTGAAATAAGATCAGATAAGTACTTGGGCTTACCGGTGTTCATTGGCAAATCTAAAAGCAGGGCGTTTGAGTATTTGAAGGAGAAAGTATGGAAGAGGATTCAAGGTTGGAAGGAAAGAATGCTTTCAAATGTAGGGAAAGAAATCCTAATTAAGGCTGTAGCACAAGCAATCTCCATATATGCAATGGAGTGCTTTGATATAACCAAAACCCTGTGTGATCAGATGAGCACCATGATATGCAGATACTGGTGGAATCAAGATGACAAAGAGCACAAAATCCATTGGATTAGTTGGGAAAGATTATCACAACCAAAAAGGGAGGGTGGATTAGGCTTTCGCGATCTTCACGCCTTCAACATGGCCATGCTTGCGAGACAAGCTTGGAGACTCCTTCAAAATCCACAATCCTTATGTTCTCAGGTGCTCTCAGCAAATACTTTGCAGATGGCCATATCCTAAAGGCAAAACCAGTTAGGGGAATGTCGTACTCATGGCGAAGTATTCTTAAAAGGAGTAAGGCTCCTAAATGAAGGTATAATATGGCACATAGGAGATGGCCGAAGTGTTAATATCTGGCAAGACCCTTGGTTACAAAGGAGTTATACTCGAAGGCCAATTACTCAAAGAGGGCAAAATATAATTCAGAAAGTCTCAGAGTTGATAGATCTAGTAATAGGAGGATGGGATGAAGCCATGGTCAATCAGACATTTTGCAAGGAGGATGCCAATTTAATTCTGCAGATTCCTATAAGCGAGGACTTAGAAGACAAGGTAGCATGGCACTATGATAAAAAGGTCATTTTTCGGTAAAGTCAGCTTATAAAGTCGATGTTGATTGGGAGGCCAAGAAAACTAATAAAGCCATTCAATTAACTGCTGGTATCTCACATAGTACATCTATGTTTGATTGGAATAAGTTGTGGAAACTGCCCCTCCCAAACAAAGTACTTCACTTCCTCTGGAGATTTGCAAATAATAGCCTGCCTTTACGCCACAAACTAATTAGAAGAGGGGTTGATGTCAGCCCAAAATGCCCTGTCTGTAAAATTTATTATGAAGATGGAGGGCACTATTTTTTCAAATGCAAGCAAGCTAAGCAGGTTTGGAGGGCTGCACAATTGGAGGATATGAGGGCACTGCTTGTAGAGTGCATCAACCCACAAGATGCTCCTACAGAAATTTTCAAGCGCGAAGAAGAGGAGATCTCCAAGATATGCACACTCCTATGGTTGTTGTGGTATGAGAGAAACAGAGCAAATGCTGGAGAATGTTCAAGAAATTGCATAGAAATCGTATCATCAATTGAACAACATAAGACAGTGTTCTTAGAATATAGCAAGAAGGGGAACAGAATAGGAGTGTGGCTGAATAGAGCAGATGGATACCCCCACTTGTTCCTTACCCGAAGATAAATATTGATGGAGCTTTTCAAGCGGAAAATCATACAGGTGGTTGGGGCTATATACTCAGGAACTCTGAGGGGTTGGTTGAAGATGCTGGAGTAGGGAAGCTGCAGAATTTATCGGACGCTCTTCATGCAAAAACTACAACATTTATCATGGCGGCAAGACGAGCCAGAGAGATAGGGTGCAGTCGGGTTATTTTCAAAACTGACGCTTTAGCACTAAAGCAAGCTATGTTGGGTGTTGAATATGACCTCTCTTTTCATGGTGCTCTATTCTTGGAAGCCAAGTATTTACTGAGTCTATACTTTGATGATGAAACTGTAAAATGGTGCTCAAGATCATGCAATTCTGTTGCCCATGTACTCACGTCTTATGGCACAAGTTTGGAGGCTGGAAGCTAGCACCGCTGGCTTACAGAACTCCCAGACTTTGTATCATCTACAATTGCTGGTGATTTAGCCAGCCTGTGAAAGTAATAGAATCTAAGTGTTCCTTCTCAAAAAAAAAGTCACGACTTGGTCTATTTTTTCCGCGGCTCATGTTGGGCTGAGGGCGTTGGGTGTTGTTGTTTATTTTTGTCATGAGCCCGTTTTTGTTTGACCGTGGCCTGTTGTTGTTCTCGTTTTGGCCTTTTTCTGTTGTCGTGTAAATGAGCCATACCGACATGCATTTCGTCTCCATATAAGGCTGAAGAGGTAAAAACTTCTCTATTTCAGATGGGGTCTACTAAGGCGCTGGGCCCGGATGGTTTCCCAGCTTAGTTATTTCGGAAACATTGGGATATATGTGGGGAAACAGTTACAGAGGTTGTTCTTAGAATTGTGGAGGGGCAAGAAAGTGCGGAGAAGATCAATAATACTCTTCTGGTTCTTATTCCGAAGGTAAAAAAACCCACGCTCTTGACCAAGTTTCGGCCTATTAGCTTATGCAATGTCCTCTATAAACTGGCTTCCAAAGTTATTTCGAATCGTCTGAAACTTATTTTACTGGAAATTATATCTGAGGAGCAATCGACGTTTGTTCTTGGACGTATGATCACTGACAATATAATTGTTGTATATGAGTGTTTGCATTTTATGAAGAGGAACAAAGCTCAAAAACATAGGCATTGCACCCTGAAGTTAGACATGATGAAGGCATATGATCGCGTTGAGTGGTCCTATTTGAGAGCTATAATGTTAAAACTTGGCTTCAGGGAAAGATGGGTAAATATAATTATGGGGATGGTTAGCTCGGTCTCCTTTTCAGTTCTCTTCAATGGGCAAAAGTTGGAAGAATTTAAACCAACTCGTGGTATCTGTCAGGATGATCCTATTTCACCTTATCTCTTTTTGCTGGCAGCAGAGGGCCTTTCGTGCCTCCTGAAATCCAGAGTTCACTCATCTAGTCTTGGTGGCATTCAAGTGGCTACACTGGCACCACCGATGAACCACTTGTTGTTTGCAAATGACAGCCTGTTGTTTTTTAAAGTAACTTGAGATGGGGCTGAGGAAGTGTCTCTCCTTCTAGAACTTATGCAAAGGCTTCTGGACAGCGGGTCAATAAAGATAAGTCGTCAATCTACTTTAGCAAGGGATGTCCCAATGAGGTGACAATCATGGTGAAAAATATATTGAGTGTCTCAAATGAGTAGTTAAATGAAAAATATCTTGGGATGCCCTCTAATGTGGGTGTCTAAGGAATGGGGCCTTTAAGTACTTGAAAGACAGAATGTGGAATAAAATCCAAGGTTGGATGGAAAAAGTGTTGTCGGCGGCAGGGAAAGAGGTCCTAATTAAATCAGTTGCCCAAGCTATACTAGTTTTCTCAATGTCATGTTTTAAGCTACCGATAGGTCTTTGTGAACATCTTACTTCCATGATCAAGGCATTTTGGTGGGGGAGTAAAAGAGGATAGCGTAAACCATATTGGGTGTCACGGGACACGATGAGCATGCCAAAGTATATGTGGGACTAGGATTTTGAGATTTTTAGATCTTTAATCTTGCGCTTCTAGCAAGACAGGCTTGGAGAATCCTAGAAAACCCCAATTCTTTAAGTGCATGAATTCTTAAGGCAGTGTACTTTCCTACAATTGATTTCCTTGATGCAACACTAGGAACCCACCCCTCACAGATTTGGAGGGAGATTGTTGAAGGACGAGATACTCTTAAACAGGGGCTTATCAGGTGAATTGGCAATGGTGCTACTACTAAGATTTAGCATTCAAACTGGATACCAAGAGAAGCAAATATGCGACTACTTCTATCATGTGTGGCTCATCCACCCCTGCTAATTTTAGAACTACTGGATATCCCGAATGCCAGGTGGAACCATGAGGTTCTGGGGCAGGTTTTCTTGCCACCTGATGCAACAACAGTTATCCAGATACCGGTGTGTACTCATAATATGGAGGACTTTTGGTCCTAGAACTTCGAAAAATCTAGAATATTCACTGTACAGTCAGCTTATAGGATGATTGTGGCGACGAAGAAACAACGTGAAGATTGGCTAGAGGAGAGGTCGAGCTCCTCGAACAGCTCAGCAAATGAAAAATCGTGGACTTCACTTTGGAAGATTCTTGTGCCATTGAAACTGAAAGTCTTTCTATGGAGAATGGCACAACATTCTTTGCCCATAGAAGATGTGCGAAAACATAGAAACATGGTGGACAGAGATGTGTGCTCAATCTGCAGGATGCGGGATTCCTGGAGACATAGTCTCACCGAGTGTTCCATGGCACGGTGTGTGTGGGCTTTGGTTGACCCAGAACTTATGGGCAGGATGATGGCTACAATGGAACCTTCAGCTAGAAACTGGCTTTTTACTCTAATGGATGAATTATCCCATGATCAGTTTACACGGCTTACTGTGACCTTGTGGGCGATATGGACGGCGAGACGAAAGCTGATTCACGAAGGTATAAATCAAAGCCCCCTGTCGACACACTTGTTTATGACTAGTTTCAGCGCTGAACTGGAATAAATACACCAAAAGGAGCCACATGAAATAACAAGAGCAGCAGGAAGGAGCACTCAGAGACAATGGCTTCCCCCACCATTGGGATCTGTCAAAATTAATGTCGACGCGGGCGTGTCTATAGCACGTAACTTGGGTACTTCAGCAGCTGTCTGTCGGGACAGAGATGGAGGTTATTTGGGCTCATTGGTACGGGTCATTGGAGGCCTTTTGGATGCACCATCACTGGAAGCAATAGCCTGTAGGGAGGCTTTATCGCTAGTGCACGACTTGGGATTGCCGCCATAACAATGTTTTTTACATGGTTGCCACGACTACGAAATATTGGTCGTCATGTCGCTTCAAATAGAGATTGAAGACGATCATAGAGAACTCCAGGCACCCAGGGATATACCATATCATGCTATTATGAATTACCTAAGATGTTTATCCATTTGTTGTTTACACCCTTTGATTGTGCATTATTCAATTATTAGGGTGATCTCTCACAGTAAATATCAAGTAAAAAGGTGATCTTAGTGTTGCAACCATCTATAACACATAGTGTTCCAGAATGTGCCATGTCCACATGAGTACAAACGGGATGTGAGGTGTGTAAGACGGGGATGGTTAGTCCATGGATGCAGATAGTACCCGGTTGTCTTAAAGTTCTAGCAGAATCGTCCTGAGCTCAGAGCACAAAGGATCGAAAGATGAACACGAGTCATATGGAGATATGATCGGCAAAAGTTTGCTCACCGGTCAAAGTTATCGTCATTAGTGATGTCCACATCAATGGCCAAGAACTAGACTTGGATCTTGAATCACTCACTATTAATTATTAGAGATATTAATTTGAGTGGGAGTGCACTTTAAATTAAAAATTGTTTTAATACTAGTGCAATATTTATTATGAATTATGTCTAAAATTATTCGTGTGTTTACCATTGTAGAATAAATGGCTCGCAATATGTTCAACTTAGCCCCTATGCTTGAGAAAGAATAGTTGGATGCAAATGGTGGAAACTATGCGAATTGGATTCGGAACCTGAGATTTGTTCTTAGGAGTGCTAAGGAGTACGTGTTGGATCAGCCCCTGGGTGACGCTCCTGATGGAAATATGCCCTAGAGGTAATAATAAAATGGTTATTATTATATTTCCTAAATCATGATAAAGGTTTATTATTCATGCTAGAATTGTATTGATCGAAAACTTAAATACATGTGTGAATACATAAACAAATACCGTGTCCCTAGTAAGCCTCTAATAGATTAGCTCGTTAATCAGAGGTGGTTAAGGTTTCCTAACCATGGACATGAGTTGTCATTTGATAATGGGATCACATCATTAGGAGAATGATGTGATGCACAAGCACTACAAAAAAAGACACATCCATGACATTTTGGGCCGAATGATTTTTTTTCCTGTCATGCTTATGGCACTTCTATGACGATAATTATGACAAAACCCAATATCATCATAGATGTGGTGGGCTCCTACTTCTATGGCAAAAAATCATGACAGAAAATGGGCTTTTCGTCCTGGGCAGGCCAGAAACGCAGCTGCATGACATTCTTTGGGCAGTCCATGATGGAAAAAACCATGGTAGAAGCGAGGGCGAAGAAAATATTGGGGAGTTCTCGGTTACGGTGGTGGTCGGGGCCGAGCGATGCACGGAGGTTTCTGCGTTTCTCTCATGTACGCGCGTATGTGCGAGGCATTGGCTAACTGAACCTGAGTGATCGCACGTTACTGAACCCGAGCGATCGATCCCTTGGCTGTTAACTGAACCCGAGCGATTCATTCGCTGCTGACTGAACCCGAGCGATTCCTTCACTGCTGCTTCTAACTGAACCTGAGCGATCAATCACTGTTGCTGCTTATTGAAGCCAATCGAGCCCCCGTGCGAGACATAGCTAGCCGGTGTTGGGTTGCCTCTCGATGAACAGTGACCGTTGCTACTGTGCGCGCGGTACGTAGAACGAGTCGAGACATGGTGAGTCGAGCCGGTTGGTTGGCTGTGGATGAACAGTTCCCGATGGGGGTTGGATGAACAGGACCCCGTGGTAGTAGGCCGTTGCCGCTGGATGAACAGGACCCAAGGAGGCCGTTGCTGCCTCTCCATGTACATGATCCATGGCCATACGTATGCGCGAGTAGGCGTTCGAGACCTCGCTCGTATGTAAGTACGTGGCCACACTAGTACGCGTCAGTGCTATACAAACGGGTTTTAACCCCTTTCCGCGACGGCATTTGAACCGTCGCCAAGTGAGTGTGGGCCACAGGGGGGTCCTTCCCACACGACCCAGAAATCGTCGGGGATAGGCCCTCCTAGGACACCAAATGAGCTCGTGTGTGATCGGGTGAGGCATCGAAACCCAACCATTTCCGTAAGTATGTACATCCCACATGGTGAATCCCAGAAAAACATTTCCATAGGTATGTACATCCCACATGGTGAATCCCAGAAAAACATTTCCGTAGGTATGTATATCACACACAGTCAATCCAAGGAATACGTTTCTATTCTTATGTACATCCCACACAGTCAATCCAGGGAAAACATTTCCGTTCGTATGTACATCCCACACAGATTTATGTATAGGCTCGTGTGTGATATGTGTAACTATCACACATGCTCTACCTTGGTTAACCATTTGCTTTTATCAACTACATCACACACGATTTGATGAAGAAAACTGTGTGGTATTGGGCTATCCATCACAAGCCCTTTTACTTCTAGAACCGTTTGCAAAGTTCCATGACCCATTTCGTAGATTTATTAGTTTACAATTAATAATTTCAGTATTACGGAAATTCACATTTCATATCGAACAACTGTTTGCCAATTTCATATCAGGCACATAGATAGATTTTAACATCACAGTACGAAAGCTACCGAAAAATGGCACAATACAACATATATATAGTACAACTTCATAAGAACAATATTAGAGTAATATATTCATTTCCCTAATCGAGATCATCCAGGCTCGCCTTATACACCTCTGCTTTCAGTTCAATAAGAACCTGTTTTGCACTGGCCAACTGGAAAAGTGCCTCCTCCTTTGCCAACACCATCTTAGCAAAGTCTGATTTAAAAAATCTGAGCTCATTCTCCACCTTCCTCTTTTATCCCGCATCTTCAAATATTCTTCAGTGTTGACAACACTATCTCTAAGCCTACCTCTGTTCTCTTCCTGATACATGCTCCAGAGCTTTGCTAGGCACATCTTCAAAGACCGTGACTACTCTTAATCAACCCACTCCAAGTAAGAACACTTATGTTCATCCTATAATATTTAAAACTAGATCAGTAACAATTGTAGGGAAAATGGGTTTATAGCAACATAGAAAATCACCAATACTTATTTTGAAGAACTGAAGAAACAAGTTAATTATGACATATCTTCTCAAAAAGATCAATGTGCAAATGAATTAATTGCTACTGACACAACAACCAAATTCTGAAACATCAGAAACTATAATTAACTACAACAATGCTACAAGTTCTTACTCATGTACTATAAATAACAAATTGAACATTTTAAGAGGAAGGTAAATATAACTGCAACAGCATAGCGATAGTGTTTGGATGACATCAAATTGATACTAACAGGTGTGTACATGCACAAATTTAGTAACATAGAACTAATAGCACCAAGGCATCCACTATGTATGCCAAAACCGGTGTAAAAACAACTGTTGCTACATCTCACATCGGTGCCCTACACTGGCGAGCTGATGCACCAGAAAAAAATCAGGGACCCGAACTCCGGAGCACCTAGTTTCTTTGACGCCCAGTTCCTTCATGCCATAAAGATTTAGTATTTTACTGCTTGGCTGCTCGAATGTGTGGACAAGTTGGCTCCACAAACTGCTGAAGCGGTGCCAAATAATTTTCTAATGGCACCACTGATGAGATGGCAACATTTTTAGATACTAGGTACAAACTGTGACACTGTCTTAGGATGCGTTTGGTTGAAGGTGTGGTATGAATGGGTTTGGGACTACGACAGTGACTGAATCACATCTAACAAATGATTTGTAACAACTAAAGAGGGTCTAACCTTCTCTGCACATGCCACAAACTTCCTCTCACTGTCCACAGATTCAAACGCAACTAGCTTCACGCATGGAGATTGATGGTGACAACGAGTAGACACATCTTCAGCCACCCCGCTCCATTCGTTGCAACTGATGGTCCTAGGGAACTACAAGAGGAAGAAATGACTCAAATCGACTGAGGGAGTCCTGGACTAAGGGGTCCTCGGACAGCCGGACTATATACTGTGGCCGAACTGTTGGACTATGGAGATACAAGATGGAAGACTTCGTCCCGTGTCCGGGTGGGACTGTCCTTTGCATGGAAGGTAAGCTTGGCAATTCGGATATGTAGATCTCTTTCTCTGTAACCGACTCTGTGTAACCCTAGCCCCCTCCAGTGTCTATATAAACCGGAGGGTTTAGTCCATAGGACAAGAACAACAATCATAATCATAGGCTAGCTTCTAGGGTTTAGCCTCTATGATCTCATGGTAGATCAACTCTTGTAATACTCATATCATCAAGATCAATTAAGCAGGAAGTAGGGTATTACCTCCATCGAGAGGGCCCGAACCTGGGTAAACATTGTGTCCCCCGCCTCCTGTTACCATTAGCCTTAGACGCACAGTTCGGGGCCCCCTACCCGAGATCCGCCGGTTTTGACACCGACATTGGTGCTTTCATTGAGAGTTCCACTGTGTCGTCACAATAAGGCTTGATGGCTCCTTCAATTATCTGCAACGATGCGATCTAGGGTGAGGTTTTCCTCCCCGGACAAATCTTCGTATTCGGTGGCTTCGTACTACGGGCCAACTCGCTTGGCCATCTGGAGCAGATCGATAGCTACGCCCCTGGCCATTAGGTCAGGTTTGGAAGCTTGAACTATACTGCCGACATCCGTGGAGACTTGATCTTCGATGGATTCGAGCCCATGTCAGGTGCGTCGAAGAGTCACGTCGAGCATGACTTAGATCTGCCATCGGACGGTGTTCAGGAGATCACACCTACTGCTGCTCCGGCTCTTAATTTGGAGCAGATTGTGCCATTCGAGGATGGGTGGATAGACCGCGCCACGGAGACCGCACACTCATCAATGCTAGAGCCAAACACAGTCTTCACCTCCAAAGAGATCCGTGTCATCGGACCCTCGGACTCGTCTCCGGCCATAGGTTCTGAACCGCGGGCTTCCGTGCCTATCGAATCTGATTAGGCACCGATCATGGAGTTTACCTCCGCGGATATCTTCCAGCACTCGCCCTTGGGCGACGTGCTAAATTTATTGAGGTCTCTCTCTCTCTGTCAGGGGATTCTTGGCCGAACTATGTCCGGCTTGAGTGGGAAGCGGACGACGAAGAAATTCGTTCCCCACCCACCACCCACTTAATAGACACTATTGATGACATAACCGACATGCTTGACTTCGACTCCGAAGACATCAACGATATGGACGATGATGTAGGAGAAGAACAGGAACCACCTCCCACAGGGCACTGGACAGCCACCTCATCATATGATATATACATGGTGGACAACCCCAAAGAAAGCAATGGCGATGAGGCAACGAAGGATAATCCCCTGGAGAAGCAATCTAAGCACCGGCGTCATCGGTGTCGGTGTCAAAACCGGCGGATCTCGGGTAGGGGGTCCCGATCCTGTGCATCTTAGGCTGATGGTAACAGGAGGCAAGGGACACAATGTTTACCCAGGTTCGGGCCCTCTCGATGGAGGTAAAACCCTACTTCCTGCTTGATTGATATTGATGATATGAGTAGCACAAGAGTAGATCTACCACGAGATCGTAGAGTCTAAACCCTAGAAGCTAGCCTATGATGATTATGATTATGATCGTCCTTCTAAGGACCAACCTCTCCGGTTTATATAGACACCTGAGAGGGCTAGGGTTTACATGGAGTCGGTTACAAGGAAGGAAATATAATATCCGGATCGCCAAGCTTGTCTTCCACGCAAAGGAGAGTCCCATCTGGACACGGGACGGAGTCTTGAGTCTTGTATCTTCACGCTCCCACAGTCTGGATGAAGTGTATAGTCCGGCTGTCCGGATACCCCCTAATCCAGGACTCCCTCAGTAGCCCCTAAACCAGGCTTCAATGACGATGAGTCCGACGCGTAGTCTTTGTTGGGGAACGTAGTGAAGGAAATATGCCCTAGAGGCAATAATAAAGTTATTATTTATTTCCTTATTTCATGATAAATGTTTATTATTCATGCTAGAATTGTATTAACCGGAAACATAATACATGTGTGAATATACAGACAAACAGAGTGTCACTAGTATGCCTCTACTTGACTAGCTTGTTAATCAAAGATGGTTATGTTTCGTAAACCATGGACAAAGAGTTGTTATTTGATTAACGGGATCACATCATTAGTTGAATGATCTGATTGACATGACCCATTCCGTTAGCTTAGCACCCGATCGTTTAGTATGTTGCTATTGCTTTCTTCATGACTTATACATGTCCCTATGATTATGAGATTATGCAACTCCCGTTTACCGGAGGAACACTTTGTGTGCTACCAAACGTCACAACGTAACTGGGTGATTATAAAGGTGCTCTACAGGTGTCTCCAAAGGTACTTGTTGGGTTGGCGTATTTCGAGATTAGGATTTGTCACTCCGAATGTCGGAGAGGTATCTCTGGGCCCTCTCGGTAATGCACATCACTTAAGCCTTGCAAGCATTGCAACTAATGAGTTAGTTGCGAGATGATGTATTACGGAACGAGTAAAGAGACTTGCCGGTAACGAGATTGAACTAGGTATTGGATACCGACGATCGAATCTCGGACAAGTAACATACCGATGACAAAGGGAACAACGTATGTTGTTATGCGGTCTGACCGATAAAGATCTTCGTAGAATATGTAGGAACCAATATGAGGTCCCGCTATTGGTTATTGACCGGAGACGTGTCTCGGTCATGTCTACATTGTTCTCGAACCGTAGGGTCCGCACGCTTAAGGTTTCGATGACAGTTATATTATGAGTTTATGAGTTTTGATGTACCGAAGGAGTTCGGAGTCCCGGATGAGATCCGGGACATGACGAGGAGTCTCGAAATGGTCGAGACGTAAAGATCGATATATTGGACGACTATATTCGGAGTTCGTAAAGGTTCCGAGTGATTCGGGTATTTATCGGAGTACCGGAGAGTTACGGGAATTCGCCGGGGAGAAGTATTGGGCCTTATGGGCCATACGGGAAAGAGAGAGGGGCTGCCTAGGGCAGGCCGCACGCCCCCCTTGCCCTAGTCCGAATTGGACTAGGGGGAGGGGCCGCACCCCCTCCTTCCTTCCCTTCTCTCTTCCCCTTCCTAGTCTCCTACTCCTAATACATGGAAGGTCTCCTAGTTGGACTAGGAAAGGGGGAATCCTACTCCCGGTGGAGTAGGACTCCCAAGGGCGCGCCATAGTAGAGGGCCGGCCCTCCCCTCCTCCACTCCTTTATATACGGGGGCAGGGGGCACCCCATAGGCACACAAGTTGATCATTGAGATCGTTCCTTAGCCGTGTGCGGTGCCCCCCCTCCACGATATTACACCTCGGTCATATTGTAGCGGTGCTTAGGAGAAGCCCTGCGACAGGAGAACATCAAGATCGTCACCACGCCGTCGTGCTGACGGAACTCCCCCCCGCGCCTCTGCTGGATCGGAGATCGGGGTGCGTCATTGAGCTGTACACGTGTCAAGAACTCGGAGGTACCGGAGTAACGGTGCTTGGATCGGTCGGACCGGGAGGACGTACGACTACTTCCTCTACGTTGCGTCAACGCTTCCGCTTCGGTCTACGAGGGTACGTAGACAACACTCTCCCCTCGTTGCTATATCATCACCATGATCTTGCATGTGCGTAGGAATTTTTTTGAAATTACTACGTTCCCCAACAGTGGCATCCGAGCCTAGGTTTTTATGGTTTGATGTTATATGCACGAGTAGAACACAAGTGAGTTGTGGGCGATATAAGTCATACTGCTTACCAGCATGTCATACTTTGGTTCGGCGGTATTGTTGGATGAAGCGGCCCAGACCGACATTACGCGTACGCTTACGCGAGACTGGTTTTACCGCCGTGCTTTGCACACATGTGACTAGCGGGTGTCAGTTTCTCCAACTTTAGTTGAACCGAGTGTGGCTACACCCGGTCCTTGCGAAGGTTAAAACAGCATCAACTTGACAAACTATCGTTGTGGTTTTGATGCGTAGGTGAGATTGGTTCTTGCTTAAGCCCGTAGCAGCCACGTAAAACTTGCAACAACAAAGTAGAGGACGTCTAACTTGTTTTTGCAGGGCATGTTGTGATGTGATATGGCCAAGACATCATGCTATATTTTATTGTATGAGATGATCATGTTTTGTAACCGAAGTTATCGGCAACTGGCAGGAGCCATATGGTTGTCGCTTTATTGTATGAAATGCAAACGCCCTGTAATTGCTTTACTTTATCACTAAGGGGTAGCGATAGTCGTAGAAGCAATAGATGGCGTATACGACAACGATGCTACGATGGAGATCAAGGTGTCACGCCGGTGACGATGGTGATCATGATGGTGCTTCGGAGATGGAGATCACAAGCACAAGAAGATGATGGCCATATCATATCACTTATATTGATTGCATGTGATGTTTATCCTTTATGCAGCTTATCTTGCTTTGATTGACGGTAGCATTTTAAGATGATCTCTCACTAAAATTACCAAGAAGTGTTCTCCCTGAGTATGCACCGTTGCCAAAGTTCGTCGTGCCCAGACACCACGTGATGATCGGGTGTGATAAGCTCTACGTCCATCAACAACGGGTGCAAGCCAGTTTTGCACACGTAGAATACTCGGATTAAACTTGACGAGCCTAGCATATGCAGATATGGCCTCGGAACACGGAGACCGAAAGGTCGAGCGTGAATCATATAGTAGATATGATCAACATGAGATGTTCACCATTGAAAACTAATCCATTTCACGTGATGATCGGTGATGTTTTAGTTGAATTTGGATCACGTGATCACTTAGAGGATTAGAGGGATGTCTATCTAAGTGGGAGTTCTTAAGTAATATGATTAATGGAACTTAAATTTATCATGAACTTAGTCCTGGTAGTATTTTGCAAATTATGTTGTAAAGATCAATAGCTTGCGTTGTTGCTTTCATATGTTTATTTTGATATGTTCCTAGAGAAAATTATGTTGAAAAATGTTAGTAGCAATGATGCGGATTGGATCCGCGATCTGAGGTTTATCCTCATTGCTGCACAGAAGAATTATGTCCTTAATGCACCGCTAGGTGACAGACCTATTGCAGGAGCAGATGCAGACGTTATGAATGTTTGGCTAGATCAATATGATGACTACTTGATAGTTTTGTGCACCATGCTTTATGGCTTAGAATCGGGACTTCAAAGACGTTTTGAACGTCATGGACCATATGAGATGTTCCAGGAGTTGAAGTTAATATTTCAAGCAAATACCCGAGTTGAGAGATATGAAGTCTCCAACAAGTTCTATAGCTAAAAGATGGAGGAGAATCGCTCAACTAGTGAGCATGTGCTCAGATTGCCTGGGTACTACAATCGCTTGAATCAAGTGGGAGTTAATCTTCCAGATAAGATAGTGATTGACAGAATTCTCTAGTCACCATCACCAAGTTAGTAGAACTTCGTGATGAACTATAGTATGCAAGGGATGATGAAAATGATTCCCGAGTTTTTCATGATGATGAAATCGATGAAGGTAGAAATCAAGAAAGAACATCAAGTGTTGATGGTTAACAAGACCACTAGTTTCAAGAAAAGGGCAAAGGGATAGAAGGGAACTTCAAGAAGAACGGCAAGCAAGTTGCTGCTCAAGTGAAGAAGCCCAAGTCTGGACCTAAGCCTGAGACTAAGTGCTTCTACTGCAAAGGGACTGGTTACTAGAAGCAGAACTACCCCAAGTATTTGGCGGATAAGAAGGATGGCAAAGTAAACAAAGGTATATTTGATATACATGTTATTGATGTGTACTTTACTAGTGTTTATAGCAACCCCTCGGTATTTGGTACTGGTTCAGTTGCTAAGAGTAGTAACTCGAAACGGGAATTGCAGAATAAACAGAAACTAGTTAAGGGTGAAGTGACGATGTGTGTTGAAAGTAGTTTCAAGATTGATATGATCATCATCGCACACTCCCTATACTTTCGGGATTAGTGTTGAACCTAAATAAATGTTATTTGGTGTTTGCGTTGAGCATGAATATGAGTTGATCGTGTTTATTGCAATACGGTTATTCATTTAAGTAAGAGAATAAACTGTTGTTCTGTTTACATGAATAAAACCTTATATGGTTACACACCCAATGAAAATGGTTCATTGTATCTCGATCGTAGTGATACACATATTCATAATATTGAAACCAAAAGATGCAAAGTTAATAATGATAGTGCAACTTATTTGTGGCACTGCCGTTTAGGTCATATTGGTGTAAAGCGCATGAAGAAACTCCATGCTGATGGGATTTTGGAATCACTTGATTATGAATCACTTGATGCTTGCGAACCATGCCTCATGGGCAAGATGACTAAGACTCCGTTCTCTGGAACAGTGGAGCGAGCAACTGACTTATTGGAAATAATACATACTGATGTATGTGATCTAATGAGTGTTAAGGCTCGCGGCGGGTATCGTTATTTTCTGACCTTCACAGATGATTTGAGCAGATATGGGTATATCTACTTGATGAAACATAAGTCTGAAATAGTTGAAAGGTTCAAAGAATTTCAGAGTGAAGTGGAAAAATCATCGTGACAAGAAAATAAGGTTTCTACGATCTGATCGCGGAGACAAATATTTGAGTTACGAGTTTGGTCTTCAATTAAAACAATGTGGAATAGTTTCACAAATTCATGCCACCTGGAACACCACATCATAATGGTGTGTCCGAACATCATAACCGTACTTTATTGGATATAGTACAATCTATGATGTTTCTTACCGATTTACCAATATCGTTTTGGGATCATGCATTAGAGACAGCTGCATTCACGTTAAATAGGGCACCATCTAAATCCGTTGAGACGACACTATATGAACTGTGGTTTAGCAAGAAACCAAAGTTGTCGTTTCTTAAAGTTTGGGGCTGCGATGCTTATGTGAAAAAAGTTTCATCCTGATAAGCTCAAGCCCAAATCGGAGAAGTGCGTCTTCATAGAATACCCAAAGGAAATTGTTGGGTACACCTTCTATCACAGATCCGAAGGCAAAACATTCGTTGCTAATAAATGGATCCTTTCTAGAGAAGGAGTTTCTCTCGAAAGAAGTGAGTGGGAGGAAAGTAGAACTTGATGAGGTAATTGTACCTTCTCCCTTATTGGAAAGTAGTTCATCACAGAAATTTGTTCCTGTGACTACTACACCAATTAGTGAGGAAGCTAATGATGATGATCATGTAACTTCAGATCAAGTTACTACCGAATCTCGTAGGTAAACCAGAGTGAGATCCGCACCAGAGTGGTACGGTAATCCTGTTCTGGAAGTCATGTAACTAGACCATGATGAACCTACGAACTATGAGGAAGCGATGATGAGCCAAGATTCCGCGAAATGGCTTGAGGCCATGAAATCTGAGATGAGATCCATGTATGAGAACAAAGTGTGGACTTTGGTGGAGTTGCCCGATGATCGGCAAGCCATAGAAAATAAATGTATCTTCAAGAGGAAGACGGACGCTGATAGTAGTGTTACTATCTACAAAGCTAGACTTGTCGAAAAAGGTTTTTGACAAAGTTCAAGATGTTGAATACAATGAGATTTTCTCACTCGTATCGATGCTTAAAAGTCTGTCCGAATCATGTTAGCAATTGCCGCATTTTATGAAATCTGGCAAATGGATAAACAAAACTGCATTCCTTAATGGAGTTATTAAAGAAGAGTTGTATGTGATGCAACCAAGAGGTTTTGTCGATCCTAAAGGTGTTAACAAAATGTGCATCTATGGACTGGTGCAAGCATCTCAGAGTTGGAATATACGCTTTGATAAGTTGATCAAAGCATATAGTTTATACAGACTTGCAGTGAAGCCTGTATTTACTAGAAAGTGAGTGGGAGCACTACAGCATTTCTGATAAGTATATGTGAATGACATATTGTAGATCGGAAATAATGTAGAATCATTCTGCAAAGCATAAAGGAGTGTTTGAAAGGAGTTTTTCAAAGAAAGACCCCGGTGAAGCTGCTTACATATTGAGCATCAAGATCTATAGAGATAGATCAAGACGCTTGATAAGTTTTTTCAATAAGTACATACCTTGACAAGATTTTGAAGTAGTTCAAAATAGAACAGTCAAAGAAAGAGTTCTTGCCTGTGTTACAAGGTGTGAAATTGAGTAAGACTCAAAACCCGACCACGGCAGAAGATAGAAAGAGAATGAAAGTCATTCCCTATACCTTGGCCATAGGTTCTATAAAGTATGCCATGCTGTGTACCAGATCTATTGTATACCCTACACTGTTTTTGGCAAGGGAGTACAATAGTGATCTAGGAGTAGATCACTGGACATTGGTCAAAATTATCCTTAGTGAAATAAGGATATGTTTCTTGATTATGGAAGTGACAAAAGGTTCGTCGTAAAGGGTTACGTCGATGCAAGTTTTGACACTAATCTAGATGACTCTAAGTCTCGATCTAGATACATATTGGAAGTGGGAGCAATTAGCTAGAGTAGCTCCGTGCAGAGCATTGTAGACATAGAAAATTGCAAAATACATAACAGATCTGAATGTGAAAGACCCGTTGACTAAGATTCTCTCACAAGCAAAACATGATCACACCTTAGTACTCTTTGGGTGTTAATTACATAGCGATGTGAACTAGATTACTGAATCTAGTAAACCCTTTGGGTGTTGGTCACATGGCGATGTGAACTATGGGTGTTAATCACATGATGATGTGAACTATCGATGTTAATCACATGGTGATGTGATCTAGATTATTGACTCTAGTGCAAGTGGGAGACTGAAGGAAATATGCCCTAGAGGCAATAATAAAGTTATTATTTATTTCCTTATTTCATGATAAATGTTTATTATTCATGCTAGAATTGTATTAACCGGAAACATAATACATGTGTGAATATATAGACAAACAGAGTGTCACTAGTATGCCTCTACTTGACTAGCTTGTTAATCAAAGATGGTTATGTTTCCTAAACCATGGACAAAGAGTTGTTATTTGATTAACGGGATCACATCATTAGTTGAATGATCTGATTGACATGACCCATTCCGTTAGCTTAGCACCCGATCGTTTAGTATGTTGCTATTGCTTTCTTCATGACTTATACATGTTCCTATGACTATGAGATTATGCAACTCCCGTTTACCGGAGGAACACTTTGTGTGCTACCAAACGTCACAACGTAACTGGGTGATTATAAAGGTGCTCTACAGGTGTCCCCAAAGGTACTTGTTGGGTTGGCGTATTTCGAGATTAGGATTTGTCACTCCGAATGTCGGAGAGGTATCTCTGGGCCCTCTCGGTAATGCACATCACTTAAGCCTTGCAAGCATTGCAACTAATGAGTTAGTTGCGAGATGATGTATTACGGAACGAGTAAAGAGACTTGCCGGTAACGAGATTGAACTAGGTATTGGATACCGACGATCGAATCTCGGGCAAGTAACATACCGATGACAAAGGGAACAACGTATGTTGTTATGCGGTCTGACCGATAAAGATCTTTGTCGGTGTCAAAACCGGCGGATCTCGGGTAGGGGGTCCCGAACTGTGCATCTAGGCAGATGGTAACAGGAGACGAGGGACACAATGTTTTTACCCAGGTTCAGGCCCTCTCGATGGAGGTAATACCCTACGTCCTGCTTGATTAATATTGATGATATGGGTAGTACAAGAGTAGATCTACCACGAGATCAATGAGGCTAAACCCTAGAAGCTAGCCTATGGTATGATTGTTGAGATGTAATGTTGTGTCCTACGGACTAAAGCCCTCCGGTTTATATAGACACCGGAGAGGCTAGGGTTACACAGAGTCGGTTACAATGGTAGGAGATCTACATATCCGTATTGCCAAGCTTACCTTCCACGCCAAGTAAAGTACCTTCCGAACATGAGCCAGAGTCTTCAATCTTCTATCTTCGTAGTCTGGGAGTCCGGCGGATATTGATAGTCCGGCCATCCGGACACCCCCTAGTCCAGGACTCCCTCAGTAGCCCCTGAACCAGTCTTCAATGACGATAAGTCCGGCGTGCATAATGCTCGGCATTGCAAGGCAGGTTCCTCCCTTGAATAATCCGGAGAAGATAATGAACACCAGGATAGTGTCCGGCTCTGCAAAATAATTTCCAAATTCCAACGTAGAGAGAATAAAACATATACACCGATCCAATCTGCTGACGTATTATGCGGCATGACATCACACCGGCACCAAGCCCTTGTTTGAATTACTGTACCACTTCGGCACGTTTAGCGAAGCGGTTTCCTTGGAACGTCCCGTCGAAGCAGAGATCGTGTTCCCCTTTTCCCGGGATTCTCATCAATACGTGCGTGGGTAACCCAACCGCGCCATTGATGGTGGCGCTTGGGAGATAAGCGAGTTTTACCAGGCCGGTGAGGGACGCATAGTTTAGTCCGCCTATATATAAGGGATAAGGTTTTACCTTCTCACCTACGCCTTCCTCCTCCTTTGCTCATCCATCCCCGCGAACCCAAGCTCCAACGCTCAAGCTCGCGCATTCCGCCTCGACCCTTCTCCGAACATGTCCGGAGGGGGAGGCAAGTGGATGGCCTCCACCGCCAAGGAGGAGGACATCACCAAGCTGCGCGACGCCGGATACCTTTCCGGAAACATCGCGCATCGGCTGCCCGACGCAGGGCAGCTCGTTCCGACCCCAGGACCTCACGAGAGGGTTGTTTTCCTTCCCCACTTCCTCCGCGGACTGGGCTTCCCACTCCATCCATTCGTCCGGGGGATCATGTTCTACTACGGCCTGGATTTCCACGATCTGGCGCCGAATTTCGTCCTCAACATCTCGGCGTTTATCGTCGTGTGCGAGGCCTTTCTCTGCATCCGGCCCCACTTCGGCCTGTGGCTCAAGACCTTCAACGTCAAGCCAAAGGTTGTGAAGGGGACGCAAGCGGAATGCGGAGGCGCTATGTTGGGCAAGTTGCCCAACGTCCCTTGGCTAGAAGGGACCTTCGTGGACTCCGTCAAGGGGTGGCAATCGGGGTGGTTCTATATCACCGAGCCGCGCGAGCCTACATGGGCGGCGGCCCCCGAATTTAGATCTGGAATCCCCACGCAGCTCACCTCCTGGAAAGAGAAGGGCTTGCAGTGGGGTGACCCGGTGGAGGTGACGGGACTTCGAACCTGCATCAAGAAGCTGGTGAGCAATGGGCTCCGGCTCGTCGACGTAGTCCAGGTCATGCTCCTCCGGCGGATTCTCCCATGCCAAGAAAGGGCATTTAATCTGTGGGAGTTTAATCCGGAACAGCACCAGACGTTAAGCGGGCTCTTCGATACAACGTACGAAGGTGCTTGGAGGGTGCTGTTCAAGAGCGCTGATGCGCCCGTATCCGCGACCGAAGACCGCGGATTCAGCTTACAGTCTCCGACTGACGGGGTAAGTGATTCGACCCCATTACGGGACACTTGTAGTAATTAGATTGACTCTAGCGAGGTTTTTAATCGGCCTCTTCCTTTGACAGGAATGGATGGAGAAGGCCGAGCTGCTTATCAGCCCGGCTCCCATGCCAAAAGAACCAGTGGATGCCCGTTTAGCGAGGCTGCTAGTTCTGGCACCGTATGTGGTGCCGGAGAAGAAGGCCAAGAAGGTGGCCGCGGGGACTCGAAAGAGTTCCCGCAATCAAGCGTCTGACGATGACGACGAGGACTCCTCCCCCGAAGACGAGGAGGAGGAGGAATACTCTCTCCCGGAGGAGGGAGAGAAGAAGAGGAAGGCCTCCCCAATCGGGGCGGCCGAAGGGTCCAAGAGGGGGAGAACTATCCCCCCGGACAGTTTCGCCAACATCAGTGTTGGCGAGAAGGAGTGGCCTCCAAGGGCCCGGCGTCCGGCAAGATCATAAGTATTCGGATCATTTATACGCCGTACTATAGAGTGTCACGCAGTGTCCTTCTAATGCCGCATTATTTCTTTAGTCCGGCCGGTGACGACTTTCCGGACTCGATGAGCGGGTCGTTGGCGCCGTTGGATGTAAATTCCATCCCGACTGCCTCTACCCCATGCGCCGAGGACGACGAGGTGGAATCCCACAGGGGGACGCGCCAGGAGGAGGCTCCGGAGGCGCCGTCAGGCAGCCCCCCGGACTTTGTGCCGGACTCTGCTCCGGAACCTGTAGCGGTTCCAGAGTCCGGCAAGCAGCCCCCTCGAAAGAGGGGCAGGACCGTGACGCCGGCGGCCTCCGTCCAACCGGAGGCACCGGACAACCTGCTGGAGGCGCTCAAAGGCGCCTCCATCGAGGAAGAACACCGCACTCTCATGAGTGCGGTGATTGAGAAGGTCCAGCTCGCCAAGGGCGGGCTGACCGAAGCCTGCAACAGCCTTCTAACAGGCTTTGAGGTAAGAAGGTTAAAATTAAGTAATATGATACTGCATAGACAGTAGCCCCTAATGCTTAGTCCGGTGTTCGGAAAGAAAAGCCGGACTAAGGATCTTTAACAAGATGTACGCAGGGTTTCTAAAATATGTCAATATGGGTTTGCAGGCTGCGCTGTTGACCTCTGCCGCATTAAAGGCGGAGGTCGAGGCGCTGAAGAAGGACCTTGAGCGGTCGGAGCAAGAGCTCGGCCATGCCAAGAGGCAGCTCAAGGACAAAGAAGGTGAATAACACCACTTTAAATATGCACCTTACAGAAAAGGGTTTTGGTTGCAAACAAGATTAACAAGGATAATATGTGCGATGCAGGGGCCACTAACGAGGTGGCAGCCCTGAAGGATGCCTTGTCCGTGGCCGAACGCAATGCGGCCACAGAACGAACTGAGCGAGAAAAGCAAGCGGCGCTGGTGGCGGAAGTTCGGCAAGAGCTCCAGGCTCTCATGAAAAAGAATGAGAGCTTGGAGCGTGACTCCAAGACTCGAGAGTCCGAGGTTGCCTCGGCTCTCGATAGGGCCGAGTCCGCCAAGGCCGAGGCTCAGAGGGCCCATATGTGTCGATGTACTAAAGTAGGGGGTACCTTAGTACCCCAAACTTGTGCAGGGGCAGTCGCAGCACCCCGCGGCAAGGCTTGCCGGACGCCCGGCAAGGCTCTCCACCACTCCTTATTACTGCCATTCAAGATCAAAGTACTAGCCAAGAACATGAAGGCCCCGACAAGAGGAGCTTGCCGGGAAGGCCAACCAGGGCACCATCAGAAGACTTGCCGCGGCGCCCCGCGCGCCCCGGCAAGGCCCGGCGGCCGGCAAACTTGCCGGCACAGCAAGGACAGGGCCGCGGCAAGGCACTTGCCGCGGTGAGGCTGCCACCCAGACTCCAGCACACCCCAGCGACGTGTCATCGCAAGGCCATCCCAAGGGCACGTGGCGAAGCGCTACACAGCCATGCGGAGCGAGGTGGCAAACGGAGCTGACAGAGGCGCCATCGTGGCCACCGGTGGCTTACCTAACGGTCGTTTCTTTACACTGTTGGGGCGACCAGACGGGCATTTAATGCCCTTGTCCCCTGCCGTCAGAGTTAGGTAGGGGCACTGTTGTGCACTGTTGCACCAACCTGTGATTTTACCTTTCTGCCCCCTCTTCCTACGCTGCCACCTGTGGGTACCCCCTTCAGACTATAAAAGGGAGGCCCATGCGCACGTAGAAGGGGTTCGGTCCATTTGACACCCACAGCACCACCATACGCTCGCACGAGCAAGATCAAATAACAAACACAAAGCAACAGTAGGGGTGTTATTTCTCCGGAGAGCCCCGAAGCTGGGTAAAGATTGCCCGTCTCCCCGCGCGCGCCCGACCTCGATCTGCTTTGCACACGATCCCCGCTCCCTTGCCGAACCAGAAGGGGCCCCCAGTGCCCCATAGGTGCTCGAGGCCACAGAGACCACGCCCCGACATCTTTGGCGCGCCAGGTAGGGGGGCGTCGAGGTCGTGAGCATCTGATCCAGTCTCCACGCGCGCTACTACCAGATCTTCATCAGCATGCCACCGAAGAAGAAGCCTTCGGAGGTGGCCGCTCCGTCTACATCGATTCCGCCACCACCGCTGGAGCAAGCAGGCGGTGGAGTGGACGTCGGCGGAGGAGCGGGCGCCGCCGGTGGGTCTCGTGTCATCACCAGATCCAAAAACAAGGCCCCGCAAGCGTCGGCGACCGAGCAGACGCCGCACCCTTCCCAGGAAGTGCAAGGTCAACAACGCCCCGGTGCTCCTAGCACCGTACTCGCGTTGGAGCAAGGCCAAGCTGGTGGGTCGCGGGACGCTCGAGGTCAGCATGCACGCCCGCATGCTGGCGTGAGTGAGGTGCGGTCGCCTGGACGAGGTGTTGCTCCTCCCAATCCGGTTGGGAGTCTGAGCACATCCCGCTCCTCGCGCCGCTCGTCGCCGCCGCCACCTAAGACAGCAGAGGAAGCGCTGGCCCGAGCCCAGCTGCTTCTAGACTTCCCTCCGGCGCCGCACAAGATCGACGACTGGAGGATGGCCATACACAGCCTCATCGGCTTCGCCAACGGCGACAAGCCCCGGCGACCGAGCGCGTCGAGGGCCCGGCAAGACGCCCCGGCGCAGGCCGTCGCCGACAGGACCGCTGGGGGTGCCGCTTCCGTGCGTTCCCAGCCCCAAAGGCCGAGATCGCCAGCTCGCCGGACCAACCTTGACGCCGACTCCACCGCGTCGTCGGATCGCGAACTCGCCGTGATCAGCGCCACGTTCTTCAAGAGCGGCAACACGAAGACGCTCGTACCCGCATCGAGCGCCGGAGAGAAGCGCGACGTCAATCTGACCGGCGCGCTGGGCCCGCTGTCGACGCGCACGCACCCGGAGAACCAGGCGACTTGCCGTACGCGGCGGGTTGCCCTGCGTTCACCCGCGAGCTGCGGCAAGTCCAGTGGCCCAAAACCAAGAACTTCAAGCCAGACGTGCCCGAGAAGTACGACGGCAGGATACACCCGTCGGAGTTCCTCAGCATCTACACCATCGCGGTGCAGGATGCCGGAGGGCGCGACGAGATGATCCTTGCCAACTACTTCCCGCTGGTGCTCAAGCCCAATGTCAGATCTTGGCTCATGCACTTGCCGGACGGCTCCATCTCCTCATGGGCGGACCTGTGCCATCAGTTTGTCGGCGCCTTCATGGGTGGCCACAAGCCTCATGGCCAGGAGAGTGACCTCCACTTGCTCGTCCAGAAGGAGGGGGAGCCCCTGCGCAAGTATATACAAAGATTCAGCCAGGTGCAACGCAACATCCCAGACGTCCACCCTGCCGCGGTTATTAGCGCGTTTCGTCAGAACGTGCGTAACCGCAGGATGAGGGAGGAGATGGCAATGTGCAAGATCAGAGATGTCAGCGAGCTTTACGCTCTGGCCGACAAGTGTGCACGAGCTGAGGAGGGGAGGAAAATCCCTGGAGAGATTGCCGGAGCAGAAGGATCTGACAGCGAGGATGCCGCCCTGGCAAGGAAGAACCGGAGGCGGAACAATAGGAAGAGGAAAGCTAAGGACGTGCTAGCTGTTGAGCATTCCGGCAACGGAGGCGGCTCCGACAAGGCCAAAACCATCGACTCCGGCGAGGCTGTAGCAGCCGCCGACAAGCAGGATAGCTCCGGCAAGCGTTATTGCAAGATTCACTGCACCAAAGGCCACGACCTCCAAACCTGCAAAAAGTAGAGCAGATGGCGGAGCTGCAGAAAGCTGAGTACGAGCGCCGCGGTAAGGAGAGAGCCCAGGGAGGTGACGGAGGATCCGGCAAGAAGCTTCCCGCCCGGGGAGGGAACCGCGGCAAGGCCAAGCCGCGGCAAGGAGACAGGCCTCCCCGCGGCCGCGACAAGGACGAAGATGAAGATGAGGATGAAGAGATGGAGGAAGATGAGACCGATGATCAAGAGTTTCAGAAGGCGACAGAAGTGTTGTGCATCGACGGTGGCGCCTCCCTGCACACCTCGCACCGCCGACTCAAACAGTGGGTGCGAGAAGTGAATGCGGCACAGCCGTCCGTCGAGACACGCAGGCCTCTGAAGTGGTCCGGCACGCCCATCATCTTCGACGTTGAGGACCACCCTGATCGTGTCACTGCGGTCGGGTGTTTGCCGATGTTGGTTTCACCAACAATCCGCAACCTCAAGGTCACGAAGATGCTGGTTGACGGCGGGGCCGGCCTGAACTTGATTTCCTCCGCGGTACTCCAGAAGCTCCAAATCCCCGACAGCGAGCTCGAAGAGACCGGTACATTCCAGGGAATCAATCCGGGAAGGAGCAAGCCGAAGGGGAAGATCACATTGCCAGTGACATTTGGCAGCGAGCTGAACTTCAGGACCGAGAGGGTCACATTCGACGTGGCTGATATCCCCTTACCCTACAACGGGATACTCGGCCGACCCGCACTCGCCAAGTTCATGGCGGCCTCTCACCGCGCGTACAATGTGCTCAAGATGCCCGGTCCGATGAGTGTTATCTCTGTCCAAGGCGACAAGAGGGATGCGCTCAACTGCGCCGACAAGATCTACCGGGAAGCAGCAGCCGCAGCAGAGCGCGAGCCACTTGCCGCTGAAGCTCCCCGGGGGAAGAAGAAGGCCAGGTCCGGCAAGGACAGCTCTGGTGCTCACTCCGGCAAGCGCGTCTCCCCGGAGCGCTGTGCTGCCGTCAAGGACGCGCCATCGAGCTCCACCGGCAAGTGCGAGAAGGCGAAGGCAGACCAACTAAAGGCTAAGCCCGGCAAGGACAGCTCTGGTGTTCACTCCGGCAAGCGCATCTCCCCGGAGCGCCGCGCTGCCGTCGAGGACGCGCCATCGAGCTCCGCCGGCCAGTAGGGCAAAGAAAGTTGCCGAGCTTCGAGCTTTTGAGTTGTGCTCCCTGAAAATCCGTACCTCGTATGAAGAACCCGAGCGCGGAAGGGTCGAATCGTGGTTAGGTTGCACCGTCGATCCGTTTCGAGTCCGCTCGACGATAAAAGCACGTCGCAACCAGCCCGACGAGTTCTTCCCGCCGGAGGCAACACCGCCAGTGAGCCGCTGATGCCCTGCGCTCAGCAAGCATGTTTGCGCCGGTGGGTTCCCCGAAAGGGTAAGGACGAGAACATACAAGGGGGAAAGATCGGGAAAGAAGCACGGCCTCGACGGATTGTTGAAGACGGAAAAGCTAAGTCGTCCGAGTTTTTGTACAGAGCACTTCTTAGTTCCATGCTTTTTTTTGTGTTATGTTCCTCGTGCGTTCGTCCTTTGTACGTAATGCCTGTGCGCGGAGGAGCCAACTCGTGGTTAAGTTGCGTCCTTGCTTTGTTTCCGAGTCCGCTCAACAATACAAGTGCACTGCAACTGGCCCGAGAAGGTTGCTTGCCGGAAACAACACCGCCAGCGGGCTGCTGATGTCCCGTACTCAGTAAGTGTGTTAGCGCCGGCAAGTTCCCTAGAAGCGTAGGGTAAAAGCGCACAAAGGATATAATGAAGTAGAGGGCGTAACATAGCAAGCCTTGCCGTAAGGCGCCCTTCGTATGAGAAACTTGTGCGCGGAGGAACTAACTCACGGCTGAGTTGCGTCCTTGATTTGTTTCTGAGTCCGCTCAACAATTCAAGTGCACTGCAACTGGCCTGAGAAGGTTTCTTGCCGGAAACAACACCGCCTGCGGGCTGCTGATGTCCCGTACTCAGCAAGAGTGTTAACGCCGGCGAGTTCTCTAGCAGCGTAGAGTATAAACATACGAAGGGCAAAGCATGGCATCGTTTTGCAAAATCGCACATAAAATAAAATATGGATAAAGAATAGCTTATTACAGCGCTGTCTCAGTCGTTTTCGTGGCTACGATCACAGTGACAAGGAGAAGCCAGAAGGGCGCGCTGGCGCACAGGCCCCGGCAAGCCAACTTCGCTGGGGGCTGCAAGTGCCGAAGTCCCTTCGCGGCGAGGCGGGGCCCCCAGAGGCCGTGGCGTCGGCGACAAGGGCCAAAGAAGGCGCACCAGCACCTGGGTCTTGCCGGAGCCAGAGTTGCCGGGGGGCTGCGAAGGCCAAGGTCCCTCCCCCGGCAAGATAAGGTCGCCGGGGAGCTACGGAGTCAGATAAGTTCTTTTCATCCCTCGTCATGCATCCTCTTGTGGACCAGGGAAGGCGGGGCCGCGTCCTTGAACGAGTATGCTTTGTAAAAAGAAACCTGTGCGCAGAGGAGCCGAGTCGCGGCCAAGTTGCGCCCTTGGTTTGTTTCCGAGTCCGCTCAACGACACAAGTGCGCTGCAACTGGCTCGACAAGGTTTCTTGCCGGAAGCAACACCGCCAGCGGGCTGCTGACATCCCGCACTCAGCAAGCGTGTTCGTTCCGGCAAGTCCCCTAAAAGCGTAGGGTGGGAATGTACAAAGCACAAAATCAAGTAAAGGACTTACTCCGGCAAGCATTCCCCTCTTTTTCATTAAAAACATCCCAATTTAGTACAAGTCCATAAGAGGATGAAAAACATGATAGAGAGGATTACAGATTTTAGATGCAGTTAAGGCCCGAAGGCTTACAAATTAAAAGATAAGATGCCCGTAATCCCCCTCCTGTTTCTCTGTTCAGGAGGTAGGTCAAGGAGGCCCCGGCAAGAGAAGCTTGCCGGGGAGGGCAAAAGGGGCGCCTAGGAGAGCTACGGGCGCCAGAAGACAGCAAGAGAACTTCCCGGGGGTCGGCCAGGATCTTGGCGGAGACGGAGGCTTCGGAGGCAGAGCTTGAAGACGGGGTGGTGGAATGTCAGCACGCTGTCGAGGGCTCCTCGCCCTCGTACTCCGACTTGATGGCCTTGCCGCCACCCCTCTTCCTCTTCCGCAGCCTCCCTACGCCAGCCGCCCAAGGAGACGGCCCCGGGGAGTTCAGAAGGCCGGCGACCCGGATGATGGGGTCGCCGGTGGCACGCGAGGCAGCGTCCGACGCCTAGTCGGACCCGCCATCCTCGTCGTCGTCGCTGTCGCTCCCCTCCTCGTCACTCTCGCTCGAGGAGGGGCCTTCGCTATCGGAGGAGCTGTCCATGCAGCACCTCGCCCGGGTGCCGGAGTCCCCGAAGACCTTGACGGCGAGAAGGTCGCCCTCCATTAACTTAAAATGGAGGGTAAACCCCGCCGTCAAGCTGTGGATGCGGGCGAACGTCTTCCACCCTCGGTCGAAGTACATCACGCCGGGGGCTGGGGATACGACACTCACTCGAGTGCCACTGATCCCGCAGCCCCTCATGCGCAACTCCAACATCTCGGGCGGATCCGGCTCCATCGCGCTCGCAAACGGGGCCGGCAGCCGGAGACGGCGACGAGGCGCTCGGCGCAGCTTGATGAAGAACTCCCAGGGATCGTCTTCGGTGTGTACCGCCTCGAGGAAAGGAGCCGCCGGCGGAGACGGGGGAGGTGCATCGCCCCGGCCGCCTCTCCCCCGAGCGCCTCGACCACGTCCTCGACCTCGTCCACGGCCTCGCCCCCTCCCTCTCCCCCTCGTAGCCGGCTCCGCCACCATAGGCGCGGGATAGGGAGAGGCGCGCTGCCTGGAGGCGACCCTCGCTGCCACCGTTGAAGGACCAGGATTCCCTCCCTCCATGGCAGATGAGAGTAAGAGTAACGGAAGTTGAAGACGAATGGAGAGGAGGAAGTGCGAGACCATTGTGCTCCCCTTCCGCCCCTTTTAAAAGGGCGAGGAGGGGGGATCAGCCGCCCCGCTCAGCCAATCAGGGAGCGAGGAGCGGGGCCGGCTCGCCGTCCCCGCCCTTGACGGCTCGGTCTCCCACCTTCGCCGCCCACGACCCCCCACGCATGAGAGCCGCATGGCGAAAAAGCGGGGCCGGGGCGACGTGTGAGGTGACCTCGCCCCGCGCCATGATCACGGGGGTGGATGCCTTAAAGACCGCACGCGCCACCCACGTCTCCCACGATGCCGCAATCGACGCGTGCCGTTGCGGGGGAGCGCGGTGGGCGCGGAGCCCGTTGCTAGGCGGACCCAGGCCACGCGTGCCCGTGCACTGTTTTGGGCCTGGCCCAACAACGCTCGGCACCGTGTATGGCCCAGGCCCGGGGGCTCCTGTCGGTGTACTAAAGTAGGGGGTACCTTAGTACCCCGAACTTGTGCACGGGCAGTCGCAGCACCCCGCGGCAAGGCTTGCCGGACGCCCGGCAAGGCTCTCCACCACTCCTTATTACTGCCATTCAAGAACAAAGTACTAGCCAAGAACATGAAGGCCCCGGCAAGAGGAGCTTGCCGGGAAGGCCAACCAGGGCACCATCAGAAGACTTGCCGCGGCGCCCCGCGCGCCCTGGCAAGGCCCGGCGGCCGGCAAACTTGCCGGCACAGCAAGGACAGGGCCGCGGCAAGGCACTTGCCGCGGCGAGGCTGCCACCCAGACTCCAGCACACCCCAGCGACGTGTCACCGCAAGGCCATCCCAAGGGCACGTGGCGAAGCGCTACACAGCCATGCGGAGCGAGGTGGCAAACGGAGCTGACAGAGGCGCCATCGTGGCCACCGGTGGCTTACCTAACGGTCGTTTCTTTACACTTTTGGGGCGACCAGACGGGCATTTAATGCCCTTGTCCCCTGCCGTCAGAGTTAGGTAGGGGCACTGTTGTGCACTGTTGCACCAACCTGCGATTTTACCTTTCTGCCCCCTCTTCCTACGCTGCCACCTGTGGGTACCCCCTTCAGACTATAAAAGGGAGGCCCATGCGCACGTAGAAGGGGCTCGGTCCATTCGACACCCACAGCACCACCATACGCTCGCACGAGCAAGATCAAATAACAAACACAAAGCAGCAGTAGGGGTGTTATCTCTCCGGAGAGCCCCGAAGCTGGGTAAAGATTGCCCGTCTCCCCGCGCGCGCCTGACCTCGATCTGCTCTACACACGATCCCCGCTCCCTTGCCGAACCAGAAGGGGCCCCCAGTGCCCCATAGGTGCTCGAGGCCACAGAGACCACGCCTCGACAATATGGAAATAGAGGACATGAAGAAGATAGCAGCGGGTAAGGCGTTTTTCATGCAGAGCAAGCATGTTAATGTAAATTTCCGGATACTTACCCGAATTCGGAGCTCTCCAGGGGCATTTGCAGACCTGCCGCGTAGTGCATCTGATGCCGCTGCGTTCTATCATGGCGAGGAGGGGAGCTCAACGGAGAAGGTCTTCTCGTCTCAGTACGCTGAGGCCAGCCATCCGGTGCCCCCAAGCGACCAGCTGAAGCAGCTGGTCAAACTCCACAAGGTAGCTGAGGAGGCCATGAAGGGCCTCACAGTCCGGCTGTGGCCTGGGCAGGCCATGCCTGGCAGCTACTTTGGCCTAGTGCGGCGGCTAGTTGATGCATGCCCAAGGCTCGATGTGATCAAGCGATCCGCCTGCATTGAAGGCGCTCGTCGAGCCCTTGCCCGCATAAAGTTGCAATGGGGCAAGCTGGATGCGGAGAAGCTTCTCACGGATCCGCCGCCGCCGGGCAAGGAGCACCGTACGCTGGAGCGATATTATAAAGTTGTCCTGAAGGGAGCCCGCGATATCGCGGATGAGTGTCCCCTTAATGTAATCCTTGAGTTAACTCGCTGTGTGTTTATCCTGTGCGCCGAAAACTTCGTTTATATGCGCTATGAGCAACGCTTTGTTTAATTTAAAATATTACCTTCTGTGCGGCCGTTTGTTAAATCTGAGAGATGGCAAGTCGTTGGCTTCAGCCCCCAAGCCACGAGTGCTGGGGTGTTCGGTGATAAACTTGAGCACTATTGTTCCCATCTTTGGGTCCATCTAGGGAGGCGCTCAACACGACGAACAAGGCGACCGGACTTATAATGCTTGAACACTCTCGCTTAGCCATAGAATTCTATAATTTTAAATTTCGGCGAAGCCCCTGGTATTCGGAAGACCGAATCCGGGGCGCTATCCATGCCTTCGTCGGACATCATCCGGAACTTCGCTCGAAGCGGCATGAGTCTTTAGGGACCCGAAAAGACCTCTCGAACAGCGACCAGTCTCTCGCCTTATCATGCCAGTCAGTTTTAGCTTTCTCCACTGAGGCGTTAACCCGGCTAAACCGGGGCGCAATCGCAGTGGTTCTCCTAGTGCTACCTTAGCCGACGGAACGGAACGTAAGGCACCGAAACATAGGAGCCGGGCAAACCCAACTATTGACCCAAGACATGATTCGGAGCTGATTCAGATAATGCTATAAGTTCGGGGTGCCGCACTTGTGAAAGTGTTCAGACTTAATCACACCGTAATATGGGGAACAGAAGCCCCTGGTGTATTCGGCCGTACCAAAGTGTACGGGTGCAATATGTCATATAGTGAACATTTGTAAAGGATAACGCAATTGCCATGAAAAGGTAATAAACTTGCAAAAAGGGAAGTGCTGCGTTATTTATGACAGAAGGTCTGCTAATAAAGCGGACTAATACAAATAGTGCGGTAAGCAAGGGATTCGGACTAAATTAACATGTCCCCCTCCAGGGATAAGCTGCAGATTTGGTGTATGTAATTGAATTTAATGCTCGTAATGGAGACCACCTGAGTGTTCGACGCAGCCTTCTTTAATCCCTGACTGTTGTATTGTGAGTTCGGCAAGTTTGCCGTCGGGCAGGGCTTCTATTTGGTAGAGTCCTGCATATATAAAAAGAATAGATAAAAAATAACACCAAGGGGGGCGCTAACACGAGCCCCTGGTGCGGTCGAGCCGCACTCTTCAATCCTTGAGGTTAAGCCCCTCCCCTGCGCCCATGGTATCTCCAAAGCGTAATGATGTACGCGGAGTGTTATTCTTGTGATCATGCGCGGGCGAGGGTGGGGGCCGCATTGCTACGCGTGCTCCGATCACGCCAGGTGGTCTTGGTTAGTGTTGCTCCGGGCGCGCTTTAATGTGTCCGGCTTTTTAGTTGCCGGACTAGAGAGTTGCCGTAGAAGGCTGCTCTGTACTTCCGCCGCGAGAGCCGCTGTATGTTCCTCCGTTCGGCGGGAGCGTTCCGTATTCCCATTGACCGTAATGACTCCACGAGGGCCCAGCATCTTGAGCTTTAGGTATGCATAATGCGGCACCGCGTTGAATTTTGCAAACGCGGTGCGTCCGAGCAGGGCATGATAGCCGCTACGGAACGGGACTATATCGAAGATTAACTCTTCGCTTCGGAAATTATCCGGGGATCCGAAGACCACTTCCAGTGTGACAGAGCCCGTACAGTTGGCTTCCACACCTGGGATGACACCTTTAAAGGTTGTCTTAGTAGGTTTGATCCTGGATGGGTCTATGCCCATTTTGCGCACTGTGTCCTGATAAAGCAGGTTCAGGCTGCTGCCGCCGTCCATCAGGACTCTTGTGAGGTGAAATCCATCGACGATTGGGTCTAGGACCAATGCGGCGAATCCGCCATGGCGTATGCTAGTCGGATGGTCTCGTCGATCGAAAGTGATCGGACAGGAGGACCATGGATTGAACTTCGGGGCGACTGGCTCCATCGCATAGACGTCCCGTAGTGCGCGCTTCCTCTCCCTCTTGGGTATATGGGTCGCGTAAATCATATTCACCGTCCGCACTTGTGGGGGGAAACCCTTCTGTCCTCTGTTGTTCGGCGGCCGGGTCTCTTCCTCGTCGTCGCTATTTAGCCCCTTGTCATTGTGTTCGGCAATTAACTTGCTAGCCTGCCTGAACACCCAACAATCTCTATTGGTGTGATTAGCTGGCTTTTCGGGGGTGCCATGTATCTGGCATGAGCGGTCGAGTATTCTGTCCAGATTGGACGGGCCCGGAGTTGTTCTTTTAAATGGCTTCTTCCGTTGACCGGGTTTGGAGCCTCGGAATCCGGCATTGACTGCCGTATCCTCTTTGTCGTCGCCGTTAGTACGGCGTTTGTTTTTGATTCGACGTGACCTGCCGTGATTGTCCTTGGAGTCCGGGCTGCCAGAATTTTTGCGGAGATTATTGCTGCGGGCTAGCCAGCTATCCTCTCCCGCGCAAAAGCGGGTCATTAATGATGTGAGGGCTGCCATGGATTTCGGCTTCTCCTGCCCCAGGTGCCGGGCTAGCCATTCGTCCCGGATGTTGTGTTTGAAGGCTGCGAGGGCCTCCGCATCCGGACAGTCGACGATTTGATTTTTCTTCGTCAAGAACCGCGTCCAGAACTGTCTGGCCGATTCGTCTGGCTGCTGAATAATGTGGCTTAGGTCATCGGCGTCTGGTGGTCGCACGTATGTACCTTGGAAGTTATCAAGGAACGCGGCCTCCAGGTCTTCCCAAGACCCAATCGACTCTGCGGGCAGGCTGTTAAGCCAGTGCCGAGCTGGTCCTTTAAGCTTGAGCGGGAGATATTTGATGGCGTGCAGATCGTCGCCGCGGGCCATATGGATGTGGAGAAGATAATCTTCGATCCACACCGCGGGGTCTGTTGTACCATCGTAAGATTCGATGTTCACGGGTTTGAACCCTTCGGGGATCTGGTGATCCATTACTTCATCAGTGAAGCATAACGGGTGTGCGGTGCCCCTGTATTGAGCAATATCGCGACGCAGCTCGAGGGAGCGCTGTCTGCTGTGTTCGGCTCGGCCGGCGTTATGTCCGGCGCGACGGTATTCGTCGTGGGTCGTAGGGCGCCCACGTGATCCATAGATGGATCTGGATTGCCTTGCTTTGTCCTCCAAGATGTCTCGCAAGTCCAGCGCGTTCCCTTTCGGCTTCGTACTCCTGGATCGATGTCGGGGTACGGTCTTGGCTGGGGCCTTGAATGCCTCTCTGTCGCGACCACGGGGCGGTCGGTCAGCCATGTCGTGCGCTGGTGATAAAGGTATGTATGCTTCCTCCTCTAATCGGGGGAGCAGCTTGCGTCTTGGGTAACTTTTGGAGGGGAGTTCGAGTTTATACTCTTCGGCCGCGAGGACCTCGGTCCATCGATCGGCTAGCAGATCTTGATCAGCTTGAAGCTGTTGCTGCTTTTTCTTTAGGTTATTTGCCGTGGCTATGAGCCTGCGCCTGAAGCGCTCTTGTTCAACGGGATCCTCGGGTATGACGAATTCATCATCGTTGAGGCTCGCTTCGTCTTCAGGGGGAGGCATATAGTTATCATCCTCAACCCCTTCATCTGCCGCCCTGTCGTGAGGGCTTGCTTCTGCGTCCTCCTGCGCTGAGTTTTGCAGGAGGGGATCGTCTTCGGCACTCTCCGGAGTGTTATTGTCTCCCGTGCCGGATTCTCCATTCTTGTTATGGCGGGATTTAGAGCGGCGCCGCCGATGCTAGCGTTTAGGCTGCTTCTTCAAAGAATCTTCCTCCGCTGCTTTTTCGCCATCCCCTTCCTTTGGAGTATCCACCATGTAGTCGTCGTATGATGAAGTGGCCTTCCAGTGTCCTGTGGGCGCTGGGTCCTGATCGTCTCCGGCATCATCGTCCATAGCGTCGATGTCCTCGGAGTCGTAGTCTAGCATGTCGGTTAGATCTTCGACAGTGGCTACAAAGTGGGTGGTGGGTGGGCTCCGAATTTCTTCGTCGTCCGAACTCCAACCGTCCTGGCCATAGTCCGGCCAGGATTCTCCTGATAGCGAGAGATGCTTCAGGGAATTCAGGATATCGCCAAAAGGCGAGCGTTGAAAGATTTCCGCGGCGGTGAATTCCATAACCGGCGCCCAATCTGGCTTAATTGGCGGGGGCGCGGGAGGCTCGGAGTCCGGCGAGGAGTCCGGCGCCTCGGGATCATGAGTTTCGCAAGGGACGAAATCGGTATTCGGCTCCATCGCCGTAGATGTTGAAGCCCCCGGGGCGGCGTCTATCCGCCGACCCTCGTCGTGGGCAATCGGCTCCGGGTAAGTAGCCGGGGTGGATTCAAGTATGGCCACCAAAGCACTGTCCGGCGGCAGAGCTAGATCATGCCCATCGTCGTAGTGCGGCGCGCTTGGCTGTGGCTCGAGCCCGTCGAAGATCAAGTCTCCGCGGTCATCGGCCGTGAAGTTTAGGCTTCCGAATCTGACCTGACGGCCAGGGGCGTAGCTTTCGATCTGCTCGAGATGGCCGAGAGAGTTGGCCCGCAGTGCAAAGCCGCCGAATATGAAGATCTGTCCGGGGAGAAAAGTCCCACCCTGGACAGCGTTGAAGGTTGAAGATGCCATCGAGCCTATTGGTGACGACACAGAGGAACTCTCAATGAAAGCACCAATGTCGGTGTCAAAACCGGCGGATCTCGGGTAGGGGGTCCCGAACTGTGCGTCTAGGCGGATGGTAACAGGAGACGAGGGACACAATGTTTTTACCCAGGTTCAGGCCCTCTCGATGGAGGTAATACCCTACGTCCTGCTTGATTAATATTGATGATATGGGTAGTACAAGAGTAGATCTACCACGAGATCAATGAGGCTAAACCCTAGAAGCTAGCCTATGGTATGATTGTTGAGATGTAATGTTGTGTCCTACGGACTAAAGCCCTCCGGTTTATATAGACACCGGAGAGGCTAGGGTTACACAGAGTCGGTTACAATGGTAGGAGATCTACATATCCGTATTGCCAAGCTTACCTTCCACGCCAAGTAAAGTACCTTCCGGACACGAGCCGGAGTCTTCAATCTTCTATCTTCGTAGTCTGGGAGTCCGGCGAATATTGATAGTCCGGCCATCCGGACACCCCCTAGTCCAGGACTCCCTCAATCTTCGTAGAATATGTAGGAACCAATATGGGCATCCAGGTCCCGCTATTGGTTATTGACCGGAGACGTGTCTCGGTCATGTCTACATTGTTCTCGAACCATAGGGTCCGCACGCTTAAGGTTTCGATGACAGTTATATTATGAGTTTATGAGTTTTGATGTACCGAAGGAGTTCGGAGTCCCGGATGAGATCGGGGACATGACGAGGAGTCTCGAAATGTTCGAGACGTAAAGATCGATATATTGGACGACTATATTCGGAGTTCGGAAAGGTTCTGAGTGATTCGGGTATTTATCGGAGTACCGGAGAGTTACGGGAATTCGCCGGGGAGAAGTATTGGGCCTTATGGGCCATACGGGAAAGAGAGAGGGGCTGCCTAGGGCAGGCCGCGCGTCCCCCCTTGCCCTAGTCCGAATTGGACTAGGGGGAGGGGCCGCACCCCCTCCTTCCTTCCCTTCTCTCTTCCCCTTCCTAGTCTCCTGCTCCTAATACATGGAAGGTCTCCTAGTTGTACTAGGAAAGGGGGAATCCTACTCCCGGTGGGAGTAGGACTCCCCAGGGCGCGCCATAGTAGAGGGCCGGCCCTCCCCTCCTCCACTCCTTTATATACGGGGGCAGGGGGCACCCCATAGGCACACAAGTTGATCATTGAGATCGTTCCTTAGCCGTGTGCGGTGCCCCCCTCCACGATATTACACCTCGGTCATATTGTAGCAGTGCTTAGGCGAAGCCCTGCGACAGGAGAACATCAAGACCGTCACCACGCCGTCGTGCTGACGGAACTCCTCCCCGCGCCTCTGCTGGATCGGAGATCGGGGTGCGTCATTGAACTGTACGCGTGTCAAGAACTCGGAGGTGCCGGAGTAACGGTGCTTGGATCAGTCGGACCGGGAGGACGTACGACTACTTCCTCTACGTTGCGTCAACGCTTCCGCTTCGGTCTACGAGGGTACGTAGACAACACTCTCCCCTCGTTGCTATATCATCACCATGATCTTGCGTGTGCGTAGGAAATTTTTTGAAATTACTACGTTCCCCAACACGTAGTAATTTCAAAAAATTTCCTACGCACACGCAAGATCATGGTGATGGCATAGCAACGAGAGGGGAGAGTGTTCGTCCACGTACCCTCGTAGACCGTAAGCAGAAGCGTTAGCACAACGCGGTTGATGTAGTCGTACGTCTTCACGATCCGACCGATCCAAGCACCGAACGTACGGAGCCTCCGAGTTCAGCACACGTTCAGCTCGATGACGATCTCCGGCCCTCCGATCCAGCAAAGGCTCCGGAGATGAGTTCCGTCAGCACGACGGCGTGGTGACGATGATGATGTTCTACCGGCGCAGGGCTTCGCCTAAACTCCGCGACGATATGACCGAGGTGGAATATGGTGGAAGGGGGCACCGTAGACGGCTAAGGAACGATCCGTAGATCAACTTGTGTGTCCATGGGGTGCCCCCTGCCCCCGTATATAAAGGAGGGAGGGGGGAGGCCGGCCGGCCCCTTTGGGCGCGCCAAGGGAGGAGGAATTCTCCTCCTAGTAGGAGTAGGATTCCTCCTTTCCTACTCCTACTAGGAGGGGGAAGGAAGGGGGAGAGGGGGGCAGGAAAGGGGGGCGCCGCCCCCCTCCTAGTCCAATTCGGACCAGAGGGAGAGGGGGCACGCGGCCCACCCTGGCCGCCCCTCTCTCTTCCCACCTAGGCCCATGTGGCCCATTAACTCTCCCGGGGGGTTCCGGTAACCCTCCCGGCACTCCGGTTTTCTCCGAAAACTCCCGGAACCTTTCCGGTGTCCGAATATAGTCGTCCAATATATCAATCTTTATGTCTCAACCATTCCGAGATTCCTCGTCATGTCCGTGATCACATCCGGGACTCCGAACAAACTTCGGTACATCAAAACTTATAAACTCATAATAAAACTGTCATCGAAACGTTAAGCGTGCGGACCCTACGGGTTCGAGAACTATGTAGACATGACCTAAAACTATTCTCGGTCAATAACCAATAGCGGGACCTGGATGCCCATATTGGTTCCTACATATTCTACGAAGATCTTTATCGGTTAAACCGCATAACAACATACTTTGTTCCCTTTGTCATTGGTATGTTACTTGCCCGAGATTTGATCGTCAGTATCCAATACCTAGTTCAATCTCGTTACCGGCAAGTCTCTTTACACATTCCGTAATACGTCATCTCATAACTAACTCATTAGTTACATGCTTGCAAGGCTTAGGTGATGAGTATTACCGAGAGGGCCCAGAGATACCTCTCCGACAATCGGAGTGACAAATCCTAATCTCGAATTATGCCAACCCAACATGTACCTTCGGAAACACCTGTAGAGCACCTTTATAATCACCCAGTTATGTTTTGTGTTCTTCCGGTAAACGGGAGTTGCACAGTCTCATAGTTGTAGGAACTTTGTATAAGTCATGAAGAAAGCAATACCAGTATACTAAACGATCAAGTGCTAGGCTAACAGAATGGGTCATGTCAATCACATCATTCTCCTAATGATGTGATCCCATTAATCAAATGACAACACATGTCTATGGTCAGGAAACATAACCATCTTTGATTAATGAGCTAGTCAAGTAGAGGCATACTAGTGACTTTGTGTTTGTCTATATTCACACATGTATCATGTTTCCGGTTAATACAATTCTAGCATGAATAATAAACATTTATCATGATATAAGGAAATAAATAATAACTTTATTATTGCCTCTAGGGCATATTTCCTTCAGTCTCCCACTTGCACTAGAGTCAATAATCTAGATTACATAGTAATGATTCTAACACCCATGGAGTCTTGGTGCTGATCATGTTTTGCTCGTGAGAGAGGCTTAGTCAACGAGTCTGCAACATTCAGATCCGTATGTATCTTGCAAATCTCTATGTCACCCACTTAGACTTGGTCCCGAATGGAATTGAAGCGTCTCTTGATGTGCTTGGTCCTCTTGTGAAATCTGGATTCCTTTGCCAAGGCAATTGCACCAGTATTGTCACAGAAGATCTTCATTGGTCCCGACGCACTAGGTATGACACCTAGATCGGAAATGAACTCCTTCATCTAGACTCCTTCATTCGCTGCTTCAGAAGCAGCTATGTACTCCGCTTCACATGTAGATCCCGCCACGACGCTTTGTTTAGAACTGCACCAACTTACAGCTCCACCGTTTAATATAAACACGTATCCGGTTTGCGATTTAGAATCGTCCGGATCAGTGTCAAAGCTTGCATCGACGTAACCATTTACGACTAGCTCTTTGTCACCTCCATATATGAGAAACATATCCTTAGTCCTTTTCAGGTATTTCAGGATGTTCTTGACCGCTGTCCAGTGATCCACTCCTGGATTACTTTGGTACTTTCCTGCCAAGCTTATTGCTAAGCATACGTCAGGTCTGGTACACAACATTGCATACATGATAGAGCCTATGGCTGAAGCATAGGGAACATTTTTCATTTTCTCTCTATCTTCTGCTGTGGTCGGGCATTGAGTCTGACTCAACTTCACACCTTGTAGCACATGCAAGAATCCTTTCTTTGCCTGATCCATTTTGAACTTTTTCAAAATTTTGTCAAGGTATGTGCTTTGTGAAAGTCCTATCAAGCGTCTCGATCTATCTCTATAGATCTTGATGCCCAATATGTAAGCAGCTTCACCGAGGTCTTTCATTGAAAAACTTTTATTCAAGTATCCCTTTATGCTATCCAGAAATTCTATATCATTTCCAATTAATAATATGCCATCAACATATAAAACTAGAAATGCTACAGAGCTCCCACTCACTTTCTTGTAAATACAGGCTTCTCCAAAAGTCTGTATAAAACCATATGCTTTGATCACACTATCAAAGCGTTTATTCCAACTCCGAGATGCTTGCACCAGTCCATAAATGGAACGCTGGAGCTTGCACACTTTGTCAGCACCTTTTGGATCAACAAAACCTTCCGGCTGCATCATATACAACTCTTCTTCTAGAAATCCATTCAAGAATGCAGTCTTGACATCCATTTGCCAAATTTCATAATCATGAAATGCAGCAATAGCTAACATGATTCGGACAGACTTAAGCATCGCTACGGGTGAGAAAGTCTCATCGTAGTCAACCCCTTGAACTTGTCGAAAACCTTTCGCAACAAGTCGAGCTTTATAGACAGTAACATTACCATCAGCGTCAGTCTTCTTCTTAAAGATCCATTTATTCTCAATGGCTTGCCGATCATCGGGCAAGTCAACCAAAGTCCACACTTTGTTTTCATACATGGATCCCATCTTAGATTTCATGGCCTCTAGCCATTTTGCGGAATCTGGGCTCATCAACGCTTCCTCATAGTTCGTAGGTTCATCATGGTCAAGTAACATGACTTCCAGAATAGGATTACCGTACCACTCTGGTGTGGATCTTACTCTGGTAGACCTACGAGGTTCAGCAGAAACTTGATCTGAAGTTTCATGATCAATATCATTAGCTTCCTCACTAATTGGTGTAGTCGTCACAGGAACCGGTTCTTGTGATGAACTACCTTCCAATAAAGGAGTAGATACAGTTATCTCATCAAGTTCTACTTTCCTCCCATTCACTTCTTTCGAGAGAAACTCCTTCTCTAGAAAGGATCCATTCTTAGCAACGAATGTCTTGCCTTCGGATCTGTGATAGAAGGTGTACCCAACAGTCTCTTTTGGGTATCCTATGAAGACACATTTCTCCGATTTGGGTTCGAGCTTATCTGGTTGAAGTTTCTTCACATAAGCATCGCAGCCCCAAACTTTAAGAAACGACAACTTTGGTTTCTTGCCAAACCACAGTTCATAAGGCGTCGTCTCAACGGATTTAGATGGTGCCCTATTTAACGTGAATGCGGCCGTCTCTAAAGCATAACCTCAAAACGATAGCTGTAAATCGGTAAGAGACATCATAGATCGCACTATATCAAGTAAAGTACGATTACGATGTTCGGACACACCATTTCGTTGTGGTGTTCTAGGTGGCGTGAGTTGCGAAACTATTCCACATTGTTTCAAATGTAAACCAAACTCGTAACTCAAATATTCTCCTCCACGATCAGATCGTAGAAACTTTATTTTCTTGTTACGATGATTTTCTACTTCACTCTGAAATTCTTTGAACTTTTCAAATGTTTCAGACTTGTGCTTCATTAAGTAGATATACCCATATCTGCTCAAATCATCTGTGAAGGTGAGAAAATAACGATATCCGCCACGAGCCTCAATATTCATCGGACCACATACATCTGTATGTATGATTTCCAACAAATCTGTTGCTCTCTCCATAGTTCCGGAGAATGGCGTTTTAGTCATCTTGCCCATGAGGCACGGTTCGCAAGTACCAAGTGATTCATAATCAAGTGATTCTAGAAGTCCATCAGTATGGAGTTTCTTCATGCGTTTTACACCGATATGACCTAAACGGCAGTGCCACAAATAAGTTGCACTATCATTATCAACTCTGCATCTTTTGGCTTCAACATTATGAATATGTGTATCACTACTATCGAGATTCAATAAAAATAGACCACTCTTCAAGGGTGCATGACCATAAAAGATATTACTCATATAAATAGAACAACCATTATTCTCTGATTTAAATGAATAACCGTCTCGCATCAAACAAGATCCATATATAATGTTCATGCTCAACGCAGACAGCAAATAACAATTATTCGGGTCTAAAAGTAATCCCGAAGGTAGATGTAGAGGTAGCATGCCGACCGCGATCACATCGACTTTGGAACCGTTTCCCACGCGCATCGTCACCTCGTCCTTGGCCAGTGCTCGCTTATTCCGTAGTCCCTGTTTCGAGTTGCAAATATTAGCAACGGAACCAGTATCAAATACCCAGGTGCTACTACGAGCTCTAGTTAGGTACACATCAATAACATGTATATCACATATACCTTTGTTCACTTTGCCATCCTTCTTATCCGCCAAATACTTGGGGCAGTTCCGCTTCCAGTGACCAGTCTGCTTGTAGTAGAAGCACTCAGGTTTAGGCTTAGGTCCAAAATTGGGTTTCTTCTCTTGAGCAGCAACTTGCTTGCCGTTCTTCTTGAAGTTCCCCTTCTTCTTCCCTTTGCCCTTCTTCTTGAAACTAGTGGTCTTGTTGACCATCAACACTTGATGCTCCTTCTTGATTTCTACCTCCGCGGCTTTCAGCATCACGAAGAGCTCGGGAATAGTCTTGTTCATCCCTTGCATATTATAGTTCATCACGAAGCTCTTGTAGCTTGGTGGCAGTGATTGGAGAATTCTGTCAATGACACTATCATCAGGAAGATTAACTCCGAGTTGAATCAAGTGATTATTATACCCAGACATTCTGAGTATGTGTTCACTAACAGAACTATTCTCCTCCATCTTGCAGCTATAGAACTTATTGGAGACTTCATATCTCTCAATCCGGGCATTTGCTTGAAATATTAACCTCAACTCCTGGAACATCTCATATGCTCCATGACATTCAAAACATCGTTGAAGACCCGGTTCCAAGCCGTAAAGCATGGCACACTGAACTATAGAGTAGTCATCAGCTTTGCTCTGCCAGACATTCTTAACGTCGTCAGTTGCATCAGCAGCAGGCCTGGCACCCAGCGGTGCTTCCAGGACGTAACTCTTCTGTGCAGCAATGAGGATAATCCTCAGGTTACGGACCCAGTCCGTGTAATTGCTACCATCATCTTTCAACTTTGCTTTCTCAAGGAATGCATTAAAATTCAACGGAACAACAGCACGAGCCATCTATCTACAAACAAACATAGACAAGCAAGATACTATCAGGACTAAGTTCATGATAAATTTAAGTTCAATTAATTATATTACTTAAGAACTCCCACTTAGACAGACATCTCTCTAGTCATCTAAGCGATCACGTGATCCAAATCAACTAAACCATGTTCGATCATCACTTGAGATGGAGTAGTTTCAATGGTGAATATCACTATGTTGATCATATCTACTATATGATTCACGCTCGACCTTTCGGTCTCTGTGTTCCGAGGCCATATCTGCATATGCTAGGCTCGTCAAGTTTAACCTGAGTATTCTGCGTGTGCAAAACTGGCTTGCACCCGTTGTAGATGGACGTAGGGCTTATCACACCCGATCATCACGTGGTGTCTCGGCACGACGAACTTTGGCAACGGTGCATACTCAGGGAGAACACTTCTTGATAATTTTAGTGAGAGATCATCTTAAAATGCTACCGTCAATCAAAGCAAGATAAGATGCATAAAGGATAAACATCATATGCAATCAATATAAGTGATATGATATGGCCATCATCATCTTGTGCTTGTGATCTCCATCTCCGAAGCACTGTCGTGATCATCATCGTCACCGGCGCGACACCTTGATCTCCATCGTAGCATCATTGTCATTATGCCATCTATTGCTTGTACGACTATTGCTACCGCTTAGTGATAAAGTAAAGCATTACATGGCGATTGCATTGCATACAATAAAGCGACAACCATATGGCTCCTGCCAGTTGCCGATAACTCGGTTACAAAACATGATCATCTCATACAATAAAATATAGCATCACATCTTGACCATATCACATCACAACATGCCCTGCAAAAACAAGTTAGACGTCCTCTACTTTGTTGTTGCAAATTTTACGTGGCTGCTACGGGCTGAGCAAGAATCGTTCTTACCTACGCATCAAAACCACAACGATAGTTCGTCAAGTTAGTGCTGTTTTAACCTTCGCAAGGACCGGGCGTAGCCACACTCGGTTCAACTAAAGTGAGAGAGACAGACACCCGCCAGTCACCTTTACGCAATGAGTGCTCGTAACGGTGAAACTAGTCTCGCGTAAGCGTACGCGTAATGTCGGTCCGGGCCGCTTCATCTCACAATACTGCTGAACCAAAGTATGACATGCTGGTAAGCAGTATGACTTGTATCGCCCACAACTCACTTGTGTTCTACTCGTGCATATGACATCTACGCATAAAACCAGGCTCTGATGCCACTGTTGGGGAATGTAGTAATTTCAAAAAAAATCCTATGCACACGCAAGATCATGGAGATGCATAGCAACGAGAGGGGAGAGTGTTGTCCACGTACCCTCGTAGACCGTAAGTGGAAGCGTTATGACAACGCGGTTGATGTAGTCGTACGTCTTCACGATCCGACCGATCCAAGTACCGAACGTACGGCACCTCCGAGTTCAGCACACGTTTAGCTCGATGACGATCCCCGGACTCCGATCTAGCAGGGTGTCGGGGATGAGTTCTGTCAGCACGACGGCGTGGTGACGATGATGATGTTCTACCGATGCAGGGCTTCTCCTAAGCACTGCTACGATATGACCGAGGTGGAATATGGTGGAGGGGAGCACCGCACACGGCTAAGGAATGATCACAAAGATCAACTTGTGTGTCTAGAGGTGCCCCCTTGCCCCCGTATATAAAGGAGCCAAGAGGGAGGGGCGGCCGGCCTAGGAGGGGGCGCGCCATGGGGAGTCCTACTCCCACCGGGAGTAGGACTCCCTCCTTCCTTGTTGGACTAGGAGAGAAGGAAAGAGGAGGAGAGGGAGAAGGAAAAGGGGGCTGCACCCCTTGTCCAATGGCAATTCCTATTTGGCGTTGCAGGCGCCCGTTACAGTGCAATTTGCAAACGGGCGTCTGCAGCCGCGTTAGATGGGCTCGGCCCGTTTTGGTTTGTTTTTCTTCTTCTGTTTTTAGAGAAGCGTCAAAAAATTGCGTCAACCAAGGATCGAACCTGGATCCACGTCGCTGAGAGCGCAAGGCTCTAGCCACCAAGCCAGGGCCACTTTTACGAATAGATACTTCAGTCCATTTATTTATTTGTCAAAGTCAGGTTGGTTTTTGTTTTTCTTTTTTCCTCATCCTTTTTCAAATTACGTGAACTTTTTCAAAATCAATGATTTCCTTTTCAATTTCGATGAACTTTTTTCAGATCCGATGAACTTTTTTCAAAATTGATGATTTTTTTGAAAATCCATGAACTTTTTTAATTTTGATGAACTTTTTTCAAATTTGATGAACTTTTTGTTTGAAAATTGATGAACCTTTTTTAGGTTTGTGCACTTTTCTTGAAAATTGATGAAATAATTTTGAAAATGCATGAACTTTTTTCAATATTCAATGTTTTTTTTCAAATTTGATGAACTTTTTCAAAATCGATGAACTTTTTGTTTGACAATTGATGAACTTATTTTCGAGTTTCTGAACTTTTCTTGAAAATTTATGAACTTTGTTCGAAATCTATGAGGCTTTTCAAATTCATGATTTTTTTCATCAAATAATTTAAAAAAAATAGTAATTGGTACCGTTTTGTGCAATAAAATAGCGAGAAAACATTGTTATCATATAATTTGTGCCTGCTACCTATCACTAGTAGCAAGTAGTCCCACTGGTTAGCAGAACTCATACGCTAGTGGAGCTACACGAGTTCAAAACCTGTCCAGTGCATTTATTTCTGTGATTTTTTAAACGTTATGATTTTTCGATGTTGTACACGTTTGGTGGGCCGGCCCAACTCAGCAGTGTAGTAGGCGCCAGGGAGAACTTCTGGCGCCTGTGGCGCCCAGTAGGAGCTCCCATGTCCAATTCGGACCAGAGGGGGGGCACAGGCCTCCTTCCTTTTGGCCTCTCTCCTCTATTCCTGTATGGCCCAATAAGGCCCATATACTCCCCGGCGAATTCCTGTAACTCTCCGGTACTCCAAAAAAATACCCGAATCACTCGGAACCTTTCCGAAGTCCGAATATAGTCGTCCAATATATCGATCTTTACGTCTCAACCATTTCGAGACTCCTCGCCATGTCCCCGATCTCATCCGGGATTCCGAACTCCTTCAGTACATCAAAACTCATAGACTCATAATAAAACTGTCATCGAAACCTTAAGCGTGCGCACCCTACGGGTTCGAGAACTATGTAGTCATGACCGAGACACGTTTCCGGTCAATAACCAATAGTGGAACCTGGATGCTCATATTGGCTCCCACATATTCTACGAAGATCTTTATCGGTCAAACCGCATAACAACATACATTGTTCCCTTTGTCATCGGTATGTTACTTGCCCGAGATTCGATCGTCGGTATCTCAATACCTAGTTCAATCTCGTTACCGACAAGTCTCTTTACTCATTATGTAATGCATCATTCCGCAACTAACTCATTAGTCACATTGCTTGCAAGGCTTATAGTGATGTGCATTACCGAGAGGGCCCAGAGATACCTCTCCGACAATCGGAGTGACAAATCCTAATCTTGAAATACGTCAACTCAACATGTACCTTTGGAGACACCTGTAGAGCTCCTTTATAATCACCCAATTACATTGTGACATTTGGTAGCACACAAAGTGTTCCTCCGGTAAACGGGAGTTGCATAATCTCATAGTTGTAGGAACATGTATAAGTCATGAAGAAAGCAATAGCAACATACTAAACGATCAAGTGCTAAGCTAACGGAATGGGTCAAGTCAATCACATCATTCTCCTAATGATGTGATCCCTTAATCAAATGACAACTCATGTCTATGGCTAGGAAACTTAACCATCTTTGATTCAACGAGCTAGTCAAGTAGAGGCATACTAGTGACACTATGTTTGTCTATGTATTCACACATGTATTATGTTTCCGGTTAATACAATTCTAGCATGAATAATAAACATTTATCATGAAATAAGGAAATAAATAATAACTTTATTATTGCCTCTAGGGCATATTTCCTTCACCTGGAAAAACCCGGACACTCTTTATCCAAATTTTTGGCCCCTTAAGGAGGTATCCGCGCAGCGAACAAGGCAATCGGACTATGGGGCTTTATAACTTTCACTTAGCCATAGAAGTCTACAATTTTAAATTTCGGCGAAGCCCCTAGAATTCGGAAGGCCGAATTGGGGCGCTATATACGCCTAAATCGGACGACGCCAATTCCTCGCCTAAAGCGGAAAAAATCTTTAAGGATTTTAAGACCTCTCGAATAGCGACCAGCTCTCGCCACATCATGCCGGTCAGTTTTCGGCTTTCTCTACTGAGGTGTTCCTCCGGAAGAACTGGTACACAATCGCAGTAGTTCTCCCTGCGCTACCTTAGCCGATATAACGGAATCGTAAGGTACCAAAACAAGGGAGCCGGGCAAACTCAACTATTGACCCAAGACATGATTCAGAGCTGATGCATATAGTGCTATAAGTTCGGGGTGCCGCACTGTTGAAAGTGTTCGGACTTGTCTTGCCGTATTATGGGGTGCCATAAGAAGCCCCTGGCAAGCTTTATGTACCAAGGTGTACGGATGCAATATTAAATGAACATTTATAAGAAAAATGCGCAAATAGGAATAATAAGCTGACACTATATATTATCTCCCATTGATGAATAATACGTTTAAGCGTATGTTTACAATGAGTGCGTTTAAGCAGAAGTAAATAGGACTATTTAACATGTCCTATCCAAGGTCAGGTTGCATGTAGGTATATAAAACAGGTATAACGATCATGAACAGATTCCACCTGGGTATTTCCTTTGTGCGCAAAGCCTCTTGCCTCCTTGGTTTTCTCTCCTGTGTGAGTCCGTCAATCCGGCTCTTCTGAAGAGGCTGCCCGAAAGCAGTGTCCTGAAAGGTAAAAAAGGGGGGGTTATCAAAGTATGTTGCGGTTATACCGCACTGTTGACTGAGTCACTGGTGCGCCTCCGCCTATGCCCATGGTATTTTCAGTTCATAATTGTGTACGCGCGGCACGAATGCTCCTTTGATGGGGCTTGAGGGAAGGCCGGACTGCTAGTCGTGCTCTTGGCGTGCCTGGCGATCCTGTTGTGGGGTACTCCGGACTCGCTTGACAGTGTTCAGGGCTGTTGTCACCGGATTGGCGGTTTGCCGGAGAAGGCTGCATTGTACTTCTGCTGCGAGGGCTGCAGTGTGCTCTTCTGTACGGAGAGAGCGGTCCATGTTTCTGTTGACTGTTATGACCCCACGAGGTCCTGGCATCTTGAGCTTGAGGTACGCATAGTGTGGTACCGCGTTGAATCGAGCGAATGCGGTTTGTCCCAGCAGTGCGTGGTAGCCATTGCGGAAAGGGACGATATCGAAGATTAACTCCTCGCTTCGGAAGTTATCCGGAGATCCGAAGACCACTTCCAGTGTTATAAAGCTCGTGCAACAGGCCTCTACTCCTGGAATTACACCTTTGAAGGTGGTTTTGGTGGGCTCGATCCTTGAAGGGTCGATGCCCATTTTGCGCACTGTGTCCTGATAAAGCAGGTTTAGGCTGCTGCCGCCATCCATAAGGACTCGCGTGAGGTGGAATCCGTCGATGATTGGGTCTAGGACCAGTGCGGCTGAACCGCCGTGACGGATGCTTGTAGGGTGAGCCCTACGATCGAAGGTGATCGGACAGGCTGACCATGGGTTGAATTTTGGGGCGACTGGCTCCATCGCATAGACGTCCCGTAGTGCCCTCTTCCGTTCCCGTTTGGGAATATGGGTGGCATAGATCATGTTGACCATTTTCACCTGGGGAGGAAATTTCTTCTGTCCTATGTTCGGACGCTGGGGCTCGTCGTCATCGTTGCTATGCAGCCCCTTGTCCTTGTTTTCGGCGTTTATTTTACCGGCCTGTTTAAACACCCAGCAATCTCTGTTAGTGTGGTTGGCTGGCTTATCCGGGGTGCCGTGAATTTGGCACAAGCGTTCCAGTATGCGGTCCAGACTAGACGGTCCCTGATTGTTTCGTTTGAATGGCTTTTTCCGCTGACCGGATTTGGATCTGCTGAATCCGGCGTTGACTGCCGTGTCTTCATCGTTGTCGCTGTTGTTCCGTCGCTTATGTCTGTTGCGCCGTGGCTTGCCGCTATTGTCGCGGACATCCGAGGTGCCGGAATGTGGCGTGGTGCTACTGCGAGCCAACCAACTGTCCTCGCCCGCACAAAAGCGGGTCATTAGTGTCGTGAGTGCTGCCATGGACTTGGGGTTTTCCTGGCCGAGGTGTCGAGCAAGCCACTCGTCACAGATATGATGCTTAAAGGCCGCTAGGGCTTCGGCGTCCGGACAGTCGACTATTTGGTTCTTTTTAGTTAGGAACCGAGTCCAGAATTTCCTGGCTGACTCTCCGGGCTGTTGAGTAATGTGGCTCAAATCATTTGCATCCGGTGGTCGCACGTATGTGCCCTGGATGTTGTCAAGAAACGCGTCTTCCAGGTTTTCCCAACTGCCAATGGAATTTGCGGCAGGTTGTTTAGCCAGTGCCGGGCGGGTCCTTTGAGCTTAAGGGGAAGATACTTGATGGCGTGTAGATCGTCTCCGCGGGCCATGTGAATGTGGAGAAGGAAATCTTTGATCCATACTGCGGGGTCTGTTGTGCCATCGTATGATTTGATGTTGACGAGTTTAAACCCTTCTGGGAATTCGTGATCCATCACTTCGTCAGTGAAGCAAAGGGGGTGTGCGGCGCCTCTGTGCCGGGCTATGTGGCTACGCAGTTCGAATGGGTCCGGGTGGCTGTATTCGGCCCAGCCGGATTTATTGATAGTGTATCCGGTTTGACGGTCATCGTCGCATGTTGGGGCGCGCCCTCGCGATCCGTAGATCGATCTTGGCTGTCCTGCTTTGTTTTCCAATATATCTTGCAGGTCTTGCCTATTGCCCCGGACCATAGTGTATTGGCGTGGGGGTGCGGGCTGGTATTCGGGCTGATATGCCGTTTTATCCTGGCCACGAGGTCGCAGTCAGCCGTGTGGCGCTCGAGTCCGTATTCCTCAGCTGCCAGGACTTCAGTCCATCTGTCTGTGAGCAGGTCTTGATCAGCTTGGAGCTGCTGCTGCTCTTTTTCAGGCTCCTCGCGGTGGCCATAAGCCGGCGGTTGGAGCGCTCCTGCTCCACGGGGTCCTCAGGTACGCCGAACTCGTCGTCGCCGAGGATAATCTTGTCTTCGGAGGGGGGCATGTAGTTGTCCTCCTCCAGATATCCATCCGTCGCCTGTTCGTCTGGGCTGACCTGCCTGTCTTCCTGCTCGGCCTGCTCAAAGGCGGGTTGATCAGGGTTGTACTCATCTTCGACACCATCCAGATTGTGTTCGTATCCTGTGCCGGTAGTGCTATGGCGGGGCTTGGAGCGGCGTCGACGACGCCCATGCTTTGCTTTCTTCCCCGAGGGTTATCCTCCGTTGCCTCATCACCTTTGGTTTCTTTCGGAGTGTCCACCATATATATATCATATGAGGAGGTGGCTGTCCACCGCCTCGTGAGCGGTGGTTCCTGTTCTTCTCCTGCATCGTCGTCCATACTGTCGATGTCTTCAGAGTCAAAGTCGAGCACGTTGGTTAAATCATCGATCATGGCAATGAAGTGGGTGGTGGGTGGGCAACGAATTCCTTCGTCGCCTGCTTCCCACTCAAGCCAGACATAGTTCGGCCAAGAGTCTCCTGTCAAAAAGAGAGACTTCAACGAGTTCAGCACGTCGCCAAAGGGCAAGTGCTGGAAAATATCCGCAGCGGTGAACTCCATTACAGGAGCCCAACTAGGTTCGGTGGCCTCAGGAGCGCGCGGACTGGAACCTACAGCCGGATACGAGTCCGGGGGTCCGGTGTCACAGGCTTCTTTGGGGGTGAGGCCTGTGTTTGGCTCTACCGCCGATGGGTGTGCGGCCTGCGGGGCGGGGTCCATCCACCCGTCCTCAGGCGGCGCAATCTACTCCGGATTTAGGTCCTGGGCTCCTGCAGGGGCAATATCCCGAGCATTATCCAACAGCAGGTCTAAGACGTGCTCATCGTGATTGTCTGGCGCTCCTGGCACAGGCCCGAACCCGTTGAAGATCAAGTCTCCGCGGATATCGGCCGTGTAGTTCAGGTTTCCGAACCAAACCTGGTGGCCAGGGGCGTAGCTGTCGATCTGCTCCAGATGGCCAAGCGAATTGGCCCGCAGTGCGAAGCCGCCGAACACGAAGATCTGTCCGGGGAGAGAAGTCTCACCCTGGACATCGTTGTTGTCGATGATTGAAGGAGCCATCAGGCATTGCAGCGACGACACAGAGGAACTCTCAATGAAAGCACCAATGTCGGTGTCAAAACCGGTGGATCTCGGGTAGGGGGTCCCGATCTGTGCGTCTTAGGCTGATGGTAACAAGAGGCAAGGGACACAATGTTTACCCAGGTTCGGGCCCTCTCGATGGAGGTAAAACCCTACTTCCTGCTTGATTGATATTGATGATATGAGTAGTACAAGAGTAGATCTACCACGAGATCATAGAGGCTAAACCCTAGAAGCTAGCCTATGATGATTATGATTATGATCGTCCTTCTAAGGACCAACCTCTCCCGTTTATATAGACACCGAAGAGGGCTAGGGTTTACATGGAGTCGGTTACAAGGAAGGAAATATAATATCCGGATCGCCAAGCTTGTTGTCGGTGTCAAAACCGGCGGATCTCGGGTAGGGGGTCCCGAACTATGCGTCTAGGCGGATGGTAACAGGAGACAAGGGACACGATGTTTTTACCCAGGTTCAGGCCCTCTCGATGGAGGTAAAACCCTACTCCTGCTTGATTGATATTGATGATATGGGTAGTACAAGAGTGGATCTACCACGAGATCACGGAGGCTAAACCCTAGAAGCTAGCCTATGGTATGATTGTTGTAATGGTTGTCCTACGGACTAAAACCCTCCGGTTTATATAGACACCGGAGAGGGCTAGGGTTACACAGAGTCGGTTACAATGGTAGGAGATCTACATATCCGTATCGCCAAGCTTGCCTTCCACACCAAGGAAAGTCCCATCCGGACACGGGACAGAGTCTTCAATCTTGTATCTTCATAGTCTTGGAGTCCGGTTGACGATAATAGTCCGGCTGTCCGGACACCCCTAGTCCATGACTCCCTCAGTAGCCCCCGAACAAGGCTTCAATGACGATAAGTCCAGTACGTATAAATTCTTCGGCGTTGCAAGGCGGGTTCTCCTTTAAGTTCCATGTACCTGCCGAACAGTGTCCGTCTCTTTTGTAGACGTTGCGCTCCTTGGCTTCCACGCCCAATAATGGCCTTCTTCCACGCGTCGCACGAATGCGAAAAGCCAGGGTATCTTTTATGTTTTACCCCCTAGCTGCGCAGATAATCTGCCTATAAGAGAGGCAAGAATCCAGATCCAAATCACACCATCTTCCATCCGCGAGTACTCATCGGAGCGCCTCTGACCAAAAATCCATTCTATCATGGACCATCGTCGCGGCTCCTCCTCTCGCGCTCCCAGCCCTCTGCCAGGAGATTGGAGGAGGTGTTCTGTCCCTCATAATGAGCTAGTGACGCTCCAAGCGGAGGGATATCTTCCTCCGGCCTTTATGGTCCCGGTTCGAGCCGGGCTGGCCACCTACAAAGGTGGGAAGCAAGCGGAGGCTACCCCATGTCCCAACAAAGGGGAGCGAGTATGCTTCGTCCCCTATCTAATAAGGGGGCTCGGATTTCCAGTTCCTCCGCGGCCTTCTGGAGTTCTACGGACTCCAGCTCCATCACCTCACGCCCGCCTCGATTCTGCATATCGCGGGCTTCGTAGCTCTTTGTGAGCTATTTCTGGGCATCGAGCCCCATTTTGCGCAGTGGAAGAGGTTATTTTGCCTCGTACCCCGCTCTCACGGGGGGTCCATATATCAAGTGGGCGGTGCCGAAATATGGCGCATCGCCGGGACCGGATATCCATCCGGAACCCCTAAGAAGGCGTCCGAAGACTGGCCTTCCGAATGGTTTTACGTAGAAGACGCCCCGCTACCGGACCCTGTTCGGATCGGCCTCCCGGAGTTCAACAATGCTCCTCTGAAGAAACGCCTGAGTTGGCGTCCACGGAGCCCCCAGCTGGAGGAAGACAAGAGCGTCCATTATTTGATGGGCCAGATAAGGTTACTGGCCCATTCCGGACTGACCATGATTGGAGTCATGGCCACGTGCATTATGCGGGGGGTGCAGCCGCTGCAATACAGGGGCCACCCCATGTGGGATTTCAATGGAGAGAATGATGCCACTCGTCATGGCCGCCAGGGGCCGGGATCGGCCGAAGACCTGGTGAAGATTCTGTCCGGCCTGTACAAGGGGGAGAAGGAGGACTTCCTCCAGACGAGCCCATTGAATGGGTTCTCCATGAACAACCCTCGAAGCTGGGTAAGCGAATGTTCATTTATCCGACCCACGCTTTCAAAGTTAAGTACCTTACTTTGTGGTTTTGACACATGATCTGCGCCGGACTGTGGAGAGCATTCATAGTCCGGCTCCACAGCCCGAGGATCCAGAAAGATCCCTTGATCCGTCCTCCGAAGAGGATCCGGACATAAAGGTGGAGCTCATTGACGGGGTGTTCCATCAACTCAGCATGGACAATGCTTTAGTCGCCATAACGGCTGACTACCCCGGCCTATCTCCGGCTCCCCAGGTGATTGTGACCAAAGTCCTTACACCATTATTTCGTCCTTGCGCATTTCTGACCACCGTATACAATGGTGTCTCGCAGGGAGTGCCTTCAGGGCAGGAGGCCGAGGCTACGGCAACTGGCCAACAAGGGTCAGTCCAGCCCAGCAGGCGGAAGAGGAGTGCGGCGCGGATCGAGACGTCGCCGCAACGGTATAGCTCGCGGTTTGTTATTTAGGACAGAATTCCTAGGAAGTGTTTGAATGCTCATCATTTTTGCAGGAGAAAGAGTGCCCGCCGGACTGCGAGCGTAGAGGTTGCCAACCAAGCCTCTGCCAGCCAGGCTCCAACACCTGGTCTGGAGGGGGAGGCGAGCGCAAGGTGCGAGCCGAATACTCCTCCAACGGAGGATGCCGATAGACTGTCTGGCACCAGGTCTGAGGTGGAGAGCGCCATGAACCATAGGCGCCGCCGGACAGTTTTTCATGACGCGTGCTTCTCCCCTGAGGCATTGAATGCCTTTAACGCGGGGGACACGCACCTCCGTTCTGCTCAAGATGGTTTGACCAGAGCCACGGAGCAGTATGTAAAGGACATACGGGTAAGACATTTTAATAGTTGTGTATGCCAGTAGCCCCCGAGACTTAAAGTAGTTGGAATAACTGATTTAAGGATCATTTGATATGCAGGATCTTACGGAGAAGAATACCTGATTGTCCCAGGAGCTCAAAGAGTGCAAGGCCCAACTTGAGGCCGCACTAGCTGTCGTAGAAGGAAGCACAGAGACCCCTCCTGGTAACACATTATTTCAAAAAGATAATCGGTGTGCGGCGTGCGTGTAAGCCTGACAATGACATTGCAGGTGTTGCCGGACTGGATCTGGACAAGCAAGACCTACTGCGCCAGCTGAAGGCCGGCGAGAGGATGCTGACAAGGGTGCAGCAGGAAAGAAACAAGCTCCAGGATGCCCACGCCCAGCTTGGAGAAGAGCTGAAAGGTGTTCGGGCTCAGCTATCTGGCTCCGTGAAGGAGAATCAGCGGCTTCGTCGCGACATCTATAGTAAGCGCTTGAGCGAACTCCTTTGAAAAGAAGAGTTCGGCGAGGAAGTCAATTGACAGAAATATGTCTGTAGGTGTGCTCACAGGTCGCCCTGCTGGGGAGATGCCCGTATCAACGGGTGATTAGCTTCCCGAGCTAGTGCAACTGCTCGAACGAGTTCGGCAGGCGATGAGCAGTGTTGCCCATGCTTTATGGCCGTCCCTCTCCCTACCCGAGGGCCTTGGAGAGCTTGCGGAGATGCTTCAGGGAGCGCGGCAGCGCTTCCGCTTATGGAAGATTTCGGCCTGCCGCCAAGGTGCCAGGGAGGCCTGGGCCATGGTGAAGATGCGGTACAAGAAGGCGGATCCCAACCACATGGCCGAGGTCGGACCTGTGGGACCCGATGGGAAGGATATCCCTGTGAGTTTAGTGTACGGCCAAGTAGAGTTGGCCGCTAAATATTCCCAACGGGACTGTAAATTAGACAGCATGTTAGACGGGATTGAGGAGGAATACAGTCAGTCGATTTGACAATGTATTTTAAAATGACATGTAAAATGCCTTCTAGCCGGATTGTAGATCGTTTGTCTTTGCCGACCTTTTCGCTTCAACCTCGGGACCCTAGAGTCCGGAGTGTGTCCGAATACCTTCTCGGTTAAGAAACAACCGGGGCATGCATGGAGAGCAGGCGTAGGGGTCATTAGTGCTTTATCAGACAAGTGCCCAACTAGTTATGTTATATTACATGGTTAGTAAGAAACATCTTCCAGGGAGAATAGTTCCGTTAAGGGTTCCTTTCCCTGGGAGGCATGCCCTAAAGTGCATGTCCAGACTGCGAAAAGAGCAGTAAAACATCTGGGGGCAAATAAATAAATAGGTAAAAAATCATCTTTCAAGTCACCGACCGAATATTCCCTTAAGAACGCTAGCTTTCGGCTTCACCCAGTCTGAGGTACACATCCGGCTGACCCGGCAGTAACAATCGCAGAGGTGCTCCCTTTACCTCCTAGCTGAAAAATCGGGAACGTAGGGGTAAGCACAGGAGCCAGGCAACCCAGCTTGGCCAAAACTTAAGTCATATCGATGCATATAATGGTGAATAAAAGGTGCATGTGGAAGTTTGACACATGTGCTGGGCATGAAGCCCTTATAAGTAAGCTTCTGGTAAAGAAGCCCCCAGGTATAATGAGTGCGGATAGCACATAACAATGCGCAAGTAAGCCTTTAACGGCTTTTATGAAAAGGGGTGAGAGAAAAATGGGAAACGAAAGATAGCTGAAGTGTAAAAATTTGGACCGGGGAAGGAGACGAACTCTTAGGCCGGTGCTAGGCATAGAATCTTCGGAGGCGGGCTGCGTTCCATGGGTTCGGCTCGAGTCGGTTGTCCGACGCATTTCGCAGACGGTACGCTCCGCCGGTCAGGACTTGATCTATAATGAAGGGGCCTTCCCATTTGGGCTTGAGCTTGTCCTTTTTCTTGTCCGGCAGGCGTAGAACTAGTTCGCCAACGTTGTAAGTCTTGGCTACTTCTCTGCTTTGATATCTTCGAGCCTGCTGCTGATAGAATGCGGAACGAGCCTTGGCGACGTTGCGTTCTTCCTCCAATGCGTCCAAGCTGTCCTGCTGATCTAGCTCGGCTTCTCTTTCTTCGTACATGCGCACTCGAGGTGAGTCATGAATGATGTCGCAGGGCAAAATTGCTTCTGCGCCGTATACCATAAAAAATGGTGTGAATCCGGTAGTTCGGTTGGGCGTTGTCCGCATCCCCTAGAGTACGGAGTCGAGCTCCTCTACCCAGTGCGTGTCAGATTTCGTAAGGGACCGCACTAGTCTGGGTTTGATGCCGCTCATTATGAGACCATTTGCTCGTTCCACTTGACCGTTGGTTTGAGGATGATAGACTGAAGCGTAATCGAGCTTAATGCCCATATTTTTGCACCATAATTTAACCTTGTTGGCCGTGAAGTTCGTGCCGTTATCGGTAATGATGCTATGGGGGACACCGTAATGGTGTACTACCCCGGATATGAAGTCTATCACTGGTCCGGACTCTGCCGTTTTAACTGGCTTGGCCTCTATCCATTTGGTGAATTTGTCCACCATGACCAATAAGTACCTTTGCTTGTGGGTTCCCCATTTAAGAGGTCCAACCATATCAAGCCCCTAGACCGCGAACAGCCAGGTAATGGGTATAGTTTTGAGGGCGGTGGGTGGCATATGGCTCTGATTAGCAAAGAGCTGACAACCGACGCATCTTTGGACTAAGTCCTGCGCATCTGCCCGGGCCGTCGGCCAATAAAATCCTGTACGGAATGCCTTGCCTACAAGGGCCCGAGCTGCGGCGTGGTGTCCGCCTAGTCCGGCATGAATTTCAGCCAGAAGGTTTCGCCCTTCCTCCTCGGAGATACACCGTTGAAGGACTCCGATTGTGCTTTTCTTATAGAGTTCTCCCTCGTGGACCTTGTAGGCTTTAGATCACTGGACTATGCAGCGGGCCTCATTTTGGTCTTCGGGAAGTTCCTTCCTAAGTAAGTAGGCTAGGAACGGTTCTGTCCATGGGGCGATTACTGCCATTATTTCGTGGGCTGAAGGTGTTATTTCATCGGCTGAGTTGCCGGTGATATCAGATTGTTCTGTGTTGGGTGGTGCGGCTGCCTCCGGGTTGTTATTTCCGGACTCCTCTTCCCATAGTACGGATGGCTTAAAGAGCCGTTCGAGGAAGATGTTAGGAGGGACAGCGTCGCGTTTTGCGCCGATGCGTGCCAGTACGTCGGCTACTTGGTTATTATCTCGGGCTACATGGTGGAATTCGAGCCCTTAGAACCGAGCTGACATTTTTAGGATAGCGTTACGATAGGCTGCCATTTTCGGATCCTTGGCGTCAAAGTCTCCATTTACTTGGGATATTGCGAGGTTTGAATCCCCGCGCACCTCTAGGCGTTGAATGCCCATGGAGATTGCAATCCGGAGACCTGTATTAGGGCCTCATATTCGGCCGCATTGTTGGAGTCCGTGTACATTATCTGAAGTACATATTGGACTGTATCCCCGGTTGGGAACGTCAATATGATGCCAGCCCCCAAGCCGGCCAACATTTTGGAGCCTTCAAAATGCATAATCCAATTGGAGTATGCGCGGTACTCTTTAGGGAGTTCGGCTTCAGTCCATTCGGCGACAAAGTCAGCTAAGACTTGCGACTTTATAGCTCGCCGAGGTTTATAAGTTATATCGAATGGTAAGAGCTCAATGGCCCATTTTGCAATCCTGCCCTTCACGCCGCGGTTGTTTATAATGTCGTTGAGGGGCACTTCGGAGGCCACTGTTATCGAACACTCTTGAAAGTAGTGTCGGAGCTTCCGGGATGCCATGAACACCACATACGCTATCTTTAGATAGTGCGGGTACCAGGACTTGCAGGGAGTTAAGACAGTGGATACGTAGTACACTGGTTTTTGAAGAGGGAATTTGTGCCCTTCTGTTTCTCGTTCGACGACGAGTACCGTGCTTACAACTTGATGTGTTGCCGCGATGTATAATAACATTGGTTCGCCCAGGTTAGGCGCGGCCAGGACCGGATTTGTTGCCAATATGGCTTTGATTTCGTCGAGTCCGGCAGTGGCAGCGTCCGTCCGCTCGAAGTGTTCGGTGCGCCTGAGGAGGCGATAGAGGGGCAATGCCTTTTCTCCCAAACGGGAGATAAAGCGGCTTAGGGCCGCCACACATCCGGTCAATTTTTGTATTTGTTTGAGGTCTTTTGGAATATCTAGCTGTGACAGAGCTCGGATCTTGGCTGGGTTTGCTTCAATTCCTCTACCGGATACAATGAAGCCTAAGAGCTTTCCGGCTGGTACGCCGAAAACGCATTTTTCCGGATTCAGCTTGATGTCATATGCTCGGAGGTTGTCGAATGTGAGCCTCAAATCGTCTACTAGAGTTTCGACGTGTTTGGTTTTGACGACTATGTCGTCTACGTATGCTTCTACTGTTTTGCCGATCTGGGTAGCCAGACATGTCTGAATCATGCGCTGATATGTTGCGCCGGCATTTTTGAGCCCGAAGGGCATCGTGTTGAAATAGAATGGCCCATATGGAGTAATGAATGCTGTTGCGGCTTGGTCCGCTTCCGCAATCTTGATTTGGTGGTAGCCGGAATATGCGTCAAGGAAGCACAATGAATTGTGCCCTGTAGTAGCATCGATTATTTGGTCGATGTGGGGGAGGGGGAAGGGATCCTTTGGGCAGGCCTTGTTGAGGTCTTTAAAATCGACACATAGGCGCCAGGATTTGTCCTTCTTTGGTACCATTACCAGGTTTGCTAGCCAGTCCGGATGTTTGATGTCTCTGATGAATCCGGCTTCCAGTAGTTTGGCTAGCTCTTCTCCAATTGCCTGTCTTTTTTGTTCGGAAAATTGCCGAAGAGCCTGCTTGACTGGCTTGAATCCTTTTAGGATGTTTAGGCTGTGTTCTGCCAATCTGCGTGGGATTCCTGGCATATCTGAAGGGTGCCAGGCGAAAATGTCCCAATTTTCCCGAAGGAATTCACACAGTGCGGCATCTACATCAGGGTTCAACTGCGCCCCGATGGAGGCCGTCTTTGTTGGGTCCATTGGGTGGACCTGGAATTTGACTATTTCGTCCGCTGGTTTGAAAGAAGTGGACTTGGATCTCTTATCGAGTATCACATCGTCCCTATTCACCGTAGAGCGCAGCGCAGTGACTTCTTCTGCCGCTAGGGCTTCGGATAGTGCCTCCAGGGCTAATGCGGCTGTCTTGTTTTCAGCGCGGAGTGCTATGTCCGGATCACTAGCGAGAGTGATTGTTCCGCCGGGCCCAGGCATCTTAAGCTTCATGTACCCGTAATGGGGTATGGCTTGGAAAATTGTGAATGCCTCCCGTCCTAATATAGCGTGATATCCGCTGCTGAACGGGGCCACTTAGAACGTGACCTCTTCGGACCTGTAATTGTCCAGCGAGCCGAACACCACATCAAGTGTGATCTTTTCTGTGCAGCGCGCTTCCCGGCTAGGGATTATTCCTCTAAAGGTTGTGCTGCTTCGCTCAATGCGGCTCCAGTCTATTTCCATTTTTTGAAGAGTTTCTTCATAGATGAGGTTTAGTCCCCTGCCGCCATCCATGAGTACCTTGGTAAGACGAAAGCCGTCCACTATTGGACTGAGGACCAATGCGGCTGGTGCTCGGGTTGTTCGGAATTTAGGTTCATCGCTGGCGTTGAAGGTGATGGCCGTGTTGCTCCATGGATTTGTTGTTGCTACTTGGTAGACTTCGGCGAGACTGCGGATTGTTCGTTTTTGCACATTATTTGATGCGAAAGTCTCGAAGACTGTTAACACCGTACTGGTGCTATTGGAGTGGTTTTCCGGGGCTAGAAGCTCCTCGCCACTTTTGGCCACCTGCCGCAATATCCAACATGTCAGAAGGCTATGAGTTGGGGTGGCGCCTTCTGTACTGTGAATTTTACAGGGTCCGCCGAGCCATCCCTCCAGTATGGTTCCTTGCCCTTTATGGGGTTTTTGCTTTTTGGTTTTTGTATCTGGTGCCTGAGTGTGTTGCACCCTTTTGTTTCGGACTAGGGTTGTATTTGGGGCCGAATTGTCCCAAAACTTAGTTTCGGTTCTCCGGAAACTCTCCATCGCACAGTAATTTCGTACTATGGACGCCAGGTCGGAGAAGCGTGTAATTTCACGGCGACTGACGGCGTTCAGGAGTCCCTCGTCCGTGCAATTATTGCAAAAAATTGAAATTGCGTTTTCCTCTAGGTAGTCCTTTATCCTGTCCATAACCAGGAGGAATCTGGCCCAGTAATGATGTACTGTTTCAGCGGGCTCTTGCCGGATTTGAGATAGATCGCATATGTCTGGGTGGGTGGGTGGAATTAGGTCCGGAATCCTACCCATCTCGAGGCTCAAGGGCCGAGAAGTTTCCGAATTTGGAAGCTTGGATCGTTGGACGTTGTCCAATGAGTCCGGTCCGACGCCTGACTTTAGTTTCAGTGCTTGATCGACATCCGTCCCCCCGCGGGAATCCGGCATGGAGGGTTTGGAAGTCCGGACACGACTAGTTTTCAATCTAGGAGAAGAGTCGCCGCGTTGTTCCTCTACCACCGCAACGTGGTGGGTAACCTGGGGAGAGTTAATCTCTCTCAGATCGGTTTTAAGCCCAATCTGATTGTAGTCTGTAGCGACTCCCAGGGCAGCGATGCGATCCAAGAGCTCGTTTACGGACAAGAGCTCTATCGGATCCAACTGCTCGGCGAATTCTGAGTTGACGCGAAGATTGCTTTTGACGACCTGGGAGGTCGTCGTCGAAGCAGTGGCCGAACAGGCGGTCATGAGAAAAACACCCAGCCGGATAGTTTGGCAGCAGCCAAGGCTCCTTTGGCAAAGATACCGTCTTTAAGGACGGGAAGAGGCATCCTTCCTATTGGTGACGGCACAGTGGAACTCTCAATGAAAGCACCAATGTCGGTGTCAAAACCGGCGGATCTCGGGTAGGGGGTCCCGAACTGTGCGTCTAGGCGGATGATAACAGGAGACAAGGGACACGATGTTTTTACCCAGGTTCGGGCCCTCTCGATGGAGGTAAAACCCTACTCCTGCTTGATTGATATTGATGATATGGGCAGTACAAGAGTGGATCTACCACGAGATCACGGAGGCTAAACCCTAGAAGCTAGCCTATGGTATGATTGTTGTAATGGTTGTCCTACGGACTAAAACTCTCTGGTTTATATAGACACCGGAGAGGGCTAGGGTTACACAGAGTCGGTTACAATGGTAGGAGATCTACATATCTGTATCGCCAAGCTTGCCTTCCACGCCAAGGAAAGTCCCATCCGGACACGGGACGAAGTCTTCAATCTTGTATCTTCATAGTCTTGGAGTCCGGCTGACGATGATAGTCCTGCTGTCCGGACACCCCCTAGTCCAGGACTCCCTCACTTGTCTTCCATGCAAAGGAGAGTCCCATTCGAACACGGGACGGAGTCTTGAGTCTTGTATCTTCACGCTCCCACAGTCCGGATGAAGTGTATAGTCCGGCTGTCCGGATGCCCCCTAATCCAGGACTCCCTCAATCGGCGCCGCTCTAAGCCCCGCCAAAGCAAAAATAGCAATACCAACATAAGAGACGATAGCAAATACGAAAACAATCCCGCCCAGCCAGGCTTCGAGCAGATCGAGCGGGAGGATGGGCAAGCTAGCCCTAAGGAACAGGCAACAAATGGAGAATCGGAGGATGACAATTACATGCCCCTCTCCGAAAACGAAGTGAGCCTTGGCGACGAAGAATTCATCGTGCCCGAGGATCCCGTCGAGCAGGAGCGCTTCAAGCGTTGGCTTATAGCCACTTCAAAAAGCCTGAAGAAGAAGCAGCACCAGCTTCAAGTTGATCAAGATCTGTTAACTGATAGATGGACTGAGGTCCTGGCAGTCGAGGAATACGGACTCGAGCGCCCAACCAAAAGTTACCCAAAGCGTAGGTTGCTACCTCAACTCGAGGAGGATGCATTAGAGCCCACACTACCAGCACGATGTGGCTGACTGGCCACCTCATGGCCGATACAAAGCGGCGTATTAGCCCGAACACCAGCCCGCACCCTGTCGCCAATCAAACAATAACACTAAGGCCCGGGGCTACACGCAGGACCTGCGAGACGTATTGGAAAACAAAGCAGGACAATCAAGATCGATCTACGGATCACGGGGGCGCGCCACAATGCGTGATGATGACCGTCACACCAGATATACTAAAAACAAGTCCGGCCGGGCTGAATACAACAGACCAGACTCATTTGAACTACGTCGTGATGTAGCCCGACATAGAGGCCGCACACCCCCTATTCTTCACTGATGAAGTAATGGATCATGAATTCCCAGAAGGGTTTAAACCCATGAACATTGAATCATATGATGGTACAACAGACCCCGCGGTATGGATTGAAGATTTCCTTCTCCACATTCACATGGCCCACGGCGATGATCTACATGCCATCAAGTACCTCCCACTTAAGCTGAAAGGACCGGCTCGGCATCGGCTGAATAGCTTGCCGGCAAACTCCATTGGCAGTTGGGAGAACCTGGAAGACGCATTCCTTGACAACTTCCAGGGCACTTATGTGCGACCACCGGACGCTGATGACTTAAGTCACATAATCCAACATCCCAGAGAGTCATCCAGGAAATTCTGGACTCATTTTCTAACTAAAAAGAACCAAATTGTCGACTGTCCGGATGTCGAAGCCCTAGTGGCCTTTAAGCATAACATCCGCGATGAGTGGCTCGCCCGACACCTCGACCAAGAGAAGCCGAAGTCCATGGCAGCCCTCACGACACTCATGACCCGCTTTTGTGCGGGCGAGGACAGCTGGCTGGCTCGTAGCAACAGCACAACAAGTAATCCTGGAACTTTAGATGCCAGATATAGCAATGGCAAGCCACAACGCAACAGACACAAGCGTCGCAACAATGGCGACAACACCGAAGACACGACAGTCAATGCCGGATTCAGTGGCTCTAAGTCTGGTCAGCGGAAAAAGCCATTCGAAAGAAACAATCTAGGCCCGTCCAGTCTGGACCGCATACTCGATCGCTCGTGTCAAATTCATGGCACCCCTGATAAACCAGCCAACCACACCAACAGAGAATGCTGGGTGTTCAAACAGGCCGACAAGTTGAATGCCGAAAATAAGGGGGGCTGCATAGCGATGACGACGAGGAGCCCCGGCCGCCGAACACACGAGGACAGAAGAAATTTCCTCCCCAGGTGAAAACGGTGAACATGATATACGCAACCCATATTCCCAAGCGGGAACGGAAGCGTGCACTAAGGACGTCTATGCGATGGAGCCAGTCGCCCCAAAATTCAACCCATGGTCTTCTTGTCCTCACTTTCGATCGCAGGGACCATCCTACCAGTATCCGTCATGCCGGTTCAGCCGCATTGGTCCTCGACCCCATCATTGACGGATTCCACCTCACACGAGTCCTTATGGACGGTGGCAGCAGCCTGAACCTGCTTTATCAGGATACAGTGCGCAAAATGGGCATCGATCCCTCAAGGATCAAACCCACCAAAACCACCTTTAAAGGTGTCATACCAGGTGTAGTGGCCTGTTGTACAGGCTCAATCACACTGGAAGTAGTATTCGGATCTCCGGACAACTTCCGAAGCGAGGAGTTAATCTTTGATATCGCCCCCTTCCGCAGTGGCTATCACGCACTGCTCGGACGAACCACATTTGCCAGATTCAATGCGGTACCGCATTATGCATACCTCAAGCTCAAAATGCCAGGACATCGCGGGGTGATAACAGTTAATGGAAACACAGAGCGCTCGCTCCGTATGGAGGAGCACACTGCGGCCCTCGCAGTGGAAGTACAAACCAGCCTTCTTAGGCAGACCCCCAATTCAGCGATAAAGCCCCCGAACACCGTCAAGCGAGTCCGGAGTACCCTGCAACAGGATCGTCCGGCACGTCCAGAGCTCGACTAGCAATTCAGCCTTCGTCCTAGTCCCTGTCAAGCGGCGAAATTTGTGCCACGCGTACAGAATTAAACACTCAAAATACCATGGGCATAGGCGGAGGCACGACTACGACACGGTCCACAATGCGGCTCAACCGCTGCAGGTTCCATATATCCTCACACCTTTTCTTTTCAGGTCCCTATTTTCGGGAGTCTCTTCCGATAGTCCGGCTATCGGACCCATAACGGGATGGAAACACCAAGGAGACAAGAAGCTTCGACATACAATGGAATCCCCAGGTGGTCTCTGATATCGATCGTTATACCTGTTTTACATACCCACACGCAGCTCACTCTTGGTTAAGGACATGTCAAATAGTCCTATTTTGCTTATCGCACTACTTGTATATATACGCTTTGATGTATTATTTAAATAAACAATGGAAAATAATGTACAACGTCAGCTTATTATTACATTCCTTTATCTTTTTCCCTCGACTGCTTATTTATTACAAATTGCACCCGTACACTTTGGTACGTTCAGCTCGCCAAGGGCTTTAGCGTACCCCATAACACGGCAAGAAAAGTCCCAAAACTTTGAACAGTGCGGCACCCCGAACTTATAGCATTATATGCATCAGCTCCGAATCATGTCTTGGGTCAATAATTGGGTTTGCCCGGCTCCCATGTTTTGGTACCTTATGTTCCGCTATATCGGCTAAGGTAGCACAGGGAGAACTACTGCGATTGTGTCCCGGTTCTTCCGGACGAGCACCTCAGTAGAGAAAGCCGAAAACTGACTATCATGATACGGCGAGAGCTGGTCGCTGTTCGAGAGGTCTCAAATCCTTAAAGATTTTTTCCGCTCCGGGTGAGGAATCGACCTTGTCCGATTTAGGCGTGTATAGCACCCCAAGTTCAGCCTTTCGAATACTAGGGGCTTCGACAAAATTTAAAATTGTAGACTTCTATGGTTAAGTGAGAGTGATAAAGCAGTATAGTCCGATTGCCTTGTTCGCTGTGCTAAACACCTCCTTATAGGACCAAAAATTTGGATGAAGAGTGTTTAGATTTATCCCGAACACCCCAGTACTAGTTACATGGGGGCAGAAGCCGACGACTGGCCAACTCTCAGATTTTATAAACAGCCGCACAGAAGGTAATATTTTAAATCAACAAGCGCTATATAGCGCACATGAACTCGTTTTCATATTACAGGATCACATGAGTACATTCATTCAAATATTACATCCTTAGCACATGCCTCCGCCACAAGGCGGGCGCCCTTCATGACACCGTCATAATACATTTCGGGGTGGTGGTGCTCCTTGCCCTTTGGTGGCCCCTCCGTCACCAGCTTCTCGGCATCCATCTTCGCCCAGTGCACTTTCGCACGGGCGAAGGCCCTGCGTGCACCCTCAATGCAGACTGACCGCTTTATGACTTTGAGCCACGGACAGGCAGACACAAGCCGCTTTACCAGGTCGAAGTAGCTGCTGGGCAGGGGCCCGCCAGGCCACATCTGGACTATGAGATCCTTCATGGCCAGTTCGGCCGCCCTGTGAAGTTCGACCAGTTGCTTCAGCTGGTTGCTCAAGGGCATCGGGTGTTCGGCCCCAATATACTGGGACCAGAACAACTTCTCTGTCGAGCTCCCTTCCTCAGCTCAGTAGAACTCTGCGGCATCAGAGATGCTACGCGGCAGATCTGCGAATGCTCCTGGAGAGCTCCAAATCCGGGTAAGTAAAAAGAAAGTCTCCTTCACATGCTTGCTTTGCATACTGAATGCCTTACCCGCCGCAATCTTCTTGGCCGCTTGAACCTCTTGGAGGGCCTTTTGGGCTTCAGCTTTGGCATCCTGTGCGCTCTGGCAGGCCTTCGCAAGCTCGGACTCTTGCGTCTTCAAGTCACGCTCCAAGGACTCGTATTTCTTGACGAAATCCTGGAGATCTTGCTGGACCTCATCGACTCGGGCCTCTTGCTTTTCGCGCTCGATGAGCTCCTTGGCCGCTTTGTCTTTGGCCTCGGACAACGCCTTCTTCAGGGCCGCCACTTCGGTCGTGGCCCATATTAAAGTTCATGACGATTCTATGAGCTAAAACTATTTTTTCTTTATCAATATACAGACGGGGTATCACTTACCTTTGTTCTCCTCGAGCTGCCTCTTCGCGAGGCCGAGCTCTTCCTCGGATCGCTCCAGGTCCCGCTTCAGTCCGGAGACCTCCGCAGTACGAGCGGCAGCGGCCAGCAGTGATGCCTGCTTATTCACATAGACATACTATGATTAGACTCTGGTGGACGTTATTTGATCCTCTGTTCGGCCTTTCTTTCGGAACACCAAATAGAGCATCAGGGGCTACTGTCTACACTGTGATAATTTGATTACTTACCTCAAAGCTTGTTAGGAGGCTGGCGCAGGCTTCGATCAATCCGCTTTTGGCGGATCGAACCTTTTCAATCACCGCACTCATGACGGTGCGGTGCTCTTCGTCAATGGAAGCGCCGTGAAGCGCTTCCAGCAGGTTGTCTGATGCCTCTGGATGGACAGAGGTCATCGGCACAGGCAGCTCGCCCTCCTTAGTGAGGGGCTGCCTACCTGAATCCGGAACCACTGGAGGTTCCGGCGCAGTATTCGGCTGGGGGCCAGACTTGCTGCGGCCCCCGTCATTAGAATCCATGGGGGTCTTCCCCCCATGTGCCCGACGTCTGGGATTTCTCCTTGGGGCGTCTCCAGAACCATCTCCCCTGGTCCGGTATCCTCTGGGACAACACCTCGATGTGGTTCGCGGGCCGGGGGGTGGTGGCCGTCGGGAGTGAATCGCTGTTCATCACCGACTGACTCAAAGACCCATCAGAGGAGGATACGTTGATGTGGGCTTTGCACGGACTACACAATCATATCTGACACGATAAGAAGCAATAAAGCAAAACATGCTAGAAGTAATATAGTGTCCGGATACTTACGACTTCGCCAGGGGCTTGTCCTTGGGCAACCACTCCTCGTCGCTGTAGGCCGCTGTTATGGAGTTGTCCGGAGGGAGGGTCCTTCCTTTCTTGGACCCTTCGGCCTGCCCGGACGGGGCGGCCTTCCTTTTCTCCCCCCCCCCCGGTTGGGGGGGGGGGGAGGATTTTCCTCTTCCTCCTCCTCGTTTTCGTTGGAGGAGTGCGCCTCGGTGTCTTTAGACGATGAGTCCAACACAACCTTGCACCGAAGACCTTTCCTGGTCCCCGTGGCCTTCTTCTTCGGCACCTCGTAGGGTGCCGAAAACAGCATCTCCGTTAAGAGAGCCGTTGCTGGATCTTCAGGTAGTGGAGCTGGACAGTCGATCAGCTCCGCTGTCGCTACCCAGTCCTGTTAAAATAGCATGGATGCTTAGATTCCTCCCACGAATATACTGGGGGAAGGCACATCTTGTGAAATATAAAGAGCCTACCGGATTGGCGGGGCGCTTTGCACTAAGTCCGCGATCCTCGGTAATGGGAGGAGGTACTTCGGCGGCCTTGAACAGCACCTTCCAGACGTCTTTGTGCATCGTGTCGAAGAGCTCTCGCAACGTCTGGTATTTGGCCGGATCGAACTCCCACATATTGAATGCCCGTCTTTGACACAGGAGGATTCGGCAGAAGAGCATGACCTGGACCATGTTGACAAGCTTGCTTTTCTTGCTTATCATGTTTTTGACACAGTTCTGGAGTCCGGTCAGCTCCGCCGGTGCACCCCAGGCTAATCGCTTCTCTTTCCAGGAGGTGAGCCGCATGGGGATGCCAGATCGGAATTCGGGGGCCGCCGCCCAGTTGGCATCACGCGGCTCGGTGATATAGAACCATCTCGGTTGCCACCCCTTCATGGTCTCCTCGTAGGAGCCTTCGAGCCAAGTAACATTGGGCATCTTGCCCACCATGGTGCCTCCGCACTCCGCTTGCTGTCCGACCACCACCTTCGGCTTCACGTTGAAGGTCTTCAGCCACAGGCCGAAGTGGGGCTTGATGCGGAGGAAGGCCTCACACACGACGATAAACACCGAGATGTTGAGGATGAAATTGGGGGCAAGATCATGGAAATCTAGCCCGTAGTAAAACATGAGCCCGCGGACAAATGGGTGCAGGGGAAATCCCAGTCCGCGGATGAAGTGGGCAAGGAATACAACCCTCTCGTGGGGTTCTGGAGTAGGGACAATCTGCCCTGCGTTCGAGAGCCGGTGCGCGATGTCTGCGGCCAGGTATCCGGCCTCCCGGAGCTTCGTGATGTCCTCCTCCTTAACAGAGGGCACCATCCACTTGCCTCTCGCTCCGGACATGTTTGATGGCTTTACGGAGAAAGTGAGAACTTGGGTGCTGGAGCTCAAGTGTGTGAGAATGGATGAGCGAGGGAAGAAGAAGGCGTGGTTGAAAAAGGGGAATCCCTATCTCTTTATAAAGGCGGTAGAAACTGTGCGCCTCCCCACTTGCCCGGTAAAATCGCTTATTCCCCAAGCGCCACGATAGATGGCGCGGTTGGGTTACCCACACCCGTATTGATGAGAGTCCCGTGATAAGGGGACACGATCTCTGCTTCGACAAGACGTGCCAAGGAAACTACCTCGCAATATGTGCAGTAGCTGGTTGAGAAAACGGTTCGAATAATGACCGGGCCGTGGCGTGATGTCACGCCATGAAAAGTTGTCAGTAGATTAGATTTGTAAAATATTGTGCTCTCTATGGTGGTATGTGGAAATTATTTTGCAGAGCCAGACACGATCCTCATATTCAAGATCTTCTATGGAGTATTCGGAGAAGGAACCCGCCTTGCAATGCTGAAAACAATCTTCGCGCCGGAATCATCATCATTGAAGCCTGGTTCAGGGGCTACTGAGGGAGTCCTGGACTAAGGGGTCCTCGGACAGCCGGACTATATATTGTGGCCGAACTGTTGGACTATGGAGATACAAGATTGAAGACTTCGTCCCGTGTCCGGGTGGGACTCCCCTTTGCATGGAAGGCAAGCTTGGAAATTCGGATATGTAGATCTCTTTCTCTGTAACCGACTCTGTGTAACCCTAGCCCCCTCCGGTGTCTATATAAACCGGAGGGTTTAGTCCGTAGGACAACAACAACAATCATAATCATAGGCTAGCTTCTAGAGTTTAGCCTCTACGATCTCGTGGTAGACCAACTCTTGTAATACTCATATCATCAAGATCAATCAAGCAGGAAGTAGGGTATTACCTCCATCGAGAGGGCCCGAACCTGGGTAAACATTATGTCCCCCGACTCCTGTTACCATTAGCCTTAGACGCACAGTTCGGGACCCCCTACCCGAGATCCACCGGTTTTGACACCGACATCGACCACCGGGTAAAAATTCTTCATTCACAGTCATATCCCGAGAAAGAGAAGAGAGGCATACCTGGGTGGTGAAGGAGTCATCGTCGGAGAGGTCTTTGAAGAAGACCATGGCGACCCCGGTGGTAGGATGCGAGACGGCGAGAGCGAGGAAGAAAGCGAAGAAGCGGCTATAGCTTAGGAAGGAAAGAAGGGGGAAACAGGGGAAATGTAACTTGTGGTCGGGGAGAAAAGGGGATGGGGAGGGGGAGGGTAGATATTTCGGTGGCAGACCAAAAATTTCGAAATGTGGAGGGAAACTTTGCGCGCTGTGCCGCCGGACACCATTCACTTTGAACGATAGTGTGCATCGTAGACGATTCTTCTGCTTAACGCACATGGGATGAGTTTGATAATTGAAATTTTGGTGGAAATTTCCCCGCGCACGTCATTGCATAATTTAACATCGTTTGCTAGTTTGGGCATACAAAAGAGCGTACAACACATAGACTAGACTTACTGAATCGAGCAATTTTAGTAATTAAAAAGAGACAGTTCACCTAAACATTGCTCTAACAAAATACCAACATTAAAAACAAAGCCTAAGTACAAATAACTTTAACAAATCCGCCGCCACGCTGGCCTATCCATCGCAGGTGTGAGATGAGACGTCGAGGACTTATCCTGGCGACATGCCACCATTGGTGGACTCCGCATCCCCCTTCCTAAAGTCGACTGCGTCCTCGTCCTCGTCCTCGGCGCTGCCCTCAAGGTTGTAGTACTCGTAGTAGTGGTTGTGCCAGAGCTCACATTGGTACTCCACCGCCGATTCCTCGATGGACATACTCTGCTCTACCTCGACCTGGGCCACACGCAACTCTTCCTCCTGACGCTCCTCGATCTCCGCCGCCTCCTGCATCTCCAGCTCTTGCTCAACGACCTCATGAGGAAGCAGGTGCTCCATGGCCACCGCCGCCTTTCCATACATGGGTTGCATGCTGGATTCCGAGGTGGCATGGAATATATTTGCGTGGATGGCCTCGACCCGGGCCAGCGCGACATCGGCGGCACGGACGGTAGCTCTAGCGCTCTTGGCGTTTGCAGCTGCCGTTGCAGCAGCAGCTGCAGCCGTCTCGGCTACCGCATCTGCCCTGTCGGCTACTGCAGACGCCCTCTCGGCGGAAGCGGCCGTGCTCAATGCGGATGCGGCGGCACTCTCAGTGTAGGCGGCCGCGCTCTCGGCGCAGGCGGCCGCACTCGGGGGGGGGGGGGGGGGGGGGCATTGTATGGGCCTTCACAAAGCGTTTCCACGGCGTCATCTTTGCAAGAAGGGGTTGTGGGAATGGGGATCGAGATTTGGCGATTCGGGGGTTGCCGGCACTGGAGCAGATGAGCCGGCGAAGCTTAAGGAGGAAGACTTAAATAGACCCAGAATTTTTCATCGCAAACGATTCCTACAAAACAACTGTGTGATGTTGTAGATATTTTTTATTAGCTGTGAAAGACGAATTTGGAATAAAGTGGCAACGGATGGTGTTTTAAATGTACGAGGAAATTTGTAGTACTAATACAACTGTCATGTCAAATTTCGGAAAATTTCAGGGGTCATTTGACCTTTTAAGACATTTAAGTGATTTTCTAGCCATTTAATGACCGTAATTGAAATTTGAACTACATGTACATGCAGCAGCTAACCGAAACAGTTTGAAAAGTCATATTTTGTGTACTTGTGTGCGATTTAATTCCACGTGCAGTAAATTGGAAGGAATTTTCAAACATATTGGTCTAACGGCTATGACTCAATTAAGAATGGACTGCCATGGCATTTAAATTCCAAAAAATTAAAAACATGAAACCTGGCTTCATGTAATGTTATACCACCAAGATGATGTGGTACAAAAATTGGCCTGTTTGATGAAAGTTTGGACACACAGCCCTCGCAAACTGGAGCAACTCACTAGAAGGCTCGTGGTTCCGAGAGGGTAGAATGCAAGTTTGATGACAAACGGCAGATAGGTTCGTTTTACGACCTTCAAATTTTTTCTACGTGTAATGTGCACTGATACTAACTGTCATGTGAAAATTTGCAAAATTCCAGGGGTCTCATTTGACATTTTGAAGACATTTAAGTGATTATCTAGCCATTTAATGACCGTAATTCAAATTTGAACTAGATGTACATGCAACGGCTAACCATAACGGTTTGAAAAGTCATGTTTGTGTACTTGTGTGCGAGTTAATTCCATGTGTAGTAAATTAGAAGGAATTTTCAAGCATATCGGTCTCTCGACATGGACACATGCATGGAGTGCCATGGCATTTTAATTCCAAAAAATTAAAAAATGATCAAGAAAACATAAAACCTTGCTTGATGTAATGTCATGGCACCAAGATGATGTGGTACAAAAATTGGTCTGCTTGACGAAAGTTTGGACAAACACCCCTCACAAACTGGAGCAACTCACTAGAAGGCTCGTGGTTCCGAGAGGGAACAATGCATGTTTGATGACGAACGACAGATAGCTTCCTCTTACGGCCTTCAAAATTTTTCTACGGATAATGTGCACTGATACAAACTTTCACGTGAAAATTTGGAAAATTCAGGGGTCATTTGACCTTTCGAAGACATTTAAGTGATTTCCTAGCCATTTAATGACCGTAATTCAAATTTGAAGTAGATGTCCATGCAATAGCTAACCATAACGGTTTGAAAAATCATATTTGTGTACTTGTGTGTGAGTTAATTCCATGTGCAGCAAATTAGAAGGAATTTTCAAACATATTGGCCTCACGGCATGGACACATGTATATGCATGGAGTGCCATGGCATTTTTATTCCAAAAAAATAAAAAAATGATTAAAAAACATGAAACCTTGCTTGATGTAATGTCATGACACCAAGATGATGTGGTAAAAAAATTGGCTTGCTTGACGAAAGTTTGGACACACACCCCTCACAAACCGGAGCAACTCACTAGAAGGCTCGTGGTTCCGAGAGTGAACAATGCATGTTTGATGACGAACGGCAGATAGCTTCCTCTTACGGCCTTCAATTTTTTTCTACGTGTAATGTTCACTGATACAAACTGTCATGTGAAAATTTGGAAAATTCAGGGGTCATTTGACCTTTTGAAGACATTTAAGTGATTTCCTAGCCATTTAATGACCGTAATTCAAATTTGAAGTAGATGTCCATGCAACAGCTAACCATAACGGTTTGAAAAATCATATTTGTGTACTTGTGTGTGAGTTAATTCCATGTGCAGTAAATTAGAAGGAATTTTCAAACATATTGGTCTCACGGCATGGACACATGTATATGCATGGTGTGCCATGGCATTTTTATTCCAAAAAAATAAAAAAATGATTAAAAAACATGAAACCTTGCTTGATGTAATGTCATGACACCAAGATGATGTGGTACAAAAATTGGCTTGCTTGATGAAAGTTTGGACACACACCCTCACAAACCGGAGCAACTCACTAGAAGGCTCGTGGTTCCGAGAGGGAACAATGCATGTTTGATGACGAATGGTAGATAGCTTCCTCTTACGGCCTTCAATTTTTTTCTACGTGTAATGTTCACTGATACAAACTGTCATGTGAAAATTTGGAAAATTTTAGGGGTCATTTGACCTTTTGAAGACATTTAAGTGATTTCCTAGCCATTTAATGATTGTAATTCAAATTTTAAGTAGATGTACATGCAACGGCTAACCATAACGGTTTGAAAAATCATATTTGTATACTTGTGTGCGAGTTAATTCTATGTGCAGTAAATTAGAAGGAATTTTCAAACATATTGGTCTCACGACATGGACACATGTACATGCATGGAGTGCCACGGCATTTTTATTTCAAAAAAATTAAAAAGTGATCAAAAAAACATGAAACCTTGCTTGATGTAATGTCATGTCACCAAGATGATGTGGTACAAAAATTGGCTTTCTTGACAAAAGTTTGGACAAACACCCCTCATAAACCGGAGCAACTCACTAGAAGGCTTGTTCCTAGAAGGGAACAACGCATGTTTGATGACGAACGGCAGATAGCTTCCTCTTACGGCCTTCAACTTTTTTCTACGTGTAACGTGCACTAATACAACTGTCATGTGAAATTTGGAAAATTTAGGGGTCATTTGACCTTTTGAAGACATTTAAGTGATTTCCTAGCCATTTAATGATCGTAATTCAAATTTGAACTACATCTACATGCAACGGCTAACCATAATGGTATAAAAATCATATTTGTGTACTTGTGTGTGAGTTAATTCCATATGTAGTAAATTAGAAGGAATTTTCAAACATATTGGTCTCACGACATGGACACATGTACATGCATGGAGTGCCATGGCATTTTTATTCCAAAAAATTAAAAAATGATCAGAAAAACATGAAACCTTGCTTGATGTAATGTCATGCCACCAACATGATGTGGTACAAAAATTGGTCTGTTTGATGAAAGTTTGGACACACACCCCTAACAAACCGGAGCAACTCACTAGAAGGCTCGTGGTTCCGAGAAGGGAACAATGCATGTTTGATGACGAATGGCAGATAGCTTCCTCTTACGGCCTTCAATTTTTTTCTACGTGTAACGTGCACTAATACAACTGTCATATGAAAATTTGGAAAATTTCAGGGGTCGTTTGACCTTTTAAAGATATTTAAGTGATTTTCTAGCCATTTAATGATCATAATTAAAATTTGAACTACATTTACATGCAATGGCTAATCATAACGGTTTGAAAAAAAATCATATTTGTGTACTTGTGTGCGAGTTAAAAAATCATCAGACGATGTAAATATCTGGTGTTAAAAAATGAAATTGTAAAATCTGGCAAGAAAACCGGCCCACATGATTGGCACTCTATTCCGCGCCTCGAGGTTTGGAAGGTGAGTGGCGGGCTTTGTTAATCAGACATGGTTCTGGCTTGGGAACCGTCAGCTATTATGTTCACACATGGATTTTGCTGCGGGAATCGTGTGTAATTCACACTACAGTACTCGTAAATTTCAGCGACCGGCGCGTGTACTGTTCCCGTCGATCTAGATTCTGGCCGCCAATAAATACTACCTTGCTCACGTCGTCGTGCATGCATTCTCATCTAGATCCTCCCCTTGCTCGCACTCTCTCTCTCTCTCCATCTCTCTCAAATCTCTGCCATGGCGCCGCCGATCTGCCCGCGCGCCGACGAGGAGTCGTCACCCCCCGAGGACGCTCACTCGAAGAGCAGCGACGAGGACACCTACGCGCCGCCGGATGAGGTTGCGCCCGACCCCCCAACTTTGGATTGGTTTTGGGGCCAGTACAATCTTTGTCTTTGGAAGTCGTTGCCGTCGGCTGAGAAAGCCAGGCAAGTGGCTTTCAAGAAGGAGATGATGGAGGAGGATGCCAGGTACTAGGCGGCCTGTGAAGCTCGTGATGCCCCTAGAAAAAGGAGGTGGCGGAGCTTTGGGGGCGGGCGCGTCGTCGTGCGGAGGAGGTGTACGAAGACGGGTACTTTGCGAGGAAGGCCAGAGGCGCTAGGCACCTCATCGCTGCGTGGAGCTGGGCTGATAAGCTCTAGCATTCCACTGACGAGGAGCTCCGGTGGGCGCCCAACGAAATGGCAAGATCATTCACGCACGTTCGCCTGCAAGAGGAAGATCGGCATGTCAAGCGCTGCGAGGCAGAGGAGGCGGAGTACTGCCTCCGCTCTGGGAAGACGTCATGTACTAGGGAGATGCTGGCGAGGGGCTATCGGATAATGGCCCCAGGAGGGATTATTAGTTTTAGTATTGTTCATTTTCAATTTTATGCATTGTACCTAGTAGTTAAGTACCATCACGTATATGTGATGATATTATATATATTATGTGATGAACTAATGAACAATTAATATTATATATATGTTATGAATTCTATTTTCTATCTGTTTTTGTATACTAATTTGAATCTATCTGTTATCATCCACATATACAGAATGGAAAGCGTATAAACACACATTGAAACAGAACATATAAGAACGGAAAATAGAGTACACACATTGAAACAGAGCAATAGACAAAGCAATAGTATGATTGCTGTGAATACATAGCTATCCACGTCGAAATGACTCAACAAAATAAAAAGCGTCCATGAGACCATGACCAGTAGCCCTTGCCTACGGTAGCTCTTGGCTCTGCATGGACTCGTGCAGGCGTTCGTCCAAGCGGTTGACACGGTCGTGGTACATATGGAGCATGATCTCGAGCTCCAAGTTGGCTATTTCATCGGAGATCACCACCTCGAGGATGCGACAGCCATGTTCCTCTACTGCGCCCAGGTGGACACCTGGGCCAAGGAGACGGTCAAGCCTACCGACCTGCGCGTTGGCATCAAGCAGGGCCGCGGACAAGGCAAACGGCGCGACCCATGCAAACGGCGCGGCGGGCATCCGGTGCAAGTACGGCGCGGCCGGCATCTAGTGCAAGTACTGCACTGAAGGCCTGTGCCACTCCTGGCGAGGAATGGGGGACTGACGGGACGTGTACCCAGCTGTGACGCCCTGTCGACAGCAGGCAAGCGCCGATGGATCCGCTCTTGTTGTACGGTGCGCCGCGCCTCTCGCTCTACGGTGCTCCAACGCTCTCGCCATGCGGCGAGCCGCAGCCTATTGGCGCGGACGCGCCTAGCTTGCCCTGCGGCGTGCCATCGATCATGCTGTGCGGCGAGCTGCAACCTCTCGGCACTGACATGCCTATCTTGATCCGCGGCGCTGAAGCACCATGCGCCAAGGGTCTGCTCAAGCCTGGCGATGATGCGCATCACGACGTCGTCCATCATTTTGCCGAGGAACGCCGTGGCCTCGACGGGCCGTGGCACCTTCTGGTTTTCCTTGTTGACGAGGTTGATGGCAGAGGCGGCGCTTTGGTGCGTTGGCATGCTTGGAAAAGGTGGATGTGCTACAGGCTGCGCTTGTTGCCTCTGTGCGTCGTGTCGCGCCTAGGTATAGGTGCAATATCGCTGGGTGGCGGGAAACAGGTGAGGAAATGGCGGGAAACGGTGGCGTGTTCATAGAACACCATCAAATAATGGAAACTTAGCATATATAAGGAACATAGAGCTAGCATAGGAAGTAGATGATGATGAGATGAACACGGACCACACTAGGGAACCCGTCGGTGATGAATTCATTAACCGCAAACGGTTGTACACTAGCAAGCATTTGCCCATAACACACACAGCTTATTCCACCACAAATAGGTCGGATGGATCAAATGTATGCCGCATATACACATTGTCAAAAAGTAATGTGGTAGACCTTCTTTAACATATGTTAAAAAAACAAAAAAAACAAGGACCTCGAGGTTAAATTAGCTGAGGGAATGGGTCATTTCGTTTATTTGACCGTTATGACCCATCCTATCATGTAATTTAACATCAACACAACTTTCCATCTAGTCACCCATCTGATGGCTGCTCCAGCCTGAGCACACTTAAGTTGAGAGTTCTCTTAGATGAGCTATTGGTGGAACAGCTAGTCCTTACTGATATAGGATGCCTCTTCGCATCCTTATGTCATATCCGGATGACCGCCCGTCCCCCAATGGACAATACATGTTGTATAGATAGAGCATATCAAATACGTCTTATTAGAAGCAATCGTCTGTGTTATTATCGGTCTTCGCACACATTTCTGCTTACAGACCTATTTGCCGCGTATCACACACATCTTGTTATATTGAATCATTTCTGTTCTCTTGTCTCAACGCAAATAGTTCATCCGAGTGAACCGCATGCCGTATATTGCACACACCTTGATCTGCCTAACAGTTTCTTTTGTGTTGCCTAATCACAAACAGTTCATCCAAGCGAACTGTATGTTGTATATCGCACACACCTTCATCTGGCTGCCCGTTTTCTTTTGTTCCTCCTCATCGCAAACAGTTCATTGAACTGAACCGTATGCCTTGCATCGCACACACAACTAAAATCTGAACCGTGTTTGATGCATCCATCATCGCACACGTTTTGCACATTTTTGACGGTTTTCTTACACCACCATTTGCGATTATGACATCGCACATAGTTTCTAGAAGGGTCTCTAATCGTAGTGTCACGTTAGCAGCATCCTACAGTAGTGCCATATTTTTTGGCATCTCGCTGTACATACGTGTACACAGTTTAGAAGGGACTGCTTGAACTGCTACGTCGGGGGCATGCCCGGTCTCCCTCCGCCGCCAACTCAACGCCGTCTACTACTACACGTGCCGCTACTTGCTCGGCCACGGTTCATCATTGCAGAGAGACCGATCGACCAGTATGTACGTACACGTTCGTGCAACACTACATACACTTCAACCGGATGGGTCCCAGCTGTTAGGGAGGATAAGGATGCACTTCCTTGCGTGCGAAGATATAGTTGGTGGGTCCCAACTGTCAGGGGAGGAATCATTTTTATTTTGCGAGTAATAAGGAGGCACTTCCTTGGTTTCGAAGATGTAGCCGGTGTTGGAAATATGCCCTAGAGGCAATAATAAAATGGTTATTATTATATTTCCTTGTTCATGATAATTGTCTATTGTTCATGCTATAATTGTATTGACTGGAAACCGTAATACATGTGTGAATACATAGACCACAACAAGTCCCTAGTGAGCCTCTAGTTGACTAGCTCGTTGATCAACAGATGGTCATGGTTTCCTGACTATGGACATTGGATGTCATTGATAACGGGATCACATCATTGGGAGAATGATGTGATGGACAAGACCCAATCCTAAGCATAGCACAAGATCGTGTAGTTCGTTTGCTAAAGCTTTTCTAATGTCAAGTATCATTTCCTCAGACCATGAGATCATGCAACTCCCGGATAGCGTAGGAATGCTTTGGGTGTACCAAACTTCACAACGTAACTGGGTGGCTATAAAGGTGCACTAGAGGTATCTCCAAAAGTGTCTGTTGGGTTGGCATAAATCGAGACTAGGATTTGTCACTCCGTATGACGGAGAGGTATCTCTGGGCCCACTCGGTAATGCATCATCATAATGAGCTCAATGTGACTAAGTAGTTGGACATGGGATCATGCATTACGGAACGAGTAAAGTGACTTGCCGGTAACGAGATTGAACGAGGTATTGGGATACCAACGGCCGAATCTCGGGCAAGTAACATACCGATTGACAAAGGGAACTGTATACAGGATTACTTGAATCCTCAACATCGTGGTTCATCCGATGAGATCATCATGGAACATGTGGGAGTCAACATGGGTATCCAGATCCCGCTGTTGGTTATTGGCCAGAGAGTTGTCTCGGTCATGTCTGCATGATTCCCGAACCCGTAGGGTCTAAACACTTAAGGTTCGATGACGCTAGGGTTATAAGGAAGATTTGTATGTGATTACCGAATGTTGTTCGGAGTCCTGGATGAGATCTCGGACGTCACGAGGAGTTCTGTAATGATCCAGAGGTGAAGATATATATATGGGAAGTCATCATACGGTCACTGGAAATATTCGAGGGTATACCGGTATTGTACCGGGACAACCGGAGGGGTTCCAGGGGTCCACCGGGAGGGTCCACCTGTCCCGGAGGGCTTTATGAGCTGTAGGTGGAAGGGAACTAGGCCCAAGTGGGCTGGGCACCCCCCTAGGGCCCATGCGCCTAGGGTTGGGGGGGGGGGGGTGGAACCCTGAAGGGGGCGCCCCCCTTGGCTTGGGGGGCAAGCCCCCTTCCCCCTTGGCCGCCGCCCCCCTCTAGATCCCATCTAGAGGGGCCGCCCCCCTTCCCTCTTCTCCCTATAAATAGAGGGGTAGAGGGAGGGGTGCAGCACCACATCCAAGGCGCAGCCCCTCCCCTCCCCAACACCTCTCCTCCTCCGCGTGAGCTTGGCGAAGCCCTGCCAGAGAACTGCCACTCCATCACCACCACGCTGCCGTGCTGCTGTTGGAGCCTTCTTCCTCAACCTCTCCCTCCTCCTTACTGGATCAAGGCGCGGGAGACATCACCGGGCTGCACGTGTGTTGAATGCGGAGGCACCGTTGTTCGGTGCTTAGATCGGATACGGTCGTGATCTGAATCGCTACGTGTACGACTCCTCCAACCGCGTTCTTGCAACGCTTCCTTCTCATGATCTTCAAGGGTATGAAGGTGCACTCCCCTCTCTCTCGTTGTAGTTACTCCATAGATTGATCTTGGTGATGCGTAGAATTTTTTTAATTTCTGCAACGATCCCCAACAGTGGCATCATGAGCTAGGTCTATGCGTAGTTTCTATGCACAAGTAGAACACAAGTTTGTTGTGGGCATCGATTTTGTCAATTTACTTGCCACTACTAGTCTTATCTTTTTTCGGCGGCATCGTGGGATGAAGCGGCCCGGACCAACCTTACACGTACGCTTACGTGAGACAGGTTCCACCGACTGACATGCGCTAGTTGCATAAGGTGGCTAGCGGGTGTCTGTCTCTCCCACTTTAGTCGGATCGGATTCGATGAAAAGGGTCCTTATGAAGGGTAAATAGCAATTGGCATATCACGTTGTGGTTTTGGCGTAGGTAAGAAACATTCTTGCTAGAAACCTATAGCAGCCACGTAAAAAAAACTTGCAATAACAATTAGAGGACGTCTAACTTGTTTTTGCTGCATATGCCGTGTGATGTGATATGGGCAAAAGGATGTGATGAATGATATATATGTGATGTATGAGATTGATCATGTTCTTGTAATAGGAATCACGACTTGCATGTTGATGAGTATGACAACCGGCAAGAGCCTGATACGTCTCCGTCGTATCTACTTTTCCAAACACTTTTGCCATTGTTTTGGACTCTAACTTGTATGATTTGAATGGAACTAACCCGGACTGACGCTGTTTTCAGCAAAATTGCCATGATGTTGTTTTATGTGTAGAAAACAAAAATTCTAGGAATGACCTGAAACTCCACGGAACATCTTAGAAAAAATAATAAAAAATCCTCGCCAAGGATGAAGACCAGGGTGCCCACACCCTGTCCACGAGGGTGGGGGGCGCCCCCCTCCTGGGCGCGCCCCCTACCTCATGGGCCCCCTGGTGGCCCTCCGACGCCAACTCCAACTCCATATATTGGCTTTCGGGGAGAAAAAAAATCAGAAAGAAGAAACCATCGCGTTTTACGATACGGAGCCGCCGCCAAGCCCTAATCTCTCTCAGGAGGGCTGATCTGGAGTCCGTTTGGGGCTCCGGAGAGGGGGATTCGTCGCCGTCATCATCATCAACCATCCTCCATCACCAATTTCATGATGCTCACTGCCGTGCGTGAGTAATTCCATCGTAGGCTTGCTGGATGGTGATGGGTTGGATGAGATTTATCATGTAATCGAGTTAGTTTTGTTAGGGTTCGATCCCTATTATCCACTATGTTCTGAGATTGATGTTGCTATGACTTTGCCATGCTTAATGCTTGTCACTAGGGCCCGAGTGCCATGATTTCAGATCTGAACCTATTATGTATTCATGAATATATGTGAGTTCTTGATCCTATCTTGCAAGTCTATAGTCACCTACTATGTGTTATGATCCGGCAACCCCGAAGTGACAATAATCGGGACCACTCCCGGTGATGACCATAGTTTGAGGAGTTCATGTATTCACTATGTGCTAATGCTTTGTTCTGGTTCTCTATTAAAAGGAGGCCTTAATATCCCTTAGTTTCCAATAGGGCCCCGCTGCCACGGGAGGGTAGGACAAAAGATGTCATGCAAGTTCTTTTCCATAAGCACGTATGACTATATACGGAATACATGCCTACATTACATTGATGAATTGGAGCTACTTCTGTGTCACCCTATGTTATGACTGTTACATGACGAACCACATCCGGCATAATTATCCATCACTAATCCGGTGCCTACAAGTTTTCCATATACTGGTTCTCGCTTATTTACTTTTCCGTTGCTACTATTACAATCACTACAAAATACCAAAAACATTACTTTTGTTGTCTTTACTTTTGTTACCGTTACCACCACTATCATATTACTTTTCTACTAAACACTTTGCTGCAGATACTAAGTTTCCACGTGTGGTTGAATTGACAACTCAGCTGCTAATACTTTAGAATATTCTTTGGCTCCCCTTGTGTCGAATCGATAAATTTGGCTTGAATACTCTACCCTTGAAAACTGTTGCGGTCCCCTATACTTGTGGGTTATCAAGACCTTTTTCTAGCGCCGTTGCCGGGGAGCATAGCTCTATTCTTTGAGCCATTTGGGATTTATATCTGATGGACACTATGAAGAACTTGAAAGACGATCGAACTACTATTTTGGCCTCAACTACGAAGGGAGGTAAGGAACTGCCATCTTGCTCTGCACTAGATTCTCCTTCCGTTATAAGTAAGCTTGCGACACCTAAACCTGCTACTGCTATGAATTTTGATATGTCACATGTTGATGATGCCACTTCTGCTATGCATGATACTTATGATGAAACTACTTCTATGCTTGATAATACTGTGCCCCTTGGTAAATTTCTTGATGAACAAATTGCTAGGTCTAGAGAAAGAGAAATTATTGAATCTGAATAAGATGATGAGAGTGATGATGAAAATATGCCTGCTATTCCTGAGGGTTATCTTTTTGATACGGAAGCTTCTGCAGCTATTTTTGTTTGCTAGGATAGATACAAACTTAAGAGGTTGCTAGTTAAATGGAGTAAAGAATCTCTTAGAGATAGAATGAGAACCAACCCTGCTTTTGCTACTTCACCTATCTGTGTTCCTGATAAGGATTATTATGAATTTTCTGTTGATCCAAATATAATTACTTTGGTTGAATCTGATCCTTTCTATGGCTATGAATCTGAAATTGTTGTGGCACATCTTACTAAGTTAAATGAAATAGCCGCCCTTTTTACTAATGATGAGAGATCGCGCTACCTTTATTTACTCAAAATATTTCCATTCTCATTAAAGGGTGATGCTAAGATATGGTTTAATTCTCTTGATCCTGGTTGTGTGCATAGTCCCCAGGATATGATTTATTACTTTTCTGCTAAATATTTCCCTGCTCATAAGAAACAAGCTGCTTTGAGGGAAACATACAACTTCGTGCAAATTGAAGAAGAGAGTCTCCCACAAGCTTGGGGGAGGCTTCTCAAGTTACTTAATGCTTTGCCTGATCATCCTCTTAAGAAACCTGAAATACTTGATATCTTTTATAATGGACTAACTGATACTTCTAGAGATTACCTGGATAGTTGTGCTGGTTCTCTTTTTAGGGAAAGAACACCAGATGAAGCTGAAATTCTATTGAATAATATGTTGACAAATGAAAATAATTGGGCACCTCCTGAGCCTACTCCCGAGCCAGCTCCAGAGCCAATTACTGAGCCTATTCCTAAACCAACTCCGAAGAAGAGAGGTGTTCTATTTCTCAGTCCCGAAGATATGCAAGAGGCAAAGAAATCTATGAAATAAAAAGGTATTAAAGCTGAAGATGTTAAGAATTTACCTCCTATTGAAGAAATACACGGTCTTAATTTACCGCCTGTTGAAGAAGTATATGATCTCAATTCCTTATTCACTGAAGAACCTCCTGATCCCGATATCCCGACACAGGTAGTAAAGGTAAATTCTCTCTATAGATATGATAAAGCTGAAGTCCCTCCTACAAAAATTGCTAGTCAGTGCTTGGATGAGTTTGATGACTTTATGTTTAAGCAAGATGACTTTAATGCTTATTTTGATAGACAATTAAAACAGAATACCTTTATGATTAAACGCTTGGGTGATTATATGGCTAACATTAGAGGTGAACTTAAACTTGTTAGCAAACATGCTTCTATGGTTACCACTCAAGTAGGACAAGTACTTAAGGCTCAGAAAGAAGTGCTTGATGAAATGAATAGTAAGAAAAATGATTATGCTGTTAGAGTGGCTACTAGAACTAGTAGAATGACTCAGGAACCTTTGTATCCTGAAGGCCACCCTAAGAGAATCGAGCAAGATTCTCAGAGAAATAATATTGATGTACCTATTTCTTCTAAAAGGAAGAAAAAGAAAAACGATAGGACTTTGCAAACTTCTAGTGAACCTATTGCTGAACCACCTGAGAATCCAAATGATATCTCTATTTCTGATGCTGAAACACAATCAGGTGATGAACATGAACCTAGTGATAATGTTAATGATAATGCTCATGTTGAGGCTCAACCTAGTAATGATAATGATGTAGAAGTTGAACCTGATGTTGATCTTGATAACCCACAATCAAAGAATCAACGTTATGATAAAAGAGACTTCGTTGCTAGGAAACATGGTAAAGAAAGGGAACCATGGGTTCAGAAACCCATGCCTTTTCCTCCGAAACCATCCAAGAAAAAGTATGATGAGGATTTTGAGCGCTTTGCTGAAATGATTAGACCCATCTTTTTGCGTATGCGTTTGACTGATGTGCTCAAAACAAATCCTTATGCTAAGTATATGAAGGATATCATTACTAATAAAAGAAAGATACCGGAAGCTGAAATTTCCACCATGCTTGCTAATTATACTTTTAAGGGTGGAATACCAAAGAAACTTGGAGATCCAGGAGTACCTACTATACCATGCTCCATTAAGAGAAATTATGTTAAAACTGCTTTATGTGATCTTGGAGCCGGTGTTAGTGTTATGCCTCTCTCTTTATATCGTAGACTTGACTTGAATAAGTTGACACCTACTGAAATATCTTTGCAAATGGCTGATAAATCAACTGCTATACCTGTCGGTATTTGTGAGGATGTGCCTGTTGTAGTTGCGAACGTTACTATTTTAATGGACTTTGTTATTCTTGATATTCCCGAGGATGATAGTATGTCTGTTATTCTTGGAAGACCTTTCCTTAATGCTGTAGGGGCTGTTATTGATTGCAACAAAGGCAATGTCACTTTTCATGTTAATGGTAATGAGCATACGGTACACTTTCCAAGGAAACAACCTCAAGTTTATAGTATCAACTCTATTGGAAAAATTCCATCGATTATATTTGGAGGTTTTGAATTTCCTCTCCCTACTGTCAAGAAAAAGTATGATATTGTTATTGTTGGGGATTTTCATATCCCCGTTGAGGTAACTTAGTGCTATTCGAAATTTCTCCGGTTCCGTGTTATTCGGAATGAGTTTGTTAACAAGACTTGATCAACCTTGTTAGTGGGTTCATTTTGATGATCACGAGATGGATAAAACTAGAAGCACAACCTTCTGTACCTAAGGGAGTCCTGGACTAGGGGGTGTCCGGATAGCCAAACTATCATCTTTGGCCGGACTCCTAGACTATGAAGATACAAGATTGAAGACTTTGTCTCGTGTCCGGATGGGACTTTCCTTGGCGTGGAAGGCAAGCTTGGCGATACGGATATGTAGATCTACTACCATTGTAACCGACTCTGTGTAACCCTAGCTGAGGGAGTCCTGACTAGGGGGTGTCCGGATAGCCGAACTATCATCTTTGGCCGGACTCCAAGACTATGAAGATACAAGATTGAAGACTTCGTCCCGTGTCCGGATGGGACTTTCCTTGGCGTGGAAGGCAAGCTTGGCGATACGGATATGCAGATCTCCTACCATTGTAACCGACTCTGTGTAACCCTAACCCTCTCCGGTGTCTATATAAACCAGAGGGTTTTAGTCCGTAGGATAAACAACAATCATACCATAGGCTAGCTTCTAGGGTTTAGCCTCTCTGATCTCGTGGTAGATCTACTCATGTACTACCCATATCATAAATATTAATCAAGCAGGAGTAGGGTTTTACCTCCACCGAGAGGGCCCGAACCTGGGTAAAAACATCGTGTCCCTTGTCTCCTGTTACCATCCGCCTAGACGCACAGTTCGAGACCTGTCGGGGATATACCCCGCGGTGTAAACCCAATGTCAGAAAATTGAGTATGACGCTGGCTTATTGACCTGGATTTTCTAGAAGGAGGAAATGGCAAGGACTTAAGGATGATCAGGTGCCGGTTCACAAGAATTCTTAACCCGGAGCACAACCTATCAAGTTTGTTCTTGTGTTTATTTTACAGGATTAGTTTAACATGGATAAATCCAAATTAAACTGGGGGCTAATGTCGGGGATATACCCCGCGGTGTAAACCGGCTGGACGTTTAACCCGGCCGGACTGGACGACTCATTGGTAACCCGCCCGGAGCTTGGCGGTTCACGGGATACCCGCCCGGTCTTGACGGTTTATTCGTAACCTGGCGGGCAGGTCAGATGGATGATGAGGCCCATGGCCCAGAAGGCCGGTTCACGTTTAATGGTGGGCCGGTTTATGAGGAAAGCGTAAGGACTATTCTCCTATAAAGGAAGCAAGACTAGGACTCCTCTTGTAATAGAGTAATCCTAATCCAACTAGGACTAGTCATGTAAACCGCCCCTTCAACATATATAAGGAGGGGCAGGGCTCCCCAAAGAGAGAGAGGCAACAAGCAATAATCTCTAGGGCTAGACACAATTAGGAGAGCCGGTTTACGGCGACTCCCCATGAGCATAATGAGATCTAGCTTCAAACAGCATGTAGGGCTATTACCGGATGATGTTTCCCGGGGCCCGAAGCTGTCTAAACCCTTGTCTTGCGTGTTGATCCGCCCTGCGTCTCTCGTCCCACTCAACCCCTCTCAAGCTACCACATAGATGCGTTGGCCTCGCGACTAAGTCCTGACACTAAGGACATCTGCCGTGACAAATCCACGACAGTTGGCGCCCACCGTGGGGCCTACGCACGATGGTGTTGAGTTCTTGGAGGGATCTCTTCTAGGGATCAAGGGGCTCGCAATTTTTCTGATGAAGAAAAGCTGGTTTGAACGGATTTGCGTCAGTGTCAAGTTTGTCAGTCCAGATTTGAAGATTTGTGAGATTTAAGGTTCAAAGGAATTAGGGTTAGTTTGTCTGCCGCCCCTGTACGGCATCCATCAACCCGAAGGCCGTTCAATTTTTGGCCGGCGCCGTTGTTCGGATACGCCAAGTCTGAGACACGATGTGTTATACGAGCGATTTATCTGCATCGTTTCTATTCCGAGATCAACAAGAGATTAAATCTTTGTTGCTGCCACCGAGACCGAATTGGGAGATTCCTTTGTGTCCAAGTGCTTAGCTGTACGAGTCGCCTGCAGCCTCGTCCCCGCGGTTCTGTTACCAAATTGCTCTCGCCTAAAACCGGCCGGCCGCCGCTCCGTGATGGACCCGCCTGCGCCGGACCACCGCCGTGGCCTCACGGCAGCCGCCCGCGATCTCGCCACGCGTCGAGTCGATCTGTCACCGAGGTTCTGCTTGCCTCCGCCTTCAAGTTTCCGGCGACGTGCCTCCGCCTCGTGCCGTTCAAACTGCCATCCGAGTCACCGTCCTGACCCGCCTGCCGTTTCCGCGGTTGGTTCCGCCCGCCCGGGCCACCTGGTCTCCGCGACCATCTCTGCTCCCCCAGCGGTCGTCCTCGCCTGCGCCTGGCTGCCGGGTCGCCGCGCCCGCGGATTTGATCACAAGCTGCTGCTTCTTCAAGCCCCCCTTGACGGTGCCGTCTCCGCTGCTAAGGCCCGCGCCTTCACGGCCACCGGCTGGTGGTGCCTGCATCCTACTGCTGTGGTTCCCGCCATTGGTCGGTCGTCGGTGTTGTTTTGTTGTTGCTGTGTAAGTAAATGGGGGGGGGGGGAGGACTCTGGTTCTGAAAACAAGCGAGCAAGCCAGAATGTGTGTTTGTTGGAGATAAGGTGCGGAGAGAGGAAGCAGTACATGGAGTCCAGATGACATGTGTCAGCAAAAGGAGGCGTATTGCGTTCTGTCATTTTCTCTTCCAGTTTAAAAGCAGCATGGATCAAGTTATCCCTCTACGTCCTTGACAGTCACAGCATGGGGGGGCGTCATGACTCACGAGCGACCTGTGTGTGCATGCGTTGAAGCATTGATGGCATTTTAATCAAAGCGTTCCACGTACAAACATCATGTGAGATAAGAAAAAGACGGAGGACAGGTTACATGGAGGCCTGGTAATACGGCTATATAAAAATCTATTCAACACCAGCATCCGGGTTCATCCAATAAAAATACCAGGTGCTATTTTTTCTATCTATTTTTAAGTATATATTAATTTGTCCAAGAACAATTGCTTTGGCATGTAATATTTTTATGCAGGACGGCTATTAAAAAAAAAGGAGGTGGTATTACATCGCGGAGGCACGTTCGGCTGTGCCGCTCAGCTTCACGGACACGCGTATCGCGGTCCGGTTTACATCAATGCGTCGGCCGACTCACCCGTCCACACCGCCTTACAACGCCACGGACAACTCGCATGTCCGCGCCAGCTTACAAACTTCACGGCCGACTCACCCGTCCGCACCGGTTTAGCACGCCACGGCCGGTTCGCCCGTGAGTAATTTCAACTTAACCTAGTGATCATCAACTTCATGGCGGATTATTTCTGGCCTGACACATCAGGTGATATCTATTTTAAATATATTTCATGGGCACATATTATTTTTGTCAAAGAGCAGTTTATCTTTGCCTTGGTTTGCAATATTGTTGATGCAGGACAATTGTTCACTACATCAAAACGACGTGGTTAACTCGTCCGTCCGCGCCGCTTTACAACACCGCGGCCGACTCATCTATTTTGAGCCACCTCTAATGCGGCGGTCATTTTTACCGTCCGTCTCTCGTGGCCTGGTCTACATCAACGCACCGGGCCGCACTTGTCTGGATGAGCTGTTTATTGAGTATGAACAAGTCACTACTTGGGAAGCCCGGTTTTCTTCCAACAAATTGGTGGCAAATTATCATATATTATCAGCCGCCGTCTGCACTGGATGTTTCAATGGGCAGGCGCACCAGCCGCCGCTACTACATTTTGGTTAACTTCAAACAACCAATTGGAAGGAATCATTGGCCGAGTTGCTGACACGGCTCATACGGGATCATTTATAACCTGCCGCAGTCACCTCAACCTTATGTGGATTCACATCATGCTAGCAACACCAATGATATACAAGTTATGCCGGTTTATATGACGGTCAAATATGGAGAATCTCAAGCCAACTCTTCGACTCACCTTGAGACTCCGGGGCTACGATGATATGACGCAACAAGTCTTGCCAGTTTCAGAAAATTTAAAAACCCCAGGACAATGGAGGGAAAGATAACCCGGTCCCGGAGGCTACTGTTATTTGAAGGCCATCAGAAAATTTCCGGCTTAGAAAGTATATGACAGTTACAAAATCCCGGCTCAATGAAGAAGATCCGGGTCATCAGAAAGGATTCCGGTCGAAAATCCAGCTCAAGGGAAGTCAGTCTCACTGAAGCTCTCAAATATCCGGTTTACAATCCGGTTCAAGGGAAATTTGTCTCCCATGAAGCTCTGAAGCTCTCAAATCCGGTTTAAGAATTTCCGGTTCAAAAAGGAATTAACTTCTCGCAAGTTCGAGTTTAAAGACCGTCAGAAAATTTCCGGCTGAAAATGAAGATTCCGGTTTAAAATCCGGGTCAAGGGAAAGATGTCTCCCACAAAGCTTTGAAGCTCTCAATATCCGGTTCAAGATCCCGGTTCAAGAAGAATTTGTCTCTTGCAAAAAAGTTAAAAATTACCGAAAAGGACCTGCTGCCATGATGCGCGGTTCAAACATGGATATCCTGCCTTATTGGCCTAACATATTGATCACATGGGGGCTTCTGCTTTATAAAGCGGGATCTCTGTTCTTTTTTACATCATGCGTGGTTACACGGAGGTTCTGTCTCAAAGCGGCCTCCGGTTTACCCCTTGGCATTTGCTTTTTTATATATCACTAGGGGCCTTGGTCGTGTCCGAACCAACGCGACACCTTTTGATAGGCGACAGCCACCAGATCACTTGGGGACATGGTCAAGTCTGAACCAGTCACGCCTCTTGGTCGGCCTAAGGCCATCACATCACTTGGGGGCATGGTCGAACCCGAACCATTGCCACGCCTCTTGATCTGGCATATATGCCACGAGTCATTTGGGGACCTGGCTGACTTGAATCATTGCCACACCTATTGGGGGCTTGATCCTGTCCGACCATGGTAATACCATCTGAACAGCTCAGTATAGCACATATTTGCAAAAGGTTTTTTTATCATTGCCTTGGTTTCCATGTTATTTTCATGGCTTGTTTATTCTTTGTTTTTGTTGGATTTCTTTTATGTCAACAAACACCTTTTTTCCGGTTCAGCCGATGGATTTGATTCCCCTTTAATCCGGAGACTATCTGCCCGGTTTGATTTTCGGTTACCATCCTATTATGGAGTAAACCGGTGTTTATCAACCTGGGTTCGCTTTCAATTACAAGTTATCAGTACACGATCAAGTTATAATCCGGAGACTGTCAGCCCGGTCTGGTTTCGACTATAAGTCGCCAGCATTATATATGGTTAATCCGGTGTTTATCACAACCCGGTATGGTTTATCATAAACCGGCACAATATGGAAGGAGCTATCAGTACTCAAAATTTGGGTTATTACCTCTACTACAAAAAGTTGGTAAACCAACAATGTGATTCAATGTCACAGGTATGATATATTTCATATTTGATTATCTTAATTGCAGCCTTGGTTATAAACCTGGGTTATATGTTGGGCATTATGACCTGTCTGGCGGTAAACCGCCAGGACACTTTAAACTTGTTGTATGCAGAAACAGGTTGAATAAAGCATGATTATAAATTATCCGGTGTTTATTAAACCGTCCTGGCTTTGGACTATACGTCGCCAGTATATATTTGGATTGCGCAATTGGAATCATGCGCTTATAAATGATTGGGTTATATTATTCAAATAGCCAAGCTTGGCTGAATTTTCATTATGATATTGGATGGATAAGGTTTTCATACCGGATTATATTATCTTGAATAGCCAACATGGCTAGATTTTTATTATGGTTATCAATAACCAGTATTATGATGGAGGTTTTCAAAGTCGCTTTAGCGCAATGGTTATTATTTTATCAATGGATATGACTTATTTTACAATTGAAGGAATAGTCCCGAGTCGCTGCAGGCTTACAACCCGGCACTTGGGGGCTACATTATTCAAAATTGAGGTTATGTCAAATATGCAAGTCTCATGTCGCTGCAAGCATGCACCATGATACTTGGGGGCTAATGCAAAGTCATTTTTGCTCATATTATTGAAGACCCAGCTCATCTTATTATAATGAGCTGGCCCTTGGGGGCTACCACTTGCTCATGTCAACAATTCAAGGTACATAAATTTTCATTATATTGAAGGGTCCACTACTCAGTTGGTAAAGCACAAGGCTCTTAACCTTGTGGACGTGGATTCAAGTCCCATAATGGGGGTTACACCATATGAAGTTATTTTCATCGAAGTATATATCAAGTCCCAGCTCAATATTATCTTACTGAATCGGCCCTTGGGGATTGCACTGCTTGAAGTTTTTATGAACATCAGGAAATTACAAGTCCCAGGTCGCTGCAAGCATGACAACCCGGCACTTGGGGGCTACATAATATGGAGTATTCAGTTTTTGCTAGTGACTGGGATGAACAACATGGATTTCTTCTTAAGTGGCAGTATTTATATTGAAGCAAGTCTTAAGCCATCACTTTGTTCTGCTCAAGACTTGGGGGCTACAGGTATTATATTATTATCGAAGAAATATTTTCAAATTCTCTGATTGAGCAAACTAGGTTGACCCGGCGTCACCAATCATTATGACCCTGTGGCTGCAACTCGGCGTCATTAATAATCATGAACCGGCATTAGCAACAATCATGAACCGGTGTCTGCAACAATCATGACTCGGAAGTATCAGTTTTTATAACCCGACAGTTCTTGGCAATGATAAACCGGCAAGTTCTGCATCTTCAAGCCGGCTGAATATCAGATGAGTATTTCAAGACCAATATTTCTTAAACCGGCGCTTTGGAAGCCGACTCAAGTGGATTATTCTTCACAATATTGTTCTGTGAGAAACCAATGTCAGAAAATTGAGTATGACGCTGGCTTATTGACCTGGATTTTCTAGAAGGAGGAAATGACAAGGACTTAAGGATGATCAGGTGCCGGTTCACAAGAATTCTTAACCCGGAGCACAACCTATCAAGTTTGTTCTTGTGTTTATTTTACAGGATCAGTTTAACATGGATAAATCCAAATTAAACTGGGGGCTAATGTCGGGGATATGCCCCGCGGTGTAAACCGGCTGGACGTTTAACCCGGCTGGACTGGACGACTCATTGGTAACCCGCCCGGAGCTTGGCGGTTCATGGGATACCCGCCCGGTCTTGACGGTTTATTCGTAACCTGGCGGGCGGGTCAGATGGATGACGAGGCCCATGGCCCAGAAGGCCGGTTCACGTTTAATGGTGGGCCGGTTTATGAGGAAAGCGTAAGGACTATTCTCCTATAAAGGAAGCAAGACTAGGACTCCACTTGTAATAGAGTAATCCTAATCCAACTAGGACTAGTCATGTAAACTGCCCCTTCAACATATATAAGGAGGGGCAGGGCTCCCCAAAGAGAGAGAGGCAACAAGCAATAATCTCTAGGGCTAGACACAATTAGGAGAGCCGGTTTACGGCGACTCCCCATGAGCATAATGAGATCTAGCTTCAAACAACATGTAGGGCTATTACCGGATGATGTTTCCCGGGGCCCGAAGCTGTCTAAACCCTTGTCTTGCGTGTTGATCCGCCCTGCGTCTCTCGTCCCACTCAACCCCTCTCAAGCTACCACATAGATGCGTTGGCCTCGCGACTAAGTCCTGACACTAAGGACATCTGCCGTGACAAATCCACGACAGGACCCCCTACCCGAGATCCGCCGGTTTTGACACCGACATTGGTGCTTTCATTGAGAGTCCCTCTGTGCCGTCGCCATCAGGAAGGATGCCTCGTCCCATCTTTAAAGACGGCACCGTTGCTAAAGGAGCTTTGTCCATCGGCCAAACTCTCCGGCTAGGCGGTTTTCTCATGACCACCTGTTCGGCCGCCGCGCCGACGATGACTTCTCGGGTCATCAAAGGCAATCTTCACGTCAACTCGGAACTCGCCGAGCAGCTAGATCCGATGGAGCTCTCCTCCTTAAACGAGCTCTTGGACCGCATCGCCGCCCTGGGAGTCGCTACGGAATACTATCAGATTGGGCCTAAAACTGATCTGAGAGAGATCAACTCTCCCCAGGCCACCCACCACGTTGCGGTGGTGGAGTGAGGGAGTCCTGTACTAGGGGGTGTCCGGATAGCCGGACTATCATCATCGGCCGGACTCCAAGACTATGAAGATACAAGATTGAAGACTTTGTCCCGTGCCCGGATGGGACTTTCCTTGGCGTGGAAGGCAAGCTTGGCGATACGGATATGTAGATCTCCTACCATTGTAACCGACTCTGTGTAACCCTAGCCCTCTCCGGTGTCTATATAAACCGGAGGGTTTTAGTCCGTAGGACACACAACCATTACAACAATCATACCATAGGCTAGCTTCTAGGGTTTAGCCTCCTTGATCTCGTGGTAGATCCACTCTTGTACTACCCATAACATCAATATCAATCAAGCAGGAGTAGGGTTTTACCTCCATCGAGAGGGCCCGAACCTGGGTAAAAACATCGTGTCCCTTGTCTCCTGTTACCATCCGCCTAGACGCACAGTTCGGGACCCCCTACCCGAGATCCGCCGGTTTTGACACCGACATTGGTGCTTTCATTGAGAGTTCCTCTATGTCGTCATCGATAGGCTTGATGGCTTCGTCAATCAACAACAACGCGATCCAGGGTGAGTCTTTTCTCCCCGGACAGATCTTCGTGTTCGGCGGCTTTGCATTGCGGGCCAATTCACTTGGTCATCTGGAGCAGATCAAAAGCTACGCCCCTGGCCATCAGGTCAGATTTGGAAGCCTAAACTTCACGGCTGACATCTGCGAAGACCTGTTCTTCGATGGATTCGAGCCGCAGCCGAGCGTGCTGCACTGTCACGATGGGCATGACTTAGCTCTACCACCGGACAGTACCCTGGAGCCCGCACACGAGTCCGTTTTGACCCATAGTTCGGAGCCGACCGCGCAGATCGAGGACAGGTGGCTGGACACCGCCTCGGGAGCTGCAACTTCTACGACGATGGAGCCAAATACCGACCTTGTCCCCTGTAAAGCCCGTGACTCCGAGGTGCCGGATTCCTTGCCGAACTCCGAACCTCCTACGCCCCTACCAATCGAATCCGATTGGGCGCCGATCATGGAGTTCACCGCCGCGGACATCTTTCAGCACTCACCCTTTGGCGACATCCTGAATTCGCTAAAGCATCTCTCTCTATTAGGAGAGCCCTGGCCGGACTGCGGTCAAGATGGTTGGGATGCGAACGACGAAGAAATTCAAAGCCCACCCACCACCCACTTTGTAGCCACTGTCGACGATCTAACCGACATGCTAGACTACGACTCCGAAGACATCGACGGTATGGACGACGATGCCGGAGACGATCAAGATCCAGCGCCTACAGGGCACTGGAAGACCACCTCGTCATACGACATATACATGGTGGACACCCCAAAGGATGGGGACGGCGAAGAAGCAGCGGAGGCAGATTCCTCTAAGAAACAGCCCAAGCGCCGACGCCAGCGGCACCGCTCTAAATCCCGCCACAGCAAGAATGGAGATTCCGGCACCAGAGACAATAACACCCCAGAGAGTGCCGAAGACAACCCCCTCCAGCAAGATTCAGCACAGGAGGACGGGGAAGCCAGCCCTCAAGGGAGAGCGACAGACGAGGAGGATGAAAATTACATGCCTCCCTCCGGAGACGAGGCAAGCCTTAACGACGACGAATTCGTCGTGCCCGAGGATCCCGTCGAACAAGAGCATTTTAAACGCAGGCTTATCGCCATGGCAAATAGCCTAAAGAAAAAGCAGCAACAGCTTCAAGCTGATCAAGACCTACTGGCCAACAGCTGGACCGAGGTCCTCGTGGCCGAAGAGTATGAACTTGAACGCCCCTCCAAAAGCTACCCAAAACGCAAGTTGCTCCCTCGACTAGAGGAGGAAGCATACAAACCTTCATCACCAGCGCACAATACGGCAGACCAACCACCCCGTGGCCGCGACACAGAGGCATCTAGGCCCCCCATCAGGACCGTACCCCGGCATCGCTCGAAAAGTACGAAGCCACGAGGGAATGCGCCGGACTTGCGAGACATATTGGAGGACAAAGCAAAACAATCAAGATCTATCTACGGATCACGTGGGCGCCCCACAATCCACGACGACTACCATCGCGCCGGATACAGCAACTCCGGCCGGGCCGAACACAGCAGACAAAGCTCTCTTGAGCTACGTCGTGATATTGCCCAGTATAGAGGCGCCGCACACCCGCTCTGCTTCACAGATGAAGTAATGGATCATCAAATCCCTGAAGGGTTCAAACCCGTAAACATCGAATCCTATGATGGCACAACAAACCCCGCGGTTTGGACCGAAGATTATCTCCTTCACATCCATATGGCCCGTGGTGACGATCTCCATGCCATCAAATATCTCCCACTCAAGCTTAAAGGACCAGCTCGGCATTGGCTTAACAGCTTGCCAGCAGAATCAGTTGGGTGTTGGGAGGACCTGGAAGCCGCATTCCTTGACAACTTCCAGGGCACATATGTGCGACCACCAGACGCCGATGACCTAAGACACATCATTCAGCTGCCAGACGAATCGGCCAGACAATTCTAGACACGGTTCCTCACAAAGAAAAATCGAATCGTCGATTGTCCGGATGCAGAGGCCCTCGCAGCCTTCAAACATAACATCCGTGACGAGTGGCTGGCCCGGCACCTAGGACAGGAAAATCCGAAATCCATGGCAGCCCTCACATCACTCATGACCCGCTTCTGTGCGGGAGAGGACAGCTGGCTAGCTCGCAGTAACAACCTCATCAAAAATTCTGGCAGTCTGGGCAGCAAGGACCGCAATGGCAGGTCGCGTTGCAACAAAAACAAACGCCGCGTTAACGGCGATAACACTGAGGATACGGCAGTCAATGCCGGATTCAGAGGCTCTAAACCTGGTCAGCGGAAAAATCCATTCAAAAGAACTACTCCGGGTCCGTCCAATTTGGACCGAATACTCTACCGCTCTTGCCAAATACATGGCACCCCCGAAAAGCCAGCTAACCACACTAACAGGGATTGTTGGGTATTCAAGCAGGCAGGCAAGTTAATTGCCGAAAACAATGACAAGGGGCTACATAGCGATGACGAGGAAGAGACCCGGCCGCCGAACAGTAGAGGACAGAAGGGTTTCCCCCCACAAGTGCGGACGGTAAACATGATATACGCAACCCATATACCCAAGAGGGAGCGGAAGCGTGCACTTAGGGACGTATATGCGATGGAGCCAGTCGCCCCGAAGTTCAATCTGTGGTCCTCTTGCCTGATCACTTTCGATCGAAGGGACCACCCCACCAGCATCCGCCATGGCAGATTCGCCGCATTGGTTTTAGACCCAATCGTCGATGGATTTCACCTCACTAGAGTCCTGATGGACGGCGGCAGCAGCCTGAACCTGCTTTATCAGGATACAGTGCGCAAGATGGGCATAGACCCCTCAAGGATTAAACCTACAAAGATGACCTTCAAAGGCGTCATACCAGGTGTTGAGGCCAATTGTACAGGCTCAGTCACACTGGAAGTGGTCTTCGGATCCCCGGACAATTTCCGAAGCAAGGAGTTAATCTTCGACATAGTCCCATTCCGCAGTGGCTATCACACTCTGCTCGGACAAACCGCGTTTGCAAAGTTCAACGTGGTGCCGCATTATGCATACCTCAAGCTCAAGATGCCAGGCCCTCGTGGAGTCATCACGGTCAACGGAAACACTGAACGCTCCCTCCAAACGGAGGAACACATAGCGGCTCTCGCGGCAGAAGTACAGAGCAGCCTCTTCAGGCAATTTTCGAGTCCGGCCGTTAAACGACCGGACACGGCCAAACGCGCCCGGAGTAACATACATCAAGAGCACCTGGCACATTCCGAGCACGCGTAGCAATGCGGCCCCAACCCTAGCCCTTGCATGATTGCAAGACCAGCTCTTCGCGTACATCATTACACTCTGGAGATACCATGGGCATAGGGGGATGGGCACGACCACGACAGGCCCATAGTGCGGCTCAACCACACCAGGGGCTCCCAAGTGTGTCGCTCCTTTTATTTTCTTTTTTCCTTTTTCTATTTATCCACAGGACTTCGTTCACTAGAGAACCTGTCCGGCGGTAAACCTGCCGAACTCACGATGCAACAGCCAGGGAAGGACAAAGGCTACGACGAACATTCAGGTGGTCTCCATTATGAGCATTAAATTTGTTAAATACACCAGTCCGCAGCCTACCCCTGGAGGGGGATATGTTTAAATAGTCCAATCCCTTGCTTACCGCACTATTTGCATTGTTCTGCACTCGTAGCAGAATTCCTTGAATAAACAATGCAGCACTTTTTGCCTATAATTGCATTCCTTTTCTTACATATATGTTCATTTATGACATCTTGCATCCGTACACTTTGGTACGGCCGAATACACCAGGGGCTTATGTTCCCCGCATTATGGTGTGACAAGTCCAAACACTTTCACAAGTGCGGCACCCCGAACTTATAGCACTATATGCATCGGCTCCGAATCATGTCTTGGGTCAATAGTTGGGTTTGCCCGGCTCCCATGTTTTGGTACCTTACGTTCCGTCCTATCAGCTAAGGTAGCACTGGGAGAACCACTGCGATTGCGCCCCGGTTGAGCTGGGCAAGCGCCTCAGTGGAGAAAGCTAAAACTGACTGTCATGATAAGGCGAGAGCTGGTCGCTGTTCGAGAGGTCTTTTCGAGTCCCTAAAAACTTATGCCGCTTAGAGCGAGGAACCGGCTGTGTCCGGCCCAGGCGTGGATAGCGCCCCGAACTCGGTCTTCCGAACACTAGGGGCTTCGCTGAAATTTAAAATTATAGAATTCTATGGCTAAGTGAGAGTGTTCAAGCATTATAAGTCCGGTTGCCTTGTTCGTTGTGTTGAGCGCCTCCCTAGATGGACTCAAATATGGGAACAAGAGCGCTCAAGTTTATCCCGAACACCACAGCACTCGTGGCATGGGGGCTGAAGCCGACGACTTGCCATCTCTCAGATTTGATAAACGGCCGCACAGAAGGTAATATTTTAAATTAATAAGCGTTGCTTAGCGCATATGAACAAAGTTTTCAGCGCACAAGATAACACATTGCGAGTCTACTCAAATATTACATCTTTGGGGCACTCATCCGCAATCTTGCGGGCACCCTTCAGGACACTTTTATAGTACATTTCGGGCGTACGATACTCCTTGCCCGCCGGCGGCGTGTCCGTGATAAGCCTCTCAGCATCCAGCCTGCCCCAGTGCACCTTTGCGCGGGCAAGGGCCCGACGGGCACCTTCAATGCAGGCGGAGCACTTGATGACTTCCACCCAGGGGCACGCATCCACCAGCCGCCGCACGAGGCCGAAGTAGCTCCCAGGCATAGCCTCTTCAGGCCACAGCCGGACTATGAGGCCCCTCATGGCCTGCTCGGCTACCTTGTGGAGCTCGACCAGCTGCTTCAGCTGGTCGCTAGGGGGCACCGGATGTCCTGCCTCAGCATACCGAGACCAGAAGACCTTCTCTGTCGAACTCCCCTCCTCGGCCCGGTAGAATGCGGCGGCATCGGACACGCTGCAAGGCAGATCTACAAACGCTCCTGGAGAGCTCCGAATTCGGGTAAGTAACAGGTAATTCACATTCACCTGCTTGCTTTGCATGAAAAATACCTTACCCGCCGCTATTTTCTTCACCGCCTCAATGTCCTAGAGGGCCTTATGGGCCTCGGCTTTAGCGGCTTTGGCACTTTCAAGAGCCGAGGCAAGCTCGGACTCTCGAGTCTTCGAGTCGCGCTCCAAACCCTCATGCTTTTCCATGAGCGCCTGGAGCTCTTGCCGCACCTCCCCCACCCGCGCCTCCTGCTTCTCTCGCTCCGCTCATTCCGCGGCCGCATTACGTTCGGCCGCGGACACGACCTCCTTCAGGGTCGCCACCTCGTTCGTGGCCCCTACAGTACCCACGTTATCCTTGTTATTTCTAGTGCAACCAAAATCCTTTTCTGTAAGGTACAAATTTAATACGGTGTTCCTCACCTTCTTTGTCCTCGAGCTGCTTCTTGGCAATACCGAGCTCGTTCTCGGTCCGCTCGAGGTCCTACTTCAAAGCACCGACCTCCGCTGTCAATGCGGCAGAGGTTAGCAGCGCAGCCTGCAAACCCATATTGACATACTTTTTAGAACTCTTGCGTATATCTTTTTTAGATCCTCAGTCCGGTTTTTCTTTCCGAACACCGAACCGAGCATCAGGGGCTACTGTCTATGCGGTATTACATTACATATTTTAAAACTTCTTACCTCAAAGCCTGTTAGAAGGCTGCTGCAGGCTTCGGTCAACCCGCTTTTGGCGAGCTGAACCTTCTGAATCACCGCACTCATGATAGTGCGGTGTTCTTCCTTGATGGAAGCGCCGTTGAGCGCCTCCAACAAGTTGTCCAGCGCCTCCGGCTGGACGGAGGCTGCCGGTGTCACGGTCTTGCCCTTCTTACGAAGGGGCCGCCTGCCGGACTCTGGAATCGCTGCGGGTTCCGGCACGGAGTCTGGCGCAAAGTCCGGGAGGCTGCCTTGCGGCACCTCCGGAGCCTCCTCCTGATGGGTCCCCTCCTGGGACCCCACCTCGGCGTCGTCAACATCACGAGGGGTGGAGGCGGTCAGAATGGAATCCACATCCGACGGAGCCAAGGACCCGCTCGATGAAGCGGGAAGATCCTCCTCGGCCGGGCTACAGGTAGTGTGCGGCATTAGAAGGACACTATGTGGCACAAAAGAGAAATTACAAATCACTCAGGAATCCGGATACTTACGATCTTGCCAGGGGCTTGGCCCTTGAGGGCCGCTCCTCGTCGCCATCGTTGGCGTTGGCGGAGCTGTCCGGAGGAAGGGTCCACCCCCTCTTGGACCCTTCGGCCTCCCCCGTTGGGGAAGCCTTCCTCTTCCTCTCTCCTTCCTCCCGGGGAGAGTCTTCTTTCTCCTCCTCGCCTTCGGGGTAGGAGTCCGCCTCGGAGTCATCGGACGATGAGTCCGATACCACCTGGCGCCGGGAACTCCTTCGGGTTCCCGTGGCCTTCTTCTTGGCCTTCTTCTCCGGCACCACATAAAGTGCCAGGACTAGCAGCCCCGTTAAACGGGTATCCGCTGGGTCTTCGGGGAGGGGAGCCGGACAGTTAACCTGTCCGGACGTCCTCTGCCAGTCCTGTTAAAGGCATCAGGAGTTTTAGATCCCACAATAAAGTCAAACTATGAAAGAAACAAATATCCCGTAAAGGATAACATATCTTACCACACTGGCCGGGCGCTTGGTACTGAATCCGCGATCTTCAGTCGCGGACGCGGGGGCTTCTCCGCCCTTGAACAGCACCCTCCTGGCAGCTTCGTACGTCGTGTCGAAGAGCCCGGTCAGGGTCCGGTGCTGTGCCGGATCAAACTCCCACAGATTGAAGGCCCGTTGTTGGCAGGGGAGAATCCGGCAGACGAGCATGACCTGGATCACGTTGATAAGCTTGAGCTTCTTGTTCACCAGGGTCTGGAGACAGGACTGGAGTCCGGTCAGCTCCTCCGAACTGCCCCATAGCAAGCCCTTCTCTTTCCAGGAGGTGAGCTGCATGGGGGTACCAGATCTGAACTCGGGGGCCGCTGCCCATTTAGGGTCCCACGGCTCGGTGATATAGAACCACCCCAATTGCCACCCTTTGATGGTTTCCACAAAGGCGCCCTCGAGCCAGAGGACGTTGGGCATTTTGCCCACCATGGCGCCTCCGCACTCCGCTTGGATGCCCTTCACTACCTTCGGCTTGATATTGAAGGTTTTTAGCCACAAGCCGAAGTGGGGCTGGATGCAGAGGAAGGCCTCGCACACGACGATAAACGCCGAGATGTTGAGGATGAAGTTTGGCGCCAGATCGTGGAAGTCCAGGCCGTAGTAGTACATGAGCCCCCGGACGAAGGGATGGAGTGGGAAGCCAAGTCCGCGGAGGAAGTGGGGAAGGAATACGACCCTCTCATGGGGCTTGGGGGTGGGGATGAGCTGCCCCTTATCGGGCAGCCGGTGCGCGATGTCGCCGGACAGGTATCCGGCGCCGCACAGTTTTTCGATGTGCCCCTCCGTAACGGAGGAGACCATCCACTTGCCTCCCGCTCCGGACATGGCTGGAGAAGGTTGAGGCGAGATGTGCGAACTTGGGCGCTGGAGCTCGAGTGCGCGGAGATGGATAAGCAAAGGAGGAAGAAGGCGTAGGTAAAAAAGGTGGATCCTTATCCCCTTATATCTGGGCGGACGAAGACTATGCGTCCCCACCAGCCTGGTAAAACTCGCTTATCTCCCAAGCGCCACCATCAATGGCGCGGTTGGGTTACCCACGTCCGTATTGATGGGAATCCCGGAATAAGGGGAACACGATCTCTGCTTCAACAAGACGTGCCAAGGAAACCGCTTCGCTAAACGCGCTGAGGTGGTATGATAAAAAACGATTCAAGTAAAGGCTTGGTGGTGGTATGACGTCATGCCACAAAATACGTCAGCAGATTGAACTTGTGTACATATTATTCTCTCTACGGTGGAATGTGGAATTTATTTCGCAGAGCCGGACACTATCCTGGTGTTCACAATCTTATATGAATTATTTGGAGGAGGAACCCGCCTTGCAATGCCGAACAATATGCGCGCCGGACTCATCGTCATTGAAGCTTGGTTCAGGGGCTACTGAGGGAGTCCTGGACTAGGGGGTGTCCGGATAGCCGGACTATCATCATTGGCCGGACTCCAAGACTATGAAGATACAATATTGAAGACTTCGTCCCGTGTCCGGATGGGACTTTCCTTGGCGTGGAAGGCAAGCTTGGCGATACGGATATCTAGATCTCCTACCATTGTAACCGACTCTGTGTAACCCTAGCCCTCTCCGGTGTCTATATAAACTGGAGGGTTTTATTCCGTAGGACACACAACCATTACAACAATCGTACCATAGGCTAGCTTCTAGGGTTTAGCCTCCTTGATCTCGTGGTAGATCCACTCTTGTAATACCCATATCATCTATATCAATCAAGCAGGAGTAGGGTTTTACCTCCATCGAGAGGGCACGAACCTGGGTAAAAACATCGTGTCCCTTGTCTCCTGTTACCATCTGCCTAGACGCACAGTTCGGGACCCCCTACTCGAGATCCACCGGTTTTGACACCGACATGGAGGAACAGTACGGCGACCCTTCTTCAATATTAAGGACTAGTTATGTCCAGATTCACGACCCTCCATGCTGGATTCCCCCGGAGGGATGGACGTCGATCAAGTCCTGAACCTAAAGTCAGGCAGCGGGCTGGATTCATTGGACAATATCCAAAAACCCAAGCTTCCAAGTTCGGAAACTTTTCGGCCCTTGAGTCTTAGATTGGGTGGGGTTCCGAATTTAATTCCACCTGCCCACCCAAACATAAGCAATCTATCCCGAATCCGGCAAGAGCCCGCTGAAACAGTACACCATTACTGGGCCAGATTCCTCCTCGTTATGGACAGGATAAAGGACTGCCGCGAGGAAGACACAATTTCACTTTTCTGCAATAATTGCACGGACAAGGGAATCCTAAACGCCATAAGTCGTCGTGAAATTACACGCTTTGCCGACTTGGTGTACATAGTACGAAAGTACTGTGCGATGGAGAGCGCCAGGAAAACCGAAACCAAATTTTGGGATAATCAGGCCCCGAATACAACCCTAGTCCGAAATAAAAGGGTGCATCATCGCCAGGCACCTGGGTTAAATACCAAAAAGCAAAAACCCCCTAAAGGGTACAGAACCATACTGGAGGGATGGCTCAATGGACCCTGCAAAATTCATAGTACAGAGGGCGCCACTCCAACTCATAGTCTTCGAGCATGTTGGATACTACGGCAGGTGGCCAAAAGTGTTGAAGAGCTTCTAGCTCCAGAGAACCAGCCCAGCAATACCAGTACGGTATTAACAGTCTTCGAGACTTTCGCATCAAATAATATGCGGAAACGAACACTCCGCAGCCTTGCCGAAGTCTACCAAGTAGCAACAATAAATCCATGGAGTGACACGGCTATTACCTTTAACGCCAGTGACGAACCTAAATTCCGAACAGCCCGAGCACCAGCCGCATTGGTCCTCAGTCCAATAGTGGACGGCTTTCGCCTTACTGAGGTACTCATTGACGGTGGCAGCAGATTAAACCTCATTTATGAGGAAACCCTTCAAAAAATGGAAATAGACAGGAGCCGTATTGAGCGAAGCAGCACAACCTTTAGAGGAATAATCCCTAGTCGGGAAGCATGCTGCACAGGAAAAATCACACTAGATGTGGTGTTCGGCTCGCCGGACAATTACAGGTCCGAGGAGGTCACGTTCCAAGTGGCCCCGTTCAGCAGCGGATATCACGCTTTATTAGGGCGAGAGGCATTCACAATTTTTCAAGCTATACCCCATTACGGGTACATGAAGCTCAAAATGCCCAGGCCCAACGGAATCATCACTCTTGCCAGTGATCCGGACATAGCACTCCGCGCCGAAAATAAGACAGCTGCACTAGCCCTAGAGGCACTATCCGAAGCCCTAGCTGCCGAGGAACTCACTGCGCTGCGCTCCACGGTGAATAGTGACAATGTGATACTCGATAAAAGATCCAAGTCCACCTCTTTTAAGCCAGCGGACGAAATAGTCAAATTCCAAGTCCATCCAACAGACCCTACAAAGACGGCATCCATTGGGGCACAATTAAACCCTGATGTAGACACCGCATTACGAGAATTCCTATGGGAAAATTGGGATATTTTTGCCTGGCACCCTTCAGACATGCCAGGAATCCCACACCGGCTAGCCGAGCACAGCCTAAATATCCTAAAAGGATTCAAGCCAGTCAAACAGGCTCTTCGGCGATTTTCTGAACCCAAGAGACAGGCAATGGGAGAGGAGCTAGCCAAACTATTGGATGCCGGATTCATCAGAGATATAAAACATCCGGACTGGCTAGCAAACCTGCTAATGGTACCAAAGAAGGACAAATCCTGGCGCCTGTGTGTCGATTTCAAGGACCTTAACAAGGCTTGCCCAAAGGATCCCTTCCCCCTTCCCCACATCGATCAAATTATCGATGCTACCGCAGGGCACGATTCATTGTGCTTCCTTGACGCATACTCCGTCTACCACAAAATTAAGATGGCAGAGCCAGACCAAGCCGCAACGGCATTCATCACTCCATACAGCCCATTCTGCTTCAACACAATGCCCTTCGGGCTCAAAAATGCCGGCGCAACATATCAGCGCATGATTCAGACATGTCTGGCAAACCAGATCGGCAAAATAGTGGAGGCATACGTAGATGATGTGGTCATCAAATCCAAGCATGTCGAAACTCTAGTAGACGACTTGATGCTCACATTCGACAATCTCCGAACATACGACATTAAGCTGGATTCGGAAAATGCGTCTTCGGCATACCAACCGGAAAGCTCTTGGGCTTCATTGTATCCAGTAGAGGAATTGAAGCAAACCCAGCCAAAATCCGAGCTCTGTCACAATTGGATATCCCAAAAGACCTCAAACAAATACAAAAATTGACTGGATGCGTGGCGGACCTAAGCCGCTTTATCTCCCGTTTGGGAGAAAAGGCATTACCCCTTTATCGCCTCCTCCAGCGCACCAAACACCTCGAGTGGACGGATGCCGCCACGGCCGGACTCGAAGAAATAAAAGCCATATTGGCAACAAATCCAGTCCTGGCCGCGCCCAACATAGGCGAACCAATGTTATTATATATCGCGGCAACACATCAAGTTGTAAGTGCGGTGCTCGTCGTCGAACGAGAAACGGACGGACACAAGTTCCCCCTTCAAAAACCAGTTTACTACGTGTCCACTGTCCTAACTCCATGCAAGTCCCGGTATCCACATTATCAAAAGATAGCGTACGCGGTGTTCATGGCATCCCGGAAGCTGCGACACAACTTTCAAGAGTGTTCGATAACAGTAGCCTCCGAAGTACCTCTTAATGACGTTATAAACAACCGCGACGTGACTGGCCGGATTGCAAAATGGGCCATTGAGCTCCTCCCATTCGACATAACCTATAAACCACGACGAGCTATGAAGTCGCAAGTTTTGGCTGACTTTGTCGCCGAATGGACTGAAGCCGAACTCCAAAATGTAGGCCGGCCTGGGGGCTGGCGTCGTCCTGACGTCCCCAACCGGAGACACAGTCCAATACATACTCCAGATAATGTACACGGACTCCAACAACGCAGCCGAATACGAGGCCCTTCTACATGGCCTCCGGATGGCGGTCTCCATGGGCATTAAACGCCTAGAGGTGCGTGGGGATTCGAACCTCGCGATATCCCAAATAAATGGAGACTTCGACGCCAAGGATCCGAAAATGGCAGCTTACTGTAACGCCGTCCTAAAAATGTCAGCTCGGTTTGAAGGGCTTGAATTTCACCATATAGCCCGGGATAATAACCAGGTGGCGGGCGTATTGGCACGCACTGGCGCAAAGCGCGATGCCGTCCCTCCCAATATCTTCCTAGAGCGGCTGTTCAAGCCATCCGTACTATGGGAAGGGGATTCCGGAAACAACAATCCGGACCCAACCGCACCGCCCGACACCGAACATTCTGACACAATTGGTGGCTCTGCCAATGAAATAACACCCTCAGCCCACGAAATAATGGCAGTCATTGCCCCGTGGACCAAGCCATTCCTAGCCTACTTAACTAGGCAGGAACTTCCCGAGGATCAAAATGAGGCCCGCTGCTTAGTACGGCGATCTAAAGCCTATAAGGTCCATGAGGTAGAGCTTTATAAGAAAAGCACAACCGGAGTCCTTCAAAGGTGTATCTCCGAAGAGGAAGGGCGAAATCTTCTGGCTGAAATTCATGCCGGACTCGGTGGGCACCACACCGCAGCCCGGGCTCTTGTAGGCAAGGCCTTCCGTACAGGATTTTATTGGCCAATGGCCCGGGCAGATGCACAAAACTTAGTTCAATGATGCGTTGCTTGCCAGCTGTTTGCTAATCAAAGCCACATGCCACCCACCGCCCTCAAAACTATACCCATCACCTGGCCGTTCGCGGTCTGGGGGCTTGACATGGTTGGACCCCTTAAAGGAGGAACCCACAAGCGAAAATACCTATTGGTCATGGTGGATAAATTCACCAAATGGATAGAGGCCAAGCCAGTTAAGACGGCCGAATCTGGACCCGTGATAGACTTCATATCAGGGGTAGTACACCGTTACGGCGTCCCCCATAGCATCATCACTGATAACGACACGAACTTCATGGCTGACGAGGTTAAACTCTGGTGCAAAAACATGGGCATCAAGCTCGACTACGCTTCAGTCTATCACCCTCAAACTAACGGTCAAGTCGAATGAGCAAACGGTCTAATCATGAGCGGCATTAAACCTAGACTAGTGCGGTCCCTTAAGGAATCTAACATGCACTGGGTAGAGGAGCTCGACTCCGTACTCTGGGGGCTGCGGACCACGCCGAATCGCACTACCGGATTCACACCATTTTTTATGGTATACGGCGCAGAGGCAGTTTTGCCCTGCGACATAATTCATGACTCACCTCGCGTGCGCATGTACGAAGAAAGAGAAACCGAGCTGGATCGGCAGGACAGTTTGGACGCTTTAGAGGAGGAGCGCGACATGGCAAAAGCTCGTTCCACATTCTATCAACAGCAGGCTCAAAGATATCAAAGCAGAGAAGTACGGGCCAAAACTTACAATGTCGGCGAACTAGTTCTACGCCTGCCGGACAAGAAAAAGGACAAACTCAAGACCAAATGGGAAGGTCCTTTCATCATTGACCAAGTCCTGACCGTAGGAGCGTACCGTCTGCGAAACGCATCGGATAACCGACTCGAGCCGAACCCATGGAACGCAGCCCGTCTCCGAAGATTCTACGCCTAGCGCCGGACTCTGAGTTCGTCTCCTTCCTCCGTCTATATTTTATACTTTATCTATCTTATATTTCTCTCCTTCTCCCTCCTTTTTTCTAAAGCCGTTGAAGGCTCGTTTGCGCATTGTTCGCACACACTTGACGCGTTATCCGCGCTGAGTATACCTGGGGGCTTCTTTAACAAAAGCTTATTTATACGGGCTTTATACCCAACACATGTGTCACACTTCCGCATGTACCTTTTATTCACCATTATATGCATCGATATGACTTAAGTTTTGGCCAAGCTGGGTTGCCTGGCTCCTGTGCTTACCCCTACGTTCCCGATTGTTCGGCTAGGTGGTAAAGGGAGCCTCAGCCTGGGTGAAGCCTAAAGCTAGCGTTCTTAAGGGAATATTCGGTCGGTGAACTAAAAGACGAATTCTTACTTATTCATTTATATGCCCCCAGATGTTTTTCTGCTTTTTTCGCAGTCCAGACATGCACTTTAGGGCATGCCTCCCAGGGAAAGGAACCCCTAACGGAACTATTCTCACTGGAAGATTTTTCTTACTAACCATGTAATATAACATAACTATTTGGGCACTTCTCTGATAAAGCACTTATGACCCCAACGCCTGGTCTCCACGCATGCCCCGGTTCTTACATAACTGCGTGGGTATTCGGACACACTCCGGACTGTCGGGTCCCGAGGTTGAAGCGAAAAGGTCCGCTACGACAAACGATCTACAATCCGGCTAGAAGGCATTTTACATGTCATTTTAAATTACATAGTCAAATTGACTGATCGTATTCCTCTTCAATACCATCTAATAGGTTGTCTAGCTTATAGTCCCGCTGGGAATACTTTGCGGCCAACTCTACTTGGCCGTACACTAAGCTCACAGGGATCTCCTTCCCATCGGGCCCCATAGGTCCGACCTCAGCCATGTGGTTTGGGTCAGCCCTCGTGTACCGCGTCTTCACCATGGCCCAGGCCTCCCTGGCGCCTTGACGGCAGGCCGATATCTTCCATAGCCGGAAGCGCCGCCGTGCTCCCTGAAGCTTCTCTGCAAGCTCTCCAAGGCCTTCGGGTAGGGAGATGGATGGCCACAAGGCCTGGGCGACGCCTCTCATCACCTGCCGAACTTGTTCGTGCAGTTGCAGCAGCTCGGGAAGTAGGTCACCCGTTGAACCGAGCATTTCCTCTGCAGGATGACCTGTGAGCATACCTACAGACATATTTCTGTTAATCGACTTCCTCGCTGAACTCTTCTTTTCAAAAGTTTGCTCAAGCACTTACTGTAAATGCCGCGACGAAGCTGCCGATTCTCCTTAACGGAGTCAGACAGCTGGGCTCGATGTAACGCCCTCGATGCGGCTATATCTCCCACGTATCGAAGCACGACTTAGAGGCATAACCGCATTGAAAGCAATGTCGCAAGTGAGGTAATCTTCACACAACCCAAGTAATACATAAGGGAAAGAGATACATAGTTGGCTTACAATCGCCACTTCACACAAATACATGAATATAGCATTACATCATCCAGATACAATCAAGGTCCGACTACGGAACCAAAATAAAAGAAGAACCCCAAAAGCGACAAAGGTCCCCGATCGACCCCAACTGGGCTCCACTACTGATCAACTAGAACGAAACAACACAAATGGCAAAATCTTCATCGAGCTCCTCCTTGAGCTTGGTTGCGTCACCTGCTCGGTAACATAGGCACCTGCAAACTGGTTTTGGAAGTATCTGGTGAGCCACGAGGACTCAGCAATCCCATTACCATGGGTATCAAGACTAGCAAAGCTTAATGGGAAAGGAAGGGGTAAAATAGTGAGGTTGCAGCAGCGGCTAAGCATATATGGTGGCTAACATACGCAAATGAGAGCGAGAAGAGAACAAGCAGAACGGTCGTGAAGCTAGCAATGATCAAGAGGTGATCCTGAACACCTACTTGCGTCAAACATAACACAGAAACCGTGTTCACTTCCCGGACTTCGCCGAGAAGAGACCATCACGGCTACACACTCGGTTGATGTGTTTTAATTCGGATCAAGTGTCAAGTTGTCTACAACCGGACATTAACAAATTCCCATCTACCACATAACCGCGGGCACGACTCTCGAAAGTTTAAACCCTGCAGGGGTGTCCCAACTTAGCCCATGACAAGCTCTCGCGATCATCGAAGGAATAGACCTTCACCCAGGAAGACCCGATCAGTCTCGGAATCCCGGTACATCAAGACATTTCGACAATGGTAAAACAAGACCAGCAAAGCCGCCCGATGCGCCGACAATCCCGATAGGAGCTGCACATATCTCGTTCTCAGGGCAACACCGGATAAGTGAAGCGTACAGGAACCGACGTAACCCAAGTTGCCAAGGGATGGTCCCGCACGGTGCTCTAGTTTGGACCAACGCCTTAGACAAGCACTGGCCCGGGGGGGCTAAATAAAGATGACCCTCGAGAGAGCGACTCCCAAGGGAAAAAGTAGGTGGTGGTGAGGCAAATGGTAAAAGTCAATGTTGGGCCTTGCTGGACAAGTTTTATTCAAAGCGAACTGTCAGGGGGGTCCCATAAATCACCCGACCGCGTAAGGAACGCAAAATCCGGGAACATAACACCGGTATGACGGAAACTAGGGCGGCAAGAGTGGAACAAAACACCAGGCATAAGGCCGAGCCTTCCACCCTTTACCAAGTATATAGATGCATTAATAATATAAGGCATATTGTGATATCCCAACCAAAAATCCTGTCCACCATGGAGAAATCTTCAACTTCACCTGCAACTAGAAACGCTATAAGAGGGGCTGAGCAAAAGCGGTAACATAGCCAAACAACGGTTTGCATCGGAAAGGTGTCAAAGGTTAGGGGTTCATGGCAATTAGGGATGGCTTGATAAACAGGTAATAGGTAGCGCAGCATAGTGATAGAACGAGGAAACTAGCATAGCAATGATAGTAGTGAGATCCAAGGTAGCGGTCATCTTGCCTGAAATCCCGCAAGGAAGAAGAACGAGTCCATGAAGAAGATGAAACCACGAAGACGAACCACACGCACACGAACGAATCCTCACGATCGCAACGAAACAGGAACTAACAAGAAGAAGCACACAACAAGGTAAACACACCACACATGAGCAAGGCATGATGCACAACAAGCATGATGCATGACCAAGCTACATGAAGCTACTCATAGCAAGAGATGATGCAAACAAGAACAACACATCAAGGCAAGTTTAAATGAGGCCGGGAACAACATATAACAATTCCGGTAAGTCCTCATATGCATATTTCGAAATTGGTCCAGAACTGAATAAACCTTCTGTTCAAGTTGTTAAACAGCAAGTTAAGATGCACCAAGAGAATCTACACGAAATTCTAGTCAAGTTACATATAAAGTTCATTAGATTCGGAGCTACGGCCTAGAAAATATGAGCAAAACAAGTTAAGCATGGCATCGATGCAAAATGCATACAAACATCAAGCAAACACCTCAAAATAAGGATGCAACATGATAATATGAAGCTACATGCAAAATCAAGCAAGTTACATATAGAGCACACTCAAAACGGAGCAACGGTGTAACACATACACTCTATACAAGTCATAACAACAATCTGTCCATAACAGCAACTAGGCATCTTACAAGCATCAAAACAACATGCTACAGCACCCCAACATAATAACAAAAGGCATGGGCATGAAGTACACGTAAAGCATAACAAAACATGAACACTGAGCTATCTCCAGAAATCACTAGAACATGCTCAAAATAACATGGAGATATTGCAAGTAATAACAATTTCAGACTTTAGCAGAAATAACATCAAGTTGCAATGTTTAGAGCAAGCAAACAACATGTTACAGGAACATATCATGGCAAACAAAGGCATGGAATGAAGCTACTAATTGCATATATCAAAAGACCCTTACTGACCATGAGCCAAAAAGGCATAGAAAATATGATGGCACCCATGTAAACATGGCAAGTTATATTACAGATTCATAACATGGCAGGAACAACAATAAGTAGGCATGTTCATGAGCTCGAACCACTCACTACAGAGCAATACATGGCATGGCAGGGCAACCAACAGTAAGAAGGCATGTTTATGAAGCTAAGCATGGCAAGAGAAAGTTCATAGGGTACATGGACCACTAGGAAAACACATGGGAACAAGTGAACTTAATGTTAACAGGCCGACAAACAACATTTTCAAGCAACTTTGGAGCAAGAAAAGAACATGTTCCAGCAGGGTATAATTGCAACCAAGGGCATGAATGGATAGAGCAAGACATGTACATCAAAACATGTTTATAGAGCATCTCCAGATTATGCATAGAATGATTAGTAGAGGCATGTTAACATAGCAACAAAATATAACAGAATCTGTCAGGAAAACAGCAACAGCAACTACCCTACTTTACAAGCTTGATACACTCAGCACACAACTCACAAAAATACAAGGTCAACACCTCTGGAAAGATGGCATGGCATAGTTCAACATTCATGTAGAGCTCATACTCATAGGATGCACACATTAATCATGGCAAAAATGACAAAAGAGCTCGTGCTGATAAGATTCTGGAACTAACGATCTGAAGCCCTCTTCCAACAGCATTTCGGGCACCAAGATGAGCTCAAATGCAAATGATGCAATGGAATGAAATGATGTACTCGTCGAGACAAACAATTTGACATATTACACGCGCAAAGCTGAGCTACGGATGCGGAGATGCGATGCGATGAATATGGCATGAAAATTACTGAAATCTGGGACTTAGATGAAATCGGGGGCAACCTGCGGGTACGTGGCACGGACTTCGAGGCACGGCCGTGCTCGCCGGAGTTCACGCCGGAGATGACGGTGTCGCCGGAGACGGGCGGATCCGGGCCGGATCTCGCCGGATCCGGCCGGATCCCGGCGAGGAAGGGCGCGGGGGCGCGGGGCACGGCGCGGTGGAGGAGCTCCGGCGGCGGGCGGCCATGGCGGGGTCGGGGCACGCCGGCCGGGGAGCAGGGGGAGGCGCGGGGTCGGCGAGGCAAGGGCCGGGAGGCCGGAGGCGGCAAGGCGGCCGGCGCGGGCGGCGCGCGGCACACCGGCGGCGGATGGTGGCGCGGCGCAGGCGGGCGCGGGAGGCGACGCGGGCCCTCCGGTGGCCGGGGCGGGACGCCGGCAACGGAGGCGGACGGGCGAGGCGGGGCGAGGCCGGCGGCGGCCACGGCGGAGGGGCTGGGCGGCGCTCGGGCCGGGCGGCGGCGGCGAATGGGCCCCGCGGGCCCGATCGGGGCCCGGCGGGCCTCGGCGACTGCGGGCGCGAGGTGGGAGGCGCGGTCGACGACGTGGCGGCCGCGGGTTGCCAGGAGCGGCGGCGGTGATGATGTGGCGGGCCGCGATTGGCCGGGGTGAGGTGTCCGGCGGACGTGTCCGGCTCCGTCCGGACATGTCCGGCGGCGCGCAGGGGAAGAGGCTAGGATTTCGGACTGCGCGAAAATTCGGAGGGGATCACACATATATAGGTAGAGGGAGCTAGGAGAGTCCAAATGAGGTGCGTTTTTCGGCCACGCGATCGTGATCGAACGACCGAGAGCATGGAGGGGAGTTTGGTGGGTTTTGGGCCACTTTGGAAGGGGTGTTGGGCTGCAACAAAAGAGGCTTCAACGGTTACCCGGTTAACCGTTGGAGTACCAAACGACCTCCAAATGGCACGAAACTTGACAGGCGGTCTACTGGTGTTATACCAAGGCCGCTTGGCAAACATCGGGCCATTCCGAGAAAGTTTAACACCCGCACACGAAAAGAGGGAAGAGGGGGACGCCGGATGACATAGGAGCGCCGGATTGCAAAACGGACAACGGGGAAAAGGCTCGGATGCATGAGATGAACATGTATGCAAATGCGATGCACATGATGACATGATATGAAATGCATATGATGACATGGCAAACTGTAACACGGAAGCAAATGACATGGCAACGACGGCGAATAACTGGCGGACACCTGGCGCATCGGATCCGGGGCGTTACACTCGAACATCCTTCAGTTCCTCACCCAGCTGGGTGTTGGCATCTTGGAGATTATTCTTCTCTTGCCTCACCCTTGTAAGCACATCTCGCCGGCCTTTAACCAGCGCAGTAGCTGTTGCCTGTCCGGATCTAGTCTGGCGCCATCTGCAATATTATTGTCAGACTTATACACACGCCGCATTTAGCAAATTACTTCTCTTTTGAAGCATATATTACCAGAGGGAGTCTCTGTGGCTTCCCCTGTCGCGGCCAGTGCGGCCTCAAGGTGGGCCTTGCACTCTTGAAGCTCCTGGGACAGTTGGGTATTCTTTTCTGTAAGATCCTGCATAACAAATGATCCTTAAATCAGTTATTCTAACTATTTTAAGTCTCGGGGGATACTGGCATATATAACTGTCAAAATTACTCTCCCATATATCTTTCACATACTACTCCGTGGCTCTGGCTAGACCATCTTGAGTGGCACGGAGGTGCGCATCTCCCGAATTAAAGGCATTCAATGCCTCTTGGGAGAAACATGCGTCACGAAGAATTGTCCGACGACGCCTGTGATTCATGGCACTCTCTACCTCAGATCTGGTGGCGGACAATCTGTCGGCATCCTCTGTCGGAGGAGCATCCGACGCGCGCCTTCTGTTCGTCTCCCCTTCCGGACCTGGCGTTGGAGCCTGGCTGGCGGAGGCTCGATTGGCAACCTCTCCGGACACTGTCCGACGGGCGCTCTTTTTCCTGAAAAGATCACGAGCGTTAGTATGCCTTCCAGGAATCTTTCCTTGAAACACGGTGGCGCGCCATACTGTTGCGGCGACGTCTCGATCCGCACCGCACTTCTTTTCCGCCTGCTGGGCCGAGCTGCCCCTTGTTGGCCAGCCGCCACGGGCTCGGCTTCCCGCCTCAAAGGCACCTCCTATGGAACACCATTGTTATGCGGTGATCAGAAATAAGCACGGATGGGTCATGGTATCGGGACTTCGGTCATAGTTACCTGGGAAGCTGGAAATATTCTGGGGTAGTCGGCCGTAATGGCGACCAGAGCATTGCCGATGCTAAGTTGGTGGAACACCCCATCGATCAACTCCACCTTTATGTCCATATCCTCTTCGGAGGCCGGATCGAGGGACCGTTCCGGATCCTCGGGTTGTGGAGGCGGCCTGTGTATATCCTTTACAGCCCGGCGCAGTTCCTGCGTCGAAATCACAAAATGAGATACTTAACCGTGGGAATATGGATCGGATAGGCAAAAAGAAATGTCTGCTTACCCAGCTTCGAGGGTTGTTCATAGAAAATCCGTTCAATGGACTGGCACGGAGGAAGTCCTCCTCCTCCCCTTTGTACAGGCCGGACAGGATCTTCACCAGATCGGCGACCGATCCCGGCCCCTTACGGCCATGGCGGGTGGCATCATCCTCCCCGTTGAAATCCCACATGGGGTAGCCCCTATACTAGAGCGGCTGCACCCCCCTCATAATGCACGTGGCCATGACCCCGATCATGGTCAGTCCAGCATGAGCCAATAATCTTATTCGACCCATCAAGTAAAGGATGTCCCTGTCATTCTCCCTTTGAGAGCTCCACGGACGCCAACTTAGGCGTTTCTTCAAGGGAGCATTGCTGAACTCCAGGAGGCCGGTCCGAATGGGATCCGGTAGCGGGGTGTCTTCTATATAAAACCATTCCGAAGGCCAGTCTTCGGACGCCTTCTTCGGGGTTCCGGATAGATATCCGGTCCCGGCGATGCGCCATAGCTCGGCTTCGCCCACTTGATATATTGACCCCTCATGAGAACGGGGTACGAGGCAGAATAATCTCTTCCACAGCGCGAAATGAGCCTCGACGCCCAAGAACAGTTCGCAAAGGGCCACGAAGCCCGCGATGTGCAGAATGGAGGCAGGCGTAAGGTGGTGCAGCTGGAGGCCGTAGAACTCCAGGAGCCCCCGGAGAAACGGATGTATTGGAAATCCGAGTCCTCTTATCAAATAAGAGACAAAGCATACCCGCTCTCCTTTGGAAGGATCGGGGACGCTCTCCGCTTGCTTTCCACCCTTATAGGTGGCGAGTCCGGCTCGAACCGGAACCATGAAGGCTGGGGGAAGAAATCCCTTGGTTTGGAGTGTCACTAGCTTACTATGCAGGACCGAGCATCTCTCCCAATCTGCAGGCTGAGGGCTGGGAGCGCGAGAGGAGGAGCCGCTTCGACTGTCCATGATGGAATGGATTTTGGTCAGAGGCGCTCCGATGAATGCTCGCGGAGGGAGGATGGTGTGATTCGGATCTAGATCCCCGTCCCTTTTATAGGCGCCTCATTTGCGCAGCTAGGGGGGTAAATGAAAAAATACCCTGGCTTTTCACATTCATTCAACACCTGGAAGATGGCCATTATTGGGCATGGAAGCCGAGGAGTGCGATATTCACAAGAAGCCGGACACTATTCAACACAGGGTTTGGAGAAGAACCCGCCTTGCAATGCCGAAGACAATCAACACGCCGGACTCATCATCATTGAAGCCTGGTTCGGGGGCTACTGAGGGAGTCCTGGACTAGGGGTTGTCCGGATAGCCGAACTATCATCTTTGGCCGGACTCCAAGACTATGAAGATACAAGATTGAAGACTTCGTCCCGTGTCCGATGGGACTTTCCTTGGCGTGGAAGGCAAGCTTGGCGATACGGATATGTAGATCTCCTACCATTGTAACCGACTCTGTGTAACCCTAACCCTCTCCGGTGTCTATATAAACCGGAGGGTTTTTGTCCGTAGGACGAACAACAATCATACCATAGGCTTGCTTCTGGGGTTTAGCCTCTCTGATCTCGTGGTAGATCTACTCTTGTACTACCCATATCATCAATATTAATCAAGCAGGAGTAGAGTTTTACCTCCACCGAGAGGGCCCGAACCTGGGTAAAAACATCGTGTCCCTTGTCTCCTGTTACCATCCGCCTAGACGCACAGTTCGGGACCCCCTACCCGAGATCCGCCGGTTTTGACACCGACAGTACCCTTCTTATATTTTCTGTTATTTAGTAGAAATAAAGTAAAATAGTATTTTTCTGTCTGCCTCCTGACTTATCCGTCCAATATAAAAATATCCCGAAAATAAAAGTCCTCAGAATGCCATGCCAATTTAATATAATTTTTTGGGAATATTTGAGGATTTAGTGTGCAAAAATTACCGCGGGGGAGCTGCCACCTGGCCACGAGGGTGGAGGGCGCGCCCTACCCCCTGGGCGCGCCCCCTGCCTCGTGGGCCCACGGTGGCCCTCCTCCACTTATCCCTGCACCCATCTTCTTCCTCTTCCTCACACAAACACGAAAAACCAACTCAAGCACGAGTTCCAGCCCCTGTTGCCGTGATTTTCGATCTCCTTGCTCAAAGCACCTCTCGCAAAACTGCTTGGGGAGATTGTTCGTTCGTATGTGACTCCTCCATTGGTCCAATTAGTTTTTGTTCTAGTGCTTTATTCTTTGCAAATTTATGCTGCATAGGTGACCATGTTCTTGAGCTTGCATGTCAAATTTATATGGTTCCAAGTAGTTCTAATGCTTGATATAGGCTCTAGGCACTTATGGGAGTTGTTGCTATCAATTTTATTGAAGTTGGTTCACTTTTATTTGAAGTTACTAAAAATTTCAGATTATTTCAGAAAATAATGAAGAGACTTTTGAGGGGCTCGTCGAGCTGAAGCTCTAAGGAAAAACAAAAGGAAGAAGAGCAGAAGCCCAAGTTTAATTTGCCTCACACCGCGGAGGTCCGGCCGTGTGAATGGCCTTCCGATGACTTCTTGAGCAGAGCCGGGAGTTATGAGGATTTCTACTTATTGATTGAGAATGCTGGCCTCACTGACTTCCTCCGCGTCCAACATCATCAGTATCTCTTACTCACAAATACTTTTGTGCAAAACTTCTACTTTTTCCCTAAGAAATCACCTCCATCAGTAGAGTTTCATTTATATGACGTTGTTAAGGAGATGCCATTAGCTGAATTTTGCGAGGTTTGCAAAATACCCTTTGAGGGCACCTTGGATGAACCACACCGTAACGAAGTAGAAGCTTTTATTAACACTATCACTGTGGGAGAAACCAGGAAGGTTTATGATGCAAGGATTACTAGCATACATTTTCCTGTTTTACGCTACTTTGCCTTATTTGCTAGTCGTTGCTTGATTGGACGCGGGAACTATGGAAACCTTAGTGTTCCTGATATTATTATTTTGTTCCATGGTTTACACCGCAATAACTCTGTTATTATGGGTGGAATTGTTGCTAGACGTTTAAGTTTGAACCGTACTAAGGGCCCTATCTTTGGAGGCATTTATGCTTCGTGCCTAGCTGAATATCTTGAAATACCTATTAGGCATGAGGAGAAAGAAGAAACATCGTTGCCCCGTACTTATTTATATTATAAGAGTATGCTAGCGCATGACTTTCTTGTTAAGAGTCGTGAAGGGGAGCTCATATATAAATTATACTTTGATAAACATCACCCTGAGACTATTACTTTGCCTGCTCCCTCTTTGTTAAACTTGTCTGCTGGTCCTCACATAGTTCCGTGGGCGACCATTCAAGCCTATCGGAATCCTGCACCAGCCCCGGAACCGGAACCACAAGATGAGCCTCCACGACAGTCTGTTTATTCTTGGGATCCAGAGGTGGTTGCCAGCCAGTAGCAGTCAGAGTCTTCTTCATCACAGACCCCAGCTTCACCTACGGGTGTCCGCCAGGCTATCCCTGGCAATAGACCAACTTAGGCCAAAAGCCTAAGTTTGGGGGAGTACGTATTTCTCACCGACATTACATTCATGTTCACACACACTCATTGCTAGATGTCGGTGCTCATACTCTTTCACTGTAATTTCCATGCTAGTTTATTTTCTTTTTCCTGCTTTCTTCTTGTGTGTTTAATAAACCTTAAGAAAAACAAAAAAATATATATATTAATTAGAAGTAGTTTATCTCTTTGCTGTAGTAATTAAAAAGAAAACCCAAAAATATATTTCCCGTTCTTCTTTTGCTTGTTGGGAGGTTTCCCATGTAAATAGTTTTATTTTCTTTCCTTTGGGGTCGAGAAGACTATATTGAAAATGCTTAGTGGCTCTTATATGCATGATTGTTTATTTAACTTAGAGCCCATATTACTTGTCTTCTCTCTTGAGTTAAATGTTTGCAGATTCCAGCTTAGTCCAATGCACATGCACTCTTATTATTATACACATCGTTTGGTCGTGCAAGTGAAAGGCAATAATGATTATATATGATGGACTTATGGGGATGAGAAAAGCTGGTATGAACTCGATCTCTCTTGTTTTTGTAAATATGATGATTCATCGTTCCTGAGTCAGCTATTATGAAGTAAACATATTTGCAATGACATTTAGAGATTATAGTTGCTTGTGCCATGCTTGATTAGCTATGAGTTATAATGGTTTACCTTGCGTGCCAACATGCCATTAGAATGATTATGATGTGGTATGATGGGATGGTATCCTCCTTTAAATGAATTGAGTGACTAGACTTGGCACATGTTCACGCATGTAGTTGAATCAAATCAATATAGCCTTCATGATATTTATGTTCATGGTAGATTATATCCTACTCATGCTTGTATTCGGTGTAAATTAATTTTAATGCATGTTTACGACTGTTGTCGCTCTCTCAGTTGGTCGCTTCCCAGTCTTTTGCTAGCCTTCACATGTACTAAGAAGGAATACTGCTTGTGCATCCAAACTCCTTAAACCCCAAAGTTGTTCCATATGAGTCCACTATACCTACCTATATGCGGTATTTACCTGCCGTTCCAAGTAAATTTGTATGTGCCAAACTCTAAACCTTCAAATAAACATTCTTTTTTGCATGCTCGAATAGCTCATATGTCAACTAGGGCTGCCCTTATCTTCCGTTTTAGGCGGGTTATTCTCAAGAGGAGTGGACTCCGCTCCTCATTCATGAGAAAATAGCTGGTAACCGGGATGCCCAGTCCCATGCTTTATGCAAACTAAATCAAAATAATTGCAAACAAAACTCCCCATGGGACCCGTTGAATGTTGGAGGCACTCGTTGTTTCGAGCAAGCCATGGATTGATGCTTGTGGAGGAGGGGGAGTATAAACTTTACCATTCTGTTTGGGAACCGCCTATAATTTGTTTAGCATGGAAGATATCGTCATCTCTTAGTTGTTGTGTTGACAATGAAAGTATGCCGCTCAAAATATAATTTATCTCTATTTGAAAATCGAGATCTGGCACCTCTACAAATCCCTGCTTCCCTCTGCGAAGGGCCTATCTATTTACTTTTATGTTGAGTCATCATCCTTCTTATTAAAAGCACCCACTGGAGAGCACACTGTCATTTGCATTCATTATAATTGGTTTATATTGGGTATGACTTGACTAGATCTCTTTTACCATGAATTACAATGTCTAGTCAGTCCTTGATCTTTAAAGGTGCTCTGCATTTATGTTTTGCGGTCTCAGAAAGGGCTAGCGAGATACCATTTTGTTATATCATGTTATGATTATTTTGAGAAAGTGTTGTCACCCGAGTTTTGTTATTATAGCTCGCTAGCTGATTATGCTATTGATATGAGTAATTGTGAGACCTATGTGTTATTGTTAGTATGGTTAGTTCATAATACTTGCTGAAACTTGAATGCTGGCTTTTCATGTTACAACAACAAGAGCAAACAGAGTTTGTAAAAGTATTTCTTTTTCTCTTTCAGTTTGTCAACTGAATTGCTTGAGGACAAGCAAGGGTTTAAGCTTGGGGGAGTTGATACGTCTCCGTCGTATCTACTTTTCCAAACACTTTTGCCCTTGTTTTGGACTCTAACTTGTATGATTTGAATGGAACTAACCCGGACCGATGCTGTTTTCAGCAAAATTGCCATGATGTTGTTTTATGTGTAGAAAACAAAAATTCTCGGAATGACCTGAAACTCCACGGAACATCTTAGAAAAAATAATAAAAAATCCTTGCCAAAGATGATGTAACGCCCTCGATGCGGCTATATCTCCCACGTGTCGAAGCACGACTTAGAGGCATAACCGCATTGAAAGCAATGTCGCAAGTGAGGTAATCTTCACACAACCCATGTAATACATAAGGGAAAAAGATACATAGTTGGCTTACAATCGCCACTTCACACAATTACAAGAATAAAGCATTACATCATCCAGATATAATCAAGGTCCGACTACGAAACCAAAATAAAAGAAGAACCCCAAATGCGACAAAGGTCCCCGATCAACCCCAACTGGGCTCCACTACTGATCAACTAGAACGAAACAACACAAAGGGCAAGATCTTCATCGAGCTCCTCCTTGAGCTTGGTTGCGTCACCTGCAAACTGGTTTTGGAAGTATCTGTGAGTCACGAGGACTCAGCAATCTCACACCCGCGAGATCAAGACTATTTAAGCTTATGGGTAAGGTAAAGGCATGAGGTGGAGCTGCAGCAAGCGACTAGCATATATGGTGGCTAACATACGCAAATGAGAGCGAGAAGAGAAGGCAAAGCACGGTCGATAAAAGTATGATCAAGAAGTGATCCTATAGCAACCTACGTCAAGCATAACTCCAACACCGTGTTCACTTCCCAGACTCCGCCGGAAAGAGACCATCACGGTTACACACACGGTTGATGTATTTTAATTAAGGTCAACTTCGGGTCTTCTACAACCGGACATTAACAAATTCCCATCTGCCACATAACCGCGGGCACAGCTCTCGAAAGTTTAAACCCTGCAGGGGTGTCCCAACTTAGCCCATGACAAGCTCTCGCGATCAACGAAGGAATAGACCTTCACCCGAGACACTCCGATCAGACTCGGTATCCCGGTACATCAAGACATTTCGACAATGGTAAAACAAGACCAGCAAGACCTCCCGGCGTGCCGACATCCTGATAGTAGCCGCGCGTATCTCGTCTCAGGCCACGACCAGATGAGCAGTACGTACAACTAGAACCAGACCTCAAGTTTCCCCAAGGTGGCGCTGCAAGTGGCTCTAGTTTGGACCAACACTTAGACAAGCATTGGCCCGAGGGGGCTAAAATAAAGATGGCCCTTGGGTTAATTACTCCCAAGGGAAAATATAGGTGGTGGTGAGGCAAATGGTAAAACCAATGTTGGGCCTTGCTGGACAAGTTTTATTCAAAGCGAACTGTCAAGGGGGTCCCATAAATCACCCGACCGCGTAAGGAATGCAAAATCCGGGAACATAACACCGGTATGACGGAAACTAGGGCGGCAAGAGTGGAAGAAAACACCAGGCAAAAGGCCGAGCCTTCCACCCTTTACCAAGTATATAGATGCATTAATTAAATAAGATATATTGTGATATCCCAACAAATAAACATGTTCCAACAAGGAACAACATCTCCATGTTCCAACAAGGAACAAACTTCATCTTCACCTGCAACTAACAACGCTATAAGAGGGGCTGAGCAAAGCGGTAACATAGCCAAACAACGGTTTGCTAGGAATGGTGTCAAAGGTTAGAGGTTCATGGCAATATGGGAGGCTGACAAGAAAATGGTAGGCATCGTAGCATTGGCATAGCAAAAGAGCGAGCAAACTAGCATAGCAAAGATAGTAGTGATTTCGAGGGTATGATCATCTTGCCTGAAATCCCGCAAGGAAGAAGAACGAGTCCATGAAGAAGACAAACGCAGGAAGTCGAATGGATCCTCACAACTCCGGAACGAAACCGAAGCTAACGAGAGAAGCAACCTGGAAAGAAACAAACAACATAGTAAATACACAAGCATAACCATGTCATGATGCACAAACAAGTATGATGCATGTCCGGTTTAATGAGGCATGGCATGGCAATATGCACAAACAACACTACAAGTTAAGTGGAGCTCAATATGCAACGAGTTGCATGTTGAGGAAACACCACATCAATTATTTAGTTTCTCTCTCGGTTATGAACACGACAAGATTAAATGTTGTTTAACATGGCAAGAGGTGAAGCACAGGAAAACTACCTATCTAGACAAGTTTAAATGAGGCCGGAACAACAAACAACAATTCCGGAAAATCCTCATGTGCATAGATTTAGATTTGGTACTGTTCTGCCTAAACACAATTTTATTGTTGTTAAACAGCAAAGTAAAGTGCACCATGTTAAACAAGGCACTTTTCCACCCCATTTACATATATAACTTATTTAAAACCGAGCTACGGTTTAAAAGTTATGAAATAAATCATTTTAGCATGGCATTTATGCAAATTAACACAAACAGCATGTTAAACATTTTTAACATAGATGAAAGTGACATATTATTAATCTACACAATTTTATGAGCATTTTACATATATAAATCATTTTAAACCGATGCACCATTTGTGAGTTATTAAATGCATGATCATGAAGGGTTTTTCTGTAAAACAGTAATTCACCGGATAATGTTAAAATCGCAGATCTGAAAAAAAAACATGCATGGGCCAAATCTGGCCCGAAACAGAACAGAGGGGCTGTTGGGGGCTGCTCACCCCTGGGCCACGGCCCGTTGGTGGAGAGGAGGCTGGAGCAGGCCGGCTTGGCTTGGGGCTGGGCCTTGGAGAGGCGCTGGCCCACGCATCAAGGTGACAGGTCAACGACGCGGGCGAGCGGGCGGGCTGCTGTGCTCGATGCAGGGGAGGCTGCGGGCGGCGCCTGGAGGTAGCAGGGGAGCGGCGGTGGCGAACTTGGCGGGGAGGATGACGACGAGGGGCGGCGCCAGCAGGTCGACGAGACTCGGAACGGACGGATCCGAGGGCAGGGGTCCCAGATCCGGCGACGAACGGCGACGGAGACGAGCTTCCAGGGCAGAGGCGGCCATGGCAGAACTCCTGTGGGAGAGAGAGTGAGAGAGGGGAAGGAGAAGGTAGGGGAATGGAGGAGCAGGGGAGGTGAGGTTCGGCCTGGCTGCTGGTGCTCGACGGCGCGACTGCCGGGGTCGCCGGCGGAAGGCGTGAGGCGGCGGGGGAAGCGGGCGAGGAGGCGAGGCGCTGGGGCGCTCGGGCGGAGAGAGCGGGAGCTGGGCCCAGATCGGTCCGCTGCGGGCCTGGTGCGGGCATGGCGGGCCGCGGCGGCGCTGGGGGCTGCGGGGGCGCGGGAGGACGCGTGGCGCCCTGCGGTTTGCTGCGGGAGGCTGCGCGGCTACGGCTGGCCAATGGGGCGCTGCCAAGTGGCGCGGGTGAGGTGGAGGGCGCCGGAAAACTGGGAGGAGGTGGATGGATCTGGCTGGTGGCGCGGATTTCGAGAAGAAGGGAGGAGAAGGTCAAAATGGCATGTGGGGGGGTTTTAAATAGAGTTGGTGCTAGGGTTTGGAGGGGTTTGGGGCGTTTCGGAGCCTCGGATCGCCATCGGAGGGCTCCGGATCGTAGGAGGGTTTAGGTGGGCTGCAGGTGGGCTGAGAAGAGGGGTTGGGCTGAGAGAAGAGGAGAGATTGAGAGGCCCGGCGGTAGTTTGGGAGACCGAAATGTGCGACGATAGACCGGCTATACTGCTGCTATAGTTGTCCGTTGGGCATCAAACGGACTCCGAATGCGATGAAACTTGGCAGGTGGTCTACTGACAACAAAACAACACCGCATGCCAACTTTCAACCCATTCCGAGAACATTTTCTGGCCACTTATAAAATAATATTTCGGATATGTCGCGGGCGCGTGCAAGTGTGTCTGGGCTCAGAACGGACAACGGACGGAACGAGGAGACCGGGACGGATGCAAGTTTTGAAAACATGATGATGCAATGCACATGATGACATGATAAGATGCACACGCAAGCAAATGACAAGGCAACAACAACGAATAACTGGCGGACACCTGGCACATCGGTCTCGGGGCGTTACAACACTCCACCACTACGAGAGGATCTCGTCCCGAGATCTAGAATGGCACCGGAGAGAAACGGAAGAGGAAGAGAAGAGATAAAACTAAGTTGCTTCTTTGACAAACGAGTGAAACCAGGAACCTTGAGAGGTTGAGCAATTTAAAAGAAAGAGTACAATAGAGATGAACGAGATTGCAAACAATCCGTTAGAGAAGAGGAACAAGGAACATTACGAGGACTTGAAGGTTGCAAAGACATGAATGACGAGTACAATGGACAAGAAGGGATTGAACCACTCTGGTTGAAACGAGATAAACAAGGAACAAGGAAGAACAAATTTGGACAACACTCCGGTTGAAAAGAGATGCAAGACTTCATAAGATGAAAAGAACTTGAAAGAGGACACGACACTCCGGTTAAATGGATAAGCACGAAAAACATGATCCTCACAATTCGAGATGATGAGTGAAAAGAGCAACATCACAATGCCTCCGTAACGAAAGAATAGAAGATAGACCATTGGAATAAAATAATGGAGCAGAAAATGCCAACTTCTGCCACAAATGAGCTCGGAAAGCATCCTTGCAAATAAGAATTGAACGGAGTTGTTGGAAAATCAACAACAAAAAGCACAAGCTTGTTGTGGGCTTATGGCAAACATCTGAAAATGATGAGGTGACAACCAGCCACTAACGGAAACAATTGATTGCTTGAGATCAACGAAGAGATGCAAAACTGCTTTCACCGAGAGGATAGGAGAAAACTTGGATCATTGATAAGCACCACAATACAACATTCCTTAGGGAAAGCTTTAGGTGAAATCTATACCAAGATCACTCCAACGAAAAGATTGACGGATTTAAAATACCTCGTTCTTGACAACATGTGAATCATGAAACATGAATGGAAATTGTCAAGAGTGACATAACACCACCTCAAAAGATAAGGTAGAAAGAATTGCACTTTGGAATGCAAGATGAAGAATACTTGAGCTCCTCAAAACAAAACATGTGTTGAGCACCATGTTGATATTAGAGTATAGCTTGGCGGGTCATAATTTCGAGAGAAATCTTGATGAACAATTGAAGAATGAAAAGAATCCTTGACGAAGCACCATGTAGAGCCTCCATGAAGAACTCCGGTAAACAAAAGGGTGATAGAAAGAAAGAGAAGTTGAAAACACAAGGTGAAGCCTTGCAATGATTTAGATGGAGCTACGAAATGAGTAAACTTTGAACTCCGGACAAGAAAGATGAATAACTTGGAACCGAGAATTACTTCCTGATGAACAAACTCCGGAAGAAGGAATTAATCACCTGGATGAAACAAGAATAAGAATTATGTCATGCCTATCCTTCATCAAAGTAAAATCGATGACAAGCAATGGATTTGGCATACTACTTATTCTCGTAGAAAGGATTAAAGAGAGATATAGCGCCAACTTGAGAAGGTATAAATGGAACCACTAGTGGTATTTTGGAAAGAACGAATGAATTGATATGATAACAAAGAAAGAGAACTCTTGAACGAACCACCGTAAGAATTGAAATTGAACGTAGCAAATACACAAATCACCGGGAAGAATTGCAAAATGAATGAAGATACTTGAGGGTATTTAGATACAAATGAACGAATAGATCACGAGCTGATTAGAGAATACTTGAATGATGCATCGGTATGATTTGGAGAACGAGAGCTGAAAGCTTGAATGAATAATACTGAGATGATGGGCTTCACAGAATGAAACTGAAAAGACTCCTAAAATGCTCCGGATGGGTGAAAAAGATTCTCACAATCGAAAACAATTATGAGAGGATGGGAACAAGGTAGCACCATGAATCTTGAAGAGAATAGAGCAAGATTAAAGAGAAATCCTTCTTCGGTCTTCACATGTTGAGAATGAAGATGAGAACCACCATGAATTGTATGAGATACTCCGGGAGAATGAAAAAAATACAAGGTTGCTGAGCCAACAATGAAAAATAATTTGAGAGATCTTGGAGAAGGCATGTGACTGATGAAAATTCATTCTTACGTCACACTTGAAAAGAATTTAAGAATAACTCCAGAATAATTAGAAGAGTCAGGTAAGATCCTGGGAAAAGACCTGTGGGGGCCCACTCAAAAGAAAACACCGTTGAAAATGATTTTAAAGAGAAATTGCACCAGTTAAATTAAATGGCTTGAATGAGATAACAACCTCGAAATATCTTGAAGGGATTGAGAATGGAAACGCAAGTCTTGTGAGATATCTTCAGCACCCCAGAACAAATGATAGGAAGAAGTGAATGATTAAGAGGTGCATCGGTATGAGAAAGCATTAGAAACGAGGAAAGGAATATGATGAATATCGAAAGCTTGAATAGGATCCACCGGAGAAGAGACAACAATGAAGGATGATGAACTTGAAGCTTTTGAGCATCTTCATGGGAAATCACCGGATAAGAACATTGATTGAAAAGAATGAAGAGACTTCACAGGAATAAATGGATACTTGATTAAGAAATCTGTGTCCTTGAAGAAAAAGGGTGGGAGGGCGGGAAAAAAAGGGAACTTGGGACGGATGAAACAAACACCGTTGAGAAAACTTAGATTTGATCTTGCGGATGGGAAAAATGATGGGATCTACTTGAAGAGAAGCACACCGGTTGGAAAGGAGTTGACATGACAAAATCAATGATCAAAAGGATTAGTATTCACATAGCAATATGAGAACACCGTTTAGGAAAGGTATGGATTCAACATTTGACTTCGAAGCAACACAAATACCACAACTCAAAACAAAAACAAAGGACTGGCTTGCAGAATAAGCCGGAACAAACATATGATAGAGATTTCGTCCGAAGTTTTCGTGGTGGGGCCTACACGGGGTCAATCGTACAGCACCATCATGTACAAGGCAGTGCACATGACATACGAAGCGTCCCCGAGTCGGCATAGCCAAGGACTCTTTAAGACACAACGAGACCACTGTAAAACCAACCGTGAATAGGCGGACCACTAGACGTCGAACCCCAATTTCATATCATACATCCGTCGGAAAGATATCCTAAGAGCTACTTGAATTCCCACCTATGGAACTCCCGAAATTTTCCGGTTATGCAATCAGGTGTTGGGGATACAGGGCAAGCATAATATCTCACCCAAAACTAGCAAATCCTACATCCAGCTGTATCCATCCTTCAACACATAACCAAGAAACCTTCGGAAATCGTCTACCTCAACCTTCGAAAAGCATCCGTTATACGAGTCATGGCAATACTCCCGTACTCACCTCAGTACTGGGTTATCGGGGTTATCTCACCAACAACTGCATAAAAGAGATTTTCGATGTCGGCGTACTAAACTCAGGTATTCCAGAACTGCAACGATAAAATTATGACGACAACACCTCAGAGCTCAACTCCCCGGGACACTTCCACTAAACCCCTGACAGGAGGCACCAAGATAATGTTCTCATCATAAAACCATCGGAACGATTCCAAAATACCCGCGTGATCCTAAAAAAAAATTTAGTGAAATTTGAGAAGAGAAGAGTCAAAACTCTACGTCAGGATGCCTTACCAGAGCGATGAAGAGACTGGGGAGTAAAAAGAATTCCTAACTCTCCGATATATATGATCCTAAATGACTCAAAACATTTTTCTAGACACAACTCGGCCGCTAAAAACGATCAAGCAGTGGGGCTCCTAAGGTCGGGGAAGGCTCTGATTACCAACTTGTAACGCCCTCGATGCGGCTATATCTCCCACGTGTCGAAGCACGACTTAGAGGCATAACCGCATTGAAAGCAATGTCGCAAGTGAGGTAATCTTCACACAACCCATGTAATACATAAGGGAAAAAGATACATAGTTGGCTTACAATCGCCACTTCACACAATTACAAGAATAAAGCATTACATCATCCAGATACAATCAAGGTCCGACTACGGAACCAAAATAAAAGAAGAACCCCAAATGCGATAAAGGTCCCCGATCGACCCCAACTGGGCTCCACTACTGATCAACTAGAATGAAACAACACAAAGGGCAAGATCTTCATCGAGCTCCTCCTTGAGCTTGGTTGCGTCACCTGCAAACTGGTTTTGGAAGTATCTGTGAGTCACGAGGACTCAGCAATCTCACACCCGCGAGATCAAGACTATTTAAGCTTATGGGTAAGGTAAAGGCATGAGGTGGAGCTGCAGCAAGCGACTAGCATATATGGTGGCTAACATACGCAAATGAGAGCGAGAAGAGAAGGCAAAGCACGGTCGATAAAAGTATGATCAAGAAGTGATCCTATAGCAACCTACGTCAAGCATAACTCCAACACCGTGTTCACTTCCCGGACTCCGCCGGAAAGAGACCATCACGGTTACACACACGGTTGATGTATTTTAATTAAGGTCAACTTCGGGTCTTCTACAACCGGACATTAACAAATTCCCATCTGCCACATAACCGCGGGCACGACTCTCGAAAGTTTAAACCCTGCAGGGGTGTCCCAACTTAGCCCATGACAAGCTCTCGCGATCAACGAAGGAATAGACCTTCACCTGAGACACTCCGATCAGACTCGGTATCCCGGTACATCAAGACATTTCGACAATGGTAAAACAAGACCAGCAAGACCTCCCGGCGTGCCGACATCCTGATAGTAGCCGCGCGTATCTCATCTCAGGCCACGACCGGATGAGCAGTACGTACAACTAGAACCAGACCTCAAGTTTCCCCAAGGTGGCGCTGCAAGTGGCTCTAGTTTGGACCAACACTTAGACAAGCATTGGCCCGAGGGGGCTAAAATAAAGATGACCCTTGGGTTAATTACTCCCAAGGGAAAATATAGGTGGTGGTGAGGCAAATGGTAAAACCAATGTTGGGCCTTACTGGACAAGTTTTATTCAAAGCGAACTGTCAAGGGGGTCCCATAAATCACCCGACCGCGTAAGGAACGCAAAATCCGGGAACATAACACCGGTATGACGGAAACTAGGGCGGCAAGAGTGGAAGAAAACACCAGGCAAAAGGCCGAGCCTTCCACCCTTTACCAAGTATATAGATGCATTAATTAAATAAGATATATTGTGATATCCCAACAAATAAACATGTTCCAACAAGGAACAACATCTCCATGTTCCAACAAGGAACAAACTTCATCTTCACCTGCAACTAACAACGCTATAAGAGGGGCTGAGCAAAGCGGTAACATAGCCAAACAACGGTTTGCTAGGAATGGTGTCAAAGGTTAGAGGTTCATGGCAATATGGGAGGCTGACAAGCAAATGGTAGGCATCGTAGCATTGGCATAGCAAAAGAGCGAGCAAACTAGCATAGCAAAGATAGTAGTGATTTCGAGGGTATGATCATCTTGCCTGAAATCCCACAAGGAAGAAGAACGAGTCCATGAAGAAGACAAACGCAGGAAGTCGAATGGATCCTCACAACTCCGGAACGAAACCGAAGCTAACGAGAGAAGCAACCCGGAAAGAAACAAACAACATAGTAAATACACAAGCATAACCATGTCATGATGCACAAACAAGTATGATGCATGTCCGGTTTAATGAGGCATGGCATGGCAATATGCACAAACAACACTACAAGTTAAGTGGAGCTCAATATGCAACGAGTTGCATGTTGAGGAAACACCACATCAATTATTTAGTTTCTCTCTCGGTTATGAACACGACAAGATTAAATGTTGTTTAACATGGCAAGAGGTGAAGCACAGGAAAACTACCTATCTAGACAAGTTTAAATGAGGCCGGAACAACAAACAACAATTCCGGAAAATCCTCATGTGCATAGATTTAGATTTGGTACTGTTCTGCCTAAACACAATTTTATTGTTGTTAAACAGCAAAGTAAAGTGCACCATGTTAAACTAGGCATTTTTCCACCCCATTTACATATATAACTTATTTAAAACCGAGCTACGGTTTAAAAGTTATGAAATAAATCATTTTAGCATGGCATTTATGCAAATTAACACAAACAGCATGTTAAACATTTTTAACATAGATGAAAGTGACATATTATTAATCTACACAATTTTCTGAGCATTTTACATATATAAATCATTTTAAACCGATGCACCATTTGTGAGTTATTAAATGCATGATCATGAAGGGTTTTTCTGTAAAACAGTAATTCACCGGATAATGTTAAAATCGCAGATCTGAAAAAAAAACATGCATGGGCCAAATCTGGCCCGAAACAGAACAGAGGGGCTGTTGGGGGCTGCTCACCCCTGGGCCACGGCCCGTTGGTGGAGAGGAGGCTGGAGCAGGCCGGCTTGGCTTGGGGCTGGGCCTTGGAGAGGCGCTGGCCCACGCATCAAGGTGACAGGTCAACAACGCGGGCGAGCGGGCGGGCTGCTGTGCTCGATGCAGGGGAGGCTGCGGGCGGCGCCTGGAGGTACCAGGGGAGCGGCGGTGGCGAACTTGGCGGGGAGGATGACGACGAGGGGCGGCGCCAGCAGGTCGACGAGACTTGGAACGGACGGATCCGAGGGCAGGGGTCCCAGATCCGGCGACGAACGGCGGCGGAGACGAGTTTCCAGGGCAGAGGCGGCCATGGCAGAACTCCTGTGGGAGAGAGAGTGAGAGAGGGGAAGGAGAAGGTAGGGGAATGGAGGAGCAGGGGAGGTGAGGTTCGGCCTGGCTGCTGGTGCTCGACGGCGCGACTGCCGGGGTCGCCGGCGGAAGGCATGAGGCGGCGGGGGAAGCGGGCGAGGAGGCGAGGCGCTGGGGCGCTCGGGCGGAGAGAGCGGGAGCTGGGCCCAGATCGGTCCGCTGCGGGCCTGGTGCGGGCATGGCGGGCCGCGGCGGCGCTGGGGGCTGCGGGGGCGCGGGAGGACGCGTGGCGCCCTGCGGTTTGCTGCGGGAGGCTGCGCGGCTATGGCTGGCCAATGGGGCGCTGCCAAGTGGCGCGGGTGAGGTGGAGGGCGCCGGAAAACTGGGAGGAGGTGGATGGATCTGGCTGGTGGCGCGGATTTCGAGAAGAAGGGAGGAGAAGGTCAAAATGGCATGTGGGGGGGTTTTAAATAGAGTAGGTGCTAGGGTTTGGAGGGGTTTGGGGCGTTTCGGAGCCTCGGATCGCCATCGGAGGGCTCCGGATCGGAGGAGGGTTTAGGTGGGCTGCAGGTGGGCTGAGAAGAGGGGTTGGGCTGAGAGAAGAGGAGAGATTGAGAGGCCCGGTGGTAGTTTCGGAGACCGAAATGTGCGACGATAGACCGGCTATACTGCCGCTATAGTTGTCCGTTGGGCATCAAACGGACTCCGAATGCGATGAAACTTGGCAGGTGGTCTACTGACAACAAAACAACACCGCATGCCAACTTTCAACCCATTCCGAGAACATTTTCCGGCCACTTATAAAATAATATTTCGGATATGTCGCGGGCGCGTGCAAGTGTGTTTGGGCTCAGAACGGACAACGGACGGAACGAGGAGACCGGGACGGATGCAAGTTTTGAAAACATGATGATGCAATGCACATGATGACATGATAAGATGCACACGCAAGCAAATGACAAGGCAACAACAGCGAATAACTGGCGGACACCTGGCACATCGGTCTCGGGGCGTTACAACACTCCACCACTACGAGAGGATCTCGTCCCGAGATCTAGAATGGCACCGGAGAGAAACGGAAGAGGAAGAGAAGAGATAAAACTAAGTTGCTTCTTTGACAAACGAGTGAAACCAGGAACCTTGAGAGGTTGAGCAATTTAAAAGAAAGAGTACAATAGAGATGAACGAGATTGCAAACAATCCGTTAGAGAAGAGGAACAAGGAACATTACGAGGACTTGAAGGTTGCAAAGACATGAATGACGAGTACAATGGACAAGAAGGGATTGAACCACTCTGGTTGAAATGAGATAAACAAGGAACAAGGAAGAACAAATTTGGACAACACTCCGGTTGAAAAGAGATGCAAGACTTCATAAGATGAAAAGAACTTGAAAGAGGACACGACACTCCGGTTAAATGGATAAGCACGAAAAACATGATCCTCACAATTCGAGATGATGAGTGAAAAGAGCAACATCACAATGCCTCCGTAACGAAAGAATAGAAGATAGACCATTGGAATGAAAGAATGGAGCAGAAAATGCCAACTTCTGCCACAAATGAGCTCGGAAAGCATCCTTGCAAATAAGAATTGAACGGAGTTGTTGGAAAATCAACAACAAAAAGCACAAGCTTGTTGTGGGCTTATGGCAAACATTTGAAAATGATGAGGTGACAACCAGCCACTAACGGAAACAATTGATTGCTTGAGATCAACGAAGAGATGCAAAACTGCTTTCACCGAGAGGATAGGAGAAAACTTGGATCATTGATAAGCACCACAATACAACATTCCTTAGGGAAAGCTTTAGGTGAAATCTATACCAAGATCACTCCAACGAAAAGATTGACGGATTTAAAATACCTCGTTCTTGACAACATGTGAATCATGAAACATGAATGGAAATTGTCAAGAGTGACATAACACCACCTCAAAAGATAAGGTAGAAAGAATTGCACTTTGGAATGCAAGATGAAGAATACTTGAGCTCCTCAAAACAAAACATGTGTTGAGCACCATGTTTATATTAGAGTATAGATTGGCGGGTCATAATTTCGAGAGAAATCTTGATGAACAATTGAAGAATGAAAAGAATCCTTGACGAAGCACCATGTAGAGCCTCCATGAAGAACTCCGGTAAACAAAAGGGTGATAGAAAGAAAGAGAAGTTGAAAACACAAGGTGAAGCCTTGCAATGATTTAGATGGAGCTACGAAATGAGTAAACTTTGAACTCCTGACAAGAAAGATGAATAACTTGGAACCGAGAATTACTTCCTGATGAACAAACTCCGGAAGAAGGAATTAATCACCTGGATGAAACAAGAATAAGAATTATGTCATGCCTATCCTTCATCAAAGTAAAATCGATGACAAGCAATGGATTTGGCATACTACTTATTCTCGTAGAAAGGATTAAAGAGAGATATAGCGCCAACTTGAGAAGGTATAAATGGAACCACTAGTGGTATTTTGGAAAGAACAAATGAATTGATATGATAACAAAGAAAGAGAACTCTTGAACGAACCACCGTAAGAATTGAAATTGAACATAGCAAATACACAAATCACCGGGAAGAATTGCAAACTGAATGAAGATACTTGAGGGTATTTAGATACAAATGAACGAATAGATCATGAGCTGATTAGAGAATACTCGAATGATGCATCGGTATGATTTCGAGAACGAGAGCTGAAAGCTTGAATGAATAATACTGAGATGATGGGCTTCAAAGAATGAAACTGAAAAGACTCCTAAAATGCTCCGGATGGGTGAAAAAGATTCTCACAATCGAAAACAATTATGAGAGGATGGGAACAAGGTAGCACCATGAATCTTGAAGAGAATAGAGCAAGATTAAAGAGAAATCCTTCTTCGGTCTTCACATGTTGAGAATGAAGATGAGAACCACCATGAATTGTATGAGATACTCCAGGAGAATGAAAAAAAAACAAGGTTGCTGAGCCAACAATGAAAAATAATTTGAGAGATCTTGGAGAAGGCATGTGACTGATGAAAATTCATTCTTACGTCACACTTGAAAAGAATTTAAGAATAACTCCAGAATAATTAGAAGAGTCAGGTAAGATCCTGGTAAAAGACCTGTGGGGGCCCACTCAAAAGAAAACACTGTTGAAAATGATTTTAAAGAGAAATTGCACCAGTTAAATTAAATGGCTTGAATGAGATAACAACCTCGAAATATCTTGAAGGGATTGAGAATGGAAACGCAAGTCCTGTGAGATATCTTCAGCACCCCAGAACAAATGATAGGAAGAAGTGAATGATTAAGAGGTGCATCGGTATGAGAAAGCATTAGAAACGAGGAAAGGAATATGATGAATATCGAAAGCTTGAATAGGATCCACCGGAGAAGAGACAACAATGAAGGATGATGAACATGAAGCTTTTGAGCATCTTCATGGGAAATCACCGGATAAGAACATTGATTGAAAAGAATGAAGAGACTTCACAGGAATAAATGGATACTTGATTAAGAAATCTGTGTCCTTGAAGAAAAAGGGTGGGAGGGCGGGAAAAAAAGGCAACTTGGGACGGATGAAACAAACACCGTTGAGAAAACTTAGATTTGATCTTGCGGATGGGAAAAATGATGGGATCCACTTGAAGAGAAGCACACCGGTTGGAAAGGAGTTGACATGACAAAATCAATGATCAAAAGGATTAGTATTCACATAGAAATATGAGAACACCGTTTAGGAAAGGTATGGATTCAACATTTGACTTCGAAGCAACACGAATACCACAACTCAAAACAAAAACAAAGGACTGGCTTGCAGAATAAGCCGGAACAAACATATGATAGAGATTTCGTCCGAAGTTTTCGTGGTGGGGCCTACACGGGTTCAATCGTACAGCACCATCATGTACAAGGCAGTGCACATGACATACGAAGCGTCCCCGAGTCGGCATAGCCAAGGACTCTTTAAGACACAACGAGACCACTGTAAAACCAACCGTGAATAGGCGGACCACTAGACGTCGAACCCCAATTTCATATCATACATCCGTCGGAAAGATATCCTAAGAGCTACTTGAATTCCCACCTATGAAACTCCCGAAATTTTCCGGTTATGCAATCAGGTGTTGGGGATACAGGGCAAGCATAATATCTCACCCAAAACTAGCAAATCCTACATCCAGCTGTATCCATCCTTCAACACATAACCAAGAAACCTTCGGAAATCGTCTACCTCAACCTTCGAAAAGCATCCGTTATACGAGTCATGGCAATACTCCCGTACTCACCTTAGTACTGGGTTATCGGGGTTATCTCACCAACAACTGCATAAAAGAGATTTTCGATGTCGGCGTACTAAACTCAGGTATTCCAGAACTGCAACGATAAAATTATGACGACAACACCTCAGAGCTCAACTCCCCGGGACACTTCCACTAAACCCCTGACAGGAGGCACCAAGACAATGTTCTCATCATAAAACCATCGGAACGATTCCAAAATACCCGCGTGATCCTAAAAAAAAATTTAGTGAAATTTGAGAAGAGAAGAGTCAAAACTCTACGTCAGGATGCCTTACCAGAGCGATGAAGAGACTGGGAGTAAAAAGAATTCCTAACTCTCCAATATATATGATCCTAAATGACTCAAAACATTTTTCTAGACACAACTCGGCCGCTAAAAACGATCAAGCAGTGGGGCTCCTAAGGTCGGGGAAGGCTCTGATTACCAACTTGTAACGCCCTCGATGCGGCTATATCTCCCACGTGTCGAAGCACGACTTAGAGGCATAACCGCATTGAAAGCAATGTCGCAAGTGAGGTAATCTTCACACAACCCAAGTAATACATAAGGGAAAGAGATACATAGTTGGCTTACAATCGCCACTTCACACAAATACATGAATATAGCATTACATCATCCAGATACAATCAAGGTCCGACTACGGAACCAAAATAAAAGAAGAACCCCAAATGCGACAACGGTCCCCGATCGACCCCAATTGGGCTCCACTACTGATCAACTAGAACGAAACAACACAAAGGGCAAGATCTTCATCGAGCTCCTCCTTGAGCTTGGTTGCGTCACCTGCAAACTGGTTTTGGAAGTATCTGTGAGTCACGAGGACTCAGCAATCTCACACCCGCGAGATCAAAACTATTTAAGCTTATGGGTAAGGTAAAGGCATGAGGTGGAGCTGCAGCAAGCGACTAGCATATATGGTGGCTAACATACGCAAATGAGAGCGAGAAGAGAAGGCAAAGCACGGTCGATAAAAGTATGATCAAGAAGTGATCCTATAGCAACCTACGTCAAGCATAACTCCAACACCGTGTTCACTTCCCGGACTCCGCCGGAAAGAGACCATCACGGTTACACACATGGTTGATGTATTTTAATTAAGGTCAACTTCGGGTCTTCTACAACCGGACATTAACAAATTCCCATCTGCCACATAACCGCGGGCACGGCTCTCGAAAGTTTAAACCCTGCAGGGGTGTCCCAACTTAGCCCATGACAAGCTCTCGCGATCAACGAAGGAATAGACCTTCACCCGAGACACTCCGATCAGACTCGGTATCCCGGTACATCAAGACATTTTGACAATGGTAAAACAAGACCAGCAAGACCTCCCGGCGTGCCGACATCCTGATAGTAGCTGCGCGTATCTCGTCTCAGGCCACGACCGGATGAGCAGTACGTACAACTAGAACCAGACCTCAAGTTTCCCCAAGGTGGCGCTGCAAGTGGCTCTAGTTTGGACCAACACTTAGACAAGCATTGGCCCGAGGGGGCTAAAATAAAGATGACCCTTGCGTTAATTACTCCCAAGGGAAAATATAGGTGGTGGTGAGGCAAATGGTAAAACCAATGTTGGGCCTTACTGGACAAGTTTTATTCAAAGCGAACTGTCAAGGGGGTCCCATAAATCACCCGACCGCGTAAGGAACGCAAAATCCGGGAACATAACACCGGTACGACGGAAACTAGGGCGGCAAGAGTGGAACAAAACACCAGGCAAAAGGCCGAGCCTTCCACCCTTTACCAAGTATATAGATGCATTAATTAAATAAGATATATTGTGATATCCCAACAAATAAACATGTTCCAACATGGAACAACATCTCCATGTTCCAACAAGGAACAAACTTCATCTTCACCTGCAACTAACAACGCTATAAGAGGGGCTGAGCAAAGCGGTAACATAGCCAAACAACGGTTTGCTAGGAATGGTGTCAAAGGTTAGAGGTTCATGGCAATATGGGAGGCTGACAAGCAAATGGTAGGCATCGTAGCATTGGCATAGCAAAAGAGCGAGCAAACTAGCATAGCAAAGATAGTAGTGATTTCGAGGGTATGATCATCTTGCCTGAAATCCCGCAAGGAAGAAGAACGAGTCCATGAAGAAGACAAACGCACGAAGTCGAATGGATCCTCACAACTCCGGAACGAAACCGAAGCTAACGAGAGAAGCAACCCGGAAAGAAACAAACAACATAGTAAATACACAAGCATAACCATGTCATGATGCACAAACAAGTATGATGCATGTCCGGTTTAATGAGGCATGGCATGGCAATATGCACAAACAACACTACAAGTTAAGTGGAGCTCAATATGCAACGAGTTGCATGTTGAGGAAACACCACATCAATTATTTAGTTTCTCTCTCGGTTATGAACACGACAAGATTAAATGTTTTTTAACATGGCAAGAGGTGAAGCACAGGAAAACTACCTATCTAGACAAGTTTAAATGAGGCCGGAACAACAAACAACAATTCCGGAAAATCCTCATGTGCATAGATTTAGATTTGGTACTGTTCTGCCTAAACACAATTTTATTGTTGTTAAACAACAAAATAAAGCGCACCATGTGAAACTAGGAATTTTTCCACCCCATTTACATATATAACTTATTTAAAACCGAGCTACGGTTTAAAAGTTATGAAATAAATCATTTTAGCATGGCATTTATGCAAATTAACACAAACAGCATGTTAAACATTTTTAACATAGATGAAAGTGACATATTATTAATCTACACAATTTTCTGAGCATTTTACATATATAAATCATTTTAAACCGATGCACCATTTGTGAGTTATTAAATGCATGATCATGAAGGGTTTTTCTATAAAACAGTAATTCACCGGATAATGTTAAAATCGCAGATCTGAAAAAAAAAACATGCATGGGCCAAATCTGGCCCGAAACAGAACAGAGGGGCTGTTGGGGGCTGCTCACCCCTGGGCCACGGCCCGTTGGTGGAGAGGAGGCTCGAGCAGGCCGGCTTGGCTTGGGGCTGGGCCTTGGAGAGGCGCTGGCCCACGCATCAAGGCGACAGGTCAACGACGCGGGCGAGCGGGCGGGCTGCTATGCTCGATGCAGGGGAGGCTGCGGGCGGCGCCTGGAGGTAGCAGGGGAGCGGCGGTGGCAAACTTGGCGGGGAGGATGACGACGAGGGGCGGCGCCAGCAGGTCAACGAGACTCGGAACGGACGGATCCGAGGGCAGGGGTCCCAGATCCGGCGACGAACGACGGCGGAGACGAGATTCCAGGGCAGAGGCGGCCATGGCAGAACTCCTGCGGGAGAGAGAGTGAGAGAGGGGAAGGAGAAGGTAGGGGAATGGAGGAGCAGGGGAGGTGAGGTCCGGCCTAGCTGCTGGTGCTCGACGGTGCGGCTGCCGGGGTCGCCGGCGGAAGGCGCGAGGCGGCGGGGGAAGCGGGCGAGGAGGCGAGGCGCTGGGGCGCTCGGGCGGAGAGAGCGGGAGCTGGGCCCAGATCGGTCCGCTGCGGGCCTGGTGTGGGCATGGCGGGCCACGGCGGCGCTGGGGGCTACGGGGGCGCGGGAGGACGCGTGGTGCCCTGCGGTTTGCTGCGGGAGGCTGCGCGGCTACGGCTGGCCAATGGGGCGCTGCCAAGTGGCGCGGGTGAGGTGGAGGGCGCCGGAAAATAGGGAGGAGGTGGATGGATCTGGCTGGTGGCGCAGATTTTGAGAAGAAGGGAGGAGAAGGCCAAAATGGCATGTGGGGGGTGGGGGGGTTTAAATAGAGTAGGTGCTAGGGTTAGGAGGGGTTTGGGGCGTTTCGGAGCCTCGGATCGCCATCGGAGGGCTCCGGATCGGAGGAGGGTTTAGGTGGGCTGCAGGTGGGCTGAGAAGAGGGGTTGGGCTGAGAGAAGAGGAGAGATTGAGAGGCCCGGCGGTAGTTTCGGAGACCGAAACGTGCGACGATAGACCGACTATACTGCCGCTATAGTTATCCGTTGGGGCATCAAACGGACTCCGAATGCGATGAAACTTGGCAGGTGGTCTACTGACAACAAAACAACACCGCATGCCAACTTTCAACCAATTCCGAGAACATTTTCCGGCCACTTATAAAATAATATTTCGGACATGTCGCGGGCGCGTGCAAGTGTGTCTGGGCTCAGAATGGACAACGGACGGAACGAGGAGACTGGGACGGATGCAAGTTTTGAAAACATGATGATGCAATGCACATGATGACATGATAAGATGCACACGCAAGCAAATGACAAGGCAACAACAGCGAATAACTGGCGGACACCTGGCACATCGGTCTCGGGGCGTTACAGATGAAGACCAGGGGGCCCACACCCTGTCCACGAGGCTGGGGGCCGCGCTGTCGTGGTTCTAAGTCTGACAGTAGAGTGGGGGGTAGGTATGGAGAGGCAAGGTCCTAGCTATGGAGAGGTTGTAAACACAAGCAAGGTACGAGTTCAGGCCCTTCTCGGAGGAAGTAAAAGCCCTACGTCTCGAAGCCCTGAGGCGGTCGAGTGAATTATGTATGTATGTGTTACAGGGGTGCGAACCCTTTTGCCTGTGGAGGGGGGTGGCTTATATAGAGTGCGCCAGGACCCCTGCCAGCCCACGTAATGAAGGGTTTAAAGTACATTAAGTCTGGGGCGTTACTGGTAACGCCCCACATAAAGTGACTTAACTACCATAAATTCTATTTAATTACAGGCCGTTGCAGTGCAGAATGCCTTCTGACCTTCTGGTGGTCGAGTGAGTCTTCATGGTCGAGTCCTTCAATCCAGTCGAGTGGGTTCCTCGTAGGTCGACTGGAAGGTGATCTCTTCTAAAGGTGTCCTTTGGTAGGGCACTTAGATCAGGCCTATGACCCTACCCTAGGTACATGAATCCATCATTAGCCCCCGAATGGACTGAGGCTTGAGTGAGGAAGGAGTTGATGCTGTTTCTGATTGACTTTTGCATACTGGCTATGCGTTGTTCTGGATCAAGATCTTCTTTGTTGATAACGAGCAACTTTTCTTCAGTCGACTCGATCCATTCTTGTCCTTCGTCGAGTGACTTTTCGGACTTCACTGGTTCCCGAGTGACGGATCGCAGGAGATCCCACGTCTGACAGACCGATCTGCCGTTCGTGGATTCTACGGGATACGAAATTTGGGGAAGCGCGCGAAGCGGGTTGGACCGCGGCGTTCGGATGGGATAGTGCATAGACGCCTCGATCCCCGCGCCGCCTTTTTCGCCACGTATCACGTCAATGCAACTGCTTCGTGATATGATTAGACTGACCGGGTCCACCTGTCATCCACTCGGAAGGGATGTTATAAATGCGACCGGCGAGGGTTTTCTGAACAGTGCTCCATCCTTTCTTCTCTGCTCTCCTCGTCTCCGCCCAGCGCGCCCGCTTTCGCCTCCGCAAAGCTCCTCTTCGCGCACCTCGCCGGCAGCCATGGTCAAGGAGAAGACGGCGGCGCTGGAGCGTGCAAAGAAGGCGTCGGCGGCGGAGAAGGCGAAGGGGAGATCCACCAGTCGCAGCGGGTCTTCGTCTAGATCTCGCCTGCCGAAGGGCTGGGTCCAGGGAGATTGGATCCAGTCGACCATCAGGGAGAAGGATCTCCTCGACATGGCCGACGACGGGCTGATCCCCCACGGCGCCGCAAGGCTTCCAGGGAAAGAGTGGCAGCCCCAGCCGGAAGAGGGTGAGTGCGTGCTCCTGGCCACTCATGTCGATCGCGGGTTTTCTCTGCCACCGAGTGTTTTCTTTCGTGGTTTTTTGAACTTCTTTGGAGCCCAACTCCACCACTTCACCCCGAACTCCATCGCGTATCTTGCTGCGTTTGTATCCATGTGTGAGAATTTCCTGGGCTGTCGACCGCACTGGGGCTTGTTCAAGCACATATTCACGTGTCGCTCTCAGACCGTGAAGAAGGCGAGCCCAAACGATGAGAAAACCCAATTTGTCCAAATGTGCGGGGGCCTGGGGATCCAAGTGAGGAACAAGAGCACCTTCCCAGCCATGACGTTTCCCGAGTCGGTTAGGGGCTGGCAGTCGACCTGGTTCTACTGCCAGAATGAGTCGACGCCGGGGCAGTCGAGTGGACTCCCTCAATTCACCATGGACCGAGTGAACAAGCCCTCCTCTCTGAAGGTGATTCCGGAGGAGAGAGCTGACGTGAAGATGCTGATGGATCGCGTGGTGCAGTTGGTTCGGGACGACGTTACTGGCATGGACCTTTTCGAGGTTTTCCTTCGGTGACGTATCCAGCCTCTTCAGTTCCGGAGCCATTGCATGTGGTTGTACTGCGGAACTGAAGACGAGACTCGGGTCCACCTGGAAGCAGCCAACGACGCCACGGTGGAAAGGTGGATGGCCGCGGTCACTGGGAACAAGGATAATCCCCGTGGATCTAGGAGGATTCCTCCACTCGACCATCACAGCGTTCCAGACAAAGTATGTTTGCTCTGCCTTCCATTGTATACTTGTCATATTCATTTCTGTATGTTTCGCAAATCGATCGATTGATCTCTGTCTTGACGTCTCTCAGGCCCTCACCGAGCTGTACTTGATGCCCAATGGAGCTCAGGCTCCGACTGAGGAGGGAGAAGCAAGCGGGGGCGAGAGCCAGGAGGAGTGGGACTCGGACGCTGCCGAAGATGACGATGATGACGACGACGATGATGAGGACGAAGATGAGGAGGAGGAGGAGGTTGCTCCGCCGCGCTCGGAAAGGCGGTCGAAACTTGTCCACGACCCTGCGACTGAACGTGGCAAGGGGGTTGCGACTGCCTCGCAGTCGACCAAATGCCCTCGGACCACTTCTCCGGCGCCGACTGAAAAGGCGCCGAAGCAGTCCAAGGTGGCTCCGTCAAACCCAACCAAGCTCCTGCCGAAGATGAAGGTGTCCATCCCCACCATATCAAGGTAAACATGCTGCTTGACTCTTCTTGTTTTGTACAAGCTTCTATCTCTGGTTGATACTTGAATTAGTCGACTGATTCTTTGGAATTGCAGTGCTGCTACTTTTGAGACCTCAGGCAAGGCTGACGACCATGAGATGGAGGACGCAGCAACCTCAAACCCTGGTACTAAACTATTAACTCCGTTTTTTAGTCGACTGATTCATGATCTCTGATTCTGATTCCTTTCTGTAGCTCCATCCAATGTTGTTATCACTCTTCCTGATGATGATGAGGATGAGGAACCGCTGAAGCACAGAAGGAGCAGGAAAGCGTCTGCCGGCAGGGTGGCCCAGGACATGACGGCGCCCGAGACTCTGGTCGCGGGGGAGGAGAACACCACTCGACACACCGTATCCTTCGCGGTGCCGTTGACGAGTGCTCATCCTGCTTCGTCGAGTGCCACACCACCTTCTCTTTTCACGACGCACCACGTCCCAGAGGACCAAGCCAGCGCTGCTAAGGAAGCGATACGCCAAGCAGGGATCATGATGGAGCAGGTGAAGACCATCCGGGATGCAAGCCAGGCAGCTTATGACGCCAGCTCCGCCCTCCAAAGCAATGTTCAGGTCAGTCGACCACCGCCTGTTCTGTTAGGATATGCTATCAAAACTTTTCTTTCTGGAATCTATAGCAATCACCCACTGGGTGTGTTGATAAAAAACTCCGTGTTTAGCGGGGGCACGCTGAGTGCACCCGCTGGGTGTAGTCCCCAAGGCTAAGGTCGACTACTGGCAGTCGGCCTTAGGCTTTACAAGTAAAGGCTTTTCGTCATTCGACTGGGGCAAATGGATTTCTGGAACCGGTGGGGGCACGCTGAGTGCACCCACTGGGTGTAGTCCCCGAGACTGTGGTCGACTGCTGGCAGTCGATTACAGTCTGAAGAATACGTCTCTCTCTTTTTTTTTGTGGGTCGACTGGTCGACTCTGTCTTGAATAGAACTAGTGGGGGCACGCTGAGTACACCCACTGGGTGTAGTCCCCGAGACTACGATCGAATGCTTGCATTCGGCTGTAGTCTTAGAAACGTGTGATTTTCTCTTATCCACTCGGAAGTGAATTATCCTTGATATTTTGTCGATTGGTTCTTCGTAGAAATCCTGCGACCTTGCGGCCCGCTATACTGAGCTGGAGCAGAAGCACATTCAGCTCGAGCTAGATCTGAAGCTGGTTCAGGAGAATCTGACGAAGGCGAAGGAGGAGACCAAAGGTATGTTCGGTGAGACCTCGGCGACTCCTTTTTCCCTTCATTTGTTTCAAAATCTGACCTTGCTGTATCTCGCAGGCAAGGTGAACGAGGCCCAGAAGAGAAAAGACCTTGAGCTATCTGAGAAGACCAAGCTTGCTGATGAGAAGTTAGCTTCAGTCACCAAGCTTGAACAGGAAAATACCAATCTGAAAGCTGCTCTGGCGATTGCCAACAAGGAAGTCGACCGACTGAAGACTGACAAGACTACTCTGACCAACAAGATCAACCAGTTGACTGGGAAGAAAAATGACCTGGAAGCCTTCCTGGGTGGACTTGCCAAGAAACTGTTCCTTATGCTCGAAGGTAATCCTTTATACTGCCCTTTTCAACTGTGATGTTCCCATTCGACCACTGTCTTGACTCGGCGTTTGTCCTTGCAGAATTCTGTCAAAACTTTGAAGAAGAGACTAGCCAGTTGGAACCAAACTTTGACCCCGTCAATTCTCCAGTGAATGATGAAGTTGCCATGAATGTCTTCCGACTGGAGTCCCGTGTTGTAGCTGTCGTGGACTATCTTGCAAGACCGAAGGTCGCCACGTCCCGCATCGACTCGACGCTCTGGCCCAGGGCGACACTCCAGAATGACCTCGAGTCGCTGATGGCTCGACTGAATGCAGTCCCTGACCGAGTGCAGGAGTGGAAGAAGTCCTCGGCTCGTTGCGGTGCAGATGTTGCTCTGTGTTTGGCCCGAGTCCACTGCAAAGACGCGCGAGAAGACAAGCTGGCGGCTCTCCGGGTAGCCAACACCAAGAAACACGACTTCAGGTCCTTCATGGAAACCTTCATCGCTGCTGCCACTCGGATCGCAGACGGAATCGACCTTGATGAGTTTGTTGCTCCTTCCAGCCCTCCATAGGAGGGGTAAAAAATTTCTTTTAAGCCCGACACTTGAAATTTGCCTCGGTATGCCGAGTGGAGTTGTAACCGATAAACCTTAACAGGCTTAGCGCCTGAGCACTTTCGGTTCCTTTAGGTATCGATCTGAACTTGGATTTGATGTTTGAATATGATTGCTTTTGGCTCGAAATGTCCTTTGCAGGTTCACAGCAAGATGCTCTCTGCAGTCGACTTATTCCTTAGGCGAGCACCGGGCTGCAGCTAAGCCCCCGAGTGAGAGGTTTGCTCTTCACTCGGTAGGGTTTTTATACCTTAGGCGAGCACTGGGCTGCAGCTAAGCCCCCGAGTGAGAGGTTTGCTCTTCACTCGGTAGGATTTTTATATCTTAGGCGAGCACTGGGCTGCAGCTAAGCCCCCGAGTGAGAGGTTTGCTCTTCACTCGGTAGGATTTTTATATCTTAGGCGAGCACTGGGCTGCAGCTAAGCCCCCGAGTGAGAGGTTTGCTCTTCACTCGGTAGGATTTTTATATCTTAGGCGAGCACTGGGCTGCAGCTAAGCCCCCGAGTGAGAGGTTTGCTCTTCACTCGGTAGGATTTTTATATCGTAGGCGAGCACTGGGCTGCAGCTAAGCCCCCGAGTGAGAGGTTTGCTCTTCACTCGGTAGGATTTTTATATCTTAGGCGAGCACTGGGCTGCAGCTAAGCCCCCGAGTGAGAGGTTTGCTCTTCACTCGGTAGGATTTTTACGTTGTATTTGTGGCGAAGCTCAGAGGAGAGGGTCGCAGTCGACCTGCACCTCGTCCTCATCACGAGCGCACATTGTACTTATGGCGTAGCTCAGAGGAGAGGGTCACAGTCGACCTGCACCTCTTCCTCCTTGCGAGCACACATTGTACTTATGGCGTAGCTCAGAGGAGAGGGTCGCAGTCGACCTGTGCCTCGTCCTCCTTGCGAGCGTACGTTGTACTTAGGCGAGTACTTGGACTATCGCTAAACCTCCGAGTGGAAGTCTGATTTATTCCTTAGGCGAGCACTGGGCTGCAGCTAAGCCCCCGAGTGAGAGGTTTGCTCTTCACTCGGTAGGGTTTTTATAACTTAGGCGAGTACTTGGACTGCAGCTAAGCCTCGAGTGGAAGTTTGGCTTACCACTCGGTAGGATTTTTAATAACTTAGGCGAGTACTTGGACTGCAGCTAAGCCCCCGAGTGGAAGTCTGGCTTACCACTCGGTAGGATTTTTTTATAACTTAGGCGAGCACTGGGCTGCAGCTAAGCCTCCGAGTGGAAGTCTGGCTTACCACTCGGTAGGATTTTTTTATAACTTAGGCGAAACGGATTCGCGGCTAAGCCCCCGAGTGGAAGTCTGGCTTACCACTCGGTAGGATTTTTTTATAACTTAGGCGAAACGGATTCGCGGCTAAGCCCCCGAGTGGAAGTCTGGCTTACCACTCGGTAGGATTTTTACAAACTTAGGCGAAACGGATTCGCGGCTAAGCCACCCACTGGGGGAAAATTTTACTGGACAAAAATAAAAAGTGACAAAAATTATGAAGGAATTATGACACTATTATTTCGAAATCCATGAACTACAGAAGTACTTTATTACAACTCATCCGAGTGAAAAACTTTAAGTGTAAAATGGGCGGAGCAGATCCGCATTCCAAGCTCGGGGCTCTTCGATATTGTGTTCGACGTTGTAAAGACGGTATGCCCCGTTGTGGAGAACCTTGGTGACGATGAAGGGTCCTTCCCAAGAAGGAGCGAGCTTATGTTGTTTCTGCTGATCCACTCGGAGAACCAGATCTCCTTCCTGGAAGGCTCGACCTCTCACATTTCTGGCGTGGAAGCGACGCAAGTCTTGTTGGTAGATGGTCGATCGGATCAGAGCCATCTCCCTTTCTTCCTCTAGAAGGTCGACTGTGTCCTGACGCGCTTGCTCAGCTTCTGCTTCATTATAAAATTCAACTCGAGGAGCATTGTGAAGAAGGTCGCTCGGCAAGACTGCTTCAGCTCCATAGACCAAGAAGAATGGAGTTCTTCCGGTCGACCGGTTGGGTGTGGTCCGCAATCCCCAAAGCACCGAAGGGAGTTCGTCGACCCATGCTCCAGCCGCATGTTTGAGATCACGCATCAGTCGGGGCTTCAAACCCTTAAGGATCAAGCCATTGGCTCATTCAGCTTGTCCATTCGACTGCGGATGGGCGACTGAAGCGTAGTCGACTCGTGTACCTTGAGAGTTGCAGAAATCCCTGAATTCTTCCGAGTCAAAATTCGACCCATTATCCGTGATAATGCTGTGCGGGACTCCATATCGGAACGTCAGCTCCCTGATGAAGGTAACAGCAGTACTGGCGTCAAGATTCTTGATTGGCTTAGCCTCAATCCACTTGGTGAACTTGTCGACTGCTACCAGTACATGCGTGAACCCACTCCGACCTGTTCTCAAGGGACGGACCATGTCCAACCCCCATACTGCGAAAGGCCAGACGAGTGGAATGGTCTTCAGAGCTGACGCAGGCTTGTGTGACATATTGGAGTAGAACTGACATCCTTCGCACTTGTCCACTATTTCCTTCGCCATCTCATTCGCCCTTGGCCCGTAAAATCTGGCTCGGTATGCTTTGGCTACGATGGTCCGAGAGGACGCATGGTGACCACAGGTCCCCGAGTGGATATCATTGAGGATGATTCAGCCTTCGTCTGGCGTTATGCATTTTTGACCAACTCCAGTCGCGCTCTCTCTATACAACTGTCCCTTGATAACGGTAAAGGCTTTGGATCGACGGACGATCTGCCGAGCCTCTTCCTCATCCTCTGGGAGTTCTTTTCTCAGGATATACGCGATGTAGGGAATTGTCCAGTCGGGAGTGACTACTAAGACCTCCATGACCAAGTCGACCACTGCTGGGACCTCAACCTCAGTCGGATCTGTGGCACTCTTGGGCTGTGGAGCTTCTTCTGTGAAAGGATCTTCTTTGACTGACGGAGTGTGTATATGCTCCAAGAACACACCACTCGGAATGGCTTCTCTTTTGGAACCTATCTTTGCCAGATCATCTGCTGCCTGATTTTTCAGTCGGGGGATGTGATGGAGCTCTAACCCCTCGAACTTCTTTTCTAGCTTCCTCACTGCATTGCAGTATCCAGTCATGGCTGAGCTTCTCACGTCCCACTCCTTCATCACCTGGTTGACCACTAAATCTGAATCGCCATAAACCATCAGGCGACGGACGCCGAGTGAGATGGCCATGCGCAATCCATATAAAAGGGCCTCGTACTCTGCCTCATTGTTGGAAGAATCAAAGTGAATCTGGAGCACATACCTAAGCTTATCTCCTCTGGGAGAAACCAGAACAACCCCAGCACCGGAACCATTCAGCATCTTAGAGCCATCAAAGAACATGGTCCAATGCTCCGAGTGAACTTCAGTCGGCTGCTGTTGTTCAATCCACTCGGCGAGGAAATCTGCTATTGCCTGGGACTTAATGGCTTTCTTTGCCTCAAACTTGATATCAAGGGGAAGAAGTTCAATCGCCCATTTCGCCACTCGACCGGTTGCATCTCTGTTGTGCAGAATCTCTGATAGTGGGGCGTCGCTGACGACTGTGATGGAATGATCAGAGAAATAATGAGCAACCTTCTTCGTGGTCATGTATATTCCATACACAAGCTTCTGATAATGAGGGTATCGCTGCTTGGATGGAGTCAAGACTTCAGACAAATAATATACTGGGCGCTGAACTTTGAAGGCCTTTCCTTCTTCTTCCCGCTCGACCGTAAGCACTATACTGACGACTTGTCCTGTGGCTGCAATATAAAGCAACAGAGGCTCTTTGCTGATTGGAGCAGCAAGCACCGGCTGGGTGGAGAGCAGAGCTTTTAGCTCGGCAAACGCTGCATCAGCTTCTGGAGTCCACTCAAACTTGTCTGCCTTCTTCATCAGTCGGTAAAGAGGCAATGCCTTCTCACCGAGTCGTGAGATGAATCGACTTAAAGCGGCCAAGCATCCAATAAGCTTCTGGACATCGTGCACTCGCACAGGGCGTTTCATTCGGAGAATAGTGCCGATCTTTTCTGGGTTAGCATCGATCCCTCGCTCGGAAACGAGAAAACCGAGTAACTTTCCACCAGGAACCCCGAATGTGCACTTTGGTGGATTGAGCTTGATATCATACCTTCTGAGGTTGGCAAATGTTTTGGCGAGGTCAGCAAGCAGGTCGGAACCCTTTCGCGACTTGAGGACGATATCATCCATATACGCTTCCACATTCCGACTGATTTGAGTGAGAAGACACTTCTGAATCATTCGCATAAATGTGGCTCCGGCATTCTTGAGGCCGAATGGCATGGTGATATAGCAGAAGCACCCGAATGGAGTGATGAAAGCTGTTTTTATTTCATCGGGTCCATACAGACGGATCTGATGATACCCGGAATATGCGTCTAGAAAAGACAATCTCTCACATCCCGCGGTCGAGTCAACAATTTGATCTATGCGAGGGAGAGGAAAATGATCTTTCGGGCAGGCCCGATTGATGTGCTTGAAATCAATGCACATGCAGAGTGACTTGTCCTTCTTGGGAACAATGACGACATTAGCGAGCCACTCGGAGTGGTATATCTCTCGGATAAATCCTGCCGCCAATAGTCGAGCCACTTCCTCACCAATAGCCTTTCTCTTCTGGACGACGGACCGCCGAACATGCTCTTTGACTGGTTTTGCTGATTTGTCGACTCTGAGGCGATGCTCAGCCAGTCCCCTGGGAACACCTGGCATGTCAGCTGGCTTCCATGCAAAAATGTCCCAGTTCTCACGGAGGAACTGGATGAGCGCTTCTTCCTATTTTGGGTCGAGTGTTGTGGAGATGTGGGTCGGGGCTGCATTGGGGTCGGTCGGGTGAATGTGAACAGGCTTCGTCTCACTGGACGACTAAAATGCAGATTCTGTGGTGGGCTTCTTGGATCGCAGCAAATCACTCGGATCTGCGTTTTGCTTATACTCTTCAAACTCGACCGCTGTCACCTGGGAATAGGCAATCTTCGAGCCCTTCTGAAAGCACTCCTCTGCCTTTTTCCAATCACCGGTGACAGTGATCACTCCTTTGGGACCGGGCATCTTCAGTTTGAGGTACACGTAACATGGTCGAGCCATGAATCGTGCGTAGGCTGGCCTCCCCAAAATGGCGTGGTACGCACTCTGAAAATCCACGACCTCAAACCTCAACTTTTCCTTGCGAAAATGCTTCGAATCACCGAACACCACGTCCAGAGCTATTTGGCCGAGTGACTCAGCTTTCTTCCCTGGTATGACTCCGTGGAAACTCATGTTGCTGGTGCTCAGTCGGGACATCGGAATGCCCATTCCTTTCAGTGTGTCTGCATATAACAAATTCAGCCCACTTCCACCGTCCATCAGCACCTTTGTCAGTCGAGTACCTTCGACAACTGGGTCGAGCACCAAAGCTTGCCTCCCAGGGGTGGCAATATGAGTCGGGTGATCAGACTGGTCGAATGTGATGGGTGTTTGGGACCATCTCAGATAACTTGGTTTTGCTGGGGCAACCATGTTCACCTCGCGGTTAATGACTTTCAGTCGACTTTTGCTTTCCACATATGTGAAGATCATCAGAGTGGAGTTGACATGCGGATATCCTTCCTCACTGTCCTCCTTGTCTTCGGCCTTGTCTGACTCCTTCTCCTTGTCCTTAGACTATTTTCCTTGAAACTGCTGAATCAGGAGTCGACACTGGCGAGTGGTATGCTTTGGGTAAATGATGTTTCCCTCTTCATCTTTCTTCGTGTGGATGTGACATGGCATATCCATCACGTCGTTTCCTTCTTTATCCTTTACTTTCTTAGGATTCCAGGATCCTTTTGGCGTCCCCTTGAACTTTCCCTGAGTCACGGCCAGGGCCTCTCCAGGAGCTGTTGGTTCGGCCTTCCGCTTCTGTTTCCGACTGGAGTTTCCTTTCTCCGACTGACTTGGCTTGTACTTGCCGCTTCAGAGTCGGTCCTCTTCCTCGCCGTTGGCGTACTTGGTAGCAATCTCCATCATCCGACTCAAGGTCATGTCCCCGGTTCGACCAAATTTCAGACTCAATTCTCTGTTCTTGACGCCATCTTTGAAGGCGCAAACTGCTTGATGATCAGACACATTTTCCACAGTATGGTGCAGAGTGATCCACCTCTGAATATACTCCCTGAGAGTCTCATTGGTTTTCTGCACACAGACTTGCAGCTCAGTCAATCCAGCTGGACGCTTGCAAGTTCCTTCAAAAGTTCTGACGAACACTCGGGACAAATCTTCCCAAGTGTAAATACTGCTAGGAGGTAACTGATTCAACCATGCTCTGGCAGAACCTTCCAACATGAGGGGCAAATGCTTCATGGCCACCTCGTCATTTCCACCACCAATCTGAACAGCCACTCGGTAATCTTCAAGCCAAGTTTCAGGCTTGGACTCACCAGTGAACTTGCTGACTCCTGTTGCCAACCTGAAATTGGGGGGAATCACTGCGGCTCTGATAGCCCTGCTAAAACACTATGGACCAGAAACATGCACTCGACTGCTCGTGGGCGCATCTCTCTCGGGTCCGCCTCGATGGGCTCTGTTCCGGTCGACCAAGCCTTGCACGATAATGGATCGCGCGTTGAAGCCTGGTTCCCTGGGGTCGACTGGAGCTCTTCGCCCCGCACTGAACTGACGCCTGTCATCCTGTCGCCGAGGAGCGTAAGACCCATCCCTCAGAGGGGAAGCGGGCACTCGACGCCTGTCATCTCGGTCGTGTCGGTCTCCATACTGATCTCCCCGGTTGTCGCGCCCTTCCCGCCGCGGAGGCGATCTGGGACTGTGAGCCGACCGAACCGTATTCGCAGCGACGGAACGACTGTGAATCCTGTTGCGCGACTGCGACACGGCTGAGTTTTGGTCTCCTGCTGCCCGGAGAAAATCTCTAATCTGCATCAAACCTCTGCCAGCCTCCGACTGAGAGGGCTGGATGGACTCTGCTATACGGGTTGCAGCTGCTAAATTCTAGATTGGGGTTCGATATACCTGAGTCGGCGGAAAAAGTTGACGTCGATTGGCGTCGGGAACTCGTTGCCGCGCGCGCTCGTTGAGTGCTCGCTGGAGGTTCTCCAGACGAGCGCGCTCAGCCAGATTGGCCAAACGTGCCTCCTCCAAGGCACGAGCCTCGGGGGTTTCTCCCGTGATGGGAGTATGCAGGGCATCCATGTTCCTACGGCGAAGCTCTTCCCTCTGCAGAGAGTCGAGTGTCTCGGGCTGGTACTCTTCCTGGTCTCGTATGGGGTCGCCCCCGCCGCCTGCCCCGCCCTCATGGGTGAAGCCAGGAGGACTGCGGGGTCCGTTGACCATCAGGATTTCCGCCGCCGGATCACTGCTATCGCATTCGGATGCAGTTTCTACGGAGCCAGTCGACAGATCGAATAGGCCGTAGAGAGATTCGTCGGGCTCAATCGCCGCAACTTGGGCGATGGCCGTCTGGCGAGCCACCGCATGCTTCACCCACCGCTGGAGTCTCGACCGACCAGAGCGCTTGCGCTGGTGGGAGACCGGGCGGGTGGCCGATAGGGGAGTCGACCGATACGGGGTCGACGGTTGCCGCAGCAGAACGCCGCGGACACATGCACGAAAATGCATCGCACCGCAGACGGGGAGCGCATCAACGTCGAGTGGAGCCTCCTGGAGCCACGCGGAGTCGTCGGCGACAAAGGTGAGAGCGTCGAGACGGATCTCGCACCCCTCAACCAAAACTCCAGCAGTCATCATGATGAAAGTATTCGGAAGTACCGCAACTTCTCCACAAAATCGCTAAAACACCTGCCCCAAGGTGGGCGCCAACTGTCGTGGTTCTAAGTCTGACAGTAGAGTGGGGGGTAGGTATGGAGAGGCAAGGTCCTAGCTATGGAGAGGTTGTAAACACAAGCGATGTACGAGTTCAGGCCCTTCTCGGAGGAAGTAAAAGCCCTACATCTCGGAGCCCTGAGGCGGTCGAGTGAATTATGTATGTATGTGTTACAGGGGTGCGAACCCTTCTGCCTGTGGAGGGGGGTGGCTTATATAGAGTGCGCCAGGACCCCTGCCAGCCCACGTAATGAAGGGTTTAAAGTACATTAAGTCTGGGGCGTTACTGGTAACGCCCCACATAAAGTGACTTAACTACCATAAAGTCTATTTAATTACAGGCCGTTGCAGTGCAGAATGCCTTCTAACCTTCTGGTGGTCGAGTGAGTCTTCATGGTCGAGTCCTTCAATCCAGTCGAGTGGGTTCCTCGTAGGTCGACTGGAAGGTGATCTCTTCTAAAGGTGTCCTTGGGTAGGGCACTTAGATCAGGCCTATGACCCTACCCTAGGTACATGAATCCATCACGCGCCCCCCCTCCTAGGCGCGCCCCCCTACCTCGTGGGCCCCCTGGTGGCCCTCCGACGCCAACTCCAACTCCATATATTGGCTTTCGGGGAGAAAAAATCAGAGAGAAGAAACCATCACGTTTTACGATACGGAGCCGCCGCCAAGCCCTAATCTCTCTCAGGAGGGCTGATCTGGAGTCCGTTCGGAGTTCCGAAGAGGGGGATTCGTCACCGTCGTCATCATCAACCATCCTCCATCACCAATTTCATGATGCTCACCGCCGTGCGTGAGTAATTCCATCGTAGGCTTGCTGGACGGTGATGGGTTGGATGAGATTTATCATGTAATCGAGTTAATTTTGTTAGTGTTTGATCCCTAGTATCGACTATGTTCTGAGATTGATGTTGCTATGACTTTGCCATGCTTAATGCTTGTCACTAGGGCCCGAGTGCCATGATTTTAGATCTGAACCTATTATGTTTTCATGAATATATGTGAGTTCTTGATGCTATCTTGCAAGTCTACAGTCACCTACTATGTGTTATGATCCGGCAACCCCGAAGTGACAATAATCGGGACCACTCCCGGTGATGACCATAGTTTGAGGAGTCCATGTATTCACTATGTGCTAATGCTTTGTTCAGGTTCTCTATTAAAAGGAGGCCTTAATATCCCTTAGTTTCCAATAGGACCCCGCTACCACGGGAGGGTAGGACAAAAGATGTCATACAAGTTCTTTTCCATAAGCACGTATGCCTATATACGGAATACATGCCTACATTACGTTGATGAATTGGAGCTAGTTCTGTGTCACCCTATGTTATGACTGTTACATGACGAACCACATCCGGCATAATTATCCATCACTAATCGAGTGCCTACGAGTTTTCCATATACTGGTTCTCGCTTATTTACTTTTTCGTTGCTACTGTTACAATCACTACAAAATACCAAAAACATTACTTTTGCTGTCTTTACTTTTGTTACCGTTACCACCACTATCATATTACTTTGCTACTAAACATTTTGCTGCAGATACTAAGTTTGTAGGTGTGGTTGAATTGATAACTCAGCTGCTAATACTTGAGAATATTCTTTGGCTCCCCTTGTGTCGAATCAATAAATTTGGGTTGAATACTCTACCCTCAAAAACTGTTGCGATCCCCTATACTTGTGGGTTATCAGAGCCATATGAGTTGTCTTAATTTATTGTATGACGTGCGTGTCATGAATAACGCCATGTAATTGCTTTACTTTATTGCTAAACCGTTAGCGATAGTAGTAGAAGTAATAGTTGGCGAGACAACTTCATGAAGACATGATGATGGAGATCATGATGATGGAGATCATGGTGTCATGCCGGTGACGATGATGATCATGGTGCCCCGAAGATGGAGATCAAAAGGAGCAAAATGATATTGGCCATATCATGTCACTATTTGATTGCATGTGATGTTTATCATGTTTTACATCTTATTTGCTTAGAACGACGGTAGCATAAATAAGATGATCCCTCATAAAATATCAAGAAAGTGTTCCCCATAACCGTGCACCGTTGCGAAGGTTCATTGTTTCGAAGCACCACGTGATGATCGGGTGTGATAGATTGTAACATTCGAATACAACGAGTGTAAGCCAGATTTACACATGCAAAACACTTAGGTTGACTTGACGAGCCTAGCATGTACAGACATGGCCTCGGAACACAAGAGAACGAAAGGTCGAACATGAACCATATAGAAGATACGATCAACATGAAGATGTTCACCGATGATGACTAGTCCGTCTCACGTGATGATCGGACACGGCCTAGTTGACTTGGATCATGAATCACATAGAGGACTAGAGGGATGTTTATCTGAGTGGGAGTTCATTAAATAATTTGATTAGATGAACTTAATTATCATGAACTTAGTCTAAAATATTTACAATATGTCTTGTAGATCAAATGGCCCACGCTAATGTTGCCCTCAACTTCAATGCGTTCCTAGAGAAAACCAAGCTGAAAGACGATGGTAGCAACTATACAGACTGGGTCCGGAACTTGAGGATCATCCTCATAGCTGCCAAGAAAGCATATGTCCTTGAAGCACCGCTAGGTGAAGCACCTGTCCCAGCAAACCAAGACGTTATGAATGCCTGGCAGTCGCGTGTTGATGATTACTCCTTGGTTCAATGCGGCATGCTTTACAGCTTAGAACCGGGGCTCCAAAAGCATTTCGAGCAGCACGGAGCATATGAGATGTTCTAAGAGCTGAAAATGGTTTTCCAAGCTCATGCCCGGGTCAAGAGATATGAAGTCTCCGACAAGTTCTACAGTTGTAAGATGGAGGAGAATAGTTCCGTCAGCGAACACACACTCAAAAAGTCTGGGTTGCACAACTGCTTGTCTCAGCTGGGAGTTAATCTCCCAGATGACGCGGTCGTTGACAGAATCCTTCAGTCGCTTCCACCTAGCTACAAGAGCTTTGTGATGAACTTCAATACGCAGGGGATGGAGAAAACCATTCCTGAGGTATATTCAATGCTGAAATCAGCGGAGGTGGAAATCAAAAAGGAACATCAAGTGTTGATGGTGAATAAGACCACTAAGTTCAAGAAAGGCAAGGGTAAAAAGGGCTTCAAGAAAGACGGCAAGGGAGTTTCCGCGCCCGGTAAGCAAGCTGCCGGGAAGAAGCCAAAGAATGGACCCAAGCTTGAGACTGAGTGTTTTTATTGCAAGGGAAATGGTCACTGGAAGCGGAACTGCCCCAAGTACTTAGCGGACAAGAAGGCCGGCAACACCAAAGGTATATGTGATATACATGTTATTGATGTGTACCTTACCAGTACTCATAGTAGCTCCTGGGTAATTGATACCGGTGCGGTTGCTCATATTTGTAACTCAAAACAGGAGCTGCGGAAGAAGCGGAGACTGGCGAAGGATGAGGTAACGATGCGCGTCGGGAATGGTTCCAAGGTCGATGTGATCTCCGTCGGCATGCTACCTCTACATTTACCTACGGGATTAGTTTTAAACCTCAATAATTGTTATTTAGTGCCAGCTTTGAGCATGAACATTGTATCTGGATCTCATTTAATATGAGATGGCTACTCATTTAAATCCGAGAATAATGGTTGTTCTATTTATATGAGAGATATGTTTTATGGTCATGCCCCACTGGTTAATGGTTTATTCTTAATGAATCTCGAACGTGATGTTACACATATTCATAGTGTGAATACCAAAAGATGTAAGGTTGATAACGATAGTCCCACATACTTGTGGCACTGCCACCTTGGTCACATTAGTGTCAAACGCATGAAGAAGCTCCATGCAGATGGACTGTTGGAGTCTCTTGATTACGAATCATTTGACACATGCGAACCATGCCTCATGGGCAAAATGACCAAGACTCCGTTCTCCGGAACAATGGAGCGAGCAACCAACTTATTGGAAATCATACATATTGATGTGTTCGGTCCAATGAGCGTTGAGGCTCGCGGAGGCTATCGTTTTGTTTTCACCCTCACTGATGACTTAAGTAGATATGGGTATGTCTACTTGATGAAACACAAGTCTGCGACCTTTGAAAAGTTCAAGGAATTTTAGAATGAGGCAGAGAATCAATGTGACAGAAAAATAAAGTTCTTACGATCAGATCATGGGGGAGAATATTTGAGTCACAAATTTGGTACGCACTTAAGGAAATGCGGAATTGTTTCACAACTCACGCTGCTTGGAACACCTTAGTGTAATGGTGTGTCCGAACATCATAATCGCACTCTATTGGATATGGTGTGATCTATGATGTCTCTTACCGATCTACCGCTATCATTTTGGGGTTATGCTTTAGAGACTCCGCATTCACTTTAAATAGAGCTCCGTCGAAATCCGTCGAGACAACACCGTATGAATTATGGTTTGGGAAGAAACCTAAGCTGTCGTTTCTAAAAGTTTGGGGATGCGATGCTTATGTCAAGAAACTTCAACCTGAAAAGCTCAAACCCAAGTCGAAAAAATGCGTCTTCATAGGATACACTAAAGAAACCATTGGGTATACCTTCTACCTCAGATCCGAAGGAAAGATCTTTGTTGCCAAGAATGGGTCCTTTCTAGAGAAAGAGTTTCTCTCGAAAGAAGTAAGTGGGAGGAAAGTAGAACTTGATGAAGTACTGCCTCTTGAAGCGGAAAGTAGCGCAGCTCAGGAAGATGTTTCTGTGGTGCCTGCACCGACTAGAGAGGAAGTTAATGATGATGATCAAGGTGCTTCGGATCAAGTTGCTACTGAACTTCGTAGGTCCACAAGGACACATTCCACACCAGAATGGTATGGCAACCCTGTCCTGTAAATCATGTTGTTAGACAATGGTGAACCTTCGAACTATGAAGAAGTGATGGCGGGCCCAGATTCCAACAAATGGCTTGAAGCCATGCAATCCGAGATAGGATCCATGTATGAAAACAAAGTATGGACTTTGACATACTTGCCCGATGATCGGCGAGCGATAGAAAATAAATGGATCTTTAAGAAGAAGACGGACGCGGATGGTAATGTTACCATCTATAAAGCTCGACTTGTCGCTAAGGGTTATCTACAAGTTCAAGGGGTTGACTATGATGAGACCTTCTCACCCGTAGTGAAGCTGAAGTCCGTCCGAATCATGTTAGCAATTGCCGCATTCTACGATTATGAGATATGGCAAATGGACGTCAAAACGCCATTCCTTAACGGCTTTCTTAAGGAAGAATTGTATATGATGCAGCCGTAAGGTTTTGTCGATCCTAAGAATGCTAACAAGGTATGCAAGCTCCAGCGCTCCATCTATGGGCTGGTGCAAGCATCTCGGAGTTGGAACATTCGCTTTGATAAAATGGTCAAAGCGTTTGGGTTTATGCAGACTTATGGAGAAGCCTGCGTTTATATGAAAGTGAGTGGGAGCTCTGTAGCATTTCTCATATTATATGTGGATGACATACTATTGATGGGAAATGATATAGAACTTTTGGAAAGCATAAAGGCCTACTTGAATAAGTGTTTTTCAATGAAGGACCTTGGAGAAGCTGCTTACATACTAGGCATCAAGATCTACAGAGATAGATCGAGACGCCTCATAGGTCTTTCACAAAGCACATATCTTGACAAGATATTGAAGAAGTTCAATATGGATAAGTCCAAGAAGGGGTTCTTGCTTGTATTGCAAGGTGTGAAATTGAGCTCGGCTCAAAGCCCGACCAGGGCAGAAGATAGAGAAAAGATGAGTGTCATCCCCTATGCCTCAGCCATAGGGTCTATTATGTATGCCATGCTGTGTACCAGACCTGATGTAAACCTTGCCGTAAGTTTGGTAGGGAGGTACCAAAGTAATCCCGGCATGGAACTCTGAACAACGGTCAAGAATATCCTAAAGTACCTGAAAAAGACTAAGGATATGTTTCTCGTTTATGGAGGTGACGAAGAACTCGTCATAAAGGGTTACGTCGATGCTAGCTTCGACACAGATCTGTATGACTCCAAGTCACAAAACAGATATGTGTATATTTTGAATGGTGGGGCAGTAAGCTGGTGCAGTTGCAAGCAAAGCGTCGTGGCGGGATCTACATGTGAAGCGGAATACATGGCAGCCTCGGAGGCAGCACATGAAGCAATCTGGATGAAGGAGTTCATTACCGACCTAGGAGTTATTCCCAATGCATCGGGCCCGATGACTCTCTTCTGTGACAACACTGGAGCTATTGCCCTTGCCAAGGAGCCCAGGTTTCACAAGAAGACTAGGCACATCAAGCGTCGCTTCAACACCATTCGTGAAAATGTTCAAGATGGAGACATAGATATTTGTAAAGTGCATACGGATCTGAATGTCGCAGATCCGTTGACTAAACCTCTTCCACGAGCAAAACATGATCAACACCAGAACTCTATGGGTGTTTGATTCATCACAATGTGACTAGATTATTGACTCTAGTGCAAGTGGGAGACTGTTGGAAATATGCCCTAGAGGCAATAATAAAGTGGTTATTATTATATTTCCTTGTTCATGATAATTGTCTATTGTTCATGCTATAATTGTATTGACTGGAAACCATAATACATGTGTGAATACATAGACCACAACAAGTCCCTAGTGAGCCTCTAGTTGACTAGCTCGTTGATCATTGGATGGTCATGGTTTCCTGACTATGGGCATTGGATGTCATTGATAATGGGATCATCATTGGGAGAATGATGTGATGGACAAGACCCAATCCTAAGCATAGCACAAAATCGTGTAGTTCGTTTGCTAAAGCTTTTCTAATGTCAAGTATTATTTCCTGAGACCATGAGATGGTGAAACTCCCGGATACCGTAGGAATGCTTTGGGTGTACCAAACGTCACAACGTAACTGGGTGGCTATAAAGGTGCACTATAGGTATCTCCGAAAGTGTCTGTCGGGTTGGCATAAATCGAGACTGGGATTTGTCAGTCCGTATGACGGAGAGGTATCTCTGGGCCCACTCGGTAATGCATCATCATAATGAGCTCAATGTGACTAAGTAGTTGGTCACGGGATCATGCATTACGGAACGAGTAAAGTTACTTGCCAAATAACGAGATTGAACGAGGTATTGGGATACCGACGATCGAATCTAGGGCAAGTAACATACCGATTGACAAAGGGAACTGTATACGGGATTACTTGAATCCTCAATATCGTGGTTCATCCAATGAGATCATCGTGGAACATGTGGGAGTCAACATGGGTATCTAGATCCCGTTGTTGGTTATTGGCCAGAGAGTTGTCTCGGTCATGTCTGCATGATTCTCGAACCCGTAGGGTCTACACACTTAAGGTTCGATGATCTAGGGCTATAAGGAAGATTTGTATGTGATTACCGAATGTTGGTCGGAGTCCCGGATGATATCTCGGACATCACGAGGAGTTTCGGAATGGTACGAAGGTGAAGATTTATGTATGGGAAGTCATCATACGGTCACCGGAAATATTCAGGGGTATACCGGTATTGTACCGGGACCACCGAAGGGGTTCCGGGGGTCCACCGGGAGGGTCCACCTGCCCCGGAGGGCCTTGTGGGCTGTATGTGGAAGGGAACCAGCCCCAAGTGGGCTGGGCGCCACCCTCCCCCTAGGGCCCATGCGCCTAGGGTTGGGGGGGGGACCCTGAAAGGGGCGCCCCCTTGGCTTAGGGGGCAAGCCCCCTTCGCCCTTGGCCGCCGCCCCCCTTTAAATCCCATCTAGAGGGGTCGGCTCCCTTCCCCTTTCTCCCTATAAATAGAGGGGTAGAGGGAGGGGTGCATCACCACATCCAAGGAGCAACCCCTCCCCTCCCCAACACCTCTCCTCCGTGTGAGCTTGGCGAAGCCCTGCCGAAGAACTGCCACTCCATCACCACCACGCCGTCGTGCTGCTGTTGGAGCCTTCTTCCTCAATCTCTCCCTCCTCCTTGCTGGATCAAGGCGCGGGAGACGTCACCGGGCTGCACGTGTGTTGAACGCGAAGGCACCGTTGTTCGGTGCTTAGATCGGATTCGGCCGCGATCTGAATCGCTACGTGTACGACTCCTCCAACCGCGTTCTTGCAACGCTTCCGTCTTGCGATCTTCAAGGGTATGAAGATGCACTCCTCTCTCTCGTTGCTAGTTACTCCATAGATTGTTCTTAGTGATGCATAGAATTTTTTTAATTTCTGCAACGATCCCCAACAGCTGGTGGGTCCAGCTGTCAGCCTCACAGCCTGAAGTCCACTTCCGATGGCTGTCGTTCATTGACCTCATTGACCACAAGGCACCGAGAGCATCAAGGCGGTGGACGACGGCGATTCCTAGGAAGGGAACAACCAAGTGCCAGAGAAGATGAGGCGGGTGGATGCTGATGCAGAGGGGAGTACGAGGTTTCACTGGTTCGGCTAGGCGTAAGTCCGCCGTAGCCGGAGAATAACAGGGGGTGTGGGTGAATAGAGGGAAGGTCTGTCCAGTCATAGTATGGTCGGTCCGTGAGACCTGCGCGGCAGCACAACCGGCCACGGGAGGCTGGAGCAGGCGGTACGGCGGGCCTGGTTTGGGCGGCTAGAGCAAGAAGACCAGGGGTTGAACACGCAGCACGGCCGTTGATTTAACATCCAATGGTCAATGCAGCTAGAATCGTTTTGACTAAGTTGACAAAGCCCGTACGCATCAACTTAGTTGGCCCATAAGTCAGCCTCCAAATCTGGTGGGTCCCAGCTAGCAGGGGGGAATCATTTTTTTGCTCGTAATAAGGTGGCACTTCCTTGCGTGTGAAGATGTTTTCTGGGTTTTTTAATTTCTTCTTTTTGGGTTAGAATAAAAATAAAACAATTTAGCATCTTTGGTACAATCTATATTTTCGCGAAATGGATCATAATAAAGCTGGTGGGTCCCAGCTGTCAGGGAGAGGTAACTTTTTTCCACGTAATAAAGGAAACACTTCCCTGCGTGCGAAGATGTAGCTGGTGGCTCAAACCTGTCAGGGGGAGAAATCATTTGTTTTCGCATAATAAGGAGGGACTTGCTCGCGTGCGGCCATGGGCCATGCGGGTCCCTACTGTCAGCCACTCCACGTTCATGCCTCTTCCGATGGCTGTCGTTTGTTGACAAAGTTGACCATGCCGCACCGAGAGAACCAACGCGGTGGACGATGGCAAGGCCTAGGAAGGGAACGACCTGGAGCTGGCAAAGACACATCAGTGGATGCCCACACGGAGGGGAGTATGAGGGTTCACTGGTTCAGCTGCGGTGTGAGGTTTTCGTCGCCGAAGAATAACATGAGGTGTTGGTGAGTAGAGGAATGGCCTGGACGACGATGGGAGTAGGGTGGGTCAGTGAGGCCTGTGCCGCAGCACAGCCGGCCACGGGAGGCGGTAGCAGGTGGTACCGATGGCGGTGGTTTGGGCGGCTGAAGCAGGAATATCCGAGATTGAAGAAGCACCACAGCCGTTAGATGGACATCCAATGGCCACTGTTAATAGAATCATGTGTTGACTATAAGTTGACAAAGCCTTGCGTAAGCGTCAACTTAGTAGGCCCACAAGTGACCATCACATCTGTGGCAGAGAACATATAGCCCATGTGTGATTTGTTATGTACAACCCATTTTTAAATTCTAATGGAATTTACTCAGCCCGATTTACTGTTTGTTAAAATTACAGCCCATTTTCTAGCCAGGACTTTGTTAATAATTTCAACCAACCTCTCAAAAAAAATTCAACAAAATTTCCAACATTTTGATGGGATCAGAAATATTATTTGACCCGAAAGTTAGAGTCAGATTAAATATAATTTCAAAATAAATTTTTATTAGGTAAAAATCCAACGAAATTTTGCAAGCGGAACAAGTAATGAAATTTAAAAATGTTCCTTTTTTAGAAGAATTAAAAAATGTACCGGCTCGATGCGTTTTTTATATTTACAGCCAATTTTTTAATTACAACCCATTTATTATTTCTTAAAGCCCATTTTTATGGCAAGTCTAATGCGGCCCGGAGAATAAGAAGTTGACCTGGCTTGGGTATTCCACAAAAAAAGAATAGTTGGGCTAGCCATTTTCACATTTAAGTATTAATATGTGGGATGCATATTTGGTCGACATAAAATAATAGCCTCGGCCAGACGGGCCACAGCTCGCCCAGTTCATACCCTGCTCCTCTGAACAACAACAAAAACATCTCTCAAGAAAAACTCTGCTCACACTTCAAAAACACAAATATTGCTCGAGCTGCTGGGTCCCAGCTGTCGGCCTCTCTTTGTCAATTCTCTCATTTATTGACTATATAGGTTGACAATGGTGTGGGACCGTGATGTCAGGAAATCAAGAGGAAGCAAAAAATTGTAGCTGTATATACTAATAAGGAGGCACTTGCGTACATGCGGCTATGGCCCTGGTGGGATCCACTATCATCCTCTCCAATTAAAGTCATCTCCTGATTCCTCTTGCTCGTTAACCATGTTGACAACACGAGACGGCGGTGCCACGGCGAGCGCAACAAGACAACGAAAAGGGCCTCATGGGCCCTACGGATGGTCTGATACAGCGTCTGCTGCTCATTCAGGAAGCCAGGATCATAGGGCCACATGTCCACGGCAACATTGTCGTTCTCTTGTTCATCGGTGATTCGTCCTTCCGCGAGCCGGTGCTCATTGAGGAGACGGAGGTTGCAGCATAGCTCCTCCTGCGCTGGTAGCGCTTCCGCCATTAGAGCGTCGAAGTGCAGCCGCACCTGGTCTATGGTGAGCACGGCATGAACCGGCTTGGGCGGCGGCGGCGGCTCTTGGTCGAAAGCCACGTCCACCGTCTGGTTGTCATCGCACAGCTCGGTGAGCTCGCTCGGGAGCCAGCATGTCCGCCTGCTGGACCAGACCGCTGCCAACAATGAGTCTGACCGCCCCTGGCCCACCCAGACTGCCTCCCTCGCCTGTGCACGCTTTCCGCCCAAAACGGTCAGCGCGCCAGCGCCGCTTCCCGGTGCAGGCGATTGCTCCGCATTCAAACGACACAAGTGTCGTCCGTCCGTCCGTCAATGATACGCGGTTGCCGAGGCGGCTACTCCGGCGCCACCTATCCGTCCCTCTGCCGCCCACCATTGCTATATAAACTGCTGTGCCGGCCATAGCCGCAGTTATCCGCCATCGTTCCCTTTCTCTTGTACACACCACTACTGCCCACCATGGCTTCCTCGCGCTCGACCGCTCTTCGAGACAGGCGGACGACGGACCAGAAGGAGATGGCAGCCATTGTGTCGGTGTCAAAACCGGCGGATCTCAGGTAGGGGGTCCCGAACTGTGCGTCTAGGCGGATGGTAACAGGAGACAAGGGACACGATGTTTTTACCCAGGTTCGGGCCCTCTTGATGGAGGTAAAACCCTACTCCTACTTGATTAATATTGATGATATGGGTAGTACAAGAGTAGATCTACCACGAGATCAAAGAGGCTAAACCCTAGAAGCTAGCCTATGGTATGATTGTTGTTCGTCCTACGGACTAAAACCCTCCGGTTTATATAAGCACCGAAGAGGGTTAGGGTTACACAGAGTGTCAGCACCCCGACTCAATGCCACATCGATCTAGCATGTAACACATCATATCACTTTGCGGCCTCACGCACGGTATTCCCACGGGTGTCGCCTTACCTTTGCCCGGGACTGTTTGCGCCTTTTGGCACACGTATATGATAGTGTCGCTAGCATCCATATGATGAGGAGCCCGGGCTGACATGGCTAGTCGTAAACCCAAAGTGGCACAAACTTACAGGGACAGGCATCCATGACCCAGCATCGAACGTGTCGGTCATCAGCGAGTGAATCCAGGCTGTAGCACTGGGCTAGCAGGACTCCGGTGAACCAGGCTATAGCGGGCTAACAGGACTCCGGTATTCATGGCGTGACATTTCCTCGGAGGGACAGACACAGGAACGAAGAAGGACACATGCCGGCCAGCCTAAGTGTTCCGGAGTAGTAGCAAGCTACCATGGCTCAATGGAAGCACTAGGAGACATTTCCCGGTAAGAAAGGCTACTAAGGATAAACAACTAGATAGTCAGATCCCACACACACCAAGCATTTCAATCACATACACACAATATGCTCGATATGTGCAAATACAACATGGCATCACAACATGACTCTACAACTCAAATATTTATTCATTAGGCTCCGAGGAGCGAGATATTACAGACATGGGTCTCACGACCCAACATTCAGAGCATACAAGGCAAAGCACATGCGGAAGCTTAACATGTCTGAGTACAGACAACTACAAATGAAAAAGGCTGAGGAGCCTGACTATCTACCAGATCCTGCCGAGGGCACAAGATCGTAGCTGAGGTAACAAGCTAAACGTCGAAGTCCACGCAGAACTACTAACGAGACTGAAGTCTCTCTGCAAAAACATAAAATAGGCAAACGTGAGTACAAATGTACCCAGCAAGACTTACATCAGAACTATCTACATATGCATCATTATCAACAAAGGGGGTGGTGGAGTTTAACTGCAGCAAGCCAGCTTTGACTCGGTGGCTATCCTGAACTACGACCGCAAGTAACTCTTTTGAGGTGGCGCACACGAGTCCACATATTCACCATATCAATACACCACTATGGATCTGCTCCCGTCTCCCTACAAGAACGCCATCCATAGCACTCATGCTTATCTTGCGTATTTTAGAGTATCCACTTTCACTTGTCTATGAACTGTTATAGGCAACCCAGAAGTCCTTTACTGCGGACACGGCTTTTCGAATAGATGATGTTAACCCTGCAGGGGTGTACTTCTTCATACATGTTTCCACCACTTAGCGTCTGCACACGACATGTGCTCGGCAGACTTCAAGCGAAAGCTAACATGGGTGTAGACCACGACCAACCTAAACACTCAAGTCTCTAGTCCAGGTTTATCGCCTATTCAGGTTCCATCCGCAGGGAATCCGGCCGAGTTTCCACATACGGCCCCGAACGATGTGAACAGGGTTCCGAGACACCTAACGGGTGCCCGGTGTACCCGACCACGTACCTACCGCATCACAGCCCACCCCATGGTCAGTGCTGTCCACGGCCTTCAGTAGGCTACAAACACCAGAAACTACTTGCAACTCCTGGACAGAGAACTAGGGTGATTAAGAAGTCGAGCGGGGTCATATTTCAGGGCCCAATGCATGGTAGTAGCTGAATCATGGATCACAAACACAGAACTCAGTTCCTAAGGACGGCTTCAATGAGACAACCCACCATGTACTCTACATGGCCTCTCATCGCTACCTTTACCAAATCGTGTTCACACACTTAGCTCACACACAGTAGGACATGTTCACACACCTCTGATTCATCCCTGATGAATCAGACCTGACTCAACTCTAAGCAGTAGCAGGCATGACAAACAAGCATGAATGAGTAGGCACAACAAGGCTCAAACAACTCCTACTCATGCTAGTGGGTTTCATCTATTTACTGTGGCAATGACAGGTCATGCAAAGGATAAAGGGGTTCAGCTACCGCAGCAAGTAACAAATGAATCGTTGTTGTCCTAATGCAGTAAAATAGAGCAGGAGCGAGAGAGTAGGATTGTATCAGAATGAACAAGGGGTTTTTGCTTGCCTGGCACTTCTGAAGATAGTATATTTCTTCATTGGTGTCATTGATCACATCGTCAGTACACGTCTTACTGAGAGGGGACAAGCACCGACAAACAAAGAAGAAGCACAATCAATGCAATGCACAATATGATGCATGATCATGACATGGCAATATGCTGTGGTTTGAGCTAATGCAACTAACAGCAGGTTAAATGAAGTTGGTTTGAACCCTAGGTTCAAATTCAAACTCCACATAAGGCATTTCAAATGCCATATATTCAAACATGCATGAAAATGGTACAGATGGATAGATTGGGTTTTTCTGATCATTTTTCATATATAATTTGTTTGATTTGGAGTTACAGTTGAATTATTATGAATTTTTGAAGTTTGCAACATTTTCTGGAATTTCCTATATAAGAATAAATCCAGAAAAGGATATACTGCGTCAGCCTGGCGTCAGTGTGACGTCAGTGGTCAACTGAGACGGTCCAGGTCAAATCTGACCAGTGGGGTCTGCGTGGTAGTGTCACAGCTAATTAACGGAGTTAATTAGTGCTAAGTTAAATGCTAACCTAAGTTAATTAGGGCGTGGGCCCACATCACAGTGACTTAGCTGGCTAACTAAAAGTTAATTAGCACTAAACTAGATTAGCAGGGCTCTGGGCCCACTTGTCCGGACCCAGGGGAGGTCAACTGGGTCAAACCGGGTCAAACTCGCCGGAGTTGACCCGGGGCTCGTCGCCAGCAAGGCCAGGGACGGCGGAGAGGTGCGGGTTTCCTCCTCCGGCGACCAAATGGCCGACGGAGGGCGTCTACATGACGCCGGCGCTCGTCCGCGTCGAGTAGTGGCAGCGGCTGGGCCTGAGATGGCCGGAGTCATCACCGGCGTCGACCTTGGCGGTCGCCGGAGCTCGGGCGAGCTCGGGGTCGATGCTACGATGGCCGGGGAGGCCCGTGCGAGGCACCTACGTGCTCTATGCAGCGCGGGGAGGAAGCTGAGCACGACAGCCGGGCCGCTAGGTGGCCAGAGGCACGTCGGCGGCGGTCACAGGCGGCGGCGGGTTTCGGTCATCGGCGAAACGGCGACTAGAACTAGCAAACATCGCGGAGACAAGGGGGAAACGGTGTAGAAGCTCACGGGGATCGTGTAGGGCTGGTCGGCGAGCTCGGGGAGGGCCGGAGCAAGCGGGGCAGCGATGGAGATCTCGGCGGACTGAGGTTGAAGAAGACGGCGTGGACGGTGTTCGAGGGCGTCTGGCGGGGCGTGGCTCGGTGAGGAGGTCGAGGACGAAGTGGCGGAGCTTCTGGGAGTGTCGGTGAGGCGTGGGGTGGCCGGTGGGCGTGCTGGTGCTCGTCGGCGCACTGGGCGGCTCTCGGGGTTGATCGGAGTTGTGAGAGAGCGAGAGCCAGAGGAGAGGGAGAGAGCGGAGAGTGAGGGGAGAGGCAGAGGGGCTGCGGGGCGTCTCCAGACGCGTCGGGGGCACCTCGGTGGCAAGCATGAGGTGGAGCTCGGGCGCGCGCGCTGTCGACACGCCTCTGCCTACTGGCAGAGGTTGAAGACAGCTGCTTCAGGCCAGTGGGATGGGCCGCCAGCTGGAGTTGGGCCAGGTGGGCTGCCAGGTGGGCGTCGGGTAAGTCTCCCTCTCTCTCTTTATTTGTTTCTGTTTTTCTATTTCTCTGTAACTTCTAGGCTTTATTAAAAATACCAGAACGTTTCCAAAATCCTAAAAATAATTGTGGGCTCTGATTGGAATATTTCCAACAGCCCTCACTTAAGTTTAGAATTATTTGGACATTTTAAATATTATATAGCATTTAATTGTCCAAATTCAAATACGTATGAATTAACTCCAAAATCCAGAAATGTCCTAGAAATGTGTGCATCATTTTTGGAAGAAGTTTCCACCCATTCCAAAATTGATGAACTTTTCTAAAGACCATTTTGTGTAGATGGAAAATATTTAATTTGACCCTAGTTGGATTAAGGGGGTGTTGGGGGTTTCTGTCATCCCCATTTCAAGTTTCTGAGAAATCTTAAACATGATGCACACATAAAGGGCTAGCCTAGTGCAAACCAAACCTAGGGATGTGACACAGAGTCAGTTACAATGGTAGGAGATCTACATATCCGTATCGCCAAGCTTGCCTTCCACGCCAAGGAAAGTCCCATCCAGACACGGGATGGAGTCTTCAATCTTGTATCTTCATAGTCTAGGAGTCCAGCCAACGGTGATAGTTCGGATATCCGGACACCCCCTAGTCCAGGACTCCCTCAGTCGCCCCTGAACCAGGCTTCAATGACGACGAGTCCGGCGCGCATATTGTCTTCGGCATTGCAAGGCGGGTTCCTCCCCCGAATACTTCGTAGAAGATTTTGAACACAAGGATAGTGTCCGGCTCTGCAAAATAAGTTCCACATACCACCGTAGAGAGAATAATATTTACACAAGTTCAAGCTGCAGACGTATTCTGTGGCGTGACATCACACCACGGCCAAGCCTTTATTCGAATCGTTTTTACTGTTCCACCTCAGCGCGTTTAGCGAAGCGGTTTCCTTGGCACGTCTTGTCAAAGAAGAGATCGTGTCCCCTTATTCCGGGATTCTCATCAATACGGGCGTGGGTAACCCAACCGCGCCATTGATTACGGCGCTTGGGAGATAAGCGTGTTTTACCAGGCTGGTGGGGACGCATAGTTTCGTCCGTGCATATAAGGGGATAAGGATCCACCTTTTTACCTACGCCTTCTTCCTCCTTTGCTTATCCATTTCTGCGTACTCGAGCTCCAGCACCCAAGTCCGCACATCTCTCCTCAACCTTCCCCAGCCATGTCCGGAGTGGGAGGCAAGTGGATGGCCTCCTCCGTCACGGAGGGGCACATCAAAAAGTTGAGGAAAGCCGGATACCTGCAGAACGACATTGCGCACCGGCTTCCAGACGAGGGGCAACTCGTCCCCACCCCAAGGCCCCATGAGAGGGTGGTGTTCCTTCCCCATTTCCTCCGCGGACTGGGCTTCCCACTCCAACCATTTGTCCGGGGGCTCATGTTCTACTACGGCCTGGATTTCCACGATCTGGCCCCGAATTTCATCCTCAACATCTCAGCGTTTATCGTTGTGTGCGAGGCCTTCCTCCGCATCAAACCCCACTTCGGCTTATGGCTGAATACCTTCAATGTCAAGCCAAAGGTAGTGGGCGGCCAGCAGGCAGAGTGTGGAGGCGCCATGGTGGGCAAGATGCCCAACGTCATATGGCTTGAGGGCGCCTTTGTGGAAACCATCAAAGGGTGGCAATCGGGGTGGTTCTACATCACCGAGCCGCGTGACCCTGAATTGGCAGCAGCCCCCGAATTCAGATATGGCATCCCCACACGGCTCACCTCCTGGAAAGAGAAGGGCCTAACATGGGGTGATTTGAAAGAGCTGACTGAACTCCAAACCTGCGTCCAAAACCTTGTGAACAAGAAGATCAAGCTCGTCAACGCAGTCCAGGTCATGCTCATTCGCCGGATTCTCCCATGCCAACAATGGGCTTTCAACTTGTGGGAGTTTGATCCGGCACAACACCAGACCTTGAGCAGGCTCTTCGACACTACGTACGAAGACGCCTGGAAGGTGCTGTTCAAGGGCGCCGAGGCTCCCGCATCCGCTACCGAAGATCGCGGATTCAGCTCGCACCGTCAAGCCGGCGAGGTAAGCTATTTTACCCTTTACGGGACACTTGTTTTTCATAGTTTGTCTCTATGCGGGATCTAAACTCCCTGACCTTTGACAAGCCTGGCAGAAGAAGTCCGGCAGGTTAACTGTCCGGCTCCCTTACCAGAAGACCCAGCGGACGCCCGATTAACAGGGCTGCTGGCTCCGGCGCCTTACGCGGTGCCGGAGAAAAAGGCCAAGAAGAAGGCCACGGGAACTCGGAGGAGTTCCCGGCGCCAGGTGTTATCGGACTCATCGTCCGATGACTCCGAGGCAGACTCCTCCCGCGAAGACGAGGAGGAGAAAAAAGAGGCCTCTCCCCCAGCGGGGGCAGAGAAGAAAAGGAAGGCTTCCCCAACGGGGGAGGCCGAAGGGTCCAAGAAGGGAAGGACCCTCCCCCCAGACTACTCCACCAACGCCGACGACGATGAAGAGGAGTGGCCACCAAGGACTAAGCCCCTGGCGACTTCGTAAGTGTCCGGATACCAGAATAACTCATGGTGTTTCATTTGTTGCATAGAATCTCTTGACGCCGAATATAACCCTGCAGCCCGCCCAAGGACGGGCTCAACGCTTCAACGAGCGGCTCCCTGGCACCATCGGACGTGGATAGAACTTCACATCCGGCCGTCTCCTCTCCTCGCGCTGCGGATGACGCCGAGGTGGGGTCCCAAAAGGGGCCCAGCCAAGAGGAGGAGGTTCCGGAGGTGCCGTAGGGCAACCTCCCGGACTTTGGGCACGAGGGGGATCAACCCCTAAAGGGTTCTGAGTTCGGCCCTGGGCCGGACTTCGCACCGGAACCTTTAGTGGTTCCAGAGTTCGGCGGGCGGCCCCTTCGTAAGAAGGGCGAGACTGCGACACCGGTGACCTCCGTCCAACCGGAGGTGCCGGATAATTTGCTGGAGGCGCTTAACGGCGCCTCCATCAACGAGGAGCACCGCACTGTTATGAGTGCGGTGATCCAGAAAGTTCAGTCCGCCAAGAGCGGGCTGACTGAAGCCTGTACCAGCCTTCGAACAGGCTTTGAGGTATGTAATTAAGATATGTAAAAATAGTACCGCATAGACAGTAGCCCCTGATGCTCAGTTTGGTGTTCGGAAAGAAAAGCCGAACTGAGGATCTAAAAAGATATACGCAGGAGTCTAACATAAGCATGTCAATATGGTAATACAGGCTGCGCTGCTGACCTCTGCCACACTGACTGTGGAGGTCAACGTATTGAAGCAAAGCCTCGAGTGGTCCGAGAACGAGCTCGGCCGTGCCAAGAAGCAGCTCGAGGACAAGGAAGGTAAGTAATACCTTATTAAAGTAATACCTTATAGAAAGGATTTGGTTGCAAGAAATGACAGGAATATCGTGAGTATTGTAGGGGCCACGAACGACGTGGCGACCCTGAAGGAAGCTGTGTCCAAGGCCGAAAGCAATGCGGCCACGGAATGCACCGAGTGAGAGAAGTAGGAGGCGCGGGTGGCGGAGGTGCGGCAAGAGCTCCAGGCTCTCGTGGAAAGACACGAGAGTTTGGAGCATGACTCGAAGGCTCGAGAGTCCAAGCTCGCCTCGGCTCTTGAGAGTGCCAAAGCTGCTAAGGCCGAAGCCCAAAAAGCCCTCCAGGAAATTGAGGCAATAAAGAAGATAGCGGCGGGTAAGGCATTCTTCATGCAAAACAAGCACGTGAAAGTGAATTACTTGTTACTTACCCGAATCCGGAGCTCTCCAGGAGCATTCGCAGATCTGTCCCATAGTGTGTCCGACGCTGCCGCATTCTACCGGGCCGAGGAAGGGAGCTCGACGGAGAAGGTATTCTGGTCTCAGTATACTGAGGCCAGACACCCGGTGCCCTTGAGGGACCAGCTGAAGCAGCTGGTCAAGCTCCATAAGGTGGCCGAACAGGCCATGAAGGGTGTCGGTGTCAAAACCGGCGGACCTCGGGTAGGGGGTCCCGAACTGTGCGTCTAGGCGGATGGTAACAGGAGACAAGGGACATGATGTTTTTACCCAGGTTCGGGCCCTCTCGATGGAGGTAAAACTCTATTCCTACTCGATTAATATTGATGATATGGGTAGTACAAGAGTGGATCTACCACGAGATCAAGCAGGCTAAACCCTAGAAGCTAGCCTATGGTATGATTGTTGTAATGGTTGTTCGTCCTACGGACTAAAACCCTCCGGTTTATATAGACACCGGAGAGGGCTAGGGTTACACAGAGTCGGTTACAATGGTAGGAGATCTACATATCCGTATTGCCAAGCTTGCCTTCCACGCCAAGGAAAGTCCCATCCGGACACGGGACGAAGTCTTCAATCTTGTATCTTCATAGTCTTGGAGTCCGGCGGATGATGATAGTCCGGCTATCCGGACACCCCCTAGTCCAGGACTCCCTCAGTAGCCCCCGAACCTAGCTTCAATGACGATGAGTCCAGCGCACATATTGTCTTCGGCGTTGCAAGGCGGGTTCTCCTCCGAATTCCGTGTGCCTGCCAAATAGTGTCCGGCACCCTTACAAATGTTGCGCTCCTTGGCTTCCACGCCCAATAATGGCCCTCTTCCATGCGTCGCACGAATGTGAAGGCCAGGGTATCTTTTTGAGCCCCATTTTGCGATGTGGAAGAGACTGTTTTGCCTCGTACCCCGTTCTCACGAGGGGTCAATATATCAAGTGGGCGGAGCCGAAATATGGCGCATCGCCGGGACCGGATATCTATCCGGAACCCCAAAGAAGGCGTCCGAAGACTGGCCCTCGGAATGGTTTTATGTGGAAGACGCTCCACTGCCGGACCTAGTTCGGATCGGCCTCCCGGAGTTTAACAAGTCTCCTCTGAAGAAGCGCCTAAGTTGGCGCCCACGGAGCCCTCAACAGGAGGAAGACAGGAGCGTCCATTACTTGATGGGCCGGATTAGGTTGCTGGCCCATTCCGGATTAACCATGATTGGAGTCATGGCCGTATGCGTCATGCGAGGGGTGCAGCCGCTCCATTACAGGGGCCACCCCATGTGAGATTTCAACAGGGAGAACGACGCCACCCGTCATGGCCATAAGGGGCCGGAATCAGCCGCGGATCTGGTAAAGATCCTGTCCGGCCTGTACAATGGGGAGAAAGAGGACTTCCTCCAGACGAGCCCATTGAATGGGTTCTCCATGAATAACCCTCGGAGCTGGGTAAGCGGACGTTTACTTATCCGACCCGTGCTTTCAAAGTTAAATACCTTACTTTATGGTTTTGACGCAGGAACTGCGTCGGAATGTGGAGAGCATACATAGTCCGGCTCCACAACCCGAGGATCCGGGAAGATCCCTTGATCCGGCCTCCAAAGAGGATCCAGACATAAAGGTGGAGCTAATTGACGGGGTGTTCCACCAACTCAGCATGGACAATGCTCTAGTCGCCATCACAGCTGACTACCCCGGCCTAACTCCGGCTTCCCAGGTAACTATGACCGGAGTCCTGACACTATTACTTCATCCTTGCGTATTTCTGACCATCGTATACAACGGTGTCTTGCAGGAGGTGCCTTCAAGGTGGGAAGCCAAACCCGCGGCGGCGGACCAACAAGGGTCAGCCCGGCCCTGCAGGCGGAAGAGGGGTGCGGTGCGAATCGAAACGTCACTGCAATGGTATAGCTCGCGACCGTTATTCAGGAAAAGGATTCCCAGGAGGTGTATTAACGCTCATGACTTTTCCAGGAGAAAGAGCACTCACCGGACTGTGCCCAGAGAGGTTGCCAACCAAGCCTCCGCCCGCCAGGCTCCAACACCTGGTCCGGAGGGGGACGCGAGCGCAAGGCTCGAGCCAGATACTCCTCCAGCGGAGGATGCCGACAGGCTGTCCGCCACCAGGTCTGAGGTGGAGAGCGCCATGAATCATAGGCGTCGCCGGACAGTTCTACGTGACGCGTGTTTCTCCCCAGAGGCGTTGAATGCGTTTAACGCGGGAGACGCGCACCTCCGTGCCGCTCAAGATGGTTTAACCAGAGCCACAGAGCAGTATGTAAAAGACATACGGGTAAGAGATTTTAATAGTTGTATATGCCAGTAGCCCCCGAGACTTAAAGAAGTTAAAGTAACTGATTTAAGGATCATTTGAAATGCAGGATCTTACGGAGAAGAATACCCAATTGTCCCAGGAGCTACAAGAGTGCAAGGCCCAACTTGAGGCCGCACTTGCTGCCGTAGAAGGAGGCACAGAGACCCCCTCCGGTAACACATTATTTCAAAAAGATAAGCGGTGTGCGGCGTACGTATAAATCTGACAATGGTATTGCAGATGTTGCCGGACTTGATCCGGACAAGCAACAACTACTGCGCCAGCTGAAGGCCGGTGAGAGGGTGCTTACGAAGGTGCAGCAGGAGAGGAACAAACTCCTGGATGCCCACGCCCAGCATGGAGAAGAGCTGAAAGGTGTTCGGGCCGACCTGCCTGGCTCCGTGAAGGAGAATCAGCGGCTTTGTCGCGGCATCTATAGTAAGTGCTTGAGCGAACTCCTTTGAAAAGAAGAGTTCGGCAAGGAAGTCAATTGACAAAAATATGTCTGTAGGTGTGCTCACAGGTCGCCCTGCAGAAGAAATGCTCAGTTCAAAGGGTGACCAACTTCCCGAGCTGGTGCAACTGCTCGAACGTGTTCGACAGGCGATGAGTGGCGTCGTCCAGGCCTTATGGCCATCCCTCTCCCTACCCGAGGGCCTTGGAGAGCTTGTGGAGAAGCTTCAGGGAGCGCGGCGGCGCTTCCGTTTATGGAAGATATCAGCCTGCCGTCAAGGTGCCAGGGAGGCCTGGGCCATGGTGAAGACGCGGTACAAGAAAGCGGATCCGAACCACATGGCCGAGGTCGGACCTGTGGGGCCCGATGGGAAGGAGATCCCTGTGAGCTTAGTGTACGGCCAAGTAGAGTTGGCCGCTAAGTATTCCCAACGGGACTGTAAATTAGACAGCCTGTTAGACGGGATTGAGGAGGACTACAGTCAATCGATTTGACAATGTATGTAAAGTGACATGTAAAATGCCTTCTAGCCGGATTGTAGATCGTTTGTCTTTGCCGACCTTTTCGCTTCAACCTCGGGACCCTAGAGTCCGGAGTGTGTCCGAATGCCCTCTCGGTTATAAAAAAAACCGGGGCATGCATGGAGACCAGGCGTAGGGGTCATTAGTGCTTTATCAGACAAGTGCCCAACTAGTTATGTTATATTACATGGTTAGTAAGAAACATCTTCCAGGGAGAATAGTTCCGTTAAGGGTTCCTTTCCCTGGGAGGCATGCCCTAAAGTGCATGTCCGGACTGCGAAAAGAGCAGGAAAACATCTGGGGGCAGATAAATAAATGTGTAAAAAATCATCTTTCAAGTCACCGACCGAATATTCCCTTAAGAATGCTAGCTTTCGGCTTCACCCAGTCTGAGGTACACATCCGGCTGACCCGGCAGTAACAATCACAGAGGTGCTCCCTTTACCTCCTAGCCGAACAGTCGGGAACGTAGGGGTAAGCACAGGAGCCAGGCAACCCAGCTTGGCCAAAACTTAAGTCATATCGATGCATATAATGGTGAATAAAAGGTACATGTGGAAGTTTAACACATGTGCTGGGCATGAAGCCCGTATAAGTAAGCTTCAGTTAAAGAAGCCCCCAGGTATAATGAGTGCGGGTAGCACATCAAGTGTGTGCGAACAATGCGCAAATAGGCCCTCAAGGGCTTTTATGAAAAAGGTGGGAGAAAAGATAGAAACAAAAGATAGCTGAAGTGTGAAAATGTGGACGGGGGAAGGAGACGAACTCTTAGTCCGGCGCTAGGCGTAGAATCTTCGGAGGCGGGCTGTGTTCCATGGGTTCGGCTCGAGTCGGTTGTCCGATGCATTTCGCAGACGGTATGCTCCGCCGGTCAGGACTTGGTCGATGATGAAGGGACCTTCCCATTTGGGCTTGAGTTTGTCCTTTTTCTTGTCCGGCAGGCGTAGAACTAGTTTGCCAACATTGTAAGTTTTAGCCCGTACTTCTCTGCTTTGATATCTTCGAGCCTGCTGCTGATAGAATGCGGAACGGGACTTTGCCACATCGTGTTCCTCCTCCAATGCGTCCAAGCTGTCCTGCCGATCCAGCTCGGCTTCTCTTTCTTCGTACATGCGCACTCGAGGTGAGTCATGAATTATGTTGCAGGGCAAAATTGCCTCTGCGCCGTATACCATAAAGAAAGGTGTGAATCCGGTAGTACAGTTTGGCATGGTCCACAGCCCCCAGAGTATGGAGTCAAGCTCCTCTACCCAGTGCGTGTTAGATTCCATAAGGGACCGCACTAGTCTGGGCTTGATGCCTCTCATTATCAGACCATTTGCTCGCTCAACTCGACCGTTGGTTTGAGGACGATAGACTGAAGCGTAATCGAGCTTAATGCCCATATTTTTGCACCAGAGATTGACCTCGTCGGCCGTGAAGTTCGTGCCGTTATCGGTAATGATGCTATGGGGGACGCCATAACGGTGTACTACCCCGGATATGAAGTCTATCACTGGTCCGGACTCTGCCGTTTTAACTGGCTTGGCCTCTATCCATTTGGTGAATTTGTCCACCATGACCAATAGGTACTTTTGCTTGTGGGTTCCCCCTTTAAGGGGTCCGACCATGTCAAGCCCCCAGACCGTGAACGGCCAGGTAATGGGTATAGTTTTGAGGGCGGTGGGTGGCATATGGCTCTGATTAGCAAAGAGCTGACAACCGACGCATCTTTGGACTAAGTCCTGAGCATCTCCCCGGGCCGTCGGCCAATAAAATCCTGTACGGAAGGCCTTACCTACAAGGGCTCGGGCTGCAGCGTGGTGTCCGCCTAGTCCGGCGTGAATTTCAGCCAGAAGATTTCGCCCTTCCTCTTCGGAGATGCACCTTTGAAGGACTCCGGTTGTGCTTTTCTTATAAAGTTCTCCCTCATGGACCTTGTAGGCTTTAGATCGCCGAACTATGCAGCGGGCCTCATTTTGGTCTTCGGGAAGTTCCTGCCTAATTAAGTAGGCTAGGAATGGTTCTATCCACGGGGCAATTACCGCCATTATTTCGTGGGCTGAAGGTGTTATTTCATCGGCTAAACCACTGATTATGTCAGATTGTTCTGTGTTGGGTGGCGTGGTTGTTTCCAGGTTGTTATTTCCGGACTCCTCTTCCCATAGTATGGATGGCTTAAAGAGCGGTTCCAGGAAGATGTTTGGAGGGACAGCGTCGCGTTTCGCGCCGATGCGTGCCAACACGTCGGCTGCTTGGTTATTATCCCGGGCTACGTGGTGGAATTCGAGTCCTTCGAACCGAGCTGACATTTTTAGGACAGCGTTACGATAGGCTGCCATTTTCGGATCCTTGGCGTCAAAGTATCCATTTACTTGGGATATTGCAAGGTTTGAATCCCCGCGCACCTTTAGGCGTTGAATACCCATGGAGATTGCCATCCGGAGACCATGTAGGAGGGCCTCGTATTCGGCTGCATTGTTGGAGTCCGTGTACATTATCTGAAGTACGTATTGGACTGTGTCTCCGGTTGGGGATGTCAGTACGATGCCAGCCCCCAAGCCGGCCAACATTTTGGAGCCGTTGAAATGCATAATCCAATTGGAGTATGCGCCGTACTCTTTAGGCAGTTCGGCTTCGGTCCATTCAGCGATGAAGTCAGCCAAGACTTGTGACTTTATAGCTCGCCGAGGTTTATAAGTTATATCGCATGGTAAGAACTCAATGGCCCATTTTGCAAGCCTACCCGTCGCGTCGCGGTTGTTTATAATGTCGTTGAGGGGCACTTCGGAGGCCACTATTATCGAACACTCTTGAAAGTAGTGTCGGAGCTTCCGGGATGCCATGAACACCACGTACGCTATCTTTTGATAATGCGGGTACCGGGACTTGCAGGGAGTTAAGACAGTGGATACGTAGTACACAGGTTTTTGAAGAGGGAATTTATGCCCTTCTGTTTCTCGTTCGACGATGAGCACCGCGCTTACAACTTGATGTGTTGCCGCGATATATAACAACATCGGTTCGCCCAGGTAAGGCGCAGCCAGGACCGGATTTGTTGCCAATATGGCTTTTATTTCTTCGAGTCCGGCAGTGGCAGCATCCGTCCAGTCGAAGTGTTCGGTGCGCCTGAGGAGGCGATAGAGGGGTAATGCCTTTTCTCCCAAATGGGAGATGAAGCGGCTTAGAGCCACCACACATCCAGTCAATGTTTGTATTTGTTTGAGGTCTTTTGGAATATCCAGCTGTGACAGAGCTCGGATCTTGGCTGGGTTTGCTTCAATTCCTCTACCAGATACAATGAAGCCTAGGAGCTTTCTGGCTGGTATGCCGAAAACGCATTTTTCCGGATTCAGCTTAATGTCGTATGCTCGGAGGTTGTCGAATGTGAGCCTCAAATCGTCTACTAGAGTTTTGACGTGTTTGGTTTTGACGACTACGTCGTCTACGTATGCCTCTACTGTTTTGCCAATCTGGGTAGCTAGACATGTCTGAATCATGCGATGATATGTTGCGCCGGCGTTTTTGAGTCCGAAGGGCATCGTGTTGAAGCATAATGGTCCGTATGGAGTAATGAATGCCGTTGCGGCTTGGTCCGCCTCCGCCATCCTGATTTGATGGTAGCCGGAGTATGCGTCAAGGAAGCACAATGAATCGTGCCCTGCAGTAGCATCGATTATTTGGTCGATGCGGGGAAGGGGGAAAGGATCCTTTGGGCAGGCCTTGTTGAGGTCTTTAAAATCGACACATAGGCGCCAGGATTTGTCCTTCTTTGGTACCATTACCAGGTTTGCTAGCCAGTCCGGATGTTTGATGTCTCGGATGAATCCGGCTTCCAATAGTTTGGCTAGCTCCTCTCCCATTGCCTGTCTTTTGGGTTCTGAAAATCGCCGAAGTGCCTATTTGACTGGCTTGAATCCTTTTAGGATGTTTAGGCTGTGTTCTGCCAATCTGCGTGGGATTCCTGGCATATCTGAAGGGTGCCAGGCAAAGATGTCCCAATTTTCCCGAAGGAATTCTCGTAGTGCGGCGTCTACATCAGGGTTCAATTGTGCCCCGATGGAGGCCGTCTTTGTTGGGTCCGTTGGATGGACCTGGAATTTGACTATTTCGTCCGCTGGTTTAAAGGAGGTGGACTTGGATCTCTTATCGAGTATCACATCATCCCTATTCACCGTAGAGCGCAGCGCAGTGAGTTCCTCCGCCGCTAGGGCTTCGGATAGTGCCTCCAGGGCTAATGTGACTGTCTTGTTTTCGGTGCAGAGTGCTGTGTCCGGATCACTGACGAGAGTGATTATTCCCCCGGGCCCGGGCATCTTAAGTTTCATGTACCCGTAATGGGGTATGGCTTGAAAAATTATGAATGCCTCTCGTCCTAATATAGCGTGATATCCACTGCTAAATGGGGCCACTTGGAACGTGACCTCCTCAGACCTGTAATTGTCCGGCGAGCCGAACACCACATGAAGTGTGATTTTTCCTGTGCAGCGTGCTTCCCGGCTAGGGATTATTCCTCTAAAGGTTGTGCTGCTTCGCTCAATGCGGCTCCCAGTCTATTTCCATTTTTTGAAGAGTTTCCTCGTAGATGAGGTTTAATCCGCTGCCACCATCCATGAGTACCTTGGTAAGACGAAAGCCTTCCACTATTGGACTGAGGACCAATGCGGCTGGTGCTCGGGCTGTTCGGAATTTAGGTTCGTCGCTGGCATTGAAGGTGATGGCCATGTCGCTCCATGGATTTTTTGTTGCTACTTGGTAGACTTCGGCGAGGCTGCGGATTGTTCGTTTCCGCATATTATTTGATGCGGAAGTCTCGAAGACTGTGGACACCGTACTGGCACTGTTAGAGTGGTTCTCTGGGGTTAGAAGCTCTTCGCCACTTTTGGCCACCTGCCGCAGTATCCAACATTCTCGAAGGCTATGTGTTGGAGTGGCGCCTTCTGTACTGTGAATTTTACAGGGTCCGCTGAGCCACCCCTCCAGTACGGTTCCGTGCCCTTTATGGGGTTTTTGCTTTTTGGTTTTTGTACCTGGTACCTGAGTATGATGCACCCTTTTGTTTCAGACTAGGGTTGTATTCAAAACCGGATTGTCCCAAAACTTAGTTTCGGTTTTCCGGAAACTCTCCTTGCACAGTACTTGTGTACTACGGACGCCCGATCGGCGAATCGTGTAATTTCACGATGACTTACGGCGTTCAAGATTCCCTTGTCCGTGCAATTATTGTAGAAAATTGAAATTGTGTTTTCCTCGTGGCAGTCTTTTATCCTATCCATAACCAGGAGGAATCTGGCCCAGTAATGATGTACTGTTTTAGCGGGCTCTTGCCGGATTTCAGATAGATCGCATATGTTTGGGTGGGTGGGTGGAATTGAGTCCGGAACCCTACCCATCTCGAGGCTCAAGCGCCGGAAAGTTTCCGAATTTGGAAGCTTGGATTGCTGGACGTTGTCCAACGAGTCTGGTCCGATGTCTGACTTTAGGTTCAGTGCTTGATCAAAGTCCGTCCCTCTGCGGAAATTCGGCATGGAGGGTTCGGGAGTCCGGACATAACTAGTTTTCAATGTAGAAGAAGAATCGCCGCTTTGTTCCTCTACCACAGCAACGTGGTGGGTAACCTGGGGAGAGTTAATCTCTCTCAGATCGGTTTTAAGCCCAATCTGATTGTAGTCTGTAGCGACTCCCAGGGCGGCGATCTGATCCAAGAGCTCGTTTATGTACAAGAGCTCTATTGGATCCAGCTGCTCGGCGAATTCTGAGTTGACGTGAAGATTGCTTTTGATGACCCGAGAGGTAATCATCGAAGCGGTAGCCGAACAGGCGGTCATGAGAAAACCACCTAGCCGGATAGTTTGGCCGGCGGCCAGGGCTCCTTTGGCGATGATACCGTCTTTAAAGACGGGAAGAGGCATCCTTCCTGATTGCGACGGCACAGAGGAACTCTCAATGAAAGCACCAATGTCGGTGTCAAAACCGGCAGATCTCGGGTAGGGGGTCCCGAACTATGCGTCTAGGCGGATGGTAACAGGAGACAAGGGACACGATGTTTTTACCCAGGTTCGGGCCCTCTCGATGGAGGTAAAACCCTACTCCTGCTTGATTAATATTGATGATATGGGTAGTACAAGAGTGGATCTACCACGAGATCAAGGAGGCTAAACCCTAGAAGCTAGCCTATGGTATGATTGTTGTAATGGTTGTTCGTCCTACGGACTAATACCCTCCGGTTTATACAGACACCGGAGAGGGCTAGGGTTACACAGAGTCGGTTACAATGGTAGGAGATCTACATAGCCGTATTGCCAAGATTGCCTTCCACGCCAAGGAAAGTCCCATCCGGACACGGGACGAAGTCTTCAATCTTGTATCTTCATAGTCTTGGAGTCCGGCCGATGATGATAGTCTGGCTATCCGGACACCCCCTAGTCCAGGACTCCCTCAAAGGGCCTCATAGCTCAGCTGTGGCCGAAGGAGGCCATGCCTGGGAGCTACTTCGGGCAGGTGCGACAGCTAGTGGACGCCTATCCATGGATTGAAGTCGTCAAGCGCTCCGTCTGCATCGAAGGTGCCCGTAGGGCCCTTGCCCGTGCTAAAGTGCACTGGGGCAAGTTGGACGCTGAGAAGCTTGTGACGGACGCTCCACCGCCGGGTAGGGAGTATCGCAAGCCCGAGATGTATTATGAGAACGTCCTGAAGGGTGCCCGCCTTATAGCGGGTGAATGCTCCAAAGATGTAATTTTTGAGTGAACTCGCATTTGTTATCCTGTACGCTTGAAAACTTGTTCATATGCGCTAAGCAACGCTTGTGAATTTAAAATATTACCTTCTGTGCGGCCGTTTATCAAATTTGAGAGATGGCAAGTCGTTGGCTTCAGCCCCCATGCCACGAGTGCTGGGGTGTTCGGGATAAACTTGAGCGCTCTTGTTCCCATTTTTGGGTCCTTCGAGGGAGGCGCTCAACACAGCGAACGAGGCAACCGGACTTATAATGCTTGAACACTCCCACTTAGCCATAGAATTCTATAATTTTAAATTTCGGCGAAGCCCCTAGTGTTCGGAAGACTGAATTCAGGGCGCTATCCACGCCTGGGCCAGACGAAGCCGACTCCTCGCTCTAAGAGGCATAAGACTTTAGGGACTCGAAAAAACTTCTCGAACAGCGACCGGCTCTCGCCCTATCATGACAGTCAGTTTTAGCTTTCTCCACTGAGGTGCTCAACCCAGCTCAACCGGGGCACAATCGCAGTGGTTCTCCTAGCGCTACCTTAGCCGATATAACGAAACGTAAGGTACCAAAACATGGGAGCCGGGCAAACCCAACTATTGACCCAAGACATGATTCGGAGCTGATGCATATAATGCTATAAGTTCGGGGTGCCGCACTTGTTAAAGTGTTAGGACTTATCACACCATATTTTGGGGTACTTAAGCCCCTGGTGTATTTGGCCGTACCAAAGCATACAGATGCAACATGTCATAAGTGAACATATATAGATAGAAAAAGGAATGCAATAATAGGCAAAAAGCGATGCATTACTTATTCAAAAGATACTGCAATGAAAGCAAAACGATACAAATAGTGCGATAAGCAAGGGATGGGACTATTTAACATGTCCCCCTCCAGGGGTAGGCTGCGGGATGGTATGTAAAACAGGTATACTGCTCGTAATAGAGACCACCTGGACACTCGACGTAGCTTTTCTGCTTCCCTGGTTGTTGCATCGTGAGTTCGGCAAGTCTACTGCCGGACGGGGCTTCTGGAAAACGGAGTCCTACAAATAAGAGGAAAAAAAGAATGACACAATTGGGAGCCCCTGGTGCGGTTGAGCCGCTCTCCGGGCATGCCGTGGTCGTGCCCCTACCCCTATGCCCATGGTATCTCCAGAGCGTAGTTATGTACGCGTGGTACTAGTCTCGCGATTTCGCAAGGGCTGGGGTTGGGGCCGCATTGCTACGCGTGCTCGGAACGTGCCAGGCGGTCTTGTTGTAGGCTACTCCGGGCGCGCTTGACGGTGTCCGGACGATTAGTAGTCGGACTCGAGAATTGCCTTAAGAGGCTGCTTTGTACTTCCGCCGCGAGGGCCGCTGTATGCTCCTCCGTTCGGAGAGAGCGTCCGGTGTTTCCATTGACCGTGATTACTCCTCGGCGGCCTGGCATTTTGAGCTTGAGGTATGTGTAGTGTGGCACCGCATTGAACTTTGCAAATGCGGTTCGTCCGAGCAGTGCGTGATAACCGCTGCGGAACGGGACTATGTCGAAGATTAATTCCTCGCTTCGGAAGTTATCCGAGGATCCGGAGACCACTTCGAGTGTAACTGAGCCTGTACAGTTGGCCTCTACACCTGGTATGACGCCTTTCAAGGTTGTTTTTGTGGGTTTAATCCTAGAGGGGTCTATGCCCATCTTGCGCACTGTATCCTAATAAAGCAGGTTCAGGCTGCTGCCGCCGTCCATCAGGACTCTAGTGAGGTGAAATCCGTTGATGATTGGGTCTAGAACCAATGCGGCGAATCCGCCATGGCGGATGCTAGTGGGGTGGTCCCTTCGATCAAAAGTGATCGGGCAGGAGGAACACGGATTGAACTTTGGGGCGACTGGCTCCATCGCATATACGTCCCTGAGTGCACGCTTCCGCTCCCTTTTGGGTATGTGGGTTGCGTATATCATGTTCACCGTCCGCACTTGTGGGGGGAAACCCTTCTGTCCTCTATTGTTCGGCGGCCGGGTCTCCTCCTCGTCATCGCTATGCAGCCCCTTGTCATTGTTTTCGGCAGTTAACTTGCCTGCCTGCTTGAACACCCAACAATCCCTGTTGGTGTGATTGGCTGGCTTTTCGGGGTGCCGTGTATCTGGCACGAGCGATCGAGTATTCCGTCCAAATTGGACGGGCCCGGAGTATTTCTTTTGAATGGCTTTTTCCGCTGACCGGGTTTAGAGCCTCTGAATCCGGCATTGACTGTCGTATCCTCAATATTGTCGCCATTAATGCGGCGCTTGTGCTTGTTGCGACGCGACCTACCGTTGGTGTCTTTGGTATCCGAATTACCAGGGCTCTTGGTCATGTTGTTACTATGAGCTAGCCAGCTATCCTCTCCCGCGCAGAAGCGGGTCATGAGTGTTGTGAGGGCTGCCATGGATTTCGGCTTTTCCTGTCCTAGGTGCCGGGCAAGCCACTCGTCGCGGATGTTGTGTTTGAAGGCTGCAAGGGCCTCTGCATCCGGACAGTCGACGATTTGATTTTTCTTGGTTAGGAACCGTGTCCAGAATTGTCTGGCCGATTCTTCTGGCTGCTGAATTATGTGGCTTAGGTCATCGGCGTCTGGTGGTCGCACATAAGTGCCCTGGAAGTTGTCGAGGAATGCGGCTTCCAGGTCTTCCCAACAACCAATTGATTCTGCTGGCAAGCTGTTGAGCCAATGCCGAGCTGGTCCTTTAAGCTTGAGTGGGAGGTATTTGGTGGCGTGTAGATCATCACCGCAGGCCATGTGGATGTGAAGGAGATAGTCCTCCATCCGAACCGCAGGATCTGTTGTGTCGTCGTATGATTCAATGTTTACGGGTTTGAAACCCTCGAGGATTTGATGATCCATTACTTCGTCTGTGAAGCATAGTGGGTGTGCGGCGCCTCTGTATTGGGCTATATCACGACGCAAATCAAATGAGCTTCGTCTGCTATGTTCGGCCCGGCTGGTATTGCTGTATCCGGCATGACGGTTGTCATCACGTATAGTGGAGCGCCCACGCGATGCTTAGATCGATCTTATTTGTCTTGCCTTATCCTCCAATATGTCTTGCAAGTCTGGCGCACTCCCCGTGGCTTTGTACTTTTCGAGCGACGCCGGGGTGCAGCTTTAGCGGAGGGCCAGAGGCCTCTCTGTCGCGGCCACGAGGTGGCTGGTCGGCCGCGTCATGCGCTGGTGATGTATGTTTGGGTGCTTCCTCCTCTAATCGGGGTAGCAGCCTGCATTTTGGGTAGCTCTTGGAGGGGCGTTCGAGTTCATACTCTTCGGCCGAAAGGACTTCAGTCCATCTGTCGGCTAGCAAGTCTTGGTCATCTCTAAGCTATTGCTGCTTTTTCTTGAGGCTGCTTGTCGTGGCCATAAGACTGTGTTTGAAACGCTCTTGTTCGACGGGATCCTCAGGCATGACAAATTCGTCATCGTCGAGGCTTGCCTCGTCTTCGGAGGGAGGCATATAATTATCGTCCTCTACCTCTCTGTCTGCCGCTCTCTCATGAGGGCTGGCTTCTCCATCCTCCTGCGTAGAATCCTGCTGGAGGGGGTTGTCTTCGGCACTGTCCGAGGTGTTATTGTCTCTGGTGCCGAAATCTCCATTTTTGCTGTGGCGGGATTTAGAGCGGTGCCGCTGACGCCGGCGCTTAGGCTGTTCCTTGGAGGGGTCGTCCTCCGTTGCTCCATCGCCATTCCCATCCTTTGGGATGTCCACCATGTATATGTCGTATGACGAGGTGGCCTTCCAGTGCCCTGTAGGCGCTGGTTCTTGGTTGTCTCCTGCATCGTCGTCCATACCGTCGATGTCTTCGGAGTCGAAGTCGAGCATGTCGGTTAAATCATCGACAGTGGCTACAAAGTGGGTGGTGGGTGGGCATTGAATTTCTTCATCGTCCGCAGCCCAACCTACCTGACCATAGTCCAGCCAGGGCTCTCCTGATAAAGAGAGAGACTTTAGTGAATTCAGGATGTCGCCAAAGGGCGAGTGCTGGAAGATGTCCGCAGCGGTGAACTCCATGATAGGCGCCCAATCGGATTCGATTGGCAGGGACGCGGAAGGTTCGGTGTCCAGAGAGGAGTCCGGCACCTCGGAGTCACGGGCTTTGCGAAGGACGGGGATGGTGTTCGGCTCAATCGCCGTAGAGATCGTAGCCCCCGAGGCGGTGTCCAGCCACTCATCCTTGACCGGCGAAGTCGGCTCCGAGCTAGGGGTCAGAGCGGACGCTTGTGCGGCCTCCAGGGCACTGTCCGGCAACAGAGCTAGATCATGCCCATCGTGACAGTGCGGCGCGCTTGGCTGTGGCTCGAACCCGTTGTCGTGGAATAGTTGTGGAAAGACTTAGTTGTGGAGCCATGAGAGGGTTAAATCGGGACAAGGGACATGAGAGGGTTAAATCGGGACAAGGGACATGAGAAGGTTTATACTAGTTCGGCCCCTTACGGTGAAGGTAAGGCCTACGTCTTGTTGGGTTGGTATTGATGTTTCGATAACCAGGGAGCGAGATACGCTATGCCCGGCTCTCGATGAGTTGTTTCTTACCCTAAGCCACCAGCAGGTCGTCCCCTTATATACATGGGTTGACGCCCTGTGGCTTACAAAGTCCCGGCCGGCTTATCAATAATGTCCGGCTCGGTGACTAGTTAAATCTACCTTATGTTACAAGTCATGCCATCATGGCGGTTTACTACAACAGGCCTTAGGTCGCCTGTGGGCCTTAAACCTTTTACTAAACCGCCATCTTCATGCTTGATCTTGGGCTTCCTCTGATGAGTCCTCTTTGCGTAACCCGGCCCCTCCTGGGCGGCTTACACAAATAGTCATATCCCCAACATTAGGCCCCAGATTGATTTGAACCTGTTCATGTCAATCTAAAAAATATCTTTAAATAATTAAATCTTCAGTCTTCTGACTATACAGAGGGTTTTTGTTAACCCGCCATGACGTCATCTTCTGGATCCATCTTAACTCGGAGTGACGTCATTCCTCCTTTAACTCATTCTTTATTCCATCAAATCCTTCAACGGATCTCTTCTTTACTGATTACTCCGAAAATCGAGGCGTCGGGGCCGCTGGATAATAATTGTTATCTCCTCATTTCCCGTGCCGTCTCAGTTATCTTCTCCCTATAAATAGCCACGACTTGGGTCTTTTCCTTTTTACCCTTTTAGTCATCTTCTTCCTCTCCTCTCTACTGCTCAAGCTCCGCCGCCGTCACCATCGACACCCTCGTCTTCGTCGACTCAGGCCGCTGCATCGACCTGACTTTGACCAGAGATCGACGGCGAGCGTCCGCAGCTCATCCTCATCTGTGAGTTCCTTTCTTCCCCTTTCTTAGATCTATCTTGACGCTCTGCCAAGTTCGTCGGGTTCATCACCACCCAATGCAAACCCTTGCTAGTTTGCACTTCCACAGCCTGTTTAGATCGTAAAAACTGTGCAGAACTGCTGCGGTAGTTGTTTGTGTTGATCTTGTATAGAAATAGATCTCATTTCTCTTATTTGGAAACCTCCTTTGATTGCATGAACTTCTCTGCCCTGTTTTTAGGTCTAGAAAATTTCTCCTTTAGAGCGATAGTTTGATTCATAATAATAGCTGTCGTCCGTGAAACTTGTTTCCATCACCCGGAAAGCTTCTTCTGGGAAACTTACTTTTATCACCACTGTCTAGGTGTCCGGTTTAAATAAATGATACTGAACTGTAAGCCTTGCCTTCCTCTTATGACTTTAAATATCTTTGAATGACTGCTGATCCTGATAGCGGCTTAAACTTTACTGCACAATCACCCTTATATCATTAGGCCCCTTGCTTAAGCCGCTATTTTAAATAATTTTGAAAATTTCTCCTGGGTTAAACTTGAACCGGAGCTTTCTTACTTTGTTGTAGGCCACTGCTGTAATGGCTCCTAAGGCGGCCAAGGCCCCTGTGACTTGCAATTGGGTTCCATCCACAGTAACCAAAAGCAAATCTTGCGAGTTTGTAAAGTCTGGCCATCTGCCAAAAAAGGAGGCCATGTCCTATCATGCTCCTCACCCGTCTGAAGAGATACCTCAACCCAAGGATGGGGAGGTAGTAGTTTTCACAGACCATATGAACCGGGGATTTGCCCCTTCCGGCTCAAAATTCTTCAGGGAAGTTCTGGATTTCTTTGACCTGAGACCTCAAGACATTGGACCCAATTCCATGTCCAATCTGTGTAATTTCCAAGTCTTCTGCGAGGTATACCTAGGAGAGGAACCAAGTCTGCTGTTGTTCAGAGAACTTTTTTACTTGAACCGGCAGAATGAACGCGCCAATGGGCCTAGTCTTGAGCTTGGCGGCATCTCAATCCAGTGGCGGAGAGACTGCCTTTTTCCTTACGCTGAGCTGCCGAGTCACCCTAAAGACTGGAACCAGACGTGGTTCTACTGTCAAGACACCTCTCGGCTAATGAGAAGCCTCTGCTCGGCTTTCGCGCCCTGCGTCTTGAGTCCAACCATCATCTGGCGGACAAGTTAAATGATGTGGAGCGCCTGCCTCTTAACCCCACCATCAGAAAGATCAAAGCCCTTTTAGGCAATGGGTTAAGTGGCATTGATTTGGTCCGGGTCTGGGTCATCTGGCAGATACTACCATTAAGCCGCCGCTCTGGCTTAATGTGTACTTACACAGGCGAAAAGGACGACCCAATGCGTCATAGCCCTGAGGACTTACCAGATGATGTGGTAGATGCTACAGTCCAATCACTATTGAAGGAGGGCACTGTAACCAGTAATACCTTCAGTTTGCTTCCCTTCTGCAAGAAAAATCCGGCTCCTGCGGTAAGTTACTAATCTTCACAAATACTCTTTAATATGTTACCTTCTGGTACTTATGATTCTTTATCTTTTCCCACAGGCCGATGATAATTTCTGGAAGGTCAAGTATGACCATGAGGCTGCAAAACAGGCCAGAGCGGCCAAGAAGACCGAAAGGAAAGCCTCCAGGACGGGTAGCTCTAAGAAGAAGAAACCCAGCGCCTCTGATATGCTTAAATTGGACGACTCTTCTTCAGATGAGGAAGAGGTAATCTTTTTTGATTTTTTCTTTAACTCCTTTGCCGTTATCTTACTGACATTTGATCCTTTCAGGAGGATACTGGGAACAGTCAAGCAGCTGGCGAAGAGGTAACTATAATTTCCTCCGACTCAGAGCCTTTGCCAACACAAAGAATCCGAAGGGTGACCCGAAAAGTAAGGTTTTCACACCCTCTCGCTTACCAAGATCCTCAATTTCTTTTGAAGCAACAACAGCTTGAAAATAGGCGGCAGACTCGGGCCAACCAGGACGCAGAGCTTTCCTCCGGCTTACTCGACGTAACCAGGAAGCGTCGGACCGAGGTTATCTTCGACTTACATTTTCTTTTACCCTTGATGGGTTTGATTCGCCAACCTCTCAATTCATCTGATTCCAACTATCAGGATACCTCCCCTTCTTCTGATGAGTCGATGCAATCGAATATGCCGGCTTTCAAAACGGCTCCCGGGTAATATAACCTTTCTTACTTTGAGTTTATCCATACTTATACTTTGATACTTATCCTTCCACTTTGATTGACAACTTGCAAGTAAAGCCCAGCAAGAGGGCAAAGAAGAATAAGCCGTCCCAAGACCCGGTGGTTACTGAACCGGTGCTTGACTCATCCGTTCCAGACAGCTCCACTCATCAGCCACCGCCTGAACCGGCTTCTGACATTCCGGAGCCAACTTCTGACCCGCCTGCATAAGACGTTATTCACAACTCGGATGACCCGGAAACCCCTAGCCCGGCCAAGACGACCGTCCCGGAGGTTGAAATTGTGAAGAGCCAATATGTTGAACCGGGCCGGCCTGCTGCCCTTGCCCAATGCACCGCCAAGGAGGAGTTTGCCCAGCGCCGGAAGTCGAAACAAGACATCACTGATTACTCTCACGTAAGTATTGGTGATATAGTCTTAGGCTATCTGAACCAAGTACACAGTAGTCGTGACCTGGAAATTGACATGGTGAAGCAAATATAGCATAAATCTGAGGTAAAATTTAAGCTTTTACTCTGAATCTTACTTACTGTACCAGCCCCCAAGTCTATTGCTTATGAATGAATATGATGTAGACTTAATAATCTGCTTGCCATTAGTTTTGTCCGGTTTAAATTGAATATGTTTAACCCGGAGATAACATGAAACTTTCAATTTGGGTTACACATTAGCCCCCAAGTGTCAAGTACCTTTACTTGCAAAGTGCTTGAGACTTAATATGTGTGACTAGGTAAAATAGATTAAAAATTCTTTAAGCATACATTAGCCCCCAAGTGCCAAGTTTCTTTACTTGTAAAGTGCTTGGGACTTGAATCTTATCTTACCAAGATTCTTACCATAGCCTGATGTCAAATGCAGGCCACCATAAGTCAATTTGAGGCGGAGATTGCCGATCTGAAGAGTCAGTTGAAAACCCAAGAGCTCGAAGCTCAGAAAGCCAACTCCAAGTTTGAATTCAGTGTCTCTGAACAAGAGAAACTGAAGAAAAAATTTGAATCAGAGAAGAAAACTTGGGTTGATGAAAGGGCTTCACTGGTGACTCGGGCTGAAACAGCAGAGGCATCTCTTTCCGAGGCAACAAATGAGCTGTCCGACTTAAAACGGCAGATATCCCAAATGGTCTCAGCCATCTTTGGTAAGTCGCTCATAAATATTGTAATCTTTCAAGAGTTATTGTAATAGTTACCTCCGGCTTACTGTTATACCTGTGAACCTGCAGGCCCCAGGAGTACCAATCTGAAGGAAAATATGCTAGTCAAGCTTAAGGCGGTGTATACCTTAGTAGAGCAGTTGTACTCCGGGTCACAGCGTGCGTTGGCCGTTGTGGCCTTATCAAATACCACTCCTCGGCTCCTGCAAGATGTGTTGAGGCATCTTTCGGTGCTACCTCAATGCATTCAAGACTTAAGGCGGGCATCTGCGAGAGCCGGAGCCGTGGCTGCTTTGAGTCGGGCAAGAGCATGGGTGCCAGAACTTGACCTTGCTGATCTCTCTCTCGGATATCCAAGCCTTAAGGAGGACGGCACTGCTTTTGGCGAACAAGACTTCACTGCCTGCGTTAAAGTCGTACGCCCCCTGGCGACTCTCATTGGGGATGATACTGATCTTACTAAGTATTCGCTGGGTTATGATAGCGAAAACCAGAGAATCCCAAACGCCCCATATGACCAAGTCAGCCTGATCCCTCCAACGCGTAAGCATACCTTTGCCCCTGAAGTGGACCCGGCCGGTTTAATAGATGATGAAGCTGAATTTGAAGCTTTGAGCGGCATTGACTGGGCCTCGTCCACCTTCCAGGACAAAACAACTGAAGGAGAGGCGGGGAAGGATAACCCGGAGTCATCAAGCCAGCCAGAGGAATGAGCCGCCAGGCGGGTTATAACTTTGCAAAGAACAATGCTTCACTTGTTTAGACTCGGGGAGTCTTGTAATAGGATAGAGAAAACTCCTTAATGCCTGTCATGCCTTATGGTACTTATTGCTTTTGTTAAGCTGCCAGCACTAAATTCCTCTTGCTTATGTTAATCATGTGTTTCCTTTATATTTTACCTTGCTCTGCTTTATCCTGCACAAATAAGCAAGGTTTCCTGGACAGTTCACTATGCCAGCGGGTTATAGAATATCGATAACCCGGACATGATCAAAACCATATGTATAAGACGGTTCATGATTAGTTAAAACATAATCATAACAGCATACCTGCTACCATTTTGATAACCTCTCCGTCTCATATAAGTTTTTACCTGGCACTTTTTAGAACCTGAAGTAAGCAATATAAAACCGGAAAGATCAAGAACCATCTCCTCAAGAAGGTTTCAATGATAGTTAAAATAATCATACTTGCAATGTTCTCAGGATCCTAATTCGAATACGATCAGAGAGCCGTTCCAAAGGGGTTATGCTAAGATTCGGATACGATCATATAGCCCCCAGTGGCTTTGGCGATGCCGATCAAGTGGCTATCGACAGCTATGTTCTCTTTGGTTCGAATACGACCTATGTTTGAACAGGAAGCCCCCAAGTGAATATATGAGTTGTTTAATGACGCTGATTCGAATACGATCGACATCAGACCCAAAGGGGTTAAGCTATGATTCAAATATGATCAGGAAGCCCCCAAGTGGGTTTGGCAGTATGCCGATCAAGTGGGTATCGACAGCTATGTTCTCTTTGGTTCGAATACAACCTATGTTTGAAAAGGAAGCCCCCAAGTGACCATGGCTAGATTCAGATATGACCATAAGCCGGACCAAAGGGAAAGCCAGATTCGGATATGATCCGTCCCCCGTTGGCAGTGTCCATCACATGATAAAGAAAACATGACACATTTCTTTATGGGAAAAAAGGACAGAGGTCCTGCTTTATTGCTTTATATAATATGTACATTATAAAAAGTATCTTAAAAAGTAACTTAAGTATAGTAAGGCCGGAGATGAGCTATATTCCACGGCCGGCGGGTCTCCTCCTCCGATTTAAGTGAGTCCTTGTGCTCTCGAATATCGATGAGATAATATGACCCGTTGTGCAGATTCTTGCTGACCACAAAGGGCCCTTCCCAAGGCGGGGATAGCTTGTGCATGTCAGACTGATCCTGGATGAGTCGAAGCACTAAGTCACCTTCCTGAAAGGTTATGCTCTTAACCCGGCGGCTGTGATAGCGGCGCAGGTCTTGCGGGTAAATCGCCGAGCGGGCTATTGCCAAGTCTCGCTCCTCGTCCAATAAGTCAAGTGCATCCTGACAAGCCTTTTTGTTATCCGCCTCAACGTAAGCCGCCACACGGGGTGAACCATGCCGGATGTCACTTGGCAGGACCGCCTCTGCTCCATAAACCATGAAGAAGGGTGTGTATCCCGTAGATCTGTTAGCCGTAGTGTTGATGCTCCATAACACGGAGGGTAGCTCCTCCACGCAACAACCCGGAGTCTGCTGTAATGGGACTAAGAGCCGGGGTTTGATACCTTTTAGGATCTCTTGATTAGCTCTCTCTGCTTGACCATTGGATTGAGGATGAGCAACGGCCGAAACATCAAGCCGGATATGTTCTCTTTGACAGAACTCTTCCATGGCACCCTTAGAGAGATTAGTGCCATTATCAGTTATGATGCTATGTGGAAAACCAAAACGAAAGGTCACCTTTTTCATGAACTGAACCGCCGTGGCTGCATCACATTTACTGACCGGCTCTGCCTCAACCCACTTGGTAAACTTATCCACTGCCACCAGTAGATGTGTATTTTTGTCTTTAGACCTTTTGAAAGGTCCAACCATGTCAAGCCCCCAGACTGCAAACGGCCAAGTGATTGGGATCATCCTTAATTCTTGAGCCGGCACATGAGCTCGTCGTGAGAACTTTTGACACCAATCACATTTACTGACCAGGTCCTCCGCATCAGCATGAGCCGTAAACCAATAGAAACCATGACGAAAAGCCTTGGCTACAAGGGATTTTGACCCGGCATGGTGGCCACAATCTCCTTCATGGATCTCACGGAGTATTTCTTGGCCTTCTGTAGGTGATACGCAGCGTTGAAACGCCCCTGTGATGCTGAGGTGATGTAACTCGCCGTTAACAACCGTCATGGATTTAGAGCGCCTGACGATTTGTCTCGCCAATGTCTCATCCTCCGGCAATTCACCCCGGGTCATATAAGCCAAGTAAGGCACCGTCCAATCCGGGATAACATGAAGAGCCGCCACCAGCTGTGCCTCCGGGTCTGGCACTGCTAATTCTTCCTCGGTAGGCACCTTGACAGAAGGGTTATGTAACACATCAAGAAAAGTATTGGGCGGCACCGGCTTACGTTGGGATCCCAACCGGCTTAAAGCATCAGCCGCCTCATTCTTCCTTTGATCAATGTGCTCCACTTGATAACCCGTGAAGTGACCAGCCACAGCATCTACCTCACGACGAGAAGCCTCCATGAGGGGGTCTTTGGAATCCCACTTGCCTGACACTTGTTGAGCCACCAAATCTGAGTTGCCCAAGCATCGTACCCAGCTTAAGTTCATCTCCTTAGCCATCCGGAGACCATAGAGTAATGCCTCGCATTCAGCTGCATTGTTAGTACATGGAAACATAAGCCGGAGCACATAACAAAATTTGTCACCTCGAGGGGAAGTTAATACCACTCCAGCCCCCGAGCCTTCTAGCTGCCTGGACCCGTCAAAGTGAATAGTCCAGTATGTGTTATCCGGCTTCTCCTCTGGGGCCTGCAACTCTGTCGAATCATTGATGAAGTCCACCAAGGCCTGAGACTTAATTGTCATCCGAGGCATGTATTTCAAGCCATGAGGCCCAAGCTCAATAACCCACTTGGCGACTCGTCCTGTGGCCTCCCTGTTCTGAATGATGTCTCCCAAAGGGGCAGAACTTACCACAGTTATAGGATGGCTTTGAAAGTACTGCTTCAACTTCCGGTTTGCCATGAACACCCCGTAAACAAGCTTTTGCCAATGCGGGTACCTTTGCTTGGATTCAATGAGCACTTCACTGATGTAATAAACCGGCCGTTGAACCGGATGCTCCTTACCGGCTTCCTTATGCTCCACCACGATGGCAACGCTGACGACTCGTGAATTGGCAGCCACATATAACAGCAAAGGTTCTTTGTCAATCGAAGCCGCGAGAACCGGCGGCTCAGACAGTTGTCTCTTTAAGTCCTCAAAAGTAGCATCAGTGGCCTCACTCCAGACAAAAGTGTCAGTTTTCTTCATCATTTGATATAATGGGAGGGCTTTCTCACCGAGCCGACTTATGAATCGACTTAAGGCGGCAACGCGACCCACCAGTCGCTGGACATCATTGATGCACGCCGGTTTAGCCAGGGAGGTAATCGCCTTAATCTTCTCCGGGTTACCTTCGATGCCTCTGTTGGACACCAGAAAACCCAAGAGCTTGCCCGCAGGAACACCAAACACACATTTGGCCGGGTTAAGCATCATCTTGTAAATCTGGAGATTATCAAAGGTCTCCTTTAAGTCAGATATCAAGGTCTCCTTTTCTCTGGGCTTCACCACAATGTCATCCACATAGGCATGGACATTACGCCCAATTTGGTCATGCAAACAGTTCTACACACACCGCTGAGAAGTCGCCTGGGCACTCTTGAGCCCAAATGGCATATATAAGTAGCAGAAGGCTCCAAACGGAGTAATGAAAGCTGTCTTCTCCTGGTCCTTAACTGCCATCTTAATCTGATGATAACCGGAGTAAGCATCCAAAAAACTTAAACGCTCACAATCTGCAGTAGCATCAATGATTTGATCAATACGGGGAAGAGCAAAAGGGTCAGCCGGACAAGCCTTGTTTAAACTCCGAAGAAACTGCCTGACCGGCTTATACTTTGGATCAATATTGAGAGTGTGCTCAGTGAGTTCCCTCGGTACACCCGACATGGCAGAAGGTTTCCATGCAAAGATGTCCCGGTTCTCATGGATGAACTTGATGAGCGCGCTTTCCTATTTGGGATCCAAGTTGCTGCTGATGCTGAACTGTTTAGAAGAATCACCCGGGGTAAAATCAACAAGCTTTGTCTCAGCTGCCGACTTAAACTTCAACGCCGGGTCTTGCTCTGTAGTTGGCTTCTTCAGGGATGTCATATCCGCCGGGTCAACATTATCTTGATAAAATTTGAGCTCCTCTACTGCGCAAGCCGACTCAGCATAAGCCGCGTCACCTTCTTCACATTCCAATGCTACCTTACGACTGCCATGTATAGTGATGGTGCCCTTGTAACCCGGCATCTTGAGCTGTAAATAAACGTAACATGGCCGGACCATAAACTTAGCATAAGCCGGCCGTCCAACCAGAGCGTGGTATGGGCTCCTGATCTTGACCACCTCAAACGTCAACTTCTCAGCTCTGGAGTCATGTTCGTCTCCAAAAGCCACCTCCAGCTCAATCCTGCCAACTGGGTAAGCCGACTTACCAGGGACAACTCCATGGAAAATAGTGTTGGATGTTCTCAGATTTTTATCAGTCAACCCCATGCGCTGAAAGGTCTCGTAGTAGAGGATGTTGATGCTACCACCCCCATCCATGAGCACCTTGGTCAACTTATACCAACCAAACTGAGGTGCCACTACCAAAGCCAACTGACCCGGGTTATCGACCCGCGGAGGATGATCCTCCCTGCTCCATATGATGGGCTGCTCTGACCACCTTAGATAACGAGGAATTGCCGGCTCAACGGAATTCACAGCCCTCTTATGAACCTTTTGATCACGTTTGCACAAGCTAGTGGTAAACACGTGATACTGTCCACCACTCAACTGCTTCGGATGGCTTTGATAACCCGACTGTTGCTGCTGTTGTCCACCTTGACCAGACTGCTGCTGATTGTTACCACCTGAATGTCCCTGAAAGCCGGAATTTGAGCCGCCGCCTGGGCCATGAAAGCCGCCGGCCCCTGAACCGCCGCCGGATCCATGACCGCCATCGAAGGTGTTGGAATTTTTAAACGCCTTCATGATCGCGCAATCCTTCCATAGATGTGTGGTCGGCCGCTCCCGGGTGCCGTGTCTCGGGCAGGGCTCATTGAGTAGTTGCTCCAGAGATGGGCCTGACCCACCGGATCGAGGCAGTTTACCCTTACATCTCGGATTGTTACCTCGTATTTTGGCATTGGCCACAAACTTCGGGTTACCGTCCGCCTTACGCTTATTGCCGCCTTGATTCCCCGGGTTATGCTGCTGACCCTTTCCATTGCCATTCCTTTTTCCCTTCCCTGTCTTCTCATCGTCAGACGCGAGATCCTTGGTACTATCAGAATCGGCATATTTGACTAAAGCCGCCATCAGCGTACCCATATCCGTGAGGTCACGTTTAAGGCGCCCCAGTTTCTGCCTCAGCGGCTCAAAACGGCAATTTTTCTCCAGCATAAGAACCGCAGAACCGGCATCCATCTTATCGGAGGAATGAATTATCTCCTTGACCCGGCGTACCCAATGGGTGGTGGATTCACCTTCCTCTTGCTTGCAATCCGTCAAGTCCACGATCGACATAGATTTCTTACAGGTGTCCTTGAAGTTCTAGATGAACCGGGCCTTTAACTCCCCCCATGAACCAATGGAGTTGGGTGGTAAGCCCTTCAGCCAAGACCAGGCTGTCCCATCTAACATCATGGTGAAATACTTAGCCATTGTCACGTCACTGACCTCTAGCAGCTCCATGGCCATCTCGTAACTCTCGATCCACGCCCCGGGCTGTAAGTCGGCCGTGTAATTTGGTACCTTTCGAGGTCCCTTGAAGTCCTTGGGCAGACGTACATCACGCAGAGCCGGCGCCAAGCAAGGGACACCGCCGGTTCTAGTGGCTACTCCCGCTTCAACAGATGTCATTAGATACTCCGGGTGATCGTTCTCCTGACGTACTTGGTCCTGCGCCGGATTGTAGCCCACGGGCTGGTTACGTCGTTGGGCATTGCTTGACAGAGCTTCCGACTCCATGCGTCTGCTGTAACTCGGGCTTCGGTTCTGGCGAGGTGGTGCTACCCAGGGCGGGGGAGTTGAATGAATCCTGTCCTGGCTGTAAGAATAGGTCTCCTGCTGAGCCAGGGCTGTCTGGAGGAGCTCTCTGACCCTCCAGGTTTCTACTGCCGTCGGGTCATCACCTTCTATAGGAAGAGCCGCTAAACGCGCTGAAGCTGCGATTAAATTCTCCATGGGGTTGGAAAAGTGACCCGGTGGAATCGCCACATAACACGGCGGTGGCATGCTCACGTGAGGCGGCACCATATCCCGAGGCTGAGCTGATCCTCCAGTTCCGGCTGTCATAAGCCGATCGGCCTCTGGCGGGTTACTAGGGCCGGCTCCGGGTGTAGCAAAGAGAACCCCGGGGTCGTAATTCGGAGGTAAACGAGACTGCGTTTTCTGATGTCTCCTCCTCATTACCTCATTGGATGCATTTAAGCTCATCGTGAGCTGGTAAGCTTCTGACTGCAAGCACTGTGCCCGGGCGTCGAGAGCCGCCCGCTCTGTATCTAGTCTAGTATCCTCAGCTGCCAAAACCTCCTTGGCCTAAGCTATCTCCTCACGCACCTGTGCTACCGTTGCGTCATGCTCATCTTTGTCTGCGGGAATAACCGTGGCGGTTAACAGGGCCGTAAGCTTGTCCATGAGATCCATTAGCACCTAAGCCGGTGGGCGCACGGGGCCGCCTACCCCGGCTGCTCCTGATCCGGACATGATCGCTGCGGCTGCTGTAGAGTTTGAACCGGGCTGAGTTCCAGCCATGAATATTCCGGCCCATCTTGGCGGCTCATCGGGGTCTGGAATACTGATGCCATCAGAACAGCCCCCGAGCGCATCGTCTTGTACCTGATATAGCGAATCTGTTGAGCCGGCGGACGAATCACCATCTGAAAGGACGGCCGTCTCACCCCCATCTTCAGATCCAGAAAGTTCCTCTCTGTGGACGCAGCCCACGAAGGCACGCCTCATGATCGGCTGAGTCCGGGTCTTCCTCGCACGCTGAGCCGTCTCGACGAGGTCGGTGCAGTTGTCCGGCTCAGGGCCCGGCTCACCGATCCGGCCGATGAAAGACGTGGATTCCGCCGAAGAGGACCCGGTATCCGTACTCAATTGAGCCGGCGTAGGGACCCAGCCTTCATCGTCGATGTAGATCTTGCGGCGACGACTCTTTGTCATCCGGCCCACTACGTACCCCTTGAGCCCTTCGAAGTTGCCCTTCAAGAACTCAAATCCACCGTGCGCTGGCCCCACGGTGGGTGCCAACTGTCGTGGAATAGTCACGTCAGATGTCCTCGTGAAAGGACTTAGTTGTGGAGCCATCGCAACTAGGAAGCTTGAAGGGGTTAAATCAGGACAAGGGACACGAAAGGGTTTATACTAGTTCGGCCCCTTACGGTGAAGGTAAGGCGTACATCTAGTTGGGTTGGTATTGATGTTTCGATAACCAGGGAGCGAGATACGCTATGCCCGGCTCTCGATGAGTTGTTTCTTACCCTAAGCCGCCAGCAGGTCGTCCCCTTATATACACGGGTTGACGCCCTATGGCTTACAGAGTCCCGGCCGGCTTATCAACAATGTCCGGCTCGGTGACTAGTTAAATCTACCTTATGTTACAAGTCATGCCATCATGGCGGTTTACTACAACAGGCCTTAAGTCGCCTGTGGGCCTTAAACCTTTTACTGAACCGCCATCTTCATGTTTGATCTTGGGCTTCCTCTGATGAGTCCTCTTTGCGTAACCCGGCACCTCCTAGGAGGCTTACACAAATAGTCATATCCCCAACACCCGTCGAAGATCAAGTCTCCACGGACATCAGCCGTATAGTTCAAACTTCCAAATCTGACCTGATGGCCACGGGCGTAGCTTTCAATCTGCTCCAGATGGCCAAGCGAGTTGGCCCGTAGTGCAAAGCCGCCGAATACGAAGACCTGTCCGGGGAGAAAAGTCTCACCCTGGACCGCGTCGTTGTTGATGATCGAAGGAGCCATCGGGCCTAAAGGTGACGACACAAAGGAACTCTCAATGAAAGCACAAATGTCGGTGTCAAAACTGGCGGATCTCGGGTAGGGGGTCCCGAACTGTGCGTCTAGGCGGATGGTAACAGGAGACAAGGGACACAATGTTTTTACCCAGGTTCGGGCCCTCTCAGTGGAGGTAAAACCCTACTCCTGCTTGATTAATATTGATGATATGGGTAGTACAAGAGTAGATCTACCACGAGATCAAAGAGGCTAAACCCTAGAAGCTAGCCTATGGTATGATTGTAGTTCGTCGTACAAACTAAAACCCTCCGGTTTATATAAGCACCGAAGAGGGTTAGGGTTACACAGAGTCGGTTACAATGGTAGGAGATCTACATATCCGTATCGCCAAGCTTGCCTTCCACGCCAAGGAAAGTCCCATCCGGACACGGGATGGAGTCTTCAATCTTGTATCTTCATAGTCTAGGAGTCCGGCCAACGGTGATAGTTCGGCTATCTGGACACCCCCTAGTCCAGGACTCCCTCACATTGCTTCCGACTGGCTGGCCGGCAGGCAACCGGAGGACGACGATGTCCCAATGCAGAATGTGGTATTCGACGATCCGGCGCCAACCCCCTCCTCCGCGCCATCCTTGCCAGTGCATTGGACCATGACCATCGGTGAGGCCCGTGCCTGATGTCTAATACGCAACTTTATTCTTGTAGACACGTGTTGGGCCTCCAAGCGCAGAGTTCTGTAGGACAATAACAATTTTCCCTCAAGTGGATGACCTAAGGTTTATCAATCTGTGGGAGGAGTAGGATGAAGATGGTCTCTCTCAAACAACCCTGCAACCAAATAAAAACTCTCTTGTGTCCCCAACACACCCAATACAATGGCAAATTGTATAGGTGCACTAGTTCGGTGAAGAGATGATGATAAAAGTGTACTATGGATAGTAGATATTGATTTTTGTAATAGCAACAATAAAAAACAGCAAGGTAGCAATTGATAAAACGGAGCACAATGATATTGCCATGCTTGAAAATGAGGCCTAGGGTGCATACTTTCACTAGTGCAATCTCTCAACAATGCTAACATAGTTGGATCAGATGATTATCCCACAAAGTGTAATAAAGAATCACTCCCGAGTTCCTATTAGCGGAGAACAAAAGATAGAAATTGTTTGTAGGGTATGAAACAACCTCAAAGCTACTCTTTTCGATCAATCTATCCTAGAGTTCATACTAAAATAACATCAAGCTATTCTTTCCGATCGATCTAATCAAGAGTTCGTACTAAAAAATACCATATGATACATATCAACCAACTCTAATGTCACCTAGATACCCCAATGTCACCGCGAGTACCCGTGAGTTAATTACACGATATGTATCAAACAATTTCTGATTCATAATACTCAATCCACACAAAGAACTACAAGGAGGCCCCAAAGTTTCTGTCGGAGAAAAGAAAATAAAAACGTGCATCAACCCCTATGCATAGATTACCCCAAAGTCACCTCAGGAATCCGCAAGTTGAGTGCCATAACATATATCAAGTGAATCAAAATAATATCCCATTGTCACCACATGTATTCATATGCAAGACATGTATCATGTGTTCTTAGATCTGGACATTCAATCCGACAAGACAAAACTTCAAAGGGGAAAGATTCAATTCATCACAACAAGAGTAGAGAGGGGAGAAACACCATATGATCCATCTATGTTAACAAAGCCCATGATACATCATGATTGTGGCATCTCAAGATCATGAGAGAGAGAGTGAGAGATTAAACACATGGCTACTGGTACAAACCCTCAGCCTCGAGGGTGGACTACTCCCTCCTCATCGTGGTGGCCGCCGAGATGATGAAGATGGCCACCGGTGATGATCTCCCCCTCTGACAGGGTGCCGGAATGGGCTCCTGATTTGTTTTCGGTGGCTACAGAGGCTTGCAGTGGCGGAACTTCCGATCTAGGGTCTCCCTGAGGGTTTTTGGAATATTTGAGAATTTATAGGGTGAAGAAGGGGTGCAGGAGGCCACCGAGGTGGGCACAACCCACCGGGGCACGCCTGGGGGCCCAAGCGCGCCCTGGTGGGTTGTGCCCCCTCGGGGCACCCCCCAAGTGCTGCTCTGGCACATTGGTAGTCTCCTAGTCCATAAAAATCCACAAAAAGTTTCGCGGTGTTTGGAGAACTTTCATTTCTGCACAACAAACAACACCACAGTAGTTCTGCTGAAAACAGCGCCAGTCCGGGTTAGTTCCATGCAAATCATACCAAAACCATATAAAATTATTGTAAACATGGCATGAATAGTTCATAAATTATATATACATTGGAGACGTATCAGCATCCCCAAGCTTAATTCATACTCGTCCTCGAGTAGGTAAATGATAAAAGAAATAATTTATGAACTGTGAATGCTAGCAAAGTGCACAAGTTTGATCAATGACAATTTCAATCACTTTTCCTAGCATCATAACATCAATTCTTTCTGATAAAACTTCTCTAGACCAAGTAGCAACTAGTTCACATGTTAAGGTTCAAACAATGAATTCTCTTGAAACTCAACAATCTATATTCTTAGTCACCAAACAATTGCAATTCAACTTATTCAACAGAGTATAAGTAAGAGCTCCACATACTCAACCATCATATAGTCCTTTGTGATTGGTCACACTCACCACATACATATGAGCAAAACCTTACAACCGGACACATAGAAAGATAGGGGCTTATAATTTCGCCTCCCAACGTATTCACCTCAAGGGTGATGTCAACAATAATAACTCATACTACCCATATCCAACTGGATATATGTGCCTATATCTTTCCTCACCACATGATGCTTGCCAAAAGAGAAAAAATAAAAAGGAATAGAGAGAAAAACTTTGACTCTTTGCATAAAAGTAAATACTGAAAAGTAAAAGATAGGCCTTTCGTAGAGGGAAGCAGAGGTTGCCATGCGTTTGTATGCTCAACCCCTTAGTGCAAAAGAATTTCACATTATATTGCCCCTTGTGATAGCAACCTTTATTATGCAGTCTGTCGCTTTTATTCTTCGCCATCACAAGTTTGTACAACACTCACTTTTCTCTTACACTAAATGATCTAACACTTTTAGAAGCAATTTTTATTGCCTTATTGGACCAATGACAAGGATCTTGCTCAATCCATAAGTAGGTATGGTGGACTACCAAAACAAGATTTGGGTTTAAGGGTTTTTGGATGCACAAGTAGTATCTCTACTTGGTGCGGAATTTTTGGCTAGCAAAGATAGGGGGCAAGCACCACATGTTAAAGGATCTATGACAATATAACTTCTGTGTGAATATGAACAAACATAAATCATTGCGTTATCTTCTTTATCCAACGTCAACAATTTTGACATATAATATTTTGATGGGGGATCACAATCACAAAAAAATTCCAAGATAGTGTATTTGCATTTGAAAGTTCTCTTCTTTCTACTAATCATTCATGAATTGCTTGTATGACCAATATTGTGATTGTCAAGCTTCAAAATATTTCACTTTCTAAACCCAATGTGAATCTACCACTAGGCATGATATGATCATAAAATTTCAACATTATGATATTCAATTCATTTAACAATTTACTCATAGGATATAAGTGAAGCACAAGAGTAAATGACAAGGTACTCCAAAAACATATAAGTGAAGATCAAGCGAGTAGTTATGTAGATGGGTAGCTAGTTTGAGGACTCTCTTTTATTTTAAAACTTTCAGATCTAAATATTTAATTAAAACAAGAAGCAAAACAAAACAAAATCACATTCCAAGCATAGCACAACTCATGTGAAGAAGCAAAAACTTAGGCTCAACTGATACTAACTGATAATTGTTGAAGAAGAGAGGTGGGATGCCTATCGGGGCATCCCCAAGCTTAGATGCTTGAGACTTCTTGGAATATTAACTTGGGATGCCTTGGGCATTCCCAAGCTTGAGCTTTTGTGTCTCCTTAATTCCTCTCATATCACGGTTTCCCTAAATCTCAAAAACTTCATCCATACAAAACTCAACAAGAACTCGTGAGATAAGTTAGTATAAACCAATGCTACTCTTTGGGTGTTAATCACATGTCTATGTGAACTAGATTATTGACTCTAGTAAACTCTTTGGGTGTTGGTCACACGGTGCTGTGAACTATGGGTGTTAAATCACATGGTGATGTGAACTTGATTATTGCCTCTAGTGCAACTGGGAGACTGATGCAAATAGGCCCTGGAGGCAATAATAAAATGGTTATTACTATATTTCTAAATCATGATGAAGGTTTATTATTCATGCTAGAATTGTATTTATCGAAAACTTAAATACATGTGTGAATAAATAAACAAATACCATGTCCCTAGTAAGCCTCTACTAGACTAGCTCGTTAATCAAAGATGGTTAAGGTTTCCTAACCATGGACATGAGTTGTCATTTGATAACGGGATCACATAATTAGGAGAATGGTGTGATGGACAAGACCCATCCGTTACCTTAGCATAATGATTGTTCAGTTTTATTGTTATTGCTTTCTTCATGTCAAATACATATTCCTTCGACTATGAGATTATGCAACTCTCGGACACGGGAGGAATGCCTTGTGTTCTATCAAATGTCACAACGTAACAGGGTGATTATAAAGATGCTCTACAGGTATCTCCGAAGGTGTTTGTTGAGTTGGCATAGATTAAGATTAGGATTTGTTACTCTGAGTATCGGAGAGGTATCTCTGGGCCCTCCCAGTAATGCACATCATAAGCTTGCAAGCAAACGACTAAGGAGTTAGTCACGAGGTGATGTATTACGGAACGAGTAAAGAGACTTGCCGGTAATGAGATTGAACTAGGTATGAAGATACCGACGATCGAATCTCGGGCAAGTAACATACCGATGGACAAAGGGAATTATGTACGTTGTCATAACAGTTCAACCAATAAAGATCTTCGTAGAATATCTAGGAGCCAATATGGGCATCCAGGGTCCACTATTGGTTACTGACCAGAGAGGTGTCTCGGTCATGTCTACATAGTTCTCGTACCCATAGGGTCCGCACGCTTAACGTTCGATGACGATAAAATATTATATGAGTTATGTGATTTGGTGACCGAATGTTGTTCGGAGTCCTGGATGAGATCACGGACATGACAAGGAGTCTCGAAATTGTCGAGAGGTAAAGATTGATATATAGTATGATGGTATTCGGATACCGGAAGTGTTTCGGGGGGGGGGGGTACCTGGTACTTATCGGGTCACCGAAAGGGGTTCCGGGCACCCCCGACAAAAGATATGGGCCTTATGGGCCAAGAGGGGAAACACACCAGCCACAAGGGGACGGTGCGCCCCTCATATGGTCCGGCCTAAGAGTAGATGGAAAGAGGGGAAGGGAAAGGAAAGAGTGGAATAAGATCCCCCTTCCTTCCCTCTCCCCCCTCTTTCCTTCCCCCTCCGACAAATATGGCAGGGGGCGCGCAGCTTGGGAGGAGCCGAAGTAGGATTCGGTCCTACTTGGGGCGCCCCTTGGCCTCTCCCCTCCCCCTCCCACCTATATATATGTGGGAGGGGGGTGCCTACCACACCCCAGGCAATTGTTAGTTGTGTGTGGCGCCCCCTCCACCATTTACACCCCCGGTCATATTTTCGTAGTGCTTAGGCGAAGCCCTGCGCAGATCACTTCACCATCACCGTCACCACACCGTCGTGCTGACGGAACTCATCTACTACCTCGATGTCTTGCTGGATCAAGAAGGCGAGGGACGTCACCGAGCTGAACGTGTGCAGAACACGGAGGTGCCGTGCGTTCGGTACTTGATCGGTTGAAGCGCGAAGAAGTTCGACTATATCAACCGCGTTGTGAAACGCTTCCGCTTACTGTCTACGAGGGTACGTAGATACACTCTCCCCCTCGTTGCTATGCATCTCCACGTATAGATCATTGCATGTGCGTAGATTTTTTTTCCATGCAACGATTCTCAACAGCTCCCTCAAAGGACGCACCACCAGAATAAGTTGTTGCTTATACTGCTCGTGGTGGTGACTATGAGGCAGTCCAGTGTTGTCAGTGTACTAAAGTAGGGGTACCTTAGTACCCCGAACTTGGGCACTGGCAGTCGCAGCGTCCCGCGGCAAGGCTTGTCGGGCGTCCGCCAAGATCCTCCGCTATTTCTATTTACTGCCATTCAAGAACAAAGTATTAACTAAGAAGACAAGGCCCCGGCAAGAGGAGCTTGCCGGGAAGGACAAGACCCCGGCAAGAGGAGCTTGCCGGGAAGGACAAAGACCCCGGCAAGAGGGGCTTGTCGGGAAGGCCAACCAAGGCACATCAGAAAACTTGCCGCGACGATCCGCGCGCCCCGGCAAGACCCGACGAGCGGCAAGCTTGCGGGTGCGACAAGACAACGGCCGCGGCAAGGCGCTTGCCGCGGCAAGGCTGCCACTCTGCACCCGAGCTCCAGCGCATCCAACGACGTGTCACCCCAGGGTTATCCCAGGAGCACGTGGCGAGACGCTGTGCAGCCATGCGGTGCGAGGTGTCAAGCGAAGCTGACAAGGAGGCCATCGTGGCGATCGGTGGCGCCCCTAACGGTCGCTTCCTGCACTGTTGGGGCGACCGGACGGGCATTAAATGCCCTTGTCCCCTGCCGTCAGAGTTAGGTAGGGGGCACTGTTGGTAGTAGTTGTACCAACCCGCGTTTTTACCTTTTTACCCCTCTTTCTACGCTGCCACCTGTCGGTGACCCCTTTAGACTATAAAAGGGAGGCCCATGCGCACGTAGAAAGGGTTCGGGTCAGTTCAGTTCATTGGACACCACAGCATACCCACGCTCTCAAGAACAAATACAAACACAAAGCAGCAATAGGAGTTTTATCTCTCCGGAGAGCTCCGAAGCTGGGTAAAAATACCCCGCGCGCTCTCGCCTCGATCCGCTCTGCGTGCCTCCCTCCGCTCCCTTGCCGGACCAGAAGGGGCCCCCTGCCCCATAGGTGCTCGCTTCCCAGACCGCGACATCTTTGGCGCTCCAGGTAGGGGGGCGTCGAGGTCGTGCGTATCTGATCCGGCGTCTGCGCGCGCTACATCAACATCTTCATCGACATGCCACCGAAGAAGAAGACTTCGGAGGTGGCCGCTCCGTCTGCGACTGTCCTACCGCCACCGGAGCAAACGGGCAGTGGGGTGGACGCCGACGGAGGAGCGGGCGCCGGCGGGGGGACTCACATCGTCACCCGGTCCAAAGACAAGGCCCCGCAAGGTTCAGCGTCTGCACATCCACCGCACCCCTCCCAGGAGGTGCAGGATCGACAACGCCACAGTGCTCCTAGCACCGTACTCGCGTTGGAACAAGGCCAAGATGGTGGGTCGCGGGACGCTCAAGGCCAACGCGCGCGTCAACATGCTGGCACGAGCGCAGTGCGGTCGCCTGGACGAGATGTTGCTCCTTCTAACACTGTTAGAAGTTTGAGCATGTCTCGCACCTCGCGTCGCTCGCCACCGCCACCCAACACTCCAGAGGAAGCGCTGGCCCGAGCCCAGCTGCTTCTAGATTACCCTCCAGCGCCAGACAAGATCGACGACTGGAGGGCCGCCATTTATAGCCTTATCGGCTTCGCCAACGGCGACAAGCCTCGGCAACCGAGCGCATCGAAGCCCCGGCAAGACGCCCAGGCGCAAGTCGACGTCGACAAGACCGCTGGGGGTGCCACCACCGTGCACTCCCCGCCCCGAAGGCCAAGATCGCCGACTCGCCGGGCCAACCTCGACACCGACTCCACCGCATCGTCGGACCCACGAGCTCGCCGCGATCAACGCCAGGTTCTCCAAGAACAACGACACGAGGACGCTCGTACTCGCATCGAGCGCAAAAGAGAAGCGCGGCGTCAATCTGACCAGTGCGCTGGGCCCACTGTCGATATGCATGCGCCAGGGGAACCAGGCGACTTGTCGTACGCGGTAGGTTGCCCTGCGTTCACCCGTGAGCTGCGGCAGGTCCAGTGGCCCAGTACCAAGAACTTCAAGCCAGACGTGCCCGAGAAGTACGATGGCAGGATACATCCGTCAGAGTTCCTCAGCGTCTACACCATCGCGGTGCAGGCTGCCGGGGGGCGCGACGAGAAGATCCTCGCCAACTACTTCCCGCTGGTGCTCAAACCCAACGTCAGATCTTGGCTCATGCACTTGCCGGACAACTCCATCTCTTTGTGGGCGGACCTGTGCCATCAGTTTGTCGGCGCCTTCACAGGCGGCCACAAACCCCATGGCCAGGAGAGCGATCTTCATCTGCTCGTCCAGAAGGAGGGAGAACCCCTGCGCAAGTACATACAGAGATTCAGCCAGGTGCAGCGCAACATCCCAGACGTCCACCCTGCCGCGGTTATTAGCGCATTCCATCAGAACGTGCGTAACCGCAGGATGAAGGAGGAGATGGCGATGTGCAAGATCAGAGATGTCAGCGAGCTATATGCTCTGGCCGACAAGTGTGCACGGGCTGAAGAGGGGAGGAGACTCCCCGGAGAGAACGTAGGAGCAGAAGGATCTGACAGTGAGGACGCCCCTCCGGCAAAGAGGAACCAGAGGCAGAATAACAGAAAGAGGAAGGCTAAGGATGTGCTAGTTGTTGAGCAGTCCGGTAGCGGAGGCGGTTCCGAGAAGGCTAGAGCTGGTGACTCCGGCGAGGCTATGGTAGCCGCCGACAAGCAGGATGGCTCCGGCAAGCAGTATTGCAAGATCCACCGCACCAAGGGCCATGATCTCCAAGCCTGCAAGAAAGTTGAGCAGATGGCGGAGCTACAGAAAGCTGAATACGAGCGCCGCGTTAAGGAGAAGGCCCGGGAAGGTGGCGGAGGATCCGGCAACAAGCGTCCCGCCCGGGGAGGGCGCCGCGGCAAGGTCAAGCAGCGGCAAGGAGACAGGCCTCCCCGCGGCCGCGACAAGGATGAAGACGAAGATGAGGATGATGAGGTGGAGGAGGATGAGACTGACGAGCAAGAGTTTCAGAAGGCAACGGAGGTTTTGTGCGTTGACGGCGGTGCTTCTCTGCACACCTCGCACCGCCAACTCAAACAGTGGGTGCAGGAGGTGAACGCAGCAGAACCGTCCGTCGAGTCGCGCAAACCCCTGAAATGGTGCAGCACGCCCATCATCTTCGATGTTGAGGATCACCCTAATCGCATCACTGCGGTCGGGTGCTTGCCGATGTTGGTTTCGCCAACAATCCGCAACCTCAAGGTCACGAAGATGTTGGTTGACGGCGGGGCCGGCCTGAATCTGATCTCTTCCGCGGTGCTCAAGAAGCTCCAGATCCCCGACAGCGAGCTCGAAGAGACTGGTACCTTTCAAGGAATCAACCCGGGAAGGAGCAAGCCCAAGGGGAAGATCACACTGCTAGTGACGTTTGGCAGCGAGCTGAATTTCAGGACAGAGAGAGTCACATTTGATGTTGCTGATTTCCCATTGCCCTACAATGGGATACTTGGCCGTCCAGCGCTTGCCAAGTTCATGGCAGCCTCTCACCACGCCTACAATGTGCTCAAGATGCCTGGTCCGATAAGTGTCATTTCTGTCCAAGGCGACAAGAAGGATGCACTCATCTGTACCGACAAGATCTACTGGGAAGCAGCAGCCACAGCAGAGCGCAAACCACTCGCCGCTGAAGCTCCCGGAGGGAAGAAGAAGAAGACCAAGTCCGGCAAGAGTAGCTCTGATGCCTACTCCGGCAAGCGCACCTCTTCGGAGTGCTGCGCTACCGTCGAGGACGCGCCATCGAGCTCCACCGGCAAGTGCAAGAAGGCAAAGACAGCTTCACCGGAGACCAAGAAAGTGGCCGCCAAGGAGGACGGCACTGGTGGTACCTTCACCATCAGTGCCACGCTTGATCCTAAATAGGAAAGCGCGCTCGTTGCTTTCCTGCGGGCGAATGTCGATGTGTTCGCATGGCAACCATCTGACATCCCCGGTGTTCCCAGGAAAGTAATTGAGCACCACCTTGCCGTCTGCCCTCACGCGCGGCCCGTCAAGCAGAGAGTTAGGAAGCAAGCTATGGAGAGACAAGAGTTCATTGCAGAAGAGATCAAGAAGTTGGAAGCAGCAGGACTGGTCCGAGGAGTACTCCATCCAACGTGGTTAGCCAATCCAGTAGTCGTGCGCAAAGCAAACGGGAAATGGAGGCTTTGTATTGACTTCACTGATGTTAATAAAGCTTGTCCCAAGGATCCATTTCCCTTGCCGCGCATTGACCAGATTGTCGACTCCACGGCGGGATGTGACCTCCTTTCATTCCTTGATGCATATTCAGGATATCATCAGATCTTCATGGCTGAAGAGGATGAAGAGAAAACCGCATTCATTACTCCATGTGGCACGTACTGCTTTGTACGGATGCCTTTTGGACTAAAGAATGCTGGTTCAACATTTGCAAGAGTAGTCAGTCATGCTTTTGAGCCACAGCTGCATAGAAATGTAGAAGCTTACATGGATGACATAGTGGTCAAGACCAAGGACAAGGAAACTTTGATCCAAGATTTGGACGAGACCTTCACAAATCTGCGCAAGATCAATCTCAAGCTGAACCCCGAGAAGTCCGTGTTTGGGGTCACTTCCGATAAGCTTCTCGGGTTCTCTGTGTCACAGAGGGGGATTGAAGCTAATCCCGACAAGATCAAGGCCATCGAGCAAATCGAAGCACCGAAGCGAGTCAAGGACGTACGAAGGCTTGCCGGCTGCGTTGCTGCTCTCAGCAGGTTCATTTCCAAGTCTGCTGAACGCGCCCTGCCGTTTTTCAAAATCTTGAAAAAGGCGGGTCCAATGAAATGGACTCCGGAAGCGGAGGCTGCGCTGCAAGACTTGAAGAAATATTTGTCCTCCACTCCAACACTTGTCGCACCTAGGCCACAAGAGAAGTTGCTGCTATATCTCGCGGCAACCAATCAAGTGGTTAGTGCTGCGTTAGTAGCGCGGAGGGAGGCAGATGATGAGCCAGCGGCCGCGGCAAGCGAGTCCAGCGACAAGCAGGGGGCTTCCCCGACAAGCTCTGGCCCGACAAGCCCTGATCCGACAAGTTCTGGTTCCGGCCAGGATGGATCTGCGCAGCCACAAGAAGAGAAACAGAAGAAGATGGTGCAGCGCCCAGTTTACTTTGTCAGTTCCCTTCTACAGGGGGCTAGATCAAGGTACTCTAGTGTGCAGAAGTTGCTTTTCGGCCTCCTAATTGCCTCAAGGAAGCTGCGCCATTACTTTCAAGCACATGAGATCACAGTGGTCACTCGCTTTCCGTTGAAGAGGATATTGCAAAATCCAGAAGCAACAGGCAGGATTGTCGAGTGGGCACTAGAATTGTCAAGCTTTGGCCACAAGTTTGAAAGTACTTCAACTATTCAGAGCCGAGCATTGGCAGAGTTCATAGCAGAATGGACGCCAACACCTGATGAATAAACTCCGGAGAGGAGCATACCCGTCAAGGAGGCAAGCAAAGAATGGATCATGTACTTTGATGGTGCCTTCTCGCTGCAAGGCGCCGGTGCGGGCGTACTACTTGTCGCACCCACCGGTGAGCACCTCAAGTACGTGGTCCAGATGCACTTTCCCAAGGAGCAAGCAACAAACAATACTGCAGAGTATGAAGGCTTGCTTGCCGGACTCAGGATCGCGGCAGAACTTGGGATCAAGAAGCTTATTGTCAGGGGTGATTCACAGCTTGTCGTCCGTCAAGTTAACAAAGATTATCAGAGTCCGTTGATGGAAGCATACATTGATGAAGTGAGAAAGCTAGAAGAGCATTTTGACGGCCTGCAGATGGAACACGTTCCAAGAGCTCAGAATGACATTGCAGATGGCCTGTCAAAGCGTGCCGCACTCAAGTTACCTGTGGAACCAGGAATTTTTGTGCTCAAGCTGACTCAACCATCTGTAACACCATCAACTGGACAGAGCAAGAAGAGGAAGTTGGTTACTGGTGACTACTTCTCGGCAAAGCTCCCCGAAGCCGCCGCCAAGAAGGTCCCCAGGATCAACACAGAAAGTGCTGAGGAGCAGTCTGCTCCGACAAACCCTAGGGTTTGTTTCGTTGAAGCAGACGCTCCCAACAAGCTGTGTCCCGACACGCTTGCCGGGGAGCATCACGCTCCGCCAGGATCCCAGATTCTTGCCGTGGAAGCGGATGTTCCCGCAGCAGCATTTGCGCCTTTAGTCCTTGTCGTCGAGCCACAAGCTCCGGCATGGGCACAGCAGATCGTCCATTTCCTTCAGACAGGATAACTTCCCGAGGAACAAGAAGAAGCAGAGAGAGTAACCCGGCAATCAAGTATGTACCAGTTTGTCGACGACATACTGTACAGAAGAAGATTCAACGGAGTGAAATTGAAGTGCATTTCCAGGGAAGATGGACAGGAGCTGTTGGCGGAGATACATGGAGGCATATGTGGTCACCACATTGGCGCAAGAGCACTTGCCGGCAAGGCCTTCCGGCAAGGTTTCTTCTGGCCGACAGCCCTCCAGGATGCAACTGCACAAGTAACCAAGTGTGAAGTGTGCCAGTTCCACTCCAAACAGATACATCAACCAGCCCAAGCTCTCCAAACAATCCCTTCATCCTAGCCATTTTTGGTCTGGGGGCTCGACATTCTCGGCCCCTTTCCCCTCGTATACGGATCGCCTCGAGTGCTCGCTTATGATGAGCTAGAGCAAGAGCAGCTGCGGCAAGATGACGCACTGCTCCTCGAGGTAGATCGTCTTCAGGCTGCGGTACGAGCTGCTCGCTACCAGCAAGCTTTGCGCTGCTACCATAGCCGCAAAGTTAACGCCAGAAGCTTCGAGAGGGAGAGGATGCAGGTGTGGGCCGGGCATCGTTCAAAGAAGTATGGCCTTGCCGGAACACAGGTGACAGAAAAGCTAAGTTGCCAAAGTTTGAGCATGATCAAGTTTTAAATTTTTAAGTTATATTCCTTGAACGTCCGTGCCTTGTATGAAAAACCTGTGCACGGAGGAATCGACTTGTGGCTATGTTGCGCCCTTGATTTGTTTCGAGTCCACTCAACAATACAAGCGCGCTGCAACTAGCCCCGACAAGATTTCTTGCCGGAGGCAGCACCGCCAGCAGGCTGCTGATGTTCCGCACTCAGCAAGTGTGCTTGCGCCGGCAGGTTCCCTCAAAGCGTAGGGTAAAAACATACAAGGGATGTAACAGAGTAAAGGATATAACATAGCAAGCGTTGCCCAAGACAAAGTTATGTTACGAAAGTAACTTGTTATGGCACTGACTAAGATGTTCTCATAACTAAAATAACAGCGACAAGGAAGAAGAAGAAGGGCGCACCGGCACCTGGACCCCGGCAAGCCAGTGTTGCCGGGGGCCGCGAATACCAAGATTCATCCGCGGCAAGCCAGAGTTGCCGGGGGCTGCGATATCAGATAAGTTTTTTCGTCCCTCATCATGCATCCTCTTATGGACTGGGGAACGCAAAGCCGTGTCCTTGAACGACCATTCCTTATATGGAAAACCTGTGCGCGGAGGAATCGACTCGTGGCTAAGTTGCGCCCTTGATTTGTTTCGAGTCCGCTCAACAATACAAGTGCGCTGCAACTAGCCCCGACAAGGTTTCTTGCCGGAGGCAACACCGCCAGCAGGCTGCTGATGTTCCGCACTCAGCAAGTGTGCTTGCGCCGGCAAGTTCCCTCAAAGCGTAGGGTAAAAACATACAAGGCATAGAATCAAGTAAGGGATATAACATAGCAAGCTTCCCCTTTTCATTAAAAAAAACCATTCCACTCGTGTACAGTCCATAGAGGATGAAAAACATGAAAGAGAGGATTACAAGTTTTAGATGCAGCTAAGGCCCGAAGGCTTACAAATTAAAAAGATAAGATGCCCGTAATCCTTTTCCTGTCCCTCTTTTCAACGTGGGAGTACAACGTTAGGGGCTGGGAATACAACATGGACTCGCGTGCCGTTGATCCTGCAGCCCCTCATGTGCAGTCTCAATGTCTTGGGCGGGTCCAATTTCGTCGCGTTCGCAAACGGAGCTGGAAGCCGGAGACAACGACGAGGCGCCTGGCGCAGCCTGACGAAGAACTCGCACGGGTCGTCCCCTGTATGGACCGCCGCGAGGGGAGGAACCGCCGGCGGAGGCGGAGATGCTGCGCCGCCCCGTCCGCCTCTTCCCCGAGCGCCTTGACCTCGTCCTCGACCTCGTCCACGACCTCGCCCCCTCCCTCTTCCCCTTGTGGCTGGCTCTGCCACCACGGGTGCGGGATAGGGAGGGATGCACTGCCTTGCGGCGACCCTCGCCGCCACCCATGAAGGGCCAGGCTTCCCTTCCTCCATGGCGGATGAGAGAAAGGGGAGCAGAAGTTGAAGAAAGGAGGAGATGAGAGAGTGCGGGCTTCTGCGCTCCCCTCCCGCTCTTCTTAAAGGAGCGAGGTGGGGGCTCGGCCGCCCCACTCAGCGAATCAGAGCACGGGAGGAGTAGGGAGTCGGGGCCGACCCGCTGCCTCCGCCCGTGACGGCCCAGTTTCCCACTTCCACCGTCCGCGCCCCCGAGTGCATGGAAGCCGCGTGGCGGGGATGCAGAACCAAGGCGACAGATGAGGTGACCTCGCCCCGCCCCGTGATCACGGGGGGGGGGGGGGGGGGGTGGACGCCTCGAAAATCGCGCATGCCACCCACGTCTCCCACAACGCCACGATTGACGCGTGCCGTTACAATGGTGCGCGGTGGATACGGAGTGGATTTGGTTTGGACCCAGGCCGCGCGTGCCCGTGCCCTGTTTTGGGCCTGGCCCAACAGCGCTCGGCACCGTGTATGGCCCAGGCCCGGGGGCTCCTGTCGGTGTACTAAAGTAGGGGTACCTTAGTACCCCGAACTTGGGCACTGGCAGTCGCAGCATCCCGCGGCAAGGCTTGCCGGGCGTCCGCCAAGATCCTCCGCTATTTCTATTTACTGCCATTCAAGAACAAAGTATTAACTAAGAAGACAAGGCTCCGGCAAGAGGAGCTTGCCGGGAAGGACAAGACCCCGGCAAGAGGGGCTTGCCGGGAAGGCCAACCAAGGCACTTCAGAAAACTTGCCGCGACGCTCCGCGCGCCCCGGCAAGACCCGACGAGCGGCAAGCTTGCGGGTGCGACAAGACAACGGCCGCGGCAAGGCGCTTGCCGCGGCAAGGCTGCCACTCTCCACCCGAGCTCCAGCGCATCCAACGACGTGTCACCCCAGGGCTATCCCAGGAGCACGTGGCGAGACGCTGTGCAGCCATGCGGTGCGAGGTGGCAAGCGAAGCTGACAAGGAGGCCATCGTGGTGATCGGTGGCGCCCCTAACGGTCGCTTCCTGCACTGTTGGGGCGACCGGACGGGCATTAAATGCCCTTGTCCCCTGCCATCAGAGTTAGGTAGGGGGCACTGTTGGTAGTAGTTGTACCAACCCGCGTTTTTACCTTTTTACCCCTCTTTCTACGCTGCCACCTGTCGGTGACCCCTTTATACTATAAAAGGGAGGCCCATGTGCATGTAGAAAGGGCTCGGGTCAGTTTGGTTCATTGGACACCACAGCATACCCACGCTCTCAAGAACAAATACAAACACAAAGCAGCAGTAGGAGTTTTATCTCTCCGGAGAGCTCCGAAGCTGGGTAAAAATCCCCCGCGCGCTCTCGCCTCGATCTGCTCTGCGTGCCTCCCTCCGCTCCCTTGCCGGACCAGAAGGGGCCCCCTGCCCCATAGGTGCTCGCTTCCCAGACCGCGACAAGTGTCTCATGTTAACTTGCATGGATCCTGAACTACAGAAGCATTTTGAATGATCTACCACTCAATTTATAATTGGGTCACTGGAAGTTTTGTACAGGAAACATGTAAGGACCAAATTGTTTGAATTAACCAAGGCTCTGATTGGGTGCAAGATGAAAGAGGGTTCCTCAATGAGTGAGCATATAGTGAAGCTTGATGGCTATGTTGATAGACTTGCTTCACTGGAATTTGGAATTCCGCCAACACTCGGTGCATATATTTTGCTTGCTTCACTCCCCCATCTTACAATGGTTTTATCATTAATTACAACATGAATGGGATGGATAAAAGTGCAAATGAGTTGTTTGCTATGCTCAGAACTGTGGAAGCTGGGATGCAGAAGAACAAAGAAGTGCTGATGGTCAACAAGACTACCAGTTTAAAGAAGAAGGGCAAGTCCAAGAAGAAATCTACTGGTGCCGGTAAGACTGTCTCTCAGAAGAAGAACAAGGGAGGAGCCAGTAAGGAGAATGAATGTTTCTACTGCAAATAGAAGGGTCACTAGAAGCGTAACTGCAAGAAATACTTGGCGGATAAGAAGAACGATTCTTCTGGTAAATGTGTAAATGTTATAAAAAGTTAATGTTGTTTTACTTGTTTATGTATGTCACAAGTATTTGATACTGATCGATTTCTCTCATTTGCAACAGATGCAGGGACTACGGAAAGCTCACAAGTTGAGAAGAAATAAAAACGTGATGCTAGTCAAGGATGGTGATGGTGGGGTCGCTACTTGAGACTAATGGAGTCTATCTTCAAGATATATCTTAGGATCGAATAATAGTTATTACATTCCAGAGTTATGTAAGACATAATGTTTTGAATTGTGTGGTGGATATTCTTATAAAGTTTTAAACAATAGTTGTTGAAGTGGTTATAGGAATATGTTTGGATTTACCTAAGATTTTGATGATTTATTCATGAATCTTGATTTGAAAATTTTATAGTATTAATGGTAAACGTCTTAAGAAGACCTATAAGCTCCACTTAAAAGTGGCACTACTTGGTTATATTGGGAAATACTCTTCATATAGATGAAGTATTGAATTATCTTGATTGAGAAATCAAAATAAAGGAATACATAATGATGTATAAGATCTGTTGAATAACACAGGGCGCGATGGATAATTATGCTTCATTAAAGATTAGGTAAATATGAATTACTTAACATAAAATCTGAAATATTTGAATAGTTCAAAGGAATTTCATAATATATTATTTGAAGAGTTCAAATATTTTGTAATGAAGATAAGGATCATTATGACAAAATATGAAGTGATTCTTCAACATGGAAGAAAATTATCTGAGTCATAAGTTTAGCAAAACACTTGAATAATTGTGGAATTATTTTATTACCGATCTGCTTTTATAAAATTTGGGGTATAATTGAAACAACAAGATATACACTAAACAAAGCACCGCATATTAGTTTGGCTAATAGAAACCATATGAGTTATGGAGTTTACAAACCAGATAAATGCTGAATTGTAGGATATCTCAAACAATTGATTTAGATTCCTTCCATTGGAATGTTCAAAAGGCAAAGTGTTTGTCACGAATGAACACTTTTTCAAGAAAGGGTTTTCTTGTCAAATAAATAAGTGGGAGGACATTACATCTTGGAAAGGATTATTGAATCTCTAACGGTAATAAGCATGATTAACAAACCGGAAGTTGTTCCGACAGATTGTCTGAAAAATAAACCGTAAGTTACTACATTGGATGTAGAAACTCTAAAGCTTGTAACAGGAGTATGCAAATCAGGAATACATTGATTCTTTTCTGAAATTTCACGATGAGATATTCATCTTGGAAGAAGATGAACTAGTGCACTACAGGGAAGTGATGGCGGTGCCCAGCTCAAAGGAATGGCTCATAGCCATGCACACCGGAATGAAAATTCATATACAATTAAATTTAAAATTTAGTTGTTAATTTTCGTACATAATAAACAAGTTTAGAACTTGGTTTGTACTTCAAAAAGTATTAAGTAAATAGATGGATATCAAGACAAGTTTCCTAAATAGGAAAGGATATATGAATGATACAACCAAAAAAGTTTTAAAATCCTCAGGATACCGGATAAATGTGAAAACTTCAAAAGAGTTTTTGAAGATTATAACAAGTGAGCTGACATTGAGTCTTGATCTTGTCAAAATTATTAAATTATTTTGTTTATATGTAAACTTGAAAGCGCAGTGTCGGTGTCAAAACTGGCGGATCTCGGGTAGGGGGTCCCGAACTGTGCGTCTAGGCGGATGGTAATAGGAGACAAGGGACACGATGTTTTTACCCAGGTTCGGGCCCTCTCGATGGAGGTAAAACCCTACTCCTGCTTAATTAATATTGATGATATGGGTAGTACAAGAGTAGATCTACCACGAGATCAAAGAGGCTAAACCCTAGAAGCTAGCCTATGGTATGATTGCTGTTCGTCCTACGGACTAAAACCCTCCGGTTTATATAGACACCGGAGAGGGCAAGGGTTACACAGAGTCGGTTACAATGGTAGGAGATCTACATATCCGTATTGCCAAGCTTACCTTCCACGCCAAGGAAAGTCCCATCCGGACACAGGACGGAGTCTTCAATCTTGTATCTTCATAGTCTAGGAGTCCGGCCAACGGTGATAGTCCGGCCATCTGGACACCCCCTAATCCAGGACTCCCTCAGTAGCCACTGAACCAGGCTTCAATGACGACGAGTCCGGCGCGCATATTGTCTTCGGCATTGCAAGGCGGGTTCCTCCTCCGAATACTTCATAGAAGATTTTGAACACAAGGATAGTGTCCGGCTCTGCAAAATAAGTTCCACATACCACCGTTGAGAGAATAACATTTACACAAGTTCAATCTGCTGACGTATTCCGTGGCGTGACATCACACCACGGCTAAGCCTTTATTCGAATTGTTTTTACAGTTCCACCTCAGCGCGTTTAGCGAAGCGATTTCCTTGGCACGTCTTGTCAAAGCAGAGATCGTGTCCCCTTATTCCGGGATTCTCATCAATACGAGCGTGGGTAGCCCAACCGCGCCATTGATTATGGCGCTTGGGAGATAAGCGAGTTTTACCAGGCTAGTGGGGAAGCATAGTTTCGTCCGTCCATATAAGGGGATAAGGATCCACCTTTTTACCTACGCCTTCTCCCTCCTTTGCTTATCCATTTCCGTGCACTCGAGCTCTAGCGCCCAAGTCCGCACATTTCGCCTCAACCTTCCCCAGCCATGTCCGGAGCGGGAGGCAAGTGGATGGCCTCCTCCGTCACGGAGGGGCACATCAAGAGGCTGCGAAAGGCCGGATACTTGTCCAGCGACATCGCGCATCGGCTCCCTGACAAGGGGCAGCTCATCCCCACCCCCGGGCCCCATGAGAGGGTGGTGTTCCTCACCCACTTCCTCCGCGGACTAGGTTTTCCACTTCACCCATTTGTCCGGGGGCTCATGTTCTACTATGGCCTGGATTTCCACGATCTGGCCCCGAATTTCATCCTCAACATCTCGGCGTTCATCGTCGTGTGCGAGGCCTTCCTCTGCATCCATCCCCACTTCGGCTTATGGCTGAAGACCTTCAATGTCAAGCCGAAGGTAGTGGGAGGCCGCCGAGCCGAGTGCGGAGGTGCCATGGTGGGCAAGATGCCCAACGTCCTATGGCTCGAGGGCTCCTTTGTGGAGACCATAAAGGGGTGGCAATCGGGGTGGTTCTACATCACCGAGCCGCGTGACCCTGAATGGGCAGCGGCCCCTAAATTCAGATCTGGCATCCCCACAAGGCTCACCTCCTGGAACGACAAGGGCCTATCATGGGGTGATTCGTAGGAGCTGACCGGACTCCAATCCTGCGTCCAAACCTTGGTGAACAAGAAGCTCAAGCTTGTCAACGTAGTCGAGGTCATGCTCATCCGCCGGATCCTCCTGTGCCAGAAACGGGCCTTTAATTTGTGGGAGTTTGATCCGGCACAGCACCAAACCTTGAGCAGGCTCTTCGACACTACGTACGAAGATGCCTGGAAGGTGCTGTTCAAGGGCGCCGAGGCTCCCGCATCCACTACCGAAGATCGCGGATTCAGCTCGCAGCGTCAAGCCGGCGAGGTAAGCTATTTTACCCTTTACAGGACACTTATTTTCCATAGTTTGACTCTATGCAGGATCTAAACTCCCTTTACCTTTGACAGGCCTGGCAAAAGACGTCCGGGCAGGTTAACTGTCCGGCTCCCTTGCCAGAAGACCCAGCGGACGCCCAATTAACGGGGCTGCTGGCTCTGGCGCCTTACGTGGGGCCGGAGATGAAGGCCAAGAAGAAGGCCACAGGAACTCGGAGGAGTTCCCGGCGCCAGGTGTTATCGGACTCATCGTCCGATGACTCAGAGGTGGACTCCTCCCGCGAAGACGAGGAGGAGAAAAAAGAGGCCTCTCCCCCAGCGGGGGGAGAGAAGAAAAGGAAGGCTTCTCCAACAGGGGAGGCCGAAGGGTCCAAGAAGGGAAGGACCCTCCCCCCGGACTACTCCACCAACGCCGACGACGATGAAGAGGAGTGGCCACCAAGGACTAAGCCCCTGGTGACTTCGTAAGTGTCCGGATACCAGAATAACTCATGGTGTTTCATTTATTGCATAGAATCTCTTAACAGCAAATATAACCCTGCAGCCCGCCCAAGGACAGGCTCGACACTTCAACGAGCGGCTCCCTGGCGCCATCGGACATGGATAGCATTTCACATCCGGCCATCTCCTCTCCTCGTGCTGTGGATGACACTGAGGTGGGGTCCCAAAAGGGGCCCAGCCAGGAGGAGGAGGTTCCGGAGGTGCCGCAGGGCAACCTCCCAGACTTTGGGCACGAGGGGGATCAACCCCTAAAGGGTTCTAAGTTCGGCCCTGGGCCGGACTCTGCACCGGAACCTTTAGTGGTTCCAGAGTCCGGCGGGCGGCCCCTTCGTAAGAAGGGCGAGACTGCGATGCCAGTGACCTCCGTCCAACCAGAGGCGCCGGATAATTTGCTGGAGGCGCTTAACGGCGCCTCCATCGATGAGGAGCACCGCACTGTTGTGAGTGCGGTGATCCAGAAAGTTCAGTCCGCCAAGAGCGGGGTGACTGAAGCCTGTACCAGCCTTCTAACAGGCTTTGAGGTATGTAATTAAGATATGTAAAATAGTACCGCATAGACAGTAGCCCCTGATGCTCAGTTTGGTGTTCGGAAAGAAAAGCCGAACTGAGGATCTAAAAAGATATACGCAGGAGTCTAACATAAGCATGTCAATATGGGAATGCAGGCTGCACTGCTGACCTCTGCCGCACTGACTGCGGAGGTCAATGTATTGAAGCAGAGCCTCGAGTGGTCCGAGAACGAGCTCGGTCGTGCCAAGAAGCAGCTCGAGGACAAGGAAGGTAAGTAATACCTTATTAAAGTAATACCTTATAGAAAGGATTTGGTTGCAAAAAATGACAGGAATAACGTGAGTATTGCAGGGGCCACGAACGTGGTGGCGACCCTGAAGGAGGCAGTGTCCAAGGCCGAAAAAGTGCGGCCGCGGAGCGCACCGAGCGAGAGAAGCAGGAGGCGCGGGTGGCGGAGGTGCGGCAAGAGCTCCAGGCTTTCGTGGATAAACACGAGAGTTTGGAGCATGAATCGAAGACTCGAGAGTCCGAGCTCGCCTTGGCTCTTGAGAGTGCCCAAAGCCGCTAAGGCTGAAGCCCAAAAAGCCCTCCAGGAAATTGAGGCAATAGCAGCGGGTAAGGCATTCTTCATGCAAAGCAAGCACGTGAAAGTGAATTACTTGTTACTTACCCGAATCCGGAGCTCTCTCGGAGCATTCACAGATCTGCCCCACAGTGTGTCCGACGCTGCCGCATTCTACCGGGCCGAGGAAGGGAGCTCGACGGAGAAGGTATTCTGGTCTCCGTATGCTGAGGCCGGACACCCGGTGCCCTTGAGAGACCAGCTGAAGCAGCTGGTCGAGCTCCATAAGGTGGCCGAACAGGCCATGAAGGGCCTCATAGCTTGGCTGTGGCCGAAGGAGACCATGCCTGGGAGCTTCTTCGGGCTGGTGCGGCGGCTAGTGGACGTCTGTCCATGGATTGAAGTTGTCAAGCGCTCCGTCTGCATGGAAGGTGCCCGTAGGGCCCTTGCCCGTGCTAAAGTGCACTGGGGCAAGATGGACGCTGAGAAGCTTGTGACGGACGCTCCACCGCCGGGCAGGGAGTATCGCAAGCCCGAGATGTATTATGAGAACATCATGAAGGGTGCCCACCTTATAGCGGGTGAATGCTCCAAAGATGTAATTTTTGAGTAAACTCGCATTTGTTATCCTGTACGCTTGAAAACTTGTTCATATGCGCTAAGCAACGCTTGTCAATTTAAAATATTACCTTCTGTGCGGCCGTTTATCAAATTTGAGAGATGGCAAGTCGTTGGCTTCAGCCCCCATGCCACGAGTGCTGGGGTGTTTGGGATAAACTTGAGCGCTCTTGTTCCCATTTTTGGGTCCTCCGAGGGAGGCGCTCAACACAACGAACGAGGCAACCGGACTTATAATGCTTGAACACCCCCACTTAGCCATAGAATTATATAATTTTAAATTTTGGCGAAGCCCCTAGTGTTCGGAAGACCGAATTCGGGGCGCTATCCACGCCTAGGCCGGACGAAGCTGACTCCTCGCTCTAAGCGGCATAAGTCTTTAGGGACTCGAAAAAACCTCTCGAATAGCGAACGGCTCTCGCCCTATCATGACGGTCAGTTTTAGCTTTCTCCACTGAGGTGCTCAACCCAGCTCAACCAGGGCACAATCGCAGTGGTTCTCCCAGCGCTACCTTAGCCGATATAACGGAACGTAAGGTACCAAAACATGGGAGCCGGGCAAACCCAACTATTGACCCAAGACATGATTCGGAGCCGATGCATATAATGCTATAAGTTCGGGGTGCCGCACTTGTTAAAGTGTTCAGACTTATCACACCATATTTTGGGGTACTTAAGCCCCTGGTATATTTGGCCGTACCAAAGCGTACAGATGTAACATGTCATTAGTGAACATATATAGATAGAAAAAGGAATGCAATAATAGGCAAAAAGCGATTCATTTAAAAAAAATACTGCAATGAAAGGAGAATGATACAAATAGTGCGATAAGCAAGGGATGGGACTATTTAACATGTCCCCCTCCAGGGGTAGGCTGCGGGATGGTATGTAAAACAGGTATACTGCTCGTAATAGAGACCACCTGGACACTCGACGTAGCTTTTCTGCTTCCCTGGCTGTTGCATCGTGAGTTCGGCAATTCTACTGCCGGACAGGGCTTCTGGAAAATGAAGTCCTGAGAATAAGAAAAAAAGAATGACACAATTGGGAGCCCCTGGTGCGGTTGAGCCGCTCTCCGGGCATGCCGTGGTCGTGCCCCTATGCCCATGGTATCTCCAGAGCGTAGTTATGTACGCGTGGTACTGGTCTCGCGATTTCGCGAGGGCTGGGGTTGGGGCCGTATTGCTACGCGTGCTCGGAACGTGCCAGGTGGTATTGTTGTAGGTTACTCCGGGCGCGCTTGACGGTGTCCGGCCGCTTAACAGCCGGACTCGAGAATGGCCTTAAGAGGCTGCTTTGTACTTCCGCCGCGAGAGCCGCTGTATGCTCCTCCGTTCGGAGAGAGCGTTCGGTGTTTCCGTTGACCGTAATGACTCCTCGAGGGCCTGGCATCTTGAGCTTGAGGTATGCGTAGTGCAGCACTGCATTGAACTTTGCAAATGCAGTTCGTCCGAGCAGTGCATGATAGCCGCTGTGGAACGGGACTATGTCGAAGATTAACTCCTCGCTTCGGAAGTTATCCGGGGATCCGAAGACCACTTCAAGTGTAACTGAGCCTGTACAGTTGGCCTCTACACCTGGTATGACACCTTTGAAGGTCGTCTTTGTGGGTTTAATCCTTGAGGGGTCTATGCCCATCTTGCGCACTGTATCCTGATAAAGCAGGTTCAGGCTGCTGCCGCCATCCATCAGGACTCTAGTGAGGTGAAATCCGTCGACGATTGGGTCTAGAACCAATGCGGCGAATCTGCCATGGCGGATGCTAGTGGGGTGGTCCCTTCGATCAAAAGTGATCGGGCAGGAGGACCACGGATTGAACTTTGGGGCGACTGGCTCCATCGCATATACGTCCCTGAGTGCACGCTTCCGCTCCCTTTTGGGTATGTGGGTTGCGTATATCATGTTCACCGTCCGCACTTGTGGGGGGAAACCCTTCTGTCCTTTATTGTTCAGCAACCGGGTCTCCTCCTCGTCATTGCTATGCAGCCCCTTGTCATTGCTTTCGGCAGTTAACTTGCCTGCCTGCTTGAACACCCAACAATCCCTGTTGGTGTGATTGGCTGGCTTTTCGGGGGTGCCGTGTATCTGGCACGAGCGATCGAGTATTCGGTCCAAATTGGACGGGCCCTGAGTATTTCTTTTGAATGGCTTTTTCCGCTGACCGGGTTTAGAGCCTCTGAATCCGGCATTAACTGCCGTATCTTCAGTATTATCGCCGTTAGTGCGGCGCTTGTGCTTATTGCAACGTGACCTGCCATTGCTATCCTTGGTATCCGAACTACGAGGGTTTTTGGTCAGGTTGTTACTGCAAGCTAGCCAGCTGTCCTCTCCCGCGCAGAAGTGGGTCATGAGTGATGTGAGGGCTGCCATGGATTTCGGCTTTTCCTGTCCTAGGTGCCGGGCAAGCCACTCGTCGCGGATGTTATGTTTGAAGGCTGCAAGGGCCTCTGCATCCGGACAGTCGACGATTTGATTTTTCTTGGTTAAGAACCGTGTCCAGAATTCTCTGGCCGATTCATCTAGCTGCTGAATTATGTGGCTTAGGTCATCAGCGTCTGGTGGTCGCACATATGTGCCCTGGAAGTTATCAAGGAATGCGGATTCTAGGTCTTCCCAACAACCAATTGATTCTGCTGGCAAGCTGTTGAGCCAATGCCGAGCTGGTCCTTTAAGCTTGAGTGGGAGGTATTTGATGGCGTGTAGATCATCACCACGGGCCATGTGGATGTGAAGGAGATAGTCCTCGATCCAAACCGCAGGATCTGTTGTGCCGTCGTATGATTCAATGTTTACGGGTTTGAAACCCTCGGGGATTTGATGATCCATTACTTCGTCTGTGAAGCATAGTGGGTGTGCGGCGCCTCTGTATTGGGCTATATCACGACGCAGCTCAAATGAGCTTTGTCTGCTGTGTTTGGCCCGACCGGAATTGCTGTATCCGGCGTGATGGTTATCATCATGTATCGTGGGGCGCCCACGCGATCCGTAGATCGATCTTATTTGTCTTGCCTTATCCTCCAATATGTCTCGCAAGTTTGGCGCACTCCCTCGTGGCTTTGTACTTTTCGAGCGACGCCGGGCTGCGGCTTTAGCGGAGGGCCTAGAGGCCTCTCTGTCACGGCCACGAGGTGGCCGGTCGGCCGCGTCATGCGCTGGTGATGTAGGTTTGGGTGCTTCCTCCTCTAATCGGGGTAGCAGCCTGCGTTTTGGGTAGCTCTTGGAGGGGCGTTCGAGTTCAGACTCTTCAGCCGCAAGGACTTCAGTCCATCTGTCGGCTAGGAAGTCTTTGTCAGCTCTAAATTGTTGCTGCTTTTTCTTGAGGCTGCTTGCCGTGGCCATAAGCCTGCGTTTGAAACTCTCTTCTTCGACGGGATCCTCAGGCACGATAAATTCGTCATCGTCGAGGCTTGCCTCGTCTTCGGAGGGAGGCATATAATTATCGTCCTCTACCTCTCTGTCTGCCGCTCTCTCATGAGGGCTGGCTTCTCCATCCTCCTGCGCTGAATCCTGCTGGAGGGGGCTGTCTTCGGCACTGTCCGGGGTGTTATTGTCTCTGGTGCCGGAATCTCCATTTTTGCTGTGGTGGGATTTAGAGCGGCGCCGCTGACGCCGGCGCTTAGGTTGTTTCTTGGAGGGGTCGTCCTCCGTTGTTCCATCACCATTCCCATCCTTTGGGATGTCCACCATGTATATGTCGTATGACGAGGTGGCCTTCCAGTGCCCTGTAGGCGCTGGTTCTTGGTTGTCTCCTGCATCGTCGTCCATACTGTCGATGTCTTCGGAGTCGAGTCGAGCATGTCGGTTAAATCATCGACAGTGGCTACAAAGTTGGTGGTGGGTGGGCATTGAATTTCTTCATCGTCCGCATCCCAACCTACCTGACCATAGTCCAGCCAGGGCTCTCCTAATGAAGAGAGAGACTTTAGTGAATTCAGGATGTCGCCAAAGGGCGAGTGCTGAAAGATGTCCGCAGCGGTGAACTCCATGATCGGCACCCAATCGGATTCGATCGGCAGGGGCGCGGAAGGTTCGGTGTCCGGAGAGGAGTCTGGCACCTCGGAGTCACGGGCTTTGCGAAGGACGGGGATGGTGTTCGGCTCAATCGCCGTAGAGATCATAGCCCCTGAGGCGGTGTCCAGCCACTCATCCTTGACCGGCGAAGTCGGCTCCGAGCTAGGGGTCGGAGCGGACGCTTGTGCGGCCTCCAGGCACTGTCCGGCAAGAGAGCTAGATCATGCCCATCGTGACAGTGCGGCGCGCTTGGATGTGGCTCAAACCCGTCGAAGATCAAGTCTCCGCGGTCATCAGTCGTATAGTTCAAACTTCCAAATCTGACCTGATGGCCAGGGGCGTAGCTTTCAATCTGCTCCAGATGGCCTAGCGAATTGGCCCGCAGTGCAAAGTCGCCAAACACGAAGATTTGTCCAGGGAGAAAAGTCTCACCCTGGACCGCGTCATTGTTGATGATCGAAGGAGCCATCGGGCCTAAAGGTGACGACACAGAGGAACTCTCAATGAAAGCACCAATGTCGATGTCAAAACCGGCGGATCTCGGGTAGGGGGTCCCAAACTGTGCGTCTAGGCGGATGGTAACAGGAGACAAGGGACACGATGTTTTTACCCAGGTTCGGGCCCTCTCGATGGAGGTAAAACCCTACTCCTGCTTGATTAATATTGATGATATGGCTAGTACAAGAGTAGATCTACCACGAGATCAAAGAGGCTAAACCCTAGAAGCTAGCCTATGGTATGATTGTTGTTCGTCCTACGGACTAAAACCCTCCGGTTTATATAGACACCGGAGAGGGCTAGGGTTACACAGAGTCGGTTACAATGGTAGGAGATCTACATATCCGTATTGCCAAGCTTGCCTTCCACGCCAAGGAAAGTCCCATCCAGACACAGGACGGAGTCTTCAATCTTGTACCTTCATAGTCTAGGAGTCCGGCCAACGGTGATAGTCCGGCCATCCGGACACCCCCTAATCCAGGACTCCCTCACGCAGGTTAACTCCTAGAGGGTGGTGAATGGGAGATTTTTGAAATTCGTCAAACTCTAATGAATTTGACAAAGATCAGAGTGAAGAAATAGAAACGTGGGGAGACTAAATCATCACAGAACTGAAAAGCATGCATACATGATACATACAAGTGAAGAACATGCAATCATACAGTCATACTCGCATGAGGAAGATGAACTTAAGGAATAGAAGACATCATGATGAAAGGCTTCCGTTAAAGTTCTTTAGAAAGTAGGTCACAAATTCTTCAGCTAAGGTAACTTAAGGTAAGGGTTGGAATTTTAAACTAGGTTGTCTCGGTGAAGACAACGATATGGTAGACCAGTTCCGGTTGTTGTATCAACTGTACGTTTGGTTGAGGCGACTGAGTCACAACTCCGAGGACACATAGTCCTCGCCGTATTCCTCTTGAGCTAAGGCCCATAGACCTCGCGCCAATCACTCGTGGTAAGTCTTCAAGATAGGCTTTCAAAACCTTCACATACTTTTTCACCGACACACCACAATGACTCTTGGTGTACTCAGAACTTGATGCCTAACCATCTGGAATAATGACAGTCTTCAAAGGTAACAGGCATCGGATCACACAGATCAATCTCTTCAGTGATGCTCAATCACTTTGGCTCTGGGTTTTTCCTCACTTAGGATTCTCTCAAAGTCGTCAGACGATGGGATGCTCTCTTATGACAAGTGTCAAGTTCTCTCGGAGCAGCCAACCAACAAGTGATTGTGAAAAGCGGCTATTCATAGCCGGGGCAACCCGACATGAATTGCCATAAATGCCCCTCTCTGATCTGACCGTTGTCAGGATAAGGGTCCACTCGACGGCTGGCCCGCGGCGCAGCAATGGTCCGAATTTGAATTCTCATATTTGTCGGGGCACTCAATCTGCTCACTTTTAGGTAGATCTTACTGGCAAACTCCTAACTCCTCAACCTGACCAAATTTGTCAGTGACTAGATGAACTTCGTCACTGTCGCTAGCAAATGCGCTAGCTGTTCCGGAGATTTCCAAAGGCTTCACTCACAGCATCTTTTATGTGTATAGATTTGAGTAAGTTTGAGCATAACTTTGGAAATGTGAAATACGTTTCAACGTAGACCCCCTTTAACAGTACGGTTTTTCCTATGACTCAAATATGAAGAAAGAAACTACGAAAACAAAAGTCTTCAAGCTTCAAAGTCTTCACATCAATTTCTTCAAAGGCCGTACCAATTTCATCATCAAATTCTTCACTTGAAGAAATCCAATTTTAGGGTCGTCTTCCATATGTTAAACCAAATCTTCAGGGAGTATATTACCTGTGTATACTCACCAACACATTAGTTCCTCAACCTATTTGTCTTCAATACTCCAAAACAACTAAGGGGGCACTTGATGCATTTACAATCTCCCCCTTTTTGGTGATTGATGACAAATTGCTTAGGCTTTTAACAGAAGTAAAAATAATTGAAGTGTAAGTACAGAGTTGGAAGAAATTGGTTACAAGATATCGAGGAACTTCCCCTGAAGATGTGCATATTAAAGAATTTGCTTTGGATTACAAATGCACATGGCAGGTTGAAATTGTGGAGATCTCCCCCTATATCTTGGAATCCAATCATGCATGATCATAAGATATTTGAAGAATATGAATGCATGATGAAATGAGAAGATATATTTAAGGACAGAGCATGCGTATCAAGTGTAGCAAAAGAGTCAGACAACCAATAGTTATTAAGTTACAACTCATCAAGGAGCAAATCCAAACAAGTTCAAGAGTTGCAACTTAAGCAAAAACAACCCATATAACGACCCGCTTGAAGACTAACTCAAACTTCTCCCCTTTTTTCATCAAATGACCAAAAGGAGACAAAGCTGAGGACTAATGCCCGTGAAGAAAAACATGGAGAAGACGAGGGAGCGCCATCGTTGTTCGGGTCGTGCGATGCAGAAGGACCAGTAGTAGTGTCTTCAACAGCTTAATTTTCGTCAGTTGTGCGTGATGAAGACTCTGAACTTGGCATAAGAGGAGGAACTTGGGTTTTCTTGAACTTCTTCCTTGGCGGTTCAGCCCAGTCAAAGTTCATTTGGAAATCCATAACAGCAAGTTCTTCGTCTGTTTTGAAGTGTGAGAGGATGGCCCAAGTGCGATCAAAGATCTCATGGAGATAATATATGTTCTTACGGACGGCATTATGCGTCACTGTCATGTTGGCTTGAACAGCAGCGAACTGACGATAACCCATCGGTGATTCTTGTTAACTTTCTGATAAAGGCTTATGAGCAACTCACGGTCAGTCATGACATGTGGTGCTTCAGGTGAAGTAGATGGTCTTGAGGCTTTTGCTGTAGTATCCTCACTAGCAGATTCGTCAACAATTGAGCTGGAGATAGCACTACAAAAAACAGAATCAAGATAGTCATACCTGTGCTGTCATAGAAGTGTTCCATGACAATACTGAAATTATGATCACGAAAGTGACCACTTCCATGACGATAAATGGCTGATACGTCTCCATCGTATCTACTTTTCCATACGATAAATGGCAGAAATAAGGACCAACCAATGCCGTTGCTACATTGAACAACACATATACAGAAGTTTAAACAACAGATTCAGTTAACTGAATCAAATACACCACAGACAGCCACAGACAGTTAGTAAACTAACCGACAATAGCAACACATACAGCAAGTAATTCCAGGTAAATTGGAGTTACAGGAACTAGAATTCTGAACCAACAAACAAATAGAGCTATATGAACAACCGAGACCCACATGGGAGCAAATGAGAGACCAGCACTGCCACTGACCAAATTAGCAAACCCAGGAACTTAACTATAGAACCAGAACATCCACATGTAAACCAGAGCATCACAGGAGCTCACTTGCTAGCAATTACACATGAACAGGAGCCTGCAAACATAGAATAGCATGGATCCACAACTACCCGAGCAACTAGTGGCCTAACAGCAGTTAGATCAACACCAGAGTAGCTTCTGGATTATCCAAAACCATCACCAGTAGCAGCTCATCAACATAGCCACGCCATGTCCATACGGTAGCAGTAGCAGAGGAGCAGGAGAGAGATGGAGCTCACCGAGGGAGGTTGTAGCCGAGACAATACTCAGTAGGCTTCGGGGTTGCGCCTAAATGTCGTCCAACCGGCGAGGCACCACTTCCTACACCGCACATCGGAGTTGCGCCCTTGCACAGTCCCACCGACGAACACGAACGCCACGGGCATATAAGCAATCAAGGAGGCGGGAAGGTGATGCATAGCACATCCAGGAGCAACACCAGGGTCGGAGATGACCGGGGCAACGAGCATGCGGCCGCCGGAGGCGAGGTCCACCTCCAGCGCTGAAACTCTAGCGGGGGAAATCGTTGGGGGCGACCACAGGAGACGAGGAAAAGTAGAACGACACGGTGGAGCTGGTAGAGCTCTTCGAGGAGCAGTCGTGGGTGTGCTGGGCGGCGCTGGAGCTCACCGGAGCGGCCGGAATCGGCCGGCGACTAAGGCGGCGACAGTGGGGATCGAGCGAAAAGAGCTGAGCGAGCGAGAGAGTTGCGTGTGTGCGTTCTGGTCTACTCTAGCCCAGCGTGCGTGCTCCTTGCTAAAGTCCCCCGCCCCCGCGTCGTCTCCACCGAGGCGACTCGGGAGAAACCCTAAATCGCCGCCGCCGCACCCCTCCTCCCCCCTCCCCTTTCCCTCCGCCGCCGCCAGAGGTATGCGCCGGCGTGCGCTCGACACCGATGAAGGTGACGGCGGGGATCTGGCGGCTCCATCTAGCGTGGAGGGCAGCCGGGGCGGCAGCCCCGAGCGGAGAGCGTCGGGTGGCCCGGGCGGCGGGTCACTCCGGCCGGAGCTGGTGAGGGCCTCCCTCGGTCTCGCGGGGGACGAGGAGGCGCCGGTCCACGGTCGCTGGTGTGCGGCCTCCCCTGCGCGGTTGCCATCGCCAGATGCATCTCATCCTCTCCGCCTTGATCTGCTCCTTCCATCGTCGGATCCGGTTCCTCCCGGGCGTCGGTAGCGCGGATCTCGTCCAATGGGGTTGGTTCCGGGGGAAACCCCTGGTCGGCGCAGCCACATCGCAGGCGACGCCCTGGGCGTCGTACCCCTCCCTGGAGGCTGTGGTGAGGATCCTTCTCCCCCTCTTTCCGTTCCCTGCTAGGTGAAAGCCTAGGTCCCCTGTTTCGGGCGGCGACGACACACCGTGTCGTGTTTCCTTCTTGGAGGCGCAGTCCGGGGATCGCAGGGGTGGCGAGAGAGTCAGGTTGTGGGTGTGATGGTGGCGGGTGGCAGCTTGGCTCGACGCTTCACTGCCTTTTCTTCGGTGGCTCATCGATGTTGCCCTTGTTGCTGCGACTGTGGCCGACAGCTCTAGCCCTTCGGTGTGGCATAACCGCGGACGACAACGGTGCTCGGAATGGTGTGCTCTGAGCTAGCAGGTCTGCTCCTAGTTCTTTCTTCATGCGTAGCTTGGACGTCTTCCTCTGGGTTCTAGGGTGAACCGAGCTGCCGCCTGCCGGTGCGGCATCCTTCAAGCCAGGATGAGAGGGCAGGGGCCTGCAGTGGCAGTTCCAGAGGAGTGTCAGTGCTGTCTTCGAGTTTGGCTACGATCACGAAGCTTGCGCGGTGGTGCATCCTCTCAAGTCTGTAGCCTGTTCGGTTGGTGTAGGTCGTCCTATAGGGTGTTGGCGGCAGCATGGCGTGTTCTTGCTATCGCTGTTGCCTTTGAGTCTGTTTCGCTTTGCTCCTTGTATCAGCCGCTTGTTTTCTCTTCTTGCGTTTCTTGTAAGTTGGTGCTCTTGTAATCCTGGCCGGTTGATGGCTTTGTTAATTCAAAGCCGGGCTCTCCTTGAGCCTTCATTCTAAAAAAAAAGCCCAGCGTGCGTGCATTCTGGTCTGTGCCTACACGTTCATCCATCCTCCAGTATAATACTTGTGCATGTTTAATATCTTGCACAGTAATTGCAAGATAGCTTATATTGTATATAGACAAGGTGCAAATACACCTTTAAAAATATTTTATACAATCTTAAAACGGGTATTTCAACTATGTTAATTACAATTAATATTCTTTTTAATTAAGAAATAAAACAAGAATAAATAATCCACATAAAATCATAGAATTGAATACTAAGTATGACTCAAACTAAATTGAGTTATAACAAACATCCTTCTTTGTATTTACGAACAAGTGTATCAAATTCCACAAAATAAAATAAACACTTAATCATAAAATATAAACTATGGAAACAAGAGTTGACAATAATAAACTAATAAAAAAGATTCAAAGAAATGCGCATAAATCCTTAGAGGGTTAGACGGGGAGAAAAGCCATGTCATCATATGCATAATACTTCCTCCATTCCCTTATACAAGGCCACAAACTCAAATTACAGGTACCAGGTAAAATTTAATAAATGCTTTGCAAGCCAACTTTTTTTTTCATTAATCGGGATCATTAATACGCCCTCATGCATGCAAGGAAGGAATGAGAAGGAAGTAGCACAGTGTTATTATGTCATTTTATTTTTGCCTTGATTACTGTTAGTGGTCTTGTATAGATGCAAAAAAATTATTTTTTATAGTGGCCCTTTATAAGGGAATGGAGGGAGTAGCATATTGCAGATTTTCTTGCAACATTAGCCCTTGTCGGACGAAATGTCGTTTTCAGAACCCAAGACAACCGCGAATCTCAAAGCCACGAGTTACACTACCTATCGATCACCAGGCAAGTTCATACCTTGTGCATGTCCTTTGGTTATGTTTTCTTCTTTACAAAATTCTCTACTTACAATATCTATTCATTGCACGAAGTAAAATTATATTCGGTACTATAAACTGTGGTGGGTGATGGAATCCACGAATGAATTGTTGGGTGGTAGGATTCCATTACGCCGGGCTTAAGAACCAAAATCAGCAGGTATTCCAACGTCGTATAGATAGCGTTGACCATAGGGCCTGGAATAGGACGGGCAAGTTAGTGGTTCCAACCCCTTGCCGTACAATGTCATCGTACGGACATCACCCAGGCCCGCGGGTGTATCCCCAATGTCTGGGCCAACGTTAATAGCCCCAACGCCAAAGTAGCGTTGTGTGATGATTTGTATCGAAGTGTGGGGCAAATGATGTAATGCATCATGTTGCCATTGGGTACGACGTGCGACATCTGGGGGAGGGCTATGCGACTCGGACCTTGGCCTGGCTTCATACTACTGGAATGTGTGATGGGCCGTACACCCTGGCAAAAGGGCTAAGTTAATCGCTTGTGGATAAAGTAACACACCTCTGTAGAGTGTAATGAATTGTGGCTTGTCACTCCCTAATCTGGGCAAGATCTACGAACGCGGCGGGAAAGAGCCATCGGAGGTTCTAACAACCCATGAAGTATGCTGATCACGTGTTTAAGTAAAACTTGATGCTAAAGATATTTTCCAAAATCATTGCTGAGACATATTTGGAATCAGTAGTAGCAATAATGCATATCCACCTCACAATATCTATGAACTTGTTGAGTACCTCCTGTACCCACCCTTGTACTTTCACCCCTTTAAAATCTAAACGGAGGAGAAACCGGAGGATCCCGAAGCAGGAGAGTTCTTCTACGAGAAGTCACGTATCAAGCGGAGCGAAAGATGTCAACTACATCATCATGGATGGAGCTAAGCATGATGAAGAAGTGTCAGATCTATATACATAGGCTAGAGTAGAAGTAAGCTTAGTCATGACAATCGTGATTGGCCTGATCTAAGAATCGTAGTATCATAGTGGTACTCTGCATTTTGGTACCAGTAGTTTGAATCTTTTTAGATGAGTTTGTAGTATATATGAGTTGGTTGTATTTATCCAGTGCTGGTTGGACCGCCATATATTTCTGTTGTACAACTCTGAGGGATATAAGGTCCATGAGACGGTGTCTCATGAACATCATATCATAGACTGGCATACTATACCATGCAGTGGTACGCAGGGGTCGCCGCACCGGCGCAATGCGGACGCCGCATCCTGAGAAACCAACTCCGGCCGCTGTGCCGCATTGAAGCGAGTTGGCCACCCCTTCGCCTGGCCTGGCCGCGGCTATTTTAAGCCGTGCGCCGGTGATGCACGGAGGCGAACCCCCTCTCCCCGAGCACCGCCCCCTTCCCACCCCGTCTCCGTGCCCGAACCCCTCCCCCTCTCTGAGCCCAGCGGCAGCGATGCCGAAGTCATGGTGCTCCACCCCAACTGATGGGGTCGGTGGAAGCTCATTGTCCGGTGTTTCTTGGCGCCACTGCCCATGCTCTCTGGGCCCATTCGGCATCCGAGGCGGCCAGCTCCTCCTCCGAGGAGGAGATCATCATATCCTTCGGTGACAAGGAGGACCAGACATCGTAGAAACCATCATAGAACCGCCCTGACTCCTCAAGGAGGCCGCTATGACAGACTTTGTCCGCCGGATCGAGATCAAATGGGCCCGTCACCACCATCGCTGGCGCGCGTCAAGCAGGAGCCGCCGTCCCCGCCACGCCACTACATGAAGTGCAAGCCAGCGTCCCCACTTTGGCTGGTCAAGGATGAGCCGTCCTCGCCCCAGGGCAACCGCCACGTACAGATCGGATGCCGCATCAAAGGAGTCGTCACCCTCAGCACCACCACGGCGTCCAGATCGAACACCGGGTCAAGGACGAGTCGGCGTGCAGCCTGTACGGGCGCATCGATGCACCCTCGCCGCCGCCGCGTCGCCACCGCGTCGCCGTCAAGGAGGAGCTACCGCCCGCACTCAAGAAGGCGCGGGGGCTCCTCCTGCACTAACTCAGAAGAGACGGTTACAGCGGTGCCTTGGGCTGGAGGGCCATCGTATCCGGGGCGGAGCGCGTGGCAAGGCAGCTGGCGAGGTACGACTGGCGCAATGCCGGTCGCCGCTCCGCCTTCGTCAAGAGCGACGTGGCGTCGGATTGGGTCCACAACGACCCTGACCTGGCCACCGCGTGGGAGCTCGACCTTTCCGTGCCCAACATGGAGACGACCGCCAGGCGCCGCTACTGCCTTGATGGAGAGCTCAGCAAGATCGGCGAGGAGTGATCGCTTAGCGACTACTCCAACGTCGGTCACGACAAGGCCACTGTAAGGGCTCTGAAGGCAACGTCGGCAGTGGCCACGGCGGCACTCTGCACCGCGCAGCAGGAGGCAGAGCGGCAGACAACCGTCGTACAAGGCCGTCGCGACCCTCCGGCGCCGTTTCGCCGCTTGAGGGATGAGGACGACGACGGCACCGACGGCGACGGCGGTGTCGCAGGGCAAGGCGGCCAAGCGTAGAGGTGGTCGTCCGGTATAGGGTTTAATTTTTTTCCTAGTTTATTTTGGTAAACAATCGAAATATCGACCTTTTTATGTAAATTATAACCGAATTTGAATTCCGTTGTGTTTGAATGAATTTCACCTAGTTAGTTCGAATTGCTGTTAAAATGTACGCGGGCAGCTTGGATGGCGGCCTCCGGCATGTGTCGGCGAACCCCCCCCCCCCCCCCCCCTCGCGCGCAGACAGATGCCGGAGAAAATTTGTGAGTTGAGGTGCCCTTACGTTCCATATGGCATAACTTGGATTGCGTTTTTTTTTCTTTTTCTTGCTGGGGGTGTTTTTGTTTCCTTTTGCTACATGTACCAAACTCGTACTTGTGCTCTACCGCTAGATTGCACACATCCCTGTAGCTATTCTGCTACCTATTCTACTGGTGTGTGCTGGTAGCAAATGGAGATGGTCAAAGAATGGTGGATATCGACTTCTTCTAATGTTGTCTGCCGGTTGCAAGTGGAGACGGTCAAAGAATGGCGGATATCAATTCTGTGGAGGTTGGTGGTCGTCGCAAAGCTATTTTCTCCGTCGCCATGCTCTCTCGTGGTTTGGGAGATTTGGAATGAAGAAAACCGCGTGTTTTAAGGACACATCCTCTTTGCCGCCGGTTCTAAAACGCATCTGTTGACCTTGAAGCGAGGATTTGGGCCAAGTCCGACCAAATTCTTTAGAGTTATAATCTTGCCACGTGAGTAGGATTGTGTAACGCCTTGGCTTCGCGCCAAGATTTTTCTTATGTTTATAATCTTGTAACACTCCTTAATTAATGAAACGGGGTAAATTTTTCTTCTTCATTTTGAACATATTGTGCGCTAACTTTCAAATGTATTTCCTCCATCCTAAAATAAGTGTCTCAACTTTGTACCCACGACGAGTAATTTGGAACGGAGGGAGTACTAGATTTAGTACTTAAACTAAAACCACGACGAGTAATTTGAAACGGAGAGAGTACTAGTTTTAGTACAAAGTTATACTTCTTGAGACACTTATTTTGTTACGCGTTCCATAAATAGGTTGCACGCGTCCATATGTTCCTTTTGTCATTCCTACTATATATACCAAACATGACCTAGTATTGCCCTAGACTTTGTAGGTTACGTGAAGGAGAACTTCTATAATAGGTTCATTGGCAGAAAATAAGGACCAACCAATGTACCTATGTTCTCCTCTTTCAAAATATAAAAATTGTATACCCATGTATAGTAGGAGTAGTTGAGAAACAACTCCAACCTCTTGTGCAAGCTACCGCCTATATATTGAGCTGGGCTGCTGCTATTGGCAACACATCTGCTAGCATATACTTTCGTTGTTCAACATACCAACGAAACAAATTCTTCCTCGAGAGTTTTAGGTGGCCATGAAGATGGACAGCGATTTCCATATGGCCAAAGGAGAAGGAGAGACCAGCTATGTCAAGAACTCTACCCATCAGGTAATTTGAAGAAATAACTCACAGCGCATTTTCAAAGACCAAAATTCACAATAAATATGCTGCCCTTGTTTCCTTTTTAGTACTTAGCATCGACATTTCTGACTCACCGAAGCTGGTTACACTTTCTATCGATCTTAAATGGTAAAGTTTATTTTTGTTCATTTGTACCAGAAGAAAGCTTTGATTCGGACTAAGCCGGTGCTCGAAAAGGCGGTGATAGAAGTGTGCATGGATTTGCTCCATCCAACAATGATAGTTGTTGACCTAGGCTGCTCTTCAGGTGAAAACACGCTCATCTTTGTCTCCAACGTGATCGAAGCAATATGCAGCAATCATGACAAGCTTCGTGGCAACCTCGTGGAGCTCCAAGTCTTCCTCAATGATCTACCAGGAAACGACTTCAACCGTGTGTTCCAGTCACTTGAGCAGTTCAAGGAGTCAATTACAGAAACTCATAAGCTAGAAGCACTACCACCTTTTTATATTGCCGGGCTACCGGGCTCCTTCTACACCAAGCTTTTTCCTCGCCATAGTGTTCATCTGTTTCACTCATCATACTGCCTTCATTGGCGCTCTGAGGTACTAAACTGGCAAGCCACAGTTTATTTGTCTATCATTATTGTTGACCACCAAGGTCCTACAACTATTGTTTGTATCATGTAGCTCCCGGATGGATTTGCGGCCAAGAGAGAAATGTATCTAAACAAAGGAAACATTTATATTGCGAGGACTACACCACCATCTGTAGTTAAATTATACCAGGAGCATTTTGACAAGGATATGTTGTTGTTCCTCAAGCTGCGATATGAAGAACTGGTGCTCGGCGGACAAATGGTATTGACATTTCTTGGGAGAAAAACAGACGACGTCTACAATGGAGATATGAACCAGCTCTATGGATTAATTGCACAATCTTTGGAATATCTTGTTGAAGAGGTACACACCAGTATATCTTTAGTACAATTATCTCACAACTCTTACAATTACAGAAAATTAAACATTTTTTTGCGAATAAATTAAACATTAAACTGTCACAACAGGGCCTCCTAGAGAGCGGAAAACTCAACTCCTTTAACCTACCCTTTTACGGTCCATCACTAACTGAAGTCAAGATGATGATCAAGCAAAGTGGACTATTCGACATAAATCACGTTGAATTGTTTGAATCCAACTGGGATCCTCGCGACAACTCGGAAAGCAATGAAGTGCACGACCCCCTCCGAAGCGGCATGAGTGTGTCCAAGAGTTTGAGGGCAGTGATGGAGCCCCTTTTCACAAGCCATTTTGGTGAATCTGTGCTCGACATACTCTTCGACAAATTCGCGTACAATGTCGCGGAACACCTTGCGAGGGAGAAGACAAAGTATTCCATTATTGTTCTGTCCTTGAAAAGAAAATAATGGAGGTCTACATTGATTGTGTATCTTGACTTGTTTTATCTCTCTATGAACATAATCATCTACCGGGTCTTGTTTAGTAGTTGACTCTGTCCCAGAAATGGGATTTTTTCAAGTTCTGTCGTCCTCAGCTGTGTTCACCCCGGATGTAGACTCTTTTGTGTTTGTATCTCCCATATAAATTGGGAAGAATCAGTAAAACAATACTCCCTCCTTACCAAATTATAGTGCATATAAAATTTGGTATAAGTCAATATTTTTAAAATTAGAAACTTTATCTACACTTACAATGCCAAACCAATGCCATTAGATTTATCAACAGATATATGTTCATATTTTTTCTATAAATTTGGTCAAAGTGAAACTTTTGTAAATTTAGTTGTGGCATAAATGCTATATGCATCGTACACAACATGTATGGTTCAAAATGAGCAAGAATAACTGCAGCATTCTCTTCTTGCAGTTAGACAATTAGCTGGCCAAAAAATAATTCAAGGATTCCTTGACCCATTCCCTTTGTTGGCCAAAATATCGGCATAATATGCTACTCCCTCTGTCCTCATAATGTAAGATGTTTTTTGACATTACTAAAGTCAAAAAATGTCTTACATTATGTGACGGAGGGAGTAGAAAATACGTAGAGTATCATAGCATGCCAATTTTTTAATGGAACAAATTTGTGCCCAGCCAAACGCGGAGAGAGAGAGTACCAACCATTTTATTGATTAGAGAGAGAGAGAAAGAGAGAGAGAGAGAGAGAGAGAGAGTACCAACCATTTTATTGATTTTTTACAGGGTAGAGGTGCGTTCGAAGGGCATGACCATGCTTCAAACCTGTTGCCTTGCATTCTAACTACGCTTATGCATATGTAGGTTCATGCATCCAAACATCAGGTGTGTTAAAGAAATGATAGCGTCCGGCAGTTTATGATATTTATTAGCGGGCCGGATGGAGCCACAACTCATATGTACTTGCATGTTAATTTGCACACGTGGACGTGCTAGTGGGAAATTGCCTAGCAGTTGCATGTTTTTTTTGAGGAATATCGGGCTTTATTAATCTAAGTATAATCAAGAGAGAGGCACATATTGGTGAGCCCCCCCCCCCCCCCACCCACCCGCGTCGCCTGGCTCTGGCGGCACGGGGGAACCCTAGCCGCCGCCGGTACCACGCTCCTCCGCCGCCCTCCCCCGCATCGCCGCCGCCGGAGGGCCGGTCGCGAGGCCACCCGGACCCGAGGAAGGTGGCGGCGGGGCGGATCTGGTCAATCGCGACCCTCGCTTCACGCCCATCCACCCCCCGCGGCGGCTTCCCTGGTCCAGTGCGGCGGCACCCCCATCCCCGTGCCTATCTGGTCGTCATGGGCGCTCTCCCACCCCCGCCCTCCGCGCACCTCCACCGGCGGCCCCGGGCTCCTTCCCCGGTGCCTTCCCCCAGCTGCTGCTGCCTGAGCCTGCCAGTCCGGTGGCGGATCCGGCGCTCCTGGTGATGGCCTTGGGCGCCATCCCCTGCAGCCTCCCCCACCCTTCACGGCGGCGCGACCCAGCCACCGTTCGTGCCGCTGTCGGTCGTCGGTGAGCTGTGGGGCCTGCGGCTGGCACTTCCTCCTCCCGAGCCACGGTGACAGTTCTTGCGTGGAGATGGCGATGTTTTTGTGGTTGTGGTAGATACCGAGCGCTTGCGGTGGGTCCTTGATGGAGCTGTTCCGGCCCCGATGGTCTTGGGCCCGCGTCTCTCCGGTGTCCCTCGCCGCCGGCGTCCTTTGCAAGGCAGCTTAGGCCTCGGCAACCCAGTGGCTGCGCCCCTTCCAGCTCATCTGGCTCACCGACGTCCCGATGGCTAAGGCCACGACAGCTCGGATCTGCGTCCCTCCAGTCCAAGCTTGCCGGCGTTGCTAGACGCCGTCGTCCCAACCCTCCCGCGTGGTTTGCTTCGTCGCCTGCCGTACCATGTACATCAAAACCTCCGCCTTTTGCCACATCCATTGCTCGCGGTTTCGAAGGCGGTGCCACCATCCGACGGGAGGTGCAGCCCCCGCCAACCCCATTCCGACATGGTGGTTCGGACCAACTTCGGCCTCCTCATCTTCGATTCCTGTTCGGCGGCTATAGGATTGCTCAGCTTCAGGCCAGGGAGAGATCCCTGCACTGGCTGCCGGTGCTGGCAACGGCGGCGCCCGCGGGTGTCGCTTCCTTCTTGGAGGCGTTGCCAAGGCCTTTAGTTGTGCCCCTCTTTGAGCTCAGGGGAAACCGTAGGTCCGATTCCTCCGGATCGAATGGCGACGACATCTCGACGTTGTCTTCCTTCTTGAAGGCGCTACCTTGCTTGCTCGTGGTGTCCCCAATTTCGTCTCGGATGATGTTGGAGGTCTTGTTGGTTCGGCATTGCCGCTCTTTGTTAGGGCTTGGTAGGTTTAGCTGTGTTGCATCCTTTTATCGGGCTGAGCATCCCTTGTCTCTCTGCTCCGGACACCATGTTCACGCATGTCTGCGTTCGTGTCATGAGTTGTATCCATCGCTATACTTATTCTGTTCCTTCTATCAATGGAATGATACGCAAGCTTTGCGTATTCGCGAAAAAAAGAGAGTGCCTCCCAGATACATGAGTTACATGAAAATAGAGTCACTAGCGAACTCAGAAGATCCAGCTAGAATATGTGCCGCGACATTCAACAAACGATTTACATGACTAAAATGAACAAACGAGAAGAACGATGCCAACTCCTTGATATCAGCAGTGATGAGCCCCCATGGCGAGCGATCAACCATCTAAGCATCCTGGATAACTGACAAACAGTCTCTGAAAAATGACCCTTGAAAATCCTTGATCACGGGTGAGAGCCACAGTACGACATAGCGCCGGTGCTTCAGCTAATTCTTGGATGGTAACCTCGTCAGCATGCTCCCATCAAGCCAGCAAGAAATCTCCAATGTGTTTCCTGATTACGACACCAATTCTCATCCGCCGAGACTCCTTAAAGAGAGAAACATCCACATAAACGGCCACTGTATATGCTGGCGGCGGAACCCTATTAACGGGAGATACTGGGGTATCACGCCTTATAGCAATTGCAATCCTACGTCACAAGTTGATATCAGAGCCTTACCGACCGTAGGAGCCCCCTTGATTGATCGAACCATTGACGATTCTAGGGAAAAAATGATTTCCTAAGTCTAGTCATATATGGTGAGGAATTATGACGTAGGTGTTTTGATTCCACTACTCTTCCCACTCAAACATTTTCTTAGGACCACCCGGGTATTGTTGGAATCGTCGCGATATCGATGTGGCGGGAATTCTGTTCTTTGTGCCTCCTGACATTTTGGGGTTGTGGCAGTCCCCAGGGAGTTGAGCTCCAAGGTGTTTTTGTCACAGTTCTTTGAAGGAAATATGCCCTAGAGGCAATAATAAAGTTATTATTTATTTCCTTATTTCATGATAAATGTTTATTATTCATGCTATAGTTGTATTAACTAAAAACTTAGTTCATGCGTGAATACATAGACAAAACATATTGTCCCTAGTATGCCTCTACTTGACTAGCTCGTTTATCTAAGATGGTTATGTTTCCTAACCATAGACATGTGTTGTCATTTGATGAACATGATCACATTATTAGGAGAATGATGTGATGGACATGACCCATCCGTTAGCTTAGCATTATGATCGTTTCAGTTTCATTGCTACTGCTCTCTTGATGACTTATATATGTTCCTCAGACTATGAGATTATGCAACTCCCGAATACCGGAGGAACACTTTGTGTGCTACCAAACGTCACAACGTAAAAGGGTGATTATAAAGGTGCTCTATAGGTGTCTCCGAAGGTGTTTGTTGGGTTGGCATAGATCGAGATTAGGATTTGTCACTCCGTGTATCGGAGAGGTATCTCTGGGCCCTCTCAGTAATGCACATCACTATAAGCTTGCAAGCAATGTGACTAATGAGTTAGTTGCCGGATGATGCATTACGGAACCAGTAAAGAGACTTGCTGGTAACGATATTGAACTAGGTATGATGATACCGACGATCAAATCTCGGGCAAGTAACATACCTATGACAAAGGGTATAACGTATGTTGTTATGCGGTTTGACCGATAAAGATCATAGTAGAATATGTAGGAGCCAATATGAGCATCCAGGTTTTGCTATTGGTTATTGACTGGAGATGTGTCTCGGTCATGTCTACATAGTTCTCGAACCCGTAGGGTCCGCACGCTTAACGTTCGATGACGATTTGTATTATGAGTTATGTGATTTGATGTACCGAAGTTTGTTCGGAGTCCCGGATGAGATCACGGACATGATGAGGAGTCTCAAAATGGTCGAGAGGTAAAGATTCATATATTGTAATGTTGCATTTGGACATCGAAATGGTTCCGAGTGGTTCGGGCATTTTTCCGGAGTACCGGGAGGTTACCGGAACCCCCTGGGAGAAGTATTGGGCCTAGTGGGCCTTATTGGAGGAGAGGAAAAAGTGCCACGTGAGAGGAGCGCCCCTCCCCTTGCCCAAACCGAATTGGACTAGGGGAGGGGGCTGCCACCCCCCTCTTTCCTTCCCCCCTCTCTCCCTTACCTTTCCCTCCGGTGGAAGAAAGGAAAAGGGGGGGGGGGGGGCGAATCCTACTTGGACTAGGAGTCCAAGTAGGACTCCCCCTGGCGCGCCCAAACCTGGGCGGCCTCCTCTCTCCCTCCTTCCTTTATATACGTGGCCAGGGGGCACCCCAATAGCACAACAGACAACACAAGTTGATTTTTTAGCCGTGTGCGGTGCCCCCCTCCACAGTTACACACCTCGATCATACCGTTGTGGAGCTTAGGCGAAGCCCTGTGCCGGTAGCATCAACATCACTGTCGCCACGTCATCGTGCTGACAGAACTCACCCTCGTCTTCAACTGGATCAAGAGTACGAGGGATGTCATCGAGCTGAACATGTGCTGAATGCGGAGGTACCGTACGTTTGGTACTTGGATCAGTCGGATCGTGAAGACGTTCGACTACATCAACCGCGTTATTGAAATGCTTCCGCTTTCGATCTACGAGGGTACATGGACACACTCTCCCCTCTCATTGCTATGCATCACCTAGATAGATCTTGCGTGATCGTAGGATTTTTTTTGAAATTACCGTGTTCCCATCAGTGGCATCCAAGCCAGGTCTATGCGTAGATGTTTTTATGCACAAGTAGAACACAAAGAGTTGTGGGCGATAATAGTCATAGTGCTTACCACCAACGTCTTACTTTGATTCAGCGGTATTGTTGGATGAAGCGGCCCAGATCGACATTACATGACCGCGTTCGCGAGACTGGTTCTATCGACGTGCTTCGCACACAGGTGGCTAGTGAGTGTCTGTTTCTCCAACTTTAGTTGAATCGAGTGTGGCTATGCCCGGTCCTTGTTGAAGGTCAAAACAACACACTTGACGAAAAAATCGTTGTGATTTTTATGCGTAGGTAAGAACGGTTCTTGCTAGAAGCCCGTAGCAGCCACGTAAAACTTGCAACAACAAAGTAGAGACCGTCTAACTTATTTTTGCAGGGCTTGTTATGATGTGATATGGTCAAGACATGATGTGATATAATTTTTTGTATGAGATGATCATGTTTTGTAACAAAGTTATCGGCAACTAGCAGGAGCCATATGGTTGTTGCTTTATTGTATGCAATTCAATCGCCATGTAATTGTTTTACTTTATCACTAAGCGGTAGAGATAGTCATAGTAACAATAGGTGGAGAAACGACAATGATGCTACAATGGATATCAAGGTGTCGTGCCGGTGACGTTGGAGATCATGAAGATGCTTCGATGATGGAGATCATGAGCACAAGATGATGATGACCATATCATGTCACATATTTTGATTGCATGTGATGTTTGTCCTTTATGCATCTTATTTTTCTTAGAACGTCGGTGGCATTATAAGATGATCCCTTACTAAATTTCAAGGTACAAGTGTTCTCCCTGAGTATGCACCGTTGCGACAGTTCTTCGTGTTGAGACACCACATGATGATCGAATGTGATAGGATCTACGTTCACATACAACGGGTGCAAGCCAGTTTTGCACATGCAGAATACTCGGGTTAAACTTGACGAGCCTAGCATATGCAGATATGGCCTCGGAACACTAGAGACCGAAAGGTCGAGCGTGAGTCATATAGTAGATATGGTCAACATAGTGATGTTCACCATTGAAAACTACTCCATCTCACGTGATGATCGGACATGGTTTAGTTGATTTGGATCACGTGATCATTTAGATGACTAGAGGGATGTCTATCTAAGTGGGAGTTCTTAAGTAATATGATTAATTGAACTTTAATTTATCATGAACTTAGTCCTGATAGTATTTTGCAAATTATGTTATAGATCAATAGCTCGCGTTGTAGCTTCCCTTTATATTTGATATGTTCCTAGAGAAAACTAAGTTGAAAGATGATAATAGCAATGATACAGACTGGGTCCGTGATCTGAGGTTTATCCTCATTGCTGCACAGAAGAATTATGTCCTTGATGCACCGCTAGGTGACAGACCTATTGCAGGAGCAGATGCAGATGTTATGAATGTTTGGCTAGCTCAATATGATGACTACTTGATAGTTTAGTTCACCATGCTTTATGGCTTAGAACCGGGACTTCAAAAACGTTTTTGAAACGTCATGGAGCATGTGAGATGTTCCAAGAGATGAAATTGGTATTTCAGACTCATGACCGTGTCAAGAGGTATGAGACCTCTGACAAGTACTTTGCCTAAAAGATGGAGGAGAATTGCTCAAGTAGTGAGAATGTGCTCAGAATGTCTGGGTACTACAATCACTTGAATCAAGTGGGAGTAAATCTTCTAGATAAGATAGTGATTGACAGAGTTCTCTAGTCACCATCACCAAGTTACTGGAACTTCGTGAGGAACTATAGTATGCAAGGGATGACGAAATTGATTCCCAAGCTCTTCGTGATGCTGAAATCGACGAAGGTAGAAGTCAAGAAAGAGCATAAAGTGTTGATGATTAAACAAGACCACTAGTTTCAAGAAAACACTACTAGGGAAAACCTTATACACAACATCTTAGCAGTAGCACTGGACAAAATAGGGCGCTACTGGTACTTAGTAGTAGCGAGTTTAAATAAACCGTGCTACTGCTACTACTTTAGCAGAAGCGCGTTCTGCTAAAGAACGATGCTGCTATACTTGTACTGGGCATAGATGGCTAGCCCCACTTAGCAGTAGCGCGTATGCCTAACCAGCGCTACTGCTACGTCCCTTAGCAGTAGCCCATTTCTCTGAAACGCGCTACTACTTACTTACCTTATCCTAGAGCGGTTCACTGCATCGGTACCCTCTCTCTCACTCTCTCCCTCTCACTCACTCTCGCCCGCGCCGAACCCGTCATTCGCCGCCGCCGCGCTGCTCCTCGCCGAGGTACTCCCTCCTCCCCCTCCTCCCCCGGCCACCCTCCCCCATCGCCCCTCCCTCCTCCTTCTCCGGCCGCTCCCTCCCTCCTCTCCCTCCGGCTGCCCCCTCCCCCTCCACCCCCACCCCTCCCTCCTCTTCCTCCAGCCGCCCCTCCCCCTCCACCCCGCCCCCTCCCTCCTCCTCCTCCTCCGGCCGCCCCCTCCCCCTCCTCCCCCGACCCCCTCCCTCCCCCGATCCCACCGGCCTCCTCCTCCTCCTCCTCTCTCCTTCTTCCTCCTCCCTCCATCTCTTTTTTTCTATTTTTACTATTGTATAATGTAGTTTTTTTTACTATTTTTAGTAAGTGTTTAAAATAATTAGCAACTAAATTAATAAACTAGTTGAACTAGTTTGGTTTTAGTAAGAACTAGCTGAATTAATAGAACTAATGTATTTTTAGTAAGAACATTAATATAACTAGTTGAACTAGTTTATTTTTAGAAAGAACTAGTTTATTTCTATTTATAGTAAGTTTATTTTTAGTAAGAACTAGTTGAATTAATAGAACTAGTTGAACATGTCACATTTGTTGTTATTTTTTTAGTTTAAGCAATTATTCCGCATCGACGTCGATCGGCGTCGACGATGCCTATCCCGCATCCTCGTCGTCGATACCCATTGTTCGCTAGGGTTTTAGTTGTATTAGTGATGTTATATGTATGATACTATTCGGGATGTATTAGTGATAACTTATAGGGTTTTTGTTTTTGTAGAAATAAAGGAGCTCCTCCATCATCCCCGTCGTCGTCCCCGTCACAGACCCCCTCCGACCTCGAGGTGAGACCAGCCAAATCTGCATATTAATATTAGTCCTATAAGATATGATGTAGATAAAAACATGTATATCTTGTGTTGCTCAAATAGGATATGTGGTTGCCCAAGTGGCCGGTCATGTTTGCAGGTTACACCTCCGAGTGGCCTATGTTTTGCCGGAGTGTTGATTAATTTCCGTTCCGGCAAATTTCAGGTGCTCGATATGTCCTGTATTAGCAAAGGTCATGCCGGAATTTTCCGTGAATTTTGTCATGACTTGTGCTAGAAAATGTAGGAAATATCGAGTGGCCTGGATTTTCTAGAAAGATAACTAAATGATATTTTGGGTTGACTTTAAGACAGTCGAGGCCGAAGAATCCTGACTGTTGTCGTGGGGGTCGTTTCTCCTTCTTCTCCGGGTGCTAGACCTTTGTTATGCACTAGGGGAAGAAGGAGTAACGACCATCACCAACGGTCGCAAATGTTAGAGAGGAATCTTGTAGCGACCCGACCTCAGATGGTCAACTCTCTGTGCTCAGGTGTCATCCCTGGATCGGTAATGCTGACACCACACAGTACTTCGAAGGATTTATAACAGAGTAGCAATCACACACTTATTACATCGAATGTCTCAAAAGAGAACTTATTACAATAATATGGCTTAAGGCCATCTAATGCGATAATAGTGGAAGGCTTGGAAGATAAAGTGAGTCCATCAACTCCAACGGCATAGCTGAGCTGCACGGCAACGACCTACAAATCTTACTCCTCGTCTGAAAAGTCTGCAACATAATACGTTGCAGCCCGAGAACGGGTCAGCACATGGAATATGCCGGCAATGTAACACAAAAGAACAATAACAGAATAATGCTACCACTACATGCATATTTGGCTGGTGGAAAACTCTATGGTTACAGTTTTTGCGAAAAGAAAATTTTTCCCTACTTCAAAGGAATCCGTTTTAATTTAACTATCATGGTGGTTGAAACATCATTTGAGAAGGTAACCCCAACTCAATGATCCCAATTAAAAATACTTAACAACCCAGCAAGATTAATTATGAGTGTTGAAATACATGCGAATACTCAAGTACTAGATACTCAGAATTGTCCATAACCGGGGACACGGCTAACCATGATTAGATTGTACACTCTGGAGAGGTTTGCGCACTTTTCCCCGCAAGACTCGATCGCCTCCGTTGATTTCTCGCACTACATGGTGTTTGAGAGACGGATGACCGAGACACAGTCTTTCAGAAGCATTAACTCTCTACTCCGGGCAGACCATACCAAACCTACAAACCCACTAGCTGCTGATCCACCTCTTCAAGAGCTTCACACAACTTACTCAACTATGCTAGAGCCCATAATAGCTTGCGGCTGCACACAGAAGTTTCTAGCATGAATAGACTCAGTTCCCTTTGAGCCTGTGTGGCGGTCCATAGGAGAATCACACGGTAACCCCGAGATTTCCAAAAATAAAACATGCAATCACTGGATACCCCATGTGCCTCAATCCACCCAGATGTGTATTAAAGTTGCCACCTTAAGTAAACACTTAATTAACAATCTCACATCTGTCATGGATATCACTCAAACCCAATCCACGTCTACGAGCATAGCATGGCACTATAAGCATAACGTAGAAGTAACTCCTAAGGGTTTGATATGAAACAGGTAATAGGTTCTACCTCAGCAACTACTTCCCAATACCCACATGTTAAAGGCATCCTAATCATGCAATGTTTGAGGATTGAAACTAATGCATAAAAATGGGTATGAAAAGAGTATTATCAATGTGTTACTTGCCTTGCTGACGATCCGTGAATCCTAGAGACTCGTAGTAACACGCTTCGCACTCCGGGAATTCTATCGCAAGCAAACAATAACATACATAAGCAACAATCAAAGATGCACAAGCAGAACTCCAAATAAAAGAGTTTGACCGGAGAATTCAACTTAAGAACTCCGGTTTGCAAAAAGAATCAAATCAAACGGAGCAACGAAACTCAAACGGCAAAAGAAACAACTTCGTTTTACTAATCTGGATCTAAGTCAAATTTTACAGAAGAAAAATCTTGTTTGAGTTGATTATTTGGAAAGAGGGTTTCAATATGAAACTCCAGGCGCTTGAATCGCCTGATTCCGATAAACGAGCGAAGAGATAAATAGGTTTAAACATCGGATCAGAAATCGCGATCGGAATAACCGCGGAATAAATCTGATAAAAAGAAAAACGACGAACGGCTAAATGAACGAGCGTCCGTTAGCAGAAACTAAACGGTGAACACGTTCGTTAGAACGAACGGACGAACGAACGTTCACTAAGTAAATAAACCGAATAAATAAACCAATCTATAAAAAAACAAACTAGGGTTTTTAAAAAAACCGAAGGGTTTTCTTAAACAAAACCGGCGACGGGGTCGGGTACCTCCGGCGAGATCGTCCGGCGGGGCGGGCGGCCCCGGCGTGGCTCGGCGAGGGGCGGCGGGGCTCGGGGAGGGCGTGGGGTGGCGGCGGGAGGCAGCGGCGGCGCTAGGGCGGCGGCCGCGACTCAGGCGGCGGTGGCTCGGGGCTCAGCTCGGGCTCCGGCGGCGGCGGTGATGGTGGCGGGTGGTGGCGGGGTGGCGGTGAGGCGGCGGCTATTTAAGGAGGCGGGGCGGGGCGGCTTGGGGAAGGGGGCGCCCGGGGCGGAGTCCGGCTCGGACTCCCCTCGGCGTCCGTGCTGCGCACGGCGGCGCGCGCGGGGAGGCGGCGGCTGGGCCGGCCTGCTCGGCTGGGCCTTTGGCCTAGTCGGGCGTGAGGGTTTTTTTTTAAAACATTCCGCCGAAAGAAAAATTCCTAGAAAAATAAATAAAATCTAAAAATTCCAAAACAGGTTTTCTCCGTCTAAATAAAATATTTAGAACAAGATGAACTTTTCTTGGCCCCTAAAATGCAATTTTTAAAACATGCAACACTTTTCTAGGGCAAATAAAAATCCCGAATAAACTCAAATAAAATCCAAAAATGATTTTAACATTTTTCCTCCGATATTTCAATTATTTTGGAGAAGTCATATTATCTCCCCTCATTTATTATTTTAAAATGAAATATTTCCGGAGAGAAAATAATTAAAATCAAATCCTCGTCTTCACTATTTGATAAAAATTTCAAATATGAAAATTAGCAAATCCCCAACTCTCTCCGAAGGTCCTTGAGTTGCTTAGGATCTCGAGGATTGCAAACGAAAAGCAATTAAATATGATATGCATGGATGACCTATGTATAACATGCCAAATTGGAAATTTGGGATGTTACAAACCTACCCGCCTTAAGATGAATCCCGCCCTCGAGATTCGGGTGGCTAGAAAATAGGTGCGGATGGTCCTTGCGAATATCCGGCTTCCTCCTCAGTATGATGACTCCACTGAACTTTGCAAAACTTGATCACCTTGTTGCGAGTGACTCGACTATCAAACTCAAGAATCTTTACTGGCTTTTCCTCATAGGTCAGATTATTATCCAGCTGAATCGCCTCCAAAGGTACTGTATCATTCAACGGTATATCGGCCATCTCAGCATGGCAGTTCTTCAGATGTGATACGTGGAACACATCGTGAACTCCTGACAATCCCTCTGGTAACTCTAGCTTGTAGGCAACTTCTCCCATCTGTTCCAAAATACGATACGGTCCTACAAATCTCGGGGCTAACTTTCCCTTAACTCCAAAATGTTTTACTCCCCTCAAGGGTGATACTCGTAGATAAGCTTTGTCTCCAATTTCATAGGTTACTTCCTTGCGTTTTGAATCTGCGTAACTCTTCTGTCTAGACTGAGCAATCTTTAGTCTGTCTCTGATCAGTTTAACCTTCTCCTCTGATTCTTTGATCAAATCTGGTCCAAACAACTGACGGTCTCCTACCTCGTCCCACATCAAGGGCGTTCTACATCTGCGTCCGTACAGAGCTTCGAATGGTGCCATCTTCAAACTGGCTTGGTAGCTGTTGTTATAAGAAAACTCTGCGTATGGCAAATTGTCATCCCAACTAGATCCATAATCTAGTGCACAGGCTCTCAACATGTCCTCCAGAATCTGATTGACTCTCTCTGTCTGCCCATCTGTCTGCAGGTGAAAAGCGGTACTGAACTCCAATCGGGTACCCAAAGTCTGGTGTAGCTGATGCCAAAACTTTAAAGTAAACTGGGTTCCTCTATCTGATACGATGCTCCTCGGAACTCCATGTAAACATACGATCCTGGTCATATATATCTTGGCCAACTTTGCACTTGTATACATTGTTTTCACCGGGATGAAGTGAGCTACTTTAGTCAATTGATCCACAACTACCCATATAGAATCATATCCTGCCTTGGTTCTGGGTAATCCGGTAATAAAGTCCATACCAAGTTTGTCCCACTTCCATTCGGGTATTGGCATAGGCTGTAACAGTCCTGCTGGCTTCTGATGTTCTGCCTTCACTCTCTGACATACATCGCATACGGCTACACACTCGGCAATATCCTTCTTCATTCCAGTCCACCAGAAACGTTCCTTCAAGTCCAGATACATCTTGGTGTTTCCGGGGTGAATCAAGTATGGTGAGTCATGGGCCTCCTGAAGTATCAACTTCCTGATCTCCGAATTGTTGGGCACATAAATTTGGTCCTCAAACCACAAGGTATCGTGCTCATCCTCGTGAAAACCTTTGGCTTTACCTTCGCCCATCCTCTCTCTTATCTCAGCAATATCTTTGTCTTCCTTCTGAGCTTCTCGAATCTTGTCCAACAACGTCGACTGAACCTCCATTGCTGCAAGAAAACCTCTTGGAACAATCTCCAACCGAAGTTCCATGATCTCCGCAGCTAACTCCTTTGGCATTCCCTTGCTCACAAGAACATTAGCATAACTCTTCCGGCTCAAAGCATCTGCTTCGACATTGGCTTTTCCTGGATGATATTGTAGCTTCATATCGTAATCCTTTATAAGTTCCAACCATCTCCTTTGTCTGAGGTTCAACTCCTTCTGTGTGAAAATGTACTTCAAGCTCTTATGTTCCGTGTACACATCACAACGGTTTCCAATAAGATAATGTCTCCAGGTCTTTAGCGCATGCACTACGGCTGCTAACTCCAAATCATGCGTGGCATAGTTCAACTCGTGTGGCTTCAGTTGTCGTGAGGCATACGAAACAACTTTTCCTTCCTGCATAAGCACACATCCAAGTACCAAGCGAGAGGCGTCACAATATACTTGAAACTCCTTATGTATATCTGGCAGGGTCAGCACTGGGGCTGTAGTCAATCGCTCCTTCAGCTCTTGAAAACTTGTCTCGCACTCCTCCGTCCAATTGAACTTAGTATCCTTCTTTAACAATTCAGTCATGGGTTTAGCAATCTTGGAAAAATTCTCAATGAATCTCCGATAATATCCTGCCAGTCCAAGGAAACTACAGATCTCGCCAACTGAACTGGGTGCCAACCATTCAGTGACCGACTGAACCTTACTGGGATCCACTGCTATACCCTCTCCGGATATAACATGCCCAAGAAATCCAACTTCTTTCAACCAAAACTCGCACTTGCTGATTTGGCGTATAACTGGTGTTCCCTGAGTTTCTCGAGAACCAAACGCAAGTGTTCCGCGTGCTCCTCTTCGTTCTTCGAGTATATCATAATATCATCAATGAATACCACAACAAACTTGTCCAAATACTCCATGGACACCTTGTTCATCATACTCATGAAATAGGCAGAGGCGTTAGTTAGTCCAAATGACATGACCGTATACTCATATAATCCATACCGTGTGGTAAACGCTGTCTTGGGTATATCCTTCTCTCGGATCTTCAACTGATGGTATCCCGATCGTAGATCAATCTTTGAAAACACCTTAGCTCCTTGTAACTGATCAAACAGGTCATTAATCATCGGTAAGGGATACTTGTTCTTTATCGTTACTTCATTCAGAGCTCGGTAATCAATAACCATCCTCAGGGATTTATCCTTCTTCTCCACCAAAAGTACCGGGGCTCCCCAAGGTGACGAGCTTCTACGAATGTAACCTTTCTCCAACAACTCATTAATCTGCTTCTTAATTTCCTCCAGGTCATTTGCTGGCATCCGATAGGGTCTCTTGGATATCGGCCCTGTTCCTGGCAATAGCTCTATCAAAAACTCGATGTCTCTATCCGGTGGCATACCTGGTAACTCTTCGGGGAAAACATCCGGAAAATCCTTTACTACAGGTACTTCCTCCTGTACAACTCCCGTGAGGGTGTTTACTTGGCTCCTCCTAGGCACATGCCTAGATACATACTTAATCCTTTTCCCCTCCGGGGTGGTAAGATAAATTGACTTACTAGCACAGTCAATACTTCCTCCATACTTTGACATCCAGTCCATACCTAATATCACATCCAATCCTTGCGACTCCAAGATAATTAGGTCAGATGGAAATACATGTGTGCCAATGATTAGGGATATCTGGGTGCACCATCTGCTAGCCATGTACTCTGCTCCCGGCGAGCTCACTAAGAGGGGTGTGCTAAGGGTTTGGGTTGGTAACTTAAACTTTTCCACAAATCCCCTTGATATGTATGAATGCGATGCACCAGTATCGAAAAGAACAATAGCGGTAAATGACTGAACCAAAAACTTACCTATTACCGCGTCCGGCTGCTCTTCAACTTCCTCCACATTAACGTGGTTCACTTGTCCTTTGTTGAATGGATTGGGCTTCTTCCCTGCGCTCCCATTTCCATTTCCATTCTTTCCTTCAAAGCAGTCATTGGCATAGTGCCCTGTCTTCCTGCACTTGTAGTAAACAGCTTGGCTTAAGTCCCTCTTTGCGGGTGTAGATGGGTTAGAGTGGTTCTGGTTATTGTTGGCTCCATTCCCATTCCCGTTCTTTGCACCATTATGGTTATGCGATCCTCCTCCAGCATGGTTATGAACTCCATGGTTATGAACAAGCCTCCCGAGTTCGGGGTTCAGCGGGGCTTCTAGTGAGCTCCTGAGTTGTATTTCCCTTGTCCATACCTCCTCTTACGATTATCAATCTGCTGCTGCTTCGCTTCAATCATTAGGGCCTTATCTACCAACTCATGATAGTTGTTGAAGGTTGCTACCATAAACTGCATACTCATCTCATCATTCAGCCCTTCCATAAACTTCTCCTGCTTCGCGGCATCTGTGGCCACATGATCAGGGGCATAACGTGATAACTTGCTAAACTCATCCACGTACTTGCCAACAGTATGGTTCCCCTGGCGTAGATTGCGAAACTCACGCTTCTTCATCTGCATAGCTCCAGTCGAGACATGGGCAGTGCGAAAAGCCTGCTGAAACTGAGCCCATGTGACAGTGTCGATAGGATAGGTGGCTGTGAAATTCTCCCACCATGCTGCTGCAGGTCCATCCAGTTGGTGTGCGGCAAAATGCTCCTTCTCAGCATCTGTGCATCCTGCGGTTGTTAACTCCCTTCCAATACGACGTAGCCAATCATCTGCAACTATTGGCTCGATGCTACTGGAGAACACCGGCGGCTGTAACCTTAAGAATCGGGCGAGGTTATCCACTGGCGGCGGGTTGTTGTTGGCATTGTTGTTATTGGCATTGCCCTAGTTCTGAACTAGCAATTGCATCAAGGCATTCTGCTGCTGGATCAACTGGGTGATCTCCGGTGGGAAAACAAAATAGGGGTCTCTTCTCGGAGGCATCTGATGGTTTTAGATGGAAGAGATTAGAATAGAAAAGGATCTAGGGGAGAAACACTACCCATATGTATATGAGGCAAACACAAGCATTCATTCAATCAATCAAGCAAGGGCATACAAAACGGTCTAGGACTATCGCAAAAGTGCTCACTACTACTAGTTACATGGGGGAAATACTATTATCATATGGTGGTCATCTAGAAATTTTGATCGGTGGAAGACTCCATGATGTCTGCTCCAGCTTCATCTTCATAGTCATCATCACTTGAATCTGAATCAGTGTCGTCGATGATGATGTAGTTGTCCGGACGAATGGGGTCTTCTCTTGGAACTGGTCTTCCCATAAAAATTCCGATCTTCTCAACTAGGTCGTCATTCTTCTCCAATAGGGTCTTGATTTCCTCCTCATATCCATCGCGCGTGGACTTAAGTTCTTCCTCCAGCTCGATGATCCTAGTTTTCGCCTTCTTCAACTCGATCATGTCTGCGCACATCTGGTTCTCCTGACGTCGAATGTGCTGGTTTTGCTCCTGGATAAAGGCTGCGGCAGATCTATCCTTCCTGGTGCTGATCATCTCCCATTGCTCATCTCGGCGCCCACATATTTGATAGGTGGTATCCTCAAGTTCCTTGTTGTAGATTTCTCCAATGCATCCCATGGTAATATGAGCTGCCATACTCTTGCCGAGCCTCCAAGTGGGTGCTTCGAAAGAAAACTCTATGGATTTAGAATTTGGCGAGAACGTTCTTCCTGGAACTCGTACTTGAATCATCCTGCGCTCTTCTTCTGGTAGAGTGGCGTTGTACGTCCCAGTGAAGCTTGGTATTCCAATATTCAAGTACCTAGTGACTTCCTTCAAGTGGCGTCCAAAAGGTGTGTCTTCATCCGGTTGTGCAAACTTGTTCTTCATCTCCTTCATCCTAAAGAGTGGAAAAAAAAGAGGAGTCAGAAATGAGAAGAGAAGTGTGACCTAGGGTTTATCTTAGTGGTCATGTCCTACACTCAGCGTGTGCTCTGATACCATCTTGTAGCGGCCCGACCTCAGATGGTCAAGTCTCTGTGCTCAGGTGTCATCCCTGGATCAGTAATGCTGACACCACACAGTAGCAATCACACACTTATTACATCGAATGTCTCAAAAGAGAACTTATTACAATAATATGCCTTAAGGCCATCTAATGCGATAACAGCGAAAGGCTTGGAAGATAAAGTGAGTCCATCAACTCCAACGGCATACCTGAGCTGCAGGACAACGACCTACGAACCTTACTCCTCGTCTGAAAAGTCTGCAACATAATACGTTGCAGCCCGAGAACGGGTCAACACATGGAATATGCTGGCAATGTAACACAAAAAGAGCAATAACAGAATAATGCTACCACTACATGCATATTTGGCTGGTAGAAAGCTCTATGGTTACAGTTTTTGCGAAAAGCCAATTTTTCCCTACTTCAAAGGAATCAGTTTTAATTTAACTATCATGGTGGTTGAAACATCATTTGAGAAGGTAACCCCAACTCAATGATCCCAATTAAAAATACTTAACAACCCAGCAAGATTAATTATGAGTGTTGAAATACATGCGAATACTCAAGTACTAGATACTCAGAATTGTCCATAACCGGGGACACGGCTAACCATGATTAGATTGTACACTCTGCAGAGGTTTGCGCACTTTTCCCCGCAAGACTCGATCGCCTCCGTTGATTTCTCGCACTACATGGTGTTTGAGAGACGGATGACCGAGACACAGTCTTTTAGAAGCATTAACTCTCTACTCCGGGCAGACCATACCAAACCTACAAACCCACTACCTGCTGATCCACCTCTTCATGAGCTTCATGCAACTTACTCAACTATGCTAGAGCCCATAATAGCTTGCGGCTGCACACGGAAGTTTCTAGCATGAATAGACTCAGTTCCCTTTGAGCCTGGGCGGTGGTCCATAGGAGAATCACACGGTAACCCCGGGATTTCCAAAAATAAAATAGGCAATCACTGGATACCCCAGGTGCCTCAATCCACCCAGATGTTTATTAAAGTTGCCACCTTAAGTAAACCATTAATTAACAATCTCACATCTGTCATGGATATCACTCAAACCCAATCCACATCTACGAGCATAGCATGGCAATATAAGCATAATGTAGAAGTAACTCCCAAGGGTTTGATATGAAACAGGTAATAGGTTCTAACTCAGCAACTACTTCCCAATACCCACATGTTAAAGGCATCCTAATCATGCAATGTTTGAGGATTGAAACGAATGCATAAAACTGGGTATGAAAAGAGTATGATCAATGTGTTACTTGCCTTGCTCACGATCCGTGAATCCTAGAGACTCGTAGTAACACGCTTCGCACTCCGGGAATTCTATCGCAAGCAAACAATAACATACATAAGCAACAATCAAAGATGCACAAGTAGAACTCCAAATAAAAGAGTTTGACCGGAGAGTTCAACTTAAGAACTCCGGTTTGCAAAAATAATCAAATCAAACGGAGCAACGAAACTCAAATGGCAAAAGAAACAACTTCGTTTTACTAATCTGGATCTAAGTCAAATTTTACAGAATAAAAATCTTGTTTGAGTTGATTATTCGGAAAGAGGGTTTCAATATGAAACTCCAGGTGCTTGAATCACATGATTCCGATAAACGAGCAAAGAGATAAACAGGTTTAAACATCGGATCAGAACTCGCGATCGGAATAACCGTGGAATATATCGGATAAAAAGAAAAACGACAAACGGCTAAACGAACGAGCGTTCGTTAGCAGAAACTAAACGGTGAACACGTTCGTTAGAACGAACGGACGAACGAACGTTCGCTAAGTAAATAAACCGAAGAAATAAACCAATCTATAAAAAAACGAACTAGGGTTTTTAAAAAAACCGAAGGGTTTTCTTAAAAAAAACTGGCGGCGGGGTCGGGTACCTCCGACGAGATCGTCCGGCGGGGCGGGCGGCTCCGGCGGGGCTCGGCGAGGGGCGGCGGGGCTCGGGAAGGACGCGGGGTGGCGGCGGGAGGCGGCGGCGGCGCTAGGGCGGCGGCGGCGACTCGGGCGGCGGCGTCTCGGGGCTCGGCTCGGGCTCCAGCGGCGGAGGCGATGGTGGCGGGTGGTGGCGGGGTGGCGGTGAGGCGGTGGGGCGGCGGCTATTTAAGGAGGCAGGGCGGGGCGGCTTGGGGAAGGGGGCGTCCAGGGCGGAGTCTGGCTCAGACTCCCCTCGGCGTACGTGCTGCGCACGGCGGCGCGCGCGGGGAGGCGGCGGCGGCGGCGGCTGGGCCGGCCTGCTTGGCTGGGCCTTTGGCCCAGTCGGGCGCGACGGTTTTTTTAAAAACATTCCGCCGAAAGAAAAATTCCTAGAAAAATAAATAAAATCTAAAAATTCCAAAACAAGTTTTCTCCGTCTAAATAAAATATTTAGAACAAGATGAACTTTTCTTGGCCCCTAAAATGCAATTTTTAAAACATGCAACACTTTTCTAGGGCAAATAAAAATCCCGAATAAACTCAAATAAAATCCAAAAATGATTTTAACATTTTTCCTCTGATATTTCAATTATTTTGGAGAAGTCATATTATCTCCCCTCATTTATTATTTTAAAATGAAATATTTCCGGAGAGAAAATAATTAAAATCAAATCCTCGTCTTCACTATTTGATAAAAATTTCAAATATGAAAATTAGCAAATCCCCAACTCTCTCCGAAGGTCCTTGAGTTGCTTAGGATCTCGAGGATTGCAAACGAAAAGCAATTGAATATGATATGCATGGATGACCTATGTATGACATGCCAAATTGGAAATTTGGGATGTTACAAATCAGTGATGGAGAGTATCCACCATATATGAGAGGACGAAGAATCCCGACTGTTGTAGTGGGGGTAGCTTCTCCTTCGTTCCCATGTGCTAGACAATTTGGTGTAATGCACTCGGGAACGAAAGGAGGAGCTACCATCACCGACGGTCGAATATATACACCACGTGAGCTGAGAGTTTTCAAGAAAAGACTCGACAGATCCATAGTCAACCCGTGATGAATAATAATGATCTAATTTAGTTTTTGTAGTACATATATTTAATTATACAACTTTAATCTTTGAATTATGAACATAGGAAATGTCTTCGGACGAAGAAGGTCCCGGGGAGTGCTCCTGGTGTGGCGACAACTAGGGTTTCTGCGACAGGCCTCACCTGGACGAAGATCGACGCTTCAGCATTAAGCTCGAGGAGGCCTTCGATTGTGAAATGGTACGCTACGACACTAAGTGTTTTTTCGTAATTAAGCTCGACTTCTACTACTTCAACATGTAATTTTAGTCTTTTACAATTGAACTAGCTTATCCCATGCCATGCAAGACGCTATGTCTTGGAGAGGATGGGTTTTGAAGATCATGAGAGGAATGAAACAAAGAAAATTAACCTAAGGACCCATCATGGTATGGATTTGGAGGTAAATCTATACAATTCTGAGAGCGTATCCAATTTTGGTTGCCCGGGTTGGGAAGCACTTTGCAAGATGTATGATTTTAAAGAGGGTATGTTTGTCACCATGGATCTTGGTGATCCTGACATCGACCAAGATAATTTAGACATTTGGGTTCTTGTTGATACGCTTCCAATTCTACCACTATGTGAGTTCCTAAAACATAGTTATTAAGTAATTTATATTATTTATTTCAAAATAGTAGACAACTTATTTCCATTGATAGCTTATTTTCATTCTTCAAAGAGTGTGCGGAAGATGGTAGACATTAACTTATTAAGAGAAAAATCATCTGGTCGCATATTGTATTGACATTGAGAATTACAATGCCTTTTATCAAACTCCTCCAAATTATGGTGAATACGTGCCACTAGTGCACGTGTTGAACAACGATAAGTTCCATGGAGATTTCCTGGTAAGATTTTTTACTATTACGACATCCATGCACCTTTTGCATACTTCTAAAACTGAACTACATTGCTAACTACGAAGTTATTACTATGTTTTTCAACAGAAAATCCCGATGGATTGTGTGCCTCATTTGATGTATCAGAATGGTCGCCTGGATGTTTTGAACATACAACCAGGTCGTCCTACGAATCTCACCTGTGCATACCGGATTTCTAAAAATGGTGAACACTGTATAATCAAAGAATGGAAGAAATGTATGGACATTCGTAAGGAGGTTCTTGGAAGAAACATTGTGCGGAAGGCAAGAATTGGAGACATGATAATCTCCATTCTCCATAATGGAGAGTCAGGGGCTATCTTGTTTTATGCTATTTTACCTAAGATAATATAGTAGGTCCTAAGAGAATGTAGTTGGTCCTATGAGGTACAATATGTTTATGAGAGTTAATGATGATGAGTAGTTGTGATTATGTCTAGTGACCAACTTGTATGTGATGTCTCATTGATGAAAATGATGATCATGAGGAGGTGTTATATGACAATGATGTATGATGATGATAAGTTGTTAATGATATGATGATGATGATATTTATTATATCATTGGGTGAAAGAACCATGGATTAGTTTCAAGTGGATGTCCATCCACTTAAAACTAGTCCATGGTTCTTTCTCCCACTGATGTAATAAGTCATTATGATGTAAAATCATTCTCTAAATTGCTGCGGTATGAAAACTTGTATAAAGGTGTATGAATACAACATGAAATAAAAAAATATGGAATAATAGTAGTAGCGCATTCTAGGAGAAGCGCTACTACTAATTACCAGTAGCACTCATTTTAGAAAGCGCTGCTACTAAGTCGATATAGCAATAGCGCGGTCCAGCCCACGCTACTGCTAACCTTTAGCTATAGTGCCTTACTAGTAGCGCGACTTCCCGCGCTACTGATAGGCTTTAAACACGCGCTATTGCTAGGGTTTTCCCTAGTAGTGAAAGGGCAAAGGCACAGAAAGGGAACTTCAAGAAGAATGACAAGCAAGTTGTCACTCCCGTGAAGAAGCCCAAAGCTGGACCTAAGCCTGAAACTGAGTGCTTCTACTGCAAAGGAAATGGCCACTGGAAGTGGAATCGCCCCAAATATTTGGCGGATAAGAAGGATGGCAAAGTGAACAAAGGTATATTTGATATACATATTATTGATGTGTACCTTACTAGTGCTCGTAGTAATGCCTGGGTATTTGATACTTGTTCGGTTTCTAAGATTAGTAACTCAAAACAGGAGTTGCAGAATATGTAGAGACTAGTTGAGGATGAAGTGATGATGTGTGTTGGAAGTGGTTCCAAGATTGATATGATCATCATCGAGCACTCCTATACTTTCGGGATTAGTGTTGAACCTAAATAAATGTTATTTGGTGTTTGCGTTGAGCATGAATATGATTAGATCATGTTAATTTCAATACAATTATTCATTTAAGATAGAGAATAATTGTTATTTTGTTTACATGAATAAAACCTTCTATGGTCTTACACCCAATGTTGATGGTTTATTGAATCTCGATCGTGGTAATACACATATTCATAGTATTGATGCCAAAAGATGCAAAGTTGATAATGATAGTGCAACATACTTGTGGCACTGCCATTTAAATCATATTGGTGTAAAGCGCATGAAGAAACTCCATGCTGATGGACTTTTGGAATCACTTGATTATGAATCATTTGATACTTGCGAACCGTGCCTTATGGGCAAGATGACTAAAACTCCATTCTCTGAAACAATAGAATGAGCCAATGACTACTTATTGGAAATAATACATACAGATGTATGCGGTCCAATGAGTATTGAGGCTCATGGCAGGTATCATTATTTTCTGATCTTCATAGATGATTTGAGCAGATATGGTTATATCTACTTAATGAAACACAAGTCTGAAACATTTTAAAAGTTCAAGGAATTTCATAGTGAAGTGGAGAATCATCGTAACAAGAAAATAAAGTTTCTACGATCTGATCGTAGAGGAAAATATTTGAGATACGAGTTTGGCCTTCATTTAAAACAATGTGGAATAGTTTCACAGCTCACGCGACATGGAACACCACAGCGTAATGGTGTGTCCGAACGTCATAACCGCACTTTATTGGATATGGTGCGATCTATGATGTCTCTTATCGGTTTACCACTATCGTTTTGGGGTTATGCATTAGAGACAACTGCATTCACTTTAAACAGGGAGCAATCAAAATCCGTTGAGACGACGCCTGATGAACTATGGTTTGGCAAGAAACCAAAGTTGTCGTTTCTTAAAGTTTGGGGCTGTGATGCTTATGTGAAAAAGTTTCAACCTGATAAGCTCGAACCCAAATCAGAGAAGTGCGTCTTCATAGGATACCCAAAGGAAACTACTAGGTACACCTTCTATCACAGATCTGAAGGCAAGATATTCATTGCTAAGAATGGATCCTTTCTAGAGAAGGAGTTTCTCTCGAAAGAAGTGAGTGGGAGGAAAGTAGAAATTGATGAGGTAATTGTACCTTCTCCCGAACTGGAAAGTAGTCCATCATAGAAGTCAGTTCCAGTGATTCCTATACCAATAGCGAGGAAGCTAATGATGATGATCATGAAACTTCAGATCAAGTTACTACCGAACCTTGTAGATCTTCTGGAGTACGATCCGCACCAGAGTGGTATAATAATCCTATTCTGGAAGTCATGTTACTAGACCATGATGAACCTACGAACTATGAGGAAGCGATGATGAGCCCAGATTCCACAAAATGGCTTGAGACCATGAAATCTGAGATGGGATCCATGTATGAGAACAAAGTGTGGACTAGCCCGATGATTGGCAATCCATAGAAAATAAATAGATCTTCAAGAGGAATATGGACGCTGATGGTAGTGTTACTATCTACAAAGCTCGACTAGTCGCAAATGGGTTTTGACAAGTTCAAGGTGTTGACTACAATGAGATTTTCTCGATCGTAGCGATGCTTAAGTCTGTCCGAATCATGTTAGCAGTTTCCATATTTTATGAAATCTGGCAAATGGATGTCAAAACTACATTCCCTAAATGGATATTTCTGGAAGAAGAGTTGTATATGACGCAACCAGAAGGTTTTGTCGATCCAAAGGGTGCTAACAAAGTGTGCAAGCTCCAGCGATCCATTTATGGACTGGTGCAAGCCTCTCAGAGTTGGAATAAACGCTTTGATAGTGTGATCAAAGCATATGGTTTTATACAGACTTTTGGAGAAGCCTATATTTACAAGAAAGTGAGTGGGAGCTCTGTAGCATTTTAATATTATATGTGGATGACATATTGTTGATTGGAAATGATATAGAATTTCTGGAAAGCATAAAGGGATACTTGAATAAGAGTTTTTCAATGAAAGACCTCGGTGAAGCTACTTACATATTGGGCATGAAGATCTATAGAGATAGATCAAGACGCTTGATAAGATTTTTCAATGAGTAAATACCTTGACAAGTTTTTGAAAGAGTTCAAAATGGATCAGTCAAAGGAGTTATTGTCTGTATTACAAGGTGTAAAGTTGAGTAAGACTCAAAGCCCGACCACGGAAGAAGATAGAAAGAGAATGAAAGTTGTTCCCTATGCCACTGTGATAGGTTCTATAAAGTATGCTGTGCTATGTACCAGACCTATTGTGTACCTTGCCATGAGTTTGGTAAGGGGGTACAATAGTGATCTAAGAGTAGATCACTGGACAGCAGTCAAAATTATCCTTAGTGAGGAGTAAGGAAATGTTTCTCGGTGATGGGGTGATAAAGAGTTCGTCGTAAAGAGTTACGTCGATGAAAGCTTTTACACCAATCCAGATGACTCAAAGTCTCAATCTGGATACATATTGAAAGTGGGAGCAATTATCTAGAGTAGCTCTATGTAGAGCATTGTAGACATAGAATATTTGCAAAATACATACGACTCTGAATGTGACAGACCCGTTGACTAAACTTCTCTCATAAGCAAAACATGATCAAACCTTAGTACTCTCTGGGTGTTAATCACATAGCAATGTGAACTAGATTATTGACTCTAGTAGACCTTTTGGTTGTTGGTCACATGGCGATGTGAACTATGGGTGTTAATCACATACAAATGTGAACTATTGATGTTAAATCACATGGCGATGTGAACTAGATTATTGACTCTAGTACAACTGGGAGACTGAAGGAAATATGCCCTAGAGGCAATAATAAAGTTATTATTTATTTCCTTATTTCATGATAAATTTTTATTATTCATGCTATAATTGTATTAACCGGAAACTTAGTTCATGTGTGAATACATAGAGAAAACATATTGTCCCTAGTATGCATCTACTTGACTAGCTCGTTTATCAAAGATGGTTATGTTTCCTAACCATAGACATGTGTTGTCATTTGATGAACGGGATCACATCATTTGGAGAATGATGTGATGGACATGACCCATCCGTTAGCTTAGCATTATGATCGTTTCAGTTTCATTGCTACTGCTCCTTCATGACTTATATATGTTCCTCAGACTATGAGATTATGCAACTCCCGAATACCGGAGGAACACTTTGTGTGCTACCAAACGTCACAACGTAAAGGGGTGATTATAAAGGTGCTCTACAGGTGTCTCCGAAGGTGTTTTTTGGGTTGGCATAGATCGAGATTAGGATTTGTCACTCTGTGTATCGGAGAGGTATCTCTGGGCCCTCTCAGTAATGCACATCACTATAAGCTTGCAAGCAATGTGACTAATGAGTTAGTTGCGGGGTGATGCATTATAGAACGAGTAAAGAGACTTGCAGGTAACGAGATTGAACTAGGTATGATGATACCGACAATCGAATCTCGGGCAAGTAACATACCGATGACAAAGGGAACAACATATGTTGTTATGCGGTTTGACCGATAAAGATCTTCGTAGAATATGTAGGAGCCAATATGAGCATCCAGGTTCCGCTATTTGTTATTGACCGGAGATGTGTCTCGGTCATGTCTACATAGTTCTCGAACCCATAGGGTCTGCACGCTTAACGATTGATGATGATTTGTATTATGAGTTATGTGATGTACCGAAGTTTGTTCGGAGTCCCGTATGAGATCGCGGACATGAAGAGGAGTCTCGAAATGGTCGAGAGGTAAAGATTCATATATTGGAAGGTTGCATTTGGACATCGAAATGGTTCCGAGTGGTTCGGGCATTTTTCCGGAGTACCGGGAGATTACCGGAACCCCTCGGGAGAAGTATTGGGCCTAGTGGGCCTTATTGGAGGAGAGGAGAAAGGGCCACATGAGAGGGGAGCCCCTCCCCTTTCCCAAACCGAATTTGACTAGGGGAGGGGGCCGACCCCCCTCTTTCCTCCCCCCTCTCTCTCCCTTACCTTTCCCTCCGGTGGAAGAAAGGAAAAAGGGGGGCCGATTCCTACTTGGACTAGGAGTCCAAGTAGGACTCCCCCCTGGCGCGCCCTGATATGTCTCCGTCGTATCTATAATTTTTGATTGTTCCATGCCAATATTATTCAACTTTCATATACTTTTGGCAACTTTTTATACTATTTTTGGGACTAACATATTGATCCAGTGCCTAGTGTCAGTTCCTGTTTGTTGCATGTTTTATGTTTCGCAGAAACCCCATATCCAACGGAGTCCAAACAGGATAAAAATGGACGGCGAATATTTTTGGAATATTTATGATTTCTGGAAGAAGAATCAACACGAGACGGTGCCCGAGGGGGCCACGATGCAGGGGGGCGCGCCCCGGGGGGGGGGGGGGCAGGGGCACCCCTGACCCTCGTGGGCACCCCGTAATGCAGTTACTGCTCTTCTTTTGTCGCAAGAAAGCTAATTTTTGGAGAAAAATCTTGGCGAAGGTTTTAATCCAATCGGAGTTATGGATCTCCGGATATATAAGAAACGGTGAAAGGCCAAAATCTCAGAACGCAGAAACATAGAGAGAGAGAGAGAGAGATCCTATCTCGGAGGGGCTCTCGCCCCTCCTATGCCATGGAGACCAAGGACCAGAGGGGAAACCCTTCTCTCATCTAGGGAGAAGGTCAAGGAAGAAGAAGAAGGGGGGCTCTCTCCCCCTTGCTTCCAGTGGCACCGGAACGCCGCCGGGGGCCATCATCATCACCGTGATCTACACCAACACGGCCATCATCTTCACCAACATCTCCATCACCTTCCCCCATCTATATTCACGGTCCACTCTCCCGCAACCCGCTGTACCCTCTACTTGAACATGGTGCTTTATGCTTCATATTATTATCCAATGATGTGTTGCCATCCTATGATGTCTGAGTAGATTTTCGTTGTCCTATCGGTGATTGATGAATTGCTATGATTGGTTTAATTTGCTTGTGGTTATGTTGCTGTCCTATTGTGCTCTCCATGTCGCGCAAGCGTGAGGGATTCCCTCTGTAGGGTGTTGCAATACATTCATGATTCGCTAATAGTGGGTTGCTTGAGTGACAGAAGCATTAACCCGAGTAAGGGGGTTGTGGCGTATGGGATAAAGGGGACTTGATGCTTCAACACTATGGTTGGGTTTTACCTTAATGATCTTTAGTAGTTGCGGATGCTTGTTAGAGTTCCAATCATAAGTGCATATGATCCAAGAAGAGAAAGTATGTTAGCTTATGCCTCTCCCACAAAAAACTTGCTATCTGTCTAGTAAAGTAGTCAATTGCTTAGGGACAATTCCACAACTCCTACCAACACTTTTCCACACTCGCTATATTTACTTTATTGCTCCTTTATCTAAACAGCCCCTAGTTTATATTTACTAGCTCTCTATTATCTTGCAAACCTATCCAACAACACCTACAAAGTACTTCTAGTTTCATACTTGTTCTAGATAAAGCGAACGTCAAGCATGCCTAGAGTTGTATTGGTGGTCGATAGAACTTGAGGGAATATTTGTTCTACCTTTAGCTCCTTCTTGGGTTCGACACTCTTACTTATCGAATGAGGCTACAATTGATCCCCTATACTTGTGGGTTATCAAGACCTTTTTCTGGCGCCGCTGCCGGGGAGTCATAGCGTGGGGTGAATATTCTCGTGTGTGCTTGTTTGCTTTATCACTAAGTAATTATTATTTGCTGTTCTTAGTTGCTCTCTCTCTTTAGTTATGGATATGGAACATGAAATACCAAAAAAATTAGGTGTACTTGCTACTCATGGAGATGGGGAACCTCCTAATACCCTCGATGCTGGTTATGTGAAAAATATTATGTACTACTTTAATAATCCTGAGAAAACCCCATTCAATTATGTAATGGGAGACACGTTGGATCAACGTGAATACTTTAAGGATTATCGCTTGAATCAAAAAGGGAAACTATTATGGGATCAAATTCATATGTTGCATTGGTATGCTCAGGAACTATGCTTGAGATATGATTATACTTGTTGCTCTAGGATGAAGGCTCCACACCTTCCCTTTTCATGCAAATTTAATGATGATAAAACCTTGGCTTCTTATGCTAATGGTATATATGATTACTATGATGTGGAACAAATAGAAGAATTCGTTGCTTTTATGGGTGCTTATGAATTTGAATCTTTGTTTAAGGAGTGTGAAAATCTTGATGATGCTGTTTACAGACCTGAAATTTTGCTATACTTAAATATTGTTATCAGAATTATGAATATAATTCCGATATTGATGCATTTATTGAGAAAGCCTCCGCTGTCCAAGAAGAGAATAATATTTTGCAGGAATCTATGGAAGAGGAAATTACTGAAATTGTGAGCTCATTGGATGAAAAAGATGATGAGGAGAGCGAAGAACAAAAGGAGAAAGAGCAGATTAGCTACCCGTGCCCACCTTCTAATGAGAGTAACTCTTCAACTCATACATTGTTTAATTCCCCTTCGTGCTTACCGAAGGATGATTGTTATGATCCCATTGATTATCTTGAAATACCCCTTTTTGATGATGCTTGCTATGCTTGTGGCCAAGATGCCAATATGAATTATGCTTATGGAGGTGAACTTTCTATAGTTCCTTATGTTAAACATGAAATTGTTGTTATTGCACCCACACATGATTGTCCTATTATCTTTTTTAATTCTCCAAACTACACTATATCAGAGAAGTTTGTGCTTATTAAGGATTATATTGATGGGTTGCCTTTTACCATTGCACATGATAATTTTGATGAACGTGATATGCATGTGCTTGCTGCACCTACTTGCAATTATTATGAGAGAGGAACTATATCTCCACCTCTCTATGTTTCCAATATGATAAAATTGCAAGAAACTACTTATACTATGCATTGGACTTTAGTATGTGTGCATGAATTGTTCTTTTATGACATGCCAATGCATAGGAAGAGAGTTAGACTTCGTTGTTGCATGATATATGTTACTTTGTGCTCACTACTAAATCACAAATCATTGTTAATTAAAATTGGCTTTGATATACCTTGGGATCCGGGTGGATCCATTACTTGAGCACTATATGCCTAGCTTAATGGCTTTAAAGAAAGCGCTGCTAGGGAGACAACCCAGAAGTTTTAGAGAGTCATATATTTCTGTTGAGTGCTTTCATTTAGTCTCAAAACAAAAAATAAATAAAGAGGGGAACCCAAAACTTTTCAAAAAGGAAAGTGAAAGTGAGAAAGACAAGCATTGTTGAAGTGGGGGAGCTCCTTGAACTTTGTTCATGCTCACGGAAACTTTGTGAATATTAATTACAGAAACTTTTCATCAAAAATAATTATCCCCTTGTACAATTTCATTGTATTATAAAAATAATGTGCCAAGGTTTTCCTTTAGGATGTTTACAATGCTTGTTGGTTTGTGCGGTGCAGGACAGAAACTTTGGCTGTAGTGCGCGAATTTACATTTTTACTGGAACATCAAACGGTTCTGAAACCTTTTGAACTATCTTTCTGTACAAAGTTTTTATTTTTCCTAATTTTGGTAGAAGTTTTGGGGTACCAGAAGTATCGTGAATGTTCAGATTTCTACAGACTGTTCTGTTTTTGACAGATTCTGTTTTTGATGCATAGTTTGCTTGTTTTGATGAAACTATCAATTTCTATCAGTGGATTAAGCCATGGAAAAGTTATATTACAGTAGCTATCAGGAAAAAACAAAATATGAATTGGTTTCAACAGTACTTAGAGTAGTGATTTGCTTTATTATACTAACGGATCTTACCGAGTTTTCTGTTGAAGTTTTGTATGGATGAAGTGTTTGATCGAGGAGGTCTCGATATGAGGAAAAGGAGGAGAGGCAAGAGCTCAATCTTGGGGATGCCCAAGGCACCCCAAGTAAATATTCAAGGAGACTCAAGAGTCTAAGCTTGGGGATGCCTCGGAGGCATCCCCTCTTTCTTCAAACAAGTATCGGTATGTTTTCGGATTCGTTTCATTCATGCGATATATGCATCACTTTTCTTTTATGCACCATGCTAGTATGAGATAGTCTATGGTTGATTTATAGAATGTTCTTTGCACTTCACTTAAATCTTTTGAGTATGGCTTTATAGAATGCTTCATGTTCTTCACTTATATTATTTGAAGTTTGGATTGCCTGTTTCTCTTCACATAGAAAACCGCCATTTGTAGAATGCTCTTTTGCTTCACTTATATTTGTTAGAGCATGGACATATCTTTTGTAGAAATAATAAACTCTCTTCCTTAACTTATATCTATTTAGAGAGATGACAGGAATTGGTCATTCACATGGTTAGTCATAAAATCCTACATAAAACTTGTGGATCACTGAATATGATATGTTTGATTCCTTGTAATAGTTTTGCGATATAGAGATGATAATATGTGGGAGGTTCTAGTAAATGGTTGTGTTTAGTAAGGATATTGGTGTTAAGGTTTGTGATTCCCGAAGCATGCACGTATGGTCTACTAACTATGTAACCAAATTGGCACGCATTGTATTTTGATTGTTTATCTTTGCGTCAAGGTCGAGGGCGTGCGATGGTTATGTGTAGTAGTACTTTGCTTCGAGGGCTAATAAACTTTTGCAATAAGTATATGAGTTCTTTATGACTAATGCGAGTCCATGGATTATACGCACTCTCACCCTTCCATCATTGCTAGCCTCTTCGGTACCGTGCATTGCCCTTTCTCACCTCGAGAGTTGGTGCAAACTTCGCCGGTGCATCCAAACCCCATGATATGATACACTCTATCACACATAAACCTCCTTATATCTTCCTCAAAACAGCCACCAATCCTACCTATCATGGCATTTCCATAGCCATTCCAAGATATATTGCCATGCAACTTCCATCATCATCATATACATGACTTGAGCATTCATTATCATATTGCTTTGCATGATCGTCAGATAGCTAGCATGATGTTTTCATGGCTTGTCTATTTTTTGATGTCATTGCTACGCTAGATCATTGCACATCCCGGTACACCGCCGGAAGCATTCATATAGAGTCATATCTTTGTTCTAGTATCGAGTTGTAATATTGAGTTGTAAGTAAATAAAAGTTTGATGATCATCATTATTAGAGAATTGCCGCATGTAAAAAAAGAGAGAGAGGACAAACAAGACTAAATAAAAAAGGGGGGCCAAAGAAGCCCATCCAAAAAAAAGAAAAAAGAAAAAGGGCAATGTTACTATCCTTTTATGACACTTGTACTTCAGAGTTAGCACCATGTTCTTCATATAGAGAGTCTCCTATATTGTCACTTTCATATACTAGTGGAAATTTTCATTATAGAACTTGGCTTGTATATTCCAACGATGGGCTTCCTCAAATGCCCTAGGTCTTCATGAGCAAGCAAGTTGGATGCACACCCACTTAGTTTCAGTTTGAGCTTTCATACACTTATTGCTCTTAGTGCATCCGCTGCATGGCAATCCCTACTCCTCACATTGACATCAATTGATGGGAATCTCCATAGTCCGTTGATTAGCCACGTCGTTGTGAGACTTTCTCCCTTTTTGTCTTCTCCACACAACCTCCACCATGATACTCTATTCCACCTATAGTGCTATATCCATGGCTTGCGCTCATGTATTGCGTGAAGGTTGAAAAAGCTGAAGCGCGTTAAAAAGTATGAACCAATTGCTTGGCTAACACCGGGATAGGCATGAGGGGTACTTTTTGTTAAGAAAAGGGAGCATACAAGACTATATGATTTTGTAGGGATAACGTTCTATAAGCATTGATATTTTGAAAGGCATGATTGTTTGTTGGGATGCCTAAGTATAATTGTTTTTTATGTCAAATGATAGACTATTGCCTTGAATCACTCATGTCTTAATATTCATGCCATGATTAGATATATGATCAAGATTATGCTAGGTAGCATTCCACATCAAAAATTATCTTTTTTATCATTTACGTACTCGAGGACGAGCAAGAATTAAGCTTGGGGACGCGGATACGTCTCCGTCGTATCTATAATTTTTTATTGCTCCATGCCAATATTATTCAACTTTCATATACTTTTGGCAACTTTTTATACTATTTTTGGGACTAACATATTGATCCAGTGCCCAGTGGCAGTTCTTGTTTGTTGCATGTTCTATGTTTCGCAAAAACCCCATATCAAACGGAGTCCAAACGGGATAAAAATGGATGGAGAATATATTTGGAATATTTATGATTTTCTGGAAGAAGAATCAACGCGAGACGGTGCCCGAGGGGGGCCACGAGGTAGGGGGGCACACCCCTGACCCTCGTGGGCACCCCGTAAAGCGGTTACTGCTCTTCTTTTGCCGCAAGAAAGCTAATTTTCGGAGAAAAATCTTGGCGAAAGTTTCAATCCAATCGGAGTTACGGATCTCCGGATATATAAGAAACGGTGAAAAGCCAGAATCTCAGAACACAGAAACAGAGAGAGACAGAGAGACAGACCCAATCTTGGAGGGGCTCTCGCCCCTCCCATGCCATGGAGACCAAGTACCAGAGGGGAAACCCTTCTCCCATCTAGGGAGAAGGTCAAGGAATAAGAAGAAGAAGGGGGCTCTCTCCCCTTGCTTCCGGTGGCACCAGAACGCCGCCGGGGGCCATCATCATCACCGCAATCTGCACCAACACCGCCATCATCTTCACCAACATCTCCATCACCTTCCCACATCTATATTCAGTGGTCCACTCTCCCGCAACCCGCTGTACCCTCTACTTGAATATGGTGCTTTATGCTTCATATTATTATCCAGATGTGTTGCCATCCTATGATGTCTGAGTAGATTTTTGTTGCCCTATCGATGATTGATGAATTGCTATGATTGGTTTAATTTGCTTGTGGTTATGTTGCTATCCTATTGTGCTCTCTATGTCGCTCAAGCGTGAGGGATTCTCGCTGTAGGGTGTTACAATATGTTCATGATTCGCTTATAGTGGGTTGCTTGAGTGACAGAAGCATAAACCCGAGTAAGGGGGTTGTGGCGTATGGGATAAAGGGGACTTGATGCTTTAATGCTATGGTTGGATTTTACCTTAATGATAATTAGTAGTGGCGGATGCTTGCTAGAGTTCCAATCATAAGTGCATATGATCCAAGAAGAGAAAGTATGTTAGCTTATGCCTCTCCCACATAAAACTTGCTATCTGTCTAGTAAAGTAGTCAATTGCTCAGGGACAATTCCACAAATCCTACCACCACTTTTCCACACTCGCTATATTTACTTTATTGCTCCTTTATGTAAACAGCCCCTAGTTTATATTTACGTGCTCTTTATTATCTTTCAAACCTATCCAACAACACCAACAAAGTACTTCTAGTTTCATACTTGTTCTAGGTAAAGCGAACATCAAGCATGTGTAGAGTTGTATTGGTGGTTGATAGAACTTGAGGGAATATTTGTTCTACCTTTAGCTCCTCGTTGGGTTCGACACTATTACTTATCGAAAGAGGCTACAATTGATCCCCTTACTTGTGGGTTATCACGCCCAAACCTGGCCGACCTCCTCTCTCCCTCCCTGCTTTATATACGTGGCCATGGGGCACCCCAATAGCACAACAGACAACACAAGTTAATCTTTTAGCCGTGTGCGGTGCCCTCCTCTACATTTACACACCTCAATCATACCGTTACGGAGCTTAGGCGAAGCCCTGCGCCGGTAGCATCATCATCACCGTCGCCACGCCGTCGTGCTGACGAAACTCACCCTCGGCCTCAATTGTATCAAGAGTACTAGGGACGTCATCGAGCTGAACATGTGCTGAACACGCAGGTATTGTACGTTCGGTACTTGGATCGGTCGGATCGCGAAGACGTTCTACTATATCAACCGCTTTATTGAAATGTTTCCGCTTTCGGTCTACGAGGGTACATGGACACACTCTCCCCTCTCGTTGCTATGCATCACCTAGATAGATCTTGCATGATCGTAGGATTTTTTTTGAAATTACCATGTTCCCCATCATTCTTATTGTTTCAGTTTCGAAATACCAGAGGACGCCGACATAAAAAATGCTTATATACTACTAGTAGTGAGATAACCTCGACGCCACCCAGTACTGTGTAGGGAGTTTGGGATTATTGCCACAGCTAGTATAGCTGTTGTCTTTCGAAGGTCTGAGGTACACGAGTTTCCAAGATTTCTTGGTTATGTGTTGAACGCAGTCGGAACATTGGAGCGTAGTATATCCTGTTAGGAATTATGTCAAATTTTGCTCCGTGTAGCTATGGGACCAGATTGCGTAACCAAGAAGTTTCAGGAGTTCTTAGGTAGGAATTCAAGTAGTTATCTAGAATTATCCTTCCAACAGATGCATAATGGGTTATGTATTTGTTTCCGATTTATTTTGCAAGCCAAAGGCTTGGTTTTGTTTTGTTGTGGTATTTGAGTCTTCAAAGTCAAGTGTTGACTCCATTCCTTTCCTAAGAGGTGTTCTCACATTTTGAGGTGAATGCTAATCCTTTTGATCATGCGGAATGGTCATGTCAATTCTTTCCAACCGGTGCACTTATCTTCAAGATGATCCTATCATTTTCCCCATTTGCAAGATCAATTCTCGGTTTTCTCAGTAGTGTCCGTTCACCCGTCCCATCTTTATGTTTCCCACCCTTCCACCCATTTTCTTCAAGGAGTCAAAAATCTCAAATCAAGTATCCATTTTATTCGCGAGAAGCCTCTTAACTCCTTTTCTTTCATGTTGTATCCTGTGATTTCTCGTGAAGATGCTCAAGAGTTTCAAGTTCATCATCCTTCATTCTCATATTCTTTTCCATTGGAGTCAATTCAATCTTCGATATTAATCATATCTCTTTATTTTGTTTCACATGTTTTCTCATGTTGAAATTTCTTATCCAAGGCTCTCTTATTTATTCACCTCTCTCTATTCATATCCGGAGTGTAGAAGATATCTCGAAAGATTTGCCTTTTCATTCTTAATCCGTTCAAGATATTTCGAGGTTGTTATCTCATCCAATCCATTTAATTCAACCGGTGCAATCTCTATTTAAAAATCGTTTCAATGGTGTTTCTTTTGAGTGGGCCCATAATTTTCCTACTTACCTGACTCTTCTAATTTTTCTAAAGTTATTCTCAAATTCTTTTCAAAGTTTGACGTAAGAATGAATTTCATCAATCAAATGCTTCCTCCAAGATCGCCTTCAAATTATTTTCATCTTTGTCTCAACATTTATATTCTTCAGTATCCCAGAGTGTCTCAACAAGTTTGGTGGTGTTCCTCGTCGTCTTTCTCTATGTTGAAGACCGAAGAAGAGTTTCTCTTAAATCCTTGCCCATTCTGTTGAAGATTTGTAGTTCAACCCTGATGCCATCCTCACAATTGTTTTCGATTGTGAGAATTCTTTTAATACCCATCCGAAGCATTTCAAGAGTTGTTCTTGTTTCTAGATCATCCAAAGGACATCATTTCAGAAGATTTCTTCGTTCTAAGATTTCAGCTTCGTTCTTCAATTATTCTAAATTGATGCCTCTTCGTTTGTCTCCATATACTTTCGGTGCTTTGTTCAAGTATTCTCTAGTCAGCTCATGATCTCTTTGTTCTCTTGTATCTAAATTCCATCAATCATCCTCATCAATTTCTAATTCTTTCGGTGTTGCATTAAAGATTCCTCTTCCTTTGTTATCATAACAATTCATTCGTTCTTCCCAAAATCCTACCGGTGATTCGTCAAAGATCTTCCCAAGTTTGCGTTATATCTCTCTTAATCCTTTCAACGAGAATAAGTGGTATGCCAAAATCCATTACGGGTCATCAATTTAAGTAGATGAAGTGTAAGCATGACATAAATATTATTCTTGTTTCATCAAGATGATTTAATTCCTTCTTCCCGATTTCATTCATTGTATCAATTTCTCGATTCTAAGTTGTTAATCTTTTCATTTCTGGAGTCATGAAGCTCCGTCTAAGTCATCGCAATGTTTCATCTTGTTATTTTCAACCTTCACTTCCTTCCTACCATTTCTTTTCTTATCGAAGTTCTTCATGGAGGCTCTACATGGTGGTTCATCAAAGATTTCATTCGTCCTTGAAGTGTTCATTAAGATTTTGATGGAGCTCAAGTATTCTTCTTCTTGTATTCCAAAGTGCAATTCTTTCTTTCTTATCTTTTAAGGTGGTGTTATCTCATACTTGACAATTTCCCTTCATGTTTCGTGATACACAAGTTGTCAAGAATTAGATAGTTTAAACCCGTCATTTTCTCTTCGTTCATGAGTTCTTTTAGTCCAACAATTTCTTCATTGAAGTATCTTCCATTAGATTTCACCTAAATGTTTTTCAGTAAGGAATGTTGCCATTTGTGGTGCTTATCAATGATCCAAGTTTCCTCCTTTTCTTATTGGTGAGAGAAGTTTTTCTTCTGTTTCTTCACCTCAAGCAATCAAATTGTTTTCGTTAGTGGAAGAATTTCACCTCTAATTTTGTGATGTTTACATTGTTGGAGATATGCCCTAGAGGAAATCATGTATGATGATATTTCCTATGTGTTTATGAGTAAAGATAGTCCTTGGACATAATCAATGATGTGTATCAGCAAGTACGTGACTTGTTTGTGGGACTATGCATTGTATGATGACTGTCCTAAGAGGTCCCTAGTCGAAAGAGCTATGTGGACGCGTGGTGGACTAGACTAGCATATGACACGGTTGATGGCTTGGTCTCACTAGCCATGGAGCATTGGATGCTAACTGGATAATATGGACTCAAAAGGATCTGGTCGGATTCGACATAGTCGGCTCGGAGTCGAGATAAGGTCCGAGCCGGACAAACCTAACTATGAGACACGGCGATATGTCATTTGTGAGTCTCTAGTACAACATACGTTCTATGTTCTGAGACATGAGCTGGCGCATGTACTCGGTATGGTGACAGACCTGCTTTTGGCCGACCAAAGGCTACTCCGTGTCTGGGTAGTTACAAAGGTAGGTTTCGGGCTTGTCTAGGCCCATGCTACGAGACATGGGCAAGCAAGATGGGATTTGCCCGTCCAATAAAGAGAGATATACTCTGGACCCCTCGTGTGATCCGACTAGGATAAGCATGGCCATGCAACAAGGATTATGAGATAATCCGGTTTGTGGTCGGCATCACTAGAACGAGAAAGAGGTCGGGCTAGCACAAGGATGATAGTCTCGCCTTGAGCCCAACAACATATATTGTGTGGCAAATTTAACAGAGGTGTGACACATTGTACAAGTTGGCCTAACTAGCTTCATAGTCAACTAGGTGGTCGGCACGCCTTGCTAGAGGCTGCTACCAGCCGAGCAGGTCGGAGGTGATCCGATCTGCGACCAAGCCGGCTTGAACCTAAGGGGTCCCGCGCTTAAGGGAAGGAACCTACGAGCTCAGATCCGAGGACACTAGTTAGATGTGATCCGAGCTGGACTTCGATTGTTACTGGGTAGACTTGTGGGCTTTAGGATCTGTGTGAGGCCCAAGTGTTGATCACGTGATGGACGCCTATATAAAGTGGGGGTGCGGCACACTCATTCGGTTGATCGCTTTGGCATTGTCACTAGGGTTTGCATGTGTTGCGAATAGCCACCACCACTCGCCGTCGGATGTATGATCGGACCTAGCAGTCCACTGCACGATGTTTCTCCTACACACGTGGATATCGTTAGAGGCGGTGCACCTACACCGCTCCGGTGAACCTATTCGCGGGATCCGATCGACTACGTGGGAGATCGACAAGGAGGAGACAACTCCGGAGACGCTCTGCCCCAACTCTACTTCCGCTGCACGACACTGCGCGTCTAGTGGTAAAGATCCATGACCCATCTCCCGTAGCATGATCTTAGTTGTTCTGCGTGTAGGAAAAATTTCATTTTGCAGCCGACGCACCCTACCATAGAACCCAACAGTGGCATCAGAGGCTCTGCTATAGGATTTGGATTCAGGTTGTATGCATATTAGATATGTGGAGGCGACATATGAGATTTGTTGTCGTTTATTAGATAGGCTATGTGCACGGCTGATGAGATCAACTTCATATGGGGATTGATGTGGCTATGTGCTCTGTCAATCGGGATCAATGAGGTTATGACACAAACCTACCCCTACCGGTCGGTATCCGCCATCCGGGTTAACAATGAAACATATATCCGAATCGGATCTGCGATGATCAATGATATGGGTCAGATCGGGAAATTCAGGACCACCATACTATGCGTAGCGCCTTGTATTTCGTACACGATCACTCAAACCGGTAGAATGCGATTCTATGCATAACTTTGTTTTGCAGGCTTGATGTGAATAGTATGGCTCGTGTGTATGTGATGAATGTGTGTAATTTATACATCGCCTGCGTGTCATGTTTGTCAGCTGGCAGGAGCCAAAGAACTGTCATTACAATGTATAACGACCTACGTGTCGACTTGTGACTCTATGATAAATTCATTACTAGTTGTAGTAGTTGGATAATAGAGATCAGGTTGGTGGCTTGGCGTCCTGGCATGACAAACAAGATGGAGTTCCTAGATGGTCATCGGAGTTGGAGCCGACCTGGGAGAACATCCATGAAGTAGCCATACTATTTCACAATATATGTTTATTTGTGATTGCTATGCTTCTTTATTTTATACATGTTAAAATGGTAGAAAGACCACTCGTTAATATCAAACAAATTTCCATCGCCGATGTTGCACCTTTGCACATCAAGTATGCCTAGTGGTAGGCTCATAAAATTGGGGTGCTACTAGGTGTCCTTGAACTGAAGGGTTTGTGTCGGACATGGACATGCACTGCATCAGACTAACTTGACAAGGCATTCAAAACGGTTTTGAGCCTTGTGGCAAAGAAGGTTGGGAGCCGGGGTATGAGATACCTTCCTGACCGACAGGAGTCGTATAGAGATACGATTAGCAAGGATTTGCTTACCGGATAGGTATGTTGGCTAGCAGTGATGCTAAAGCTCACTAGTCGCATGCGCGAGTTGGATCCTGAATCACTGAGAGTTTGCGGAGGGATGCTGACTTCAGTGGGAGTATTTCTGTTTAAGGCTTGAATTACTCTATATAAAACATTTCTTAGTGATTGCATATTTTTATTGTAGATCAATGGTACCACCTGCTCAACCCAACTTTGCATTGAAATCAATTCTAGAAAAGGATAAACTGAATGGAACAAACTTTACCACTTGGTATAGAAATTTGAGAATTGTTCTCAAGCATGATAAAAAGGAACTGTTCTAGAGGATCCACTTCCCGAGGAACCTGTCGGTAATGCTAATGCCACAACCAGGAATACCTACCAAAAAATCGTTGATGAATCAAACATGATCAGCTACCTCATGTTGGCTTGTATGGAGCCCGATTTGCAGCAGCATTTTGAAGATGTTGGGGCTTTCGATATGATCGAGAGTGTCAAGAGCATGTTTCAGGTGCAGGCTAGGACCGAAAGGTTCAACGTCTGGAGATCCTTGATGGATTGTAAGCTAAAGGAAGGTGATCCACTGAGCCTGCATGTGATCAATATGATTGGATACATGCAAGCTTTGGATCGGTTAGGCTTCCCGCTCTTGGATGAGCTGGCTTCTGATGTGGTTGTGGGTTCGCTTCCAGCTAACTATGGGGCATTCATCTCGAACTATCGTATGCACGGCATGGATAAGAAGCTCACTAAATTGCATGGGATGCTTAAGGTGGCAGAGCAAGATATTAAGAAAGGCCCGCGTCAAGTGTTGATGGTGTAGAACTCGGCTAAGTTCAAGAAGAGTTGGTCCAAGAAGAAGGCTAAGGTAAAGGGCACGGATATGGTAACCTCCACCACTGCGCCAAAGTCTAGAATGGACTGAAAGACCATTTGCTACCATTGCAAGGAAACTTGTCACTAGAAGAGGAACTGTAGCAAGTGGCTTCCTGAGCATGGCAAGAAGGCCGGAAAAGCTTCTTCGGGCATATGTACACTTGTTACATATGTTATAGACATTTACCTTGCTGACATACCTAGTAGCTCTTGGGTATTTGATACTGGATCGATTGTTCATATTTGCAACTCGATGCAGGGGTTGGTAAGAACTAGGCGTGTGGCATAAGGGGAGATTGACATCAGGGTCGACAACAAAGCAAGAGTTGCTATGTTGGAGGTCCGCACGATGCAGCGCCAGCTTCCTTCTTGATTTATTTTGGAATTGAATAATCGTTATTACATTCCTGCATGTGTCGGAACATTATTTCTGCCTCATGCTTTATGCGTCAGGGTTATGAATTCAATTTAAAGGATAATGGTTTTTTGTTTTATTTGAATGGAATGTTCCACGGCTATGCACCCATTGTTGATCGGCATTTTATATTGAATCTGGAATAGGAACCAATCTATAACGTGAAAGTCAAGAGGCATAAGCCTAATGAAATAAATCCGACTTACTTCTGGCATTGTCGGCTTGGACACATTAGTCTGAAACGCACGAAGAAGCTCCATGATGATGGGCTCCTAACTTCGTCTGACTTCGGGTCGTTTGAGACATCAAATCATGCTTGCTCGGCAAGATGACTAAGTCTCCTTTCGCAAAGAAGAGAGGGCATCCGAGTTGTTGGAGCTTATACATAGTGATGTGTGTGGTCCAATGAGCACAAGTGCCAGATGTGGCTATCAGTACTTCGTGACTTTTACCGACGACTTGAGTAGATATGGATATATCTATTTGATGAGGCACAAGTTAGAAACTTTTGAAAAGTTCAAAGAGTTTCGGAACAAGGTTGAGAATTAGCTCAGCAAGACAATAAAGCTTCTACGATCTGATTGTGGAGGTGAGTACATGAGCCACGAGTTTGATAACCATCTGACAAGCCGAGGTATAGTACCTCAGGTCACACCTCCGGGTATGCCACAGAGAAACAGCGTGTCAGAACGGAGGAACCGTACCTTGTTATACATGGTTCGGTCAATGATGAGCAAATCGGGTTTAGCCTTGTCATTCTGGGATACGCTCTAGAAACAGTAGCTTTCACATTTAACAGGGTACCATCAAAATCCGTAGAGAAGACACCACATGAGATCTGGACCGGGAAGAGTCCCAGTTTGTCTTTTATAAATATTTGGGGTTGTGAAGCATTTGTCAAGCTACTGATGTCAGACAAGCTTACACCCAAGTCAACATTTGTGGGATATCTGAGGGAAACCTTGGGATATAGCTTCTACAACCACGAAGAGAACTAAGTGTTTGTTGCTCAGAACGGGGTTTTCCTTGAGAAAGAGTTACTCACTTGGGAGAACGGTCTGACTCGAAGAAATTCGAGGACCACTCTGGGACGACTCGGCTAGTGATGAGATCATACTGGAGTCAGTCAGGGAACCCATAGTGGAAGTTGAGGGAGTCCTGGATTAGGGGGTATCCGGACAGCCGGACTGTGTACAATGTCCGGACTATTGAAGCGTGAAGATACAAGACTCAAGACTTCGGCCCGTGTCCGGATGGAACTCTCCTTTGCGTGGACGGCAAGATTGGCGATCCGGATATTATATTTCCTTCCTTGTAACCGACTCCATGTAAACCCTAGCCCTCTCCGGTGTCTATATAAACCGGAGAGGTTGGTCCTTAGAAGGCCGATCACAATTACAATCATACCATCATAGGCTAGCTCTTAGGGTTTAGCCTCTACGATCTCGTGGTAGATCTACTCTTGTACTACCCATATCATCAATATTAATCAAGCAGGAAGTAGGGTTTTACCTCCATCGAGAGGGCCCGAACCTGGGTAAACATATGTGTCCCTTGCTTCCTATTACCATCAGCCTTGACGCACAGATCGGGACCCCCTACCCGAGATCCGCCGGTTTTGACACCGACATTGGTGCTTTCATTGAGAGTTCCTCTGTGACGTCGCCACAAGGCTTGATGGCTCCTTCAATCATCATCAACAACGCTGTCCAGGGTGAGGCTTTCCTCCCCGGACAGATCTTCGTGTTCGACGGCTTCACACTACGGACCGATCCGCTTTGTCATCTGGAGCAGATCGCGTCAGGAGCACTGGATAGTTATGATGAGCATGACTTGGACCTGCCGTCAGACGATGCTCGGGATATTACCCCGGCAGAAGCCTCAGACCAAAATCCGGGGCAGGTTTCATTGCCTAAGGACGGAGGGCTGGACCCTGTCCCGCAAGCCATACCCTCGTTGGCGATGGAGCCGAACACAGGTCTCACCTCTGAGGGAACCTGTGACTCCGGACCCCCGGATTCATATCCAGATGCAGGTTCCAGTCCGCGCGTCCCCGGGCCCGCTGATCCTGGTTGGGCTCCGGTGATAGAGTTCACCGCGGCGGACATCTTTCAGCATTCGCCCTTTGGCGACATACTAAACTCATTTAAAATTCTCTCTTTGACAGAGAATTCCGGGCCGAACTATGTCCGGCTCGAGTGGGAAGCAGGCAACGAAGAAATTCGTTACCCACCCACCACCCACTTGATAGCCACGGTTGATGATTTAACCGACGTGCTGGACTTCGACTCCGAAGGCATCGGCGGTATGGACGAAGATGCAGGAGAAGACTCAGAATCTATGGGGTACCGTATTCCCGCCTCGTCACACGACATATACATTGTGGATACGCCCAATGCAGGCGACGGTGACAGTCCGGAAGATAACACCCCTAGGGGAAAACCAAAGCAACAGCGCAGACGCCGTTCCAAATCCGGCAACAGTAACAATATCAGCAAGAGTGCCAGAAGAATGGATACTCCGATCAACCCTGAAGGCAATAACAACCAAACGGAACCAGCGATGGAGCAGGACGAACCAGGTCACGCCGAGCATAGTTCGGAGCAGACGCCCGAAGACAATGATCCAGAGGGACGAGTTCATCAAACCGGCCCAGTATAAGAAGACAGTCCGGACGATGACACATTCATCATTCCGGAAGAATGCGTGGAACGAGAGAACCTCCACAGGAAGCTTATGGCCACAGCGAGAAGTCTGAAGAGGCAGAAGCAGTGGCTTAAAGCCGCACAGGAAACGCTCAATCGCAGATGGAATAAAGTGCTAGACACTGAAGAAAGATATGGCGATGATCGCCACACAAAGAGCTACCCAAAACGTAAGCTACTGCCAGAATTCGACGACGAAGCCGTCCCACCAAAAAGTAACACGACCAGGAGACTAGAAGTACCACTTCATAACCGCAATAAATCAACTACCGAAGACGCCCACGATCTACGTGAGCACCTAGATAAGAAAGCTGGCGCAGCTAGGTCCATCTACGGATCTAAAGGACACACCCCGGCGGGGGACTGTGGTCGTCAAAACAATTATGACAACCAGACACCAGTTCGGAATAAACACCGAACACAACAACAGCCGACGGCATGCCACAGCGCGTCCAGATACAGAGGGGCTGCTCACCCCCTGTGCTTCACTGATGAAGTACTGGACCACGAATTCCCGCAGGGCTTTAAACCTGTGAACATAGAGGCATACAACGGAACTACAGACCCAGGGGTCTGGATGGAGGACTTTATCCTGCACATACACATGGCTCGTGGGGATGACATCCACGCCATCAAATACCTTCCCCTCAAACTGAAGGGACCAGCTCGGCACTGGCTGAAAAGCCTCCCCGAAAATTCAATTGGGAGCTGGGAGGAACTAGAGCACGCTTTCAGGGCCAATTTCCAAGGGACTCATGTCCGGCCTCCGGATGCTGACGATTTAGGTCACATAATCCAACAACCCGGAGAGTCCGCCCGCAAGCTTTGGAGCAGATTCCTCACTAAGAAGAATCAAATTGTTGATTGTCCGGATGCTGAAGCCCTAGCGGCATTCAAACATAGCATCCGTGACGAGTGGCTCGCCAGACTCCTCGGCCAAGAAAAGCCTAGGACAATGGCACCCTAACAAGCCTTATGACCCGCTTTTGCGCGGGTGAAGATAGGTGGCTAGCCCGTAAAGGCACCAGCGACCCCAGCACATCCGAAATAAGGGATGGCAATGGGAAGCCACGGCGTAATAAAAATAAACGCCGAAACAAGGAAGAGAGCCCGGACAACACAACGGTTAATGCCGGATTCAGGGGCTCTCGACCTAACAAGCAGAATAAGCAATCTAAAGGCAGTAAAGAAGGACCGTCCGGTCTGAACAGAGTTCTGGACAGACTATGGCAAATTCATGGCACCCCGACAAACCTGCGAACCACACGCACAGAGAGTGCTGGGTCTTCAAGCAGGCCGGCAAACTAAATGCCGAACACAAGGAAAGGGAAACACCAAGTGAAGACGAGGATGAACCTTGCCAGCCGAACACTGGGGGACAGAAAAAATTCCCGCCAGAGGTAAAAACAGTGAACATGATCCACACGACTTGCACATCCTTGGGAAGGCACGAACGCGCCCATAAAGACGCGTGCGATATAGATCCCATCGTACCCACACCTAACTACTGGATGTCTTGTTCAATCACTTTTGATTGCCTGGACGGCCGAACTAGTATTCGGCGTGAAGGATCAAATGCCTTGGTGCTTGACCTAATAATCGACGGATGCCATCTCACTCATGTCCTCATGGACGGCGGCAGCAGTCTCAATTTAATATATGAGGACACTGTCCTCATGATGGGTATAGACTCATCCAGAATCAGCAAGATCAACACCACCTTTGAAGGGGTGATACCAGGCGTTGAAGCCTACAGCAGGGGCTCCGTCATACTGGAGGTAACATTCGGCTCTCCAGGCAACTCCAAAAGCGAAGAACTAGTCTTCATCATCGCACCCTTCCAAAGTAGCTATCAAGCATTGCTTGGAAGAACGGCCTTCACCCGCTTCAACGCATTGCCGCACTATGGCTACCTTACACTTAAGATGCCCGGTCCACACAGCGTCATCACCGTCAGCGGAATAATAGAGCGCTCTTCGCGTGCAGAGGAATACATGACGGCCCTAGCGGCCGGACTATAAGCGGCCTCTAAAAAAAATATGACGGGTCATTAAGACCACGGACACGGTTAGACGAGTCCGGCAGCCCATATCAAACCAGGGAACTGTATATGTAATCCTACAGTGGACACCAGGGGCTAATAATAAAACCCCACACTTGGCTTAACCTTATTGGCAGACCAGCATCTTACATTTTTCACTATCCATCGCATACTTACGTTGCACTCTTCTATGAGTTTCCCTTTTCTGCAGACAACGTTCGCGTGATACCCTTCCAGGATGCGGCACAACAGAGACAAAGGCGCAGACGTGCAGCAGGGCCCCGTTCAACAGGTTTCTTTTTAGATTAAGCCCCTGCGTAAACCTTTTCTATTGCCTCTTGTTGTTTCACCATCCCATGGGTTCCATACCCACAGAGGATACTGCCGTTTTTGGCATTTAACCACGACAGATCAACGCACGTACCTGGAAACACATGGTTTATAATGAATGGGCATTCTTGAGCCCATCATCTGTTATAAAGTCTGAATACCTTCGTGAGTGTTCGGCGTCACGAGTTTGGCCTTATATGCATCAGCTCCGAATCATGTCTTTGGTCAAATGTTGGGTTTGCCCGGCTCCTGGGTTTGCTGCCTTATGTTCCATTATTATCGGCTAAGGTGGCCAAAGGAGAACTACTGCGATTGTGCCCTGGTAATTCCGGATGAGCACCTCAGTAGAGAAAGCCGAAAATTGACTGTCATGATACAGCGAGAGACTGGTTAACCACTCGATGACTCACCGGAATCTCTAGGGTTCCTCCGCATTAACGAAGGGCCATTTCCCGGCCAGGTACATATGTGCCGGTATTCGGATGCACGCGAAGGTACCAGGGGCTACATAGTAGCCCCAACGTTAGAATCCCGCGGCTAAGCGAAAGTGTTACAGCTATATAGTCCGGTTGCCTAGTTCGACGTGCGATCACCTCCTTGCCGGACAAAGACATTGGATAAAGAGTGATTAAGCACATTTTTTCGTGAACACCCCCGCATTGTATGCGTGGGGGCTGAAGCCAACGACTGCTATCTTTCGGATTACACACACACACACACACACACACACACACACACACACACACACACACACACACACACATATATATATATATATATATAGGGCTGGACTACTTTGTTACCGGTAATAGAATATTATTCTGTTACCCTTGCCCCCTATAAGGCGCGACGCGTCCACGACAGACCCAGACCCAATCCGACCCACTTCCTACCGCCGGAGGCAGCCGTCGCGGGCGAGCGAGCGACGGCGGCAGCCGGCGCGAGGGAGCCCGCGGCACCGTGACCCGCCGACGGCGAGTTTGCATCACCGGCCCCCGATCCACAGCCACCACTCCCCCCGACGCGCTGCCATCTAGCCATGCCGCCGGCCCGACCGCCGCCACCATTGGTCGCCTCGTCCGGCGCTGGAGCATCCCCGCGCACCTCCCCACCACCGGGCGGCGGAGCCTCCCCGCGCGCTTCCCCGCCGCCGGGCGCCAGAGCTTCCCTCCGTCTGGTGCAGGAGCCTCTCCGCTCGCCTACCCGCCACCTAGTGCAGGAGCTTCCCCGCGCGCCTCCCCGCCGCCGGGCGCCGGAGATTCGCCTGGGCCGTGATCCACGCCTCCTGCCTCCGCCCCTCGACGGACCTCGTCGACAGAGCTCCACCACAAGCACGGTCATCTCCCGAACAACAATGGCTCCACCTTCCAAGTTCTTGCCAATACGCCGCCAACGAAACGAAGATGAAGTCACATGCAACAAGATGCAGGTGATGAATCCTTCCCACACACATTACTAGCAACACCAAAGTTTTTGAGATCTGAGTTTTAATGAAGATAGGTACCATGTTTCTGTCAATTTATCAGTTCATCAGTTTATCTGTGCTGCTATGCTCCGCCTACATGTTACACTATTGGGTTCATGAGTACAAAATTGTGTGCTGCATCTGTGCTGCATCAGTACATTGCAAATGCTTGCATCAGTTCTTTTACACCCCTGGCACTTGATGCACAATTAGCATGTCGAGGTTACTGTCAGTGCATCTAATATGCTATCTTTAGTTCAAGTAAAAAAACTTAAAACATATGTGTCAGTCCAAGTAAATAGTGACAAAGGTTCAGCTACCACTGAAAAGTTGTATGTTGCTATTTCTAAGAGTACAAGTCATGTAATTGCATCAGTTCGAACGAGTAACAAAACTGTTACCGACAAAAAATATAATTGCTACACAGTAAGTTCAGTGATACATAAACTGGCAGTACTTGTAATGTAGATGCATTATTGCACGATTACGATGTCGAGGTTACTGTCAGTGCATCTAATATGCTATCTTCAGTTCAAGTAAAAAAAACTTAAAACATATGCGTCAGTCCAAGTAGATAGTGACAAAGGTTCAGCTACCACTGAAAAGTTGTATGTTGTTATTTCTAGGAGTACAAGTCATGTAGTTGCGTCGGTTCAAACGAGTAAAAAAACTGTTACTGAAAATAATAATAGAAAATTGCTACACAGTAAGTTCAGTGATGCATAAACTGGCAGTACTTGTAATGTAGATGCATTGATGCACGATTAGGATGTCGAGGTTACTGTCAGTGCATCTAATATGCTATCTTCAGTTCAAGTAAAGAAACTTAAAACATATGCGTCAATCCAAGTAGATAGTGATAAGAGAGTCCCACATTTACACAGTAAGTTCAATGATACATAAACTAGGAGTACTTCTACTGTAGTTGCATAAGTTGTAGAAGAAACAGTACATCAGTGCATCCGTGTTTGAGCATCAACATTCATCAGTTTGACTGAGAACGAACCAGATTAATCTCAAAACTATTGAATGTTGTTTGCAGAAGCATGCAAGGCGGCGCACGCAGCAAGAATTTCATGAGCCGGACAGATATGGGGCACCACCTGGTTGGGTAACACCAGAAATACCGCCTGGATATTTCAACAGTACAGGCAGATTTGAAGATACACCGCAAACATCAGAAGCACGGACAGGTTCTTCTATACAGCAAACACCAATATCTGGGAATGCAAGCTTTGCCCCTGCTGGGTTGCAACAAGGCCAACAATATCACCAAAAACAAATGTTTTCCTTCCCCAGCGCATGCAAAAAGCCAAGGACAGGAAGCCGTGGATGGGTTGCAACAAGGCTTCCACCAGTCACTCCGTCAACATCAATCATCCGTGCTGCAAGAGCAGTTGCGACGGGGAGACCAGGGCAAAAAGACAGAAATTTTGGCCAATCTAGCAGGTTCAAAGGTACAAGATATGATCCATATAGACAGGAACAACCTCACAATGAATCTGAGGGGAGACAGTCGTACAACGAAAGATGGAGATCTTCGTCAACGTTGCTCCCTCCAAGAGATGCATTGCTGCATGTGCCAAGGGTGACACCACCGGCGCCCATAAACCAGGGAGAACAACAAACACCAGATGCAGCGCAGAGCTATACACATGTAAGTATCCATATAGAAAAAAAACATAAGCACAGTCCATACCATGGTGCTGTGACCACCCCATCTAACATTTTTGTTAGGTCACTATTGTGTGCAGCCACATGATATTGAAGCTTATGTTCTGCCAAGGCTAGAGATGAGGTTTGAAACTTTCGAAGAAACTAAGAACTTCTACAACGTATATGCAAAGCACGCTGGTTTTGCTGTCAGGGAAGGCCCCAAGTTTAAGACCAGAGCCTACCTTTATTGCACGTGCCATGGAGTTTATGAATCAAAGGTGTCTGAAGCAAATAGACAGCGTAACAAGACGACAGCCAGAACTAACTGTGGGGCTAAAATGAGGCTGAAGAAGGAAAAGGATGGAACATTTGTCGTAAAAGAGATAGTCTGGGAACACAACCACAGGCTACAGCTCACCGCAGAAATGCTTGTCTTCTTGCACTCCCACAAAAACTTTGACAAAACAATCTTGGAGTACGTCAAGTACCTGCAGTTCAAAGGCATTGAACACGCGCAAATCATGAGCATACTGCGCGGTGATGACCCTGGTAGCTACTTCCTCAAAGCGAATGCCAAAGACCTGATTAACCTGTAAGTACAAACTTGTTCTCCTCCCATAAACCGTCTCCGTCTTTTTTCCTCTGTCAGTACAAACATATCACGCAACACATGACCTGACGCCAGTTCAACATGCATTTTTCAATGAACTTTTGATATGCAGGAAAGTAAAGAATTCAAGGATTGATGATGTGGACGATGTCCTAAAGACTGTCAACTTCTTTAGGGAGATGAAAGCTATAAACATGGAATTTTTCTGTGACATGCAACTCGATGAGTCCGACAGAGTTAAGAACATATTCTAGGCGAACACAAGCTGCCGAGGGGTGTATCAGGACTTCGGGGACTGTGTAACGTTTGACACAACATATAAGACCAACAAGTACCATATGCCACTTGGGGTGTTTGTCGGAACTAACAACCACTTACAGACTACATTATTTGCTTTTGCCCTGATAAGAGATGAGGATACAGATTCATTCAAGTGGATGTTCCAGACATTTTTAAGGTGCATGAGAAGGAAGGCTCCTACATGCATCCTCACAGGTACAACCGCTAAAACCACCCCCAACCACCACCCCCCTTCCAAAAAAGAAAAGTAAAGTAACACAAAAAAATGTTGTGTCAGTTCTATTGGTATATATGCACAACCATCTCTGCTGACCACTCAGAGTCTATTTTCTCATTACCAGACCAGTGCCCGGCAATGGCTTTGGCGATCGCAGATGTTTTCAAGAACACATTACATAAGCTATGCCGTTGGCACATTATGAAGAAGTACAGGGAACACCTTGCGTACCTGTATTTCCTGCACGAGGACCTTAAAGATGAATTCACATCAATTCTCAACTGGCCCCTCATGCCAACTGAGTTTGAGGATGCCTGGAAAATACTCATGGATAAGTACAACCTCCACGATGATGCCACAATGGTGGGCATGTGGAACGAGCGTGAGAAGTGGATATCAGCCTACTTCAAAGAAATTTTCTGCGCCAAAATGACATCCACACAGCAAAGTGAGAGCATGAACTATGTGCTCAAGAAGAACTACGTAAATGAGAGACATAACCTACACCGGTTTGTCAGCCAGGTAAACTCCTGCGTCAAAACCAGGAGGCAGACAGAGAATCAGGAGACAATGGGTAACCGGGTATAGCTCTATCACTTGTCGTAAGACAAAAAATAACATGCTTACTAAAGTAAAAACTTTATTAGAAGTTTTTCCTGCGAGAAAACTAACAATTTGGTCATCATTCTTGCATCTGCAGAAGGAACAAAACACACTGACCTACTATGGGTTTGACACCCAGATGGAAAAGCTGTACACACGAGCTGTGTACAGCGAGATCAGAGATAGGCTAAAACGAGCACACTCTGCATGGCGACAGAGACGGAAGAGCCCACAAAGTACCTAGTGCGCTACAACCACCCGTAAAAACTGTCTGTGTGGGCTCAGCACTCGTTCCAGGTGGTGGCAAACCCCGTGGGAGAAACATATGAGTGCGAGTGCAGGCTATGGGACCACACAGGTGAGGAGTACAAAAAAGATGTTACATACTGTACTACTTTTTTTGCAAAGTTTTTGTTCGAATGAAATGACAAAAACATGCACCTCTTCCAAAAACAAATACAGGTCTTTTCTGCGTGCATGTCCTGTGCATGATGCAGACAATTAAGGCTGCCAGCGTTCTAGAGAAATACATACTCAGGAGATACACCAAACGCCCGAACATCCAGCCAACATTTGACAGAAATGACTTGAGGACAGTAGCGTCAAACAAGGCATCCCAATATTGCATTGAAAGCTCACTGTTGACGCTGAACATGAGGGTGCACAGAAAAATCTTGAGAAGCCAAGAGCAAATGGCAAGGTCGCGGGTCGTCATGGACAAACTTGAACAAGAACTCGATGCCATGCATTCTGCTGAAAATGGAGGTGTCGCGGACAATGAAGCAATTGGCCAGGATATTGGTACAATGTTATCCGAGATGAACCATCTGGGATCTATTGACCCGTTTGAGAACGAGGAAGAAGAGCAGCAGCAACCGGAGCTTGCCCATGTGCACACTCAAGAGTGTCGACAAACTCACATGCGAGATCATGAGCTTGATGGTGCTGTAGGCGAACGACATGACAATAGCACATCCTACCAGCAGCAGCAGGAATGGGTGATTAAACCCCCAATATTCTCAAACACAAAGGGGAGGAAGAGCAAGACGCAAGCAGCGAAAGCTGCGAAAGCAGCAGCCAAAAAGCCACCACGCCCCATCAAGCGCGTGGAATTTGGCCCGGACGGCAAACCCCTCGGGATAAGGGCATGTGGTTTCTGCAACGTCATGAGCAACCATAACTACCGCACATGCCCACTCCGCACAGATGCCACTGTCAACAAGAAAAACAAGATTGGAGCCACCCAGATTTCTACAAATGGAGACAGCACACGTAACAGCTACACTTGCCGCAAGTGTGGCGGAACTGACGGACATAATGCCTGCACGTGCAAAGTGGGCAAGGAGGTCGGTGGAGCTGAACATAAACAGGGCAAGGTACAGAGTTCCAAGCAATCAAATGAAGATGATGAAGAGGAAGAGTTTGATGAGAATGATGGCCAATCAGACGAAGAGAATGAAGATGACAGTGTCGGAGGCGAGCAAACTGAAACTGACGATGAAGCTGCCAAGGCTCAACCTGGAAAGAGCGCCGGCAAGGCACAACATTCAGGGACAGTTAGGACAAGCTCAAGACTGAACAATACATAGTGGTTATCCTGTCGCGTCAACTAAAAAATAACCTTGTAGTCTCAGTTGCATCAGCACACAATGATGAAGCATTTCACAAACACTGTCGTTACCAAAACTTATTTAGCTTTAACGTCGATTACTCTCGATCAGAACTAAGGTTATCTTTTAGTTTCTGATTTGTGCCCGCTGGAGCAGTCAAAAAAATACATTTGAAAAAACTTATCTGGATATATCTGAAACAAAACGATATTGTGAACCAGTAACTCAGGAAAAATAATATGTCAATGAAAAATTTAAAATCTTGTAGTACATCAGTACTGATAACTCTCAGACGTCAATACAAGGCTGAGTACACATCAGTACTGATATAATTTCTGATTTGTGCCCGCTGAAGCAGTGACATTTTTATTTAAATCATTTGATAATCCTTTTGAATGCAGTCACAAATAAATTTGAAAAAACTTATCTGGATATATCTGAGGCAAAACGCTACTGTCAACCAGTAACTCAGCAACAAAAAAAATGCCAAGGAAAAATATAAACTCTTGTAGTACATCAGTACTGATAAATCTCAGTCGGCAGTACAAAAGGCATAGTAAAACAAACACACCAGTTAACGACTAAAAAAATTGTTTTGAAAAAACAAAGCTATGCCTGCTCTTGCCAGTCCCAATTCAGAAACACCATCAGTACATGAAAATAATTACCTCAAGCAAAATGCGAATATAATACATCCTCTACTAGTGAAAATCTAATTTATATGTAAAAACTACTCACAGATTATCTTGATATAAACAATCCTTTAAAAAAATACGAAAATTGTTTTAAAAATACGTTAGCACCACACATAGTCTCACAGGTGTTTGGTACGTTCAATTACACTTCAATCACCAGTCCGAGTATGACGGTAGAGGAGTTCAGACCTCCATCAACACCGACGCTGACACGTGCAAGTGGGATAAGCAGCTGATAAGTACAGCTTGACTATACGAATCGGTGCCACAGTAAAATGCCATCATCACCACCGCAGAGACGTGCAAGTGGGATTTGGCAGGTCATAAGTACAGCTTGACAAGGCTAGTCAGTTCAACAGTAAAAACTATTTCACTTGGACGGTTAGTTCTTCCACGCCACCATCCGCGCCACCCACTAAGCGGTTGACACAAGGGACTGCAAACGGTGACCCCATGCCACAACACCCACTACACACACGACCCCGAACAAACCGCCTCCCGCAAAATCCCCGTCCACGCACTGCACAAAATCCCATTCAATTCCACCTCTCCCTCGTTCCCACAAACCACCATTGCCGCTTCCATTTCCACTGAACACAACCAAAAACTTCTCTCTCCAAAGCCCACAATCGCCGGAGGAAGGCCATGGCGGAGGAACCGTCCGCCAAGCGTCATCATGCCGAGACGTCAAACAAGAGGAGCAACCTCGTCGACATTAACGTCCCCGGCGAGAAGCGCGATTACACAACAACCCTCAAAGGGGTTGAGCTCCACGGCAACGAGACGCTGGAGATCGTCTACACCAACGTACCAGAAAAGGCCGACGAGGTGATCTCCAGGCTTTGGAGGATGCTTGGCGGCAGGTTTCGTAGGATCGTCGGCGTTGGTGTGCACTACACCAACAAAGATGAACCTCCCCACAAGGCAGCAGTCCTGCAGTTGTGCGTCGACGAACTCTGCTTGGTGTACCACATCGCAGCGGCCACAAAATGGTGAGCAATCCTACTCATTTGCCCTACATATAGTTTATCTGTTTTATTACTACTGTATCCTGAAAAATTAATCACACTTGCTTTCCCAACTAGATGTACTAGTGTGGTTTGTGAAAAGTGGATGCACTACTGCATTTTCTCAAGTAGATATACTATAAATGTATTTATGAACCTGATGCAATGGATTACTATTTGGAAAATCTTGCGGAAGATTAAATTCTTAAGTTGATCGACTAGTGAAGTTTCTGAAGTTGATACAATAGAGTAGTCTATGTACTCGATGTATTAAAAAAGATGTTTCTGAACTTGATGTAGTGAAGTATTTTCTGAATTTGATCTAATGTTATTTTCGTAAGAAAATAAACTAAGGACTTGGTGAAGCACTGGTTTCTGTGTTATCCCATTTCAACCAAAATAGACTAAACTAGTGCCAATGCAGAACATACAACATTGACTGAAACTATGTATAATCCAAGAAGAAGAATAACATGATGTATTTAATTTAATTTTAGAACTTTCTTTACTAGTTTTTGAAGTACATTCATCCATTGTTTATCCTACATAAAAAACTACTTCATGGATTCATCTCTTGTAAAACAAAACAAGAATGAATAATTCAAAACATCAAAGTAATGCTAATATTCAAAATGTCTCTGCCCTTGCAGGCCCAAGCGCCTGACCGAGATGCTGCAGCATGAGAAGTTGTTCACATTTGCCGGTTTCAACATTGAAAGCGACAAAGAGAAGCTGAAGTTGTCCGGTATGGAGATCAACCCCAACAAGTTCATCGACATTCAGCGCAAGTGGAGAGTTCCATACACCGGAAAAGAGTACGACTCCTTGACTGATGTTGCAGCCAGCGTCATCCACCCATTGTACAAAGGCATGAAGAACAAGATCAACACGCAGGAAGACTACAAACTGTGGGGGACCAGCGAGCTGCCAGACAACCTCATCGAGTACGCAGGAGTAGATGCATACGCCGCGTACAAATCATGGTTCATGATCGACTACATCACAGACGGTTGGGAATATGCGAAAGAGCGGGAGGCTGAAAACTTCTACGACCGCCCCTATTGCCCCTTTACTAGATGAAGATAACTTCAGAGCCTGCCTTCGTTTTACTTCCGATTGTGCTTGCCTTTTATCTTGTTGTTTCAAATTAGTAGTTTTCTCTTGTTGGATTGAACCAGTGTGATTATGTCATGCTTGTCATGTTTGAACAAGTTTAGTTATGTCATCAAGTACAATGTTTTGCTTATCTCATTATATAAGTTTGGTTTGGTAGCTTCATATGTTGTTAATCCATCATTTCAAAAATTCAAAAGTAGCTTCTGAATGGAACATTGTCGTTGCTCTAAAGTACTAGTTATGATGCAACTAATCACACAACGTTGTTCCGTGTCAGTACAACTCAGTACACTTGATCGGACAGTACATTCTTACTACAATAAAAAGTACAAAGAAGCATCAGTCCGTAAGCGCTACTATGAATGCACTATCAGTACAACTCAGTCTACACGCAAGTACTATAGTTCTGAAAATGACACCAGAAGACACTTGAGAATAATCACAAAAACAAACACAAAAAAGAAGGCAAAAAACTCAAATGAAAAGGATTACACTCACACAAACAAAACCCTGACAAAAAGTATCAGTCCAAGTTACTGGTGGAGTCCAGTACTAGATTCAAACAAACAAAAAAAATGACCGCCCAAGGTCAGGTGCAGGCCCTGACAATGCTAGATACTTGAACTCGAGCCAGTGGGCAAATCCCTAGTAATCCACACAACGCGGGACCCGCCGACCAGGGCCCACAGGTCAAGAGAGAGGGCGAGCGCCGTGTATAAGCGCTCAGGTAAGTGTTCAGAGGAGTTCGATTGGTGAGCCTCCGCTGCGCTTATAAACAGGTCCGGAGCCCCCTCGACTAGCAAGGTGGGACTAAACCCAGAGCGCACACGCACGACGCACCGCATAGCCGCACGAACGAGCTATCTAGGCCGGAAAACAGCCCAATAGCATACATCGTCAAAAAAACACACCACCAATAAGCCTAGGTATACAAACCAGATGGCGGGACAAAGAAAAATAAACTACAAGAAAAATGTTTGTCAATTAACCTGTACAAGAAAAAAGGAAAAAAAATATGATACAAAAACAATGATCCTCTAAAAAAGAACAGAACTTAATAGCCTATCTGTTAAATGTACACAATTTAAAAAACTGAATTAAATATTACTTTCAAGTTCAACTACTAAAACTCAAAATATTCAAAACATATAATGTTTGTCAATTATGCTAAATTTCTTATTTATATAAAATCTGACAAGTTCAACTACTAAAGCTCAACAAGTTCAAGCATATAATGTTTGTCAATTATGCTAAATTTCTTATTTATAGAAAAACTGACAAGTTCAACTACTAAAAATCTAAAAGTACAAAACATATAATGTTTGTCAATTATGCTAAATTTCCTATTTATATAAAATCTGATAAGTTCAACTACTAAAAACTATAAAAGTTCAAACATATAATGTTTGTCAATTATGCTAAATTTCCTATTAAATTAAAATCTGACAAGTTCAACTACTAAAATTCAAAAAGTTCAAATAGAATATATTTGTCAATTCTGCTAAATTTCTTATTTATATAAAATATGTCCACACCACAATGAACAATCTGGTCGTAAAAATAATCTCAAACCCCCAAACTAAGTTATAAAAAATCAGTTCAAAACATACATACGACATCAGTATTAAAACAGCAGGATCAGTCAGGCCGCTCGCACCACTGTGACATCAAATTTCAAACCCGTGCTGTAACGCCCCGGTTTCGATGCGCCAGGTGTCTGCCAGTTATTCGCCGTCGTTGCCATGTCATTTTCTTGCGTGTTGCATTTCATATCATGTCATCATGTGCATTTCATTTTGCATACATGTTCGTCTCATGCATCCGAGCTTTCTCCCCGTTGTCCGTTTTGCAATCCGGCACTCCTATGCCCTCCAGCGTTCCCCTTTTTGCCTCTTCTCTTGTGCGGGTGTTAAACGTTCTCGGAATGGACCGAGGTTTGCCAAGCGGCCTTGGTATAGCATCGATAGACCGCCTGTCAAGTTTCGTGCCATTTGGAGTCCGTTTGATACTCCAATGGTTAACCGGGTAACCGTAAAAGCCTCTTTGTGTTGCAGCCCAACACCCCTTCAAAGTGGCCCAAAACCCATCTAAGTCTCTTCCATGCTCTCAGTTGTTCGATCATGAACGCGTGGCCGAAAACCGCACCTCATTTGGAGCCTCCTAGCTCCCTCTACCTATATATATGTGCATCTCACCCGAAATCCCGGTCTAACCCTAGCAGTCTTCCTCCTCGCGCCACCGGACATGTCCATCCGCGCCGGACATGTCCGCCGGACACGTCGCTCCAGCCAATGAGAATTCGCCACGTCACCCTGCCGCCCCTCTCCTCCACTCCGCCGCCGCCACGTGGCCTCCCCCGCGCTTCCACCGCCGCCGGCCCGCGCGGCTCGCAGCAGGCCCGCGGGGCCCGGTCGCCGCCGCTGCCCGGCCCGCGCCCCGCCTCCCCGATCCGGCTCGGCCCCGGCGACCTTCACCGCCGGCCGCCGCCATGTCACCGGCAACCGCCCCGCCGCTTCCTCTCCGCCGGCGCCTCCCTGCAGACCGCCGCCTCCGCCGGAGCGCCGCTCCTCCTGCCGAAGCCCTTCGGCGTCGCGCCGCCTGTCTGCCGCCCGCTCCCCGCCGGTGCGCCTTCGCCGCCACTCGCCGGTGACCCCGGTCTGCAGCTCCGGCAACCGGAGCTCCTCCACCGCCCCTCGCCAGCCCCGCGCCGCCGCCAGCCTCGCCGGCCACCTCCCCGCGCCGTCCCCTCGCCTCCTCCACGGATCCAGCGTCCCCGCGTCTCCCTGTCGTCGCCGGAGCACCGCCGGAATTCGCCAGAGCCCTCACCGGCCGGATCCACCGCAAGCTGGACCAGATCCACCACCTCACCGAACCAAACGGCGCCCCCGATCTCGGATCTCCTCGTCCCGGAACCACTCCGTCCATTTTTCCCGGGGTGAGAAAACTGCCAAGCCCCAGATTTTTGACATTATAATGCCATGTTCATCGCATTGTATCTCTGCATCCGTAGCTCCATTTTGTGCGTGTAATATGTCAAATTGTTCGTCTCGATGAGTACTTCATTTCTTTCCATTGCATCATTTTCATTTGAGTTCATCTTGACGCCCGAAATTCTGTTGGAAGAGTGCATGTTGCTGTTAATCTGCTGAAACTGTTATAACATGCTCATTTGTCATTTTTGCCATGATTGATGTGTGCATCCTATGAGGTTGAGCTCTACATGTGTTTTGATCTATGCCATGTCATCTTTCTAGAGGTGCAAACCATGTATTTTTGTGAGTTGTGTGCTGAGTGCATCGAGCTTGCTAAGTAGGCTACTTGCTGTTGCTGTTTTCCTGACAGATTCTGTTATATTTTGTTGCTATGTTAACATGCTTCTACTAGTCATTTCGTGCATTATTCTGGAGATGTCCACTAAGGATGTTTTGTTATACATGTCTTGCTCTATCCATTCATGCCCCTGGTTGCATTTATAGCTTGCTGTAGCTTGTTGTAATCTTGCTCCGAAGTTGCTAAATGATGTTGCTGTCAGCCTGTTAACATTAAGTTCAATGTTTTCATGATTGTTTGCTAGTGATCCATGCACCCTATGACCTTGATATTGCCATGTATAGCTTCACAAACATGTCTTCTTACTGTTGGTTGCCTTGCCATACCATGTATTGCTCTGTGGTGAGTGGTTCAAGCTCACCAACATGCCTACTTATTGTTGTTCCTGCCATGGTTGAATCTGTAATATAACTTGCCATGTTTACATGGGTGCCATCCTATCTTCGGTTCCTTTTTGGCTCATGGTCAGTAAGGGACTTTTGATCTATGCTTTTTGTAGATTCATGCCATGCCTTTTTTGCCATGATATGTTCCTATTACATGTTGTTTGATAGCTCTAAACATTGCAACCTGATATTATTTCTGCTAAGCCTGAAACTGTTATAATTTGCAATCTTCCCATGTAATTTCGAGCATGTTCTAAATGTTTATGGAGTTAGCTCAGTGTTCATGTTTTGTTATGCTTTACCAGTACTTCATGCCCATGCCTTTTGTTCTTACATTGAGATGCTGTAGCATGTTGTTTTGATGCTTGCAATATGCCTAATTGCTGTTTTGGACACATTGTTGTTATGCTTTGTATAGAGTGTATGTGTTGATCCGTTGCTCCGTTTTGAGTGTGCTCTATGTGAAACTTGCTTGTTTTTGCATGTAGTTCCATATTATCATGTTGCATCCTTGTTTTGATTTGTTTGCTTGATGTTTGTATGCATTTTGCATCAATGCCATGCTTAACTTGTTTTGCTCATATCTTCTAGGCCGTAGCTCCGAATCTAATGAACTTTATATGTAACTTGACTAGAATCTCGTGTAGATCATCTTGGTTCATCTTAACTTGCTATTTAACAACTTAAACTTAATGTTTATTCAGTTCTGGACCAATTTCGAAATATGCATATGAGGACTTACCGGAATTGTTATATGTTGTTTCCGGCCTCATTTAAACTTGCTTTGATGTGTTGTTCTTGTTTGCGTCATCTCTTGCCATGAGTAGCCTCATCTAGTTTTGTCATGCATCATGCTCATTGTGCATCATGTCTTGTCTATGTGTGGTGTGTTTACCATGTTGTGTGCTTCTTCTCGATAGTTCCGTTTTGTTGCGATCGTGAGGATTCGTTCGTCTACGCTTGGTTCGTCTTCGTGGCTTCATTTTCTTCATGGACTCGTTCTTCTTCCTTGCGGAATTTCAGGCAAGATGACCGCTACCATGGATCTCACTACTATCATTGCTATGCTAGTTGCTTCGTTCTATCGCCTTGCTGCGTTACCTATCATTTGCTCTTCAAGCCTCCCAAATTTCCATGAACCTCTATCTTTTGACACCCTTCCTAGCAAACCGTTGTTTGGCTATGTTACCGCTTTGCTCAGCCCCTCTTATAGCGTTGCTAGTTGCAGGTGAAGTTGAAGATTTCTTCATGGTGGACATGATTTTGGTTGGGATATCACAATATCTCTTATATTATTAATGCATCTATATATTTGGTAAAGGGTGGAAGGCTCGGTCTTATGCCTGGTGTTTTGTTCCACTCTTGCCGCCCTAGTTTCCGTCATACCGGTGTTATGTTCCCGGATTTTGCGTTCCTTACGCGGTCGGGTGATTTATGGGACCCCCCTGATAGTTCGCTTTGAATAAAACTCTTCCAGCAAGGCCCAACCTTGGTTTTGCCATTTGCCTCACCACCACCTACCTTTCCCTTGGGAGTAATTAACCCAAGGGTCATCGTTATTATAGCCCCCCCGGCCAGTGCTTGTCTAAGTGTTGGTCCGAACTGAGCAGCCTGCGGGGCCACCTCGGGGAAACTCAAAGTCTGGTTTTACTCGTAGCTTGACTTATCCGGTGTTGCCCTGAGAACGAGATATGTGCAGCTCCTATCGGGATGTCGGCGCGTCGGGCGGCTTTGCTGGTCTTGTTTTACCATTGTCGAAATGTCTTGTAAACCGGGATTCCGAGACTGATCGGGTCTTCCTGGGAGAAGGTCTATTCCTTCATTGATCGCGAGAGCTTGTCATGGGCTAAGTTGGGACACCCCTGCAGGGTTTAAACTTTCGAGAGCCGTGCCCGCGGTTATGTGGCAGATGGGAATTTTTTAATGTCCGGTTGTAGATAACTTGACACCAGATCCGAATTAAAACGCATCAACCGCGTGTGTAGCCGTGATGGTCTCTACTCGGCGGAGTCCGGGAAGTGAACACGGTCTTTGGGTTATGTTTGACATAAGTAGGAGTTCAGGATCACCTCTTGATCATTGCTAGCTTCACGACCGTTCCTTTGTCTCTCTTCTCACTCTCATTTGCGTATGTTAGCCACCATATATGCTTAGTCGCTGCTGCAACCTCACCACTTCACCCCTTCCTTTCCCATTAAGCTTTGCTAGTCTTGATACCCATGGTAATGGGATTGCTGAGTCCTCGTGGCTCACAGATTACTACAACAACAGTTCCAGGTACAGGTTATGCGATGATCTTGACGCGAGAGCGATGTTGCTTGTTTTGGAGTTTCTTCTTCTGCTTCTTCGATCAGGGGATAGGTTCCAGGTCGGCAGACTGGGCTAGCAGGGTGGATGTCGTTTGAGCTTCTGTTTGTGTTTCATTCGTAGTCGGATGTTGCTCTCATGTATGATGTTGTATTTGTGTGGCATTGTATGCCTCTTGTATGTATCCCCATCTATTATGTAATGTTGATGTAATGATATCCACCTTGCAAAAGCGTTTCAATATGCGGGCCTATCCTTGGTGGGACCTTCGAGTTCCTTTTGGATAGGGTCGCATATTGGGCGTGACAAGTTGGTATCAGAGCCTCGACCGACCCTAGGAGCCCCCTTGATTGATCGTGTAGTTTGGCCGTTGTCGAGTCTAGAGAAAACTATTTTCTGAGTCTAGTTATATCGGATAGTAGGAATTCTTTTTACTCCTCTGCCCCTTCGTCGCTCTGGTAAGGAATCATGACGTAGGTGTTTTGGACTACTTCTCTTCCCTTTCAAATTTTTCTTTAGGATCACGCGATTAGTTTTTGTTCGTTGTCCATCCTCTTTCATCCGGTGCATTTCTCGTCAAGTTGACTCGAGTCTCTTCATCTTTGAGTTCAATCCTCAGTTGTTTTTTTCCCACCCACCCTCCCTTTTTCTTATCGGAGCCGGAGTCCGTAATCAAGTATCCATCCTACTCGTGCGAAGTCTTTGCCTTCTTTCATCAATGATTTCAACCGTTGTTTTCTCTTCATGTTATTCATCGGTTTTTCCCTTCCAAGTTGCCTTTGTTTTCCCGCCCTCCCACCCTCTTCTTCCCGGAGTCTGAGTCTCTTTCGGGCATCAATTTCATTCGTGCGGAATCTCTTCAGTCTTCCCTTAATTATTTCTACCTGCGAATTCTCGTCTCATTCGTCACTCTTCATCCCTTTCTTTTTCCGGTGCATTCAATTCAAGTTCTTCGGGTTGATCATATTCTTTCCCTTGGCTCAAGAGTTTTTCCCTGCTCGTTTGCCTCTCGTCATTCAATCATTCTGGAGTTCGGAAGACATCTCAGGAGATTCGTCTGTGTTCCAATTAATTCGAGGTTGTTACCTCATTCGAATATTTCAAGTGTTTCGGTGCATCATATATCTCTTCAACAATCCTTTTCAACGGTGCTTTTCCCAGGATCTTACCTGACTCTTCTAATTCCCCCGGAGTTATTCTCAATTCTTTTCAAGTGTGATGTAAGAATGGATTTCATCAGTCAGATGCCTTCTCCAAGATCGCTTCAAAATTCTTTTCATCGTCGGCTCAACTTCTTTGCTTTTCATTCTACCGGTGTATCTCAGTAATTTTTGTGGTGTTTCTCGCCGTCATTTGAAGACCGAAGAAGAGTTTTTCCTCTAAATCTTGCCCGTTCTCCCGGAGATTCGCGGTGCTAGAACGATGTTATCCTATCAAATTGTTTCAGGTCATGCTAATTCTTTTCATCCATCCGGAGACTTCAGGAGTTGTTTTCCCATTTCTTTTAAACGGAGGCCATCATTCCAGTTATTCCAGTATTCTTCAATCAGTTCGCGATCTCTTCATTCTTTTGCATCTAAATCTCCTCAAGCAAATTTGTTCTTCTAATTCTTCCCGGTGATTAAGTCTCTTTCATCGGTCAATTTTGAATTCTCACGGTGGTTCTTTCAGATTCTTTTCCTTGTTTATCATATTAATCCATTCGTTCGTTTCAATCCTACCGGTGGTTCATGAAGACCTTCTCAAGTTTGTGATATGTCACTTCTCAATCCTTTTTCAAGAAGAATAAGTAATATGCAAAATTCATTGCTTGTCATCAATTTAATTTGATGAAGGATAAGCATACAATAAATCTTATTCTTATTTCCTCAAGGGGATTAATCACTTCCTTCGGAGTTTGTTCTTGTTGAATAAATTCTAGTTCCAAGTGTTTTCATCTTTTCTTTTTCGGAGTTCAAATTTTCCTCGGCCATCTCGTCAGAACCTCCATCTGAATCACCGCAGGGCTCATCTTATTCTTTAATCCTTCATTCTATCTCATCATCCTTTTGTTACCGGAGTTCTTCATGGGGGTTCTTCATGATTTAATTCATTCTTCAAGAGTTCATCAAGTACCATTCCATCCTCTCAAGTTCGTTCTAATCCTCCCATTTTCAGCCGGAGTGCTACCTAAATCCTTTCAGTCTTATCCGTTTCTTTTCTCATTCTAACCACTCCGGTTAGAACGAGGGGTTTCATAGTCTATCTGATTCCGTGAGCTTTCGATTCTCGTCATTCTCGTCGTTTCTCTCTTCTTCTCGAGTGCTCTCGATTCTTTGTTTCTTCCCTTGGGCTCTTGTTTCACCTCATCCCTTTTCCCTTCCGTCTCGGTCCTAAGATCTCGGGACGAGATCTCTTGTTAGTGGAGTAGTGTTGTAACGCCCCGGTTTCGATGCGCCAGGTGTCTGCCAGTTATTCACCGTCGTTACCATGTCATTTGCTTGCATGTTGCATTTCATATCATGTCATCATGTGCATTTCATTTTGCATACATGTTCGTCTCATGCATCAGACCTTTCTCCCCGTTGTCCGTTTTGCAATCCGGCACTCCTATGCCCTCCAGCGTTCCCCTTTTTGCCTCTTCTCTTGTGCGGGTGTTAAATGTTCTCGGAATGGACCGAGGTTTGCCAAGCGGCCTTGGTATAGCACCGGTAGACCGCCTGTCAAGTTTCGTGCCATTTGGAGTCCGTTTGATACTCCAATGGTTAACCGGGTAACCGTAAAAGCCTCTTTGTATTGCAGCCCAACACCCCTTCAAAGTGGCCCAAAACCCATCTAAGTCTCTTCCATGCTCTCGGTTGTTCGATCAGATCGCGTGGCCAAAAACCGCACCTCATTTGGAGCCTCCTAGCTCCCTCTACCTATATATATGTGCATCTCCCCCGAAATCCCGGTCTAACCCTAGCAGTCTTCCTCCTCGAGCCGCCGGACATGTCCATCCGCGCCGGACATGTCCGCCGGACACGTCGCTCCGGCCAATGAGGATTCGCCATGTCACCCTGCCGCCCCTCTCCTCCACTCCACCGCTGCCACGTGGCCTCCCCCGCGCCTCCACCGCCGCCGGCCCACGCGGCTCGCAGCAGGCCCGCGAGGCCCGATCGCCGCCGCCGCCCGGCCCGCGCCCCGCCTCCCCGATCCGGCTCGGCCCCGGTGACCTTCACCGCCGGCCGCCGCCATGTCGCCGGCAACCGCCCCGCCGCTTCCTCTCCGCCGGCGCCTCCCCGCTGACCGCCGCCTCCGCCGGAGCGCCGCTCCTCCTGCTGAAGCCCTTTGGCATCGCGCCGCCTGTCCGCCGCCCGCTCCCCGACGGCGCGCCTTCGCCGCCACTCGCCGGCGACCCCGATCTGCAGCTCCGGCAACCGGAGCTCCTCCACCGCCCCTCGCCAGCCCCGCGCCGCCGCCAGCCTCGCCGCCACCTCCCCGCGCCGTCCCCTCGCCTCCTCCACGGATCCCGTGTCCCCGCATCTCCCTGTCATCGCCGGAGCACCGCCGGAGTTCGCCGGAGCCCTCACCGGCCGGATCCACCGCAAGCTGGACCAGATCCACCACCTCACCGAACCAAACGGCGCCCCCGATCCCGGATCTCCTCGTCCCGGAACCACTCCGTCCATTTTTCCCGGGGTGAGAAAACTGCCAAGTCCCAGATTTTTTGCCATGATATGTTCCTGTTACATGTTGTTTGATAGCTCTAAACATTGCAACCTGATATTATTTCTGCTAAGCCTGAAACTGTTATAATTTGCAATCTTCCCATGTCATTTCGAGCATGTTCTAGTTGTTTCTGGAGTTAGCTCAGTGTTCATGTTTTGTTATGATTTACCAGTACTTCATGCCCATGCCTTTTGTTCTTACGTTGAGATGTTGTAGCATGTTGTTTTGATGCTTGCAATATGCCTAGTTACTGTTTTGGACAGATTGTTGTTATGCTTTGTATAGTGTATGTGTTGATCCGTTGCTCCGTTTTGAGTGTGCTCTATATGAAACTTGCTTGTTTTTGCATGTAGTTCCATATTATCATGTTGCATCCTTGTTTTGAGGTGTTTGCTTGATGTTTGTATGCATTTTGCATCAATGCCATGCTTAACTTGTTTTGCTCATATCTTCTAGGCCGTAGCTCCGAATCTAATGAACTTTATATGTAACTTGACTAGAATCTCGTGTAGATCATCTTGGTGCATCTTAACTTGCTGTTTAACAACTTCAACTTAAAGTTTATTCAGTTCTGGACCAATTTCGAAATATGCATATGAGGACTTACCGGAATTGTTATATGTTGTTTCCGGCCTCATTTAAACTTGCTTTGATGTGTTGTTCTTGTTTGCATCATCTCTTGCCATGAGTAGCCTCATCTAGTTTTGTCATGCATCATGCTTGTTGTGCATCATGTCTTGTCAATGTGTGGTGTGTTTACCATGTTGTGTGCTTCTTCTCGATAGTTCTCGTTTCGTTGCGATCGTGAGGATTCGTTCGTCTACGCTTGGTTCATCTTTGTGGCTTCATCTTCTTCATGGACTCGTTCTTCTTCCTTGCGGGATTTCAGGCAAGATGACCACTACCCTGGATCTCACTACTATCATTGCTATGCTAGTGGCTTATTTCTATCGCCTTGCTGCGTTACCTATCATTTGCTCTCCAAGCCTCCCAAATTGCCATGAACCTCTAACCTTTGACACCCTTCCTAGCAAACCGTTGTTTGGCTATGTTACCGCTTTACTCAGCCCCTCTTATAGCGTTGCTAGTTGTAGGTGAAGTTGAAGATTTCTTCATGGTGGACAGGATTTTGGTTGGGATATCACAATATCTCTTATATTATTAATGCATCTATATATTTGGTAAAGGGTGGAAGGCTCGGCCTTATGCCTGCTGTTTTGTTCCACTCTTGCCGCCCTAGTTTCCATCATACCGGTGTTATGTTCCCAGATTTTGCGTTCCTTACGCGGTCGGGTGATTTATGGGACCCCCCTGACAGTTCGCTTTGAACAAAACTCTTCCAGCAAGGCCCAACCTTCGTTTTGCCATTTGCCTCACCATTACCTACCTTTCCCTTGGGAGTAATTAACCCAAGGGTCATCTTTATTATAGTCCCCCCCGGCCCAGTGCTTGTCTAAGTGTTGGTCCGAACTGAGCAGCTTACGGGGCCACCTCGGGGAAACTCAAAGTCTGGTTTTACTCGTAGCTTGACTTATCCGGTGTTGCCCTGAGAACGAGATATGTGCAGCTCCTATCGGGATGTCAGCGCATCGGGCGGCTTTGCTGGTCTTGTTTTACCATTGTCAAAATGTCTTGTAAACCGGGATTCCGAGACTGATCGGGTCTTCCTGGGAGAAGGTCTATTCCTTCGTTGATCGCGAGAGCTTGTCATGGGCTAAGTTGGGACACCCCTACAGGGTTTAAACTTTCGAGAGCCGTGCCCGTGGTGATGTCGCAGATGGGAATTTGTTAATGTCCGGTTGTAGATAACTTGACACCAGATCTGAATTAAAACGCATCAACCGCATGTGTAGCCGTGATGGTCTCTTCTCGGCGGAGTCCGGGAAGTGAACACGGTCTTTGGGCTATGTTTGACGTAAGTAGGAGTTCAGGATCACCTCTTGATCATTGCTAGCTTCACGACCGTTCCTTTGTCTCTCTTCTCACTCTCATTTGCGTATGTTAGCCACCATATATGCTTAGTCGCTGCTGCAACCTCACCACTTTACCCCTTCCTTTCCCATTAAGCTTTGCTAGTCTTGATACCCATGGTAATGGGATTGCTGAGTCCTCGTGGCTCACAGATTACTACAACAACAGTTGCAGGTACAGGTTATGTGATGATCTTGACGCGAAGCGATGTTGCTTGTTTTGGAGTTTCTTCTTCTGCTTCTTCGATCAGAGGATAGGTTCCAGGTCAGCAGCCTGGGCTAGTAGGGTGGATGTCGTTTGAGCTTCTGTTTGTGTTTCATCCGTAGTCGGATGTTGCTCTTATGTATGATGTTGTATTTGTGTGGCATTGTATGCCTCTTGTATGTATCCCCATCTATTATGTAATGTTGATGTAATGATATCCACCTTGCAAAAGCGTTTCAATATGCGGGCCTATCCTTGGTGGGACCTTCGAGTTCCTTTTGGATAGGGTCGCATATTGGGCGTGACACGTGCGCTGTATGAAATTACAATTCAGTTCACATAGTACTAAAACATAAGTGCACTAAAAATGAGAATACAAAAACTATAAAGGCCTAACCTAGGTTGGTACAGATGAAAATAAAATAAGTACAACTTTTGAGCAACAACTCCCAAGGCACTGAAAAAATGTTTTGACATAAACTAGTGTATAAAGACTTCAATAGAAAAACAATGCTTAAACATCCACACGGAAAAACATCACAGAGCCATACGTCACCTAAACAGTGCAAAATGCCATCATCACCACCGCAGAGACGTGCAAGTGGGATTTAGCAGATCGTAAGTACAGCTTGGCAAGACTAATCAGTGCAGCAGTAAAAAAAATTTGTCTGGGACGGTTAGATCTTTCAGGCCACCACCCCCGCCACCCACTGGGTGGTTGCCATGAAGCACTGCAGAACGGCGACCCCCACGACCACTACACCCACGTCCCTGACAAACTGCCTCCAACACACCACCGTCGACGCACTGCAAAAAATACCCCATTGTCTTCCATCTCTGCCTCATTCACAGAACCACCATTGCCGCTTCCATCTACACTGCACACAAACCAAAAACTTCTCTCTCCCAAGCCCACAGTCACCAGAGCAAGGCGATGGCGGAGGAACCGTCCGCCAAACGTCACCATGGCGACACTTCGAACAAGAACAGCAACCTCGCCGACATTCACGTCCCCGGCGAGAAGCACGAGTACACCAAAACGCTCAAAGGGGTTGAGCTCCACGGCAAGGAGACGCTGGAGATCGTCTGCACCAGTGAACCAGACAAGGCCGAACAGATGATGAGCAGGCTCAGGATGAAGGACGGCGGCTTGTATCCGTGCTTCATCGGAGTTGATGCGGAGTACACCGACAAGGAAAAACCTCCATAGATGGCGGCAGTCCTGCAGTTGTGCGTCGAGGAACTCTGCTTGGTGTACCACATCGCAGCAGCCACAAAATGGTAACCCATACTACTGTTCATTCATCTGTTGTACCAGTACTAGTCACTAAAAACTTAATTAAAATTTGTTTCCCAACGATTATAGTCATCTGTTTGTACTAGTAGTTCATTGAATGCTATGAACTACTATAGTCTATGAAGTGCATGCACGATTACATGTTTCTCAAGTTACATGCATTTCTAAAACTGTGAAGTGGATTGTTTCACCAGATTAGCATCTGAAAAAAGTTTATAGCATTCTAAACTTTATGCACCAAATTAATTTCTGAACTTGATGTAGTAGCATAGTTTCTGATCTTGATGTACTAGTATAGTTTATAGAATTGATGTATTAAAAGATCTTTGGTGAAGTGGTATAGGTCCATATCTTGATGCACATGTTTCTCAAACTAATTTTTGAACTTGATATAGAATTAATGCACAAAGATGTATCAAGCAATGGTATAGGTCTTTTATTCAACAAAAAAGAAAACTAAACTTGAATCAAGCAGCGCATGAATCATTGACTCTGGTAAAATTATTCTCTAATTTGGTGAAGCATTTGGTGAAGCAACGAACATAGCAAAAAAGAAAAATATAACACGGTGTAGTTGAATTTAATTTCAGGACTTTTTGTACTAGTTTCTAAACTACATTCATGCATGGCTCATAATATATAAGCATCTACCTCATGGATTATCACTTGTAAAATAGAAAAAAAAAGCAGAAGAATTAAATACTCAAAACGAAGACTAATCTTTAGAAAATGTGTGTCTCCCCCCTTGCAGGCCCAAGCGCCTCAAAGACTTCCTGCAGGAGGAGAAATTGTACACATTTGTTGGTTTCAGCATTGGATGTGACAAGCAGAAGCTGGGGAAGTCTGCTTTGGAAATCTACCCCAACAACTTCATCGACATGCAGCGCAAGTGGAAAGATCCAAAGACCAACAAATACTACGACTCCTTGGCCGATGTTGTAGGCGGCGTCATCCACCCATTCTACGAAGGCATGAAGAAGAAGATGAAGAGGGAAGACCACAAACTGTGGGGGACCAGCCCGCTGCCAGACAACCTCATCACGTACGCAGGAATAGATGCGTACGCAACGTACAAGTCATGGAAGACAATCGACATCATCGTGACAGGTTGGGATATTTCAAAAGAGCAGGAGGCTGACCCCTACTACCACTGCAACTTCGCGGATGAAGATGCATGAAAGTCTGCATTCATTATGTTGAACCAGCTACCATATGCTATGTGTGTCCTTAGTCTTGTTGTTTCAGATTTGTAGTTTGCTTTCGTTTTGTTGAACCAACTACCTTATGCTATGTGTGTCAGGGTTTGAACAAGTTTGCCTATGTCTATCAAGTACATCATTTGCTTATGTCATCCAACAAGTTTGCTAGCTTCCTATTTTGTTGATCCATCATTTGAGGTTGAACTAGGTTGAAGTTGAAAGTTGATGGCTGCCACGCAGCACTAGTCATGGAGAAATAAAAATAACACATAAATATTTTCGCAAAAAAAATAGTGGCAGACTTACTAAGGACAAAAGCAAATAGTAGCCTTGGATGCTCAGTACAGCTTAGACATGAACGGTAGTACTATCACACTAAAAAACAGTTTTTAGTTTCAGAAGAACACTAAAAATACTAAGTTTCGTCCAAGGACAACATTCAGTACTAAAAGCATCGTGCTAAATAGAAATTAGAAATTCACTAAGTACCGCAACAGGAAAAGCAAAGAACCATTAGTACGTATTTCCTAGTAACTAGCATGCTAGGACTGAAAGTTCTGGTACACTTGAACACACGGTACATTCATTCTACAAAATATAAAAAGGAATGGAAGCTTCAGTTCACATTCCCTAAAACAGTGACACACTAAGAATAACAGTAATAATACAACTGAAATCTCAGTACAACTAAGACTATACGGCAAGTGCTAGGATTATACCAAACATTGCCTGGAGAAGAACCACAGCCTAGAAAAAAAGGCCAAAAACTAAATCAAAAAGATATAAGTTCGACAAAGGAGAAAAATCACAAGAAACACACTAGAAAGACGTACTAGCAACAAACAACACAAAAAATAAATAATTAATCAAATTAATAGCACAATTGAAATCTCAGTACAACTAAGTTTATTCGGTAAGTGCTATGGTGATACCAATTAATGCCTTGAGAAAGAAATAGTTTTGAACTTAATAGGATTATCTCTTAAACGTAACTAATTTAAAACAGTACTTTAACTTTTACTATGAAGTTCAACTACTAAAGTTCAAGAAGTTCAAATAGAAATTTGGCTCCAAAAATTTTAAAAGCCGTACGCTGAATGAGATTACAAGTCAGTACTAACAGAACTATATCATAAGTACAAGAAAACGAGAGTACAGAAACTATAAAAGGTCCAACTTAGGATGGAATCACATAAAAATAAAATAAATCTCACTTTCTCAGCAACAACTCATAAATACACTTGGGAAAAAAGTGTTTTCAGTTCAACTACTATATAAGTCTTCAGTACAAAAAATAAAACTTAACCAAAACGAATTCCCGATGAAACATACACAAATGAAACAGCTATTCAACCACACAACCATCATGGAAAAAAAGTTTGTTAAACATTGTGCCACACTTCAAACACAACACAAAATATACTAGTTATTACATAGTACTCGACAAGACATCAAACACTAACAAATAGAGCCTACAATGTTTTCAAGAGATATATCACACAACTATCCAATTCATTATGCAATTGATGACCATTTCTCCTATGCATCAGGAGCCAAAGCCTGAAGCTCCTTGGGAAGCTCCGTAACCATAAGATGGTTATTCCGGTTGAACACAACTCTATACAGATCCTCAGCGTTCCAATCAACAATGTGTGGCTGCAAAACAATAAAACAAAATTATAAAAAATCATGACCCATAAAAAAAAGGATGCACAATAAGCCAAAAACAGAAATTGAAAAGCACAACAAGAAACCCATGTCATAATCTCGAATGTTCTCAACGATCTTTTCACCATCGTAGCATCCCGCATACTTTAGAGTATAATGGCCACATTCATTTTCCCCTTGAAGTGGGACCTTGACAAACGTTGGTTTCTTTGCAAACAGCTCCCAATTGGGCTGCTTGCTCGCATTGTACTGAGCATCACCATACACATCCTTCATTACTTTGACCATTCTAGAAATCTGTAAAAAAACAAAACAACCCACACAGTTTTAGGTCTCAGAAAAAAAGCAGTAAGAAAGATGCAGAAATATTAATCCAGTACAGATAATAAATGTCACTCACAATCTTCTCGCAGTCTTTGTGATAGGTGTTCTTCGAAGGATGGTGGTTCTTCGGATAAGGTAAAGAGTCAAGGATGTCAACGCTACTTTCGGTACCGATTCATGACATATAAGGAATAGTGGTTCACTTTCCTATCCTTTGATAAAACCATAGGCTTGAATAGAGGCATCATGATCTAAAAACAAATGACCAAAAACGAGATGTTAAATATTCAAAATAAAAACCAGCATCACGACAAACAAATAAAAACCAAAAATCAGCTAGTAGATCTCACAAGGTTGGCACTAAGCAAGTCTTCGTTAGCTTTAACATAGCTCTTGAAATCTCTCGCTGCACTCTCCACATTAAACACTTTATTTTCGTCCTCGTAAAACGAACAGTCAAGCACAACCTTCAAAAAAGCCAAAATAGAAAATAGACAACGGTAAAGGATCAACAAGCAAAAGTATTATTAAAACTCGTAAAAACAAATAGGCAGTCTTGTTCAACAGAAAGAAACCGATCTGATTGATTACCGAGATGAAATATGGACTCAGCAATATCCTTTTCCCAGATGCAAAATCACCATTTCTCTTAGGATCTTGCTTCCAATCATCAATGAGGAAGTCCATTACATCACCCTCCATCATTTGCCCAGGTGAGAAAACTTCCCAGATGCGATTCCCAGTGAAGTCAGTTACGTTTCCATCAGGCTGAGGTATCATTGAGAATGTATTCCTGCAGCACACACAAGAACAAAAAGAAGGAGAAGCAAGATAAGGCATTCATAGCAGTTCGAGTTGTATAAAAAGGAACAGTTTAGGTCATATTTACCTAGCAGTTACAAACAACAAAAGAAAAAGAAGAGGAAAAATAATGAGAGATACTCACTCGGCATACTTCTCACGCCATTCATCACCAAGCAACAGCTTATACAACCTACGAGCCTTGTCCAGGTGAGGGAACTTATGAGGGTGAAGCTGCTGCACAGGGGAGCAAAACTTTATAGGAGCTCTGGGCGCACGCTTCGTGCTTACAACATTGCCAGATTCCAAAGCAGGATCTTTCCTAGCACCACCAGCTCTACGAGCCACTATTCCAGCAAGGGGAGATAAACCTTTGGCAGCAGCACTCCTCGTGACTCTTCCAACGCCAGCAATCTTGTCAAACACATCATCATCGCTGTCTATCAATTCGACAATGGGATTCTTGGGTGTAGTAGGGCTCTCTGCACAAGCAGCCGTAGAACTTCTCAGAGCTCCCAACCGCCCCTTCATAACACCAGATCTTGTCTTTTTGGGAGAACGCCCCTGGCTAAGATCAATAGCTACGCGCTCGAGCTCTGAGAACTGGCTACCAAAGAACCTGTAGTCATGCTCACCAAGATCCAGCCACTCACCTGAAAAAAATTAAAAAAAGGAAGACCACACAAAGCGTAAGTTCAAATACATATTTCATCACAGTACTAAAATAGAGAAGTACAAGCTGCAAAAAAAAAACAAAATTCCATGCACATGTACAAGGTTCGATGCCAAACAAATCCCGGAAGTCAACATCAAACACATCGCTAGTCGCGCAGGTGTACACCAAAGTCTTCCTAATGTCCAGAATGTCTTCATGGCTGTAATCGACCATTTCAATTACACCATCCTCCCGGCAATAATAGGTCTTGCAGTTTTGTAGCATAAAGAAACCACAATCATGCCTGTAAACAAAGGAAAAAACAAAAAAATGGTACAACACAAAATCCGAAAAATACAGGAACAACATCCACCCAGCAACAAAAACAACCAGCAAAAATCATTAAAAAACGGATACTCACGTGTTTTCTTGCTGAGGCACCCGCACAAACTCGCAAGAGAAACCATCAGTATGCACCAGTGAGAACGGTTTGGCCCTGTCTACACTGGACTCCCTCCAAAGCTTCTTTATATTATCTGTCATATTCCTTAAGAATCTAACTGCATCACCCCAGGTTTCATCATGGAGTGAATCAAGACACTCGAAACGACGGAACCTCAAATTCAGAACAACCAAGCACCAATGCCCAGATGCTTCGCTAGGCTTCATGGTAGCCACAAATGACGGCGGATCAAATGTAGGGAAAAGAAGCTAAAAAAATCGCAGAGGAAAAATGAATTTACCAAATCATAATGAAACAAAAAATTCAGCCTCCAAACAATAAAATAAAAGAGGGAAATTGAAATTCAGAAGTACAAACAAAAAATCACATAATCATAAAGAAATTATGTCCACCGCCCAAAATTGAGGAACAAGCATATCAGTTCAGTTTCCTTGCAACAATAAGTGCATCTTTAATAAAAAGCACGGATCATTCATAAGTACATGTGTAAAAGCAGGCTAATCAAGTTCATTCCCACACCTCCGTAAACTGCAAAGAAAACATGACAGTTCTAGTTAATGAGTACAAAAAGTCCAAGTTCACCTACTTGGTCGAAACCATCAACACCTGATCTCGTGAACCAATTTAACACATTGGAATCAATATTTCCATCACGGATCTTGGTCTGTTGTACAAAAAGAACAACAACAGTTAGAAAATTGGCAAAACAAGTTATCATCATATTTACAAAAAAGCAAAATACTGACCGTCACCCATCTGGGAACTATCAACTTGTCAGTGTCTCGGTACTTCTGACGCAGAGAATATAAAACAACATCAGCACTGTCTGAGTTGAGCATGCCAGTGGGGACAAATGCTTTAGCAATAAAACCAACACTGGCATCACATTCTTTATTTTGAAACATCGGCGTGTGACTATAAAAACACAAAAAATTACATGAATTAAAACTACTGCAACAACAATAATAATCATACGAGAGAAAAAAAGAGACAAAAATGGAACGTTCAAAATCCCAAACTAACCATTTAGTACGGTTCGTGCGCAACCTCGTAACAGCGAAGAAAAGTGTATCAACCTTAACAACATTATCACTTTCTGCTTGCAGAAAAATGATGAAAAATAATAAGTTCAACAACTACAAGAGAACATATCCAAAATGCCAAAATTGAGAAGTACGCCCAATTTACAAGTGCTTACCTGGACTATCAGGGTTTGACGATGACGGTAGTTCCTGTGATGAGACCATTATGCCTCCAGTTTCAGGGTTTGACGATGGGACATCTTGAGAGGACACCTATATTGCTGTGCTTTCAGGGTCTGTAGAAAGAAAATCCTGGGACGACAAGAGCGCCTCCTGCGTCAAGGGGTCAGAAGAAATTGACAGAAGTAAATCATCATCCTCGGATGGCACCTCCTCCATGCTAGAAGCATCTTGCAATGCATCATCGTAATCAAGACCTCCAGGCGGGAAATTCTCCGACGGCAGATGTTCACAACCAGAAACATTGTCATTCCCAGCAATACCAACACCAGGCGATTTGGAATCAAGTATGCTGGCAGCACCAGCATCCTCATCAGCAACTTTGGTACCAACATTGCGCCCACTACTCAATGGAGCATCACGAGCATCATCTCCACCACTAAGGACAACCCCACGTTCAACATCAGTAATCCGACGAAAATAAAAATTCAGAAAAAGTGGATAATATGAACAAAACTAAAAATAAAAAATAAACTACCAAAGAGGTGCACAAAAAATAGACCTTGGAAGCATTCGCTGCAACATCATCGAACTTGCTGCTGCTAACATTCAAAGCAACATCACCAACGGGCAAACAAGGCTCATGACCAACAATAGCACCCTGATTCAAAATGTAATGAGGCAAAAAACAATGCTATTATGAGCAACAATAAACACAAGGAATTAAAATAACAGTAACAAAAAAGGTAGCTACCCCCTTGCAAACTCTAAACGGTGTGGGATAGAAAAATTAACAAGCAAGACACATTGGTGCGCATGAAAGTTCAAGAAAATATGAATAAACACAATGAAAATAAAAATAACCTTGCACTTATCAGTGGATGGATCATTAACTCCACGGTCAACATCAGCCTCAACATTATGACTGGTCTCCTGCATGAAAAGAAAAATTAATAAACAGATGTAGATCAGGAAGTTCAACTACAATACTGACAGCAGAACAACATAGTAAAAACATACAAACAACGAGGACTGACTCACATCAACAACAGGGTGCTGCAAGCCAACATCGTTCATATGCTGATCAGAAACATTAGCCTCAGTATGATCATCGACCCTGCTGTCGGTGCCAGCAGCCTCATCCTGATCAATCTGCATGAAAGAAAATTACTAATAAATAGATGAAGATGAAGAAGTTCAACTACAACACTGACAGCAGGACAACAAAGTAAAAATTGCAAACACCGAGGACTGACTCACATCAACATCAGGGCGCTCAAAGCCAACATCATCCGTTTCGTGATCAAAAACATTAGCCTCGGTACCATCACCAGCCCTGCTGTGGGTGGCAGCAGCCTCATCCTGCTCAAACTGCTTGATAACAACATTTGCACTTTCTTCATATGGCTTGCAGCAAGAGTTTTGCGTAGTTCTGAAACGCTTCATGTTGTTCAACAGACGAACCGAGCTCTGAACTAGATTAGCGGCACCGTCACGCATATCACCGATTAAAATTCTCTCCATCTCAATGTAGTCAACAGCTTCCCCGGCGTTAAATTGATGACCTTCAGGAAGGATACCATTGATACAACTCAAACGCTCAACTGTCGTTGGTACCTTTTGCAGCTCAGAACACACATTACTTAAGATATGCTCAGTGCGCTCCAACGCTGAAACAGCAACATCAATACCAAAACCCTGCCTCTGTGAAGCACTAGCATTACTAGGGCCAGGGGGGCATAACCAGCACCCTCAACACCACGGCCATCCCTCAACTCATCGGACAGAGATGAAAAGTTCGGAACCTGAGACGACGGCATCTCCAGGACTGGCCGTTTATACACTCGGAAAAAAACAACCTCCTCTTGAGTTTTCCACTACAAACAAAAGGTAAAAATAGTTAATCAATCAATGCAACACATAGGGAAAAATAAATCAGGATATTAACAGATTTAAAATCAACACCACTAATAAACTTTAGCTGTCATTGCCAATTTGTTAGTATTTACCAACAGGCCAGTTGAACAAAGTTATTCAGTTCAACCACACAAGAAACAACAGTACTAAAAAACCATACCTAAACCATAGAAAATATAAATAGACAACTCTACAGTACACATGTCCACTACAGCAAAAAATAGCTATACCTAAATTAAAAAAAGATCTGCAAGACACAAACCAAACAAAACTCACCGGAAGCTTCCCAAACACCCAAGTCTTTGGATCTGCATTGCCTTTTTTATCAAATCTGCATCAACCAGATCAGAAAGCTTGGCAGGATCCATGAAACATATGCGGGGGACTCGCATGTCAGGCTCCGCGGTCTTGCCAAGGATAAGGCAGTCAAGGTACATTAGTAGAGGCCTTATGGCACAGCCTGTGATTGCCTTCCCCATGGTATCACCATTTTGGTACTTGGCAACAGCCCTTCTAAGCTCATCAACCATCAACTGGCAATAATCCATATTAGCCATGTCCTCAAAGACGAGACTCTCAAACATTGCTGCCTCTCTGGAAACATGCGGGGCAGAACCAGGCAACACAACCTTCATAAACACAATCATGAAGAACACTTTCAGAGCAAGGTCATCTTTACTAGGATCCTTGACGAGCACCTTGAGCTTATTCCTCAAATCCTTTGTCTTGATATCTTTGTCCCTGCTAATGTCAAGCTCCGATCTTAACTTCATCAGAGCGTTGTCATATCCGTCCTCTGACGGCCTTGGCGCAGAACGACCACCACGAGGGAAACCAAATAATTGCTGTATTCCATCGCTAGTGATGTGAAGCTTCTCATTAGCCTCAACCATGTCAAGAGTCATTGTATCACAATCTATCCTCAGATACAAAACTCCCATCAGAGGCAGGGAAATGTTAGACTTCACCCTCCACTTGAAAATAGAACCAAAATCTGATGCATGAACCCTAGCCACATGCCGACTCTCGAGCAATTTAGCACATTCTTCAACCTCTCTCAACGAACATCGCACAGTTAAGTTCAATTTCCGTTGGTCACCTTCATCCAAGACAACTTTTCCAGCATTGCCTCCCACCGGCTTGACCGGACTCATAACGCTAACAGGCTGTAAATGAAAACAAAAAAGCCACACCTTAAAAAAATGAATATAGAAAACAAAACAAGCAAATGAATGCAAGAAAAAAGAAAAAAAAGATTGCACAAGTTCAACTATTAAAACAACATCAGTACCACCCCTCAATTGATGCAAACAATAACCAGCCTCACCTGGCGGCAATACCAGCCCAAACACAATTAAATCATTGCAAGTACAACTAGTAAGTCACATGTAGTACAAAACACATACTACTGCAAACAATGAATATAGAAAACAAAACAAGCATATGAATGTAAGTAAAAAAAAGATTACACAAATTCAACTATTAAAACAACATCAGTACCAGCCCCGATTGATGAAAACAATGACCAGCCTCACCTAGCCAGCATACCAGCCCAAACACAAATTAAATCATTACAATTACAATTAGTAAGTCACATACAGTACAAAACACATACCACTGCAAAACAATGAATATAGGAAACAAAACAAGCATATGAAGGCAAGTAAAAGAAAGAAAAGTTTGAACAAGTACAACTATTAAAACAATCAGTGCCACAATCAAAATAGATGCAAACAATGACAAGCCTCACCTGGCCAGCATACCAGCCCAAACACAATTAAAATCATTGCAAGTACAACTAGCAAGTCACATGCAGTACAAAACACATACCACTGCAAATTCATCTTCTGAATCAACTTCAATATCATCTTCTTCAGATGCAGCATCTTCAGCTTCAACACGAGCACGCTTCTTCCCACCTTTGTTCACCTTTGCAGGATGAACTTTACGCTTCTTATTTTCTTTCAACAAAGAACGCTCTTGAAGAGGAGACGAAGAAGGCTTCTTATTTGTCAAACCTCGTGGACTACGACGAACAGCGGAGCCACCAAGTTTGCTTGGACCAATTTTCACAGCAACACTATCCGCATCAGCTTTGCTATTACCAGGTTGGGGACCAGCTTTCACACGTGGGCTATGCCTCTGTGTGCCCTCAGGATTTCGATCTGACATCTTCCTCTTCAAAACAACTTTCTTCTCCTTAACTCCATCACGATCAAACACTTGCGTCAACCGAGTTTGCATCAAGTTTGTCTTCACAGGCATGTCACTTCCATGAGATCCAGCATGAACAGTTGAAAAACCCGCGTCACCACCTTCATTGCCTACACATTTAGGAGCTTGAGCAACATCAACATCACTTTCTGGCACACAGGCAGCCTTTTGACGCCGTTCCAATTCCTTCCTCTTCTGGAATTCATACTTCTTCTTTCTTATCCTTTCATCCTTGAGCTGTAACTGCATAGGAACATCCTCAGCTTGGGTAACAGGCTCAGTGCCATCAACACTTTGAGACTGAGTAACAGACAACTGCAAGCTGCCATCACCATCATCAACGTTAAGTGAATACATCCCATCATTAATATCTTTAACAACATCAGCAATATCCTCTGGAACACCATGGCTGTCATTAACTGCATAAACCAATAACATAACCACACACATAAAAAATTAAAACACAATTAACATTGCAGACACAAAAGTAAATAAAGCGCATACCATCAGACACAAACAAAAAGGAACAACTGATGAAACTAAGCATATATATGTATTAAAGGCTGATATAAAAAGAGCAACTATAAGGGAAACACCATCAACATTCGCAAGTTCTTCTAGAGGATTTGGTGTCTCAAAAATAACATTCACAAGATCTTGAAAGCGTTCTGATTTGTCAGAATCAGGAGGCACCGACACTCCAACATCTGCAACAACATCATAATTAGCAAAAAAGTACAAGAACAATCAATCAGTTCAACTATGTGAACACTACAAGTTCACCGAATCAAACAAATATGAACCCACCACTTGCAGAACAAACTTCAGAAAACACAACTCTTTCAACACCATACTAGTTGTTCACTGACTACTACAACCTATTCAAATGCCACGACAGCAGTTCAAAATACACATGGTGATAAGTACTACAACCTGTCTGCAGGTTGCGTCAACTGCCAAAACCATACGCACCATACAATCCAGGACAAAATTAACACATATCAAAATACATACAACTTATAAAGTCGATACGGCAACAACTGTACAACCTAAAAAACCAGATCTGTTAAAACATCATTGTCGGTGTCAAAACCGGCGGATCTCGGGTAGGGGGTCCCGAACTGTGCGTCTAGGCGGATGGTAACAGGAGACAAGGGACATAGTGTTTTTACCCAGGTTCGGGCCCTCTCGATGGAGGTAAAACCCTACTCCTGCTTGATTGATATTGATGATATGGGTAGTACAAGAGTGGATCTACCGCGAGATCAAGGAGGCTAAACCCTAGAAGCTAGCCTATGGTATGATTGTTGTAATGGTTGTTCCTCCTACGGACTAAAACCCTCCGGTTTATATAGACACCGGAGAGGGCTAGGGTTGCACAGAGTCAGTTACAATGGTAGGAGATCTACATATCCGTATCGCCAAGCTTGCCTTCCACGCCAAGGAAAGTCCCATCCGGACACGGGACGAAGTCTTCAATCTTGTATCTTCATAGTCTTGGAGTCCGGCCGATGATGATAGTCCGGCTACCCGGACACCCCCTAGTCTAGGACTCCCTCAGTAGCCCCTGAACCAGGCTTCAATGACGATGAGTCCGGCGCGCATATTGTTTGGCATTGCAAGGCGGGTTCCTCCCCCGAATAATTCATAGAAGATTGTGAACACCAGGATAGTGTCCGGCTCTGCAAAATAAATTCCACATTCCACCATAGAGAGAATAATATGTACACAAGTTCAATCTGCTGACGTATTTTGTGGCATGACGTCATATCATCACCAAGCCTTTACTTGAATCATTTTTTATTATACCACCTCAGTGCGTTTAGCGAAGCGGTTTCCTTGGCACGTCTTGTCGAAGCAGAGATCGTGTTCCCCTTATTCCAGGATTCCCATCAATACGGACGTGGGTAACCCAACCACGCCATTGATGGTGGCGCTTGGGAGATAAGCGAGTTTCACCAGGCCGGTGGGGACGCATAGTCTTCGTCCGCCCATATATAAGGGGATAAGGATCCACCTTTTTTACCTACGCCTTCTTCCTCCTTTGCTTATCCATCTCCGCGCACTCGAGCTCCAGCGCCCAAGTTCGCACATCTCGCCTCAACCTTCTCTAGCCATGTCCGGAGCGGGAGGCAAGTGGATGGCCTCCTCCGTTACGGAGGGGCACATCGAAAAACTGCGCGGCGCCGGATACCTGTCCAGCGACATCGCGCACCGGCTGCCCGACAAGGGGCAGCTCATCCCCACCCCCAGGCCCCATGAGAGGGTCGTATTCCTTCCCCACTTCCTCCATGGACCGGGATTCCCACTTCATCCCTTCGTTCGGGGGCTCATGTACTACTACGGCCTGGACTTCCACGATCTGGCTCCAAATTTCATCCTCAACATCTCGGCGTTTATCGTCGTGTGCGAGGCCTTCCTCTGCATCCAGCCCCACTTCGGCTTGGGGCTAAAAACCTTCAACGTCAAGCCGAAGGTAGTGAAGGGCGTCCAAGCGGAGTGCGGAGGCTCCATGGTGGGCAAAATGCCCAACGTCCTCTGGCTCGAGGGCGCCTTTGTGGAAACCATCAAAGGGTGGCAATCGGGATGGTTCTATATCACCGAGCCGCGTGACCCTAAATGGGCTGCGGCCCCCGAGTTCAGATCTGGTACCCCCATGCAGCTCACCTCCTGGAAAGAGAAGGGCTTGCTATGGGCAGTTCGGAGGAGCTGACCGGACTCCAGTCCTGTCTCCAGACCCTGGTGGAGAAGAAGCCCAAGCTTGTCAATGTGATCCAGGTCATGCTCGTCCGCCGGATTCTCCCTTGCCAACAGCGGGCCTTCAATTTGTGGGAGTTCGATCCGGCACAGCACCGGACCCTTAGCGGGCTCTTCGACACAACGTATGAAGCTGCCTGGAGGGTGTTGTTGAAGGGCGGAGAAGCCCCCGCATCCGCAACTGAAGATCCTGGATTCAGCACGAAACGCCCGGCCGGTGTGGTAAGACATGTTATCCTTTATGGGACACTTATTTCTTTCATAGTTTGACTCTATTGAGGGATCTGAAATTCCCAATGCCTTTAACAGGACTGGCAGAGGACGTCCGGACAGGTTAACTGTCCGGCTCCCCTCCCCGAAGACCCAGCGGATACCCGTTTAACGGGGCTGCTAGTCCCGGCACTTTATGTGGTGCCGGAGAAGAAGGCCAAGAAGAAGGCCACGGGAACCCGAAGGAGTTCCCGGCGCCAGGTGGTATCGGACTCATCGTTCGATGGCTCCGAGGCGGACTCCTCCCCCGAAGACAAGGAGGAGAAAGAGGACTCTCCCCAGGAGGGGAGAGAGAGGAAGAGGAAGGCTTCCCCAACAGGGGAGGCCGAAGGGTCCAAGAGGGGAAGGACCCTTCCTCCGGATGACTCCGCCAACGCCAACGTTGGCGACGAAGGGTGGCCCTCAAGGGCCAAGCCTCCGGCAAGATCGTAAGTATCCGGATTCCTGAATGATTTATAATTTCCCTTTTGTGCCACATAGTGTCCTTCTAATGCCGCACACTACCTGTAGTCCGGCCGAGGATGATCTTCCCGCTTCATCAAGCGGGTCCTTGGCTCCGTCGGATGTAGATTCCATTCCGACCGCCTCCACCCCTCACGAGGCTGAGGACGTCGAGGTGGGATCCCAGGAGGGGACCCGCCAAGAGGGGGAGGCTCCAGAGGTGCCACAGGGCAACCTCCCGGACTTCGTGCCGGACTCCGCGCCGGAACCCGTAGTGGTTCCGGAGTCCGGCAGGCGGCCCCTTCGTAAGAAGGGCAAGACCGTGACACCGGCAGCCTCCGTCCAACCGGAGGTGCCGGACAACTTGTTGGAGGCGCTCAACGGCGCTTCCATCGAGGAAGAACACCGCACTATCATGAATGCGGTGATTCAGAAGGTTCATCTTGCCAAGAGCGGGCTGAGCGAAGCCTACGGCAGCCTTCTAACAGGCTTTGAGGTAAGAAGTTTTAAAATATGTAATGTAATACCGCATAGACAGTAACCCCTGATGCTCGGTTCGGTGTTCGGAAAGAAAAACCGGACTGAGGATCTAAAAAAGATATACGCAGGAGTTCTAAAAATTATGTCAATATGGGTTTGCAGGCTGCGCTGCTGACCTCTGCCGCACTGACTGCAGAGGTTGGTGCTTTGAAGCAGAACCTCGAGCGGTCCAAGAACGACCTCGGCCTTGCCAAGAAGCATCTCGAGGGCAAAGAAGGTGAGTAACACCGTATTAAATTTGTACCTTACAGAAAAGGATTTTGGTTGCAATAGAAATGACCAGGATAACGTGGGCACTGCAGGGGCCACGAACGAGGTGGCGACCCTGAAGGAGGCCGTGTCTCCGGCCGAACGTAATGCGGTCGCGGAACGAGCGGAGCGAGAGATGCAGGAAGCATGGGTGGCGGAGGTGCGGCAAGAGCTCCATGCTCTCATGGAAAAGCATGAGAGTTTGGAGCGCGACTCGAAGACTCGAGAGTCCGAGCTTGCCTCGGCTCTTGAGAGTGCCAAAGCCGCTAAGGCCGAGGCCCATAAGGCCCTCCAGGAGATTGAGGCGGTGAAGAAAATAGCGGCGGGTAAGGCATTTTGAATTACCTGTTACTTACCCGAATTCGGAACTCTCCAGGAGCGATTGTAGATCTGCCTCACATCGTGTCCGATGCCACCGCATTCTACCGGGCCGAGGAGGGGAGTTCGACGGAGAAGGTCTTCTGGTCTCAGTATGCTGAGGCCGGACATCTGGTGCCCCTTAGCGCCCAGCTGAAGCAGCTGGTCGAGCTCCACAAGGTAGCCGAGCAGGCCATGAAGGGCCTCATAGTCCGGCTGTGGCCTGAAGAGGCCATGACTGGGAGCTACTTCGGCCTCGTGCGGCGGCTGGTGGATACGTGCCCCTGGGTGGAAGTCATCAAGCGCTCCGCCTGCATTGAAGGTGAAGGAAATATGCCCTAGAGGCAATAATAAAGTTATTATTTATTTCCTCATATCATGATAAATGTTTATTATTCATGCTAGAATTGTATTAGCCGGAAACATAATACATGTGTGAATATATAGACAAACAGAGTGTCACTAGTATGCCTCTACTTGACTAGCTTGTTAATCAAAGATGGTTATGTTTCCTAACCATGAACAAGGAGTTGTTATTTGATTAACAAGGTCACATCATTAGTTGAATGATCTGATTGACATGACCCATTCCGTTAGCTTAGCACATGATCGTTTAGTATGTTGCTATTGCTTCCTTCATGACTTATACATGTTCCTATGACTATGAGATTATGCAACTCCCGTTTACCGGAGGAACACTTTGTGTGCTACCAAACGTCACAACGTAACTGGGTGATTATAAAGGTACTCTACAGGTGTCTCCGAAGGTACTTGTTGAGTTGGCGTATTTCGAGATTAGGATTTGTCACTTCGAATGTCGGAGAGGTATCCCTGGGCCCTCTCAATAATACACATCACTTAAGCCTTGCAAGCATTTCAACTAATGAGTTAGTTGTGAGATGATGTATTACGGAACGAGTAAAGAGACTTGCCGGTAACGAGATTGAACTAGGTATTGGATACCGACGATCGAATCTCGGGCAAGTAACATACCGATGACAAAGGGAACAACGTATGTTGTTGTGCGGTTTGACAGATAAAAGATCTTCGTAGAATATGTAGGAACCAATATGGGCATCCAGGTCCCGCTATTGGTTATTGACCAGAGACATGTCTCGGTCATGTCTACATTGTTCTCGAACCGTAGGGTCCGCACGCTTAAGGTTTCGATGACAGTTATATTATGAGTTTATGTATTTTGATGTACCGAAGGTTGTTCGGAGTCCCGGATATGATCACGGACATGACGAGGAGTCTCGAAATGGTCGAGACATAAAGATTGATATATTGGACGGATATATTTGGACACCGGAAAGGTTCCGGAGAAGTTTGGAGCTCCGGGAGGTTACCGGAACCCCCCGGGAGGTATATGGGCCTTATTGGGCCCATGTAGGAGGAAGAGAGAAGGAGCAAGGGAGGGAGGCGCGCCCCCCCAAGCCCAATCCGAATTGGGGAGGGGGGCCGGCCCCCCCTTTCCTTTCTCCTTCCCCCTCTCTTCCTTCCTACTACTAGTACTACTTCCTAATACTAGTACTCCTTCCTTCCCCCTCCAAATAAGATAAGGAAAAGAGAGGGAAACCTACTTGGAGTAGGTTTCCCCCTCCCTATGGCGCGCCCCCCTTGAGGCCGGCCACCTCCTCCCTCCCTCCTTTATATACGGGGGTAGGGGGCACCCTAGAACACACAAGTTGATCATTGATCGTTCCTTAGCCGTGTGCGGTGCCCCCCTCCACGATATTACACCTCGATCATATTGTAGCGGTGCTTAGGCGAAGCCCTGCGACAGGAGAACATCAAGATCGTCACCACGCCGTCGTGATGACGGAACTCCCCCTCGGAGCCTCTACTGGATTGGAGATCGAGGGTGCGTCATTGAGCTGTACGCGTGTCAAGAACTCGAAGGTGCCGGAGTAACGGTGCTTGGATCGGTCGGACCGGGAGGACGTACGACTACTTCCTCTACGTTGCGTCAACGCTTCCGCTTTGGTCTACGAGGGTACGTAGACAACACTCTCCCCTCGTTGCTATATCATCACCATGATCTTGCGTGTGCGTAGGAAAATTTTGAAATTACTACGTTACCCAACAGTGGCATCCGAGCCTAGGTTTTTATGGTTTGATGTTATATGCACGAGTAGAACACAAGTGAGTTGTGGGCGATATAAGTCATACTGCTTACCAGCATGTCATACTTTGGTTCGGCGTTATTGTTGGATGAAGCGGCCCGGACCGACATTACGCGTACGCTTATGCGAGACTGGTTTTACCGCCGTGCTTTGCACACAGGTGACTAGCGGGTGTCAGTTTCTCCAACTTTAGTTGAACCGAGTGTGGCTACGCCCGGTCCTTGCGATGGTTAAAACAGCATCAACTTGACAAACTATCGTTGTGGTTTTGATGCGTAGGTGAGATTGGTTCTTGCTTAAGCCCGTAGCAGCCACGTAAAACTTGCAACAACAAAGTAGAGGACGTCTAACTTGTTTTTGCAGGGCATGTTGTGATGTGATATGGCCAAGACATGATGCTATATTTTATTGTATGAGATGATCATGTTTTTTAACCGAAGTTATCGGCAACTGGCAGGAGCCATATGGTTGTCGCTTTATTGTATGAAATGCAAACGCCCTGTAATTGCTTTACTTTATCACTAAGCGGTGGCGATAGTCGTAGAAGCAATAGATGGCGTAAACGACAACGATGCTACGATGGAGATCAAGGTGTCGCGCCGGTGACGATGGTGATCATGATGGTGCTTCGGAGATGGAGATCACAAGCACAAGAAGATGATGGCCATATCATATCACTTATATTGATTGCATGTGATGTTTATCCTTTATGCATCTTATCTTGCTTTGATTGACGGTAGAATTTTAAGATGATCTCTCACTAAAATTATCAAGTAGTGTTCTCCCTGAGTATGCACCATTGCCAAAGTTCGTTGTGCCCAGACACCACGTGATGATCGGGTGTGATAAGCTCTACGTCCATCTACAACGGGTGCAAGCCAGTTTTGCACACGCAGAATACTCGGGTTAAACTTGACGAGCCTAGCATATGCAGATATGGCCTTGGAACACGGAGACCGAAAGGTCGAGCGTGAATCATATAGTAGATATGATCAACATAAGATGTTCACCATTGAAAACTACTCCATCTCACGTGATGATTGGTTATGGTTTGGTTGATTTGGATCACGTGATCACTTAGATGACTAGAGAGATGTCTGTCTAAGTGGGAGTTCTTAAGTAATATGATTAATTGAACTAAAATTTATCATGAACTTAGTACCTGATAGTATCTTGCTTGTCTATGTTGTTTGTAGATAGATGGCCCGTGCTGTTGTTCCGTTGAATTTTAATGCGTTCCTTGAGAAAGCTAAGTTGAAAGATGATGGTAGCAACTATGCGGACTGGGTCCGTAACTTGAGGATTATCCTCATTGCTGCACAGAAAAATTACGTCCTGGAAGCACTGCTGGGTGCCAGGCCTGCTGCTGATGCAACTGACGACGTTAAGAACGTCTGGCAGAGCAAAGCTGATGACTACTCGATAGTTCAATGTGCCATGCTTTACGGCTTAGAACCGGGACTTCAACGACGTTTTGAACGTCATGGAGCATATGAGATGTTTCAGGAGTTGAAGTTGATATTCCAGAAGAATGCCCGGATTGAGAGATATGAAGTCTCCAATAAGTTCTATAGCTGCAAGATGGAGGAGAATAGTTCTGTCAGTGAGCACATACTCAAGATGTCTGGGTATTGTAATCACTTGATTCAACTGGGAGTTACTCTTCCGGATGATAGCGTCATTGACAGAATTCTCCAATCACTTCCACCAAGCTACAAGAGCTTCGTGATGAACTATAATATGCAAGGGATGGATAAGACGATTCCCGAGCTCTTCGCAATGCTAAAGGCTGCGGAGGTAGAAATCAAGAAGGAGCATCAAGTGTTGATGGTTAACAAGACCACTAGTTTCAAGAAAAAGGGCAAAGGGAAGAAGAAGGGGAACTTCAAGAAGAACAGCAAACAAGTTGCTACTCAAGAGAAGAAACCCAAGTCTGGACCTAAGCCTGAAACTGAGTGCTTCTACTGCAAGCAGACTGGTCACTGGAAGCGGAACTGCCCCAAGTATTTGGCGGATAAGAAGGATGGCAAAGTGAACAAAGGTATATGTGATATACATGTTATTGATGTGTACCTTACTAGAGCTCGCAGTAGCACCTGGGTATTTGATACTGGTTCTCTTGCTAATATTTGCAACTCGAAACAGGGACTACGGATTAAGCGAACACTGGCAAAGGACGAGGTGACGATGCGCGTGGGAAATGGTTCCAAAGTCGATGTGATCGCGGTCGGCACGCTACCTCTACATCTACCTTCGGGATTAGTATTAGACCTAAATAATTGTTATTTGGTGCCAGCGTTGAGCATGAACATTATATCTGGATCTTGTTTGATGCGAGACGGTTATTCATTTAAATCAGAGAATAATGGTTGTTCTATTTATATGAGTAATATCTTTTATGGTCATGCACCCCTGAAGAGTGGTCTATTTTTGATGAATCTCGATAGTAGTGATACACATATTCATAGTGTTGAAACCAAAAGATGCAAAGTTGATAATGATAGTGCAACTTATTTGTGGCACTGCCGTTTGGGTCATATCGGTATAAAGCGCATGAAGAAACTCCATACTGATGGACTTTTGGAACCACTTGATTATGAATCACTTGGTACTTGCGAACCGTGCCTCATGGGCAAGATGACCAAAACACCGTTCTCCGGTACTATAGAGAGAGCAACAGATTTGTTGGAAATCATACATACAGATGTATGTGGTCCAATGAAAGTTGAGGCTCGTGGCGGATATCGTTATTTTCTCACCTTCACAGATGATTTAAGCAGATATGGGTATATCTACTTAATGAAGCATAAGTCTGAAACATTTGAAAAGTTCAAAGAATTTCGGAGTGAAGTTGAAAATCATCGTAACAAGAAAATAAAGTTTCTACGATCTGATTGTGGAGGAGAATATTTGAGTTACGAGTTTGGTTTACACTTAAAACAATGTGGAATAGTTTCAGAACTCACGCCACCCGGAACACCACAGCGTAATGGTGTGTCCGAACATCGTAATCGTACTTTACTTGATATGGTGCGATCTATGATGTCTCTTACAGATTTACCGCTATCGTTTTGGGGTTATGCTCTAGAGACAGCCACATTCACGTTAAATAGGGCACCGTCGAAATCTGTTGAGACGACACCTTATGAACTATGGTTTGGCAAGAAACCAAAGTGGTCGTTTCTTAAAGTTTGGGGTTGCGATGCTTATGTGAAAAAGCTTCAACCTGGTAAGCTCGAACCCAAATCGGAGAAATGTGTCTTCATAGGATACCCAAAGGAGAGAGTTGGGTACACCTTCTATCAAAGATCCGAAGGCAAGACATTCGTTGCTAAGAATGGATCCTTTCTAGAGAAGGAGTTTCTCTCGAAAGAAGTGAGTGGGAGGAAAGTAGAACTTGATGAGGTAACTGTACCTACTCCCTTGTTGAAAAATAATACATCACAGGAACCGGTTTCTGTGACGTCAAAACCAACTAGTGAGGAAGTTGATGATAATGATCATAGAACTTCAGATCAAGTTAATACAGAACCACGTAGGTTGAACAGAGTAAGATCCGTACTAGAGTGGTACGGTAATCCTATTCTGGAAGTCATGCTACTAGATCATGATGAACCTACGAACTATGAAGAAGCGATGGTGAGCCCAGATTCCGCAAAATGGCTTGAAGCCATGAAATCTGAGATGGGATCCATGTATGAGAACAAAGTATGGACTTTGGTTGACTTGCCCGATGGTCGGCAAGCAATTGAGAATAAATGGATCTTCAAGAAGAAGACTGACGCTGACGGTAATGTTACTGTCTACAAAGCTCGACTTGTTGCAAAAGGTTTTCGACAAGTTCAAGGGGTTGACTACGATGAGACCTTCTCACCCGTAGCGATGCTTAAGTCTGTCCGAATCATGTTAGCAATTGCCGCATTTTATGATTATGAAATTTGGCAAATGGATGTAAAAACTGCATTCCTGAATGGATTTCTGGAAGAAGAGTTGTATATGATGCAACCAGAAGGTTTTATCGATCCAAAGGGAGCTAACAAAGTGTGCAAGCTCCAACGTTCCATTTATGGACTGGTGCAAGCCTCTCGGAGTTGGAATAAACGTTTTGATAGTGTGATCAAAGCATTTGGTTTTATACAGACTTTTGGAGAAGCCTGTATTTACAAGAAAGTGAGTGGGAGCTCTATAGCATTTCTAATATTATATGTGGATGACATATTATTGATTGGAAATGATATAGAATTTCTGGATAGCATAAAGGGATACTTGAATAAAAGTTTTTCAATGAAAGACATCGGTGAAGCTGCTTACATATTGGGCATTAAGATCTATAGAGATAGATCAAGACGCTTAATTGGACTTTCACAAAGCACATACCTTGACAAAGTTTTGAAGAAGTTCAAAATGGATCAAGCAAAGAAAGGGTTCTTGCCTGTATTGCAAGGTGTGAAGTTGAGTAAGACTCAAAGCCCGACCACTGCAGAAGATAGAGAGAAAATGAAAAGTGTTCCCTATGCTTCAGCCATAGGCTCTATCATGTATGCAATGCTGTGTACCAGATCTGATGTGTGCCTTGCTATAAGTCTAGCAGGGAGGTACCAAATTAATCCAGGAGTGGATCACTGGACAGCGGTCAAGAACATCCTGAAATACCTGAAAAGGACTAAGGATATGTTTCTCGTATATGGAGGTGACAAAGAGCTCATTGTAAATGGTTACGTTGATGCAAGCTTTGACACTGATCCGGACGATTCTAAATCGCAAACCGAATACGTGTTTACATTAAACGGTGGAACTGTCAGTTGGTGCAGTTCAAAGCAAAGCGTCGTGGCGGGATCTACATGTGAAGCGGAATACATAGCTGCTTCGGAAGCAGCCAATGAAGGAGTCTGGATGAAGGAGTTCATATCCGATCTAGGTGTCATACCTAGTGCATCGGGTCCAATGAAAATCTTTTGTGACAATACTGGAGCGATTGCCTTAGCGAAGGAATCCAGATTTCACAAGAGAACCAAGCACATCAAGAGACGCTTCAATTCCATCCGGGATCTAGTCCAGGTGGGAGACATAGAGATTTGCAAGATACATACGGATCTGAATGTTGCAGACCCGTTGACTAAGCCTCTTCCACGAGCAAAACATGATCAACACCAAGACTCCATGGGTGTTAGAATCATTACTGTGTAATCTAGATTATTGACTCTAATGCAAGTGGGAGACTGAAGGAAATATTCCCTAGAGGCAATAATAAAGTTATTATTTATTTCCTCATATCATGATAAATGTTTATTATTCATGCTAGAATTGTATTAGCCGGAAACATAATACATGTGTGAATATATAGACAAACAGAGTGTCACTAGTATGCCTCTACTTGACTAGCTTGTTAATCAAAGATGGTTATGTTTCCTAACCATGAACAAGGAGTTGTTATTTGATTAACAAGGTCACATCATTAGTTGAATGATCTGATTGACATGACCCATTCCATTAGCTTAGCACATGATCGTTTAGTATGTTGCTATTGCTTCCTTCATGACTTATACATGTTCCTATGACTATGAGATTATGCAACTCCCGTTTACCGGAGGAACACTTTGTGTGCTACCAAATGTCACAACATAACTGGGTGATTATAAAGGTGCTCTACAGGTGTCTCCGAAGGTACTTGTTGAGTTGGCGTATTTCGAGATTAGGATTTGTCACTCCGAATGTCGGAGAGGTATCTCTGGGCCCTCTCGGTGATACACATCACTTAAGCCTTGCAAGCATTTCAACTAATGAGTTAGTTGTGAGATGATGTATTACGGAACGAGTAAAGAGACTTGCCGGTAACAAGATTGAACTAGGTATTGGATACCGATGATCGAATCTCGGGCAAGTAACATACCGATGACAAAGGGAACAACGTATGTTGTTGTGCGGTTTGACCGATAAAAGATCTTCGTAGAATATGTAGGAACCAATATGGGCATCTAGGTCCCGCTATTGGTTATTGACCAGAGACATGTCTCGGTCATGTCTACATTGTTCTCGAACCGTAGGGTCCGCACGCTTAAGGTTTCGATGACAGTTATATTATGAGTTTATGTATTTTGATGTACCGAAGGTTGTTCGGAGTCCCGGATATGATCACGGACATGACGAGGAGTCTCGAAATGGTCAAGACATAAAGATTGATATATTGGACGGATATATTTGGACACCGGAAAGGTTCCGGAGAAGTTTGGAGCTCCGGGAGGTTACCGGAACCCCCCGGGAGGTATATGGGCCTTATTGGGCCCATGTAGGAGGAAGAGAGAAGGAGCAAGGGAGGGGGCGCGCCCCCCCAAGCCCAATCCGAATTGGGGAGGGGGGCCGGCCCCCCCTTTCCTTTCTCCTTCCCCCTCTCTTCCTTCCTACTACTAGTACTACTTCCTAATACTAGTACTCCTTCCTTCCCTCTCCAAATAAGATAAGGAAAAGAGAGGGAAACCTACTTGGAGTAGGTTTCCCCCTCCCTATGGCGCGCCCCCCTTGAGGCCGGCCACCTCCTCCCTCCCTCCTTTATATACGGGGGTAGGGGGGCACCCTAGAACACACAAGTTGATCATTGATCGTTCCTTAGCCGTGTGCGGTGCCCCCCTCCACGATATTACACCTCGATCATATTGTAGCGGTGCTTAGGCGAAGCCCTGCGACAGGAGAACATCAAGATCGTCACCACGCCGTCATGCTGACGGAACTCCCCCTCGGAGCCTCTACTGGATTGGAGATCGAGGGTGCGTCATCGAGCTGTACGTGTGTCAAGAACTCGGAGGTGCCGGAGTAACGGTGCTTGGATCGGTCGGACCGGGAGAACGTATGACTACTTCCTCTACGTTGCGTCAACGCTTCCGCTTCGGTCTACGAGGGTACGTAGACAACACTCTCACCTCGTTGCTATATCATCACCATGATCTTGCGTGTGCGTAGGAAAATTTTGAAATTACTACGTTACCCAACAGAAGGTGCCCGTCGGGCCCTTGCCCGCGCAAAGGTGCATTGGGGCAGGCTGGATGCTGAGAGGCTTATAACGGACGCGCCGTCGGCGGGCAAGGAGTATCGTACGCCCGAAATGTACTATAAGAGTGTCCTGAAGGGTGCCCGCAAGATTGCGGATGAGTGCCCCAATGTGGGGACCCCGACTCATAAGTCGTGATCACCGAATGCACGTGTACAGTGATCCCAGAGATCAATGCTCACTGAACACACAGAAGCTGAATAACAAGAGTCATACATCCATACATACCGTCTTACACAAATTATGACCATTATGGTCAAGTCTTACATTGATAAAGCCTTAAGGGCTGAACATCAAATGAAACACAAGCAGCGGAAATCTTCGACGATAAGTAGAACCCATGCCATCTGCCTTAACCCTACAGGCATTCTGACTGGGAAGCGTCCTAGCTCGCATGTTCGTCTCCAATGAACTCTTCTTCGAACTCCGGTTCTTCCATGCCTGGTCAATTAAATAACCAGTGGCAAGCCAATGAGTACTTTGAATGTACTCGCAAGCAACCCATGTTTTGGTTCAAGATGTAACGATGCATGATATAGGTAAATTTTTGCATAAAGCTAGTTTCGAGTGCAATGACATGTTCAACAACTTGTAAAACATGCATCAAGTAACCATGAGGACATGTTACAGAAATCAACATAAATAGAGTGGGCACCAACCCATCTAACATAAATAGAGTGGGCACCAACCCATCTCAATCATGTCAAGTCCCTTGACTTGACCCAAGTAGTTTTATCACACACACACACGGTTGAAAACTCTGGACGTAGTTTAAGCAGCACCGCCCAACTGTCCTTGACCGTGGACACGGCTATTCGAATAGTGTTACACTCTGCAGAGGTTGCACACTGTACCCACAAGATCCGGGGAACTTCCGTGTCATCCACGACCCGCGGTACCTCAAGTACCCGGGGTAAGCACCCGATCACTACCTTTCCCTAGACGACACTAACATGGAGTCCACTCGATTGGTAGTAACCCCCGTGCCCAACATTTCACATCATAAGGTTGTGGAGCCTCGCTCCCATATTCATCATATACCACAAGCACGGGGTACCAACGGTGTGTTCGGTGCCCTGTGAAAACAGTCATGGCCGCCCTACCTGGCACGACCCCGTCCCGAGAGAGAGCACCAACTCTCCCCCGTCACTAGTAATGCGGGCTCCAAGCTAGTATCGGCCTAGGTAATCAATAATGCCCTTTCCCATATAAGGGTAGAGTGGTTGCGCATGTAAGGTTGGGACAGTCGACAAATCTTAAATCTAATCCGTTTTCGAAAAACAACACACACACTTGCCTCGGTACACCACTTCGTCATCAAGTGGTTACCCATTTCATCATCTCCCTCGGGCATAAGTGGCACCCGACGGGGTTTTCGAAAAGTCTTCTGAAAAGGCCTTGCCTCCTTCACCATGCATAAACCCATCCCTTTTGCGTAGCATCTACTTTAGCATCCTATCTACTCCCACCGGCATAACCCTCATAGGAAGGTAGGGCCATGCACAATGCAAGTATCAACGAGGAATGTAACCGAGGCAACCAACCACGTGGTTCACCATCTCGTCATGATTCCGATGCAACAATAATAACGAACTATATGTCATGTATAAGAAGGTTTCATAAACATGGTCAAAGGGCTGCTTGCCTGGCTCAACAAAGTCTTCTGGGTCTTCAAAGTCTTCTGGTCCAACTCCTTCGTCAACAACGCAATCTATCGTCGCAAAATAATAACGAGAAAAATAAGGCAATAATAGAAACAGAAAAGTCAAAGTGCTCAGAAAAATGTCAACTTGATTTTGTAAAATACTAGGGTGAAAACTAAGAAGGGGAAAATTCCTAGTTTGGGATTTGGTGTATCAGAATGGGAGAAATGGATTTTCAAAGATGGATTTAAATGCTCAAATTTGAATTTAAATTTGAACTATACAGAAAAGTTCGATGGATACTTACGAAAGTTACACCAATGAATAGGTGGGATTTTTATAAGAATTTAGGAGTTGGAATTATTGCATTTGGATTATTATTTAATCCTGTGGAATTTTTGGAAAAAGTGACAGAAAGGAAAAAGAAAAGGGGCACTGTGCCTGCCGGGCCAAAACAGCCGCAGGGCAGCGGCCCAGCCAGCAGGCCGGCCCAGCCGAGCCAGCGCACAGCGCGCGCGCGTGCCCACCCATTTCAAACCTGACGGCCGGGGCCCGCAGGTCAGAGAGAGAGAGGGGCGCGGAAATGAGGGAGAGGATGACAGGCGGGGCCCACCTGTCATCACTAACCCGTGGACAGGGGGGTCGCGGTGCTCACCGGCGACGATGCAGGCGACGGCAAGCTCCGGCGAGTGCGGGGATGGCTTCAGGGGGCCGCCGCACGTCGGTGGGTGGTGGACTTGGGCGGCGGGGGTGCCTGGTTCGCCGGCGACGAGGTTCGCGGCGGAGAAGCTTCGGGAGGCGGTAGCTCCGGCCGTTTCCAGCAGCTACAGAGAGGGAAAACGAGGGGAAAAGGGTCAGGGGGATGCAGGGGTTCCAGATCGAGGCAAAGGAGGAGCGGGGGAGGATTATACCTTGCGAACTCCGGCGAGCCGACGCGGCGGAGCTCGAGCTCGATCTCGAGCTCGGGCGGCTTTGGAGGCAAATTGGAGGTGCAGGGGGAGGTTTTGGGGTGTGAGAGAGCGAGTGGTGGGTAGAGGAGGGCTCGGGGGGGCCTTTTTATAGGAGAACGGCGAGGTCCCGTAGACCCGTGCGCCGGAGAGCCTCTGCTCGTCGCCACAGGGCTCGGGAGGAGCTGGCGCCGTGTCTAGGGCGTTCGTGGGCGTCGACTATGCCTAGGGGAAGAAGAGAGAAGGAGTGGGGAGGGGTCAGGGGTGCGCGCGTGTGAGCAGCGCCATTGGCGCGCTCGGGCGGCTCTGTTTGATAGCGCGGAGGCGCGGGGGAGGAGGAGAGAGGAGGGGGACAGCGTCGTGGCGTGTCGTGGACGTCGAGGTGCATCGGCTGGCGCAAGGGGAAGGCCCGAGGTGGCCGGAGCCGTTGGGCAGAGGGCGGCTACAGTGCGGGAGCGCACTGTAGCGCGCTCCAGAGCGCCCAAATGGCTGCCATGGCATTGTTTATGCCCTGGGGACGCGGCCAACCATGTCCAGTAGTGCCAGGGGGTAGTAAAGAAGGAGGGGGAGGCATTGGATGCCTTGGTAAGCCAGTGGAGTGAGGAGGGAAGAAGAAGAAAGGTGAAAAAGGGCTGACCAGAGAGGGAAAGAGGGATTTTACCCATTCAATAAGTGGGCTATGGACTTGCCATTGTTACAGGAGGTGAAAGAGGGTCTAGGAGGAGCTGTGGTAAAAATTTGAGCTCTCCAAGAATAGTGAAAGGGGTCAAAACAGTGGTTTTTGCAAAATGTCAGAAGGTGTTTGATAGAGTTTTGAGCAAGCAAATGGACTCCAATTGCCATGAGACTCCACAAGGTGAAATGACTCATATAAATATAGCCTTCCACCAATTTGGAGATTATTTGGGCAAAGTTGCCAATGCAACTTTTGTGAACCCTAGAAATGAGCAGAAATAGACTTGAGTAGATCTAGTTGAGCATAACACTTCTCCTTGATGCACCACTTTGTGTAGTGGCCTCATTTGGTCTTGTGAACATGCTCACAAAAGTTGGGGTCAAGGGGAGAAAGTTGGTAGTACAAACTTGTTCAAATATGGTTCTGGTCAGAGAGGGTTTTGGGGCATTTTGGTGAACCAAAATGACTTTAATTGACATGAGGCTTTGTAAGGTGATCACAATATGCATTTGTGACTTGCTGGATTTTTCTTGGATTTTTGTGAAAATATTTCCTGTAGAAATATTTCAAATCCTTGAAATGGGCAGAAATGGTTTTGGGCGGTTTTGTCCAATATTTTGATCATAACCATATGTTGAAACTCTTATATATGGAAAATATATGTCCACCGAGTTTGCCTGATTTTTTTCAAATATTTTGAAACAATAAAAATAATTTTTTCCTATTAAAGACCATTACAGGCCTTAAGAAAAAGCTTTTAAATAAAATAGAGAAATAGCTTTTAAAATTATCTTTTTGTTGTTTCTGGGTATCCTATACCTAATAGGTTTCAAATATACTTTTGGAAAGATTTTTCACACCTCAAATCAAGTACTTGCAGTGCAAATCTTAATTCAAGGGTTTTTGGAAAGCTAATTTTAGAAAATACTTTTTGGCCAAATTATTTTTGTCAGAAAATACTATATTGCTCTACACACATGGCATGATCATTGGACATAAGTTTGGGGCAAGGAGATGAAGTATAGAAGGTGGAGTAGTTGACTATTAAGAGCACTTGAAAAACCACATAGAGAAAACCAACTCCAAATAAAGGCCAAATAAAGCAAAAAGTTTTTGTTGGTCCAAATTTTCATGCTTTAATAATGCAAATGAAGTGTTACAAAATGCAGGGTGTGACAGACCTACCCCCCTTACAAGAATCTCGTCCCCGAGATTCCTAAACTAGGCTTTAAAGAGATACGGAAACTCGGTTCTAAGGTAGTCTTCACGCTCCCAAGTTGCTTCTGCTTCAGAGTGGTTGCTCCACTGGACCTTGAAATACTTGATGGTGCGGCTTCGAGTGTGTCGCTCAGCCTCATCCAGAATGCAGATGGGCCTCTCACGGTAAGTCAAATCAGGCTGAAGTTCAATGGCTTGGTGATTGACGTCCTTGTAAAGATCAGGCTTGTCTGGAACTTGGAGACACTTCCGGAGTTGTGACACGTGGAATACGTTGTGCACATCGGATAGTTCAGGTGGCAGTTCCAACTGGTAAGCCACTTCTCCCCGTCGTGCGGTGATCTCGAAGGGACCAATAAACCTTGGTGCGAGCTTTCCCTTAACGTGGAAACGCTTTGTTCCCTTAAAAGGAGTTACTCGCAGGTATACATGGTCTCCGACTTGGAAGTCTACTAGTCGGCGACGAGCGTCGGCATTGCTCTTCTACCTTGACTTGGCGGTCTTCAGTCGCTCTCTGACTAGCTGAACTTGCTCTTCTGCTTCACGGAGGATATCGGGCCCAAAGACAAGTCCTTCTCCAGTCTCCGACCAATTGAGGGGTGTGCGGCACTTTCGTCCATATAACACCTCAAATGGAGCCATCTGAAGGCTTGACTGATAACTGTTGTTGTAGGAGAATTCGGCAAAAGGGAGGCAATCTTCCCACTTAGCTCCATATGCTAAGACACAGGCTCGGAGCATGTCTTCGTGTATCTGATTCACTCGTTCCGTCTGACCTCCGGTCTGTGGGTGGAAAGCGGTACTGAAGGACAACTTGGTCCCCATGGCCTCTTGGAACTTCTTCCAGAACCTTGAGGTAAACTGGGTTCCTCGATCAGACACGATCTCCTTGGGAACACCATGAAGTCTAACGACTCTATTGATGTATAGAGTTGCTAGCTGGTCGCCACTATAGGTAGTCTTAACAGGAATGAAGTGGGCTACTTTGGTCAAATGATCGACTATGACCCAGATGGAGTCATGTCCCTTGTTTGACCTAGGTAGTCCAGTGATTAAATCCATTCCGATTTTATCCCATTTCCACTCGGGAACCTTGAGTGGTTGGAGCAATCCAGCAGGTCGTTGATATTCAGCCTTGACTCTTTGGCATACATCACACTTCGCGACATAGGTGGCAATCTCCCTTTTCATCCCATGCCACCAAAATCTTTCCCTCAGGTCTTGATACATCTTGGTTCCTCCAGGATGGATGGAATACGGGGTGTCATGAGCTTCTTGCAAGATCAGATTCTTGAGCTCAACCTTGTTGGGCACGCAGATGCGATTCCCAAACCACACAATCCCTTCCTCATCCTCTGAGAATCCTGGGGCTTTGCCTGCCTTGATCTTCCTCTTGATGCCTTCAATAGATTCGTGTCCCTTTTGAGCTTCCTTAATATCATCCATCAGGGTAGGCTTGACTTCAAGGTTGGCTAAGAATCCTGGTGCAACTAGTTCCAACCTGAAGCTTTCAAGTTCTTCATACAAGGCGGGTAGCCTTCCGTTAAGCATAGCATTCAAGGAACAAGCCTTCCTGCTTAATGCATCAGCCACCACATTAGCCTTCCCAGGGTGGTATTGAACACTGAGGTCATAATCCTTGATCGACTCTAGCCATCTTCTTTGCCTCATGTTCAATTCCTTCTGAGTGAAAATATACTTCAGACTTTTGTGATCCGTGTATATCTCACACCGCTTCCCTGAGAGGTAATGTCGCCATGTCTTCAGGGCATGAACCACTGCTGCTAACTCAAGATCATGAGTAGCATAGTTCTCTTCATGAGGCCGTAGTTGCCTTGAAAGGTAAGCTACAACTCTGCCTTCTTGAATCAGAACACCTCCCAGTCCGGTTCTTGACGCATCACAATATATCACAAACTCCTTGTGTATATCTGGTGTGGCCAGAACTGGGGCGGTGGTCAGTCTCTTCTTCAGCTCCTAGAAGCTCTCTTCGCACTTCGGCGTCCATTCGAACTTCTTGTCCTTCTTCAAGAGCTGAGTCATGGGTCCGGCAATGCTTGAGAATCCTTCAACGAACTTGCGGTAGTATCCCGCGAGTCCGAGGAAGCTTCTGACTTCCTTCACATTGCTTGGGGATTGCCACTCAGTCACGGCTTCAATCTTAGCGGGATCGACTGACAATCCTTCTTTGGTCAAAACGTGACCCAAGAACCCGACTTCACGCAGCCAAAATTCACACTTGCTGAACTTGGCATACAGTTGGTGCTCTCGAAGCTTGTCTAGGACCATCCTCAAGTGTTGCTCGTGCTCTTCCTCTGACTTCGAGAAGACAAGGATGTCATCTATGAAGACAACGACAAAATTGTCCAAATATTCCATGAAGACCTTATTCATGAGGTACATGAAGTAAGCTGGGGCATTGGTCAATCCAAAGGACATGACTGTGCACTTATACAGGCCATATCTGGTTACAAATGCCGTCTTCGGAATATCTTGGGGTCTGATCTTCAGCTGGTAGTACCCAGATCTGAGGTCGATCTTGGAGAACACCTTGGCCCCGTTGAGTTGATCAAACAGATCTTCAATCTTGGGAAGTGGATATTTGTTCTTGATTGTAACTTCATTGAGGGAGCGGTAGTCAATGCATAAGCGGATGGTACCGTCCTTCTTTGCCACAAACAGAACAGGCGATCCCCAAGGGGAGGCACTAGGGCGGATAAATCCCTTCCTCAACTGCTCTTCCAGTTGCTTCTTCAACTCTGCTAACTCCTCTGATCCCATTCTATAAGGCTTCTTATAGATGGGTCCCGCTCCGGGTATGAGTTCGATGATGAACTCAATGTCTCGGTCAGGAGGCATTCCCGGTAGCTCATCAGGAAAGACATCGGTGTATTCGCATACTACCAGCACTTGCTCCAATCCAACTTCAGTCAGACAGTTGACTTGGTTGGCTTGAGCAGAGGAGGGGTTGGAGGAGAATTTAACTTCGACTCCTTGGTCATTAGTCACAGTGACAGACCGGTTGGCACAATCTAACAAGCCTTGGTGCTTGATGAGCCAATCCATTCCTAAGATCACATCCAAGCCTTGCGATCTTAAGATGATAAGATCTGCTAAGAAGTCTACCCCATTGATAACAATCCCGACTCCTTTACATCCTATCTTGGCTCTCATCTCTGCTCCGGGGGTTTGTACCACCATAGGGTTATTCAGGGTGTAGGGGTCATGCCACTTTTTAATGCAAACTTTTGGGTGACAAATGAATGCGTGGCTCCAGAATCAAACAAGACAGTTGCAGGTGCTGAATTGACAAGGAACGTACCCAGCACGACGTTCGGGTCTTCCTGGGCTTCTTCTGCAGTGACATGATTCACACGACCCTTGCCATTGTTGGGCAGGTTGCGGGGAGCTTGGTTCCTTGGTGGCATTCCACGGCCTTGTCCTGGGTTCTGCGCATTGGGGCGCGGGGCGTCGGGCTTCTTATTGGGGCAATTCTTGGAGTAATGTCCTGGCTGTCCACATCCGAAGCAAGTGACTTGGTTGGGGTTGCTGCTCCTGCCAGCATTGTTATTGGGGTTGTTGTAAGCTGGCCTGGGGTTGGCATACTGCTGAGGTGGATAGTTGGTGCGGGGTGCAGGAGCTCTTGGCTGCTGATAGGTTGGCTTGACCGGGGCTGGCTGCCACGGGCGAGGCTTCTGGTTGCTGGAGCTACCCTTGCTGATCATCTTGCGCTTACGGGTATCATCCAAAGCACGTCGCTTGTCCTCAAGCATGAGTGCCTTGTTCACCAGATCAGGAAAGGTCAGGCAGTCACACACAACAAGCGAGTACTGCAGAGTCTGGTTAAGGCCTTCCATGAAGCGCTCCCTTTTGGCAGCATCAGTGCTGACATCCTCAGGAGCATACCTTGAGAGAACACTGAACTTCTGCATGTACTCCTTGACAGTGCTACTACCTTGCTTCAGGGCTCGGAACTCACGCTTCTTGATGGCCATGATTCCGGAAGGAATGTGGGCCTTGCGGAATTCTGCCTTGAAGTCATTCCAAGTGATGTTTCGCTCAGCATGCATGGCCTTGAATCCATCCCACCAAGCTCTGGCAGTTCCCCCGAGACAGTGGGCAGCATACGCCACCCTCTCACGGTCTTCAGTGCAGCCGACTAGGTCCAACAAATCCTCAATGGTGCGGACCCAGTCGTCTGCATCCAGGGGTTCAGCAGTCTCGATGAAGGTGGGTGGTGCATGCTTCTTGAACTCCACCAACGTGGACCGTCCATTGCCGTGTCCCACCGGCTGGCGATTGACAGCTTGAGCAATCACCTGAAGGGCTGCAGTGTTGGCTTGGCGTTCCTCTCGGAAGGCTTGGAGAAGCTGAGCCATGTCCATGATTGGAGGAGGTGGTGGGGGTGGAGTCTGTCCTTGGGCTTGGTCCTGGCTGACTCCTGCTTCAGCAGAACCTCCGGCTTCTTGCTGCTGGGTAGAGGTACCAGTACGTGTTACAACAGGCATCCTGTTGGAGTGGTCAAGGTTTCATGATTGGGGAAAGATGGGGAAAGCAACATAGATGGGATGCCTAGTAAGGGGGTTGGTATGACACTAATTGTTTTCATGCAAGGGCCAAAAGGGCCAAACACATTCATTAAAATCCAAATGGGTGATGTAGTCGTTTACAAGATCCCGAAGGAAACACGACGTCCATCAAACACATCAAAAGCAAACACAACACTACATGGTTTCATAAGAACCATTATAGGAACTTGACTTCGCATAGGGGTACACGACCTATCCTACCGTAGGGTTACTAACGGGCATATCCAAGTTGTGAATGATGCCTAAGTGGTGGAATGCTCGGTCGCGTAGTCTGGCTCTTCTGGGTCTTCCTCCTCCTCATCAGTAGCGCGGCTTTCTTCATTGCTTGAAGGGGTGGGGGAGTGGAGGAGCTCAACACGGCGTTGCTTCGCTGGTGGGGTGAAGAGCTTGCGGTAATCCCTTGCGCTCATGCGGTGTTGCTGTGGTGGTTCTCCATCCTTTGGGGGTCTTCCGCCTCTGTATGCGATTGCGGGCTGTCCAGGGGGAGCACCTTCCTTCTTGATCCTATCCGTCTTCTCTTGTGCTCGGTGAAGAAGTGCCTTGGTCTCATGAAGTTCCTTTCGGAGTTCCATTGATTCCGCGGCTAAGTGTTGTGCCAAACTATCGGCACAAAGGCTGAAGTAGGTCTGGAATCGGAGTGGAAGTCCTTCTTCTAATGGTGGAGCTGGTGCATTGCTCTCATCCTCACCTTCCTTCCGATAAGGCAAGAAGCGGGTTGCCAACTCGTCTGCCATCTCTAGAAGAAGGTCTCGGAGGCGGGTGAGTGCCTTGAGGGTTGCCGTCTCGACGGCAAGAACTAGTGTTGCCATCTGGGGTCCCTCGAAGAACCAGCTTGTTGGAGAGTCGTTGGCCTTCACGATCACTTCCACGTGATACTCCGTCTCGGTGTCATTGATCCAATGCTCATGGTAGGTGAAAATGGGGGCTCGGTGGTATTGGCACTTCTTGAGGCTATCCTCGAGAAGCACGGGAAATCCGGTGGTCAGGAAGTCTTCGGGTACGGCAGCCATCTACAAAGGTTGAATGGGAGAGGTCAATAAGGGAAATGCATCTTGGGTGGGGTAAGCTTCAGAAAAGAAGAGAGGTTTAGATGGTCTCAAGTTAACTAACGTCCATGCTAACTAAGGCTTCCTACAGTCAGGATGGCTCTGATACCAGCTCTGTGGGGACCCTGACTCATAAGTCGTGATCACCGAATGCACGTGTACAGTGATCCCAGAGATCAATGCTCACTGAACACACAGAAGCTGAATAACAAGAGTCTTACATCCATACATACCATCTTACACAAATTATGACCATTATGGTCAAGTCTTACATTGATAAAGCCTTAAGGGCTGAACATCAAATGAAACACAAGCAGCGGAAATCTTCGACGATAAGTAGAACCCATGCCATCTGCCTTAACCCTACAGGCACTCTGACTGGGAAGCGTCCTAGTTCGCATGTTTGTCTCCAATGAACTCTTCTTCGAACTCCGGTTCTTCCATGCCTGGTCAATTAAATAACCAGTGGCAAGCCAATGAGTACTTTGAATGTACTCGCAAGCAACCCATGTTTTGGTTCAAGATGTAACGATGCATGATATAGGTAAATTTTTGCAGAAAGCTAGTTTTGGGTGCAATGACATGTTCAACAACTTGTAAAGCATGCATCAAGTAACCATGAGGACATGTTACAGATATCAACATAAATAGAGTGGGCACCAACCCATCTAACATAAATAGAGTGGGCACCAACCCATCTCAATCATGTCAAGTCCCTTGACTTGACCCAAGTAGTTTTATCACAGACACACATGGTTGAAAACTCTGGACGTAGTTTAAGCAGCACCGCCCAACTGTCCTTGACCGTGGACACGGCTATTCGAATAGTTTTACACTCTGCAGAGGTTGCACACTGTACCCACAAGATCCGGGGAACTTCCGTGTCATCCACGACCCGCGGTACCTCAAGTACCCGGGGTAAGCACCCGATCACTACCTTTCCCTAGACGACACTAACATGGAGTCCACTCGATTGGTAGTAACCCCCGTGCCCAACATTTCACATCATAAGGTTGTGGAGCCTCGCTCCCATATTCATCATATACCACAAGCACGGGGTACCAACGGTGTGTTCGGTGCCCTGTGAAAACAGTCATGGCCGCCCTACCTGGCACGACCCCGTCCCGAGAGAGAGCACCAACTCTCCCCCGTCACTAGTAATGCGGTCTCCAAGCTAGTATCGGCCTAGGTAATCAATAATGCCCTTTCCCATATAAGGGTAGAGTGGTTGCGCATGTAAGGTTGGGACAGTCGACAAATCTTAAATCTAATCCGTTTTCGAAAAACAACACACACACTTGCCTCGGTACACCACTTCGTCATCAAGTGGTTACCCATTTCATCATCTCCCTCGGGCATAAGTGGCACCCGACGGGGTTTTCGAAAAGTCTTCTGAAAAGGCCTTGCCTCCTTCACCATGCATAAACCCATCCCTTTTGCGTAGCATCTACTTTAGCATCCTATCTACTCCCACCGGCATAACCCTCATAGGAAGGTAGAGCCATGCACAATGCAAGTATCAACGAGGAATGTAACCGAGGCAACCAACCACATGGTTCACCATCTCGTCATGATTTCGATGCAACAATAATAACGAACTATATGGCATGTATAAGAAGGTTTCATAAACATGGTCAAAGGGCTGCTTGCCTGGCTCAACAAAGTCTTCTGGGTCTTCAAAGTCTTCTGGTCCAACTCCTTCGTCAACAACGCAATCTATCGTCGCAAAATAATAACGAGAAAAATAAGGCAATAATAGAAACAGAAAAGTCAAAGTGCTCAGAAAAATGTCAACTTGATTTTGTAAAATACTAGGGTGAAAACTAAGAAGGGGAAAATTCCTAGTTTGGGATTTGGTGTATCAGAATGGGAGAAATGGATTTTCAAAGATGGATTTAAATGCTCAAATTTGAATTTAAATTTGAACTATACAGAAAAGTTCGATGGATACTTACGAAAGTTACACCAATGAATAGGTGGGATTTTTATAAGAATTTAGGAGTTGGAATTATTGCATTTGGATTATTATTTAATCCTGTGGAATTTTTGGAAAAAGTGACAGAAAGGAAAAAGAAAAGGGGCACTGTGCCTGCCGGGCCAAAACAGCCGCAGGGCAGCGGCCCAGCCAGCAGGCCGACCCAGCCGAGCCAGCACACAGCGCGCGCGCGCGCCCATCCATTTCAAACCTGACGGCCGGGGCCCGCAGGTCAGAGAGAGAGAGGGGCGCGGAAATGAGGGAGAGGATGACAGGCGGGGCCCACCTGTCATCACTAACCCATGGACAGGGGGGTCACGGTGCTCACCGGCAACGATGCAGGCGACGGCGAGCTCCGGCGAGTGCGGGGATGGCTTCAGGGGGCCGCCGCACGTCGGTGGGTGGTGGACTTGGCCGGCGGGGGTGCCTGGTTCGCCGGCGACGAGGTTCGCGGCGGAGAAGCTTCGGGAGGCGGTAGCTCCGGCCGTTTCCAGCAGCTACAGAGAGGGAAAACGAGGGGAAAAGGGTCAGGGGAATGCAGGGGTTCCAGATCGAGGCAAAGGAGGAGCGGGGGAGGCTTATACCTCGCGAACTCCGGCGAGCCGACGCGGCGGAGCTCGAGCTCGATCTCGAGCTCGGGCGGCTTTGGAGGCAAACTGGAGGTGCAGGGGGATGTTTTGGGGTGTGAGAGAGCGAGTGGTGGCTAGAGGAGGGCTCGGGGAGGCCTTTTTATAGGAGAACGGCGAGGTCCCGTAGACCCGTGCGCCGGAGAGCCTCTGCTCGTCGCCACAGGGCTCGGGAGGAGCTGGCGCCGTGTCTAGGGCGTTCGTGGGCGTCGACTATGCCTAGGGGAAGAAGAGAGAAAGAGTGGGGAGGGGTCAGGGGTGCGCGCGTGTGAGCAGCGCCATTGGCGCGCTCGGGCGGCTCTGTTTGATAGCGCGGAGGCGCGGGGGAGGAGGAGAGAGGAGGGGGACAGCGTCGTGGCGTGTCGTGGACGTCGAGGTGCATCGGCTGGCGCGAGGGGAAGGCCCGAGGTGGCCGGAGCCGTTGGGCAGAGGGCGGCTACAGTGCAGGAGCGCACTGTAGCGCGCTCCAGAGCGCCCAAATGGCTGCCATGGCATTGTTTATGCCCTGGGGACGCGGCCAACCATGTCCAGTAGTGCCAGGGGGTAGTCAAGAAGGAGGGGGAGGCATTGGATGCCTTGGTAAGCCAGTGGAGTGAGGAGGGAAGAAGAAGAAAGGTGAAAAAGGGCTGACCAGAGAGGGAAAGAGGGATTTTACCCATTCAATAAGTGGGCTATGGACTTGCCATTGTTACAGGAGGTGAAAGAGGGTCTAGGAGGAGCTGTGGTAAAAATTTGAGCTCTCCAAGAATAGTGAAAGGGGTCAAAACAGTGGTTTTTGCAAAATGTCAGAAGGTGTTTGATAGAGTTTTGAGCAAGCAAATGGACTCCAATTGCCATGAGACTCCACAAGGTGAAATGACTCATATAAATATAGCCTTCCACCAATTTGGAGATTATTTGGGAAAAGTTGCCAATGCAACTTTTGTGAACACTAGAAATGAGCAGAAATAGACTTGAGTAGATCTAGTTGAGCATAACACTTCTCCTTGATGCACCACTTTGTGTAGTGGCCTCATTTGGTCTTGTGAACATGCTCACAAAAGTTGGGGTCAAGGGGAGAAATTTGGTAGTACAAACTTGTTCAAATATGGTTCTGGTCAGAGAGGGTTTTGGGGCATTTTGGTGAACCAAAATGACTTTAATTGACATGAGGCTTTGCAAGGTGATCACAATATGCATTTGTGACTTGCTGGATTTTTCTTGGATTTTTGTGAAAATATTTCCTGTAGAAATATTTCAAATCCTTGAAATGGGCAGAAATGGTTTTGGGAGGTTTTGTCCAATATTTTGATCATAACCATATGTTGAAACTCTTATATATGGAAAATATATGTCCACTGAGTTTGCCTGATTTTTGTCAAATATTTTTGAAACAATAAAAATAATTTTTTCCTATTAAAGACCATTACTGGTCTTAAGAAAAAGCTTTTAAATAAAATAGAGAAATAGCTTTTAAAATTATCTTTTTGTTGTTTCTGGGTATCCTATACTAATAGGTTTCAAATATACTTTTGGAAAGATTTTTCACACCTCAAATCAAGTACTTGCAGTGCAAATCTTCATTCAAGGGTTTTTGGAAAGCTAATTTTAGAAAATACTTTTTGGCCAAATTATTTTTGTAAGAAAATACTATATTGCTCTACACACATGGCATGATCATTGGACAGAAGTTTGGGGCAAGGAGATGAAGTATAGAAGGTGGAGTAGTTGACTATTAAGAGCACTTGAAAAACCACATAGAGAAAACCAACTCCAAATAAAAGCCAAATAAAGCAAAAAGTTTTTGTTGGTCCAAATTTTCATGCTTTAATAATGCAAATGAAGTGTTACAAAATGCAGGGTGTGACACCCAAAGATGTAATTTTTGAGCAGACTCGCAATGTGTTATCCTGTGCGCTGAAAACTTTGTTCATATGCGCTAAGCAGTGCTTATTAATTTAAAATATTACCTTCTGTGCGGCCGTTTATCAAATCTGAGAGATGGCAAGTCGTCGGCTTCAGCCCCCATGCCACGAGTGCTGGGGTGTTCGGGATAAACTTGAGCGCTCTTGTTCCCATTTTTGGGTCCATCTAGGGAGGCGCTCAACACAACGAACAAGGCAACCAGACTTATAATGCTTGAACACTCTCACTTAGCCATAGAATTCTATAATTTTAAATTTCGGCGAAGCCCCTAGTGTTCGAAGACCGAGTTCGGGGCGCTATCCACGCCTGGGCCGGACACAGCCGGTTCCTCGCTCTAAGCGGCATAAGTCTTTAGGTACTCGAAAAGACCTCTCGAACAGCGACCAACTCTCACCTTATCATAACGGTCAGTTTTAGCTTCCTCCACTGAGGCGCTCGCCCAGCTCAACCGGGGCGCAATCGCAGTGGTTCTCCCAGTGCTACCTTAGCCGATATAACGGAACGTTAGGTACCAAAACATGGGAGCCGGGCAAACCCAACTATTGACCCAAGACATGATTCGGAGCCGATGCATATAATGCTATAAGTTCAGGGTGCCGCACTTGTGAAAGTGTTCGGACTTATCACACCATAATGTGGGGAACATAAGCCCCTGGTGTATTCGGCCGTACCAAAGTGTACAGATGCAAGATGTCATAAATGAACATATAATAAAAAAGGGATGCAATTATAAACAAAAAGTGATGCATTGTTTATTCAAGGAATTCTGCTATGAGTGCAGAACGATACAAATAGTGCGGTAAGCAAGGGTTTGGACTATTAGACATGTCCCCCTCCAGGGGTAGGCTGCGGAATGGTGTATTAAACAGATTTAATGCTCATAATGGAGACCACCTGAGTGTTCGTCGTAGCCATTGTCCCTCCCTGGCTGTTGCATCATGAGTTCGGCAGATCTACTGCCGGACAGGGCCTCTGGTAAACGGAGTCCTGTGGGAAAAAAAGAAAAAAAATAAAGTGACACACGTGGGAGCCCCTGGTGTGGTTGAGCCGCACTCTGGGCCTATCGTGGTCGTGCCCCTCCCCCTATGCCCATGGTATCTTCAGAGCGTAAAAATGTACACGAAGAGCTCGTCTTGCAATCATGCAAGGGCTGGGGTTGGGGCCGCATTGCTACGCATGCTCGGAACGTGCCAGGTGGTCTTGATGTATGTTACTCTGGCCGCGTTTAGTCATGTCCGGTCGTTTAACGGCCGGACTCGAGAATTGCCTTAAGAGGCTGCTCTGTACTTCTGCCGCGAGAGCCGATGTGTGTTCCTCCGTTCGGAGGGAGCGTTCAGTGTTTCCGTTGACCGTGATGAGTCCATGAGGGTCTGGCATCTTGAGCTTGAGGTATGCATAATGCGGCACCGCGTTGAACTTTGCAAACGCGGTTCGTCCGAGCAGAGCGTGATAGCCACTGCAGAACAGGACTATGTCGAAGATTAACTCCTCGCTTCGGAAATTATCCGGGGATCCAAAGACCATTTCCAGTGTGACTGAGCCTGTACAATTGGCCTCAACACCTGGTATGACGCCTTTCAAGGTCGTCTTTGTAGGTTTAATCCTTGAGGGGTCTATGCCCATCTTGCGCACTGTATCCTGATAAAGCAGGTTCAGGCTGCTGCCGCCGTCCATCAGGACTCTAGTGAGGTGAAATCCATCGACGATTGGGTCTAAAACTAATGCGGCGAATCCGCCATGGCGGATACTGGTGGGGTGGTCCCTTCGATCGAAAGTGATCGGTCAAGAGGACCATGGGTTGAACTTTGGGGCGACTGGCTCCATCGCATATACGTCCCTAAGTGCACGCTTCCGCTCCCTCTTGGGTATGTGGGTTGCGTATATCATGTTTACTGTCCGTACTTGTGGGGGGAAACCCTTCTGTCCTCTACTGTTCGGCGGCCGGGTCTCCTCCTCGTCATCGCTATGCAGCCCCTTGTCATTGATTTCGGCAATTAACTTGCCTGCCTGCTTGAATACCCAACAATCCCTGTTGGTGTGGTTAGCTGGCTTTTTGGGGGTGCCATGTATCTGGCAAGAGCGGTAGAGTATTCGGTCCAAATTGGACGGACCTGGAGTAGTTCTTTTGAATGGCTTTTTCCGCTAACCGGGTTTAGAGCCTCTCAATCCGGCATTGACTGTCGTATCCTCAGTGTTATCGCCGTTAATGTGGCGTTTGTTTTTGTTGCGACGCGACCTGCCATTGCGGTCCTTGCTGTCCGGACTGCCAGAATTTTTGCTGAGGTTGTTACTGCGGGCTAGCCAGCTGTCCTCTCCCGCACAGAAGCGGGTCATGAGTGATGTGAGGGCTGCCATGGATTTCGACTTTTCCTGTCCTAGGTGCCGGACCAGCCACTCGTCGCGGATGTTATGTTTGAAGGCTGCGAGGGCCTCTGCATCCGGACAATCGACGATTTGATTTTTCTTTGTGAGGAACCATGTCCAGAATTGTCTGGCCGATTCGTCTGGCTGCTGATTATGTGGCTTAGGTCATCGGCGTCTGGTGGTCGCACATAAGTGCCCTGGAAGTTTTCAAGGAATGCGGCTTCCAGGTCCTCCCAACACCCAATTGATTCTGCTGGCAAGCTGTTAAGCCAATGCCGAGCTGGCCCCTTAAGCTTGAGTGGGAGATACTTGATGGCGTGGAGATCGTCACCGCGGGCCATATGGATATGAAGGAGATAATCTTCGATCCAAACCGCGGGGTCTGTTGTGCCATCGTAGGATCCAATGTTCACGGGTTTAAACCCTTCAGGGATTTGATGATCCATTACTTCGTATGTGAAGCATAGTGGGTGTGCGGCGCCTCTATATTGAGCAATATCACGACGTAGCTCAAGAGAGCTTTGTCTGCTGTGTTCGGCCCGGCCGGAGTTGTTGTATCCGGTGCGACGGCAGTCATCGTGGGTCGTGGGGCGCCCACGTGATCCGTAGATAGATCTGGATTGTCTTGCCTTGTCCTCCAATATATCCCGCAAGTCCGGCGCATTCCCCCGTGGCTTCGCGCTTTTCGAGCGGTGCCAGGGTACGGTTCTGGCGGAGGGCCTAGATGCCTCTCTGTCGCGGCCACGAGGTGGTCGGTCTGCCGTATTGTGCGCTAGTGATGAAGGTTTGTATGTTTCCTCCTCTAGTCGGGGGAGCATCTTGCGTTTTGGGTAGCTTTTGGAGGGGCGTTCGAGTTCATACTCTTCGGCCGCGAGGACCTCGGTCCATCTGTCAGCCAGCAGGTCTTGATCAGCTCGAAGCTGTTGCTGCTTTTTCTTTAGGCTGTTCGCCGTGGCCATTAGCCTGCGTTTGAAATGCTCTTGTTCGACGGGATCCTCGGGCACAATGAATTCGTCGTCGTTGAGGCTTGCCTCGTCTCCGGAGGGAGGCATGTAATTTTCGTCCTCCTCGTCTGCCGCTCTCTCTTGAGGGGTGGCTTCCCCGTCCTCCTGTTCTGAATCTTGCTAGAGGGGGTTGTCTTCGGCACTCTCTGGGTGTTATTATCTCCGGTGCCGGAATCTCCATTCTTGTTGTGGCGGGATTTAGAGCGGCGCCGCTGACGTTGGCGCTTGGGCTGTTTCTTAGAGGAATCTGCCTCCGCTGCTTCTTCGCCACCCCCATCCTTTGGTGTGTCCACCATGTATATGTCGTATGACGAGGTGGTCTTCCAGTGCCCTGTAGGCGCTGGTTCTTGATCGTCTCCGGCATCGTCGCCCATATTGTCGTTGTCTTCGGAGTCATAGTCTAGCATGTCGGTTAGATCATCGACAGTGGCTACAAAGTGGGTGGTGGGTGGGCTTTGAATTTCTTCGTCGTCCGCATCCCAACCATCCTAACCGCAGTCCAGCCAGGGTTCTCCTGATAACGAGAGATACTTTAGCGAGTTCAGGATGTCCGCAGCGGTGAACTCCATGATCGGCGCCCAATTAGATTCGGTTGGCAGGGGCGCAGGAGGTTCGGAGTCCGGCACCTCGGAGTCACGAGCTTTGCAAAGGACAAGGTCGGTATTCGGCTCCATCGCCGTAGCAGTTGCAGCTCCCGAGGCGGTGTGCAGCCACCGGTCCTCGATCTGCGCGGTCGGCTCCGAACTATGGGTCGGAGCGGATTCGTGTGCGGCCTCCAAGGTACTGTCCGGCGGCAGAGCTAGATCATGCCCATCGTGACCGTGCGGCACGCTCGGCTGTGGCTTGAATCCATCGAGGATCAAGTCTCCGCGGATGTCAGCCGTGAAGTTTAGGCTTCCAAATCTGACCTTATGGCCAGGGGCATAGCTTTCGATCTGCTCCAGATGGCCAAGTGAATTGGCCCGTAGTGCAAAGCCGCCGAACACGAAGATCTGTCCGGGGAGAAAAGTCTCACCCCAGACGGCGTTGTTGATTGACGAAGCCATCAAGCCTATCGGTGACGACACGGAGGAACTCTCAATGAAAGCACCAATGTCGATGTCAAAACCGGCGGATCTCGGGTAGGTAGTCCCGAACTGTGCGTCTAGGCGGATGGTAACAGGAGACAAGGGACACGGTGTTTTTACCCAGGTTCGGGCCCTCTCGATGGAGGTAAAACCCTACTCCTGCTTGATTGATATTGATGATATGGGTAGTACAAGAGTGGATCTACCGCGAGATCAAGGAGGCTAAACCCTAGAAGCTAGCCTATGGTATGATTGTTGTAATGGTTGTTCCTCCTACGGACTAAAACCCTTCGGTTTATATAGACACCGGAGAGGGCTAGGGTTACACAGAGTCGGTTACAATGGTACGAGATCTACATATCCGTATCGCCAAACTTGCCTTCCACGCCAAGGAAAGTCCCATCCGGACACGGGATGAAGTCTTCAATCTTGTATCTTCATAGTCTTGGAGTCCGACCGATGATGATAGTCCAGCTATCCGGACACCCCCTAGTCCAGGACTCCCTCAATCATCCAAAATACAGGGAAAATCACCTACATTCAATTTGTCCGGACTGGATGATGTACCCATTGAAATCTACAGTCCTAAAATCTACCGAACCAGATCAGCAAGACACATGAACAACAATTAGGGATTTGAACTATTTCAGAAATGAAGCACGCCATAGAAAAAGCAAAACTCTTACCAGAAAACACAAAATCCGCCACACAATCCAGTATCACTACCGCCAAACGCTCGTTCAACAGCAAAGGAACCCTAGCGAGTGCAGCCTGGGACAACAAAGAGAGCAACAGATTAGAAATAGAGAGAAAATCTGAACATAAGAGGACGCAAGCAAAGTCAATGGCAGAGCAAAAAGGAACAAAACAGAGCACCCGGACCTCCACCCCTGGTGTTGAACCCTCCGGCCGACGCTCCCGCGGCGAAACAGGAGTAGCAACTCCCCCTCCGAGAAAAGAAGAAGAGGGGAACGAAGACGGGGCCGATTTGGGGATGGGAGAGGAGCGGAACGGGGAAGATTGGAGGTTAAAAGGTGAGTGGGAGGGTTAAAAGATGAGTGGGAGAAAACGGACGGCTAAAGCCCACAACCGTGGCGAAGCCCACTATCTCTGGCCAGTTACAAAAGATAATACCAATAATCAAATACAAAATAAAAAATTAATATAGATGGAGAAAACAAACGGCTAAAGTACAAATAATAACTCACAATAGTACAGAAAAAATTATCAAAAAAGTACAAATGAAAAAATAATTCATAACGGTGCTGGTTTTTCCCCTAAAAAATAAAGATAAGATAATGGGGGCAAGTCATGTTACGGACTCGCCTCCGCATGCGACGCCGCGGCATGCCGCGTCATCGCCTGCTACGGCTCGTTCCTGGCTCGGCCTCGCCGAGATGGGGGAGGGGGGGTCCCGACCCCCCTCCCCCCGGCTCGGCCTCGCGCTAACGCGGCAGTGCGCTCGTTTGTTAGGCGCAGTGCGATTATTCTGTTTCCCCCCACGCACCCACACCCCTAAGATAGATAATGGGGCAAAGTCCATACAAGGAAGATGTGTCAGTACAACTATGCCCCTCGGTACGGTGCGGTGCGGGGGCAAGTCATGTTTCCCCCCACGCACCCACACCCATAAGATAGATAATGGGGCAAAGTCCATACAAGGAAGATGTGTCAGTACAACTATGCCCCTCGGTATGGTGCGGTGCGGGGGCAAGTCATGTCCCCCCCCCCCCCCCCCACGCACCCACACCCCTAAGATAGATAATGGGGCAAGTCATGTTACAGACTCGCCTCCACATGCGACGCCGCGGCACGCCGCGTCGTCGGCTGCTACGGCTCGTTCCTGGCTCAGCCTCGCCGGGATGGGGGAGGGGGGTCCCGACCCCCCTCCCCCCCGGCTCGGCCTCGCCCTAACGCGGCAGTGCGCTCATTTGACAGGCGCAGTGCGGTTATTCTGTTTCCCCCCTACGCACCCACACCCCTAAGATAGATAATGGGGCAAAGTCCATACAAGGAAGATGTGTTAGTACAACTATGCCCCTCGGTATGGTGCGGTGCGGGGGAAAGTCATGTTCCCCCCCCCCCCCCCCCCACGCACCCACACCGCTAAGATAGATAATGGGGCAAAATCCATACAAGGAAGATGTGTCAGTACAACTATGCCCCTCGGTACGGTGCGGTGCGGGGGCAAGTCATGTTCCCCCCCCCCCCCCATGCACCCACACCCCTAAGATAGATAATGGGGCAAAGTCCATACAAGGAAGATGTGTCAGTACAACTATGCCCCTCTGTGCGGTGCGGTGCGGGGGCAAGTCATGTTTCCACCCCACGCACCCACACCCCTAAGATAGATAATGGGGCAAAGTCCATACAAGGAAGATGTGTCAGTACAACTATGCCCCTCGGTACGGTGCGGTGCGGGGGCAAGTCATGTCCCCCCCCCCCCACCCCACGCACCCACACCCCTAAGATAGATAATGGGGCAAGTCATGTTACGGACTCGCCTCCGCATGCGACGCCGTGGCACGCCGCGTCGTCGCCTGCTACGGCTCGTTCCTGGCTCAGCCTCGCCGGGATGGGGGAGGGGGGGTCCCGACCCCCCCTCCCCCCCGGCTCGGCCTCGCGCTAATGCGGCAGTGCGCTCGTTTGACAGGCGCAGTGCGGTTATTCTGTTCCCCCCCCCCCACGCACCCACACCCCTAAGATAGATAATGGGGAAAAGTCCTTACAAGGAAGATGTGTCAGTACAACTATGCCCCTCGGTACTGTGCGGTGCGGGGGCAAGTCATGTTTCCCCCCCACGCACCCACACCCCTAAGATAGATAATGGGGCAAGTCATGTTACGGACTTGCCTCCGCATGCGACGCCGCGGCACGCCGCGTCATCGCCTGCTACAGCCCGTTCCTGGCTCGGCCTCGCCGGGATGGGGGAGGGGGGGGTCCCGACCCCCCTCCCCCCCCCCCCCGGCTCGGCCTCGCGCTAACGCGGCAGTGCGCTTGTTTGACAGGCGCAGTGCGGTTATTCTGTCCCCCCCCCCACGCACCCACACCCCTAATATAGATAATGGGGCAAAGTCCATACAAGGAAGATGTGTCAGTACAACTATGCCCCTCGGTACAGTACGGTGCGGTGCGGGGGCAAGTCATGTTCCCCCCCACCCCCCCCCCCCCCCCCCCACGCACCCACACCCCTAAGATAGATAACGGGGCAAGTCATGTTACGGACTCACCTCCGCATGCGACGTTGCGGCACGCCGCGTCGTCGCCTGCTACGGCTCGTTCCTGGCTCGGCCTCGCCGGTATGGGGGAGGCGGGGTCCCGACCCCCCTCCCCCCGGCTCGGCCACGCGCTAACGCGATAGTGCGCTCGTTTGACAGGCGCAGTGCGGTTATTCTGTTTCCCCCCACGCACCCACACCCCTAAGATAGACAATGGGGCAAAGTCCATACAAGGAAGATGTGTTAGTACAACTATGCCCCTCGGTACGGTGCGGTGCGGGGGAAAGTCATGCCCCTAAGTACTATATTAAAACAAACAAAAAAGAAAAAGAAAAAGAAAAAAATTGACAGCCCAAGGACAAAAAAGTACCAGTCCAAGTTACTGGTGTAGTCAAGTACTAGATCCAAAAACAACAAAAAAATAAAAAAATTGACCGCCCAAGGACAAAAAAGTACCAGTCCAAGTTACTGGTGTAGTCAAATACTAGATCCAAAACAAATAAAAATAAAAAAAAATTGACCGCCCAAGGATAGGCGCAGGCCCTGACAATGCTAGATACTTGAACTCGAGCCGTGGGCAAATCCATAGTAATCCACACACCCGCAGGGCCTCCGTCCAGGGCCCACAGGTCGAGAGAGAGATAACGAGCGTCGTGTATAAGCGCTCTGGTAAGTGTTCAGAGGAGTTCGACTGGTGAGCGTCGGCTGCGCTTATAAACAGGTCCGGAGCCCCCTCGACTAGCGAGGTGGGACTAAACCCAGAGCGCACACGCACGCCGTGCTGCACAGCCGGGCGAGAGAAACTATTCGGGCCGAATACAACGACCCAGGCCGATTGCCCAACAAAGTACTTCACCCCATTACAAAAATCCAGTAGATCACGCACGACAAGAAATAAAAAATGAAGATAATTTTTTAGAAAAAACTAAGTTAATAAACAAAAATATTGTAAAAAAGTTCAAACACATCTTAATGGTAAGAAGTAAAAAAAATAAAAAATAAAAATAAGACTGTAAATAAAAATTTCAGAAACGAATTTACAAAAAAGTTCAACTACTACAATTCATAAGGTTCAAGTACAAAAAAAAATAAGTACTGTGCAGCGAAGATTTTTTTTTATAAAATACCAAACTATCATTATTCATCTATAAAAAGGAAAAAACATGCTCCAAAATTCAAGTAAAAAAGTAAGAAAAAAATATTAAACAACAAACAAAATTAATTGGTAATTGACAACATAAAATAGATCAGTACTATCATTAACAGAATGTAAGTTCAGCGAACTTAATAACAAAAAAGGGTTCTAAAAAAATCATCAGCGTATAGCGCTGTCTTCGAGTTATGGACATGAAAAATATACCAGTCAAAAACAAAGGATGCCCATCAGTTCAACTATAGAAATTGTTCCAGTACTAATATAAAGAATGTATAAATAAAACAGTTATAATTGAGGAGAACAATAGGAAAAACATTACATAACTTGTTTCAAACCATTTTGATAATACCATACAATTCACAAGAAATAAAAAATGCAGAAAATTTTTAAAAAAACTCACAAAGAAAAAATCAGTTAATAAACAAAAATATTATAAAAAGTTCAAACACATATTAATGGTAAGAAGTCAAAATATATATATATGAGACTGTAAATAAAAATTTCAGAAAATAATTTACAAAAAAAGTTCAACTACTACAATTCATAAGGTTCAATTACAAAAAAAATAGTAATGTGCAGCGAAGATTAAAATTTTTTAATTTTATAAAATACCAAAACTATCATTATTCATCTTATAAAAGAAAGAAAAATGTGCTACAAAATTCATGTAAAGAAGTAAGAAAAAAGTATTATACAACAAACAAATTTGATTGGTAATTGACACCCTAAAATAGATCAGTACTATCAATAACAGGATGTAAGTTTCAGCAAAACTCAATAACAAAAAAGCAGTTCTAAAAAACTCATCAGCGTATAGCACCGTCTGCGAGTTATGAACATGAAAAATATATCAGTCAAAACAAAGGATGCCCATCAGTTCAACTATAGAAATTGTTCCATAACTAATATAAACAATGTATAAATAAAGACAGTTATACTTGAGCAGAACAATAGGAAAAACATTACATAACTAGTTCCATACAATTCTGATAATACCATACAATTCAACCATCTCACATGCAAATGTTTTAAAAGAAAAAAATACTCCAACATAATCAACCACATGCAAATCTCACAACCGGCGTCGTTTGCCACATTTAAACCTATAGCACATAAATTCCGAACGTGAGAGAGTCGTCTTCTCTCGAGAACATAACTATAACCACATCACCATCCCCAAATCCAGACTCAGCAACAAACTCCTTCCACCCAGTAGTTAGGTTGATGCAACCATCAAAGTCAATGTGGTAGGCAACATCCATCAACTGATACCCATTCTTGTCTGAAGTCTCCATATTCAGAACACCGGACCTAGGAGCAACAATCCGGATCCTCGATGACATTTTCTGCAAATGGGCATGGGAGTACAAAACAAAATCAACACCTGACATAACTGAATTTTTACACAGATATAGGAATGATTTGTATAACAAACTAAAATGGAAAAAATCTGAACCAAAACAATTACACAAAACTAACTAGACATGTGAACTGACTAAACTGAAGAAATATACAAATCAATACACCTACAGTAAAAACATCTATTCATAAACAGATCAGGGATTATACAAAAAATGGTTAAAATACTATTAAGTAATGAAAAAATACACAGAGAAATCCCTACTGTTAAAATCTCACAAAACCAAATTAAACAAATATAGACAAGCTATTCATTAGACAAAACTGCAGATCCAGTCCATGGGATTCAATCAGAAACCATCAAGAAAGTAGGAACCAAAACGAATAGAAACACATACCCATGATTCCTTCAAGTCACCATCCGTTAGGGGACAAACATAGGGTGTACGAAACCCATGGTTGTTGTACAGCAAACAAGAAAGTTGCCCACGCCGCTGAGCCTGATTGAGCTACAAACCAGACTCGTACACACAGCCGTCAGCTACACACAGGAACAGAGAAAAAAGGCGACGAAGAGAAGAGAGAGGAACCTAGATCTGATTCTGGAAGAAGGAAGAAAAGGGAGGGGGAAGACTTGGCCACACACCACACATAGATGGATAGCGTTTATAGTCAGGGACACTCGCAGATTATAAAAATAATAAAATACGAAGATGGGCAGCCAGCTGGTAGGAAATAGTTATTACACAAGCCATGCAACATTTGACCGTAGATCAGTTCAACTTCAGAAAAACAAGCAGTTCAAAGGTGCAGATGTCGAACATATGCAGACAAAACAACACATTCAGAAACAAAAACAAGTTGAATTCATTTAGTCATTCGAACATGTGCTCCCCCACAACAAAAATCTTAAAAACATAATGTTCACTACTTCAGTCATAACGATCAGAGAAACGACGCCATTTTGCCCTGGTGGATGGATGTGGAGCCATGGCTGCTCTCGCCCTAGCCCAACTAATGATCTGAATATGGTTCCTTCCCCTGCCCTCTGGGAAAAGAAGCTCCAATTCATTGGAGTTGCAAGTATCCATCACCTCACACGCAAGCCGCCTGTTGAACTCTGCCTCCAGTTCCTCCTCGGCAGCATGTCGCGCCATCTGCATGCGCATGCGCCTCCTCCTCCTCTGCTCAGCTACTGCAGCCCTCACATCTATGGCGTCCCCCTCCTCCTCTGTGACCTCTCCCAGCTCAGGATCCATCCCCTCTTTTCTTTGGTTGCAGCTCGTAGAATGGGACTGACAGAGGGCTCGGGCTTTATAATCAAAGTGCAGAGCCATCAGTGCGGCTCCAATCTCAACACACAGTAATAAAAATTTGCCACGCAGCAGTCCAACTACACATACGGCAGCAACTCAAAACAACACTGAAAACACGCAAATTAATTACGCAGTTTGACCAGATTACAAGAAATCGCAGCTTACAGTCAGCCGCCATACACCACCTCCGCCAACGACAAAATAACATGGGAATCCGGGGTAGAAAAAACTCAAAAAAGCAAAATTAACAACGCAAATCTTTTCATACAATCCTTATATCTCTCCATGCAACACCAATTCGAAAGTAAAAAAACAGAAAAAGAAGAACAGAATTCCATGGCGGGCGTCGAAAATGACCAAGAACACCAAACTTGTAATCATGAATTACAGATAAAAATAATCTCAAAAAACTATAACATATCAATAATTCTCACATCAAAAACGACAAACACGACGTAATTTGAGGCTCGCGAACACCACAGTAAACACTGACGCCAAAAAACACGTCCGCCGCCAAAATGACCACGCCGTCACCTCCGGTGACTATAGATCGCAAAACACATCCAGCTGAGCGCGCGCACGTGCGGAACCCCTTACATGTCTCCTCTAGCAACGAATGGCCCGCACCATCGCGCCGGAGAAAGACCGGAAGCTCCACGTTGCATCCCCTGTTTCCGTCCGTCGTGCACGCAGGAAGATCAGTTCTTGTTGAAAAACACGTCAGTCCAAGTCTGTGAACTACGTCAGTACAGAGAGGGTAACAGAATAATATTCCGTTACACGTAACAGAATAGCCCAGATGTATGTATATATATATATATATATATATATATATATATATATAAACGGCCGCACAGGGGGACACAATCATATTTTCAGGCAAACATTATAAATATAGCCTTATAATCAAAATAAACATTGTTTTTACAATGATTTGAATCATCACTCGAATAGGAGATTCTTCGGGCACTACGCCTCTATCAGGCGGGCGCCCTCTGTGACCTGCGCCAAGTAGTGCCCGGCCGGATATTGGCCCCCCACCGGATTCTGAGACGCTATCATAGTGGCATCCATATCCGTCCAATATGCCTTAACGCGGGCAAGGGCCATCCGCGCACCCTCTATGCATGTCGACCGCCTCATGGCATCGATCCGAGGCACGGCCCCAAGGAACCGTTGCACCAAACCAAAGTAGATGTCCGGCTTAGGCCCCTTCAGCCAAAGATGGTCTATTACAGACCGCATCGCAAGCCCGGACGGCCTGTGAAGCTCCGCCACAGCAGCCATCTTATCACTAACGGTAGCGGGCGAGTGGGAGCATCGAACTGCGACCAAAAAAGCTTCTCCACCTCCTTTTCACGTTGATCTTTGAAGAACTCCATAGCATTAGCCGTACACTTCGCCAGGTCCGCGTATGCGTCCGGCGAGCTCCAGCGTCCATCAAGGGGAGCGTACCTCGGATCGAAGAACTTCGTCCGCAGCAAATAGGAGCCCCTAGCCGTGATTTTACCGGCATGTTGAAGCTCCTCCCGCGCACCCCTGAGCTCGGTCCGTATTTCCTTGGTGGCATTCAGTGCCTTGCTCAGGTCAGCCGATTTATCTTCATGCTCCTTTTTCAGGAGCTCATACCGGTCAGCGGCATTTTTTAACTCAATACCCATTTCAGCTATCTTTTCATCGCTTCGGCGATGAGCAACCTGTTCGGCTCTCAATTCCTCGGCCGCCTTTAGGGCAGCCGCATTGCTCACCCGGGCTTGCTCCTTGGCTAGAGCAAGCTCCGCCCTCAGGGCCTCCATGGCAGCAGCACCATCTGCAGTCCGAACATATTACATTAATATGTGCCACCTTAATATTTTCCTATGCAATGGAAGGACATGACACATACCTTGTGATTTATCCAGCTGCTCATTCATCAGAGTGATATCGGCATCAATCGACCCAATTTGCCTCGTCAGTTCAGCAACTTCAACGGACGGGACGGCGGCCGGACTCACAGGTAACTGCACATATTTACAACATAAATCATTGGTTTATGATCCTCCGTTCGCTGCCTAGGGCACACAACCAGAGTCTTAAGGGTTACTATCTATATGGAGCACACCTACCGCGTGCCTCGCAACTAAAGAAATAGTGGATTCTCCATTACATACCTCAAAGCCTCTGAGCAGGCTCGTGAATGCTTCATTCAAACCACTTGTAGCGGATGAATCTTCTTAAGCATCGCGCTCATTAATGAGTGGTGCTCCTCTGAGAGTGTAGCTCGCTCCAGCAAGCCTGTCAGCACGTCCGGCCGGATATCGAACTGCGCCGGACTCTTCCCATCGCCCCCCGTTGTAGCCAAGTGCTCCGGGTGCAGGGCGGCTGATGAATTGACTGCTGGCTTCGGCAGATCTAGACCCCTTCGTGACGACACCTCAGTCTCGCCCGCTTCATGAGTTGGAGAAGGGTGTGGAGTCTCGCTCTCCATCATCTCCGGAGGAAGGTCCCCCGAAGACGAACCCTGTTGGGAGGAGCTGCTGGCCGGACTGCAAAAATTTGAATCTTGGTTACTGATCGAGGAGAAACACAGTACCTTCGGATCGTAGATTGACTTACAGCTCGGTAGAGGGCTGGCCCATTGGAGGGTATGGTGCGGTGAGGGTGCCCGTCAGGGCAAGGCCCCCTAGGGATGTCCTTTTCCCTAATTTGGGCATCTCCGCCTCCAAATCTTCGGAGGCGGCCCTCTTCTTCCCGCGCGGGGAGGAGACCTTAGTCTCTCCTCCCTGATTATCCTCCCTGGGGGAGGTAACAATTCCCCCGGTTCGGATGCGTATCGTGTGGGGTTCGGATTCCTCATCCTTCCCCTTGTGTTTCCCCGAGGGCATTCTGCTGAGTACCCGGTCAAGCATCTTGGCCATAGTGGGGACGGGCGAGCCTTTGGGAAGTGGCGCCGGACACCTGATTCTCTCTGCCTTGCTGAGCCACTCCTGGACGCGGATGACTTTCAGAATAAAAATAGTCATGAAAAATACTAAACGGAGTGTCCGGTATCAAGGCTACTTACTCGAGTGTCTAGGCGATTGCAGCTTAGGCCCGCATCCTCGGTGGTGTCCGGACACGTTACTTTTCGTCCGAAGAATAATTTACACATCTCTTCGAGCTTCAAGCCGAAGAAGTGCTTGACAGTCCGCGGACCTTCCGGATTGAACTCCCACATCCGGAGAGGCCGGCGTTGGCATGGCAACATCCGTCGGATCAACATCACTTGCATTATGCATGAAGCTCCCAGATGCGATTCTGCAGTACTGGTATATCACCAGCGGGTCCCCAATGCTGCCCTACGTCTATCGAAGACGCCAACTGTGACGGAGGGCCCAAGCGAAACTCGGGGGCAGCCACCCACTTTGTGCCTCTGGGAGCCGTGACATAAAACCACCTCCGTTGCCATACATCGGATACTTCCGGGAAAGAATCCTCTAGCCACGGGGCATCGGTGTTTCTGCTTATTACGGCACCTCCGCACTCCACATGTCGCCCCTCGATCATCTTCGGCGTCACATTGAAGGTCTTGAGCCATAAGACGAAGTGCAGGGTGACATGGAGAAAAGCCTCGCACACGATAATGAATGACGAGATATGGAGGATAGCGTCTGGAGCCAGATCATGAAAATCCAACCCATAATAGAACATGAGCCCCCTCACGAAGGGATCGAGGGTGAAACCCAAACCGCGGAGGAAGTGTGGGACGAAAAAGACACACTCATTGGGCTCCGGTGTAGGGATGACCTGCCCTGGAGCAGGAAGCCTGTGCTGGATATCTGTGGTCAAGTATCCGACCTCCCTAAGCTTTGCAATGTCCTTCTCTTCGATCGAGGAGGCCACCCACCGGCCTTGAGGGTCAGATCCGTACATATTGGAGGATTCCATAGGGGTGGAGCTTACGTTTTGGGTGTTAGAACTCGAGGTGCGAGAAGGCGCGATGAAGGTGAAAAAAGAGGCGTAGGTCTCGACCCATTTATAAAGAAGGTGAATAACAAGAGTCCCCGGTGTGACCGTTTGAGGCTTATCTAAAAACACATGGGGTAATACCAACAGCCGTCATGGGGTCACGCATGCTCATATTGATGGAAATACCGTAATAAAAGGGACACGATCTCTGCCTCGACGGGACGTGCCAATAAAACCGCCTCGTAACACGAGTCGTTGTGGGGTAGGAAACGTCGGTTCACGTTGGATCGAACCACGATGCAAGGGCACGCCGCACGAAGATTGCCAGCAAATCAGATCTATACAATACGAAGATCATCTTGTAGATCCGGACACGGTCTACATGTTCGATGACCACTTTGAAGTATTCGGAGGAGGAACCCGCCTCGCAATGCCGAAGACAATACTGCGTGCCGGACTCATCGTCATTGAAGCCTGGTTCAGGGGCTACTAAGGGAGTCCTGGATTAGGGGGTATCCGTACAGCTGGACTGTGTACAACGTCTGGACTATTGAAGCATGAAGATACAAGACTCAAGACTTTGGCCCATGTCCGGATGGAACTCTCCTTTGCGTGGAAGGCAAACTTGGCGATCCAGATATTATATTTTCTTCCTTGTAACCGACTCCATGTAAACCCTAGCCCTCTCCGGTGTCTATATAAATCGGAGAGGTTGGTCCTTAGATGGCCAATCACAATTACAATCATACCATCATAGGCTAGCCCTTAGGGTTTAGCCTCTACGATCTCGTGGTAGATCTACTCTTGTACTACCCATATCATCAATATTAATCAAGCAGGAAGTAGGGTTTTACCTCCATCGAGAGGGCCCGAACCTGGGTAAACATTTGTGTCCCTTGCTTCATGTTACCATCAACCTTGACGCACAGATCGGGACCCCCTACCCGAGATCCGCCGGTTTTGACACCGACAGAAGCGGCACCGGAACCACGGAAGTCGGAAAGATTGCATGGAGTGCGTGATGTATTGTTGCTAGAAAGCAACAGGCTGGCCACATATGCGGAAGAAATGGTGAGCCCAGATTCTGATGCATGGCTAGAGGCCATGAGATCTGAGCTAAAGTCCATGGATGAGAATCAAGTCTGGGACTTGGTTGATTCACCGCCTGGCGTAAAGGCCATTGTCTGCAAATGGGTGTTTAAGAAGAAAACCGATGTGGATGAAAATGTTCAGATCCACAAATCTCGGTTTGTCGCTAAAGTTTATGGACAAGTTCAAGGAATTGACTACAACAAGACTTACTCTCTGGTAGCATTGCTGAAGTCGGTGAGGATCGTACTAGCTATACCTGCATATTTTCATTACGAGATATGGCAGATCGACATCAAAATGACTTTTCTTCACGGAAATTTAACCGAGGACGTGTATATGATAAACCCAAGGGTTTTGTCGATCCGACTAGCGCTAGTAAGGTATGCAAGCTCAAGAGATCCATTAATGGGTTGAGGCAAGCATCTCGGAGCTGGAATATTCGTTTTGATGAGGTCGTCACTGGTCTCAGTTTCATCAAAAGTGAAGAGGACGCTTGTTTGTACAAGCAATTAAGTGGGAGCTCGATAGTGTTTTTGATCTTGTACATCGATGACATATTGTTGATCGGAAATGATGTTTCGATGCTGAACTCGGTCAAGAAATCATTGAATGTCTAATTTTCAATGAAGGACCTCGGTGAAGAAGTTTACATTTTAGGCATCAAGATCTATAGAGATAGATCGAGGAGGCTACTCGGCTTAAGCCAGAGAACGTACATAGATAAAGTGTTGAAGAGGTTCAACATGAGTGAGTCAAAGAAAGGGTTCTTGCCGCTCTCACATGGTATAGGGCTAAGCGAGACTCAGAGTCCTTCGACATCTGATGAGCGAAGCAAGATGAGTAGGATTCTGTATGCCTCGATAATCAGATCCATCATGTATGCCATGATATGTATAAGGCTTGATGTTGCTTTTGCAATAAGCCTAGCAAGAAGATACCAGAACAACCTCAGTGAGAGTCACTGAGCGGTGGTGAAGAATATTCTAAAGTACATGGAAAGGACTAAGGAAATGTTTCTAGTTTATGGAGGCAAGGAGGAGCTCTGTGTAAAGGGTTATGCCGATGCTAGTTTCCAAACCGACAGAGATGATTGTAGATCATAGTCTGGGTTCGTGTATGTCATGAATGAAGGAGTAGTGAGCTGGACGAGTTCAAAGCAAGATACGGTGGCCAATTCTACCACAGAAGCCAAATACATTGCGGCTTGTGAAGCTGCAAAGGAAGGTGTTTGGATCCAAAACTTTCTGGATGATCTTGGTATTTTCCCAGCCTTGGTAGAACTGTTGGACCTTTATTGTGATAATTCTGGTGCCATCGCACAAGCCAAGGAGCCGAGGAATCACCACAAGACCAGACACATAGATCAGAAATATCACCTGATACAAAAGATCGTAAAGAGTGGTGATGTAGAGTTATGCAAAATTCACACGGATGCAAATGTTGCGGATCCGTTGACAAAGCCGCTTCCACACCCCAAGCATGAGGGGCACGTTAGAGCTATGGGCTTATGATGTCTATTTAATTGACTCTAATGCAAGTGGGAGACTGTTGGAGATATGCCTTGGAGGCAATCATGTACAATGATATTTCCTATGTGTTTATGAATAAAGATAGTCATTGGACATTACCAATGATGTGTATCAGCAAGTACATGACTTGTTTGTGGGACTATGCATTCTATGATGACTGTCCCAAAAGGTCCCTAGTCAAAAAGGCTGTGTGGACGCGCAGTCGACTAAACTAGCATATGACACAATCGATGGCTTGGTCTCACTAGCCATGGAGCATTGGATGCTAACCGAATAATATGGACTCGGAAGGATCTAGTTGGATTCGACATAGTCGGATCCGAGTCGAGATAAGGTACGAGTCAGATAGACCCAACTATGAGATGCAGCAATATGTCATATGTGAGTCTCTAGTACAACATATGGTCTATGTCCTAACACCCGTGCTGGCGCATGTACTCGGGATGGTGACAGACCTGCTTTGGGGCGACCAAACGCTACTTTGTGACTGAGTAGTTACAAAGGTAGGTTTCGGGCTTGTCCAGACCCATGCTGCGAGACATGGTCGAGCAAGATGTTATTTGCCCCTCCGATCATGAGATATATACTCTGGGCCCCTCGTGTGATCCGACCAGGATAAGCATGGCCATGCGACAAGGATTATGAGATAATCCGGTTTGTGGTTGACATCACTAGAACGAGAAAGAGGTCAGGCTAGCACAAGGATGACAATACCGCCTTGAGCCCGACAACATATATCGTGTTGCAAAGGGAACAAAAGTGTGACACGTTGTACAGGTTCACCTAACCAGCTTCATAGTGTACTTGTTGGTCGGCACGCCTTGCTAGAGGCCGCTACCAGTAGAGCAGGCCGGAGGTGATCCAACCTGCGACCAAGCCAACTTGAACCTAATAAGGGGTCGTGCGCTTAAGGTAAGGAACCTACAAGGTCGGATCCGAGGACACTGGTCGGATGTGATCCGAGCTGGACTTGGATTGTGATCGGGTAAACTTGTGGGCTTTAGGATCTGTGCGAGGCCCAAGTGTTTAGCCCGTGACGGATGCTGATACATCTCCAACGTATCTATAATTTTTTATTGTTCCATGCTATTATATTACCTGTTTTGGATGTTTATGGGCTTTACTTTACACTTTTATATCATTTTTGGGACTAACCTACTAACCGGAGGCCCAGCCCGTATTGCTGTTTTTTTTGCCTATTTCAGTGTTTCGAAGAAAAGGAATATCAAATGGAGTCCAAACAGAATGAAACCTTCGGGAGCGTGATTTTTGGAATGAACGTGATCCAAAGGACTTGGAGTGCAAGTCAAGAAGCAGCCGAGGCGGCCACGAGGGTGGAGGGCGCCCCCCCCTACTGGGTGCGCCCCCCTATCTCGTGGGCCCCTCGGGAGTCCCCGACGTACTTCTTCCTCCTATATATACCCACGTACCCCTAGAACATCAGAACAAGCCATGAAAACCTAGTTCAACCGCCGTAACCTTCTGTATTAGCGAGATCCCATCTTGGAGACTTTGTCGGCGCTCCGCCGGAAGGGGAATCGACCATGGAGGGCTTCTATATCAACACCCTAGCCCCTCCGATGAGTTGTGAGTAGTTTACCACAGACCTTCGGTTCCATAGTTATTAGCTAGATGGCTTCTTCTCTCTCTCTTTGGATCTCAATACCATGTTCTCCTTGATGTTCTTGGAGATCTATTCGATGTAACTCTTTTTGCGGTGTGTTTGTCGAGATCCGATGAATTGTGGGTTTATGATCAAGTTTATCTATGAGAAATATTTAAACCCCTCTGAATTCTTTTATGTGTGATTAAGTTATCTTTGCAAGTCTCTTCGAATTATCAGTTTGGTTTGGCCTACTAGATTGATCTTTCTTGCAATGGGAGAAGTGCTTAGCTTTGGGTTCAATCTTGTCGTGTCCTTTCCCAGTGACAACAGGGGCAGCAAGGCACGTATTGTATTGTTGCCATCGAGGATAAAAAGATGGGGTTTATATCATATTGCATGAGTTTATCCCTCTACATCATGTCATCTTTCTTAAAGCGTTACTCTGTTCTTTATGAACTTAATACTCTAGATGCATGCTGGATAGCGGTCGATGTGTGGAGTAATAGTAGTAGATGCAGGAAGGAGTCGGTCTACTTGTCACGGACGTGATGCCTATATACATGATCATGCCCAGATAATCTCATAATTATTCGTTTTTCTATCAATTGCTCGACAGTAATTTGTTCACCCACCGTAATACTTATGTTATCTTGAGAGAAGCCACTAGTGAAACCTATGGCCCCCGGGTCTATCTTTTATCATATAAGCTTTCAATCTACTTTTATTTGCATCTTTACTTTTCCAATCTATATTATAAAATACCAAAAATATATTTATCTTATCATAATATCTCTATCAGATCTCACTTTCGCAAGTGGCCGTGAAGGGATTGACAACCCCTTTATTGCGTTGGTTGCGAGTTCTTTGTTTGTTTGTGTAGGTGCGTGGGACTTTTGAGGAGCCTCCTACTAGATTGATACCTTGGTTCTCAAAAACTGAGGGAAATACTTATGCTACTATTGCTGCATCACCCTTTCCTCTTCAAGGAAAACCAACGCAAGCTCAAGACGTAGCAAGAAGGATTTCTGGCGCCGTTGCCGGGGAGGTCTTCGCTCAAGTCAAGACATACCAAGTACCCATCACAAACTCATCTCCCTCGCATTTACATTATTTGCCATTTGCCTCTCGTTTTCCTCTCCCCCACTTCACCCTTGCCGTTGTATTTGCCCTCTCTTTCCCAATCTCCTCTCTCTTTCGCTTGCCTTTTTGTTTGCTTGTGTGTTGGATTACTTGTCGCGATGGCACAAGATAATACCAAATTGTGTCATTTCTCCAATACCAATAATAATGATTTCCTTAGTACTCCAATTGCTCCTCTTAATGATGTTGAGTCTTGTGAAATCAATACTGCTTTGCTGAATCTTGTTATGAAAGATCAATTCGCCGGCCTTCCTAGTGAAGATGCCACTACCCATCTAAACAACTTTGTTTATTTGTGTGAGATGCAAAAGAAGAAAGATACGGATAATGATATTGTTAAATTGAAGTTATTTCCGTTTTCACTTAGAGATCGTGCTAAAGTTTGGTTTTCGTCTTTGCCTAAGAATAGTATTGATTCATGGAACAAGTGCAAAGATGCTTTTATCTCTAAGTATTTTCCTCCCGCTAAGATCATCACTCTTAGGAACGATATTATGAATTTTAAAAAACTTGATCATGAGCATGTTGCCCAATCTTGGGAAAGAATGAAATTAATGATTCGCAATTGCCCTACTCATGGTTTGAATTTATGGATGATCATACAAAAATTTTATGCCGGATTGAATTTTGCTTCTAGAAATCTTTTAGATTCGGCCACGGGAGGCACGTTTATGGAAATCACCTTAGGAGATGCTACAAAACTCCTTGATAATATTATGGCTAATTATTCTCAATGGCACACCGAAAGATCTACTAGTAAAAAAGTGCATGCTATAGAAGAAATTAATGTTTTGAGTGGAAAGATGGATGAACTTATGAAATTGTTTGCTACTAAGAGTGCTCCTTTTTATCCCAATGATATACCTTTGTCTACTTTGATTGAGAATAATAATGGATCTATGGATGTGAATTTTGTTGGTAGAATAGTTTTGGAAACAATGCTTATAGAGGAAACTTTAATCCTAGACCGTTCCCTAGTAATTCCTCTAATAATTATGGAAATTCCTACAATAATTCTCATGGTAATTTTAAGAAGATGCCCTCTGATTTTGAGAATAGCGTGAAAGAATTTATGATCTCTCAAAAGAATTTTAATGCCTTCCTTGAAGAAAAATTGCTCAAAGTTGATGATTTGGCTAGGAATGTTGATAGACTCTCACTTGATGTTAATTCTTTGAAACTTAGATCTACTCCCAAGCATGATATCAATGAGTCTCTCAAAGCTATGAGAATTTCCATTGATGATTGCAAGGAAAGAACCGCTAGATTGTGTTCTAAGAAAGATTGCTTTATAAAAAGCGTGTTCTTCTAGTTTCCATGAAAATAATGACGAAGATCTTAAAGTTATTGATGTATCCCCTATTAGATCTTTGTTTTGCAATATTAATCTTAATAATGATGGGACTGGAGATTAGTCAACTTTAGTTAAAAGGCGTCCCAATGATTCTGAGTTTTTAGATCTTGATGCTAAATTTGGTAAAAGTGGGATTGGAGAGGTCAAGACTTTAAATAGCATTGAACCCACTATCTTGGATTTCAAGGAATTTAATTATGATAATTGTTCTTTAGAAGATTTTATTTCTTTGTTGCAATCCGTTGTGAATTCTCCTCATGCTTATAGTCAAAATAAAGCTTTTACCAAACATATTGTTGATGCCTTGATGCAATCTTTTGATGAAAAACTTAATTTGGAAGTTTCTATACCTAGAAACTTTATGATGAGTGGGAACCTACTATAAATATTAAAATTAAAGATCATGAGTGTTATGCTTTATGAGATTTGGGTGCTAGTGTTTCCACGATTTCAAAAACTTTACGTGATATTCTAGGTTTCCATGATCTTGATGATTGCTCTTTAAATTTGCACCTTGCAGATTCCACCATTAAAAAGCCAATGGGAAGGATCAACGACGTTCTCATTGTTGCAAATAGAAATTTGGTGCCCGTAGATTTTATCGTTCTTGATATAGATTGCAATCTTTCTTGCCCTATTATTCTTGGCAGACCTTTTCTTAGAACTATTGTTGCAATTATTGATATGAAGGAAGGGAATATTAGATTCCAATTTCCATTAAGGAAAGGCATGGATCACTTTCCAAGAAAGAAAGTTAAATTACCTTATGAATCGATCATGCGAGCTACTTATGAATTGAGTGCCAAATGTGGCACTACTTAGGTCTATCCTCGCTTTTATGCCTAGCTAGGGGCGTTAAACGATAGCGCTAGTTGGGAGGCAACCCAATTTTATTTTTGTTTTTTGTTTTTGTTTCTATTTAGGAATAAATTTTGCATATACCTTCTGTTTAGATGTGTTTTTTATGTTTTAGTTAGTGTTTGTGCCAAGTAGAACCTATAGGATAACCTATGGTGATAGTTAATTTGATTCTGCTGAAAAACAGAAACTTTGCACGCACGAAAATAAGTTTTTTAATTCACAGAAACGTGCTTTTGCGTTTATTCTTTTTGCTGTGGATCAATAGACAAATTTCTCAGGACTTCCTATTTTGGTAGGATTTTTAAGGTTCCATAAGTATTCTAGAGTTATAGATTGCTACAGACTGTTCTGTTTTTGACAGATTCTGCCTTTTGTTGTTTGCTTATTTGATGCATCTATGGCTAGTATTAAGTGGTATGAACCATGGAGAACTTGGAATACAGTAGGTTTAACACCAATATAAATAAAGAATGAGTTCATTATAGTACCTTATGTGGTGGTTTTTCTTTCTTTCACTAATGGAGCTTATGAGATTTCCTGTTGAGTTTTGTGTTGTGAAGTTTTCAAGTTTTCAATAAAGATTTGATGGACTATGGAATAAGGAGTGGCAATAGCCTAAGCTTGGGGATGCCCTAGGCACCCCAAGATATCCAAGAATAGCCAAAAGCCTAAGCTTGGGGTTGCCCCCGGAAGGCAGCCCATCTTCGTCTTCGTTTATCGGTAACTTTACTTGGAGCTATATTTTTATTCGTCACATGATATGTGTTTTGCTTGGAGCGTCTTGTATGATATTAGTCTTTGCTTTTTAGTTTTCCACAATCATCCTTGCTTTACACACCTTTTGGGAGAAGCACACTTGATTAGAATTTATTAGAATACGCTATGTGCTTCACTTATATGTTTTGAGCTAGATAGTATTTGCTCTAGTGCTTCACTTATATCTTTTAGAGCATGGCGGTGGCTTAATTTTGAAGAAATTGTTGATCTCTCATGCTTCACTTATATTATTTTGAGTATTTTAGAACAGCATGGTATTTGCTATGGTTATAAATTTGGTCCTAGAATGATGAGCATCCAAGTTGGGTATAATAAAAACTATCATAGAAAGTGCATAAAACACTAGGATCAATTTGATGCTTGATAATTGTTTTGAGATATGGAGGTAGTAATGTTAGAGTCACGGTAGTGGATAATTATGAAATTGAAAAATACTTGTGTTGAAGTTGGCAAGTCCCATAGCATGCACGTATGGTAAAAGTTGTGTGACAAATTTGTTGCATGAGGTGCTCTTTTGAGTGTCTTCCTTATGAGTGGCAGTCGGGGACGAGCGATGGTCTTTTCCTACCAATATATCCCTCTAGGGGCATGCGTAGTAGTACTTTGCTTCGAGGGCTAAGTAGACTTTTGCAATAAGTATATGAGTTCTTTATGACTAATGTGTGTCCATGGATATACGCACACTCACCCTTCCACTTTGCTAGCCTCTATATACCGCGCAACTTTTGCCGGTATCATGCACCTCTTACTTACCTTCCTCAAAATAGCCACCATACCTACCTATTATGGCATTTCCATAGCCATTCCGAGATATATTGCCATGCAACTTTCCACCGTTCCGTTATTTTGACACGCTCCATCATTGTCATATTGCTCTTTGCATGATCATGTAGTTGACATCGTATTTGTGGAAAGGCCACCTTCATAAATTTTCATACATGTCACTCTTGATTCATTGCATATCCCGATACACCGCCGAAGGCATTCATATAGGGTCATATTTTGTTCTAAGTGTTGAGTTGTAATTCTCGAGTTGTAAATTAATAAAAGTGTGATGATCTTCATTATTAGAGCATTGTCCCAAGTGAGGAAAGGATGATGAAGACTATGATTCCCCCACAAGTCGGGATGAGACTTCGAACTTTAAAAAAAAGAGGCCAAAGTGCCCACCAAAAAAAGAGAAAGGCCAAATAAAAATAAAAAAATGAGAGAAAAAGAGAGAAGGGACAATGCTACTATCTCTTTTTTCACACTTGTGCTTCATAATAGAACCATGATCTTCATGATAGAGAGTCTCTTGTGTTGTCACTTTCATATACTAGTGGGAATTTTTCATGATAGAACTTGGCTTGTATATTCCAATGATGGGCTTCCTCAAAATGCTCTAGGTCTTCGTGAGCAAGCGAGTTGGATGCACACCCACTTAGTTTCTTTTGTTGAGCTTTCATACATTTATAGCTCTAGTGCATCCGTTGCATGGCAATCCCTACTCACTCACATTGATATCTATTGATGGGCATCTCCATAGCCCGTTGATACGCCTAGTTGATGTGAGACTATCTTCTCCCTTTTTGTCCTTACAACCAAAACCATATACCACCATAGTGCTATGTCCATGGCTTGCGCTCATGTATAGCGTAAGAGTTGAAAATGCTGAAGCGCGTTAAAAAGTATGAACCAAATGCTCAGCTCGTCATCGGGGTTGTACATTATGGGAGTATTTTGTGTAATGAAAATGAAGCATGGCCTAACTATATGATTTTGTAGGGATAAGCTTTCTTTGGCTATGCTATTTTGATAAGACATGATTATTTGTTAGTATGCTTCGAAGTATTATTATTTTTATGTTTTATAAGCTTTTATCTTGAATCATTTGGATCTGAACAATGATGCCACAATAAAGAAAATTACATTGAGAATTAAGCTAGGTAGCATTCCACATCAAAAATTCTGTTTTTATCATTTACCTACTCGAGGACGAGCAGGAATTAAGCTTGGGGATGCCTGATACGTCTCCAACGTATCTCTAATTTTTGATTGTTCCATGCTATTATATTACCTGTTTTGGATGTTTATGGGCTTTACTTTACACTTTTATATCATTTTTTGGGACTAACCTACTAACCGGAGGCCCGGCCTGTATTGTTGTTTTTTTGCCTATTTCAGTGTTTCAAAGAAAAGGAATATCAAATGGAGTCCAAATGGAATGAAACCTTCGGGAGCGTGATTTTTGGAACGAACGTGATCCAGAGGGCTTGGAGTGCAAGTCAAGAAGCAGCCGAGGCGGCCTCGAGGGTGGAGGGCGCCCCCCCTACTAGGCGCGCCCCCCTATCTCGTGGGCCCCTCGGGAGTCCACCGACATACTTCTTCCTCCTATATATACCCACGTAGCCCGAGAACATCAAAACAAGCCACAAAACCTAGTTCCACCGCTGTAACCTTCTATATCCGCGAGATCCCATCTTGGAGCCTTCGTCGACGCTCCGCCGGAGGGGGAATCGACCACGGAAGGCTTCTACATCAACACCCTAGCCCCTCCGATGAGTTGTGAGTAGTTTACCACAGACCTTCGGGTCCATAGTTATTAGCTAGATGGCTTCTTCTCTCTCTTTGGATCTCAATACCATGTTCTCCTTGATCTTCTTGGAGATCTATTCGATGTAACTCTTTTTGCGGTGTGTTTGTCAAGATCCGATGAATTGTGGGTTGATGATCAAGTTTATCTATGAGAAATATTTGAATCTCCTCTGAATTCTTTTATGTGTGATTAAGTTATCTTTGCAAGTCTCTTCGAATTAGCAGTTTGGTTTGGCCTACTAGATTGATCTTTCTTGCAATGGGAGAAGTGCTTAGCTTTGGGTTCAATCTTGCGGTGTCCTTTCCCAGTGACAGCAGGGGAAGCAAGGCACGTATTGTATTGTTGCCATCAAGGATAAAAAGATGGGGTTTATATCATATTGCATGAGGTTATCCCTCTACATCATGTCATCTTTCTTAAAGCGTTACTCTGTTCTTTATGAACTTAATACTCTAGATGCATGCTGGATAGAGTTCGATGTGTAGTAATATTAGTAGATGCAGGGAAGAGTCGGTCTAATTGTCAAGGACGTGATGCCTATATACATGATCATGCCTAGATAATCTCATAATTATTCGCTTTTCTATCAATTGCTCGACATTAATTTGTTCACCCACCATAATACTTATGCTATCTTGAGAGAAGCCACTAGTGAAACCTATGGCCCCCATATTTTATCATATAAGCTTTCAATCTACTTTTATTTGCATCTTTACTTTTCCAATCTATATTATAAAATACCATAAATATATTTATCTTATGATACTATCTCTATCAGATCTCACTTTCACAAGTGGCCGTGAAGGGATTGACAACCCCTTTATTCCGTTGGTTGCAAGTTCTTTGTTTGTTTGTGTAGGTGCGTGGGACTTTTGAGGAGCCTCCTACTGGATTGATACCTTGGTTCTCAAAAACTGAGGGAAATACTTACGCTACTATTGGTGCATCACCCTTTCATCTTCAAGGAAAACCAACGCAACCTCAAGACGTAGCAGATGCCTATATAAAGTGGGGGTGCGGCACACTCATTCGGTTGATCGCTTTGGCGTTGTCACTACGGTTTGCATGTGTTGTGAATAGCCACCTCCACTCGTTGCCAGCTGTCTGATCAGACCTAGCAGTCCGCCGCACGATGTTTCTTCTGCACACGTGGATAATATTAGTGGCAGTGCACCTACACCGCTCCGGCAAACCTGTTCGGGGGATCCGATCAGCTACGTGGGAGATCGACGAGGAGGAGACGACTCTGAAGACGTGCTGCCCCAACTCTACTTCCACTGCATGACGCTGCGCGCGCGTCTAGTGGTAACAATCCGTGCCATATCCCAAGCATGTTCTTGGTTGTTCTGCGCATAGGAAAATTTTAATTTGCAGTCGACGCACCCTACCATAGAACCCAACATACATAAGTGCACAGGAAACATATATTTTCGTTGTTGATTATTCCAGAACTCTATGCTAGCATTCTTTGTAAGATTGCACTTTTAAGTTCTTGGTGGTAGAAGATGTTGGTTTCTATTCTCCGTTATTTTCATTCCATCCTTTCATTAGTTCCGGAGGAAAAAGTGTTGTTGCTCTCGTCAAGTATCATCCCATATTGTCAAGTTCATGTTCTATTCCATCCATTTTCATCCGGAGTGTTGTCCAAATTCTTACAATCTTGTTCCTCGTCTACCTCATTTTAACTGGAGTGGTTTCAAAGTAATTCTTGTTCATTGAGCTCTTCATTCATGCATGTGCAACCTCCAAGTTTCTCATGGTGTTCCTCATTTCTACTGGTGTGCTCTCAGTTTCGTTCATCTCCATTGTGTTCTATCCATTCTTGCAAGTTTTTCAACCTCTCCGGGTTCTTTGGTTTCACTCATTTGTCAAAAGGCAACTTAGTTTACCTCTTATCTTAGTTTTCATCCCTAGATCTCAAGGCAAGATCTCTTGTAAGTGGGGGAGAGTTGTAACAGTCCGAGACCGATGCTCCAAATGCCTTCCATGTATTTTGTTGTCATCTTGTATTTTAATTGTTTGTTGCATTCATCATCGCATCATCTGCATTGCATCGGCACTCCGTTGCCATCATTTCTTTTCAAAACTTGCATCCATTAGTAGTCAGCGCTTCTCTTCTTTGTCTTTATTGAGCATTCTGAGTTCAACCACACTTCCACTGAAGTCAACATAAGCCAAGGCTATCTCAGCCACTCTGTGAGGATGCATCCTAACATCATTATTTCTTGCATCATTCCTAGCCTCCCAAATGTGCCAAATTGTTATTACCAAAGCCGTGACCTCGAGAGGGGTCGCTCATTGACTGAAATCAAATATCCACTGCTTGGTACGAACAAGACCTTTATGGCACAGATGAAGCCTAACTCTCGCTTCACCACTCGCCATACCTAGTGCACAAAGTGGTAAACATAAAGAGATGCTCAGCTCGCTCCTCTTTGTTACAGAAAAAACATGCCACCGCATTTGGAACATGGTGCCGTAGCAACTGACTACCCATCGGTAGAAAATCATGGGCCATTCTCAAGAGAATGATCTTCATCTTTCCCAGAGCATTGACCTTAGCTTGCCAGCTTTTCTCTTCAGCACCAAAGTCTGATTGCACACCATGGCCATAAGAATTGTGAGTAGCATGAAATTTCTCAGACTTGGCCAAGTTATATGCTGATCTGACTAAGTAGGATCCAAATTTATCATGAGACCATGTAACAAAAACATCCACCACATGCCCTCTTAGTGGAATTTCTAACACTACGTTGGCCAACCAAGGCTTTGCACATGGGGCGATGATAAGTGTCGGTCAGCCGCCGCTCGGCCATTAGATTTGGCCCGGAGAAAGGATTCACCTAGTTCACACTGTGCCTTTCCCTCTCCTCCTGAATCTCGTGCTTGTTGACAAAAATCCACGTATCGATCGCTGCCCGCGACGTCGCTCCTCGCCGTTGGCAGTGCAACGCCTCCTCATCGGGATTACTCGCTGCACCACACCGCCAGCGCCAGCACCAAAAAGACTTCCTGGCGGTGTCCCCTCCCTCCCCCTGATTACAACATTGATGACTTCCCCTCCACCTGAACTCTTGCCAAACATAGCATGTGTCGTCGTGGATGCAGTTGTCCGCATCCTCGGTTCCTGCATCGCTAGAATCCGATTATAGCATTTGAGTGTAGCTTCTCTCGCCACAGGGTACTAGCCCTAAGTGTAACAGGTGGTAACAAATCAGACGACCGGTTGCAGCATCTAGCAATGCGGTTGCAGCATTCGGTTGGTGAGAGAGCATGGTGTCCCACAGTTGGAGCTCCTCCGGCTAGACGGTTGCAACTCCCATTCCCAACGGTTCCATCTTTTAGCATTACCTGTTCCAACAAATTGTCATGATGGTTGTAACTTGTGGTTTACTGGTCACAACAGAAAATGTGTCCCAGTCATAGATCTCGCCGTTGCTAGTTCCAGTAGCACCACAAAAGGTTGAAACTTTTGATGTATATGGTTGCAGCTTGCTGCCCCTTGAGGTGAATGTTGATTCCTGCACACAGTGTCGCCACCTCCGGGGCCGGCCGGTTTGCCGTTTGCAGCAAATGGAGACCACTATTCTAGCAACGATGGGTGCTGATTATAGCACCATGGGAGTCCAAGGGTGCATCTTCTCTGGTGCCAGGGGGTGTAGGTTGCAGCTTTTCAACGCACCGGTTCCGGCATCTCACAACAAGGTTGCATCTTTTTCCGGCAAGGCTCGTATGTGTCATTGGTTAGTCCACCACGCTCTGGCATGGTTGATTGGAGGAGGGGGTGGCTGATGGAGCCGCATGGTTGTGGTGCTCAGCTAAGAGATCTTTGGCAAGGACAATGCCTCGTCGACCATGTGCTTCGCGGAAGAGAGAAAGTATAGAGAAGTGAGCGGCTGAGAGAGACGATAGAAGATAAGGCGGTGTTCACATCTTCCCATGAGTGGCCCACCCGCCCTTACATGTCACAGATTGAATCGCTAGGAGCGTGCACTTGTGGACACAGCCGACCGAAGCTTGGCCTGGTCGGTCGGTGCAAAATGTTTCCATTGCACATGTGGGAAAACGTGCCTACTAGATTTTGCATGCAGTCGTGCGAGGTGGCATTGAGTGAGAGCGTGGTAGCTATATGGGAGTTGCCATGTCACCTATAACTAATCAAAATGCATGATCAACAGTATAGTCAACAACTGACTATATGAAGTTACCACTTTATCTATAGGCAACCTAATATCCAACATGTATAATAACTACTTATAAGAAATACTACTTGATAAATACTTGGCCACCTTACATTCTCACAATGTTTCTTGAAGCCCGTGCTACATCCGACTGTTAATCTACAACCCGCTTCTCGTCTATCTCCTCTATCTCGCATCCAAATCGGCAAAAATATAATACTTTAATTCTTATAGCCAGCAAACTGTACCTTATTAGACTTGCTCTAATAGCTAACATGTGTAATAGCTAGTTACTAAGAGGTACCGGCCCATCTTACACTCTCACAATGATCCTTGGAGAACATGCTACAACTAGCAATTAATTTACAGTCCGGTTCCATTCTCTCTCCTCTACTCTCCCATTCAACTCGACAAAAACATAATACTTTAATCCTTACAACATGCTGATTGTACCTTGTTAGACTTGCTCTGAAGCGATACGCTTGTTCACGAAGAGATGCATACGTCCACACAAGAGTCATAACCGCTGGATAGTGAAACTATTCCGCAACCTTTGTCGGCAAACAATCTTCAACTGCTAGACAGCAAAGTCTTTCTTAATACCTACCGCAAAACGAGTTCAACCATGTGTTCCAGTCACTTGATCAGTTCAAGGATTCACTTATGGTCACTCATAAGCTAGGAGCACTACCACCTTTTTATATTGTCAGGTTAAGCGACTCCTACTACCACTACTGTAGGATGCTGCTAATGAGACACTACGATCAGAGACCCTTTGACAAAAATGTGTGCGATTCATTAGTCGCAGACGGTGGTGTAAAAGAACCATCAAAAAAGGTGCAAAATGTTTGCGATGGCGGAGCCATCAAACACGGTTTAGATTTTAGTTACGTGTGCGATGCGGGGCACACGGTTAGTCCAGTCGAACTGTTTGCGATGAGGCAGAACAACAAAAATGGGCAGCCATATCAATCTGTATGCGATATATGGCTGCTCCGATGAACTGTTTGCTATTAGTGAGTGCAATAGAAACGGTTAGCCAGATCAAGGTGTGTGATATACGGCATACGGTTCACTCGGACGAACTGTTTTCGATTAAGGAACACAACAGAAATGGTTCAACTTAACAAGATGTGTGTGATATGCGGCATGCAGTTCACATGGATGAACTATTTGTGATGAGCCAAAAGAACACAAATGAGTCCTGTAAACAAGATGTGTGTGATACGTGGCAAATAGCCAACTCGGATGAACTGTTTGTGATGAGAAATTACAACACATGCGGTTAATACAGTAAGTTCGTGTGCGGTTCTGTGTGTACAAAAAACTTTGAAAAATGCAAACTAGTTGCTTGCGGTGGCTAGGAGTATCGCACACGATGCGTCTGCGAGTACTCGTGTGCGATGATTACTAAGTTACACATGTGTTTCCTTATGTTAACATGTGTGTGAATTTGCAATAAGGACAGTTAATATGCAAATGCCTTCTGGACATCGGGACACGCTTAAACTCAAAGAACTGTGTACGATACTAATACTTTCCATGCAAATTTAAGAACTTTGCTAACAACATTTAAGTAACATATATATAGTGGTTACACTATTTGATGAAAGGAGGATCTTCGTAACACGGTTTTGACAACCATATGGTCCATATCTAGATACTTAACATAGTAACAACTATCACATTTAAGAGGCTAACGGCCAACAACCATATGGTCCATATCTGCATACTTAACATAGTAACAGCTAGCACATTTTCAGAGGCTGAGGGCCAACAACCACAACTATCCACTGGAAGCAGCTTGATCACGGCAACTCGACATCTCATCAATGAAAAGGAAGAACCCTCCTGTGCCTTGGTAGAGCATGAGTAGAATAGTGTCTCCAATTTTCTAATATAGATGCATTACCATGACAAGCGAGAACTTGTTAATTTGAATAGTTCCATTTCTGCGGGAAATGCAGTACCTTGCAATCACTTTGGCGTTATTAGCAAGCACAAGTGTAATTGCACCACACCAGGAAATCGAACTAGGAACTTCTACAGCGAGCAATTTCTATTGAAATGTAGAATAAAAACCAATTGTAACATATCGTTGAAGATATAGATAGTTTATGAGCATCAACATTAAAATAAGACTTTTTACCAGCGTTTTGTGCACACAATTGGTCTTGTTCTATGTGTGCACCATAGGTATAACTAATCCTATCCAAAATCCTGCGTTCATACGCTATGCTATCTCTGTCAGATTACCAACAAAGTTTATGACATGCTTCAGGTCCTTCCAGTGAAATTTGGTACGCTTAGTAACATACAGATCGTTTACTATGCATCCAACATATCCTGCTTAAAAGGTGGAAAGGTATTATTTATTCTGAACATGGCAGAAGAATATATAGTGTGCATAATTTGGTAAATAGAATTTGTTACTGCCTAGGAATGGAGTTAGAAAATGAAATCACAACTGGTTGCTTAAATAGTGATTAATTAGTCAGAACAAATACCCCGATTTTGCTAAGTAATATGACAGCATGCATGGAGAAAGTTGAAAGGACACTAACCTCGATCAGACTTTGATCGGCTGATGACGTTGGGGAAGTAAACATCCATGTTAATTAGACCAGGCTGTGGTGCACGCACTAGAATTTTATTGCTAGCTTTATGTTCATAACACTTAGAAATTTTTCTCCAAAGGTCCGCATTAAAATAGGAGTGATCATATTTATCAAGTTTTACGCTAACCGTCATTGTATGTCCATGCTGTGTTGTCAATATGACATCCTGGGAGTCATCAACAAAGTAAACCCCAAGATTTCCTTCTACTCCCGTTCTTGCAAAGCAAGGGATGTACTGCTTGAAATGAAAATTAAGATCGTAAATTAGATATATTGAAATAACAGAGCGAGATGCAAATGTGGGAGTAATTGATAGAACAGATCAGTATATAGATGAAAGAAAAGTACAAAAATATATAATTAAAAATAGATAATGTAACAAAGATTTGATGCAAATATATAGATAATGTAGCAACAGACGGTATATGTTCACAAATTTAGGCCATGCCGACCGTGGTAGGTTGAGATTGAACATATTGAGCACTCCCTGAAGTCATACGGAATGGTGAGATAGAACTTCGTTTCCGACTGGCCATGACCACACTTGCCCGATTCGTGCTCGCACTTTGGACACATGAATGAACACCCACGACTCAGCTAGAACAAAAATGATTCCATGATGATTTCGCCGGTTGACTAAGCGCGACAGATGGACTGCGATAAGAGATGAGTGAATATTTCACTAAGTTGATTACCTTCTCCATGAGAAAAATCCCCGGCCCAATCCCGCAGAAAACCCCAGTCAACCAGAGTCCAGAATGTCGGTGCATATAGGCAGCGAAAAGTGGTAGGGGCAAAATCCTGTGCCGTTTGGAGCGTGAACTCCGCCCACCAAAAAAAGTGTCGTCGAGCATAGGGTGGCCACCGCAATAGAAGTTGATGAGGTGCAGAGTTGCGGAGGAGTCCGCGGCGAGTGGGTGGGGATGAAGCGGGCGAGGGTTTTATTTTCCATTTTGCATGTGTGAGTGAACACACACGGTTCGCAGAGGCGACGGAGATGAATCGTGGGCGATAGTAAATCACTGAGATTGAATGGGAACCCAGATTTCCTTTGTCCTTTGTCCATGAGTTTTTTTTCTACAATGAACATAAACCCTGCTAATCACCGTGTTCAAATTTGGCACTTTTCCGGGTTCATTTCCAATATTAGGGGATTATGTGCATTTTCTAGGCATTAATGTACATAATTAAAATTCAAACAATCGGTGCCTGAAAAGGTGCACGAGAACGGTCTGGAAAACCATTATTGTGCTATTTAGTAAATTCTCATGCCTTTTACAAGGAATGGGCAGATATTTCAAGGAAATGTGTTTACTGGGTACTATACAAAAATGAAATACATGCTTGGAAAACATGACGCCTGGCGTGGTGCCATGGTATGGCCTCACCGTGCCCTGGTAAAAATTTGAGAATGTTTTCCTTATGTCTTCATGCACGCCTTTCATAAATCAAACCATCACCGAGGAAGTTTCATGGTTTCGAGGGGGAAATCACCAAGACTGAAGGGGGATCCAAATTTCCTTTGTCCTTTGTCCATGAGTTTTTTCTATGATTAACATACACCCTGCAAATCACCGCGTTCAAATTTGACACTTTTTCGGGTTCATTTACCATATTTAGGGGATTATGTGCATTTTCTAGGCATTAATGCACATAATCCAAGTTCAAACAATCGGTGCATAAAAGGGTGCACAAGAACAGCCTGGAAAACGATGCTCGTGCCATTTAGTAAATTCTCATGCCTTCTACAAGGAATGGACAGATATTTTGATGAAATGTGTGGCAATAGTCAACCAGAAACGTTTGTTTATTGGGTTTTCAACTATAGAAAAAATGAAATAAATGCTTGAAAAAAAATGATGCCTAACATGGTGCCATGGTATGACCTCACCATGCCCTGGTAAAAATTTGAGAAGTTTTGGCTTATGTCATCATGCACACCCTTCATAAATCGAACAATCGCCGGGAAAGTTCCATGCTTTCGAGAGGGAAATCACCAAGATTGAAGGGGAATCCAAATATTCTTCGTTCTTTGCCCTGAAGTTTTTTTTTCTACGAAGAACATACACCATATAATCACCGTGTTCAAATTTGCTATTTTCCAGGCTCATTTACCATATTTAGGGGATTATGTGCATTTTCTAGGCATTTGGCGCATATAAATGCAATCTAGCTACAGCTGCATGGTTGTGATGTGAGGGACGTGGATTGCCGTTCGATCGCGGTGCATCCTATGGTGCACACGCGCGATCCACGTGGCTGGGGTTCTAGCCAATCATAACGCCAATAGCCTTAGTGCACACTGTTTCCGGAAGCGGCGGAGATGAACCATGTGCGATAATGAACGAGCAAAATCGTAAGGGAAGCCAAATTTCCTTTGTCATTTGTCGTTGAGCTCTTAAAAACCACCGCACTGTACGGATGCCCGGCCCCTCCGTCCCAGAGCTCTCTCCAAGCGTCGGTCATGGCACTGCAGCACACAGTAACTGGTAAGGAAGAGATGGCATCCCGCCGCGCCGCGTTCCTCGCCGCCCGTGACTGCACACATGGGAAGGAAGCAATGGCATCTCGCGGCGCCGATTTCATCGCCGCAGGCGGCCACATAGTTATGTGGGCGGACTTTGAGGCTGCCATGGCTGAAAGGGCGGTGGATCTAGAGGCGGCCAAAGCCGCATAGGAGGATTGGAAAAGGCATAAAGCAGTCAAGAAAAGAGAGTCCCGCTGCCGCAAGAAAGAAGAGGCCGCACACCATGGTGAGGAGAGCTTGGCGGAGATCGAAACACGGTGGGCTGCCGCCTACAAGGCCGGAAAGGAGAACGCCGATGTCTAGCCAGCATGCCCTGATGGTAGCATGTGAGAAGTAGTTTAAGTTTGTAGTATTAGAGCAAATTACCAGTAGTACTTTAAGTTTGTAGCATTAACGTACAATGTCGGTAAGAGCATCCTTTGAGGGATTTCAGCATTGATTAGCATGTGTGCCCATGTGCGTTTTTTTGCGTTAATCAAGGTTGTCAGAATCGCGATCCTGTTATACGATTCTACGACTTTACGATCCAAAATGATCCCTCTGATTCTACGATTTTAGTTCATAGAATCTACGTTTCTACGATCCTGATAGTGAACATTCTACGATTTGCGATCCTACCATCAGAGCTCCGATCCGATTCAAAATCACGATTCTGACAACCTTGGCGTTAATCATTAGAAGATCACAAAACACGGTTTCTATGTTGTATCCGTGTGCATTTTTTTGCGTTAATGATCCATAAGTCAATTACCTGTGTGATGGTTCCTGATAAACCAAGCGTACCATTGACCAAAAAAATCAACTACACGTGTACATTTTTTTGGAGACGGGATCTACCAATTTTCTGTGTTCTCTCCCATGAGTATTTTACGCGCTTCGTCTGCGTTGTGTGTTTCCCCCGCCCAAGTTTCAAGTTTCACAGTGAAATTTTCATTAGGCGCGTGATTTCAGAATTTATTCCTCCTCCGCACCCATCAAATTTCCTCAGTATCTCCAACCCCCACCCCCCGCGTGCGCCTCCCCTATCGGTAGCTCAAACCGTCGATGCCGCAACCACATCTACGCTCTGCTCGAATCCAGTCAGGTAACCCATCGATCTCTATCATGGCCCCGGCCTGATTGCTTAAATGGCGCCTGCGAAACATCCTCATGCCTCCAAATCCCCACCGCCCCTACCTCCAGAGCATCGCTGCGCAAGCCCAACCACATCACGTGGAGGTCGAGGAGCTGATGGCGGGCCATGGCGCGATGGCCGCTGTGCGTGTTGACCCGGAGGAACACCTCGCCTCCGCCGCCTCCGACATGGTGCAGGCTCTGGCCCAGAAGAAGTGCCCCGACGACTACCCCCAGGACTTAACATGTATGATCTGACCAGCTAAATCTTACCAATACCACTTGCAATGGCTATGCTTTGTACGGTTGATGTATTAAGCATGTGTGTGCCTTGTTTATTTCAGTACTACACACTGTGTGATGTTCAAGTATTAACTGTCCAGTTCAATTTCACCAATACCATCAACAAACTTACAATACATGACTCGAGATATCACTAGAGATGCCGCCCATTTGCTATTTTTGGTGGATGCTAACCCTATTGTACTTAACATGCATGTCCATGTACTTATGCAGGGCCATAACGACTGATGCTGTTGTTTGCCGTCGAGGTTAGCTGCATCCCATGTCTTACAGTATTTCACATCATTTATGCAATTGCAGTTTAATTTCTACCATTTACTGGTTGCCTGTAGGTACACATGTCAGTGGCACTGATCCACGCTTCGACCTGGAGGAACTGCTCGCCTCCGCCGCCGCTGACTTTGGGCAGGCTCTGGCCAAGATGAAGTGCCCCAGCAACTACCTCTCAGGACTTACCAAGTATGTACTCACCAGTTCAATCTTACCAATACCAGTTGCAATTAATGGCTATGTTTTGTAAGGTCGATGTATTAAGCATGTTCTAGTAAACATGCCCAACACGTTTTAGCTACTTTCCCTACCCTTTTATAGACAACTGGGCCAATATCTGCTCTGGCAGCACCTGCCTTGTGATGTTTAACTCTGCCAATTGCATTTTATCAGTACCGGTTTCACTTGCTATTAAGCCTATTGCAATTAATAGTTGAATCCATTTTTAAGCAGTTGTATTTCAATGGCTACAAACTTACAAACCATGACTTAGGATGTTGTTAAGCTTGTTGCAATTAATAGTTGTATCCATTTTTTAATCTGTCCCTTTGCTACCATGCTACTCTCCGCAATGAAGATATACTAGAGATGTTGCCCATTTGCTATTTTTGGTGGATGATAACCCTGTTGTACTTAACATGCCTATCCATGTACTTACGCAGGGCCATAACGGGCGATGTTGTTGTTTGTCGTCGAGGTCAGCTGCATCCCATGTCTTACAGTATTTTACATCATTTGTCCAATTGCAGTTTGGCTTCTAACATTTACTTGCTTCTTGTAGGTACACATGCCGGGGGCACCAATCCATGCTTCGACCCGGAGGAAGAACTCGCCTCCGCCGCCGCTAACTTTGGGCGGGCTCTAGCCAAGATGAAGTGCCCCAGCAACTACCTCTCAGGACTTACCAAGTATGAACTCACCAGTTCAAGCTTACCAATACCAGTTGCAATTAATGGCTATGTTTTGTACGGTCGATGTCTTAAGCATCTTGTAGTAAACATGCCTAACACGTTTTTAGCTATTTTCCCTACATTTTCACAGACAACTGGGCCATTATCTGCTCTGGCAGCACCTGCCTTGTGATGTTGAACTCTGCCAATTGCATTTTTATCAGTACCGGTTTCAATGGTCATTGTTGCAATTAACAGTTGTATTCATTTTTAAATAGTTGTATTTCAATGGCTACAAACTTACAAAACATGAATTAGGATGACGTTAAGCCTGTTGCAACTAACAGTTGTATCCATTTTTAATCCGTCCCTTTGCTATCGTGCTACCCTTTCGCAATGAAGATATCACTACAGATGCTGCCATTTTATTACCATTTTCTATTTTTGGTGGATGTTAACCCTATTATAGTTAACATTGGCTTTCCATGTACTTACACAGGGCTACAATGGGTCATGTTGTTGTTTTTTGTCAAGGTTAGCTGCATCCCATCTCTTATACACCATCTATTCCTAAATTTAAGTATTTTTAGAGATTCCAATATAGACTACATAAGGAGCAAAATGAGTGAATCTAGATTCTAATCTAAACTATATCTATAATTATATATACATCCGTATGTAGTTCATATTGAAATCTCTAAAAATACTTGTACTTAGGAATGTAGGTGGTTGTATTTTACATCATTTGTGCAATCTCAGTTTAGCTTCTAAAATTTACTGGTTGCTTGTAGGTGCATATATGAGCGGTATTGATCCACGCTTCGATCCCTTTTGCGTATGGGGCAATGACATATTTATGAACAAGCATCAAGTCAGGAAACTAAGAAAGATTGTTAGGCGAAAGAAACGAGTGATGGGAATTAAGCTCTTTATTTACACTTTGTCCAAGACAACAGTGAACTTTAGGGTGGTAAGTAATGTGTTGCCTTTACCCCTGCCCACAACAAGTTACTCTATTAGACCTCATGATCTGATATTTTTCTCTTTTCAGTGGTTTCTGGAGCTATTTGCTGATGATTACCTTGCAAACTACATGACCGGAGTGGAGGCAACTAAGGTTAAATATATAATTCATGCTACCATGATAATGCTCTAGAAGTCTTCCTGAAGGCGGTGAAGGATGGGCGGGCGATCGTCACAAGGGGTTGGACAAAAGTTGTTCGTGCATATGGCATGCAGGAAGGCACATTACGGGCATTCCGCTTCTTCAACACCATCGGCAGTCAAAATGATTTACATTTGTCTCTTCACCTTCACCGTCTGTAAATATTGTGGTTCATCATAGTTAATTGTTGTCTAATCCTGTAATTACTGAACATATTGTACTAACAGTTTTATTTATGGATTCGTTGTTGAACCATTGTGCTGAGAATTTGAATTGCATGTTTAATATTTCAAAATTTCCAATTCGAGTAATAAATTACAGCCAAAAAATGTACATGAGCGAATATAATAATGTGCACACGGTTAGAAAGAAAACAGTGTGTGTGATGAAAAAAGAAAACAGACGGTTCTTTGACGTGAAACGTTTGCGATGCCCGACAGACGCACACATGGTTTCGTCTCATATGCATGTGCGATTCATGGTAATACGTCAAACATTTCAAACCAGTGTGCGTGTGTGATAGGAATACCAACCGCACACAGTTATGAAAATGTACACGTTAGCGTTAGTAGAGGCACCGCACACATTTTAGATTCTTGAACCGTGTGCGATAACGTACCTATCACAAACATATCGGCATATTAAATGTTGATGTCCACCTTTATCACACGACTATAGCGGCGTAATCATTTGGGATGTCTGTCTCATAAAAAAAGGTAACGTCGAGATGTAACGTGTGGGTCTAGGGCGGCTTCTCATACATTTATTCTATGGCGATCGTCAGTAGCCGCTCGCACATCCCCGACGGTTTCTGGGTCGTGTGGGAAGGACCCCCCCTATAGCCCACACTCACTTGGCGACGGTTCCAAATGCCGTCGCGTAAAGGGGTTAAAAACCGTTTGTATAGCACCTTACGGTACCAGTGTACACCAAGCTTTTTCCTTGCCACAATGTTCATCTGTTTCATTCATCGTATTGCCTTCATCGGCTCTTTGAGGTACTAAATTGGCAAGCCACGGTAAATTGACGGTCGGCATGCGATGCCTCTCGGCGGCTATTCTCAAGCTATTGTGCCTGCACCCAGGAGCAGCACAGATCAGGCATGATTCGATGTTTGGTGGCTTTTCTTCAATAATGCGATCTACATATAATAGGTTGACGCAAAGGCATGGATGTGCAGTGGTGGCATTGAATTTGCTGACCCGATTTGAATGTCTCGGGTGGAGAGATGTCAGTGTCCATGACCCTATCCGGACGTGACTACTGAGACGGGACCGGGGATCTCGGATCTTCAGATCTGGTGACAACGACAAATATGTTTTGTTGATTGATTTTGCCACCATGGAAGACGATGACTGAGCATGGGGACGGTGTGTGACTGCCAGAGCATCCTGACGTGGGATTTGCCGGTCCCCATAACATTCCTCCTTAAATCTCCATAGCAATGTGCAATGATGTCTACTACACAACTTGTTCTTGTAGACTCGTGTTGGACCTCCAAGCGCAGAGTTATGTAGGACAGTAGCAATTTTTGTCAGCGTTCTGGGAATGGGAGTCCCCAGACTTGCCTGCCTGCAACCTGCGGCGTGGCTCAAGTGGGGGCCCAGTGCGGCCCAGCTTCATCAGCTCAAGCTCAAGACCCTCGCGAGGGGCCAAGCCTCGCGGGGCGGACGACAGGGAGCTTCCTCAGGAGCAGCCTCATCAGGCAGGCTCGCGAGGAGGTGGAGAGATCAAGGCAGGGGCACCTCGCGAGGAGCCCGTGACGCAAGCCATGACGATCAAGACCAGGCAGGCGCCGACCTGTGCAGTGTCCTTGTTTCCCCTTCGGTGCAAAGGGGGAAAGCACAGGCCAAGGCATCAGGCAAAGGTTACCGTTTCGGTGCAACAAGACCAAGACTAGCGGAGCGGCAGGATGGAGGTCATCGTGGAGCCCAGGACGGCGTCATCGTCAGAGCCTTTGGCAGCCAAAGACCAACTTTAGTCAGGATAAGTGTACTAGATGTTCCCCTTCAAAATGGCCAATTGTTGGCGCCCTTCCCGCTCATTATTTGGGAAGAGGCCCAGGGCCTCCCTCTATAAATAGGACTAGCCACCACAGAGCAGGGGGAGAGATGGAGAACAGATCACACATAGGCTAGAGAGAGGCGACTGAACTCACCCAAGCAGTTCATCGCACCAGCTCAAGAACAGCCCTCGCGAGGCTGTTCTCCCCTTTGTATTGTTCATCATCAGCCCCTGAGGCAATCCACCACACCACAAACTAGAGTAGGGTATTACACCACAATGGTGGCCCGAACTAGTATAAATCTCGTGTCCCTTGTGTGTTCTTCTTTATAGCCTAGATCCTTTGCGAGACTTCGAGACGTGAGTTGGTAGGGGAGAGATCTTCATGCGCACCCTAGAGTTCGAACCTCAAGGGTCTGCCGGAACCCGAAATCTGACATTTGGCGTGCCAGGTAGGGCTGCGCCGGAATCCTTCTTCCACCGCCTCGTGTTTCGTCGCCTCGTCCTCCTGATGTCAAGCGACCCGACTGCCAACGCCGACCGCTGGGCGGTGTGGCCCGCCCATGCCGTGCCGCCGGCCCAGGGCGACCTCAACCTTGCGCCTCAGGCAGCTCGCACTCCGTAGGGCGCTGCGGGGCGCGGGCGACGCGGCCAAACGTCGGCTACCCTCGCACCGCGGTAGGTGCGGTCAGCAGCAAGAGCTTCAAACCACGCCGTGGTCACAGCACCGCACAACCGACGGGAGCAGGCGAACTCCAGGGCCGCGCTCACGGTGGCCTGAGAGCTGCTACGGTGCCGGCTGCTGGAGGGCGGCCGCGACGTTTTGCTGGAGCGAGTAGCCGAGCTCCTGGCCGCCGCCGCCTCGGGAGCACCTCTTTTCTGCGTCCAGCTGCCACCCCAGATCCAGGGCGGGCCGTATGGCGGCCCCATACGTGCCCACGCAACTCCGAGCGGACTCCAGGCCCTACTCAACGCCAACCCGGTCGTCAGCACCGGGCGCCAAGTCGCGCCGGCCCCATCTCTGGCCAATGAGGGAGCGCACGCCGCGACCTTCGGCCTCGGCGGACCACCACGCCATCACCCTCAAGACAACGCTCCAAGCCGGACTACATGGCATGTGGGGCACTACGGTGAGAACCGCGGGGCGGGGGCCCCAGAAGCTTATGTGCCCCACATGGTGGTTCGAGAGTGCGCACAGGAAGAAGACCATGGCTCGTTCCTCGGGCCAGGCTGGGGCGAGGAGACACCAGAAGCTGAACTCTTTCAGGAACCTCAAGAGGGCCTCGACGACCGCTCTGGAGGCAGCAACTATTTGGTACCACTAATTCCTCAGGAGCAAGCTTATGCTAACCATGGGTCACAGGAGGTACAGGTCACCGCAGCAGATGGCTGCCCCAATGCTGCAGCCCCTTACCCCTCGGGAGGAGGGCACTGGGGGCTGCAGGAGAGGGGCCGAGATCCGGGTTCGTCCCCGCGGCGCTCGGCGCAAGGCGTTCTCAGGAGGTAGGCCCTCTACCGGGGAGGTGCCTCAGGGCCTACCCCCGGCAGAGGACCTGTGCTCGTCGGGGGAACCGCTGGCGACCGCTCTACCCCATTGGTGTCGTCCTTGGTTTCCGGCCACTGTCAATGGCGGTAGAGTGTGGCGCAAGGCGGGGCCCTCGTCTGGTGATATGAAGCAAGGCCGGTACCTGTGAAGAAGGCCCAGTGCCTGTGAAGCTCGCCGCCCCGTGACACTCTCACGTAATAATGAGTGGGGCTGTACACGCCCCGGAGTCTCTGGAGAGCCACCCTCGGGCCTCGGGGGCTCCCTCCCACGCCCAGTGGCAGCACATACCTCCGCGCTGGTGAGAAGACGTCGAAGACTAGACTAGGTGGCGGACGCGGCTTCTTGCGTTTTGCCTTTTCCCCTATTGACAAGTTCTTCGATTTGAATTTAAGTTGGATTTGAGCTTGACACTTGCGTGTGTCTGGGGAAGGGGTGTTTAGTCTCGTTCGATCAATCTCTCGTGTTTTGGTTTCGGCTTTGCGTCCAAAGTCAGCGTCAGCTACCTCCCCTCACGAGTCCCTCGCGAGCCGGGCCAGGCCAAGCACGTCTACAATCCGGACCGTTGTCGCCACACCCTCTCCGAAGGTTCTCATCGCAGGATCGATGGGATCACCCAGAAGACACTCGAGGCGTCGCGGCCCCCACAGGCCCGCTCGGGACTCGTCGGGGTCAAAAGGTAAACAGGTCAGCTGACCCATCACCGGGCCAGTAGCTAAGCTCACATGCAGCGTTATGCTTACAAGGATATCGATCGCAAACCTTTACATGAGGGGCTTCCCCTCCCAAAATGCTCTTACAGTCTTCAGGGTCGAGCCCGAACCTTCTTCATGCAGGGTAAACAGCGGTGACATACGATCAGTCAGACATATCACTCACCGCGTATTCTGGGGCGCATCCAGAGGCGTCGATGGCGTCACTGACATCATCACCACCACCGCCAACTCCTCCGTTAGTGCCAGGCTCGTCCACAACGCCACCTTCATCAGCGGCCACGATCACGCCGTCATCATCAGACGCAAACGCCCTGACAAGGGCCTCCACGTTGTCCTCCACCCATTGCGCCAAGTCGCCCTAGATGGCTATGGGCACAGGCGCGATGGCGGCGTCGAAATCAAAGTGAGGGTCCCTGTCCTGCAGATAGCTGAAGACGCGGGAGAAGGCGCGCCCGAGCAGGGCTCGGCTCCTCTCCTCAACAAGCCAACGAGACCTCTCAGAGGGGTTCTCCAGAAGTGTCACCACGTCAGTAAAGTACTGGAGGTTGCCGGCGTAGTTGGTCTCATGCGGCACCTCGGCGGCAGCCTCGCAAATGTTGCCCAGGGCCGTGTTAGCCCACTCCCTGAGCGTTCGGAGCATGGGGGCATGCTCGTGCTCCATAACCCGCCGCTGACAGATCTCGTCCTCGTTCTGTCGTGCGATGGCCTCGGTGCCATCAACCCTCTGTCGGAGAAAAAGTAGCTCGGCGCGGGAAGAGGCCAGCTCCGCCTGCGCTGTGCCAAGGGCGGCTGCGGAGGAGTCCGCACCCCGCGTCACTTCGGCCAGTTCGGCCATTAGGGCCGTGGTCCTACCCTCAGCTTCGGCCCTGATCAACTCCAACCTCGCTTCGTATTGGCGCTCGAGATTCGAGCGAGCTTCCTCCACGCAGCACTTGACCTCTTCTTGGGCTCGGGCTTCGCGCGGCGATGTCATCCTCCGCCTGAGCCACCACGTGCTCCCTCGTCTCCAACCGCTCAAGGTCAAGGTTGCGCTCGGCGGCCTCCAGCGTCAGCGCCTCCTCGCGCTTTTGGAGCTCCGCCTGGTCGACGGAAGCCCACTTCAGCGACGCAAGGGCTGCCTGGCGCAGTTCCACTTGCTGCTCCAGAGAGTTGCTCCAGGCTTGGAGCTCCCACGCACGCTCCTCCACATCCCTGCATCGTCGGTCTGCTTCCCGGGCCTCCTCGACGGCTTGGGAGCAGGCCTCTCGCGAGGCCGCCAGCGACGCTTCAGCCTTCGCGTTGTCAAGGTCACACTAATGACGCGCGAGGGCGATAGCTACCTTCAGCTTGTGCCTCTTCTAAGCGAGGTGCAGGCCCTCGGCCTCAAGGCATGCATCCTCGCTAGCGAGCTCCGCCCCGATATGGCTCACCGCCTCCGCTGCCCCCTGGAGAAACTCTTGACGAAGGGCGCGGCGCTCGCGAGCACGCCTGAGCACGTCTTCCGCGTCACCCTCTGCCACTGACGTATGCAAAGGGCCCTGAGGTGGCACACCCCCTCCCGGAACGGGGCTGGGGGTTGGTTCCCCAGCAATCCCCGGACGGACCTCTCCAGGAGCCCGGCCTGGTACTGGTCCGTCCCCAGAAGAGGAGCTCAAGACTGACTTCAGCCAATCACCATCCACGATCAAGGGAGGAGCACGGGGCAAGCTGGTTGTGCCCCAGGAGAACTCGTGAAGGGAGGACAGTAGGCGCGCAGGCTCGAGGTGCCCAGCGGGACGGGCCACTTCTCTGACTGGCCGAGTGGCAGGGGCGCCGCTCGAGCTCGGCGCACCAAGGGTTGGCAGCGAGGACAAAGCTTGGGGGGATGGCTCCTTGGCCGTCTCCGCGAGTTCGGCAGGAAGGGCCCTGAAAGGCCGCGATCAGCTGCATGAATAGAGGGGTAAAGGAGCAAAGAGAGAAGAGGACTTACTCATCCGTGGCGAAGTACTTCCTGCGCTTCAACATGCGCCAAGGGAGATCATCACCGCCCAAGGCCTCCTTCCTCTTGCGGAGGGCCTCAAAGTCTACGCGAAACCGGCCTAAGCACTCGGCGCAGGGGTCGGTCTGTGGCACCGAAGAGGCGTCAAGATGATCAGCGCCAAGGGGACCGGCCTGGGGGACGCCACCAGGCGCAGCCTCATGAGGAACGGCCGGGGCCTCGGGAGCCCCAACCTCGGGAGCCGTAGGCCGCAACTCCTCGCCTGCCACTGCTCTAGGACGGGCTTCGGGAGATGCCGCCTTCGGGGCTCCGCGCGGCGTTAGGACCTCAACATCATCCCCTTCAGCTCCCAGCGATTCTCGTCTCCCCGCTCCATCGCCTGAGACAGAGCCGCTTTGGGCGACCGGAAGAGCAACCATGGCGACTGGGTTCTCGTGGGGCCCCCTGAGGCCGGCCGGGCGCAGCCCCCACTCGTCGAAGCTGGGCATCTGCTTCACGAAATCGGCCCTGCCCGAACAAATATACAAGAGGGCACCATCATTTCGAAGGCTGCCTGGGGAAGGATCGCCAGTCATGACCCCGAGCACCGTCCTCAGCGCTTCAGGCGCCAGGTCCTCCTCCTGACGCCGCATGCGGTCTTTGTGCCCCGCGAAGTCCCACATACAGCGAAAGTGGCGCTGGAGAGGAGCAATGCGACACTAGAGGAACTCCTTCACCACCTTGGGTGCCTTCACGTCGAGCGCCCTCAAGCTCTCGAAGCGGCGCCAGACGAAGGCGAGCCGGGGGCTCGCGAGCGTCTCATGACCCCAGCCTGAGTTGGGAATAGCAAGCAAAGTTGGGTGCGAGAGCAGGGGGCTGGGCACCCCAACGTCCACATACAGCCACCGCTCTCTGAACTTGGCCTCAGGGCGAGGAAGTCCGAAATCGATCCCTAAAGCGGCCGTCTCAGGCATGACAAGGAAGCTCACACACCCCGAGCATCGAGTGGGGTCGCTCAAGCGCAGAGAGAAGAAGTGGCGCAGCAGGGCAACGGAAGGAGGAATGCCCACCATTGCCTCGCAAACAAAAGCGAAGACAGACAGGAGGGTAATGGACTCAGGCCCGAGGTGCATCATGTGGATCTGGTAATGGGAGAGCACCGCATTGAAGAAAGCGGAAAAGGGGGGAACCAGATCCGCCCACAGGGCATCGGCAAAGAACCGGACCTCCGTGACGACCCTATCAAAGGAGGCATGGGACGCAGGCCAGACCGTGGTCCTGCCGCACTCATTGAAGATGGTGGCAAGAGCGGAGCGGACCTTGTTCAAGGCTTCGGGATTGAGTATGATTGACCGATCGACAGCGGGGGCCGCCACCGGAGGCGAGTGGGGCGAATGCGCGGGCTTCTTCCCCTTTTCCTTCTTCGTTGGCACCATGGCGATGGAAATAGGGGAGAGCTCGAGACGGATTGGAGGCGGAGGTTGGAACCGAAGGAAGAAGGAAGGACAGGAAGCGCGCGGAGAACGAAAGAGGAATAGCTGTGTGCAACCCCGGGTCCGCCTAGCCGGGCGTGTAATGAGGCATCATGGGGAAGCGGAGACGCCCACGTCCCATCAACCGCCACGCGGCGCGCAAGGCCGCAAGCTATTTGGGCCTATGGCGCTTCGCACTTGCCCCTTCGCTTCTCTGCTAAGCCAAGCCCGGGCGCGCCTTGGGCCCGGGGGCTACTGTAGGCGTTCTGGGAACGGGGGTCCCCAGACTTGCCTGCCTGCGGCCTGCGGTGTGGCTCAAGTGGGGGCCCAATGCGGCCCAGCTTCATCAGCTCAAGCTCAAGACCCTCGCGAGGGGCCAAGCCTCGCGGGGCCGACGACAGTGAGCTTCCTTAGGAGCAGCCTCATCAGGCAGGCTCGTGAGGAGGTGGAGAGATCAAGGCAGGGGCACCTCGCGAGGAGCCTGTGACGCAAGCCATGACGATCAAGACCAGGCGGGCGCCGGCCCACGCAATGTCCTTGTTTCCCCTTCGGTGCAAAGGGGGCAAGCACAGGCCAAGGCATCAGGCAAAGGTTACCGTTTCGGTGCAACAAGACCAAGACCAGCGGAGCGGCAGGATGGAGGTCATCGTGGAGCCCAGGATGGCGTCATCGTCAGAGCCTTTGGCAGCCAAAGACCAACTTTAGTCAGGATAAGTGTACTAGATGTTCCCCTTCAAAATGGCCAATTGTTGGCGCCCTTCCCGCTCATTATTTGGGAAGAGGCCCAGGGCCTCCCTCTATAAATAGGACTAGCCACCATAGAGCAGGGGGAGATGGAGAACAGATCACGCATAGGCTAGAGAGAGGCGACTGAACTCACCCAAGCAGTTCATCGCACCAGCTCAAGAACAGCCCTCGCGAGGCTGTTCTCCCCTTTGTGTTGTTCATCATCAGCCCCTGAGGCAATCCACCACACCACAAACTAGAGTAGGGTATTACACCACAATGGTGGCCCGAACTAGTATAAATCTCGTGTCCCTTGTGTGTTCTTCTTTATAGCCTAGATCCTTTGCGAGACTTCGAGACATGAGCTGGTAGGGGAGAGATCTCCATGCGTACCCTAGAGTTCGAACCTCAAGGGTCTGCCGGAACCCCAAATCCGACAATTTTCCCTCAAGTGGATGACCTAAGGTTTATCAATCCGTGGGAGGCCTAGGATGAAGATGATCTCTCTCAAACAACCTTACAACCAAATACAAGAAATCTCTTGTGTCCCCAACACACCCAATACAATGGCAAATTGTATAGGTGCACTAGTTCGGCGAAGAGATGGTGATAAAAGTGTAATATGGATGGTAGAAACGTTGGGGAACATTGCATGGAAAACAAAAAAGATATCTATGCACATACAAGATCTATCCATGGAGATGCATAGCTATGAGAAGGGGAGAGCGTCTACATACCCTTGTAGATCGCTAAGCGGGAGCGATTATCATGCGGTTGATGTAGTCGTACTCTTCGTGATTCGATCACGATCCAACTGATCTAGTGCCGAATTGATGACACCTCTGAGTTTAGCACACGTGTGGCTCGATGAAGTCTCCTCCATCTTGATCCAGCAAGCGAGAGAGGAGAAGTTTATGGGATCACAACCAACACGATGGTGTGGTGGTGATGGTGGTAGTGGAGCACCGACAGCGCTTCTCTAAGCGTCGCCGGGACGAGGCGGCGGAACTACGGAATAACTGGAGAGAGAGGGGCGCCAAGGGCTTGGTGTGTCCTCTTGGGGCACCCCCTCCCGTCTATATATAGGTGGAGGGGCGTGGGAAACATCCCCTCCAAGCCCTGGGGCACAGCTAAGGGAGAGAGGACTTGGACTCCAAGTCCAATCCTATTCCTACTAGGACTACTTCCTTTTTTGCCTTCCCTAGCCACATGGGCTTTCGAGGACTTGGTGAGCCTAGCCCAATAAGTCCAGGGAGCCTCCCCGCATCCCATGCTAGCCCTTGGCTCATGGTGGACCCACCTGTGGACTTTCGGACCCCTCCGAAATCCTCCAGAACTTTCTGGAAGCTTCCCGTACAATACGGAAAAAACTGTACCTTTTTTCGGAACCCAAAATATGACTTCCCATATATAAATCTTTACCTCTTGACCATTCAGAGACTCCTCGTGACATCCGGGATCTCATCCGGGACTCTGAACAACGTTTGGTTACCACTCATCAAATATCCCAATACTACTCTAGCGTCAACGAACGTTAAGCGTGTGACCCTGCAGGTTTGGGAATTATGTAGTCATGACCGAGCCACCTATCCGGTCAATAACCAATAGCGGGACCTCATATTGATTCCTACATATTCCACGAAGATCTTTTAATGGTTGAACCTTTATGACAAAATACGTAATTCCCTTTGTCTGACAGTATGTTACTTGCCCGAGATTAGATCGTCAGTATCTCTATACCTAATTCAATCTCGTTACCAACAAGTCTCTTTACTCGTTCCATAATACATCATCTTGCAACTAACTCCTTAGTTACTTTGCTTGCAAGCTTCTTGTGATGTGTATTACCGAGAGGGCCCAGAGATACCTCTCCATCATACAGAGTGACAAATCCCAATCTTGATTCACGCCAACTCAACAGACACCTTCAGAGATACCTGTAGAGCATTTTTATGATTACCCAATTACGTTGTGACGTTTGATAGCACGCAAGGTATTCCTCCGGTATCCGGGAGTGGCATGATATCATGGTCGAAGAAACATGTATTTGGCATTAAGAAAGCAGTAACAATAAACTGAATGATCAGATGCTAAGTTAACGGATGGGTCTTGTCCATCACATCATTCTCCTAGAGATGTAATCTTGTTATCAAGTGACAACTCATGTCCATGGTTAGGAAACTTTAACCATCTTTTGTCAATGTGCTAGTCTAGTAGAGGCTCACTAGGGACACAATATTTGTTTATGTATTCACACATGTATTTATGTTTCCGGTCAATACAATTCTAGCATGAATAATAAGCCTTTATCTTGAATAAGGAAATATAATAATAACAACTTTATTTTTGCCTCTAGTGCATATTTCCATCAGTCTCCCACTTGCATTACAGTCAATAATCTAGTTCACATTGCCATGTGATTAACACCCATAGTTCACATCGCCATGTGAATAACCAAAGAGTTTACTAGAGTCAATAATCTAGTTCACATCGCCAAGTGATTAACACCCAAAGAGTACTGAGGTGTGATCATGTTTTGCTTGCGAGAGAGGTTTAGTCATCGGGTTTGCCACATTCAGATCCGTATGAATTTGGAAATTTCTATGCCTACAATGCTCTGCATGGAGCTAGTCTAGCTAATTTCTCCCAAGTTCAATACATATCCAAATTGAGACTCAGAGTCATCCGGATTGGTGTTAAAGCTTGCATCGACGTAACCCTTTACGGCGAACTCTTTATCACCTCCATAATCGTGAAACATTTCCTTAGTCCTCTTTAGGTACCTAAGGATAATTTTGACCGTTGTCCAGTGGTCCACTCCTAGATCACTAGTATACACCCTTGCCAAACTCATGGCAAGGCACACAACAGGTCTGGTACACAGCATGGCATACTTTATCGAACCTATGGCTGAGGCATAGGGAATGACTTTCATTCTCTCTCTATCTTCTGCCATGGTCGGGCTTTGGGTCTTATTCAATTTCATAGCTTGCAACACAGGCAAGAACCCTTTCTTTGACTTATCCATTTTGAACTTCTTCGGAACTTTGTCAAGGTATGTGCTTTGTGAAAGTCCTATTAAGCGTCTCGATCTATCCCTATAGATCTTCATGCCCAATATATAAGAAGCTTCACCGAGGTCTTTCATTGAAAAATTCTTATTCAAGTATCCTTTTATGCTATCCAAAAATTCTATATCATTTCCAATCAACAATATGCCATCCACATATAATATCATAAATGCTACAGATATCCCACTCGCTTTCTTGTAAATACATGCTTCACCATAAGTCTGTATAAAACCATATGCTTTGATCACCTCATCAAAGCGTATATTTGAACTCCGAGATGCTTGCACCAGTCCATAGATGGATCGGTGGAGCTTGCACACTTTGTTAGCACCCTTAGGATCGAAAAAACCTTCTGGTTGCATCATATACAACTCCTCTTTAAGAAATCCATTAAGGAATGCCGTTTTGACGTCCATTTGCCAGATTTCATAATCATAAAATGCGGCAATTGCTAACGTAATTCGAACAGACTTAAGCATCGCTACGGGTGAGAAAGTCTCATCATAGTCAACCCCTTGAACTTATCGAAAACCTTTTGCGACAAGTCAAGCTTTGTAGACAGTGAAATTACCATAAGTATCCGTCTTCTTCTTTAAGATCCATTTATTCTCAATGGCTTGCCGATCATCGGGAAAGTCCACCAATGTCCACACTTTGTTCTCATACATGGATCCAATCTCAGTTTTCATGGCCTCAAGCCATTTATTGGAATCTGGGCTCACCATAGCTTCTTGATGACCCACAAAAATATAGGATCAATTGTAGCCTTTTTTGATAAGTAAGAGTGTCCAACCCAACGAGGAGCAGAAGGAAATGACAAGTGGTTTTCAGCAAGGTAATGTCTGCAAGTGCTGAAATTGTAAGTAACAGAGTAGTTTGATGGCAAGATAATTTGTAACGAGCAAGTAACGGTAATAGTAACAAAAGTGCAGCATGGTAGGCCAAACCTTTCGAGGCAAAGGATAGGCCAAAAGGTCTCTTATGATAAGCAATATCTAGTCACTTTCATCATGTTGGTTCGATTCGTGTTCGCTACTTTGATAATTTGGTATGTGGGTGGACCGGTGCTTAGGTGTTGTTCTTACTTGAACAAACCTCCTACTTATTATTAACCCCCTCACAAGCATCCGCAACTACGAGAAAAGTATTAAGAATAAATTATAACCATAGCATTAAACTTTTGGATCCAATCGGTCCCTTACGGAATAGCACATAAACTAGGGTTTAAGCTTGTGTCACTCTCGCAACCCATCATCTAATAACTACTCCACAATGCATTCCCTTAGGCCCAAATATGGTGAAGCGTCATGTAGTCGACGTTCACATGACACCACTAAGGGAATCACAACATACATATCATCAAAATATCGAACATATATCAAGTTCACATGATTACTTGCAACATGATTTCTCCCGTGACCTCAAGAACAAAAGTAACTACTCACAAATGATAATCATGCTCAAGATTAGAGGGGTATTAAATAGCATAATGGATCTGAACATATAATGTTCCACCAAATAAACCATATAGTAATCAACTACAAGATGTAATCAACACTACTTGTCACCCACAAGCACCAATCTATAGTTCTGGTACAAAGATTGAACACAAGAGATGAACTAGGGTTTGAGAAGAGTTGGTGTTGTTGAATATGTTGATGGAGACAGCCCTCCCCAAGATGGGAGAGTTGTTGGTGATGATGATGACGATGATTTCCCCCTCCGGGAGGGAAGTTCCCCCAGCGGAATCGCTCCGCTGGAGGGTAAAAGTGTTGTTGCCCAGGTTCTGCCTCGAGATGGCGGTGCTTCATCCCGAAAGTCCTCCCCTTATTTTTTTCTAGGTCAAAATCACTTATGTACCAGAAGAGGGGCACCAAAGGTGGGCCGAGGTAAGCACAACCCACCAGGGCGCGCCTGGGCCCCCTGGCGCGCCCAGGTGGGTTGTGCCCACCTGGTGGGCCCCCTCTGGTACTTATTGACTCCAAAAATTCTCATTTATTCCATAAAAAATCCTCGTGAAGTTTCATCTCATTTGGAGTTGTGCAGAATACGTAGCCTGGCGTAGCTTTTTCAGGTCCAGATTTCCAACTGCCAGAATTCTCCCCTTTTGTGTGTACCTTGCATATTATGAGAGAAAAGACATTAGAATTACTCCAAAAAGCATTATTATGCAATAAAACAACATAAACAACAGTAGGTAAACATGATGCAAAATGGACGTATCAACTCCCCCAAGCTTAGACCTCGCTTGTCCTCAAGCGAAAACCAAAATAAAAAACATCTCCACATGCTTAGAGAGAGAGAGGTGTCGATAAAAACAAAATACGGACATAGAAGCATCATGTAACTTATTATAACAACAAACAAAATTTAACATAAAACTTTTATTATAGAACTTTTATCATAGACTTCTCACGAACAAGTAACAATTCATCACAACATCGAAGTATAATATATAAACTCTATTGGAAACCAACAAACTATGTTCTCAGACAACATTGCAACTACAATTCATCATCTTTTCAGGAAGGGCCACGTATCGGAGCCTTTAGGCATGTCCACATACTCAACCATCATTTAGTCTTCTATGATTGCTAACACTCACCGCGTACACATGAGCAAAATGTTTCAACCGGACACATAGAAAGATAGGGGCTTATAGTTTCGCCTCCCAACATATTCACCTCAAGGGTGATGTCAAGAATAATAACTCATGCTACCCGTATTCAACTGGATATATGTGTCTAGATCTTTCCTCACCACATGATGCTTGTCAAAAGAGAAAATAAAAAGGAATAGAGAGAAGAACTTTGATTCTTGCATGAAAGTGAATACGTAAAAGTAAAAGATAGGCTCTTTGCAGAGGGAAGCAGGGGTTGCCATGCGCTTTTTGTTTGTATGATCGACCCCTTAGTGCAAGAGAGCATCACGTTATATTGCCCCTTATGATGGCAACCTTTATTATGTATTCTATCGCTTTTATTCTTCGCCATCACAAATTCGTACAACGCTCAATTTTCTCTTACACTAAATGATCTAACACTTTTAGAAGCAATTTTTATTGCCTTATTGCACCGATGACAACTTACTTGAAGGATCTTACTCAATCCATAGGTAGGTATGGTGGACTCTCAAAACAAGATTTGGGTTTAAGGGTTTTGGATGCCCAAGTAGTATCTCTACTTAGTGCGGAATTTTTGGCTAGCAAAGATGGGGGGCAAGCACCACATGTTGAAGGATCTATGACAATATAACTTCTATGTGAATATGAACAAACACAAATCATTAGATTGTCTTCTTTGTCTAACGTCAACTATTTTGGCCTATAATATTTTGGTGGGTGCTCACAATCACAAAAGATTTCCATGATAGTGTATTTGCATGTGAATCTTCTCTTCCCTTATTAATTCTTCCATGAGTTGCATCATTGACCAATGCTATGTTTGCCAATCTACAATAAAATTTACTACTTATACTTTTCCTTGTGTAATGTCATCACTTACCATAAGATTAGCATATGATCTTTTTCATTTATTTCTTTCTTCTTGTTGCAACATGAAAGTAAAAGAAGCAAAACTTAAACTAAACTTTATTATATATCTCGCACACGCTTACAAAGATAGATCACTAAGCAAACTCTCGAAAAGAAAGGATCGAAGTAAACTTTTATTCATCTAAAGCAAAAGATAACTATGGATCGAACTAAGAAAAGTAAAGGCAAAAGATAATGGAGGTGATACGATACCGGGGCACCTCCCCCAAGCTTGGCGAAAGCCAAGGGGAGTGCCCATACCCAATACTCAATTTTCTTTTGGTGATGAAGAAGGAGGTGGTGGTGATGAAGTAGTGGTGATCCTGTCCTTAAGGACCAAGAGATTCTCCAATCTACGGACGACGCTCCGGAGGAAGGTGATGTGCTCTTGATGCAGAATATTTTCACGAAAGAGGTACTTATTTTGCACATGAACCATTTCAATGATCCTGAAGGCTGCAATCTCAGTGGGGGTAAGATGAGCATAGTAAGGTTTAAGGATATCTCCCTCTTCCTCCTCGGCATGCAGTGCTTGCTTGATCACTGGCACTTAATCTCCGGTGGCCTCCTTGCTCTTGTCCTCCTTGGCTGCTCCAGCGGGCTCTTCCCTCTTCAGCTCGATCTTCATCAACCAAGCATCCTATTCCAAACTGTTAGAGGAAGAAGAGGACATGATGCATGGCTCAACAGATCTGACAGAAAACAGCAAGAAAAGAAAACAGGCAATTTCTCCGTGATACGGAGGTCAACAGGTTCGGGGGGTATATAAAGATTTTTTTTTATCTTGGGAAACAAGCAAAATGGAGTCCGGAAGTTACCCGAGGTGGGCACAACCCACCTGGGCGCGTCTGGCAGGCGCGCCCTGGTGTCTTGTGCCCACCAAGGTCACCTTCCTAGTAGTTTCTTATTTTCATTATTTTTTAAATATTCCCAAACTGACAAAAAGTATTTTTGCGGATTTTTCGGAGTCTGTTTACTTATCGTATCATGTACCTCTTCTTTTTCATGATTCTAGAGTGTTTCGGAAGGTTTTTTTTATGTGTTCTTCCGGTGTCATAGTTTGGATAATATTGCTTTCAACGTTAATGGGCGTACCTGAGATATAATGTTTTATTCGTTGCCCATTAACAACCTTCGGGCTAGTGCCTTCGGCATTATTTATTTTGATAGCTCCAGATCAATAAACCTCCTCGATAACATAGGGTCCTTTCCATTTTGAGAGGAGTTTTCCTGCAAAGAATCTGAAACGAGAGTTGCACAAAAGAACATATTCTCCAACTTCGAACTCATGCTTTTGGATTCTTTTATCATGCCATCTTTTAACTTTTTCTTTGAATAACTTTGGATTTTCATAAGCTTGGGTTCTCCATTCATCTAATGAGCTAATATCAAATAACCTATTTTCACCAGAAAGTTTGAAATCATAGTTGAGCTCTTTAATTGCCCAATATGCTTTATGTTCTAACTCAAGAGGCAAATGACAAGCTTTTCCATAAACCATTTTATAAGGAGACATACCCATAGGATTTCTATATGTTGTTCTATAATCCCAAAGTGCATCATCTAATTTCTTAGACCAATTCTTCCGAGACCTATTGACAGTCTTTTGTAGGATTAGTTTTATTTCTCTATTGCTAAGTTCAACTTGACCACTAGACTGAGGATGATAGGGTGATGAGATTATGTGGTTAACATCATACTTAGCAAGCATTTTACGGAAATCACCATGAATAAAGTGTGAACCACCATCAGTCATTGAATATCTAGGGACTCCAAACCTTGGGAAAATAACTTCCTTAAGCATTTTAATAGAGGTGTTGTGATCAGCACTACTTGTTGGAATAGCTTCTACCCACTTAGTAACTAATCAACAGCAACCAAAATATGAGTATACCCATTAGAAGAAGGAAAAGGTCCCATGAAATCAAATCCCCAAACATCAAATGGTTCAACAGCAAGTGAATAATTCATAGGCATTTCTTGATGCTTACCGATATTACCTATTCCCTGACATTCATCACAAGATAAGATGAACTTATGGGCATCCTTGAAGAGAGTAGGCCAATAAAATCCAGATAGCAATACCTTATGAGCAGTTCTATCTCCCGCATGATGTCCTCCATAAGCTTCGGAGTAACATTTCCATAGGATTTGTTCCTGTTCATGCTCAGGTACACAACGTCTAATAATACTATCTACTCCTTTATAAAGATGTGAGTCATCCCAAAAGTCATGTCTTAAATCATAGAAGAATTTCTTCATTTGTTGGTATGTAAAGCTAGGTGGTATGTATTTAGCAACAATATAATTAGCATAGTCAGTATACCAAGGTGTACTAGTAGAAACATTTATTGCAGCTAACTGTTCACCAGGAAAGCTATCAGTAATAGGTTGTGGGTCATCAATAATATTTTCAAGCCTAGACAAATTATCAGCTATAGGGTTCTCTGCTCCTTTTCTATCAATGATATGCAAATCAAATTCTTGTAGCAGAAGAACCCACCTAATGAGTCTAGGTTTAGCATCTTTATTTTCCATAAGATATTTTATAGCAACACGATCAGTGTGAATGGTCACTTTGGAATCAACAATGTAGGACCTAAATTTATCACAAGCAAACACCACTACTAAGCATTCTTTTTCAGTAGTAGAATAATTTCGTTGAACACTGTATAGAGTTTTACTAGCATAATGGATAACATTTAATTTCTTATCAGCTCTTTGTCCTAGAACAGCACCAACAACATAATCACTAGCATCACACATAATCTCAAAAGGCAAGTTCCAATCAGGTGGTTGAACAACAGGTGCAGAAATTAAGGCTTTCTTGAGTGTTTCGAAGGCTTCCAAACAATCATCATCAAAAACAAAAGGAATATCCTTTTGCAAAAGATATGTAAGAGGCCTAGAAATTTTAGAAAAGTCTTTGATAAATCTCCTATAGAAACCAGCATGACCAAGGAAACTACGAATACCTTTGATATCTTTAGGACATGGCATTTTCTCAATTGCATCAACCTTGGCTTTGTCCACCTCAATACCTCTTTCAGAAATTTTATGGTCCAAAACAATACCTTCGTTAACCATAAAGTGGCACTTCTCCCAATTCAAGACAAGATTTGTTTGTTCACATCTCTGCAAAACTCGATCAAGATTGCTCAAACAATCATCAAAAGACTTCCCATAAACATAAAAGTCATCCATGAAAACCTCAACAATCTTTTCACAAAAATCAGAGAATATAGTAGTCATACATCTTTAAAAGGTAGCAGGTGCATTGCATAAACCAAAAGTCATACGTCTATAAGCATAAGTTTCAAAAGGGCAAGTAAAAGTGGTCTTTTCTTGATCAGGTTGAGAAACAGGTATTTGTCAAAAAAACAGAATATCCATCAAGGAAGCAAAAATGTGTGTGCTTAGATAATATTTCTAGCATTAGATCAATAAAAGGAAGAGGGTAATGATCTTTTCTAGTTGCTTTGTTTAATTTTCTAAAATAAATTACCATTCTATAGCCTGTGACAATTCTTTGTGGAATAAGTTCATTCTTATCATTAGGAACAACAGGTATACCTCCCTTCTTAGGGACACAATGAACAGGACTTACCCATCTACTATCAGCTATAGGATAGATTATACCTGCTTCCAGAAGTTTCAATATTTCCGTTCTTACCACTTCTTTCATCTTAGTATTTAACCGATGTTGGTGATCAACAACGGGTCTGGCACTAGGTTCCATATTAATCTTGTGCTGGCATAGAGTGGGACTAATGCCCTTAAGGTCATCAAGAGTATATCCAATAGCAGCTCGGTGCTTCCTTAGAACTTTCAATAATCTTTCTTCTTCATATTCTGAAAGGTTAGCACTAATAATAATAGGATATATCTTTTTTCTCATCAGGATAAGCATATTTCAAAGTGTCTGGCAATTGTTTTAATTCAAACACAGGATCACCTTTAGGTGAAGGACGACCTCCTAGAGCTTCAATAGGAAGATTGTGTTTAAGCAGAGGTTGTTATTCGAACAAGATTCTATCAATTTCATTTCTTTCATGCATATGCAAGTCATTTTCATGGTCTAGCAAATATTGTTCTAAGGGATCAGTAGGAGGTACAGCAATAGAAGTAAGACCAATAATTTCATCCTTACTAGGCAAATCTTTCTTATGAGGTTTTCTACTAAACTTAGAGAAATTAAACTCATGAGATTCATCACCAAAGCTAACACCGACAGTTTGTTTTTCACAATCTATTTTAGCATTTACGGTGTTCAAGAAAGGTCTACCAAAGATAATGGTACAAAAGTCATCTTGTGGGGAACCAAGAACAAGAGAATCCATAGGGTATTTTATTTTCCCACACAAGACTTCAACATCTCTAACAATCTCAATTGGTGATATAGTATCTCTATTGGCAAGTTTAATAGTAACATCTATGTCTTATATTTCAGTGGGTGCTATAAATTCATAATTTATTGATATAAGGAAAAAGGAATGGCACTCACACTAGTACCTAAGTCACATAAATCATGATAACATTGATCTCCAATCTTAACTGAGACAACGGGCATGCCAACAACTGGTCTATGTTTATCTTTTTCACCGGGTTTGGCAATTCTAGCAGCTTCAGCACAGAAGTAAATAACATGTCCATCGATATTATCGACCAAAATATCCATAACCATAGAAACACTAGGTTCAACTTTTATTTGTTCATACTGGTTTAGGTGTTCTAATATAAAAAAATTTACCACAGTTGAAACTTTAGCAGTTCCTTCATCCTAACAGGGAAAGGTTGTTTTTCAATATAAGCAGTGGGAACAACTGGATCAACATTGTAAATGATAGTTTCTTCTTTAGCTTTTACCGGTTCTTTAATTTCTTCTTTAATTGGTGGGTGATATTTGAACCACTTCTCTTTAGCAAGATCAACATGAGTAGCAAAAGATTCACAAAAGGAAGCTACTATCTCAGAGTCAAGTCCATACTTAGTTCTAAACTTTTGAAAAGCATCGGTATTCATAAAAGATTTAACACAATCAAAATTAGGCTCAATGCATGAATCTTTACCTTCGACGAAATCCCAATCTTTAGAGTTGCATTTAATTCTTTCTAAAAGATCCCACCGGAGTTCAATAGTCTTCTTCATAAGAGAACTAGTAAAAGAAGTATCGACCATGGATTGATCATTACGACAAAGCCGAGCATAAAATTTCTGAATAATAATTTCTCTCGAGAGCTCATGATTGGGGCATGAATATAACAATGACTTAAGCCTCCCCCAAGCTAGAGTGATACTTTCTCCTTCATGAGGCCAAAAGCTATATATAATTCTGATCACGATGAACTAGATGCATAGGATAATTTTTTTCATGAATTCCAATTTCAACCGATTCCAGTTCCAAGATCCAATATCATCGCATAGCCTATACCATGTCAATGACTTTCCCTTCAAAGATAAAGGGAAACCTTCTATGTAGCTTCATATCCGAGTAAACCTGCAAGCTTAAACAATCCACAAATTTCATCCACATATATCAAGTGCATATCAAGATGTTCGGTACCATCTCCTACATAAGGATTAGCTAGCAGTTGTTCTACCATACCCGAAGGAATTTCATATTCAATATTTTTAGTAGGTGCAGTAGGTTGATGGGTAACTAATTGTGATTCTGGTCGAGGTGAAGATACCCCTAACAAACCTATCAAAGGATTGTTTTCCATAGTAACAAGTGACAATAAATTTCAGCACGTAGTAATAATTTTTCCTTACCAATTTCCACTTACCAAGAGCGCTCACTCCCCGGCAACTGCACTAGAAAATAGCCTTGATGACCCACAAGTACATGGGATCAATTGTAGACCTTTTCGATAAGTAAGAGTGTCGAACCCAATGAGGACCAGAAGGAAATGGCAAGTGGTTTTCAGCATGGTAATGCCTGCAAGTGCTGAAATTGTAAGTAACAGAGTAGTTTGATAGCAAGATAATTTGTAACGAGCAAGTAACGATAATAGTAACAAAAGTGCAGCAAAGTAGCCCAATCCTTTTGAGGCAAAGGACAGGCCAAAACGGTCTCTTATGATAAGCAAAGTGTTCTTGAGGGTACACGGGAATTTCATCTAGTCACTTTGATCATGTTGGTTCGATTCGTGTTTGCTACTTTGATAATTTAGTATGTGGGTAGACCGGTGCTTAGTTGTTGTTCTTACTTGAAAAAACCTCCTACTTATGATTAACCCCATCGCAAGCATACGCAACTACGAGAAAAGTATTAAGAATAAATTCTAACCATAACATTAAACTTTTGGATCCAATCGGTCCCTTACGGAATAGCGCATAAACTAGGGTTTAAGCTTTTGTCACTCTCACAACCCATCATTTAATAACTACTCCACAATGCACTCCCTTAGGCCCAAATCTGGTGAAGTGTCATGTAGTCGACGTTCACATGACACCAATAAGGGAATCACAACATACATATCATCAAAATATCGAACACATATCAAGTTCACATGATTACTTGCAACATGATTTCTCCCTTGACCTCAAGAACAAAAGTAACTACTCACAAATGATAATCATGCTCAAGATCAGAGGGGTATTAAATAGCATAATGGATCTGAACATATAATGTTCCACCAAATAAACCATATAGTAATCAACTACAAGATGTAATCAACACTATTAGTCACCCACAAGCACCAATCTATAGTTCCGGTACAAAGATTGAACACAAGAGATGAACTAGGGTTTGAGAGGAGTTGCTGTTGTTGAAGATGTTGATGGAGATAGCCCTCCCCAAGATGGGAGAGTTGTTGGTGATGATGATGACGATGATTTCCCCCTCCGGGGGGGGGGGGAGTTCCCCCGGCGGAATCGCACCACTGGAGGGCAAAAGTGCTCCTGCCCAGGTTCCACCTCGAGACGGCAGCGCTTCGTCATGAAAATCCTCCCCTTATTTTTTCTAGGTCAAAATCACTTATGTACCAGAAGAGGGCACCAAAGGTGGGCCGAGGTGAACATAACCCACTGGGGCGCGCCTGGGCTCCCTAGCGCGCCCAGGTGGGTTGTGCCCACCTGGTGGGCCCCTCTGGTACTTATTGACTCCAAAAATTCTCATGTATTCCATAAAAAAATCCTTGTGAAATTTCAGCTCGTTTGTAGTTGTGCAGAATAGGTAGCCTGACGTAGCCTTTTCAGGGCCAGATTTCCAACTACCAGAATTCTCCCCTTTTGTGTGTACCTTGCATATTATGAGAGGAAAGGCATTAGAATTACTCCAAAAAGCATTATTATGCAATAAAACAACATAAACAATAGTAGGTAAACATGATGCAAAATGGGCGTATCACTTCTTCATAGTTCGTAGGTTCGCCGTGGTCTAATAACATGACTTCCAAGACAGGATTACCGTACCACTCTGGTGCAGAACGTGTTCTGGTTGACCTACAAAGTTTAGTAGTAACTTGATCTGAAGTTTCATGATCATCATCATTAGCTTCCTCTCTAGTTGGTGTAGGCATCACGGAAACATTTTCCCCTTGTGTGCTACTTTCCAATGTAAGAGAAGGTACAACAACCTCATCAAGTTCTACTTTCCTCCCACTCACTTCTTTTGAGAGAAACTCCTTCTCTAGAAAGGACCCATTCTTGGCAACAAAGATCTTGCCTTCGGATCTGTGGTAGAAGGTATACATAATGTTCTCTTAGGGTATCCTATGAAGGCGCACTTTTCCGCTTGGGTTCGAGCTTATCAAGCTGAAGTTGTTTGACACAAGCATCACATCCATAAACTTTAAGAAACAACAGCTTAGTTTTCTTGCGAAACCATAGTTCATATGGTGTCATCTCAACGGATTTAGACAGTGCCCTATTTAAAGTGAATGTGGCTGTATCTAATGCATAACCCCAAAATGATAAAGGCAAATCGGTAAGAGACATCATAGAACGCACCATATCTAAGAAAGTATGGTTAAGACGTTCGGACACACCATTACACTATGGTGTTCCAGGTGGCGTGAGTTGTGAAACAATTCCACATTGTTTTAAATGAAGGCTAAACTCGTAACTCAAATATTCACCTCCACGATCAGATTGTAGAAACTTTATTTTCTTATTACGATGATTCTCCACTTCACTCTGAAATTCTTTGCACTTTTCAAATGTTTCAGACTTGTTTTTCATCAAGTAGACATACCCATACCTATTCAAATCATCTGTGAAGGTCAGAAAATAACGATACCCGCCGCATGCCTCAACACTCATCGGACTACATACATTGGTATGTATTATTTCCAATAAGTCATTAGCTCGCTCCATTGTTCCAGAAAACGGAGTTTTAGACATCTCACCCATGAGGCATGGTTCGCAAGTATCAAATGATTCATAATAAAGTGATTTCAAAAGTCCATCAACATGGAGTTTCTTCATGCGCTTTACACCAATATGACATAAATGGCAGTGCCACAAGTATGTTGCACTATCATTATCAACTTTGCATCTTTTGGCATCAATATTATGAATATATATATATATATATATCACTATGATCGAGATTCAATAAACCATTCACATTGGGTGTATGACCATAGAAGGTTTTATTCATGCAAACAGAACATCAATTATTCTCCGACTTAAAAGAATAACCGTATTGCAATAAACACGATCTAATCTTGTTCATGCTCAACGCAAACATCAAATAACATTTATTCATGCTCAACACTAATCTCGAAGGTAGAGGGAGTGTGCGATGTTGATCATATCAATCTTGGAAACACTTCCAACAGACATCGTCACCTCGCCCTTAACTAGTCTCCGTTTATTCTACAACTCTTGTTTTGAGTTACTAATCTTAGCAACTGAATCGATATCAAATACCCAGGGCTACTACGAGCACCAGTGAGGTATACATCAATAACATGTATATCAAATATACCTTTGTTCACTTTGCCATCCTTCTTATCCGCCAAGTATTTGGGATAGTTCCGCTTCCAGTGACCATTTCCTTTGCAGTAGAAGCACTCAGTTTCAGGCTTGGGTCCAGCTTTGGGCTTCTTCATGGCAGCGGCAACTTGCTTTCCATTCCTTTTGAAATTCCCTTTCTTTCCCTTAACCTTTTTCTTGAAACTAGTGGTCTTATTAACCATTAACACTTGATGCTCTTTCTTGATTTTTACCTCCACCAATTTCAGCATCGTGGATAGCTCGGAATTTGTTTTAGTCATTCCTTGCATATTATAGTTCATCACGAAGCTCTAGTAGCTTGGTGATAGTGACTGGAGAACTCTGTCAATCACTATCTTATCTGGAAGATTAACTCACACTTGATTCAAGCGATTGTAGTACCCAGACATTTTGAGCACATGCTCACTGACTGAGCTATTCTCCTCCGTCTTGTAGGCAAAGTACTTGTCAGAGGTCTCATACCTCTCAACACGAGCATGAGCTTGAAATACCAATTTCAGCTCTTGGAACATCTCATATGTTCCATGGCATTCAAAATGCCTTTGGAGCCCCAATTCTAAGCCGTAAAGCATGGCGCACTAAACTATCAAGTAGTCATCAGATCGAGCTTGTCAAACATTCATAACGTCTATATCAGCTCCTGTAGCAGGTCTGTCACCTAGCGGTGCATCAAGGACATAATTATTTTGTGCAGCAATAAGGATAATCCTCAGATCAAGGACCCAGTCCGCATTATTTCTACCAACATCTTTCAACTTAGTTTTCTCTAGGAACGCATTAAAAAATACAAGGGAACCATAACACGGGCCATTGTTCTACAACATAGATATGCAAATACTATCAAGACTAAGTTCATGATAAATTAAGTTCAATTAATAAAATTACTAATGAACTCCCATTTAAATTAACATCCCTCAAGTTATATAAGTGATACATGATCCAAATCAACTAACCCATGTCCGATCATCACGTGAGATGGGGTAGTCATCAATGGTGAACATCTCTATGTCGATCATATCTACTATATGACTCACGTTCGACCTTTCGATCTCCAGTGTTCCGAGACCATGCCTGTATATGCTAGGCTCGTCAAGTTTAACCCAAGTATTCTGCTTGTGCAAAATCTGGCTTACACCCGTTGTATGTGAACGTAGAGTCTATCACACCCGATCATCACGAGGTGCTTCGAAATAATGAACTTTAGCAACAGTGCATACTCGGGGAGAACACTTTTATCTTGAAATTTTAGTGAAGGGATCAACTTATAATTATACCATCGTTCTAAGCAAAATAAGATGCATAAAGGATAAGCATGGCATGCAATCAAAAAATGTGATATGATATGTCCATCATCATCTTGTGATTTTGATCTCCATCTCCAAAGCATTTTCATGATCTTCATCGTTACCGGGTGGACACCTTGATCTCCATTGTTGCGTCGGGGTCATCTCGCCAACTGTTGCTTCTACAACTATTGATAACGCATAGCGATAAAGTAAAGCAATTACATGGCGCTTGCATTTCATACAATAATTAAGAGACAAACCTAAGGATCCTGTCGGTTGTCGATATTACAAAACATGATCATCTCATACAACAACGTATATCACATCATGTCTTGACCATATTACACTGCAACATACCCTGCAAAAACAAGTTAGACGCCCTCTACTTTGTTGTTGCAAGTTTTACGTGGATGCTACGGGCAACTATCAAGAACCGTTCTTACCTACGCAAAACCACAACAGTGATTTATCAAGTTTGTTGTTTTAACCTTCTTCAAGAACCAGCCGTAGTCAAATTTGATTCAAATAAAGTAGGAGAAACAGACACCCGACAGCCACCTTTATGCAAAACAAGTTGCATGTCAGTCGGTGGAACCGGTCTCATGTACGTGGACATGTAAGGTTGGTCCCGGCTGCTTCATCCCACAATGCCGCTGAATCAAAATAAGACGTTGGTGGTAAGCAGTATGACCATCACCATGCACAACTCCTTTGTGTTCTACTCGTGCATATCATCTACGCATAGACCTGGCTCATGATGCCACTATTGGGGAACGTTGCATGGAAAACAAAAAAATTCTACGCACATGCAAGATCTATCCATGAAGATGCATAGCTACGAGAGGGGAGAGTATCTACATACCCTTATAGATCGCTAAGCGAAAGCGTTTATCACACGGTTGATGCAGTCGTACTCTTTGTGATCCGATCATGATCCAACCGATCTAGTGCCAAATGGACGACACCTCCAAGTTTAGCACACGTGCGCCTCGATGATGTCTCCTCCTTCTTGATCCAGCAAGAGGGAGAGGAGAAGTATATGGGATCAAAACCAACACGACAGTGTGGTGGTGATGGTGGTGGTGGAGCACCGATAGTGCTTTGCTAAGCGTCACCCGTAAGGCGGTGGAACTACGGAGTAACGGGAGAGAGAGGGGCGCCAAGGGCTTGGTGTGTCCTCTTGGGGTGCCCCCTCCCATTTATATATAGGTGGAGGGGCATGGGAAACAACCCCTCCAAGCCCTAGGGCAATGAGGGAGTCCTGGATTAAGGGGTCCTCGGATAGCAGGACGGTATAGTTTGGCCGGACTATTGGATTATGAAGATACAAGATAGAAGACTTCTTCCCGTGTCCGGATGGGACTCTCCTTTGCGTCGAAGGCAAGCTTGGCGATTCGGATATGTAGATTCCTTTCTCTATAACCGACTTTCTGTAACCCTAGCCCCCAACGGTGTCTATATAAACCGGAGGGTTTAGTCCATAGGACAACAATCATAATCTCATAGGCTAGACTTCTAGGGTTTAGCCATTATGATCTCGTGGTAGATCAACTCTTGTAACACTCATATTCACCAAGATCAATCAAGCAGGAAGTAGGGTATTACCTCCATAGAGAGGGCCCAAACCTGGGTAAACATCGTTTCCCCGCCTCCTGTTACCATTAGCCTTAGATGCACAGTTCGGGACCCGCTACACGAGATCCACCGGTTTTGACACCGACATTGGTGCTTTCATTGAGAGTTCCGCTATGACGTCGAAGATAGGTTTGATGGCTCGCCTTGTTATCAAGGACAACATCACCTCCAGAGGAGACCTGGCTTCAGGCCAAACCCTCCGGCTGGGCAGCTTTACTATGGCCGCCCGTTCGACCGTCGGGCCGACGATGACTTCTCGGGTCATCGAAAATTGCCTCCGCGTCAGCTTAGAATACTCCGAACAGATGGATCCGATGGAGTTGTCGTCCTTAAGCGAACTCCCGGATCGCATCGCTGCCTTGGGAGTCTCGACGGACTATGATCGGATTGGGCTTAAACCCGATCAGAGAGAAATTGAATCTCCACCGATCACCCATCAGATAGAGGTAGTGGAGGAGCAATGCGACGACTCTTCCCCTATGTTGAGGACGAACTATGTTTGGATCTCCGAGCTCACAGAGCCGGATACTCGCCCACGGGAAGATATGCCCCGTACTGCGAACTTAGAATCGGACTGTGGGCCTGAAAAATTGGTAGATATCCCGGAGCCCGAACTGTTAAGCTCGAAAGTTCCTCAAGCTCCGGATCCCACATTGGGTCAGGGTTCGGACTTAAATCCACCCACCCACCTAGATATAAGCGATCTTACCCACATCATACAGCAGTCCCAGGAAACGGTCCATCATTTTTGGGCCAGATTCCTCCTTGTCAAGGACAAGATCAAAGACTGCCGCGATGAAGACGCAATCTCATTATTCTGCAAAAATTGCACGGACGAGGGAATCCTCAATGCAATCAATCGCCGTCATGTATCACACTTCGCCGACTTGGCAACCATAGTACAGAAGTACTGTGCAATGGAAAGCGCCTAGAAAACTCAGGCAGCCTCTTGGGAGCCACCGGTTTTCACTAAACCCCTCGTCCGGACAAAAAGGATGCACCCTCATCGGTCGCCTGATCCAATAACAAAAAAATCAAAGCCCGTTACGAGGCGCGGAACTGTTCTCGAGGGATGGCTCTATAGGCCATGCAAGATACACACAACACCGGATATGGTACCAACCCACAACCTTAGAGCATGTTGGATACTCCGGCAGGTGGCCAAAAGTGGCGAGGATCTCCTCACCAAAAATACCGCAGAGCAACTTCCCATGGAGGACAACAACCCTACAGTGCTAACAGTCTTCGATACTTTCGCCTCAAACAATAGGGACAAAAGGGCACTCTGCAGCCTCGCCGAAGTCTGCCAAGTTGCAGCAATAAACCCCTGGAACGACACGGCCATAACTTTCAATGCCAGTGACGAACCAAAATTCGGAATAGTCCGGGCACCTGACACATTGGTCTGCAGTCCAATTGTGGAAGGTTTTCGGCTTACCAAAGTCCTCATGGACGGCGGCAGCAGACTAAACCTCATTTACGAGGAAACTCTCAACAAAATGGAAATAGACAAGAGCCGCATTGAGCAAAGTAGCACGACCTTCCGAGGAATTATTCCCAGTCGGGAGGCACGGTGTGCGGGAAAAATCACACTCGATGTGGTATTCAGCACGCCGGAGGACTATCAGTCCGAAGAGATAACCTTTCAAGTGGCCCCTTTTAACAGTGGATATCACGCCCTTTTAGGGCGAGATGCATTTGCAAGCTTCCAAGCTATACCCCATTACGGGTACATGAAGCTCAAGGTGCCCGGGCCCAATGGAATCATCACTCTTGCCAGTGATCCGGACATAGCACTCCGCGCCGAAAACAAAACCGCCGCCTTAGCCCTCGAGGCATTGTCTGAAGCCCTCGCGACCAAAGAATTAACCGCATTGCGCTCCATGGTGGATAGGGACGACGTGATACTCGACAAGTGATCCAAATCCACCTCCTTTAAACCAGCAGATGAAATAGTCAAATTCCAAGTCCACCCAACGAACTCCACAAAGACAACATCCATCAGGGCACAGCTGGACCCCACGATCGACGCCACACTGCGGGCGTTCCTACGTGAAAACTAGGACATATTCGCCTGGCACCCTTCTGATATGCCAGGGATCCCACGCAGGCTGGCCGAACATAGCGTAAACATACTGAAGGGATATAAGCCGGTCAAGCAAACATTACGGCGCTTCTCTGAACCTAAACGACAAGCTATGGGAGAGGAGCTTGCCAAGTTACTCGAGGCCGGATTCATCAGAGAAATAAAACACCCAGACTGGCTAGCAAACCTGGTGATGGTAGCAAAGAAGGGTAAATCCTGGCGCCTATGTGTCGATTTCAAGGACCTCAACAAGGCTTGCCCTAAGGATCCCTTTCCCCTCCCTCGCATCGATCAGATCATCGACGCTACCGCAAGACACGACTCACTGTGTTTCCTCAACGCATACTCTGGATACCATCAAATCAAGATGAAGGAGTCTGACCAGGCCGCAACGGCCTTCATAACCCCATACGGGCCTTTCTGCTTCAACACTATGCCTTTCGGGCTCAAAAACGTCGGTGCCACTTATCAACGCATGATTCAAACTTGCCTGGAGAAACAAATCGTCAAGACGGTTGAAGCATACGTGGATGATGTAGTCATCAAAACTAGGCACGTTGAGTCCTTAATAGACGATCTGCGTCTCACATTTGACAACCTCCGAACATATGACATCAGGCTCAATCCGGAAAAGTGTGTTTTTGGCGTTCCCGCTGGAAAGCTTCTGGGCTTCATCGTTTCCAATAGAGGAATTGAGGCAAACCCAGCTAAAATCCGAGCTTTGTCACAGTTGGCTACGCCAACAGACCTTAAACAAGTCCAAAAATTATGCGGATGTGTGGCAGCTTTAAGACGCTTTATCTCCAGACTAGGAGAAAAGGCATTGCCACTATATTGCCTTCTCCGATGCATCGAACTTCGAGTAGACGGACGCGGCAACGGCCGGACTGGAAGAAATAAAGGCTCTTCTAGCAAGCAACCCAATCCTGGCCGCACCAAACGTTGGTGAACCCATGTTATTATACATATCGGCCACACACCAAGTCATGAGCGCGGTGCTCGTCGTCGAACGAGAGGAGGACTGTCGGTGTCAAAACTGGCGGATCTCGGGTAGGGGGTCCCGAACTGTGCGTCTAGGCGGATGGTAACAGGAGACAAGGGACACGATGTTTTTACCCAGGTTCGGGCCCTCTCGATGGAGGTAAAACCCTACTCCTGCTTGATTGATATTGATGATATGGGTAGTACAAGAGTGGATCTACCACGAGATCAAGGAGGCTAAACCCTAGAAGCTAGCCTATGGTACGATTGTTGTTATGATTGTTGTCCTACGGACTAAAACCCTCCGGTTTATATAGACACCGGAGAGGGCTAGGGTTATACAGAGTCGGTTACAATGGTAGGAGATCTACATATCCGTATTGCCAAGCTTGCCTTCCACGCCAAGGAAAGTCCCATCCGGACACGGGACGAAGTCTTCAATCTTGTATCTTCATAGTCTTGGAGTCCGGCCGATGATGATAGTTCGGCTATCCGGACACCCCCTAGTCCCGGACTCCCTCAGTAGCCCCTGAACCAGGCTTCAATGACGACGAGTCCGGCATGCATATTGTCTTCGGCATTGCAAGGCGGGTTCCTCCTCCGAATAAATCATAGAAGATAGTGAACACCAGGATAGTGTCCGGCTCTGCAAAATAAATTCCACGTACCACCGTAGAGAGAATAATATTTACACAAGTTCAATCTGCTGACGTATTTTGTGGCGTGACATCACACCACTACCAAGCCTTTACTCAAATTGTTTTTATTATACCACCTCAGCGCGTTTAGCAAAGCGGTTTCCTTGGCACGTCTTGTCAAAGCAGAGATCGTGTTCCCCTTATTTCGGGATTCCCATCAATACGGACGTGGGTAACCCAACCGCGCCATTGATTGCGGCGCTTGGGAGATAAGCGAGTTTTACTAGGCTAGTAGGGACGCATAGTTTCATCTGCCCATATATAAGGGGATAAGGATCCACCTCCTTTACCTACGCCTTCTTCCTCCTTTGCTTATCCATCTCCGCGCACTCGAGCTCCAGCGCCCAAGTCCGCGCATCTCACCTCAACCCTTTCCAGCCATGTCCGGAGCGGGAGGCAAGTGGATGGCCTCCTCCGTTACGGAGGGGCACATCAAGAAGCTGCGCAGCGCCGGATACCTGTCCAGCGACATCGCGCACCGGCTGCCCGACGAGGGGCAGCTCATCCCCACCCCCAGGCCTCATGAGAGGGTCGTATTCCTTCCCCACTTCCTCCGCGGACTGGGCTTCCCACTCCACCCCTTCGTCCGGGGGCTCATGTACTACTACGGCCTAGATTTCCATGATCTGGCCCCAAATTTCATCCTCAATATCTCGGCGTTTATCGTCGTGTGCGAGGCCTTCCTCTGCATCCAGCCCCACTTCGGCTTGTGGCTAAAGACCTTCAATGTCAAGCCGAAGGTTGTGAAGGGCAGCCAAGCGGAGTGCGGAGGCGCCATAGTGGGCAAAATGCCCAACGTCACTTGGCTTGAGGGTGCCTTCGTGGAATCCATCAAAGGGTGGTAATCGGGGTGGTTCTACATCACCGAGCCGCGTGACCCTAAATGGGCAGCGGCCCCCGAATTCAGATCTGGCATCCCCATGCAGCTCACCTCCTGGAAAGAGAAGGGCTTGCTATGGGGTAGTTCGGAGGAGCTGACCGGACTCCAGTCCTGTCTCCAGACCCTGGTGAACAAGAAGCTTAAGCTTGTCAACGTGATCGAGGTCATGCTCGTCCGCCGGATTCTCCCCTGCCAGCAACGGGCCTTCAATTTGTGGGAGTTTGATCCGGCACAGCACCGGACCTTGAGCGGGATCTTCGACATGACGTACGAAGCTGCCTGGAGGGTGCTGTTCAAGGGCGTCGAAGCTCCCGCATCCACAACCAAAGATCGCGGATTCAGCACGCAGCGCCCGGCCAGCGAGGTAAGCTATGTTATCCTTTATGGGACACTCATTTTTTTTCATAGTTTGACTCTATGTGGGGTCTAAACTCCCAATACCTTTAACAGGACTGGTAGAAGACGTCCGGACAGGTTAACTGTCCGGCTCCCCTTCCAGAAGACCCAGCGGACGCCCGTTTGACAGGGCTGCTGGTCCCGGCACTTTACGTAGTGCCGAAGAAGAAGGCCAAGAAGAAGGCCACGGGAACCCGAAGGAGTTCCGGGCGTCAGGTAATATCGGACTCATTGTCCGATGACTCCGAGGCGGACTCCTCCCACGAAGACGGGGAGGAGAAGAAAGAGGCCTCTCCCCCAGCGGGGGGAGAGAAGAAGAGGAAGGCCTCCCCAACGAGGGAGGCCAAAGGGTCCAAGAAGGGAAGGACCCTTCCCCCGGACTGCTCCGCCAACGTTGGCGACGGCAACGAGTTGTGGCCCTCAAGGGCCAAGCCCCTGGCAAGATCATAGGTATCCGGACTCCTAAATAATTTATAATTTTTCTTTTTGCCACACGGTGTCTTTCTAATGCCGCATACAACCTGTAGTCCGACCAAGGACGATCTTCCCGCTTCGTCGAGCGGGTCCTTGGGCATGTCGGATATGGATTCTCTTCCGACCGCCTCAACCCCCCGTGACGCTGACGACGCCGAGGTGGGATCCCGGGAAGGGACCCGCCAGGAGGAGGAGGCCCCAGAGGTGCCGCAAGGCAACCTCCCGGACTCTGCAACGGACTCCGCATCGGAACCTGCAGTGGTTCCGGAGTCCGGCGAGCAACCCCTTCGTAAGAAGGGCAAGACTGTGACACCGGCGGCCTCTGTCCAACCGGAGGCGCCGGATAACTTGCTGGAGGCGCTCAACGGCGCTTCCATCAAAGAAGAACACCGCACTGTCATGAGTGCGGTGATTCAGAAGGTTCAGCTCGCCAAGAGCGGGCTGACCGAAGCCTGCAGCAGCCTTCTAACAGGCTTTGAGGTAAGAATTTTAAGATATGTAATATAATACCGCATAGACAGTAGTCCCTGATGCTCGGTTCGGTGTTCAGAAAGAAAAGCCGGACTGAGGATCTAAAAAGATATACGCAGGAGTTCTAAAAATATGTCAATATGGGATTGCAGGCTGCGCTGCTGACCTCTGCCGCACTGACTGCGGAGGTCAATACTTTGAAGCAGAGCCTCGAGCGGTCCGAGAGCGAGCTCGGCCATGCCAAGAAGCAGCTCGAGGACAAGGAAGGTGAGTAACACCGTATTAAAGTTGTACCTTACAGAAAAGGATTTGGTTGCAAGAGAAATAACAAGAATAACGTGGGTACTACAGGGGCCACAAACGAGGTGGTGACCCTGAAGGAGGCGGTGTCCGTGGCCGAACGCAATGCGGCCGTGGAACGAGCCGAGCGAGAGAAGCAGGAGGCGCGGGTGGCGGCGGTACAGCAAGAGCTCCAGGCTCTCGTGGAAAAGCACGAGCGTTTGGAGCGTGACTCGAAGACTCGAGAGTCCGAGCTTGCGTCGGCTCTTGAGAGTGCCAAAGCCGCTAAGGCCGAAGCCCACAAGGCCCTCCGAGAAATCGAGGATTTGAAGAAAATAGCGGCGGGTAAGGCATTTTTCATGCAAAGCAAGCATGTGAATGTGAATTACCTATTACTTACCCGAATTCAGAGCTCTCCAGGAGCATTTGCAGATCTGCCCCGCAGCGTGTTCGATGTTGCTGCTTTCTACCGGGCCGAGGAGGGGAGCTCGACGGAGAAGGTCTTCTAGTCTCAGTATGCTGAGGCCGAACATCCGGTGCCCCTTAGCGACCAGCTGAAGCAGCTGGTCGAGCTCCACAAAGTGGCCGAACAAGCCATGAAGGGCCTCATAGTTCGGCTGTGGCCCAAGGAGGCCATGCCTGGGAGCTACTTCGGCCTGGTGCGGCGGCTGGTGGATGCGTGTCCCTGGGTTGGAGTCGTCAAGCATTCCGCCTGCATTGAAGGTGCCCGTCGGGCCCTTGCCCGTGCAAAGGTGCACTGGGGCAGGATGGACGCTGAGAAGCTTGTGACGGACGCGCCACCGGCGGGCAAGGAGTATCGCACGCCCGAAATGTATTATAAGAGTGTCCTGAAGGGTGCCCGCATGATTGCGGGTGAGTGCTCCAAAGATGTAATATTTGAGTAGACTCACATTTTGTTATCCTGTGCGCTGAAAACTTTGTTCATATGCGCTCAGCAACGCTTGTTAATTTAAAATTTTACCTTCTGTGCGGCCGTTTATCAAATCTGAGAGATGGCAAGTCGTCGGCTTCAGCCCCCATGCCACTAGTGCTGGGGTGTTCGGGATAAACTTGAGCGCTCTTGTTCCCATGTTTGGGTCCATCTAGGGAGGCGCGCAACACAACGAACGAGGCAACCGGACTTATAATGCTTGAACACTCTCACTTAGCCATAGAATTCTATAATTTTAAATTTTGGGGAAGCCCCTAGTGTTCGAAAGACCGAGTTCGGGGCGCTATCCACGCCTGGGCCGGACAAAGCCGGTTCCTCGCTCTAAGCGGCATAAGTCTTTAGGGACTCGAAAAAACCTCTCGAATAGCGACCAGCTCTCGCCGTATCATGACGGTCGGTTTTAGCTTTCTCCACTGAGGCGCTCGCCCAGCTCAACCGGGGCGCAGTCGCAGTGGTTCTCCCAGTGCTACCTTAGCCGATACAACGGAACGTGAGGTACCAAAACATGGGAGCCGGGCAAACCCAACTATTGACCCAAGACATGATTCGGAGCCGATGCATATAATGCTATAAGTTCGGGGTGCCGCACTTGTGAATGTGTTCGGACTTATCACACCATAATGTGGGGAACTTAAGCCCCTGGTGTATTTAGCCGTACCAGAGTGTACGGATGCAACATGTCATAAATGAACATATGTATAAGAAAGAAATGCAATTATAAGCAAAAAGTGATGCATTGTTTATTCCAGAAATACTGCCATGAGTGTAGAACGATACAAATAGTGCGGTAAGCAAGGGATGGGACTATTAAACATGTCCCCCTCTAGGGGTAGGCTGCAGAATGGTGTATAAAACAGATTTAATGCTCGTAATGAAGACCACCTGAGTGTTCGTCGTAGCCTTTCTCCTTCCCTGGCTGTTGCATCGTGAGTTCGGCAGATCTACTGCCGGACAGTGCCTCTAGTAAATGGAGTCCTGTGGATAAGAAAGAAAGAAGAAAAAAGATGACACACTTGGGAGCCCCTCGTGTGGTTGAGCCGCACTCTGGGCCTGTCGTGGTCGTGCCCCTCCCCCTATTCCCATGGTATCTCCAGAGCGTAATGATGTATGCGAAGGACCAGTCTTGCAATTTTGCAAGGGCGGGGGTTCGGGCCGCATTGCTACGCGTGCTTAGAACGTGCCAAGTGGTCTTGTTGTAGGTTACTCCGGGCGCGTTTAGCCGTGTCCGGTCGCTTAACGGCCAGACTCGAGAATTGCCTTAAGAGGTTGCTCTGTACTTCTGCCGCGAGAGCCGATGTGTGTTCCTCCGTTTGGAGGGAGCGTTCAGTGTTTCGGTTGACCGTAATAACTCCTCGAGGGCCTGGCATCTTGAGCTTGAGGTATGCGTAGTGCGGCACCGCGTTGAACTTTGCGAACGCGGTTCGTCCGAGCAGAGCATAATAGCCGCTGCGGAACGGGACTACATCAAAGATTAACTCCTCGCTTCGGAAGTTATCCGGGGATCCGAAGACCACTTCCAGTGTAACTCAGCCTGTACAATTGGCCTCCACACCTAGTATGACGCCTTTGAAGGTCGTCTTTGTGGGTTTAATCCTTGAGGGGTCTATGCCCATCTTGCGCACTGTATCCTGATAAAGCAGGTTCAGGCTGCTGCCGCCGTCCATCGGGACTCTAGTGAGGTGGAACCCATCGACGGTTGGGTCTAGAACCAATGCGGCGAATCCGCCATGGCGGATACTGGTGGGGTGGTCCCTTCGATCAAAAGTGATCGAGCAGGAGGACCATGGGTTGAACTTCGGGGCGACTGGCTCCATCGCGTATACGTCCCTGAGTGCACGCTTCCGCTCCCTCTTGGGTATGTGGGTTGCGTATATCATGTTCACCGTCCGCACTTGTGGGGTGGAACCTTTCTGTCCTCTATTGTTCGGCGGTCGGGTCTCTTCCTCATCATCGCTATGCATCCCCTTGTCATTGTTTTTGGCAATTAACTTGCCTGCCTGCTTGAATACCCAACAATCCCTGTTGGTGTGATTAGCTAGCTTTTCGGGGGTGCCGTGTATCTGGCACGAGCGGTCGAGTATTTGGTCCAAATTGGACGGACCCGGAGTAGTTCTTTTGAATGGCTTTTTTCGTTGACCGGGTTTGGAGCCTCTGAATCCGGCGTTGACTGCCGTATCCTCAGTGTTGTCGCCGTTAACACGGCGTTTGTTTTTGTTGCGACGCGACCTGCCATTGCGGTCCTTGTTATCCGGACTGCCAGAATTTTGCTGAGGTTGTTACTGCGGGCTAGCCAGCTGTCCTCTCCCGCGCAGAAGCGGGTCATGAGTGATGTGAGGGCTGCCATGGATTTCGGCTTTTCCTATCCTAGGTGCCGGGCAAGCCATTCGTCGCAGATGTTATGTTTGAAGGCTGCGAGGGCCTCTGCATCCGGACAGTCGATGATTTGATTTTTCATTGTTAAGAACCGTGTCCAGAACTGTCTGGCCAATTCGTCTGGCTGCTGAATTATGTGGCTTAGGTCATCGGCGTCTGGTGGTCGCACATATGTGCCCTGGAAGTTGTCAAGGAATGCAGCTTCCAGGTCTTCCGAACACCCAATTGATTCTGCTGGCAAGCTGTTAAGCCAATGCCGAGCTGGACATTTAAGCTTGAGTGGGAGATATTTGATGGCATGAAGATCGTCACCGCGGGCCATGTGGATATGAAGGAGATAGTCTTCGATCCAAACTGCGGGGTCTGTTGTGCCATCGTAGGATTCAATGTTCACGGGTTTAAACCCTTCGGGGATTTGATGATCCATTACTTGATCTGTGAAGCATAGTGGGTGTGCGGCGCCTCTATATTGGGCTATATCATGACGTAGCTCCAGCGAGCTTTGTCTAGTGTGTTCGGCCCGGCCGGAGTTGCTGTATCCGGCGCGACGGTCGTCGTCGCGCATCGTGGGGCGCCCATGCGATCCGTAGATCGATCTTGATTGTCTTGCCTTATCCTCCAATATGTCTCGCAAGTCCGGCGCATTCCCCGTGGCTTCGTATTTTTCAAGCGGTGCCGGGGTACGGTTCTGGTGGAGGGCCTAGAGGCCTCTCTGTTGTGGCCACGAGGTGGTCGGTCAGCCGTATTGTGCGCTGGTGATGCAGGTTTATATGCCTCCTCCTCTAATCGGGGGAGCAACTTGTGTTTGGGGTAGCTTTTGGAGGGGCATTCGAGTTCATACTCTTCGGCCGCAAGGACTTCAGCCCATCCGTCGGCTAGCAGGTCTTGATTAGCTCTAAGCTGTTGCTGCTTTTTCTTTAGGCTGTTCGTCATGGCCATTAGCCTGCGTTTGAAACGCTCTTGTTCGACGGGATCCTCGGGCACGACGAATTCGTCGTTGTTGAGGCTTGCCTCGTCTCTGGAGGGAGGCATGTAATTATCATCCTCTACCTCTTTGTCTGCCGCTCTCTCATGAGGGCTGGCTTCTCCGTCCTCCTGTGCTGAATATTGCTGGAGGGGGTTGTCTTCGGCACTCTCTGCGGTGTTATTATCTCCGGTGCCGGAATCTCCATTCTTGCTGTGGCGGGATTTAGAGCGGCGCGGCTGACGCCGGCGCTTGGGCTGTTTCTTGGAGGAGTCTTCCTCCGCTGCTTCCTCGCCATTCCCATCCTTTGGGATGTCCACCATGTATATGTCATATGACGAGGTGGTCTTCCAATGCCCCGTAGGCGCTGGTTCTTGGTCGTCTCCGGCATCGTCGTCCATACCGTCGATGTCTTCAGAGTCGTAGTCTAGCATGTCGGTTAGATCGTCGACAGTGGCTACAAAGTGGGTGGTGGGTGGGCTTTGAATTTCTTCGTCGTCTGCATCCCAACCATCCTGACCGCAATTCGGCCTGGGCTCTCCTGATAACGAGAGATACTTTAGCGAATTCAGGATGTCGCCAAAAGGTGAGTGTTGAAAGATGTCCGCGGCGGTGAACTCCATGATCGGCGCCCAATCGGATTCGATTCGAGGGGGCGCAGGAGGTTCGGAGTCCGGCGAGGAGTCCGGCACCTCGGAGTCACGAGCGTCACAAGGGACAAGGTCAGTATTCGGCTCCATCGCCGTAGGGGTAGCAGCCCCCGAGGCGGTGTCTAGCCACCCGTCCTCAATCTGGGCAGCCGGCTCCGAATTGAGGATCGGAACGGACTCGTGTGCGGCCTCCAGGGCACTGTCCGGCAGCAGAGCTAAATCATGCCCATCGAGACAGTGCGGCACGCTCGGCTGTGGCTCGAATCCATCGAAGATCAAGTCTCCGCGGATGTCAGCCGTGAAGTTTAGACTTCCAAATTTGACCTGATGGCCAGGGGCGTGGCATTCGATCTGCTCCAGATGGCCAAGCGAATTGGCCCGCAGTGCAAAGCCGCCGAATACGAAGATCTGTCCGGGGAGAAAAGTCTCACCCTGGACTGCGTCGTTGATGATGATCGAAGGAGCCATCAAGCCTATCGGTGACGACACAGAGGAACTCTCAATGAAAGCACCAATGTCGGTGTCAAAACCGGCAGATCTCGGGTAGGGGGTCCCGAACTGTGCGTCTAGGTGGATGGTAACAGGAGACAAGGGACACGATGTTTTTACCCAGGTTCGGGCCCTCTCGATGGAGGTAAAACCCTACTCCTGCTTGATTGATATTGATGATATGGGTAGTACAAGAGTGGATCTACCACGAGATCAAGGAGGCTATACCCTAGAAGCTAGCCTATGGTATGATTGTTGTTATGATTGTTGTCCTACGGACTAAAACCCTCCGGTTTATATAGACACCGGAGAGGGCTAGGGTTACACAGAGTCGATTACAATGGTAGGAGATCTACATATCCGTATTGCCAAGCTTGCCTTCCACGCCAAGGAAAGTCCCATCTGGACACGGGACGAAGTCTTCAATCTTGTATCTTCATAGTCTTGGAGTCCGGCCGATGATGATAGTTCGGCTATCCGGACACCCCCTAGTCCAGGACTCCCTCAAGGACGGACACAAATTCCCGCTTCAGAAGCCGGTATACTACATATCCACTGTCCTCACACCATGCAAATCCCGGTACCCATACTACCAAAAAATAGCATACACGGTCTTCATGGCATCCCGGAAGCTACGACACTACTTTCAAGAATGCTCCATAACGGTGGCCTCTAAAGTACCACTCAATGACATAATAAATAACTGTGATGCCATGGGCCGGATTGCCAAGTGGGATATTGAGCTCCTCCCATTCGACATATCATATAAACCGCGCCGGGCCAATAAATCCCAGGTATTGGCCGACTTCATCGCTGAATGGACAGAGGCCGAACTCCCTAAAGAGTACGACACATATTCCAACTGGGTCATGCACTTCGACGGCTCCAAAATGCTAGCAGGCCTAGGGGCAGGCGTTGTCCTAACATCCCCTACTAGGGATACTGTTAAGTACGTCCGACAAATATTATTCACGGACTCCAACAATGCAGCCGAATATGAAGCCTTATTGCATGGTCTTCGAATGGCCGTCTCCATGGGCATACAACGCCTGGAAGTGCATGGGGATTCAAACCTCGCAATATCTCAAATAAATGGAGATTTCGATGCCAAAGATCCGAAGATGGCGGCTTGCCATTCTCAAAATTTCGGCTCGCTTCGACGGGCTCGAGTTTCACCATGTGGCTCGAGAAAGTAATCAAGCGGCGGATGTCCTTGATCGCGTCAGCGCTAAGAGCGACCCGTCCCACCTAACATATTTCTGGAAAGGCTCTTCAAGCCATCCGTGGTGTGGCATGGGGAGAGCGGCAATACCAATCCGGATCCAAAGACAACCCTAGATTCCGAACACACCGACATCATCAGGGGCTCAGCCACCGAAATTGCACCGTCGGCCCATCTCATCATGGCGGTGATCGCCTCATGGATTGAACCCTTCTTGGCCTACCTTAATAGGCGAGAACTTCCTGAGGATCAGAATGAGGCACGCTGCATTGTGCGGCGATCTAAAGCCTACAAGGTTCACGAGGGAGAACTCTATAAGAAAAGCGCTACCGGAGTACTTCAAAGATGTATCTCCGAGGACGAAGGGCGGCAGCTCTTGGCTGAAATTCATGCCGGTCTCGGTGGTCACCACGCCGCAGCTCGGGCCCTTGTAAGTAAGGCTTTCCGTACATGTTTCTATTGGCTGACGGCCCGAGCAGACGCATAGGACCTTGTCCAACATTGCGTCGGATGCCAGCTTTTCGCCAACCAAAGCCATATGCCACCCACCACTTTACAAACAATCCCCATAACCTGGCCTTTTGCGGTCTAGGGGCTTGATATGGTCGTGCCCCTTAAAGGAGGAAGCCATAAGAAAAAATACATGTTGGTCATGGTGCATAAATTCACTAAGTGGATAGAGGCCAAACCAGTTAAAACGGTAGAAGTCGGGCCAGTGATAGACTTTATATCCGGTGTTGTGCACCATTATGGTGTTCCACACAGCATCATCACCGACAATGGCTCCAATTTCACAGCCAATGAGGTGAAAGCCTGGTGTGCTAATCTGGGTGTCAAGCTCGACTAAGGCTCTTTCTATCACCCACAAACCAACGGCCAAGTCGAACGAGCCAATGGTCTTATTATGAGCGGCATTAAACCCAGACTAGTGCGGTCTTTGAAAGAATCAGACAAGCACTGGGTGGAATAGCTCGACTCCGAACTCTCGGGGTTGCGGACCATGCCCAATCGTTCTACCGGATACACACCCTTCTTCATGGTGTACGGCGCAGAGGCTGTGTTACCCTGCGACATTATTCATGACTCACCTCGAGTGCGCATGTATGAAGAGAGAGAAGCCGAGTTGGATCGGAAGGACAACTTAGATGCCTTGAAGGAGGAGCACGATGTCGCAGAAGCCCGTTCCGCATTCTACCAACAACAGGCCCGCAGATATCAAGCAGAGAAGTACGGGCCAAGACTTATAATGTTGGCGAACTTGTTCTACGCTTACCGGAGAAGAAAAAGGACAAACTCAAGCCCAAGTGGGAGGGTCCCTTCATCATTGACGAAGTTCTCACCGGAGGAGCGTACCGCCTACGTGATGCATCAGAGAACTGCCTAGAGCCGAACCCATGGAATGCGGCCAGACTCCGAAGATTCTATGCCTAGCGCCGGACTCTTCATTCGTCTCCTTTCTCCACCTTTTGTTTCCATTATTTATTTTTCTCTCTTTTCACCTTCCTTTTTTAAGCTATAAAGCTTTTGTACGGCTAAACCGTACACCTACGACGCATACAATTCTTAATATGTATGTCAATTATACCTGGGGGATTCTCGTACAGAAGCTTATTTTTATTATTTTCCGAGCATCAAGCTCACCACATATGTGTCTTTTCCACGTATGTACCTTTTCTTCGCCATTATATGCATCGATATGACTTAAGTTTTGGCCAAGCTGGGTTGCCTGGCTCCTGTGCTTATGCCCTACGTTCCCGTTAGTTCGGCTAGGGCATAAAGAGAGCACCTCTACGATTGTTACTGCCGGGTCATTCGGATGTGTACCTCAGACTGGGTGAAGCCGAAAGCTAGCGTTCTTAAGGGAATATTCGGTCGGCGGACTAAAGATGTTTTTTACCTATCGCATTATGAACCCCCAGATGTTATGTACACTGTGGTTTTTTCAAACACAGTTCGGACATGCACACTAATGCATGCTTACCCAGGGAAAGGAACCCTTAACGGAACTATTCTCTCTGGAAGATGTTTCTTACGATCAAAATGTAATATAACATAACTAGCCGGATACTTGTCTGTTCAAGCAACTATGACCCCTACGCCTAGTTTCCATGCATACCCCGGTTTACATTACCAAGCGGGTATTCGGAAGCACTCCGCACCTTCGGGTCTAGAGGTTGAAGCGAAAAGGTCTGCCATGACAAGCGTTTTACAATTCAGCTAGAGACATAATTTGTCAAATGAAGTACATAGTCACTTAGACTCAAACACTTCTTCCTCTATGCCATCCAACAGGCTATCTAGCCTACAATCCTGTTGGGAATACTTAGCGGCTACTTGTACCTGGTCATATACCAAACTACCGGGAATTTCTTCCCCATTTGACCCTACAGGTCCAACCCGGGCCATGTGATTCGGGTCGAGCTTGGTATACCAAGTTTTCACCGTCGCACAGGCCTCTCGCGTAGCTTCCCGGCAGGCCGATATCTTCTATAATTGGAAGCGTCGTCGCGCTCCCTTGAGTAGTTGTACAAGCCCCTCCATACTTCCTCGAGGGGAGTCGGATGGCCATAAGGCCTTGGCAATAATTTGCATCGCCTACCGAGCTCGCTCGTGCATGTGCGATAGCTCTTGTAGCAGATCGCTCGATGATCCGGACACCTCCTCTTCGAGATGGCCCGTCAATATACCTACAAACATAATTATTGTCAGTTTCTTTCCTTGCCGAACTGCGTAAAGGTAAGTCCGAACACATACTAATTATGCCTCCTCGCAGCTTCTTATTCTCCTTCACGGAGTCAGCTAGCTGGGCCCACACATCTTTTAGCTCTTCGCCGAGCTTGGTGTTGGCATCTTGGAGTTTGTTCTTCTCCACCCTGACCTGTGTCAGGGTATGTTCGCCCGCGGCCAGTTGCCTTTGAGCTCCCGGACCTCCCGCTTGTGCGACCTTCAGTGCCTCTGTCATAAGATTTGCACCTGTATTAATACTCCTGGTATATGATCATGTTTTCTCGCTAGAGGGGAACATTACCATACGCTGCCTTCTTGGATTTCTCTAGTTCAGTGGTAGCAGCAGTTAGCTGGGCTTGACGCTCCTCCAGCTCTCGAGACAATAGGTCGTTCTTCTCTTTGAGCACCTGGGTATACAACGATCCTTAAATCAGCTGCTTAAACTGCTTCAAGTCTCGGGGACTACTGGTATATAATTATCAGAATTGTGCAAGTATGAACTTACCCGCATATCTTTCAAATACTGATCTGTGGCTCTGGAAAGCCCATCTCGAGCAGCTCAGATGTATGCATCACCCAAGTTGAAGGCATTGAAAGCCTCTTCTAAAAAAACCAGGGTCGCGAAGAGCGGCCCGCCGGCACCGATGATTCATGGCGCTTTCCACTTCGGAGTTTGTGGCAGATACTTTATCCGAATCCTCCGCAGAAGGACAATCCGGTGTCACTTCCGCATTAGCCTCAGTCCTCGTGACAGGGTCCGGAATCCGGCTAGTAGAGGCATGACCGGCAGGATCCCCAGACATAGTTCGGCGAATATTTTTCCTGATAAGACACAACGGATAAGGTCATACTTTAAGATGACGACCACGGGGCATATTTAAAACCATATACCTCTTCAGTGAAGGCTCAGCCATATCTCTATTTGCCTTCCTCTTTGAAGGTATGCCCGTCGTAGGCATCGCCTTCTTGCGCATTGCCTCAGGTGCAGCATGGCGCGCCGATCACCTCCCCTTTAGAGCATAATACAGTGCGGTGGGTAAGGCGGAAGGGGGAAATTCTCCCAAAGGACAAGTCTCCTAATTACTTACATGCGACGCAGGGAGGAGACCGGGATAGTCAGCAATGATGGCCACTTCGGTGCTGTCACAGCTCGCCTGGTAAAACACCCCTTCCCCGAGCTCCACGAATATATACGGATCCTCTTCGAATCCGGGATCAAGGGCCTGGTTGTGGTCCTTTGGCTGTGGTGCGGGGCTGTGGATTTCCCTGGTGACTTTCCGCCATTCCAGTTATAAATGATGGATTAATATTTATGAAAAAGGATTCAAGGAGTTGATGGAGTAAAGTATTGGGACGGAAACTCACCCAGCTGGGAGAGTTGTACATAGAAAATCCGTCCCTGGGCTTAATGTGGATGAACTCCTCCTCCTCCCCTTTGTATAATCCGGACAGTATTTTCGCCAATGTGGCGGAAGTGTCCGGACCCTTCCGACCATAGCGGGTGGCATCGTCTTCCCCATTGAAGTGCCACATGGGGCGCCCTCGGTATTGGAGTGGCTGAACCCCTCGCATTATGGATATCGCCATAACCTCGACTATTGACAATCCGGATTGAGCAAGCATCTTTATCTTGCTCATCAGCTAGTGGACTTCCATGCTATCTTTCTCCCTGGGGCTCCGAGGACGCCAGCTGAGGCGCTTCTTCAATGGAGTACTTGAATATTCAGGAAGATCCCTCCGGATTGGGTCAGGAAGGGAGACGTCTTCAACATAAAACCATTCGGAAGGCCATTCTTCAGATGTGTTCTTTGGCGTACCGGATAGGTATCCGGTCCCGGCTATGCGCCATATCTCGGCTCCACCCACTTGGAATATTGATCCCTCCTGATTACGAGGGACGAGGCAAAACAACTTCTTCCATAACTTGAAATGAGCCTCGCAGCCCAGAAATAGCTCGCAAAGAGCAACATAACCCGCAATATGCAGGATGGAGGCAGGTGTAAAGATGTGCAGTTGGAGGCCACAGTGCTCCAGAAGCCCTCGAAGGAACGGATGGATTGGAAATCCGACGCCTCTCAACAAATAGGGAACAAAACATACTGGTTCCCCCTGGATGGGTTGGGGAACTTCTCCTCCTGCTCCCCACTGTCGAAAGAAGCCAATCCGGCTCGAATAGGGACTAGATTTGTGGGGGGAATAAATCTCTGGGTCTGCAGCTTCACCAGTTGGTTGTGGGATACGGAACACTTTACCCAATCACCCTGTTTGGGGCCGTGAGAGCGGGAGGAAGAGTTGGGAGCGCTAACCATGTTGGGGTGGTTTCCGCGGGCAAGCTCCGAGGATTCCTCGATTGGGGGAGATGGTGTGGATTAGATCTGAAGATCCCTATCTCCTTAAATAGGCAATTTTCTCATAAAATGCAAAAATTCCCCGACCTCTCGCATTCGCTCGACACATGGAAACTGAAATCATGAAGGTGCAGAAGCCGAGGAGCGTGACTTTAAATGGAAAGCCAAATAACGCTCTTTAAGTCAGGTACTTTGAAGTATTCGGAGAAGGAACCTGCTTTGCAATGTCGAAGACAATCTGCACACCGGACACATCGTCATTGAAGCCTAGTTCGGGGGCTACTGAGGGAGTCCTGGATTAAGGGGTCCCCGGACAGCCGGACTGTATAGTTTGGCCGGACTGTTGGATTATGAAGATACAAGATAGAAGACTTCTTCCCGTGTCCGGATGGGACTCTCCTTTGCGTGGAAGGCAAGCTTGGTGATTCGGATATGTAGATTCCTTTCTCTGTAACAGACTTTGTGTAACCCTAGCCCCCTCCGGTGCCTATATAAACTGGAGGGTTTAGTCCATAGGACAACAATCATAATCTCATAGGCTATACTTCTAGGGTTTAGCCATTACGATCTCGTGGTAGATCAACTCTTGTAACACTCATATTCATCAAGATCAATCAAGCAGGAAGTAGGGTATTACCTCCATAGAGAGGGCCCGAACCTGGGTAAACATCGTGTCCCCCACCTCATGTTACCATTAGCCTTAGACACACAGTTCGGGACCCCCTACCCGAGATCCACCGGTTTTGACACCGACAGGCACAGCTAAGGGGGAGAGGACTTGGACTCCAAGTCCAATCCTATTCCTACTAGAACTCCTTCCTTTTTTGACTTCCCTAGCCACATGAGCTTTTGAGGACTTGGTGCGCCTAGCCCAATTAGGCCAGGGCGCCACCCCGCAGCCATGCTAGCCCTTGGGTCATGGTGGACCCACTTGTGGACTTCCGGACCCCTCCGAAATCCTTCGAAACCTTCTGGAAGCTTCCGTACAATACCGAAAAAACTGCACCTTTTTCGGAACCCAAAATATGACTTCCCATATATAAATCTTTACCTCTCGACCATTCTGAGACTCCTCGTGACGTCCAAGATCTCATCCGAGACTCTGAACAACATTTTGTTACCACTCATCAAATATCCTAATACTACCCTAGCGTCAACGAACGTTAAGCGTGCGACCCTGCGGGTTCGGGAATTATGTAGTCATGACCGAGACACCTCTTCAGTCAATAAAAAATAGTGGGACCTGGATTCCCGTATTCATTCCTACATATTCCATGAAGATCTTTTATCGGTTGAAACTTTATGACAACATACGTAATTCCCTTTGTCTGTCGGTATGTTACTTGCCCGAGATTCGGTCGTCGGTATTTCTATACCTAGTTCAATCTCATTACCGGCAAGTCTCTTTACTTGTTCCATAATACATCATCTTGCAACTAACTCCTTAGTTACTTTGCTTGCAAGCTTCTTGTGATGTGTATTACCGAGAGGGCCCAGAGATACCTCTCCGTCATACGGAGTGACAAATCCCAATCTCGATTCACGCCAACTCAACAAACACCTTCGGAGATACCCGTAGAGCATATTTATGATCACCCAGTTACGTTGTGACGTTTGATAGCACACAAGGTATTCCTCCGGTATCCAGGAGTTGCATGATCTCATGGTCGAAGAAACATGTATTTGGCATTAAGAAAGTAGTAGCAATAAACTGAACTATCATATGCTAAGATAACAGATGGGTCTTGTCCATCACATCATTCTCCTAATGATGTAATCTCGTTATCAAGTGACAACTCATGTCCATGGTTAGGAAACCCTAACCATCTTTGATCAACGAGCTAGTCTAGTAGAGGCTCACTAGGGACACAGTATTTGTTTATGTATTCACACATGTATTTAAGTTTCCGGTCAATACAATTCTAGCATGAATAATAATCTTTATCATGAATAAGGAAATATAATAATAACAACTTTATTATTGCCTCTAGAGCATATTTCCATCAATAAATATATTCTTATAATCTAAATAAATAAAAACAGCAAGGTAGCAAATGATAAAAGTGAGCAGAAATGGTATTGTAATGCTTAAAAACAAGGCCTAGGGTCCGTACTTTTGCTAGTGCAGTCTCTCAACACCGCTAATCTAATTTGATCATATAACCATCCCTCGCGCGGTGAAGAATCACTCCAAAGTTCCTATCTAGCTTGATGTGTCCAATGGTGTTGTAGATACTAGGAAAGAACGAAACGCCATGGAGGTGTCTACTGTTGTGCCATATACTCAAAATATGGTGAGGCACAGTAGCATGAGTGCCAAGGAATTGAAGGCACCGACACACGCCACTATACAGGCTTCATCTATACTCTATATTGGCTGCTTCGATATTCAAATTCCCTCGGCTGAAGCACTGAAAGAGGACATGGAGCCGAACTTCAGAACTCCACCATGTAGTTGTAACCTGGCTGGTAAGAGTTGTAGTTAGGTTGTGTTAGATCCTATACGTGATCTATTTTGTTGGGTTAGATCCTATGTGATCAGCGTTGCTGAATTATTTTATTAGAAAAATGTATTCATTAGTATGGTAGAGAGAGACAGGGTCCTAATAATATATTACTAGTACTAGTTGGGTCGGTTTTCATAGAGTTTGTTAGCATCACGTAAGGTCCAAGCTTTAGTCGGTTCACAATCTGAGCATGCGTGCTCCTTTAAGTACCGGCCACTCCGGCCAAGGCAGATTTGTTTTGATCGAGAGTTAATAGATACAGAGAAAACGTTCCATGTTGGGGGACATCAAATATTGTCTTCGTTGCTGATACGTAAGGATTTTGTTGCCGCTGCGTGTGGAGCCGATCTAATCTACTCAACGCTGATTTTTGAACTTACGGTCTTGCATCTTTGCTCGACCAGAATTTTTGTTGCTGCTACAAATAGTACCGTGAAAGATTTGGGCGAACAAATGACTCGCCGTCTAGTCGGGTCTCACCATAGCGGAGAACATAAGGAAAAATTGTTTCTATCTATTCTTTTCGATCAATCTATCAAAGAGTTCGTACTAAAATAACATCAAGTTATTCTTTCCGATCGATCTATTAAGAGTTCATACTAAAATAACACTAAATTATTCTTTCTGATCAATCTATCAAGAGTTTGTACTAAAATAGCACCAAAGCAAATTCAGATTCATAATACTCAATCCAACACAAAGAATCTCGAAGAGTGCCCCAAGATTTTTACCGGAGAAACAAAAGACGAGAACATGCATCAACCCCTATGCATAGATTACCCCAATCTCACCTCAGAAATCTGCGAGTTTAAAACATATCTCAAGTGAATCAATATAATACCCCATTGTCACCACGGGTATTCATATGCAAAACATATATCAAGTGATCTCAAATCCATAAAAGTATCCAATCTGATAAGAACGGGATCTCAAAGGGAAAACTCAATTCATCACAACAAGATAGAGAGGGAGAAACACCATATGATCCAACTATATTAACAAAGCCTGTGATACATCAAGATCGTGCCATCTCAAAAACACGAGAGAGAGAGAGAGAGAGAGATTAAACACATAGCTACTGGTACAAACCCTCAGCCCTGAGGGTGGACTACTCCCTCCTCATCGTGGAGACCATAGAGATGATGAAGATGGCCTCCGGTGATGATTTCCCCCTCCGACGGAGTGCGGAACAAGGTCTAGATTGGTTTTTCGTGCCTACAGAGGCTTGCGACGGCGGAACTTCTGATCTAGGGTTATTTCTGGGTTTTTTGGTATTTATTGGATTTTTCAGCGTTGGAATCACATGAAGATGGGCCTCGAGGTTAGCCCAACCCACCTGGGCACGGCTGGGCCTCCTGGCGCGCCCAGGTGTGTTGGGATCACCTCCTTCGCCTTCTGGTCCTCCCACGAAGCTTCAAGTGCCTCTTTTGTTTCAAAAAAAGCGTCAAAAAGTTTCGCTGCATTTGGAGAACTTTTATTTTTGCATAAAAAGCAACACCACGGTAGTTCTGCTGAAAACAGCGTCAGTCCGGGTTAGTTCCATGCAAATCATACGAAAACCATATAAAATTCTTGTAACATGGCATGGACACTTCATAAATTATAGATACTTTGGAGACGTATCATGTGACAATAACCTTCGCTGTTTGAAGCTATTGGTGGTGATAAGCTCTTGTCGTGGCTCGACTGCCTGCTTTTGCAAGCATGATCTTCACCTTGTGACATCTCACATCAAATACCGTGATATGCATGTAGTTGTTGGGATCACGGAAAGTGGTGGTGACAACACTGGATGACTTCAATTTGGTGATGCTTCTTAAGAATCAGTCTCGAGCCCCGGGGTGAAAACCTGAGGTGTTATATTATTGGTTATATCTGTCAATGGCGATGCTTATTTTGTCATTACCTTGTTAAAGGACTTGCTCAGACTTGTTCTTCGGGGTGAAAACCAATGATCTGACGTTTGGTGGTCGGATGCGGCGAAGGCGGCGCTTGAGCATTGTTCCCTTCCTGAAGGTATTGCTGCTGGAGAATCCTTCTCATATGGTATTGGTGATGTCAAGTGATTGTTGCTATGGGTATGGTTGCTGTTGTAGATTATTGATCATTTTTTTGATCACTTCGGAGTTTTTTCCTCATCAAGGTATAACTTCGGTCTTGCTTGACTTATCTAGTTGCCTGTGTGAATTTTATGTGTGTGCGTTGGTGTTGGTTGTGTGCATCCTAGCTATGTAGAGGCCATGTGTGTTTCTCATTGTGTTTGTATCCCCTTGAGGCTCCATTATATTATGAATTAGTAAAATCCACCCTTTGTCGGGAAAAAAATCTTTATTGTTAATCGTCAAGGTCCTACAACTATTGTTTGTATCATGTACCTTCCGGGTAGATTCACAGCCAAGAAAGAAATGCCTCTAAACAAAGGACACATTTATATTGTGAGACTACACCATCATATGTAGTTAAATTATGCCATGAGTATTTCAGAATGATATGTTGTTGCTCCTCAAGCTGCGATATGAAGACTGGTGCTAGGCGAACAAATATCATTGGCATTTACTAGAGAAAAACACAGGTTGACTACAATCAAGATACGAACCAGCTCTAGGGATTAATTGCACAATCTTTGGAGTATCTTGTTGAAGAGGTACATAACGGTGTATCTATGATACAATTATTTCACAACTCTTATAATTAGAGAAAATTAAACATTGAACTGTCACAACATGGCCTTCCACAGAGGGAAAAATTCAAATCCTTTAACCTACACTTTTATTGCCAAGATGGTGATCACTGATTAAGCAGAGCGGATTATTCAACATAAATCATGTCGAATTATTGTTCGAGTCCAAATGGGATCATGGTGACAACTCGGAAAGCGATGATGTGCATGACCTCCCTCCAGAGTGACATGAATGTCTCCAAGAGTTTGAGGGCAGTGGTGTTTCCCCTTTTCACAATCCATTTCGGTGAATCTGTGCTCAACATACTCTTCAACAAATTCGCATATAATGTCGTGGAACACCTTGCAAGGGAGAAGACCAAGTATTCCATCATAGCCCTTGCTTTGAAATGAACATAATTGATGTTTACATTGATTTTGTATCTTCAACTTGTTTTACCTCTGAATAAAATGATGTACTTGGCCTTCGTTTAGTTGTTGACTCTGTAACAGTGATGAAATTATTCAAGTTTGGTCTCGTTGTGTATGTCTATCCCCGATGTAGAGACTCTGTTGTGTTTATGGGAGGCACTTCAACTTTGGTACAACCCCTAAACACATCGACGGAGAAGATCTCTTCACACCCCTTCATGATAAAGGCTAGGGTGGTCTTTTCTAAAAGTGCATCGCCCATCGGAACTTATACATGAAAACACCCCTCCGCGCTGGGGCCGGCCCACTTTATCTTTTCTTTTTCTGTTAACCTGCAAAAAGTGTGCGGGACTTGATTCAAACATGCAACCTCCTCATTAAGTGTACATCGCAGTGCGAACCAATCTTTGGTTGGATGGTTAGAGGGAGAGTGGTATCCCCAGCCCACCAGGGTTCAAGTCCTGGTGCTCGCATTATTTCCGGATGTATTTCAGGATTTCCGGTGATGCGCTCTTAGTGGGAGGAGATGTTCCCGTCGACAACGAGGCGCCTAAGGTGACTTCGTAAATCTCAAGATGATATGTCGGCTCAGTCTCTCGAAGATGCTCATAGGGGTAGGGTGTGCTTGTATTCGTTCATAACAGTGAGTGTATGCATGTATGTATGACCGCTTGCATATATACTGTGTTCAAAAAAGTGCACGCCACAGTAGCCAACCAGACAACTCACCTTATGCGAATACTTACATCTTTTTTCTTCTTTTATTCTTTCTTCTCTCCGTGTCCCACTGAACAAGAAAATCGCGGGTTTATTTCTTCTTTTTCTTTTTATCTTTTCTTTTCACGTTTCCTTTGGCCGAGGTCACGAGTTTACTTCCTATTATTTTCTTTATTTTTTGGTTCTGTTTAGCTAGTTTTACTTATTTGTTTTACCTTTTCCTTTTCTCTTTCATTTGCATTTTATTTTCATTTATTAAAATCAATTAACTTTTTAAAAAATAAATGAAAATTCCAGATCCGGGATTTGTTTTCCGAGTCCGTGAACTTTTTTTGAATCCACCAACTCCTTTACATTTTCACAAACATTTTTACCAAAATCTTTGATTTTTCTAAAGATATCCATGAACTCCTTTTCAAAATTGGTCACAGCAACCACTTTACTGTATTTATTTTTATTTTTTCTGTTCATTTCTTGTTTCTTTTAATTTCCTTGCATTTATCCTTTTCCATTTCTTCTTTCATTTTCAAAAAATGCTTGCACTCGTAAAATTTATTTATAAATTTCAAAAATGTTCTTTTTTCAAAAAAAATCAAAAAATACAAACATTCGCATTTAAAAAAATATACAAACATTTTTTCAAAATTGCACAGAATGTCAAAACACTAACATTTGCGAAAAAGAGTTAACAGAATTTTGAACACGAACTTTTTTTCGAAAACACTAACAAATTTAGAATAAAAAACAGTAAATACGAAAATAAATTGAATCCATTTTCTTGTATTTGACATTACTACCGGTGCCGGGCCAACAGGCGCCCGACAGGAGCGGTGCCGCTATTTTTGGAACTTCAAGTTCCAATCAGAGCATATAGATCCGTAAATGGATTTGTATGTATCGCCACTTCAGTCGTGCTCCTCATTGCTCGAATGGAAAAAATATCTTCTTTCTCAGAACATGGTAAACTAGACATTATTATTTTTGTGATTCTTCATCCATCGATGCTGAAAATTCTCTGATGCCGTCGCCTCATTGGCCCAAGGCCTAAGTATTATTTTCTATTTATTATTCTCTTTTGTGTTAATTTTTCTCCTTTTTTGACTTTATTATTCTTTTTGAAACAAATGTTCTTGTTTGCAAAATATTGATAGTTTTGAAATACCAACAAATGTTTCAAATTGTTTCATAAGCCAAAAAAGTATTCTCAAATTGTTTAATAAACAAGTGGATGAATTTAAGTCAAAAAAATTTCTTTGTTTTGAATAATAAATTTTGGAATACCAACAAATGTTCTTGTTTTCAAAATATTGATAGTTTTGAAAAGTATTTATGTTTTGAATTTTTTATTCACAAATTTAAGAAATGTTTGTGTTTCATAAAAAGTGGATGAATTTTAAAAGAAGTACGTGGTTTGTAATTTGTGTTAAATTGTTTTATAAATTATTGGGAATTTTGTAACAATTTTGAAAAACTTTTCAAATTTATAAAAAAATAAACACAGTTTGAAATTCCAAAATTGTTGACAAAATTCATGAAATGGTTAGGACATGAGAAAATGTTCATGTTCATTGATAATGATGAAAATGACAAATAACAGAAGCATTCAATCAAGAAATCTACATACTCACGGATTCACCCATCTGGCCGTTTGACAAATGTCGAAAAACAACGTGCTTTCAAATGAACCCTTCTAGTCTACCCGGACACCCTATGTTCAACATGGTGTTTTTATAATTCTTGACCCCCAACGTTTTCAAGCAGGTGGGCATGTCCATGTAGGCATGCATGCCTTGTTTGAGTAACTTTCGACACCGTATGCACGCTGCGATATGTCTGACCATTTATCAGTCTATTTTCAGAGTGAAAAAACCAAAACTTGTCAAAAACCTAAACAACTTGGCGTTAGACAAGGCCATGGAAAAAACCGGGGCTATTTCAAGGATGTCAGAAAACAACGTGCTCAAGGACCCGAACACACTCTATTGAACATGGTATATTTTTGGACATCCTTGAAATGACCCCAAATTTTACAAGCAAGTGAGCGTGCCTATGGTAGACATCCATGACAAGTTTCTTTGAATCCCTACACCATTTGCATGTTGCAACACATTCGACAATTCATCGGCCTTTTTACACCAAGAAAACTCCAGAAAACACAAAACTTGCCCAAAAAAATCAACCAACTTATCATGATGCCTTGAATGGTCATAAAAAATAGGAAAAAACTTGGGGCACTTCAAGGATGTCGAGAAGCAACTTGCTCTCAGACAGAGCTTTCTAGCGTACCCGAACACTCTCCATTCAACATGGTCTACATTTGGACATCCTTGAAATGATCTCCATTTTTGCAAGCTGGTGGGCATGCCCATGTTAGGCATTCATGTCAAGTTTGAACGATTTCTGACACCATATGCAAGTTGCGACGCGTTCGACTATTTATCAGCCTTCCTTGATTGAGAAAACTCTAGAAAATGTAAAATTTGTCAAAAACTAAAATAACTAGGCATGGTTCCTTGAATTGGTAACACAAGGCCATAAAAAAATTGGTGTCATTTAAGGATGTCGAAAACCAACGTGCTCTCAGACAGACCATTCTCGCCTACCCAAACACCCTCGTCGAATATTGCCTTTTTGTGGACATCGTTGAAATGACCCTAAACTTTTCACCAGGTGGGAATGCCCATCGTAGGTATCCCTGCCAGGTTTGAATGACTTCCAACACCATGTGCAAGTTGTGATATGTCCGGCCATTTATCAACATTTTTTGACCGAGAAAGGTCCAGAAAACGCAAAACTTATAGAAAAAACAAGCAACTTTATATGGTGCCTTGAATCGGTCATAAACGGCCATGAAAAAAAATGGGGCCATTCGATGGTTGTCGGAAAAAAACATGTTCTCGAACAGAGTCTTCTGCCCTACCCAGAAACCATACATTTTTCAACATGGTGGCTTTTGTACATCCTTGATCCTAACATTTTCAAGTAGGTGGGCATGCCCATGGTAGGCATCCATGTCAGATTTGAATGATTTTCGACACCCTATGCAAGTTGCGACACACCCAACCATTTTCGTCCTTTTTTGACCGAGAAAACTTCAGAAAATACAAAATTTGTAAAATAAACCAAAACAACTTGGCATGGTGATTTGAATTGGTCATACAAGTCAATAAAAAATTAGTGTCATTTGACGGATGTCGAGAAACAACGTGCTCTCAAAGGGAGCTTTCTGGCGTACCCAAACACTCCACGTTAAATATGGTGTTTCTTCTACGCAAATTCAAAAAAAAATAGGGATTTTTTTAAATGCTTTCAAATTGTTGTTCACATTTTCCTGATTTTTTTAAAGTCCCAAATTTGTTAGTGTTTTCAAAAAAAATAGAAATTCCAATTGTGTTCACTTTTAAAAAAAGTTCACCGTATTGAAATAATGTTCAACGTATACTGAGAAAACGTTCACTATGTATAAAAACATGCTCATCATGTATAACAAAATTTTTCAGCATGCATTTGAAAAAATGATGTTCACCGTATATTTTCAAAAATGTTTATGGTCGATTATAGAAATGCTCATCGTATGGTATAAAATTGTTCAATATGAAAGGTGTACTTTTCTAAATGTTGATCCTATGTTATAAAAAAGATCAGTATGTTTTTTATAAGGTTTTGTCATGTATTCAAAAAAAAAATTCATCGGGTATTACATAAATTTTCACCATTTAAAAAAATTAGGTATTCAATAGTTGTTCACCTTTCATAAAAAGTTCACCGTACATAAAAAATGTTCACTGTGTATAAAGAAATGATCATCGTGTATAGAGAAATTGTTCAGCGTGCATTTGGAAAAACATAGTTCACCGTATATTTTAAAAAATGTTCAGTATGTATTTTAAATTCACTTTCTAAACAAATATTGACAGTTCAGAAAAATGGTTCAGAATTCACAATTCGTTCACAATTTTTGAGAATATTCACATTTCAAAAAAAAAGTGGTCACGTGTTCAAATTTGTTCCCTTTTTCAAAAAAGTGTTCATGTTTTTAAATTTGTAAGAATTTCGAAAAAATTTCACCAGTTTCAAACATTGTTCACATTTTTTCCAAGAAATGCTGATTTTATTTAAATAAATGGATCTCCCACCGTAGTTGGTACTTCATCACTAGCGATGCATTTTCGTTGTCAGCTGTTGGCAGCTTGGCTGGCTAGTAGAGTTAGTATCTACTAGAGGCTAATGCGCGCTTTGTTGCACCAGTTTTCACTTGTCGTTTTTTCTATCTAGCAGGTTATTATGGTTGATTTTTTTTAATTTTTATCTGTATTAGCTTGGATTTTAATTATGTTCTGATGGTCTTTTAATTTGTATATCATGCCAGAGTGCCCATAAAGAAGATATTTGTTTTAAGAGGAAACTGAAAACTAAAAAAAATTGACAGATTCTACCAGACAACCACCTTGTATGCGTGGCTGCCTTGCCGGCCGCGCCACCATCTCCGTCCATGCCACAGTCGTTGGCGTCGTCATCCCTCCAGCGGTGCTAGGGCGCCGGTCCGCCGCGGCAGCCTTGTCCGACCGTTGTCTGCCGCTAATGGAGGAGCCGCTCCGCCTCCTCCTGCGTGACATCAATGTTGGTCGGTGCATGCTCTGGGCCGGCATGAATGCGACGTGGGAAGCGGCGCATGCATTAGATGAAAAGCACCAGACATGAGGTTTTTTTGGATGGATCAGGGCAGTCAGAAGCGGGCGTGGCAGCAGTCCTGACGCCTACAATGACCGGCTAATTTTTTTTTTTAATAATACATTTTTAATCAATTTGTGTAAATATTACTCCCTTATTTTTATTTTTAAAAATAATACACCATCGTCCTGCTGCAGGCTGACTGGGCCTAATCTGCCCACCACAGGCCAAGCCAATCGGCCTGTGGTGGGCCAACTAGGTGCATGTGGCCATTTTTCTTTTTCTATTTTTGGTTTTAGTTGTTGTTTTCTATTTATTCTAGCTATCAAATGAATCTGGTTTGTGTTGAAACTTTTTGCATAAATTACTAGCAATACTAAAATGCCACATATAAATTTTCATAATTTTTGGAAAACCACATATTTACATTTGTATTTGATAGCTCCTGGTGAACATAGATAGGGTTTAAATTTATTTATCTAAATTAGATTTTTTTATAAATATTAAAATATTGAGGAGAATGGTTTAAACATTTTTGTGAAACAATCTGAGGAATTTTTTTTGGCTTATGAGACAATTTTAAACAATATGAAACAATTTTTGTAAAATAATTTGAGGAAAATTCTAAAATTGTTTCATAAGCCAAAAAAGTATTCTCAAATTGTTTCATAAGCCAAAAAATAATTTTTCCTCAAATTGTTTCATATTGTTTCAAATTGTTTCATAAGCCAAAAAAGTATTCTCAAATTGTTTCACATAAATTTTGAAACTATTCTCCTCGATATTTTAACATCTATAAAAATAAAAATAAAAATCATATTTGGATAGATAAATTTAAACCCTATCTATATTCACCAGGAGCTACCAAATACAATTCTAAACATGTGGTTTTCCAAAAATTATGAAAATTTATATGTGGCTTGTTAATATTGCTAGTAATTTATGCAAAAAGTTTCAACACAAACCATATTCATTTGATAGATAGAATAAATAGAAAACAACAACTAAAACCAAAAACAGAAAAAGAAAAATGGCCACATGCACCTAGTCGGCCCACCACAGGCTGGAACTAGTAGGTTCGCAGCAAGCCAATTAGTCCCATTCGGCTTGCTGCGGGCCGACTGAAAGCCAATCGGCCTGCGGTGGGCTGACTAGGCCCAGTCAGCCTGCAGCAGGCCGATGATGTATTATTTTTGAAAATAAAAATATCAGCGTAATATGTATGCAAATTAATTAAAAATGTATTATTTTAAAAAAAATAGCCAAAGACCGTCCTAGTTTGTCTCGCGTTTGCAGGAAAAATTATGTCTGGGCCGGTTGACGGAGCGATGCAGGCTCGTGCTGCAAAACGCGTCCGGATCGCGTGGTCCGGACGACGGTTCGAGAGTCGGCGTTGGATATGCCCCAACCAAATTTGCTGGCCAAAAAATAATCTATAGACTCCTTGACCCTTTTCTTTTTTGGCCAAAACAGCAAAATTATTAGAGAGTGGTGGTGCGTTCTATGACATGTCACAAAACCCACCCACTGATACATACTCCATATGGTCCGTGAAGCTTCTACACTTGCGTACTGCTCGGGATGCGATCTTTAGTCAACTGCTAGCAGACCTTGCAGAGAAGTCGCCGCATGGCTCCACGATCCAGGAGAAGGCATCCATCCAACCTGATACTCCAGATGGTGCTTAGAAACTGGTCGCTAAAAAAACAGTCAGCTGAGCATGGCGAGGAGCTCGTGCATGCTCCGGTAGCTGGAGCCGCCTGGGGCGACGGCCTTGGTCGCCTCCTCGCGCATCTTGGCCGCGCTTGCCGAGACCGCCTCATCGCCCATCACCTCCTTCACCTTCTCCCCTATCTCCGCCCCGCTCACCACCGAGCTCTCCTCCGACTCCTCCTCCTGCCAGCTCCAGTGCTCCATCCACGCCCCGAAACCGCCGCTTCGTATCACCGTCGCGATTATCTTGTGGTCGCCCAACGTCGGCCATGCCAGCATCGGCACGCCGTACGCGGCCGCCTCCGTCACCGACCCCCACCCGGCGTGGCTCAGGAACAGCCCCACGGCCGGGTGCTTCAGGACCGCCTCCTGGTCCACCCACTCCTTGGTCACCAGGCCGCGCCCCTGCACGCGCCCCAGGAACCCGTCGCCCAGCACGTCCCGCAACTCCGCCGTGTCCTCGCGGTCCAGTATCGTGGTCTTCACCACCCACAGGAACCGGCAGCCGCTGGCCTCCAGCCCGGCGCTGATCTCGCGGATCTGTTTCAGCGCCGCGGCGTTGCAGTTGCCGAAGGCGACGTAGACCACCGACCGTGCTGGCTGCTGCCCGAGCCAGGCGATAGGCGAGTCCGCCTTCTCGCTTCTTCTCGCCGTGGGCGTCGACTTGAGCGGGCCGACGGCGAAGACCGGAGGGAATCCGGGAACTACCTTGCCGCCCCGCAGGGCAGTGAGTGCCTCTGGCTCCAAGGCATCGAACGTGTTGATGAGGATGCCGTCTGCTTTGGCGATCTCGCGGCCGTTGACGATGAACTGCTTGGTGAAGAGGCCGTCGGGGTTGCGCAGCACACGCGGGCAGTAGTCTAGTGGGAGGCGCCGAACGCCCGGAACATCGACGTCGCCGACGAGGTGGTCTGCGTTGGCGCCGTCAAGGTAGACGGGGAAGTAGGCGAGGAATGCCAGCACGGTTGCGCCGGACGTGAAGAGGACGTGGCATGGGAGCTTCAGCTCGTTCTTAGCTACGGGGATGACCTCGGAAGCCAAGGTGACGTCCGTGATGATGGCCGACGCGCCCGGCGCGGCGCCGGCGATGAGCGGGCCGAGGAGATGGGCCGAGCGGCGCAGGGACTCCCACCGTAGGAAGAAGGGCTCGGTGTCCGCAAACGCGGAGGCGTCGAACGGCAGGAGGTTGAAGTCGATGCGCCGGATGGCGGGGAAGGCAGCGAAGAGGCCGGCGAAGTGGTCGGCCTCGGCCTCCGAGACCGTCGGGAGGGCGGTCACGACGGAGATGTCCACGCCCATGTTGGCGATGGCCGTAATGAAGCGGGTGAAAGGGAGGAGGTGGCCCATGCCGGCGCTCGGGACGAACACCAAATGCGGTGCGCCGCTGCCCTGGTTGCCGGAGCTCGGCATCGCCGCGGGAGACATTCGCAAGTAGTCGAGTTTGTGACCGAGAGGAGTGTGCACTGGCGAGTGGGCAAAGCAATCAGCGGCCGGTTCGATTTATAGCGGGCTTGCATCGTTGGGAGTCCGGAGGAGCTGCAAGGGCGAACGCTTGCATGGTCGGCACGTGCATCAGGCTTGCTTTGCATGTGCGACACCAGAGTACCCGAAAGTGGAAAATCTACCGTTAACGGTACCTACCTATACATCTGGTACCGTTCGTCGTAGCACAAAGATCAATGTGCTGAGTAGTAGTACATCATAAAATAGTGGCATGCACACGTCAGATGGTTGTTATAGAAAAAGAAGTGCATGGATGGGTGACTGACTGCGTGCGCAAGGCTCTCTCCACACAGAAGACATTCATTTTATTTTGGCGGCGATATTTTGAATTGCTCAAAATTTCTTAACCAATTTTTAGTTTTTGAATTTTTTACATATTTGAATTAAAGGCGATAATGCATTTAAAACAAAGCCAATGTTGGATATACTTTGAGAAAGTTCTAAAAAACCGATTTCACTCATAGTTTGGCTGGTGGTCGAACCGGTGATGCTGCCAGTTCAGGTTTTTACCGGTCAGACCGTTGGTTCAACAGTTCATTTCCTGGTTTTTAAGCCATAAAAATATGTAAAAATAGGTTACTACTAAGTTTCTATCCCTGGAGGATTAGTTGTTGGGCAAATTGGCGGATGTTGGCCAGTTTCCAAGCGCCAAAGAATCGATCTCGGTTGCTGCAATTATTTTTCCCCTTTCCCAACAATGCAAAAGTCTGCTACCGGTTAGCTCGATCGGATTTGTTTGATCCATTTGCAGAACGGTCTAATTAGCTTATAAAGTCGTCAAGGCCGTCGGTTCCCGGTTTTTTCCTGTCCAACCGACGGTCCGGTCTAGTTTCTAAAACAATGATTTCACTAATAAAAAAAGATTTCACACATTTCAAACAAATCATTTTTCCAATTTTCCAAAACATATTTCATTCATTTAAAAAAGATTTCAATCAATTCACTAACTAAAAAATCAATTGAAACATTATTTTAAAACATATTCACTTATTTCAAACCACTAATTTTTACTTAGTTTTGAAAATAATTTCACTCATTTCAAAAACTGACTTCACTCATTAAAAGAAGTTGATTTCACATAATTTAAAAAACGCTGAAATGTACTTTTTGAAGACGCAATTTTGAATATTTGAAATAATTAGTTTCACACAATTAAAAAATCACTTTCACAAAATGATTCCAATTGTTTTCTGTAACTAATTTCACTCATTTCAAAAAATAATTCCACTCATTTAAGAAAATTGAATTCAACTCTTTCAAACAACTTATTTCGACCCTTTCCAGAAACATATTCACTCATTTTTTGAAACCAATTTCAGACATGGTCTGCAAGCATTTGTAGTAATATAATATGTTTCATGTGAGAAGATTGGTGAAAGTGCATCTTGATGGAATTTGAGTAATGAGGGATAAATTAGCATTCCTATGTAACTACGCTTGCATCACATAGTTAAATATGCGAGAACATACATCTTTCAAATGCATGGGAGTGGATTAACAAAATTTATGTGAATAAGTTGAAGAACTATTGTACCATGGCAGTGGCACACATCAATTTTGATGAAATTTGTTGTAAATAGAGGGGGGGGGGGGGGGTCCATAGCACTAAGATGGGAAGGCGGTTGCTGCCCTTGTCTATTTCTGCTGGCCTACCATGGCGGCGTCGATTACCCGCTCATTTAGAACATGAGTTGGTGAATTTTGTGACAAGAGTGAGGGTTGAGAGTGAGCGTGATGGAAGTTTGGGCTGGTCTGCTTAGTTACGACTAACTGAGCAGGATAATTTTCCTACTTCAGAAAATGTGGCAAATTGCATTCATTAGTGATGGTTTTACAACAAATTGCATGAGCAAGCGGTTCATATTTTTTTCACCAAGTCATACAATTGTTTTGTTTGCATAGAAAGGTAAACACATTGCTTGATTTCTTCAAGTGTTAATAACAAACTTTTTTTGGTTACGATAGAATAGTAAATGCATTGGTTGACTGCTTCAAGAGTTAATAACGGATAGGTGTCGTACCAATTGCATGCCCAACAACGGATATCATATTTTTATTTCATGGTAAAACATGACATTCAAATGTATGTTACAATGTGGCAATGACTCAGGAGATATCGGATCTGCCTTCTTGGCTCGGGGGGCATCACGGAAGGCGCATGCCTCCTCCCCATTAATGGTGGTGGTGGATCGGCATGAACACGGGGTGAAAGGATCAGGGTGGAGAGCGGAACAGCCGGCGTATCCAGTTTACCGAAAAAGGCTTTCGCCCCGCTTTGTATTATAAAGCAAATCACCCAAGCCAAGCATCCAAATTCAAACACGGTTCAACACGACACACACACGCACACGGAGGTCCACAATATCACACAGATCACGCAGATCACACAAGGGTTAATGCTAAGGGCACAGCCAACAAGCCCTAAACACAAAACGCACACTCCACACATCAGCCGCATAGCATCTAGTCAGGTTCTGGGGGAGGAGGTGGCGGCAGTGGCGCCACGCGGAGAGCCATCGGGCGAAGGTCGGCGAGGAGGTTGGTGATGACGTCCCGGTGGGTCGGCGTATCCAGTTTTAAAGGAGAGAGGGCGACATGATGAAGGTGAGGTGGGCGTCATCTAGCTTTAAAAGAGAGGGCTCCAGCGAGAAATGACCCACTTCACCAGGAAACCGAGCAGGAAGTGTAGCGTCTGGTAGAAAAAGGGAAGGGTACGTCGTGGGGTGGAGTTTTTGTGTTGAGCCGCGCGTTGGGGATAACCGAGTTAATAGTCTGGAGAACCACATTTCTCACCCACATATGGGCTGAATTTATGGAAGCCTGGACTGTCCAAACAATTGAGTTTTGGGAAGCCCACTAGGCGCCTGTTTGATGTTCAAACATGCTCAAACGTATGAGGGACAAATGAGCTTCCACCTTCTGAGACCTTAATTATTTCTTTGATTCATTTGTTCACAATGAAGCTCATAGCAACACACCGATGTTGTACTAGAGTATGTATATACAGGGGAGATCTCAACTACCTCTTTTGGCTTGCTTTCACAGTCGCTACAATCTCTTGTAAATAAGAGTAGAGCGTGTCAAATTGGACGTGAATTTCGTGAACATGGTCCACGCACATCTCTTATGATAAATTCAAAAATAGTAAAAAGAAATAAAAATAGAAAACTTATTCTTTTTACAATATACATAGTCAACCAGTATACCTGCGTATGAAATTTCATGAAGAAATCACATCCATGGTAATTTGGGCAGAAATTACAAAATCAAAACTATATTAAAAAAAACACTATTTTTTTATGGTTGGGACAGTAGGAAAAAGGCTCCTACTGCATATATATTAAATCAACAAAGAACGGTTACAATGGTGGTAATTACATGGGGGTGGGGGGTGGAACTGCAATATACACACTAGGTGGAAGAGGGGGGGGGGGGGGGTACTGTGGTAGGTTCTGCAGAATGGTAGAGACCTAATGTCTCTCGTGGTCTGGCAATCTGTACCTTATGTCCTTATGTTGTGAAAATCACTCTTAAACCGGTTGAACCAGGAGGCAATGGAAGGTGACACGTGTCTAAAGTAGTTATTATTGCGCTCCTTCCAGAGACTCCAAGCTGCAGTCAGGAAGGTCTCCATGATCATTTTTATGTGATGTTGTATCCTCCAGTGCCCACTATTTGGGGAGAAGCAAAGTTACTCTACTATCCCCGACCCTCTGTACACAGACCCAAGCCGAGAAGCCTAAAGGCAGGGGTAGAACTATAACTTCCTCCCACATTTCAGACAAATGCGACCGTAAGACATGGTTCCACTCCCCTCCCAATTCCCTCCCCATTCATACCTCGTGGGCGCCAAATCACCTTCTCTCCGGAAGCTCCCTTCTCCCGATCCGTGAAACCTCAGCCCCTCCTCCATGGCGCCCCCCACCGCACCAAATTCATAGCCGCCCTCCTCCCTACTGCCGGAGACGTTGTCCATTTGTCGTCGTGCACTGGGCCGTGTGCCTCTTACTCCGTGCTGCTAGAGCTTCCTCGACGACGGCCGCGTGAACCGTACCAGAGCCGATTCACCCCCGCCGTTTTTCACGACACCGGAGCGGCTCCAACTTCGGATCCGTCCAAAGCCCCTGCACTGCTTCTCCGTAGCCGTCGACCGTCGCGACATCTCTGCTTCCCTGCCGCCGGTTGCCACTGAAGGAAATATGCCCTAGAGGCAATAATAAAGTTATTATTTGTTTCCTCATATCATGATAAATGTTTATTATTCATGCTAGAATTGTATTAACCGGAAACATGATACATGTGTGAATACATAGACAAACATAACGTCACTAGTATGCCTCTACTTGACTAGATCATTAATCAAAGATGGTTATGTTTCCTAACCATAGACATGTGTTGTCATTTGATTAATGGAATCACATCTTCAGGAGAATGATGTGATTGGCATGACCCATTCCATTAGCCTAGCACTTGATCGTTTAGTATATTGCTATTGCTTTCTTCATGACTTATACATGTTCCTGTAACTATGAGATTATGCAACTCCCGTTTACTGGAGGAACACTTTGGGTACTACCAAACGTCACAACGTAACTGGGTGATTATAAAGGAGTACTACAGGTGTCTCCGAAGGTACATGTTGAGTTGGCATATTTCGAGATTAGGTTTTGTCACTCCGATTGTCGGAGAGGTATCTTTGGGCCCTCTCGGTAATGCACATCACTATAAAGCCTTGCAAGCAATGTGACCAATGAGTTGGTTACGGGATGATGCATTACGTAACGAGTAAAGAGACTTGCCGGTAACGAGATTGAACTAGGTATTGGATACCGACGATCGAATCTCGGGCAAGTAACATGCCGATGACAAAGGGAACAACGTATGTTGCTATGCGGTTTGACCGATAAAGATCTTCGTAGAATATGTACTAACCAATATGGGCATCCAGGTTCCGCTATTGGTTATTGACCGAGAATAGTTCTAGGTCATGTCTACATAATTCTCGAACCCGTAGGGTCCGCACGCTTAACGTTACGATGACAGTTTTATTATGAGTTTATAAGTTTTGATGTACCAAAGTTTGTTCGGAGTCCCGGATGTGATCACGGACATGACGAGGAGTCTCGAAATGGTCGAGACATAAAGATTGATATATTGGACGCTATATTCGGACACCGGAAGTGTTCCGGACGTTTTCGGAGAAAACCGGAGTGCCGGAGGGTTACCGGAACCCCCCGGGAGAGTTAATGGGCCACATGGGCCTTGGTGGGAAGAGAGAGGGGTGGCCAGGATGGGTCGCGCGCCCCCTCTCCCTCTGGTCCGAATTGGACTAAGAGGGGGGGCGGCGCCCCCCCCCCCCCCCTTTCTTTCCTTCCCCCTCTCCCCCTTCCTTCCCCCTCCTAGTAGGAGTAGGAAAGGAGGAGTCCTACTCCTACTAGGAGGAGGACTCCTCCTCCTGGCGCGCCCCCCTTGAGCCGGCCGGCCTCCCCCCTTGCTCCTTTATATACGGGGGCGGGGGGCACCCCATAGACACACAAGTTGATCTACGGATCGCTCCTTAGCCGTGTGCGGTGCCCCCCTCCACCATATTCCACCTCGGTCATATCGTCGCAGAGTTTAGGCGAAGCACTGCGCCGGTAGAGCATCATCATCATCACCACGCCGTCGTGCTGATGGAAATCATCCCTGAAGCTTTGCTAGATCGGAGCCCGGGGATCGTCATCGAGCTGAACGTGTGCTGAACTCGGAGGTGCCGTACATTCGGTGCTTGGATCGGTCGGATCGTGAAGACGTACGACCACATCGACCGCGTTGTGCTAACGCTTCTGCTTACGGTCTACGAGGGTACGTGGACAACACTCTCCCCTCTCGTTGCTATGCCATCACCATGATCTTGCGTGTGCGTAGGAAATTTTTTGAAATTACTACGTTCCCCAACAGTGGCATCCGAGCCTTGGTTTTATGCGTTGATGTTATATGCACGAGTAGAACATAAGTGAGTTGTGGGTGATACAAGTCATACTGCTTACCAGCATGTCATACTTTGGTTCGGCGGTATTGTGAGATGAAGCGGCCCGGACCGACATTACGCGTACGCTTACGCGAGACTGGTTTCACCGTTACGAGCACTCGTGCTTAAAGGTGACTGTCGGGTGTCTGTCTCTCTCACTTTAGCTGAATCGAGTGTGGCTACGCCCGGTCCTTGCGAAGGTTAAAACAGCACTAACTTGACGAACTATCGTTGTGGTTTTGATGCGTAGGTAAGAACGGTTCTTGCTAAGCCCGTAGCAGCCACGTAAAATTTGCAACAACAAAGTAGAGGACGTCTAACTTGTTTTTGCAGGGCATGTTGTGATGTGATATGGTCAAGACGTGATGCTATATTTTATTGTATGAGATGATCATGTTTTGTAACCGAAGTTATCGGCAACTGGCAGGAGCCATATGGTTGTCGCTTTATTGTATGAAATGCAAATGCCCTGTAATTGTTTTACTTTATCACTAAGCGGTAGCGATAGTTGTAGAAGCAATAGATGGTGTAAACGACAACGATGCTATGATGGAGATCAAGGTGTCGCGCCGGTGACGATGGTGATCACGACGGTGCTTCGAAGATGGAGATCACAAGCACAAGATGATGATGGCCATATCATATCACTTATATTGATTGCATGTGATGTTTATCCTTTTTGCATCTTATCTTGCTTTGATTGACGGTAGCATTTTAAGATGATCTCTCACTAATAATCACGAAGTGTTCTCACTGAGTATGCACTGTTGTGAAAGTTCTTCGTGCTGAGACACAACGTGATGATCGGGTGTGATAGGCTCTACGTTCAAATACAACGGGTGCAAAACAGTTGCACACGCGTAATACTCAGGTCATACTTGACGAGCCTAGCATATACAGATATGGCCTCGGAACACGGAGACCGAAAGGTCGAACGTGAATCATATAGTAGATATGATCAACATAGTGATGTTCACCATTGAAACTACTCCGTCTCACGTGATGATCGGACATGGTTTAGTTGATTTGGATCACGTGATCACTTAGATGACTAGAGAGATGTATGTCTAAGTGGGAGTTCTTAAGTAATATGATTAATTGAACTTAAATTTATCATGAACTTAGTACCTGATAGTATTTTGCTTGTCTATGTTTGTTTGTAGATAGATGGCTCGTGCTGTTGTTCTGTTGAATTTTAATGTGTTCCTTGAGAAAGCAAAGTTGAAAGATGATGGTAGCAATTACACGGACTGGGTCCGTAACCTGAGGATTATCCTCATTGCTGCACAGAAAAGTTACGTCCCGGAAGCACCGCTAGGTGCCAGGCCTGCTGCTGATGCAACTGATAACGTTAAGAACGTCTGGCAGAGCAAAGCTGATGACTACTCGATAGTTCAGTGTGCCATGCTTTACGGCTTAGAACCGGGTCTTCAACGACGTTTTGAACGTCATGGAGCATATGAGATGTTCCAGGAGTTGAAGTTAATATTTCAAGCAAATGCCCGGATTGAGAGATATGAAGTCTCCAATAAGTTCTATAGCTGCAAGATGGAAGAGAATAGTTCTGTCAGTGAACACATACTCCAAATGTCTGGGTATAATAATCACTTGATTCAACTGGGAGTTAATCTTCCTGATGATAGTGTCATTGACAGAATTCTTCAATCACTGCCACCAAGCTACAAGAGCTTCGTGATGAACTATAATATGCAAGGGATGAACAAGACTATTCCCGAGCTCTTCGCAATGCTAAAAGCCGCGGAGGTAGAAATCAAGAAGGAGCATCAAGTGTTGATGGTTAACAAGACCACCAGTTTCAAGAAAAAGGGCAAAGGGAAGAAGAAGGGGAACTTCAAAAAGAACAGCAAACAAGTTGCTGCTCAAGAGAAGAAACCCAAGTCTGGACCTAAGCCTGAAACTGAGTGCTTCTACTGCAAGCAGACTGGACACTGGAAGCGGAACTGCCCCAAGTATTTGGCGGATAAGAAGGATGGCAAAGTGAACAAAGGTATATGTGATATACATGTTATTGATGTGTACCTTACTAATGCTCGCAGTAGTACCTGGGTATTTGATACTGGTTCTGTTGCTAATATTTGCAACTCGAAACAGGGACTACGGATTAAGCAAAGATTGGCTAAGGACGAGGTGACGATGCGCGTGGGAAATGGTTTCAAAGTCGATGTGATCGCGGTCGGCACGCTACCTCTACATCTACCATCGAGATTAGTTTTAGACCTAAATAATTGTTATTTGGTGCCAGCTTTGAGCATGAACATTATATCTGGATCTTGTTTGATGCAAGACGGTTATTCATTTAAATCAGAGAATAATGATTGTTCTATTTATATGAGTAATATCTTTTATGGTCATGCACCCTTGAAGAGTGGTCTATTTTTATTGAATCTCGATAGTAGTGATACACATATTCATAGTGTTGAAACCAAAAGATGCAGAGTTGATAACGATAATGCAACTTATTTGTGGCACTGCCGTTTAGGTCATATCGGTGTAAAGCGCATGAAGAAACTCCATACTGATGGGCTTTTGGAATCACTTGATTATGAATCACTTGGTACTTGCGAACCATGCCTCATGGGCAAGATGACTAAAACGCCATTCTCCGGAACTATGGAGCGAGCAACTGATTTGTTGGAAATCATACATACTGATGTTTGTGGTCCAATGAATGTTGAGGCTCACGGCGGGTATCGTTATTTTCCCACCTTCGCAAATGATTTGAGCAGATATGGGTATATCTACTTAATGAAACACAAGTCTGAAACATTTGAAAAGTTCAAAGAATTTTAGAGTGAAGTGGAAAATAATCGTAACATGAAAATAAAGTTTCTACGATCTGATCGTGGAGGAGAATATTTGAGTTACGAGTTTGGTCTACACTTGAAACAATGCGGAATAGTTTCGCAACTCACGCCACCCGGAACACCACAACGAAATGGTGTGTCCGAACATCGTAATCGTACTTTACTAGATATGGTGCGATCTATGATGTCTCTTACTGATTTACCGCTATTGTTTTGGGGTTATGCTTTAGAGACGGTCGCATTCACGTTAAATAGGGCACCATCAAAATCCGTTGAGACGACACCTTATGAACTGTGGTTTGGCAAGAAACCAAAGTTGTCATTTCTTAAAGTTTGGGGCTGCAATGCTTATGTGAAGAAACTTCAACCAGATAAGCTCGAACCCAAATCGGAGAAATGTGTCTTCATAGGATACCCAAAAGAGACTATTGGGTACACCTTCTATCACAGATCTGAGGGCAAGATTTTCGTTGCTAAAATCGGATCCTTTCTACAGAAGGAGTTTCTCTCGAAAGAAGTGAGTGGGAGGAAAGTAGAACTTGATGAGATAACTGTATCTGCTCCCTTATTGGAAAGTAGTTCATCACAAGAACCGGTTCCTGTGACAACTACACCAATTAGTGAGGAAGCTAATGATATTGATCATGAAACTTCAGATCAAGTTTCTACAGAACCTCGTAGGTCTACCAGAGTAAGATCCGCACCAGAGTGGTACGGTAATCCTGTTCTGGAAGTCATGTTACTTGACCATGATGAACCTACGAACTATGAGGAAGCGGTGATGAGCCCAGATTCCGCAAAATGGCTAGAGGCCATGAAATCTGAGATGGGATCCATGTATGAAAACAAAGTATGGACTTTGGTTGACTTGCCGATGATCGGCAAGCCATTGAGAATAAATGGATCTTTAAGAAGAAGATTGACGCTGATGGTAATGTAACTGTCTATAAAGCTCGACTTGTTGCGAAAGGTTTTCGACAAGTTCAAGGGGTTGACTACGATGAGACTTTCTCACCCGTAGCGATGCTTAAGTTTGTCCGAATCATGTTAGCTATTGTTGCATTTCATGATTATGAAATTTGGCAAATGGATGTTAAAACTGCATTCTTGAATGGATTTCTGGAAGAAGAGTTGTATATGATGCAGCCAGAAGGTTTTGTTGATCCAAAAGGTGCTAACAAAGTGTGCAAGCTCCAGCGATCCATTTATGGACTGGTGCAAGCATCTCGGAGTTGGAATAAACGCTTTGATAGTGTGATCAAAGCATATGGTTTTATACAGACTTTTGGAGAAGCCTGTATTTACAAGAAAGTAAGTGGGAGCTCTGTAGCATTTCTGATATTATATGTAGATGACATATTATTAATTGGAAATGATATAGAATTTCTGGATAGCATAAAGGGATACTTGAATAAAAGTTTTTCAATGAAAGACCTCGGTGAAGCTGCTTACATATTGGGCATCAAGATTTATAGAGATAGATCAAGACGCTTAATAGGACTTTCACAAAGCACATACCTTGATAAAATTTTGAAAAAGTTCAAAATGGATCAGGCAAAGAAAGGGTTCTTGCCCGTGCTTCAAGGTGTGAAGTTGAGTCAAACTCAATGTCCGACCACAGTAGAAGATAGAGAGAAAATGAAAGATGTCCCCTATGCTTCAGCCATAGGCTCTATCATGTATGCAATGCTGTGTACCAGATCTGACGTATGCTTAGCAATAAGCTTGGCAGGAAGGTACCAAAGTAATCCAGGAGTGGATCACTGGACAGCGGTCAAGAACATCCTGAAATACCTGAATTGGACTAAGGATATGTTTCTCGTATATGGAGGTGACAAAGAGCTAGTCGTAAATGGTTACGTTGATGCGAGCTTTGGCACTGATCCGGACGATTCTAAATCGCAAACCGGATATGTATTTTTATTAAACGGTGGAGCTGTAAGTTGGTGCAGTTCTAAACAAAGCGTCGTGGCGGGATCTACATGTGAAGCGGAGTACATAGCTGCTTCTGAAGCAGCAAATGAAGGAGTCTGGATGAAGGAGTTCATTTCCGATCTAGGTGTCATACCTAGTGCATCGGGACCAATGAAGATCTTCTGTGACAATACTAGTGCAATTGCCTTGGCAAAGGAATCCAGATTTCACAAGAGGACCAAGCACATCAAGAGACGCTTCAATTCCATTCGGGACCAAGTCCACGTGGGAGACATAGAGATTTGCAAGATACATACGGATCTGAATGTTGCAGACCCGTTGACTAAGCCTCTCTCACGAGCAAAACATGATCAACACCAAGACTCCATGGGTGTTAGAATCATTACTATGTAATCTAGATTATTGACTCTAGTGCAAGTGGGAGACTGAAGGAAATATGCCCTAGAGGCAATAATAAAGTTATTATTTATTTCCTCATATCATGATAAATGTTTATTATTCATGCTAGAATTGTATTAACCGGAAACATGATACATGTGTGAATACATAGACAAACATAACGTCACTAGTATGCCTCTACTTGACTAGCTCATTAATCAAAGATGGTTATGTTTCCTAACCATAGACATGTGTTGTCATTTGATTAATGGGATCACATCATTAGGAGAATGATGTGATTGACATGACCCATTCCATTAGCCTAGCACTTGATCGTTTAGTATATTGCTATTGCTTTCTTCATGACTTATACATGTTCCTGTAACTATGAGATTATGCAACTCCCGTTTACCGGAGTAACACTTTGGGTACAACCAAACGTCACAACGTAACTGGGTGATTATAAAGGAGTACTACAGGTGTCTCCGAAGGTACATGTTGAGTTGGCATATTTCGAGATTAGGTTTTGTCACTCCGATTGTCGGAGAGGTATCTCTGGGCCCTCTCGGTAATGCACATCACTATAAAGCCTTGCAAGCAATGTGACCAATGAGTTGGTTACGGGATGATGCATTACGTAACGAGTAAAGAGACTTGCCAGCAACGTGATTGAACTAGGTATTGGATACCGACGATCGAATCTCGGGCAAGTAACATGCCGATGACAAAGGGAACAACGTATGTTGCTATGCGGTTTGACCGATAAAGATCTTCGTAGAATATGTACTAACCAATATGGGCATCCAGGTTCCGCTATTGGTTATTGACCGAGAATAGTTCTAGGTCATGTCTACATAATTCTCGAACCCGTAGGGTCCGCACGCTTAACGTTACGATGACAGTTTTATTATGAGTTTATAAGTTTTGATGTACCGAAGTTTGTTCGGAGTCCCGGATGTGATCACGAACATGACGAGGAGTCTCGAAATGGTCGAGACATAAAGATTGATATATTGGATGACTATATTCGGACACCGGAAGTGTTCCGGACGTTTTCGGAGAAAACCGGAGTGCCGGAGGGTTACCAGAACCCCCCCGGGAGAGTTAATGGGCCACATGGGCCTTGGTGGGAAGAGAGAGGGGCGGCCAGGGTGGGCCGCGCGCCCCCTCTCCCTCTGGTCCGAATTGGACTAGGAGGGGGGCGCCCCCCCTCTTTCCTTCCCCCTCCTAGTAGGAGTAGGAAAGGAGGAGTCCTACTCCTACTAGGAGGAGGACTCCTCCTCCTGGCGCGCCCCCCTTGGGCCGGCCAGCCTCCCCCCTTGCTTCTTTATATACAGGGGCGGGAGGGCACCCCATAGACACACAAGTTGATCTACGGATCGTTCCTTAGCCGTGTGCGGTGCCCCCTTCCACCATATTCCACCTCGGTCATATCGTCGCAGAGTTTAGGCGAAGCCCTGCGCCGGTAGAGCATCATCATCGTCACCACGCCGTCGTGCTGACGGAAATCATCACCGAAGCTTTGCTGGATCGGAGCCCGGGGATCGTCATCGAGCTGAACGTGTGCTGAACTCGGAGGTGCCGTACGTTCGGTGCTTGGATCGGTCGGATCGTGAAGACGTACGACTACATCAACCGCATTGTGCTAACGCTTCCGCTTACGGTCTACGAGGGTACGTGGACAACACTCTCCCCTCTCGTTGCTATGCCATAACCATGATCTTGTGTGTGTGTAGGATTTTTTTGAAATTACCACGTTCCCCAACAGCCACCGCAACCGCGCCGGCCTCACCGACTCGGCAGCTGGAGCTGCCTACTTCACCGTGTCGCCAGATAGGTCGCACCCTCATCTCAAATCACTTTATTTAGGCGTCAGTTGTCTGAATTTTTATTCTGGGCCAATCGATTCCCAATGGGAAGCAGCACCCCTTGAGGCGGCGGAGCTCCTAGGCTGCCGGTTGGCTGGTGTCTAACGTATGGGTGCGGGGGCGCAAGTTCGCCGCGGAAGGTGCGCTTAGATGGCTATCTTAGAGTTGCGTGGGTTGAAGGTACTGCCGCCATCGAATTTGGATGACGGCGAGTCTTTGTGGATTGGCCCGGGGGCGGCGCAACCACGGTAGTGCGGTGGGGCGGGGAGCAGGGGTTTGGTCGGGGCCACGGACGGCAAAGGCAAGCTGCTCTGCCGTTGGTCGCTGCCTCTTCGGGGAAGATTCCGAATAGTGTCAGCCGGGAGGCACAAGACGGTCATCAAGCCATCCGCGCGTAGATCGGACAGTACCAAAATAAAATAAAATCGTGTGACCCCAATTTAGTCTTCAGTCAACAGACGTGTGACCACTCTCGTACCTTGTTGTTGATCTTTTAGGGTATTTCTTCAGATCAAAGAGATGTGTCGTTCTTAACATTATGTGTTTTCTGCATCTTCAGCCACACCATCTTCCGACTCATCGCAGCTGCTCCAACAAGGGAAGCATACACTAGAAGGGAGCTATAGTCCCACTCAACAGTTCCCTGCATCGAATGCGCGTGCCCGACATGGACAACCACAACAACTGTAGGGCCATCGACAAGTCAGCACATGATGCTCACTCCTATGGATGGTAGCCAGATAGGTTGTACCCTCATCTTACTTGTGTGTAGCATTTACGGCGTTGTTATTCATCTAAGCATGGAAAATAGATTATCAAATTTCACTGTATATTCATGCTGATCTCTTACGGGTCTTGTTCAGGAGTTAGCGATGTTCCATAGTTCAGCTAAGTGGCTTGTTCTTTAGGTAACGTCGTTCCATAGTTATCATCCATCAGCCAATGCTACCAACAGGCTGGTGATTATAGTATTATACCACTTCTAGTATTACCTATGTTGTTCTTTAATACTTTAATGTGCCATCTAGTTAATCTCAAGTACAAACGATACATATTATGTAGCTTTCATCTGTGTTCTCCCTTTAGTTTTTTAGACCGGTTGCTGCTAGTTAACCCCAGTCCTACTATTTATGTCGTCTCCTACATGCACTCATTACATAAATCTAACTACTAGTTGTCTTCCATGCATGTCAGATATAATTGCACACACTGATTTATGCACAAGAACCTCATGACGCAATGTAACAGCCAACAAACTTGACGTTAATGATACCCAATATGATGGAACATGTAAAGGCAGTTCTTCACAAGACTTGCAGAAATTATGAATCCTATTCACCCCACAAGGTCCTTGCTCTTACTTGGCCCTTGATATGGGTACATCATGCATATAATGTCCTGGAGTGCATCTACTCTGTTGCAATGATTTGTACTTAGCCTGCTGATCATGCATGTAAATATGGCATGCCTTCCTGTTTTTCAGTACCTATTCCATTCATGATAATAATGTTTTCAAATTCAAGTACTGTCATTCTACTCTATCGCAATGCCATCTGCTTAGTTTGGACATCATGCTTCTGAATATCTTATGCATTGTTATTCATCAGTATGTACTTCATCTGCCTACCATACCATGTTCTTTTTTTACATTGAAGTGTTGTTCTAGTGGTCTCTTGCAATGTCATCTTAGTTTCCCAATCATACACACATATGTTGCCTTAGTGTTTTTCTATATGTATTCCGCTAGCATACAGTTTTACATTCAAGTAGTGTTTTTTTACACTGTTGTCCTATCGTATCCCTAGCTCTTACATCATACTCCCTCCGTCCGGATTACATGTTGCAGAAGTGGATAAAACTGGATGTATCTAGAACTGAAATACGCCTAGACCCATCCATTTATTTTTGGATGGAGGGAATACATGTCAATATGTCATGCCTTTCTATTCTTCAGTACCTATTCCATCTCTGTTGTAGCATGTTTTATAATTGAAGCACCATTCTTCTATATAAGGCATGCAAGGGGAAGACGGTTATGTTAGAATCTGAAGGGTTACAAACCAGGTCTTTGCAAAAGATCCAAACGCCAGGAGAGAATAAACCAACTCCAATTTTTATAGATACTGCTTTAGCACAGAGAAACCCAACTCCCACTGATAATAAGCAGATCCCAGTGGTCAAAGAACTAGTCCGCTCCAGTCCAGGAAAATAATGTCAACTCCATTCTAAGAAGCGTGTGTGTATCCTCGCATCATGAAATTTTATAGCATTCAGATCATATTTTCTACATGTTTCTTACCGATCTCTCTTTTAGAAAATAAGGTTAAACGATAGAAGACTTCCTCCATTGGGATCGTATTCAAGGAAAATATCTTGCGGGAATTCTCTGTACTCCAATGCTGATGTAAGTACCTGTTGTATATCACTATATTTTTACATCAGCATGTATTTTGTTAATTGGCGTGAATCCAACCTTTATATGATCTAAAATTAGTTGTAGCAAAATGTTAAAGGCGCCAATGTTGATTTTTGTAAGGAAAATTGCCTGGTAGTTTTGCATACTGAGCTACATGAGTGTACTATATCATATCATGCACATTACTGAATTGTAGTGCTGCTCTGGTTAACCATTCATTCATTGTGTCAATTGTTGCTTTCGTATTACCTTACCTGGCTGATGATAGTTGTGTCATATTATGTTAATTCGGTGTAGGCTAGTTGCCCAAACGTTCATTGTGTTAATGTTGCTTTCCTATTATCTGACTTGGCCAATGATAGCAATGCTAGTGTGTTAATTTGGTACAGGCTGCTGAAGATAAGAAGAAAAACTCTAAAAGCAGCAAGGCAACCCCATTGTTTTTTCCCAATAAATCTAGGCCAGGTAATATGGAAATAACTCATGATTAATCTGTTCGGTTTCCCTCCTAATTTATGTTATGATGAAGTGGTCGACACACTCTCCACTATCAATAATACAAGCCTGCCAAAATCGCCATCTGAATCTGTTCAGTTTCCTCTGTCTCGAATGCAATGGAAAAAATGTATGTTTGTGAACCAATTAATGGCTGAAGTAATGATGGAAATGGTGAAGGAATAAGAGGTGCACATTCGTGTGCAACAACAACTGATCCACGCTAAGGTTGCAGATTGTGACATTGTAGATCGTTAGGTTCTATTCATTTATTTGCACTAGCATTAATCTTTGATTGCCCAGTGGATGTAATTTCTTGTAATATATGCTGGATGTGCAACGTTTTTCCCTGTATACCGTACCTTTGCTTGATCGGTTTTGGTCCTGTGCATAATTGCTCATCGTAATGGGCTAAAATTATCTAATTTGGCCTAAAGACATGTGCGAACTTTAGTGGGCCCATTAAGTTAATGGGCCGTTACCAGGCCGAAAGTTAATGGTCGGCCCTCTTACCTCCCGGGTCGTTAACAAACCGCTATCAAAGCGGGCAACAGGTGGGCCCATTTGATTTCACAGGCCGTTAACAGGCCGTTACTAAGGTCGGGCTACATATGGCCCAACTATACTGTGGGCCTTTAGCAGGCCGAAAGAGATAGCGGGCTCGTACTGGACCATGAAGAGCATGGGCCGCTAAGATGCCGAAAGTCAGGTCGTACTGTAAATGGCCCAACTGTGTTGTGGGCCTTTAGCAGTCCGAAAGAGAAACCAGGCTGATATTGGACCATGAAGAGCATGGCCGTTAAAAGGCCAAAACTCAGATCCGACTACAAATGGCCCAACTCATTTATGGGCCGTCAACAGGCTGAAAGACACACCGGGCTAGGAATTGGCCCAACACTTAAATGGGTCGCTAAAAGGCCAAAACTCAGGTCTGACTACATATGGCCCAACTCATTTATGGGCTGTCAACAGGCTGAAAGACACATCGGGCCGAAAATTAGCCCAACACTTATATGGGTTGCTAAAAGGTCGAAAGATGTACATCCTGAAAATTGGCCCATCCCTTGAATGGGCCGTTAACAGGCCGAAATCACATCGGGCTGATATTGAGCCCAAATATATAGCTGGCTGTTAACGGGCTCGAACTGACGATGAGCTGCAATGGTGTCAAATCTTTAACGGGTCGTTGACGGGCCGAATTGGCACATCTCGTATGGGCCGTGGGCTTAAATGGACCTGACACAAGTAGGCCTAATATGGGCCGGCCTGCTAATTTTTACTGGGACGACCTTTTTCACCGGAATGGGCCACTGCTGGGTCATGCCATGTGTCGACCTATCATAGGCGCCTCCTGTCCAATGAGTGGATGACATCTGTCCCAAAGGTGAGCCAACACGTGTTTCCTCTAGCCAATGAGAATTTTACACGTGGAAAATCCTCATTGGTCATGGTTGTTAACGGGTTATCGGATCCAAAACTGGACCCGATAACTTAATGGCGAACCGTTACGGTGGATGCCACGTGTCGGCCACCCTTGACGAAAGCACTTTCATGACGCGACATTTATCGTCATGGAAGTGGACACTTCCGTGATGATAATTTTGATAATGTCGTGGAACACTTCTACGACAGCACATATATGACTATCTTGATTCTGTCATAAAATCGTCATGGATATACATGCATGGCAGAAAACGTGGCTTACTGTGACAAACACGTATCATCACGGAAGTGTATTTTTTTTGTAGTGATACTTGTACATACCTTTCCAAGATGTTTAAACACAAAAATTATAGCTTGGGATATATTTATGTCTATACCTGCAGTGTCTTTCTTATATTCTTCAAATATTATTGATCCTAAAGGGTCTCGTAATTTATTAAAATACCTTTCAACCACACCTTTATTGTAGCCTTGCTTAGCTCTGGTAGCATTGTATAAATAATGTTGAGAAAATTATCTTATACCTTTCTAACTTGTTAAGGTTAATTTTCTATTTCTCTCAGCCTTCCATTTTGTAATGTGGTATGACCCAATTCTGGATCTTCTGTTATGACCATATTTGATATGACATTGGCAAAGTTATTAGGATTACTTCCATCTCTTTTTAGTTCTTCATATTGATCGGGATATGTCTCTACCCATTGTTCCCATAATATTTTTACGGATCTCCCAAAAATGTTTCAAGATATGTTATCATGTCTTCCACCTTATTCCCTATATTATATTGGTTTTGTATATATTTTTGGACTATTAATCCTTTCCACGCACTAATTATATTTGGCCAATCTACAGGGTCATGGGTGATACGTCTCCAACGTATCTATAATTTTTGATTGTTTCATGCTATTATATTACCCATTTTGGATGTTTATGGGCTTTATTTTACACATTTAAATCATTTTTCGGACTAACCTACTAACCGGAGGCCCAATCCGTATTGCTGTTTTTTGCCTATTTAAGTATTCAAAGAAAAGGAATATCAAACGGAGTCCAAACGGAATGAAACCTTCGGGAGCGTGATTTTTGGAGCGAACGTGATCCAGAGGACTTGGAGTGCAAGTCAAGAAGCAGCCGAGGCCTCCACAAGATAGGAGGGTGCCCCCCCCCCCTATAGGGCGCGCCCCCTGTCTCGTGGGCCCCTCGGGCGGCCACCGACGTACTTCTTCCTCCCATATAAGCCTACGTACCCCGAAAACATTCAGGGAGCCAACGAAACACAATTTCCACCACCGTAACCTTCTGTATCCGCGAGATCCCATCTTGGAGCCTTCGCCGGTGCTCTGTCGGAGGGGGAATCGACCACGGAGGGCTTCTACATCAACATCCTTGCCCCTCCGATGAGTTGTGAGTAGTTTACCACAGACCTACGGGTCCATAGTTATTAGCTAGATTGCTTCTTCTCTCTTTTTGGATCTCAATACAATGTTCTCCCCCTCTCTTGTGGAGATCTATTCGATGTAAACTCTTTTTGCGGTGTGTTTGTCGAGATCCGATGAATTGTGGGTTTATGAAAGTTTATCTATGAATAATATTTGAATCTTCTCTGAATTCTTTTATGTATGATTGAGTTATCTTTGCAAGTCTCTTCGAATTATCAGTTTGGTTTGGCCTACTAGATTGATCTTTCTTGCCATGGGAGAAGTGCTTAGCTTTGGGTTCAATCTTTCGGTGTCCTTACCCAGTGACAGAAAGGGTTGCAAGGCACGTATTGTATTGTTGCCATCGAGGATAAAAAGATGGGGTTTATATCATATTGCATGAGTTTATCCCTCTACATCATGTCATCTTGCTTAAGGCGTTACTCTGTACTTATGAACTTAATACTCTAGATGCAGGCAGGAGTCGGTCGATGTGTGGAGTAATAGTAGTAGATGCAGGCAGGAGTCGGTCTACTTGTTGCGGACGTGATGCCTATATACATTATCATGCCTAGATAATCTCATAATTATTCGCTTTTCTATCAATTGCTCAACAGTAATTTGTTCATCCACCGTAATACTTATGCTATCTTGAGAGAAGCCACTAGTGAAACCTATGGCCCCTGGGTCTATCTCTTATCATATTTGCTTCCAATCTACTTTTATTTGCATCTTTACTTTTTGCATCTATATTATAAAATACCAAAAATATATTATCTTATCATACTATCTCTATGAGATCTCACTTTCGCAAGTGGACGTGAAGGGATTGACAACCCCTTTATTGCGTTGGTTGCGAGTTCTTTGTTTGTTTGTGTAGGTGCATGGGACTTTTGAGGGCCTCCTACTGGATTGATACCTTGGTTCTTAAAAACTGAGGGAAATACTTACACTACTATTGCTGCATCCCCCTTTCCTCTTCAAGGAAAACCAACGCAAGCTCAAGACGTAGCAATGGGATGCCAAATTTAAAATTGCACCATCATTCCTAGAATTTTGGAACTGCACTACTCTTTAAAAACCTCTTCTTTCAGATCCCATAAATGTATATTGTCCAGGGATATATGTAGGTTGATAATCATCTTTTTCAGGAGGCCATTTTCCAGCTGATCGAGTAGGTCTCTCTCTTTCTCCTTCTCTTCTTACAGATGACTTGCCATAACCTCTTCTTCTTTTATGACCACCTAAATCTACTTCCATGGCTTCCATCGCATTTTCTAAATTATGCAGACCTTCATCTAACGAGTTTACGAAATCAGCATTTTGTTCAGAATCAATATAGTTTTTATCTTCATGTTCATCACATGGTTCTTCTTCTTCTTCATAACTTTCTAAAATAGCTTATTATTAATATCCCATTGATCTTTCTTCACTTATGGATTTCTCCTTGTGACTTTCGGTTGTATTGTTAATATTAGTATTTTCTTCGTGTTTTATATTATCCTTTGGCACCACTTGGCTAATGACCAGTTTTTTTATCCTTAATTATTCTTTTTAACCTCGAAATTTTTCTAATAAAGAATAATTCTCTTTCTCTTATTTTAGACCAATCTGATGTCATTGAATCTTTATATTCCCAGTTTATATGTTTTATTTTTTCTTCCCAATGTTTTAATCTTCTAAATTTGTTTTTTCCATGCATTGTTTTACTCCTTTATTCTTACTATCACTACTCTCTATTTCTGACGTAAGAGGTTCTATTTCGTCTAAGGATGCAGATTTATAGTTCAGGAATCTAATGCTACTACTTCCTTCACTATTTTGGTAGCTTATATAATTTTCTGGCTGCTTCAATTCTTTCTTCTCTATTAGTTCGCTTATATTCCATTCTTCTCCTGCTCTCTCTTCAGAACCAATTTTAAGAGGGCTCATAAATTTTATGCCTTTAGATTGCATGCTTTCTATTACATCATTTACGTTTACTTTGTATCTAGAGCTACTCTTATTAGTGAGTCTTCCTATGAATTCAATGCTTACTAATAAATTTGTTCCTTTAAAATCTTCATATCCTTTGGTTTGAAATCTAAAGCTCATCTTTTCAATAAATTCTTTTACAGGCATCATTAATTCTGGGGCTATATATGTTATTAATCTATTTTCATTCATATCTCCTTCCATAAAGCCTAATGATGCTTTGTCTACCGACTCCCATCTTTTATCAAGTAATGTAATCTTTACTCTTATTTACGACACCACTTAGATTCTTACCTATGGATAAAACTTCTTCTTTAATATAGTCATTGTTTTTACAAACTATAATATTTCTTGCTTTCACTTCTTCTAATTTCTATAGAACTAGATCAATTTTACTATTCAAGCCTGCATATTTTTCTACTAACTTATGGTGTTCTTTTAAGAAATTTTCAAATTTTTGGTCTAAATTATCTTGCCTTTTCCCCCAAGATATATGAAAATTATGAATGAGGTCGACAACTAAATTTAGTTGGCTATGAATAGTATGACAGATATGTTCTTATGAAGGATTTATTCTGCACCGTATTCTAATATTTTCTTTAATAGAGATCAGTCTACCTGTACTAATTTCTAAATTCAAATACTTTAGTCTTTCAATGAATAAAACTCTGGCTGAGATACTAACACACAAAATATAATAAAATTAATATTATTATAAATTTTACAATATTTAAAATACGAGATTATTAAATACTTAGGTAATTTATTTTTTTGAAATTATTTAATTAACTAATTCTTAATTACTTTGCTAATTATTATATTTTACGTGTATATGCAGGATCTTTTATGGGTTGGCGAAACCAACGAGACAGCCTACGGGTATGCAGCAATTGTGTTAATCCTACTCGGTTCTCTTCGTATTTATCACTACGTTGCTTCAGAAGCAGCTAAGTTCATTCAGTTGATGTCTGTATTGCGAATCTATGCGATAAATTCCTACCGTCTTCCCAGGCAGTTCCACCCAAAGGGAACACTTCTTTACGGCCACAACGTTCTCATTCAAACACCACACATAGGCTAAACAGAGAATTACCGGCAGAGAGTTCTCCTATAGGATCCCTAGCGTAAGAACTCATCTCATAAATTCATAATACAAAAACCAAGTGAAACCCGAAACTACTTCATTTTGACAACATAATTTACGCATTTCCCTTTCGGGAGAACCCGAAGGGACTACAAAGAGAAAAGAAGACTACCTTCTGCCTACCTCCACCATTGGATGATACAATGCCTCAAAGGCTTATTACAGCTGGAGATGGCTACTACTACTACTACTAAGGAGAGTGAGGGATGTGGTGCTCTGGTGCTGCGATGGTCTGAAGACTGGTGTTGCGTGTGTCCTCGAGCGCTCAGTCCTCCTCCTTTTATAGTGCGCGAGGGATGTTGGATGCTCCCTTCTTTATTCTTTTGCGTCATAGCTGGAAGCTGGAGTATCTCGTAGCTTGACACGCCTTATGCACCGCCAAAGTGTCTCAATGTTTGCACAATCAACCTTGTGTGACTCCGATACTAGACTGAGAATTTTGTCCAGACTAAGAACTTTGTCTAGACTGAGAATTTTGTCCAGACTGAGAACTTTTGTCTAGATAGGAGACCTTGTCGTGGCTGAGAGACCGGCTTCTTGTTGCGTGGTAAAATGTTGCTATGACATGGTTGGGTATACAAATCAGCCCAATATATTACTCCGTTGCTTGCATGCGAAGCTATTTGCTTTGTAATTTGCACAAGCCAACACACATTGCGTGCCTTGTTGTGTGCGCAATGGAGTCATGCACTCCTTTGGTTCTTCCTGACTGAAACTTCAGCTAAACTCTTGTGCTCCCTTATGCTTCCATGGCTGGCATTATTTTTATATAATAATAATAATAATAATAATAATAATAATAATAATAATAATAATAATAATAATAATAAACCAGCGATTGCTGCTGGTCGTCCGTCATCGTGGCAGCTTTTCAAAACAGCCCCTCAGTTTACATGAAATCAACTCGCAGTCATTTGGAGTATTCAATCCGCAATCCCTGTCGTTTGTGATAAGGTTTTTTTTTTGTGCACGGGGGCCATGGCGGGGAGGCGGCGCGGCACTAGGGCACCACATCGGGCGGCGGCGCGCGCGGAGATGAAGGAGCATCAGGCTGGGGCGCTGCGTTGGTTCTCCTCCCGATCGATCCGGATCGAGGCGGGTCAACGAGTTGTAAGTGCGGAAGCGATGGCGGTGGGGTCAGGAGGAGCAGGCTGGCGCAAGAAGAGGCGCACGAGCAAGGCATAAGCGGGAAGAATTGAACAAGTCAAGTGGGCTGCGTGGTATGGCGTGGGCCTTGGGCCGGGTCGGTGTGCGTGTGGGACTTGCGGTATATAAGCAAGCGGAGTCGCTGTAGATGACTAAGTTTTGAAATATTGAATCATTCTGAGCCTCTCGTCTCTCTCCCTCTGTCGCTCTGTTCTTATCCTTCCCAAGCTCTCTTTTCCCCTCTATTTCCCGTTGTGGGCTCTACCCAGCTCCTTGCCGTAGCTACCTCGCCGCCGGTTATGTCGTCCACTCCATGGTCGTGACAGTCTGGTATTCAGAGCCGTCGATCCTATCCGCCGCTCCGAGCCGCGCAAATTTTTTTTCCCGTCTCGTACCCAGCAAATCCGAGGCGACGGTGGCGGATCACCCTAGGGTTCGATCTGCGTAATCCCTGACCTGAGGTGGGTTGATTCGGGGAAATCAGCGACGACGACGACCTTCAAACCCAACCAGCAGATGCGATTCATCGCGGACGAGATGGAGGCGTTCCAGGAGCGGATGCTCAAGGAGTTCGTGGAGCTGCGCGCGGCTCAGAACAAGTGGGAGGTGGTGGAGGGCATCTGCACGCAACTCGAAGCCCTGGACGCGAAGATTTCTGAGCAGTCCACGCGGCTGGATCAGGTTCAAGTCAAGGTTGACCTCTCCTGTGACACTCTGGGACAAGTTTAGCAGACCCAATTCCATGCGGTTCAGTCGGGGAAGCAGCACACGCTGGGCGAGAGTTCGTCGCCAACGGCTTCAGAGGTGTCCGATGGCATACTGGGGGCTGGCCCTAGTGGCGCAAATCGTGCTCCGCCGCGTCCTATTCAGGTACCGATCAAACCCGTTGGTTTTCCTCCACCTGTGCTTCCGGTCGAAGAGGAGCATATCTCGAAGCGGCCCTGGATGCCTAAGATGGATTTCCCTAGGTTTGATGGATCTGATGTGCGAATTTGGCTGGATAAGTGTGAGGCATTCTTCAGGTTGTACAATATCCCTGACAGCTTCAAGGTTACATCGGCCTCGCTCTATCTGATAGATAACGCCGCTCACTGGTACCAGGCATTTAAACAAACAGGTGTTGTGCACACTTGGGACCAATTCTGTGCAGTAATTCTGCTAGAGTTTGATGTGAATGTGTATCGTCAGAAGATGAAGGACCTGATGTTACTCAAACAGTCAGCTACGGTAGAGGAGTACAAGCAGCAGTTCTTACAGTTGGTGTATACGGTCAAGTTGTATGAACCGACCATCAGTGATACATTCCTGGTGACCAGGTTTATCATGGGCCTCAAGGAGGAACTCAGATCAGCAGTGGAGTTGCAAATTCCATCCAGTGTCCAATTGGCAGCCTTGTATGCATCTGTGCAGGAGGGATTACTACTGCAGCAGAAATCCACAAAAGCAAGTTTCAGTAAGACAACTTATACTAAGCCTGAAAGCAAACCAAGTCTGGCCACGGGAGAACTTTGGAAAGCCAAGCAGCTGAAAGAATACCGCAGAGCCAATGGGCTGTGTTATAAGTGTGGGGAGAAGTTTGCCCCAGGTCATACATGCAATCAGACTATGGCTCCAGGAGCTCAACTTAAAGCAACTGAACTGGTTGATCCCCATGAGATAATATCGGATGCCGTACTTGATGCCTTGGTGCAAGGTGACCAGCAGGAATGCGCCACCATCTCAGCCACAGCCTTGTCAGGGGCTGCTCATCCTAAGACAATACAGTTGAGAGCTCTAGTAGAAAATAAAGTGGTATTAATCCTAGTGGACTCAGGTAGCACACATACATTTGTGGATCAAGCCTTGCTGAGCAAAATTTCAGTGCCAACTGAGAAACTTCCACAGCCTATGCAAGTCAGAGTGGCAAATGTGCATACAATTCAGTGTACTGAAGTAGCTCCTACAGTAACCTGGTGGATGCAAGGGCACAATTTTACTAATGCCATGCAGGTGCTTCCCTTAGGAGGACATGACATTATCCTGGGTATGGATTGGCTGGAACAGTGGGGTGTCATGCAATGCCACTGGGCTGACAAATGGATTCAGTTTCAATATGTAGGACAGACTGTAAGATTGCAGGGTGTTAAGCCTGTCAAACAGATGGAAATTACAGAGGTATCTGCTGAGCAGCTATTGAAATGGGAGAGAAGAAATGAAATTTGGGCTACTGCCTTCCTGAACAGAATAGTAATGGCACCTGCAACCGAAATTCCATCTGAAGTTCAGGAAATATTAGATAGAAACAAGGAAATGTTTAAGGAGCCCACCAGTTTACCTCCTCACAGGGCATTTGACCATACGATCAACTTACTACCAAACACTGTACCTGTTAACTGCAGGCCATACAGGTACTCTCCTCTACAGAAAGATGAGACCGAAAGACAAGTGAAGGAGATGTTGGACAGTGGTCTGATCACACCCAGCATGAGTCCTTTTGCTGCTCCTGTCCTGTTGGTCAAGAAAAAAGATGGCACTTGGAGATTTTGTGTGGACTACCAACGACTGAATGCTGTAACAGTCAAAAACAAATTTCCTATGCCAGTCATTGATGAAATTCTGGATGAGTTAGGAGGTGCTAAGTGATTTTCCAAGTTGGACTTGAGAGCTGGATACCACCAGATCAGGATGAAGGAAGAAGATGAATTTAAAACAGCATTTAAAACACATCATGGGCAATTTCAATTCAGAGTTATGCCATTTGGACTGGCTACAACACCTGGTACTTTCCAGTGTGTCATGAACTTCATTTTTGATGGAGCAAACAGGAAATTTGTGCTAGTGTTTATGGATGATATACTAGTGTTCAGTTGTACATTGGAAGATCATCTCCAGCATCTTCAAGCAGTATTTGATATACTCAAAGAACAACAGTTGTTTGTGAAGGAAAGCAAATGTGCTTTTGCCCAGCAGTCTCTGGAATATTTGGGTCACATAATCTCTGACAAAGGAGTGGCTACAGATCCGGCAAAAACTGAAGCAATGCTACAGTGGCCTGTTCCCACAAATGTCACTGAGCTCAGAGGATTCCTGGGGCTGACTGGCTATTACAGAAAATTTGTCAGAAATTATGGGTTATTGGCAAAACCTCTGACAGCCCTACTGAAGAAACAAGCCTTTGCATGGTCTGAGACAGCCCAGCAAGCATTTCACTCAAGCAGGCTATGAGTGACACTCCAGTGTTTGCTCTGCCCAATTTTGAGAAAACATTTACTGTGGAAACTGATGCATGTAACACAGGGGTAGGAGCAGTATTGTCTCAGGAAGGGCACCCTGTGGCATATTATAGCAAGGCTTTGGGAATAAACAGTCAGAATAAACAGTCCCCCATTTATGAGAAGGAATTTTTAGCTATTATGATGGCAATTAACAGGTGGAGGTCTTACTTGGTGAGAGCACCTTTTGTCATAAAAACAGACCATCAAAGCTTGTGCCATTTGGAGGATCAAAACCTAACATCTGATTTGCAGAGAAAGGCCATGACTAAACTTGTGGGGCTGCAGTTTACTATTCAATACAGAAAAGGGGTGGAAAATACTGCTGCTAATGCCTTATCAAGAGTGGCACATCTGTTTGCTGCTAAAAGTGTGTCAACAAGCAAACCTGTGTGGATACAGGAGATCCTCAACTCATATGCTGTAGATCCAGTGGCCACTTCAATGTTACAGAAGCTTGCTGTAGATCCCAAGGCTTGTCCTGGGTTTACTCTGCAGGAAGGGCTATTGAAACAAGATCATAAGATCTGGGTGGGAGCAAACTCTGGGTTACAAACCAAGCTCATTCAAGCGTTTCACTCCACTCCTGTAGGTGGTCATTCTGGAATTTTGCCCACTTATCACAGAGTGAAACTGTTGTTCAGTTGGCCAACACTTAAGGCTGATGTGGAAAATTTTGTGAAACAGTGTGGCATTTGTCAGCAAGCAAAGCATGAGTTATGCAAAGTGCCAGGTCTGCTGCAGCCTTTGCCAGTGCCGGATAGCCCATGGCAGTTTATAAGTATGGATTTTGTGGAAGGTCTACCCAAATCTGATGGATTCTCGGCTATACTAGTAGTGGTAGATCGTTTCACCAAAGTGGGCCACTTTATTCCTTTGAAGCATCCATTTACAGCAGCCTCTGTTGCTAAAGCCTTTCTGAACAACATAGTTAAACTCCATGGACTGCCACTGAATATTGTGTCTGACAGAGACAAAATATTCACCAGTGCCTTTTGGAAGGAGCTCTTCAGAATATGGGGAACTGATCTGCAAATGAGCACAGCCTATCACCCTCAGACAGATGGGCAAACAGAGCGAGTTAACCAATGTCTGAAGATGTATTTAAGGTGTGCAGTACATGAATTTCCAGCTAAATGGGCAATATGGCTTCCTCAGGCAGAGTTTTGGTACAACATTGCATACCACTCTTCTCTGGGGTGCACACCTTACAAGGCTTTGTATGGCCATGACCCTAATTTGGGACAGCTGAGTGGACATCCCACTTCTCTAAATCCAGATGTGAATACATGGCTGGCCACTCACACTCATCATACAGCAGCACTGAAAGAACACCTGGCTCGAGCTCAGTGCAAATACAAGCACTATGCTGACAAAAAACGCTCAGAGAGGGAGTTTTCTACTGGAGAAATGGTGTACTTGAGGTTACAACCCTATGCTCAATCCACAGTGGTGAATCGTCCTTGTCGCAAGCTTGCACTGAAGTATTTTGGACCTTACAAAGTTATCGAGAGGGTTGGAGCAGCAGCGTATCGGTTAGAGTTGCCAAGAGGCAGTCAGATACACCCAGTTTTCCATGTATCCCAGCTAAAAGGCCATATACCTGATCATACACCAGTGTTTGCATCATTACCAGTGCCGATCGATCTTTCTGCTCCTGGTGTGATACCTGAAGAAGTTATTGATCGCCGGCTGGTCAAAAAGGGCAACACCTCTCAGCTACAAGTGCTGATTAAGTGGGCGCAGACACCGACAAGTTCGGCCACCTGGGAGGACTATGATGTGCTAAAGCAAATGTTTCCAGATGCACCAGCATGGGGACATGCTGGTTCTTCAGGGGCGGGTACTGTAAGTGCGGAAGCGATGGCGCTGGGGTCAGGAGGAGCAGGCTGGCGCAAGAAGAGGTGCACGAGCAGGGGCATAAGCGGGAAGAATTGAACAAGTCAAGTGGGCTGCGTGGTATGGCGTGGGCCTTGGGCCGGGTCGGTGTGCGTGTGGGACTTGCGGTATATAAGAAAGCGGAGTCGCTGTAGATGACTAAGTTTTGAAATATTGAATCATTCTGAGCCTCTCGTCTCTCTCCCTCTGTCGCTCTGTTCTTATCCTTCCCGAGCTCTCTTTTCCTCTCTATTTCCCGTTGTGGGCTCTACCCAGCTCCTTGCCGTAGCTACCTCGCCGCCGGTTATGCCGTCCACTCCACGGTCGTGACACGAGTGTACGGGGCGGCAGACGGCTCTCCCGCTCGATCTGATTGACTGAGGTCTGCACAGGGTGGCGACAGACGAGTTGGACGACAGCGGCGTCCGTATGTAGGCGAGCGGGGGTGGGAAGGTGTCGGGGTGTCCCTATCTCTCTCCCGATTCAAAAAGTCTGCCGCTTCTCTACACAATTCCCCTTATTCTACTCGAGGCCGTTGATTTCTTCCCGTTCCCCCTCGCAAAGATCGCGGTGGCGGCAAACGTCTGTGTCACCTTTCCTCCTCTTCCTCATAATCTACATGTGTATATCATCGATCAGTATATGTTTGTCATTGCCAAGTAAGTAGATATACTGCTGCAGATTGCTGAATGGATAAAGCAATATCTCGAAGGTTTTTGCCGCTCCCGGTTGTTGGATTCATCAGACCTGCCTTTTAGACTTGGCAACGGATTTGGGATTGTTGATGGCCTAGCCACTGAACAGTGAATGAAGGAGTCAGAGGTGGCTTGAAGCGCAAATGCTTCACTGGCCTTGATAAAACTCATGCCTGCACATGGAGCATTCCTGAATGGTTCACACGGATCATTTTTTTTACTGCAGTTACTCACGAACATGGAGCCTTTTTTTTTCATTTCCATCTTTTGAAGCTGAAGAAGAATGCAAGCTAATGAATTACCATAATCCTGAGACTCTTATTCCTGTTGAGACAAGCTACAGGCTTTTATGAACTGGTCAAGTCTGACTTCTTTTGTTGGGTAGACATATTTTTCGTGGTGGCCGGAGTGTACTGGCATGGTTACGTAGGTCCACTCGTGAAGCAGTATCCCTGTATCAAATTGCTCAACCCAATCCATCAGCATGCATTTAAGTATGAGAATTTGCATGCCAATTTTTTTCTCCATGTTAGGAATTGGTATATATGTATCTCTGTATGATTGTATCAGTATCTCGCTTTTTTTCATAATAGTTTGTTAGATAACCAAAAATAGGTGGAACTTCTTCCTCACTGTGTCAGTTCTTTACATTCCTAAGACGTTTTATTTCTCAGTTTTTGTTTGTATAGGTACCATCAATTTCAGTTTTCATAAATTCATTTTAGTCTTCAGCACGACGGTCTCTATTTCATCAGTCATTGGTATATCTTGTTATTTTCAGTTATATATTATTCTGCTCATTTTTTTTTTGTCTGGTGTGGTGATTCTTCAGTATTTCTTATAATTATTCATTTATCTGTCTAATTCTCAATCTTGTCATTTATCATTTCTCGGTTATAGTCCTGTTTGTCATTCATCAGGTTCTATGTCATGGCCTTTTTCAATCTTTCTTAAGTTTATTTTCCCCCGTCTTTAAGTTTGCATCATTCTTCAGTCTGTGAATCCTGAGCGTTTAGTTATCTATCAGTCTTTAGACCTTCAGTTTTATTTTTCTCTATGTTTGTCATCATTCTGTGTGTTTCTCTGTTTCTCTGTCCCTCAGTCTATTGTATTTCTTTGTGTTTCTCTGTTCCTTAACCTGAGAGTTTAATTCATCAGTCTTCTTAGTTTGATTGTAATCCCTATTTTTTTTCAGCATTTGTTTCCGAGTTTGTGAAATCATTTTATCTCATTATTTTTTGGGTTTCATTTTTTCTCTGTTTCTTGATCTGTCTCTCTTCAGTTTTACTCAGTCTTATTCAGTTTCTCCCAGTCCCCCTTGTCTGTTGCGTATCACTGTGTTCTTTCATTCACTCAATTTTGCCAAGGCAGGAAATGAAAAGTTTGTGTTAGCTAGGCCTTAGTCTGAAACTGCAGTTTTCTTTTTCAGTTTGTTTCAGTCCATCTCTTTCTCCTCGGTACTAAATTGCTGACCTCTTCTCGGCTCTGAAACTGTATCCCTCACACGGTTCAGCCTTCTTCTCTTTACTTGTAAAACCATGTGTATAGCTAGATAGGCAATGCTCAATCAATCACTGTTTTCCACGTGGGTAGACAATCACGGTTGAGTCTTCTAAGTAGCAGTTAGTGTTGTCTTACCTTGTTCTATATAGAGCAGTCAAAAGTAATGTTTGTCCGTTTTACTATCCTCTTTTCTTTCAGAAATGTTCAGCCATCGTAGTAAATAATTCATTTTTTGCTTTTTTGGTTTGTTTTCAGACAAAAAGAAAGGCAATTCTGAACCTGTCTTTTCAGAAAATGCCCAACCATATAGGAAATTTCATCTGCAGAACAGTAGGAACATAAAAGCGAGAGGGAGGGGGTGGCTGGGCCGTTCTATATCTTCGTGTGCGTGGCCAGAGTGGCCTGTGTTGCTCTGTGTGGCCTGTCGTGAAAGTTTCAGTCCAGTTTTTCGTATATTAACCAGGCAACTCTCCTACCCCTCCAAAAAAAAGGCAACTCTCCTCTTTTTTTAATAAATTGAGATCCACGGGGCGACTTAAAAATATGATATACCAATGCTAGATCTGTATAATTCCTATTTGAACACATAGAAGGCAATTAATTTGGCACAGTGATCTAAATCACATAAAAAGACGGACCAGCTACTGATCCAAACTTTTAAGATCTCTTGACAATTTGTCCGCTATAAAATCTTATGTGCGATTTGTTTCATGTAGGTTTTGGAATTGCTTGAAGTTGTACAGTTCAAATGTCCAGATACATCAATGAACTACCCTCAGTTTGCTTTCGAATCTGAGAGTTGGATCGAAGGTGTGCATTTGAACCTGTGAAATTATTATTTTGATTTTTGGTATCTCATCAGTTTTCTGATTCATATATTGAAGAGATCCTATGGAATTCTGCAACATCTGAAATTGGCGGTGTATATTATTTGGCGGTGTATATTATTTTTCGGAGAGAGGTGATCGACTGATTGATCTGGATGCGTTCCATCAAAAGCTTATCCAGGTTGTGCGTTCAGTTCTGTTCATGTTGGGTTTTGAGATTATTATGTCCTTCAAGTTGCTTCTTTTGATGTTCAGATGTCAGAAGAACTGCACACACTATTGAGCAAGTCTGATAAAGGAGAGCTAAAAGAATCCTTCCATCATATGCTGAAATGGGTCTGGAGATATAACAAAAATATTGAAGAACAGGCAGCCCAGCTTCGCATGCTAACTAGCTGGTCTCACATTGTTGAAGTGAGTTGTCTGTGTGCATGACCACTTAATCTTTTATGTTGAAAATTTGATATAGTAACCCGCTTGTTGTTAATTTCAGTTAGTTGAATCAAGAAGAATGTCCTTGCTTGAGGATCTTCACAGTTGTTGTTTGAGTGAGTATATTTTAACCAATATAATGTAAATCTTGTTCTTGATAAGTGTAACAATCATATTGGACACAATATTGCAAGCTGCTTGACGCTTCATTGGGTGCCACATCATCCAAACTGTTCAGTGGAAATTGCGCATATTTTAACCAATGTAAGTTGTCCTTTAGCTGCTCTGTATCAATTATCATTCTCTTAATTGAGTAGTTACCTTTTGTAGACTACTTAAATTTGTTCATGTGGTTATTTTCAAGGTAGCATTGACCTGTATGGCGAAACTGTGGGATGAAAGATTCATATGCCCAACTGGTGCAGATTCTGATGCAGTTACGTGCCTTGATATTAGTTCAGCAAAACAGTTAACAAATGCGGCCTGTAACTCTTTTGTTGTTTGTTATCAAATGCAGCGCTTGGTGGTGTGAGGTAGCAGGAGGAGGAAGATGGGGGCGGAGAAATGGCGATGTTGTGGATAAGGGGGCACGTAGCGCGCGGCTCTTTGGCGATTTAGTGCATGTTGCTATTTCTTTAATCAATCATTGTTGCTAGATGTACACCGATCGGAAGCTGTTGGATGCACCGGTTACAAAAATTTTCGGTGCTCATCCGTTGGATCTATGTGCGATTATGTGTTCCAAGAAATGGTTATCTACTAGGTGTCCCCTTCTCACATGGGCCCACTTTGATTATTTGACTGTACCACCTTACACTGATGAGAACAGTTTCAACTTAGTAAGCCATATGCTGATATTCATGTGGCCGTATGCATCTCCTAGATGCAGAGGCCGGGGGTCATCCTCCTTTTCTAAATAAATAAAAAATATGCTGATATTCATGTGACTGTGATCTCGGAAATAAAAGTTCATAGAAAAGGAACATAAACCTTCACTAAACGTAGAGTTGTGTTGTACCTGTACTGAGAAAGATTTGTAAAGTATGAAAATATGTGTTGAGATGAAACAAATTATGATTATTAGTCATGGCAGTTCGGTCGTGCTGACGGATATTTTCGTGGACACGTCAATTATCTCTCCTGATGCAACGCATGGGTATATGTGCTATAATAATAATAAAGGACGGCGGGTTTCTTCGTTTTTTGTCCATCCACCTACTTAAGTTGCCAATAAATAAAGTTGAAGTAAATTACCCACCATGCTACATGTAAGTGAAAAAACTCTTTGTTAATTGTTTCTCTGGTTTCTTTATCTGTCATTGGAACAACAACTAAAGTTGAAGTAAATTTCCCATTCCGCCAACAGTAAAAGAAAAAACTCTTCATTAATTGTTTCTCAAAATTTCCCTTTTTCATCGAAACTACCACTAAAGTTGAAGAAAATTGTCCACCCACCACCCGTAAAAGAAAAAAACGAGCGTTCATCCCTATTATTCGTACGTCATAGGGCCCTTCAGTTTTTCATCCATTGTTAGACTGGCCTTTTCTTTTCCTTCGCATACACATATCGAGGATATACTTAACAAAATAATACACGCATCAAGGATCAAGTCTAACATCATCCATTGTGAGCATGTTAGAATGCACGTGTCCGCGTGCATGCCCGTTGGTGCACATATTCAAATACGTGTATATGCATGGAGTGCGAATATTTGAACACCACGATTTTATTATCCCGTTGCAACGCACGGGCCCTTTTGCTAGTATCACTTTATTAATACATAACGCATGATGAATTGTTGCTTTGATTTACACAATAATGTTGAAACGGACTAATTATCAGCCCGTGCAATCTGCACGGGTCGATGACTAGTGATCTTATATTTGTTTACGGAGCGAATACTTGATAAATTACACTCGACTTATGTCGAAACAAGTACCGTCGCATTTCGCGTTCACATTCTTATTAGGAAATACAAAGGATACGATACGAGGAGTATGACGGGTTAAGAAGTCTAAAATACTCCCTGAAACAGTCACTAAAGCATAGCAAGAAATTCTTGCATGCCCTGGTAGCTTGAGCCGCCTTGGGCGACTGCCTTGGTGGCCTCCTCGCCGACCTTAGTCGCCCTTGCCAAAATCGTCTCATCGCCCATCAGCTCCTTCACCTTTTCCCCTATCTCGGTCCTGCTGACCACCGAGTTCTCCTCCTCCCAGCTCCAATGTTCCATCCACAACCCGAAACCGCTGCTTCTTATCACGGTCGCGATTATTTTTTGGTCGCCCAACGTCGGCCATGCCAGCTTCGGTACGCCGTACGCAGCCGCCTCCGTCACCACACGCATGCTGGTTTTGATAAGCATAGAGATGCTTTCTTCTGGAATAAGGCTGATAATCGACACAAATATAGATTGGTTAGGTGGAAGATTATTTGCAGACCAAAAACCCTTGGGGGGTTGGGCATTATTAATACTGCTATTATGAACAGGTGCCTCATGATTAAATGGTGGTGAAAAATTATGACCACGGGCGCCAACACTTTGTGGTTCTCTATTCTTAAAGCCAAATATATCCCTGTCTCTAACCCCATGTTTTCTCCCTCTCAGGGCGGATCGCAATTTTGGAAAGACCTCGTCAAAGTCCGGCCTCTCTTTCAGGCTCATGTCAAGTTCGTGGTTGGTAACGGAGCCTCCGTTCGGTTTTGGCTCGATTGGTGGTGTGGAGATTCACCTCTCTCTGTGACCTTCCCTAGTTTGTTCTCTTACTGTCCGAACCCGAATGTCTCCATCGCGGAGCTCTCGGCTAATAATTGAGATCTAGCTTTTCGGCGTTCTTTGTCCCTTGAAGAGTTGGAAGACTCTCTGCAACTTAATGCCTTCTTTCCCACGCTCTCGGAGGCAGAGGACACGGTGGTCTGGCCCCACGTTGCTTCTGGTCGGTTTTCTGTTAAGTCTTTATACTCTAAGATCATTGGTGGTAACCCCACTAACAGAGTTTCTCTAGTTTGGAGGGCCCGGATTTCACTTAAGATCAAGATCTTTCTCTGGCAAGCCTTTAGAGGCCGTCTCCCCGCGGCTGACCAAATTCGTAAACGTAACGGGCCAGGCTCAGATTCTTGTGCCCTTTGCGGCACCCTTGAGGACACTAATCATATCTTCTTTCATTGTGTCCTGGCAAAGCTGGTCTGGAGCTGTGTCATGATGTGGGTTCAGGTGCCATGGGCGCCATCTTCTTTCTCTGAGCTTCGGGTCCTTGCAAATGACCTAGTTGGGGCCACCAAGCATGTTTTTTGGGCTGGGGGCGGCCTGCTGGGCCCTGTGGGCTATCAGAAACAAATTTACCATCGAGCATGTTTTCCCGGCTAAATCTGTTGATTGCTTACTTAAATCATGTCTGTTTCTGCAGCAGTGAATATCATTGACTAAAGCGGAGGACCGGGACACACTTGATCATCCGATATCCAAAATTCAGGCCTCGGTGTCTTACCTCTCTAGGCAGGAGCCTGCTGCATAGTTCCACCGACACTTCTTTTGACTTAGTTGCTGGCTTTGTCGCTCTAGTTCTGCTGGTTATGCTTTCCTTCCGGCCTGTGTGCCGTGTTGTTGGCTTGGGTGCCCTGTATCTCATACTTTCGTTATTCTTGTCACCCTTGGTTGGGTGTGGCTACTTTCTGTGGGTGTGTTGTTTCTGAACTCTGCCTGGTGGCTTTTTTTATAAAGTCGGTTGTATGCCTTTTCTCTAAAAATAATAATAAATATGAACAACACATACCTTATGGTTCCTATCCGCTAACGCACCTTTTCCCCTCTCTCTATATCTGTATGTTGGTAGTCATGAAGCTGCAAGATATACGGTCTCTAAGTCCTTATTTATTTGTTTTCTTTTCATTTTACCTCTTTCCTCAAGTTATATATTTTTACAACCAATTACTTCAATTTTCCTCTACATGTTGGTCGCATACTTCACTTTTTTATACAGCTTCTGTCTGAAAATAATAAGTACCCCCTCTGTCTGGAAATAACTATCGCTCAAACGGATGTATCTAGGCGTATTTCAGCGCTAGATACATCAGTTTGAGTGACAGAGGAAGTATCTATTGTAATTAATATTTTTATTAGTATGAAGCATAGTGAAAAGTACTTCATCCTTTGTTTATAAGGTACGTGACTACTAGCCTTCGTCATTCAAATCCAAAGTAAGAAGGTACTAGCCTTGATATCGATTATTCATTGTCTCTTCTAGGTTGCATTTTGAAAATGTCGATCACTCTGGCTTTGTCAAATTTTTATAGAGTTTTAAAAACACTAGATGGTTTAGTCCTCCATATTATGGTTTCATCAAAAAATATGAATATGAATATTAACCTATGTCAAAAATATCATTTGCGAATACCGTGTAGCATTGACATAGGCTACTCACTTACTCAGATGGAGCACAAATTATTTACAAATTTGTGTTGCTCAAATATCTTTACAATTTTCATTGTCACTATTGTGACATTCTCTATTTTACAAACTTCATGCAATATTAAAGTAAATTCTATAAAACTGTAACACAATATTTAGGGTACGGAGCATGAATGTTGGCAATGGCAATATTTCAATAACGAGAGAGTTTATCTTTATCAGTCTTATATTAAGGAAAGGAGCGAGTACATGTTAACAATGCCCTCCCTCTAAGACGCACACATATATATCACTTTATTAGTGCATAAAGCACGGTGAACTGTTGCTTTGGATTTACACAATAGTGTTGAAGCAGACTAATTACCGGCCCGTGCAATCTGCACGGGTCGATGACTAATGATCTTATATTTGTTTACAGAGCGAATACTTGATAAATTACACTCGACTTATGTCGAAACAAGTCCCGTCGCATTTCGGGTTCACATTCTTATTAGGAAATACAAAGGATACGATACGAGGAGTATGACGGGTTAAGAAGTCTAAAAGACTCCCTGAAACAGTCACTAAAGCATAGCAAGGAATTCCTGCATGCTCTGGTAGCTTGAGCCGCCTTGGGCGACTGCCTTGGTGGCCTCCTCGCCGACCTTGGTCGCCCTTGCCGAAATCGTCTCATCGCCCATCAGCTCCTTCACCTTTTCCCCTATCTCGGTCCCGCTGACCACCGAGTTCTCCTCCTCCCAGCTCCAATGTTCCATCCACAACCCGAAACCACCGCTTCTTATCACGGTCGCGATTATTTTTTGGTCGCCCAACGTCGGCCATGCCAGCATCGGTACGCCGTACGCGGCCGCCTCCGTCACCGAGTTCCACCCGCAGTGGCTTAGGAACAGCCCCACTGCCGGGTGTTTCAGGACCTCCTCCTGGTCCACCCACTCCTTGGTCACGAGGCCACGCCCTTGGACACGCTCCAAGAACCCATCGCCCAGCACGTCCCTGAGCTCCGCGGTGTCGTCGCGGTCCACTATTGTGGTCTTTACCACCCACAGGAACCGGCAGCCGCTGGCCTCCAGCCCGGCGCCGATCTCATGGATCTGTTCCAGCGTGGCGGCGTTACGGTTACCGAAGGCGACGTACACCACCGATCGCGCCGGCTGCTCTCCGAGCCAGGCAATAGGGGAGGCACCAAGTACCGCCTTGTTGCTTCTCGCTACGGTCGTCGACTTGAGCGGGCCAACGGCGAACACCGGAGGGAATCCGGGAACGACCTTGCCGTCCCGCAGGGCAGCGAGTACCTCTGGCTCCAACGCATGAAACGTGTTGACAAGAATGCCGTCTGCTTTGGTGATCTCTCTGCCGTTGGCGATGAATTGCTTGGTGAAGAGGCTGTTGGGGTTGCGCAGCGCATGTGGGGGGTAATCTACCGGGAGACGTAGAACGCCGGGAACATCGACTTCGCCGACGAGGTGGTCTGCGTTGGCGCCGTCAAGGTAGGTGGGGAAGTAGGCAGCGAATGACAGCATGGTTGCGCAGGATATGAACAGGATGTGGCATGGAAGCTGCAGCTCGTTTTTAGCTATAGGTATGACCTGAGAAGCCAAGGTGACGTCTGTGACTATGGCCGACGCGCCCGGGGCAGCCGCGGCGATGAGCGGGCCAAGGAGATGGGACGAGCGGCGCAGGGACTCCCACCGTAGGAAGAAGGGGTCGGTGTCGGCAAAGGCGGCGTCATCGAACGGCAGGAGGTTGAAGTCGATGCGTCGGATGGCGGGGAAGGCAGCGAAGAGGCCGGCGAAGTGGTCGGCCTCGGCCTCCGAGACCGTTGGGAGGGCGGTCACGACGGAGATGTCCACGCTCGTGTTGGCGAGGGCGGTAATGAAGCGGCAGAAAGGGAGGATGTGACCCATGCCGGCGCTCGGGACGAAGACCAAATGCGGCGCACCTCTGCCCTGGTTGCCAGAGCTCGGCATCGCGGCGAGAGGCATTTTGCTGGTAGTCGGGTTTACGATTGCGGGCGTCCGTTTGGTGTTGGGCAAACGAATCATCGAATCGATTTATAGCTGGAAATTGGCTTAGGATTCGATGCCTCTGTCCTCTCTGTGTACTGTTGAGTGCTCTGCCACTCCTACTGCTACCCCACCCCGTGGCGATTGTTTGGTGTCCCATCGATTTGGTATTAATGCAATGAAGGCTAATGTGTACGATGATCACTGCTGGCACAGCGAACGCCACCAAGGCATGTTGGTCTTTATGGCACCGAAATTGCTGCCCACACGATTGTTACTTTCACACACGTTTTTTGTGGGAGCAACTGATTAACGAGCGCTCATTCGGAAGCCTCGCAACGATCAGCGTCACTTGGCGTGCTCTCAGCTATTCGTCACGTGTCGCGCTCTGGGCGCTCCCTCCGGATTTTGTTTTTATTTTTATTTTTTCGCACGCGTTTTCGGCTTTTTAAACGGGTTTTTTTTTGGATTTTTTGACGTTTTGGTTTTCTACCGGTCTTCCCTAGCTTTTCGACCAAATTTTTTTTTCGAAAAAAATATATTTTTTGCGCAAAAAAACACATTTTTTTCGTGATAGGCACGGTTTTGTTTTCACGAGAGGCACGGTTGTGCTTTCGCGAGAGGCACGGCCGTGCTCTTGGAAACGAAAAAAAACGTGTCTTCTGTGTTTTTTTCTTTCGCGAGAGGCACGGTTTTACTTCCGTGAGAGGCACGGTTGTGCTTTTCGCGAGAGGCACGGGCATGCCTCTTTCGAAAATGGAAAAAAATGCGTTTTTTTCTTTCTCCAGAGGCACGATTTTGCTTCCGCGAGAGGCACGGTTGTGCTTCCGCGAGAGGCACGGGCGTGCCTCTTTCGGAAAGGAAAAAAACGCATTTTCTGTTTTTTTTTCTTTCGCGAGAGGCACGATTTTGCTTCCGCGAGAGTCACGGTTGTGCTTTCGCGAGAGGCACGGGCGTGCCTCTTTCGGAAAGGGAAAAAAACGCATTTTCTGTTTTTTTTTCTTTCGCGAGAGGCACGGTTTTGCCTCCGCGAGAGGCACGGTTGTGCTTGTCGTGGTACTAAGACTGACAGAGAATAGGGGGTAGGTATCGAGAGGCAAGAGCCTAGCTATGGAGTAGTTGTATACGCAAGGGATTTACGAGTTCAGGCCCTTCTCGGAGGAAGTAACAGCCCTACGTCTCGGAGCCCGGAGGCGATCGACTGGATTATATGCCTATGAGTTACAGGGGTGCGAACCCTTCTGCCAGTGGAGGGAGGTGGCTTATATAGAGTCTGCCAGGACCCCAGCCAGCCCACGTAGCGGAGGGTTTAAAGTACATTAAGGCCTGGCGTTACTGGTAACGCCTTACATAAAGTGTCATCATGACCATAAAGACTACTTAACTACAGACCGTTTGGGTACAGAGTGGCTCTTGAACTCCTGGTGGTCGAGTGAGTCTTCATGGTCGAGTGTCTTCGAGTCCATCGAGTGGAATCCTTCCAGGCCGACTGGAAGGGAGTTTCTTCTAAAGATGTCCTTGCGGAGGGTACCTTGGACAGGTCTATGACCCTACCCTAGGTACATGACTTCATCATTAGCCCCCGAATGGATCGAGGTTTGAGTGAGGAAGGAGTTGATATTCTTTCCGACGTGCTTTTTGTGCTGCGAGTGTGTCTCACTCTGGATCAATGACTTCTTAGTGATGGCATCAACTTTTCTTTCAGTCGCCTTGATCCATTCTTTTCATCTGTCGAGTGAACTTTGAGAACTTGGAGATTTCCGAGCGACGGATCGTAGGAAATCTGACGTCTGACAAGTTGCTCTGCTGTTAATGGATTTAGCGGGATCCGGATTTCGGGAAGCGCGCGAAGCGGAGAAGACCGCGGTACTCGGATGGGATAAGGCAGAGACGCCTCGATCTCCGTGCCGCCTTTTTCGCCACGTACCGCGCGCGCGACTATTGCGGGATTTGACAGGATCGCCCGGGCCTACCAGTCAGTCACTCGGAAACGACTTCATATAAGGTGCCGGGTGGGGGTTTTTGAACAGTGCGCTCTCATTTTCCCCTCCCTCGCCTCCAGATTCATCTGCTGCGCTCGCCACCTGCTCAGCGCTGCCGCTCCGTGCCTGCCTCGCCGGCGACAATGGTGAAGAAGAATACGGCGGCTTTGGAGCAGGCGAAGAAGGCGACGGCGAAGGCGAAGGGGAGAGCGACCAATCGGGGCGGATCCTCGTCGCGGTCCAGCCTGCCGCAAGGTTGGATCCAGGGGGATTGGATCCGCTCGACCATCACCCAGAAGGATCTCGATGACCTGGCCAATGAAGGGCTGATCTCCCATGGGTCAGCAAGGCTTCCGGGGACGGAGTGGCAGCCGCAGCCTCAGGAGGGTGAGTGCGTCCTCTTAGCCACCCATATCGATCGCGGGTTTTCTCTGCCGCCGAATCTTTTCTTTCAGGGGTTTCTGAATTTCTTTGGGGCACAACTTCATCACTTCACACCCAACTCCATTGCCTATCTCGCCGCTTTCATGTCTTTGTGCGAAAACTTCTTGGGTTGCCGGCCGCACTGGGGCCTCTTCAAACACATATTCACTTGTCGCTCTCAGACGATGAAAAAGGCTAATCCAAATGACGAGAGAACTCAAGTAATCCAGATGTGTGGGGGTCTTGGGGTCCAGATGAGGAGTAAGAGTGCTTTTCCAGCCATGACCCTTCCCGAGTCAGTTAGAGGGTGGCAGTCGACCTGGTTCTACTGCCAAGACCAGTCGACGCCAGGGCAGTCGACTGGGCTCCCTCCTTTCTCCATGAGTCGAGTGAACAAGCCATCCTCCCTGAAGGTGCTTCCAGAGGAGAAGGCTCAGGTTAAAATGTTGATGGAGCGTGTAGTCCAGCTCATTCGCGACGGGGTCACTGGCATGGACCTTTCGGAGGTTTTCCTTCGACGGCGCATTCAACCACTCCAATACCGAGGCCACCCGATGTGGTTGTACTCTGGTACCGAAGACACCACTCGGGTCCACCCAAAGAAGGTCGACGACGCCACACTGGAGAGGTGGATGACTACCATCACAGGGAACAAAGATAACCCTCATGGAGCTAGGAGGATCCCACCACTCGACCAGTCTTATGAACCAGACAAGGTATGACCACTTATCTCCGACTGTGATCCTGTTTCGTTAATTCTGTTTTGCTGCAACTCAGTCGATTGACTTTTGTCTTGTTTTGTTGTCTTTCAGATCACTACTGAGTTGTATTCGATGCCCAACGGGGCGCAAGCACAGACCGAGGAGGAGGAAGGAAGTGGAGGCGAGAGCCAGGAGGAGTGGGAATCGGATGGTGATGAGGGTGATGAAGATGCTGGCTCTGATGAGGAAGAGGAGGAGGAAGTCGCACCTCCCCGTACTGAAAGGAGAACCAAGCTCGTCCGTGACCCTGCAATCGAGCGCGGCAAGGGGGTAGCGCCTGTTGCGCAATCGACCAAACGTCCTCGGACAACCTCTCCGGCGCCGACTGAGAAGGCGTCGAAGCAACTCCGAGCGGCGTCGTCAAAACCGACGAAGTCCCTGCCGAAGATGAGGATGGCGATTCACACTATTTCTGGGTAATGGCATAACTTGTGTTTTCTTGTTTCACATGGATTTATTCTTGGTCGATTCGTTAGCTGACCGACTGATTTCTGAAACTGCAGTGCTACTACTTCTGAGACCTCGGCCAGACCTGAAGATCAAGAAATGGAGGATGCTGTCACTTCCAACCCTGGTATGACCTTTTTAGTTTCGTTTTCAGTCGACAGGATCTTCATTTTTAACTTTGAATCTTTTCTGCAGCTCCACCTAATATCATCATTGATCTTCCTGATGATGATGACGAGGAACCACTGAGGCAGAGGAGGAATAGGAGGGCGTCTGCTGGCAAGACAGCTCAGGTCGCATCAGCACCTGAGACGTTGGTTGCGGAGGGGGACAACGTCACTCAAGCTACCGTATCCTTTGCGGTGCCGCTGACGAGTGCTCGCCCTTCGTCGTCGAGTGCTGATCCACCTTCACTTTTCTCCACCCACCACGTCCCAGAAGACCAAGCAAGCGCTGCTAAAGAAGCCATACGCTAGGCGGGGGTCATGATGGAGCAAGTGAAGGCGATCTGAGACGCCAGTCAAGCAGCTTATGACGCCAGTTCAACCCTTCAGAGCAATGTTCAGGTTAGTCGATCACCGCATGTTCTGTTAGGATATGATACCTGAAAACTTTTCTGAAAATCTTAGTATCTGTCGTACACCCGCGGGTGTGTCGATTGAATATCTGGATTGGTGGGGGCACGCTGAGTGCACCCACTGGGTGTAGTCCCCAAGGCTATGGTGGACTGCTGGTAGTCGACCATAGTCTTTATGTCTCAAATTTTTTCTCATTACTTTCTTTACTCGATCTGGTCGAATGGAATCATAGAACCGGTGGGGGCACGCTGAGTGCACCCACTGGGTGTAGTCCCCAAGACCGTGGTCGACTGCTGGCAGTCGACTACGGTCTGAAGAACACCTTTTTTTGAAACTGTGGCTAACTGTTGGTGGTTATCCTTTCTGCCTTTTTTGGTCGACTGATCGACTCTAGCTGATAGAACTAGTGGGGGCACGCTGAGTGAACCCACTGGGTGTAGTCCCCGAGACTACAGTTGAATGTTTAGATTCGGCTGTAGTCTTAGAAATACTACGATTTTTTTCTCTTAGTCATTCGGAAGTGACCTATCTTTGACGTCTGTCGATTGGTTCTTCGCAGAAATCTTGCGAGCCTGCAGCTCATTATACTGAGTTGGAGAACAAGCATATCCAGCTCGAACTTGATCTGAAGCTTGTCCAGGAGAACTTCACGAAGGTGAAGGAGGAGGCAAAAGGTATGTTTGGTGAGAACCTTGACGACTGCCTTTGTTTCTTGTCCATTCCCGAGTCTGATCTTACTGTGATTTTGTAGATAAACTGAGGGATTCTCTGAAGAAGAAGGATCTTGATCTCGCTGAGGCACAGAAAGCAGCTTCAGAGAAGACCAAGCTCGCAGAAGAAAAGCTGGCTTCAATCAGCAAACTTGAAGAGGAGAATACCAATCTGAAAGCTGCTCTTGATGCGGCCAACAAGGAGGTCAGTCGACTGAAGAATGACAAGATTGTCTTGAGTGACAAAACCAGCGAATTGGTGGGAAAGAAGAATGATCTGGAGTCTTATCTGGGAGGACTCGCCAAGAAGCTATTCCTCATGCTTGAAGGTAACCCTTTGTATCCGACAAGCTTTTAATCATGGTCTTACCACCAAACTGCTGCCTTAACTTCGGGTTGTGTCTACAGAGTTCTACCAGAACTTTGAGGAGGAGACTGGTCGATTGGAGACGAGCCTAGATCCTATCAACTCCCCTGTGAAGGATGAAGCCTCCATGAACGTGCTCCGACTCGAGTCTCGTGTTGCTGCTGTGGTTGACTATCTTGCAAGACTGAAGGTTGCAACGTCGCGCATCGACACGGCACTCTGGCCAGGAGAAACACTTCAGAATGACCTTGAGTCTCTGATGACTCGACTGAACGAAGTTCCAAGTCAAGTGCAAGAATGGAAGAAGTCTTCTGCCAGGTGTGGTGCCGATGTTGCTCTGTCTCTGGTCCGTGTTCACTGCAAGGACGCGCGAGAGGACAAGCTGGCGGCTCTCAAGGTAGCCAATACCAAGAAGCATGACTTCCAATCCATCATGGAGACCTTCATTGCTGCTGCCACTCGGATCACAGATGGAATCGACTTGGATGAGTTTGTTGTGCCTTCCAGCCCTCCACAGGAGGGGTAAAAAACTTCTATGCTTGATGCCTTAAATTTACCTCGGTATGCCGAGTGGTTTTTGTAACCGATAAAATTTAATAGGCTTGGTGCCTGCGCACTTCTGGTTCGGTAGGGTGCTATCTGAACTTGGATTTGACATTGAATATGTTTGCATCTGCCTCCGAACGAACATTGTCTTTTGGTCGGTCTATATGCTGGTGTTTGAGATGCTCTTTTGCAGGTAGGGATGAAGCACAGATTGCAATCGACTTGTACCTCGTCATACTTAGGCTGGCACTGGGCTGCAGCTAAGCCCCTGAGTGGGAGGTCTGCTCTACACTCGTTAGGATTTTCAAAAACTTAGGCGAGCACTGGGCTGCAGCTAAACCCCTGAGTGGAGGTCTGCTCTCCACTCGGTAGGATTTTAAAAAACTTAGGCGAGCACTGGGCTGCAGCTAAGCCCCCGAGTGGGAGGTCTGCTCTCCACTCGGTAGGATTTTCAAAAACTTAGGCGAGCACTGGGCTGCAGCTAAGCCCCCGAGTGGGAGGTCTGCTCTCCACTCGGTAGGATTTTCAAAAACTTAGGCGAGCACTGGGCTGCAGCTAAGCCCCCGAGTGGGAGGTCTGCTCTCCACTCGGTAGGGTTTTTGTGGCGTACCTCCGAAGGAGAGGGTAACAGTCGACCTGCGCCTCGTCCTTCTTACGGAGCGCACGTTGTATTTGTGGCGTAGCTCGGAAGGAAAGGGTAGCAGTCGACCTACGCCTCGTCCTCCTTGCGGAGCGCATGTTGTATTTGTGGCGTAGCTCGGAAGGAAAGGGTAGTAGTCGACCTGCGCCTCGTCCTTCTTGCGGAGCGCATGTTGTATTTGTGGCGTAGCTCAGAAGGAAAGGGTAGCAGTCGACCTGTGCCTCGTCCTCCTTGCGGAGCGCATGTTGTATTTGTGGCGTAGCTCGGAAGGAAAGGGTAGCAGTCGACTTGTGCCTCGTCCTCCTTGCGGAGCGCATGTTGTATTTGTACTTAGGCGAGCGCTAGGCTGCAGCTAAGCCCCCCGAGTGGGAGTCTGGCTCACCACTTGGCAGGATTTTGTTAAACTTAGGCCAGTACTTGGACTGCAGCTAAGCCCCCGAGTGGGAGGCTGGCTCACCACTCGGTAGGATTTTGTTAAACTTAGGCGAGTACTTGGACTGCAGCTAAGCCTTCGAGTGGGAGGCTGGCTCACCACTCGGTAGGATTTTGTTAAATTTAGGCGAAACGGATTCGCAGCTAAGCCCCCGAGTGGGAGGCTGGCTCACCACTCGGCAAGGATTTTTTATTTACAAACTTAGGCAAAATGGATTCGCAGCTAAGCCACCCACTGGGGGACCTTTATGTGAACAAAAGTAACAACAATCACTGGGAAAATTATAACACTATTGTCTTTGAAAAATGAACTACAGAAGTACTTTTATTACATCTCATCCGAGTGCATACTTAAGTATAAAAGGGGCGGAGCAGCTCCGCGTTCCAAGCTCGGGGCTCGTCAATCTGGTGCTCGACATTGTAAAGGCGGTATGCTCCATTGTGGAGAACCTTGGTGACGATGAAGGGACCTTCCCAAGTAGGAGCAAGCTTGTGTGGCTTCTGCTGATCCACTCGGAGAACCAAATCTACTTTTTGGAAGGCTCGACTCTTCATGTTTTTGGCATGGAAACGATGCAAGTCCTGCTGATAAATGGTCGATCGGATCAAGGCCATCTCTCTTTCTCCTTCTAGAAGGTCGACTGCGTCCTGCCGGGCTTGCTCTGCTTCAGCTTCAGTGTAGAGTTCGACTCGGGGTGCGTTGTGAAGCAGGTCACTCGGCAAGACTGCTTCAGCTCCGTAGACCAAGAAGAACGGAGTTCTCCCAGTCGACCGGTTAGGTGTGGTCCTTAATCCCCAAAGTACTGTCGGAAGTTCGTCGACCCATGCACCAGCTACGTGCTTGAGATCGCGCATCAATCGGGATTTCAACCCTTTGAGAATTAAGCCATTTGCTCGTTCTGCCTGTCCATTCGACTGAGGGTGAGCGACTGAAGCATAGTCGACTCGTGTGCCCTGAGATGTGCAGAAGACTCTGAATTCCTCGGAATCGAAGTTTGACCCATTGTCAGTGATGTTGCTGTGTGGAACTCCATATCTGAATATCAACTCCCTGATGAAGCTGACAGCAGTGCCGGCATCAAGATTCTTGATGGGTTTGGCCTCAATCCACTTGGTGAACTTGTCGACTGCTACCAGCACATGGGTGAAGCCGCTTATGCCTGTTCTCAGTGGTCCAACCATATCCAATCCCCATACAGCGAAAGGCCAGACGAGTGGAATAGTCTTCAAGGCTGAGGCGGGCTTGTGTGACATATTGGAGTAAAATTGACATCCTTCACACTTGGCGACTATCTCCTTTGCCATTTCATTCGCTCTTGGCCAGTAAAATCCCGCTCGGTATGCTTTGGCCACAATGGTCTGACATGACGCATGATGGCCACAGGTCCCCGAGTGGATATCGTCAAGGATTATCCGACCTTCTTCTGGCGTTATACACTTCTGACCAACTCCAGTCGCGCTTTCTCTGTACAACTGTCCCTTTATCACGGTAAAGGCCTTAGATCGGCGGATGATCTGTCGAGCCTCTTCTTCATCCTCTGGGAGCTCTTTCCTTAAGATATACGTGATGTACGGCACTGTCCAATCGGGAGTGATCACCAACGCTTCCATGATCAGGTCGACCACTGTTGGAACTTCAACTTCAGTCGGATCAGTGACACTTTTAGGATGCGGAGCTTCTTTGGTAAAAGGATCTTCTTGAACTAATGGAGTATGGATATGCTCCAAGAACACATCACTGGGAATGTCTTCTCTCTTGGAACCTATCTTCGCCAAATCATCAGCCGCTTGATTCTTCAGTCGGGGTATATGATGGAGCTCTAACCCTTCAAATTTCTTTTCAAGCTTTCTCACTGCATTGCAGTATCCAGTCATGGTTGGGCTTCTACCGTCCCACTACTTCATCACCTGATTGACCACCAAATCTGAGTCGCCATAAACCACAAGGCAATGGACGCCGAGCGAAATGGCCATGCGCAACCCATACAAAAGTGCTTCATATTCTGCTTCATTGTTGGAGGAATCAAAGTGGATCTGGAGCACATATCTGACTTTATCTCCTCGGGGGGAAACCAATACTACCCCAGCACTGGAACCATTTAACATCTTAGAACCGTCAAAGAACATGGTCCAGTGCTCCGAGTGAACTTGAGTCGGCTGCTGTTGTTCAATCCACTCGGCAATGAAATCTGCTACTGCTTGGGACTTAATGGCTTTCTTTGCCTCAAACTTGATATCAAGGGGAAGGAATTCAATCGCCCATTTTGCCACTCAACCGGTTGCATCTCTGTTGTGCAGAATCTCTAACAGCGGGGCGTCGCTGACGACTGTAATGGAATGATCAGAGAAATAATGAGCAACCTTCTTCGTGGTCATATAGATCCCATACACGAGCTTCTGATAATGAGGGTATCTTTGCTTCGATGGGGTCAATACTTCGGAAAGATAATATACTGGGCGCTGAACTTTGAAGGCTTTCCCTTCTTCTTCCCGCTCGACCGTAAGTACTGTACTAACGACTTGTCCTGTGGCTGCAATGTAAAGCAACAGAGGCTCTTTGCTGATTGGAGCAGCAAGCACCAGCTGGGTGGAGAGCAGAGCTTTTAGCTCGGCAAACGCTGCATCAGCTTCTGGTGTCCACTCGAACTTGTCTGACTTCTTCATCAGTCGGTAAAGAGGCAATGCCTTTTCACCGAGGCGAGAGATGAATTGACTTAACGCGGCCAAGCATCCAGTAAGCTTCTGGACATCGTGCACACGCACAGGGCGTTTCATTCGGAGTATAGTGCCAACTTTTTCTAGGTTAGCGTCGATTCCTCGTTCAGAAACGAGAAAACCGAGTAACTTTCCACCAGGAACTCCGAATGTGCATTTTGATGGATTGAGCTTGATATCATACCTCCTGAGGTTGGCAAATGTTTCAGCAAGGTCCGTCAACAGGTCGGAACCCTTCCGTGATTTGACCACAATATCATCCATATACGCTTCCACGTTCCGACTGATTTGAGTGAGTAAACACTTCTGAATCATCCTCATGAATGTGGCTCTGGCATTCTTGAGGCCGAATGTCATGGTGACATAGCAGAAGCACCCGAATGGAGTGATGAAAGCTGCTTTGATCTCATCGGGTCCATACAGACGGATCTGATGGTACCCGGAATAGGCATCTAAAAAAGACAATCTCTCACATCCCGCAATCGAGTCGACAATTTGGTCGATGCGAGGGAGAGGAAAATGATCTTTCGGGCAGGCCCGATTGATATGTTTGAAATCAATGCACATGCGAAGCGACTTGTCCTTCTTGGGGAACATGACAACATTGACGAGCCACTCGGAGTGGTAAATCTCTCGGATAAACTCTGCTGCCACGAGCCGAGCTACCTCCTCACCAATGGCCTTTCTCTTCTGGACGGTGGACCGTCGAAGATGTTCTTTGACAGGTTTTGCTTTTGGGTCGACTCGTAAACGATGCTCAGCCAGCCCCCTGGGAACACCGGGCATGTCAGCAGGCTTCCATGCGAAGATGTCCCAGTTCTCACGGAGGAACTGGATGAGCGCTTCCCTATTTAGAGTCGAGTGTTGTGGAAATATGAGTCGGAGCAGCACTGGGGTCGGTCGGGTGAATGTGAACGGGTTTCGTCTCACCAGACGACTGGAAATCTGACTCTGTGGCGGGCTTCTTGGCCCACAATAAATCACTCGGATCTGCATTTTTCTGATACTCTTGCAGCTCCACCACTGTTATCTGAGCATCAGCAATCTTTGAGCCCTTCTGAAAGCACTCTTCTGCCTTTTTTCGATTGCCAGTGATGGTAATCACACCCTTGGGACCAGGCATCTTCAGTTTGAGGTATACGTAACATGGTAGAGCCATGAACCGTGCATAAGCTGGCCTGCCCAAAATAGCGTGATAAGCACTTTGGAAATCCATGACTTCAAATGTTAGCTTTTCTTTGCGGAAATGCTTCGAATCGCCGAAAACCACATCTAGAGCTATTTGGCCGAGTGACTCAGCCTTCTTTCCAGGAATGACTCCATGGAAACTCATGTTGCTGGAACTGAGTCTGGACATCGGAATGCCCATTCCCTTCAGCGTCTCCGCATACAATATATTCAGTCCAGTGCCACCATCCATCAGAACCTTAGTCAGTCGAGTGCCTTCGACGACTGGGTCGACCACCAAAGCTTGCCTCCCAGGGGTGGCTATGTGTGTCGGATGATCAGACTGGTCGAATGTAATGGCGGTCTGAGACCATTTCAGATAGCTGGGTGTCGCCGGAGCAACCATATTTACCTCACGGTTGATAACTTTCAATCGACTTTTGCTCTCCACATCAGCAAAAATCATCAGGGTGGAATTGACATGGGGGTATCCTTCATCACTGTCCTCTTTGTCCTCAGCTTTGTCCGACTCCTTTTCCTTATCCTTGAGTTGTTTGCCTTGAAACTGCTGGATTAAGAGCCGGCACTGGCGAGTGGTATGTTTCGGGTAAATGAAGTTACCCTCTTCGTCTTTCTTTGTGTGGATGTGGCATGGAAAATCCATCACGTTGTTTCCTTCCTTGTCCTTCACCTTCTTGGGGTTCCAGGATCCTTTGGGCTTCCCTTTAAACTTGCCCTGAGTCACGGCTAAGGCTTCTCCAGGAGCAGCTGGCTCGGCTTTCCGCTTCTGCTTCCGACTGGCTCGGCTTGTACTTGCCACTCCAGAGTCGATCCTCTTCTTCACCATTGGCATATTTGGTGGCAATCTCCATCATTCGACTCAGGGTCATGTCTCCGGTCCGACCAAACTTCAAACTTAACTCTCTATTCTTAACGCCTTCCTTGAAGGCACAGACAGCTTGATGATCAGATACGTTCTCCACCGTATGATGCAATGTGATCCACCTCTGGATGTAATCTCTCAGGGTCTCATTCGACTTTTGCACGCAGCAGCTCTGTCAGTCCTGCTGGCCGCTTGCAAGTTCCCTCAAATGTCCTGACGAACACTCGAGCAAGATCTTCCCAAGTGTAAATGCTGCTAGGAGCCAATTGATTCAACCAGGATCTGGCCGAGCCTTCCAACATAAGCGGTAGGTGTTTCATGGCCACCTCATCATTGCCATCGCCAATCTGTACAGCCACTCGGTAGTCCTCAAGTCAAGTATTGGGCTTGGACTCACAAGTGAACTTACTCACCCCAGTCGCCAACCAGAAGTTGGGAAGGATCACCGCGGCTCTGATGGCTCTGCTAAAACACTCTAGTCCTGAAACATGAACTCGGCTGCTGGTGGGCACATCTCTGTCGTGGCCTTCTCGGTGAGCTCTGTTCCGGTCGACCAAACCTTGCACGATAATGGATCTCGCGTCAAAGCCTGGTTCCCTGGGATCGACCGGAGCTCTCCGTCCAACGCTGTGCTGGCGTCTGTCATCTTGTTGTCGAGGGGCGTAAGACCCACCCCTTGGGGGAGGAGTGGGCACTCGACGCCGATCATCGCGATCGAATCGGTCATCATACTGATCATGTCGACCCCCACGTCCCTCACGCCGCGGAGGCGATCTTGGGCTGTGAGCCGACTGGACTGTATTCGCAGTGACAGATCGACTGTGAATCCTATTGCGTGACTGTGATACAGCTGAATTCTGATCTCCTGCTGCCCGGAGCAAATCTCTGATCTGCATCAAGCCTCTGCCAGCCTCTGACTGAGAGGGCTGAATCGACTTCGCTATACGGGCTGCAGCTGCTAGATTCTGAATTGGGGTTCGATATACCTGGGTCAGCGGCGGAAAGAGTTGACGTCGACTGGAGTCTGGTACTCGTTGTCGCGCGCGCTCGTCTAGTGCTGGCTGGAGGTTCTCTAGTCGAGTGTGCTCAGCCAAGTTGGCCAAACGCGCATCCTCCAAGGCACGAGCCTCGGGGGTTTCTCCTACGATGGTAGTATGCAGAGCATCCATATTCCGGCAGCGAAGATCTTCCCTTTGCAGAGAAGTGAGTGGCTCGGGTTGATACTCCTCGTGGACCAGAGCGGGGTCTCCTCCGCCGTCCGCTCCGTCGGTGCGAGGGAATACGGGAGGACTACGAGGCCATTGACTATCAGGACCTCCGCCGCTGGATCACTGCTGTCGCACTCGGATGTAGTCTCTACGGAGCCAGTCGACAGATCGAACATGCCGTAGAGAGATTCGCCGGGCTCGATCGCCGCGACTTGGGTGGTGGCCGATTGGCGAGCCACTGCGTGTCTCACCCACCGCTGAAGTCTCGACGGACCAGAGCGCTTGCGCTGGCGGGAGACAGGGAGGGAGGACGACACAGGAGTCGACCGGCACGGTACCGACGGTTGCCGCAGCAGGACGCCGCGGACACATGCGCGAAAGTGTGTCGCCCCGCAGACGGGAAGCGCGTCAATGTCGAGTGGGGCCTCCTGGAGCCAAGTGGAGTCGTCGGCGATGAAGTGAGCGCACCGAGACGGATCTCGCGGCCCTCGACCAGAACTCCACCAGAAACCATGATGAAGGCGATCGGAACAATTGCAACTTCTCCAATAAGTCGCTAAGACACCTGCCCCACAATGGGCGCCAACTGTCGTGGTACTAAGACTGACAGTAGAATAGGGGGTAGGTATGGAGAGGCAAGATCCTAGCTATGGAGTAGTTGTATACGCAAGGGATTTACGAGTTCAGGCCCTTCTCGGAGGAAGTAACAGCCCTACGTCTCGGAGCTCGGAGGCGGTCGACTGGACTATATGCGTATGAGTTACAGGGGTGCGAACCCTTCTGCCAGTGGAGGGGGTGGCTTATATAGAGTCTGCCAGGACCCCAGCCAGCCCACGTAGCGGAGGGTTTAAAGTACATTAAGGCCTGGCGTTACTGGCAACGCCTTACATAAAGTGTCATCATGACCATAAAGACTACTTAACTACAGACCGTTTGGGTACAGAGTGGCTCTTGAACTCCTGGTGGTCGAGTGAGTCTTCATGGTCGAGTGTCTTCGAGTCCGTCGAGTGGAATCCTTCCAGGCCGACTGGAACGGAGTTTCTTCTAAAGAAGTCCTTGGGGAGGGTACCTTGGACAGGTCTATGACCCTACCCTAGGTACATGACTTCATAAGTGCTTTCGCGAGAGGCACGGGCGTGCCTATTTCGAAAAGGGAAAAAAACGCGTTTTCTGTTTTTTTTCCTTTCGCTAGAAGCACGGTTTTGCTTCCGCGAGAGGCACGGTTGTGATTTCGTCCGAGGAACGGGTGTGCCTCTTTCGGAAAGGGGAAAAAACCCGTGTTCCTGGTTCAGTTTTTTGTTGGGTTTTTTTCGTCCGGTTTTTTCGTGAAAAAAAAGTTCGTCAAAACCTATCAACATGGGATCTAGTTTTGGAGATCTCGACGCGAGGAATCCAACGGCGAAAGCGGTTCGAGATTTGGACACACGGTTTAAAGATAAAAACGCTTTGAATAAACGGATCTACGAAAAAAGGGAAAACTCCCGGGTTGCGACAAGTGGCGCACATGCAGCGCGCCACTTGTCGCAATCTGGGGAAGTTGGAGTGATCTCCGCAAGAAATACTCCTTAGTTAGTGATTTCGGTTTTTTGTCGTACGATGCTTCCATATTGGTTTATGGCTCAGTTTTTTTTTCCAAGCAAAACTCCCAATCAATTCAAGGGGGCTGCTACGGCCCGCGGATCTTTTTAAAAGATCCATCACCGCGGGAGCCGTCAGATATGATGGATTGAGCGGCCGAACTTCATTCTCTACCATTGCAACATAGGTTGTATTGTAGAAGCTCTAATCGCTGAGAAAGCTCGGTGGTGCTCCCTTCTCTTATTTCTGGATGTGCTGAGTACATAAAATACACCAACGCTGGCATGCATACATCAGATGGTTGTGTGGAAAGAAAAGAAGAGCCCATGGATGGACGACTGACTGCACACACAAGACTCTCCAAACAGAAGGCATTCATTTTATTTTCATTTTATTTTGGCTGTGATAGTTTGAATTGCTCATAATTTCTTAAACAAATTTTAGTTTTTGAAATTTTTACATATTTTAATTAAAGGCGATAATGAATTTAAAACAAAACCAATGTCGGATATACTTTGAAAAAGTTCTAAAAAACGATTTCACTCATAGTTTAAAAAACTGGGCTGGTGATCGAACCGGTGATGCTGCCGGTTCAGGTTTTTACCGATCGAACCGTTGGTTCAACTGTTCATTTCCTGGTTTTTAAGCCATAAAAATATGTAAAAATAGGTTACTAAGTTTCTATCCTTTGACACCTAACTTGGATTGGAGGATTAGTTGTTGGGCCAAATTGGCGACGTTGGCCAGTTTCCAAGTGACGAAGAATCGATCTCAGTTGCTGCAATTATTTTTCCCCTTTCCCAACAATGCAAAAGTGTGCTAACGGTTAGCTCGATAGGATTTGTTTGATCCATTTGCAGAACGGTCTAATTAGCTTATAAAGTCGTCGAGGCGGTCTGTTCCCGGTTTTTTCCAGTCCAACTGACGGTTCGGTCTAGTTTTTTAAACAATGATTTGACTAATAAAAAAATATTTCACACATTTCAAACAAATCATTTTTGCAATTTTCCAAAACATATTTCATTCATTTAAAAAAGATTTCAATCAATTCACTAATTAAAAAACAATTGTAACATTATTTTAAACATATTCACTTATTTCAAACCACTAATTTTACTTAGTTTTGAAAATAATTTCACACATTTCGAAACCTGATTTCACTCATTAAAAGAAGTTGATTTCACATAATTTAAAAAACACTCAAATGTACTTTTTGAAGACGCAATTTTGGATATTTGAAATAATTAGTTTCACACAATTAAAAAATCACTTTCAGAAAATGATTCCAATTGTTTTCAGTAACTAATTTCATTCATTTCAAAAAATAATTCCACTCATTTAAGAAAATTGGATTCAGCTCTTTCAAACAACTTATTCGACCCATTCCAGAAACATAACCACTCATTTTTTGAAACCAATTTCAGACATTGTCTGCAAGCATTTGTAGTAATATAATATGTTTCATGTGAGAAGATTGGTGAAAGTGCATCTTGATGGAATTTGAGTATTGAGGGATATATTAGCATTCCTATGTAACTACGCTTGCATCACATAGTTAAATATGGGAGAACATACATCTTTCAAATGCATGGGAGTGGATTAACAAAGTTTATGTGAATAAGTTGAAGAACTATTGTACCATGGCAATGGCGTACATCAATTTTGATGAAATTTGTTGTAAATAGAAGGGGGGGGGGGGTCCATAGCACTAAGATGGGAAGGCGGTTGCCGCCCTTGTCTGTTTCCGCTGGCCTACCACGGCGTCGATTACCCGCTCATTTAGAACATGAGTTGGTGGATTTTGTGATAAGAGTGAGGGTTGAGAGTGAGCGTGATGGAAGTTTGGGCTGGTCTGCTTAGTTACGACCAACTGAGCAGGATACTTTTCCTACTTTAGAAAATGTGGCAAATTGCATTCATCAGTGATGGTTTTACAACAAATTGCATGAGCGAGCAGTTCATCTTTTTTTCATCAAGTCATACAATTGTTTTGTTTGCATAGAAAGGTAAATACATTGCTTGATTTCTTCAAGTGTTAATAACAAACTTTTTTGGTTAAGATAGAATAGCAAATGCATTGGTTGACTGCTTCAAGAGTTAATAACGGATATGTGTCGTATCAATTGCATGCCCAACAACGGATATCATATTTTTGTTTCATGGTAATACAGGACATTCAAATGTATGTTACAATGTGGCAATGGCTCAGGAGACATCGGATCTGCCTTCTTGGATCGGGGGGCATCACGGAAGGCGCATGCCTCGTCCCCATTAATGGTGGTGGTGGATCGGCATGAACACAGGGGGAAAGGATCAGGGCGGAGAGCGAAACAGTCGACGTATCCAATTTTAAAGGAGAGAGGGCGACATGGCGAAGGTGAGGTGGGCGTCATCCGGCTTTAAAAGAGAGGGCTCCGGCGAGAAATAACCCGCTTCGCCGGGAAACCGAGCAGGAAGTGTAGCATCTGGTAAAAAAAGGGAAGAGTACGTCGTGGGGGTGGAGTTTTTGTGTTGGGGCGCGTGTTGGGGATAACATAATTAATAGTCTGGAGAACCACATTTCTTCCCCACATATGAGCTGAATTTGTGGAAGCCTGGATTGTCCAGACAATTGAGTTTTGGGGAGCCCACTAAGCGCATGTTTGATGTCCAAACATACTCAAACTATGAGGGAGAAATGAGCTTCCACCTTCGAAACCTTATCATTTGTTTGATTCATTTGTTTACAATGAAGCTCATAGCAACACACCGATGTTGTACTAGAGTATGTATATATAGGGGAGATCTCAACTACCTCTTTGGCTTGCTTTCACAGTCGCTACAATCTCTTGTAAATAAGAGTAGAGCGTGTCAAATTGGACGTGAATTTCGTGAACATGGTCCACGCACATCTCTTATGAATAATAAATTCAAAAAATAGTAAAAAATAAAAATAGAAAACATATTCTTTTTACAATATACATAGTCAACCAGTATACCTGCGTATGAAATTTCATGAAGAAATCACGTCCGTGCTAATTTGGGCAGAAATTACAAAATCAAAGCTATATTAAAAAACACTGATGAAGGCCTGATTATATTTTCTTCACTAAGAATACCATGGGTCTCAATAAATCATGGAACTTCACACATGAGTAAAATAAAATGGTAGACGAAGTTTCGTACCCTAAAATTTTAGAATTTTATAATTTTTCCAGTATTTTTTCCAAATGTACTATTCACGTCAGTGTGCTTGGAACCAGTTGCGAATCTACTTTGGGGGCTTTAACAGGCTCTAACCACTGCAAAATTTGTTTTTATTACTAGTTTGAAGGTCCAGCACAACCACTACCCAGCCAAGCCTAACACATGTTTGCATGATCCAGGCAGCCCAGCCCGCCTCCATTTTTTTCAAGATTCGCCACTGCGTGGAACCATATTCGGGGGCTCCTAATTGGGAGTTCCTATGTGACGCGTTCTGCGTCAAATTGCCGCGATTTCGCACGCGTATGCCGTCCGCGTGTGACGATTGGGCCGGCCCATTGCAATGCGCCACAGAAACCAGGTGAAAAAAAATGGCAAATACGTAGGCGCGACCGCTGGGAATCTAACACAGGACCACAGCCTTGTACTCGCTCGGTGCTAGCCACTACGCTGTAAGAGCTCAGTTGACAAATGAACAGCGAAAATCTAAAAGAACTAAAGAATGTATAAGACTTAAAACTGTTTGAAAAAAATATCCTTTACCATTTTCCAAATTTTGAATAATTTTTTAAACATACGGTTTTGTTTTGACAAAGGCAAACGATTTTATGATATTGTGCAAACAAATTTTAAAACAGGAAATTCGTTGAATTCGAGATTTTTTTTTTGAAAAAATATAACTGTTTTTTAAAATATGAACAATTTTTGGAAAAATGGACATTCTTTTGCATCTGCGAACAAATATTGAAACTCTGAACAGATTTAGGAAAGTGTGAACATTATTTGTAATTTGCGAAAGAGTGAACAAAATTTCAAAAGAAGATCATGTTCTGAACTTATGAACAAATTTTTCAAAGTGAACTTCTTTTAAAATGTATATTTTGAAAATGTGCAAATAGTTTTTGAATTTCTGAATAATTTCGAAAAGGAACTTTACTTAAGATATATTTTGAAAAGGAATTTTAAAATGTATATTTTGAAAAGGAACTTCACTTAATATATGTTCAAACTATGCAATTTTGAACAAATTTTGAAACCGCGAACATTTTTTTAATTCTTGAAAAAAATTTGAAACAAGGAAGTTTTCGTGAAATTCCGAACAAAAATTTATAACTACGAACATTTTCAAAAGTTTAGGAAAGTGAACAAAATTATTAAAAAGCGAACATTTTTTGAAAATATAAAATGTTATGAACTTTGAACAATTTTTTAAAGGAGCAAACAATTTTTCGAAAATCTTCATGTTTTCTGAATTTCTGAACAAAATTTGAGAACAGAAACATTTTTTGAAAAATGTGAACAAAAATTGAGGACGGAAACATTTTCTGAAATACTTGAACAAATTTTGAACAATTCGAACATTTTTTAAATTCCAGAAAAAGCGGTATAAACTAAAAAAAGAAACAGAAAATACGAAAAAGAAGAGAAAAATGAAAAGTAAAAAAGAAAGAGAAACTGAAAAAGAAAAATCCGGTTTAGGAACCTTCTAGAATGTTCCCAAAACCGGAAAAACCAGCTAGAAACAAAAGAGATAGTTGTTGACAAACTTGTAGTGCCGGATTTAAAGAACTAAAACGAGTAGCGAAACCTGAACTTTGGTTAAGAAATTACGAACAAAATTCCTTTCGAACACGTTTTTCCATTATGGCCCAAATTAAGAAATTACGAACAAAAGGACCAAAGTTTGTAATTTTTCTGAATATTTTTTAATTTTGACAAAAATTTAAAATCCCGAACATTTTTTGAATTTAGAGAACAAAATTTTAAAATTGAGAACAAAATTTGAACATAAATATTTTCTAAAAGTACGAACATTTTTTGAATCTTGAGAACAAATTTTGAAACGAAGAACAAATTTGGATAATTTCTTAAAGCATGAACGTTTTTTGAATCTTGCGAACAAATTGATGAATGAAAAGAACATTTTTTGAACAAAAATTTAAAATCCTGAACATTTTTTGAATTTAGAGAACAAAATTTTCAAATTGAGAACAAAATTTGAACATAAATATTTTCTACAAGTACGAACATTTTTTGAATCTTGAGAACAAATTTTGAAACGAAGAACAAATTTGGATAATTGCTTAAAGCATGAACGTTTTTTGAATCTTGAGAACAAATTGATTAATGAAAAGAACATTTTTTGAACAAAAAATTAAAATCCTGAACATTTTTTGAATTTAGAGAACAAAATTTTCAAATTGAGAACAAAATTTGAACATAAATATTTTCAACAAGTACGAACATTTTTTTAATCTTGAGAACAAATTTTGAAACGAAGAACAAATTTGTACAATTTCTTAAAACATGAACATTTTTTGAATCGAAGAACAAATTTAGAGAACAAATTTATGAATGAAAAGAACATTTTTTGAACAAACTTGTTCACGAACATTTTTCAAAAATTTGAACATTTTTGTAAAAGCGCGAACATTTTTTTGAAAGAGAAGACATAAACTTGAAAAACAAAAAAGAAAAAAGTAAATTAAAAGAAACAGCAATAGAAAAAGAAAGGAAAATAAAAAACCGGTTCAGGAACCTTCTAGAAGGTTCCCAAAACCGGAAAAAATCCAGCTGGGAACCTCTCTAGAAGGTTCCCAAAACCGGGAGCGCTGGAACGGTTAAACGGGCCCGTTGCGTCGCTCCTCGGTCGCTGGCCGTGTGCGAAGCGCCGGCAGTTTGACGCAACGAGCGGCATATAGGATTTTCCCCTAATTGGCGCGTCAGGCGCCAGTTCCCTAAGCTAGCGCCCACACACCATCGCTCCTAGGCCGGCCCATATAGGCAAGCGCTCGATCCATCTGGTTCGTTCCATCGATCGTTACGCTCACTGTTAAAAGTTTACCAGTCAAGAGTCAACCTTGCCTAAAAAAAAGTCCACTACCAACCATTGGTTAATATGGAGAAAACAAAAAGATCGCAAAAAACAAAAAAGTTTGTGAACTAAAAAAATCGTAGATTTTAAAAAAAAAATCAAAGAATTTTAGAAAAAGTTTGTCGAATTTGGAAAAAAAGTTCATGTATTGAAAAAAGGTCATCAAATTTTAAAAAATCATTGAATTTGAAGAAAAGTCATCAATTTTCAAAAAAGTTCACTGAATTTCAAAACTTCATCAGATTTGAGAAAATTTCACCAATTTTCAAAAAAATCATGATTTTTTTAGAAAGTTCATCGAATTTGAAAGAAGTTCATCAAATCATCAAAACATTTAAAATTTTGAAAAAAATGTTCATCTAATTTCAAAAAGTTCATTGACTTTCAAAAACGAGTAATTGTTTTTTAAAAAATTCATCAGATTTGAAAAAAATCATCGATTCTTTAAAAAGATACGCAAAAATGAAAAATCATCTGTTTTGAAACAAAACAAGATTTTTTTTTACAAGTCACGCATTTAAAAAAAAGAATGGGAAAAAAGAAAGAAAAGAGGAAAATAGAAAAACCATATAAAACCATCGGTAAACTGAATCGCAAACCAGGAAAAACCGGCTTGGGAAGCTTCCAAAACTGGAGCTTTTACGAACGCCCAGGAAAGAATATGAAAAGCCATAACGAATTAACTTGGCACGAGCGGTCGATGGACTAGTGGTTGAGTAGAGCCCTCGCAATCGAGACGCGAGGTCGCCCCCAACGATTCACTAAGCAAGCACCTTTTTGCGCATTTAAACACATAGACCAAAAGCTAAAATAGGCTGGCCCAGCGCATGGGCGCTTCAGGCGCCCGTTTAGTAATGGGCGCCTGAAGCGCCGATAGGAAATGCCAACATACCCACCTTTGTATTTTCTTTGTCAAATCATACTAATTCCTAATTAACATCCAGTCTTACAGCAAGTGAATTTAAATCACTTTGCTCACAAAAGTCATAATGCATATAGAACCTTGTGGGGAAGACAAAGTAAGCTCCTTCAATTTACCGGCCTACGGGGCGTCGGTCAGCGAAGTGACACGCATCGGTGAAGGAAAGCGGTGCCTTCGACGTGGCTCACATCAAGCTTTTCGAGCAGAACTGGGAACCCTACGATGACTCGGTAGGCGGCGGCATGCTCGACAGAGAAGGGTGAGCAGAGCTTTCTTGGACAACGCCGCCAAGTGCATCAGATCAGTGATGGAGTCTTTGGTCATGAGCCATTTCAGAGAAGACATACTCGAGGGGTCCACGCGTCGTGTCGCGGGGCACCTTGAGAAGGAGAAGACAAGTTCACTATTGTCGTCCTTGCCTCGAAGAAAATAGAGCAAGGACGACGAAGCAGGGAAGCCAAAGTAATTAGCTCCACTTTGCTTGTGTAGCTGGAGTGATGTTCTAAGTGAAGGAAATATGCCCTAGAGGCAATAATAAAGTTGTTATTCTATGTTTCCTTATTCATGCTAAAGGTTTATTATTTATGCTAGAATTGTATTGATTGAAAACTTAAATATATGTGCAAATACATAAACAAGTACCGTGTCCCTAGTAAGCCTTTACTAGACTAGCTCGTTGATCAAAGATGGTTAAGGTTTCCTAACTATAGATATGTGTTGTCATTTAATAACGGGATCACATCATTAGGAGAATGATGTGATGGACAAGACCCATCCGTTAGCTTAGCATAATGATCATTCAGTTTATTGCTAATGCTTTCTTCATGTCAAATACATATTCCTTCAACTATGAGATTGTGCAACTCATGGATACCGGAGGAATACCTTGTGTGCTATCAAACATCACAACGTAACTAGGTGATCATAACTATGCTCTACAGGTATCTCTGAAGATGTTTGTTGAGTTGGCATAGATCGAGATAAGGATTTGTCACTCCGAGTATTGGAGAGGTATCTCTAGTCCCTCGCGGTAATACACATCATAAGAAGCCTTGCAAGCAAATGACTAATGAGTTAGTTATGAGATGATGTATTATGGAATGAGCAAAGAGACTTGCCAGTAACGAGATTGAACTAGGTATAGAGATACCGACGATCGAATCTCGGGCAAGAAACAAATCAATGGACAAAGGGAATTATGTATGTTGTCATAACGGTTCGATCGATAAAGATCTTCGTAGAATATGTAGGAACCAATATGGGCATCCAGGTTCCGCTAATGGTTATTGACCGGAGGGGTGTCTCAGTCATGTCTACATAGTTCTCGAACCCGTAGGGTTCGCATGCTTAACGTTCATTGACGATATAATATTATATGAGTTATATGATTTGGTGATCGAATGTTGTTCGATGTCCCGGATGAGATCGCGGACATGACGAGGAGTCTCAAAATGGCCGAGACGTAAATATTGATATATAGTATGATGGTATTCGGATACCGGAATAGTTTCAGATTGCACCGGTTAGTCATCGGGTCACCTGAAGGGGTTCCGGGCACCCCCGGCAAGTGTATGGGCCTTATGGGCCAAAGGGGGGACAGACCAGCCCACAAGGGGCTGGTGCGCCCCTTCCCTTGGCTGGCCGATCCTAGGGGAAGGTAAGGGGAGGGGTGGCCCCTCTCGCCTTTCCCTTCTTAGGAGAGAAAGGAAAGGGGGGCGCCACCTCCTCCTTCCTTCCTCCTGCACTACAATAAGGAAAGGGTGCGGGGCACCACTTTGGGAGGACCCCAAGTAGGATTCGCCCTACTTGGGGCGCCCTCTTGGCTTCTTCCTCCTCCCCTGATAACCCACAAGTATAGGGGGTCGCAACAGTTTTCGAGGGTAGAGTATTCAACCCAAATTTATTGATTCGACACAAGGGGAGCTAATGAATATTCCTGAGTATTAGCAGTTGAGTTGTCAATTCAACCACACCTGGATAACTTAGTATCTGCAGCAAAGTGTTTAGTAGCAAAAGGGGTATGATAATAATGGTAACGGTAGCAAAAGTAAAGATAAATGTTTTTGGGTTTTTTGTAGTAGTTGTAACAGTAGCAACGGAAAAGTAAATAAGCGAAGAACAATATGTGAAAAGCTCGTAGGCAATGGATCAGTGATGGATAATTATGCCGGATGCGATTCCTCATGCAATAGTTATAACATAGGGTGATATAGAACTAGCTCCAATTTATCAATGTAATGTAGGCATGTATTCCGTAAACAATCATACGTGCTTATGGAAAAGAACTTGTATGATATCTTTTGTCCTACCCTCCCGTGTTCAGCGGGGTCCTAGCGGAAACTAAGGGATATTAAGGCCTCTTTTTAATAGAGAACCGGAACAAAGCATTAGCACATAGTGAATACATGAACTCCTCAAACTACGGTCATCACCGAGAAGTATCCCGATTATTGTCACTTCGGGGTTGTCAGATCATAACACATAATAGGTGACTATAGACTTGCAAGATAGGATCAAGAACACACATATATTCATGAAAACATAATAGGTTCAGATCTGAAATCATGGCACTCGGGCCCTAGTGACAAGCATTAAGCATAGCAAAGTCATAGTAACATCAATCTCAGAACATAGTGGATACTAGGGATCAAACCCTAACAAAACTAACTTGATTACATGGTAAATCTCATCCAACCCATCACCGTCCAGCAAGCCTACGATGGAATTACTCACGCACGGCGGTGAGCATCATGAAATTGGTGATGGAGGATGGTTGATGATGACGACGGCGACGAATCCCCCTCTCCGGAGCCCCGAACGGACTCCAGATCAGCCCTCCCGAGAGAGATTAGGGCGTGGCAGCGGCTCCGTGTCGTAAAACGCGATGAAAGTTTCTTTCTGATTTTTTTCTCCCTGAACGTGAATATATGGAGTTGGAGTTGACGTCGGTGGAGGTCCAGGGGGTCCACGAGATAGGAGGCCGCACCCTAGGGGGGGCGCCCCACTGTCTCGTGGACAGGCTGTGCCCCCTGGCATTAATTCTTTCGCCAAAAATTCTTATTAATTCCAAAAAGTGCCTCCGTGGATTTCCAGGACATTCCGAGAACTTTTCTTTTCTACACATAAAACAACATCATGGTAGTTCTGCTGAAAATAGTGTCAGTCCGGATTAGTTTCATTCAAATCATGCAAGTTAGAGTCCAAAACAAGGGCAAAAGTGTTTAGAAAAGTAGATGTGTTGGAGACGTATCAACTCCCCAAGCTTAAACCTTTACTTGTCCTCAAGCAATTCAGTTTATAAACTGAAAGTGATAAAGAAAAAAAATTACAAACTCTGTTTGCTCTTGTTGTTGTAACATGAAAAGCCAGCATTCAAGTTTCATCAAATATTATGAACTAACCATACTCACAATAACACATGGGTCTCACAATTACTCATATCAATAGCATTATCAGCTAACGAGCCATAATAATAAAACTCGGATGACAACACTTTCTCAAAATAATCATAACATGATATAACAAAATGGTATCTCGCTAGCCCTTTCTGAGACCGCAAAACATAAATGCAGAGCACCTTTAAAGATCAAGGACTGACTAACACATTGTAATTCATGGTAAAAGAGATCCAATCAAGTCATACCCAATATAAACCAATAATAATGAATGCAAATGACAGTGTGCTCTCCAGCGGGTGCTTTTAATAAGAAGGGTGATGACTCAACATAAAAGTAAATAGATAGGCCCTTCGCAGAGGGAAGCAGGGATTTGTAGAGGTGCCAAAGCTCGATTTTAAAATAGAGATTGAATAACATTTTGAGCGGCATACTTTTGCTCTCAACGCAACAACTATGAGATGGCTGTATCTTCCATACTACATGCATTATAGGCAGTTCCCAAACAGAATGGTAAATGTTTATACTCCCCCAACCACCAACAAGCATCAATCCATGCCTTGCTCGAAACAACGAGTGCCTCCAACATACAACAGCCCTGGGGGAGTTTTGTTTAACTATTTTGATTTGCTTTGATCGTTTTGGATCATGGGACTGGGCATCCCGGTTACCGGCCCTTTCTCATGAATGAGGAGCGGAGTCCACTCCTCTTGAGGATAACCCACCTAGCATGGAAGATATAGGCAACCCTAGTTGAAACATGAGCTGCTCGAGCATACAAAACAGAATTTCATTTGAAGGTTTGGAGTTCGGCACATACAAATTTACTTGGAACGGCAGGTAAATACCGCATATAGGTAGGTATGGTGGACTCATATGGAACAACTTTGGGGTTTAAGGAGTTTGGATGCACAAGCAGTATTCCCGCTTAGTACAGGTGAAGGCTAGCAAAAGACTGGGAAGCGACCAACTGAGAGAGCGACAACAGTCGTAAACATGCATTAAAATTAATTCACACCGAGTACAAGCATGAGTAGGATATAATCCACCATGAACATAAATATCATGAAGGCTATGTTGATTTGATTCAACTACATGCGTGAACATGTGCCAAGTCGAGTGACTCAATTCATTCAAAGGAGGATACCATCCCATCATATCACATCATAATCATTCTAATATCATGTTGGCACGCAAGGTAAACCATTATAACTCAAAGCTAATCAAGCATGGCACAAGCAACTATAATCTCTAAATGTCATTGCAAATATGTTTACTTCATAATAGCGGACTCAGGAACGATGAACTCATCATATTTACAAAAACAAGAGAGGTCGAGTTCATACCAGCTTTTCTCATCCCAATAAGTCCATCATATATCGTCATTATTGCCTTTCACTCGCACGACTGAACGATGTGTATAATAATAAGAGTGCACGTGCATTGGACTAAGCTGGAATCTGCAAGCATTCCACTCAAGAGAGAAGACAAAGTAATATGAGCACTAAGTTAAATAAACTATCATGCGTATAAGAGACACTAAATATTTTCAATATAGTCTTCTCGATCCCCAAAAGAAAGAAAAGAAAATAAAACTATTTACACGGGAAAGCTCCCAACAAGTAAAAGAAGAACGAGAAATCTTTTTGGGTTTTCATTTTAGTTCTACCACAAGCAAGGAAATTAAGCTAACTATTTTTTTTGGTTTTTCTTAAGGTTTATCAAACACACAAGAAGAAAGCGAGAAAAAGAAATTTAAACTAGCATGGATAATACAATGAAAGAGTATGAGCACCGACGACTAGTGTGTGAACATGAATGTAAAGTCGGTGAGAAATACGTACTCCCCCAAGCTTAGGCTTTTGGCCTAAGTTGGTCTAATACCAATGACCACCTGGCTGATATCCATAAGTGAAACTGGGGTTGTATTGAGATGCAGAGGCAACAGCCTCCTGAGCAGCAACATGTTGACAAGCTGCCTCCATTCCCCTCTCATATTCAGTTGCTTCCTCCCTGGTGACAACATATCTTCCTTTTGCCTAATCAAAAAGGTAGGGGGCAGGAAGAGTAACAGGGACAACGTTGCGCCTGTCATAGATTAGTCGATAATGGAGGAATTGTTCATTCCTCTCAAGAAAATTATGATCAAACATAGCTTCTTTATCCAAATAAATAGGAGGTACAATCATATCCCCCTCTTGTGGAGCTATATTAAGAAAATTAGCGACACGGGTTGCATAAATTCCTCCAAAGAAATTACCCCTTCTACTATTATTCTGCAACCTACATGCAACTATTGCCCCCAAGTTATAACCTTTGTAACCTGACACAGCACTCTTGAGGACACAAAGATCAGGGACACACATGTGACATGCTTCGTCCTTACTGTTAATGCATCTACCAATGAAGAGAGCAAAATAATGTATAGCGGGAAAATGAATACTCCCTATGGTAGCTTGTGTTATGTCCCTAGATTCTCCCACAGTAATACTAGCAAGAAAATCTCTAAATTCAGATTTGCGAGGATCTATAATATTACCCCACTGCGGGAGTTTACAAGCAGTTGATTTATCAGCCATTTGCAAAGATATTTCAGTAGGTGTCAAATTATTCAATTCAAGTCTACGATATAAAGAGAGAGGCATAACGCTAACACCGGCTCCAAGATCACATAAAGCAGTTCTAACATAATTTCTTTTAATGGAGCATGGTATAGTTGGTACCCAGGATCTCCAAGTTTCTTTGGTATTCCACCCTTAAAAGTGTAATTAGCAAGCATGGTGGAAATTTCAGCTTCCGGTATCTTTCTTTTGTTTGTGATGATATCCTTCATATACTTAGCATATGGATTTACTTTCAGCATATCAGTTAAGCGCATACGTAAGAAAATAGGTCTAATCATTTCAGCAAAGCGCTCAAAATCCTCATCATCCTTTGACTTGGATGGTTTAGGAGGAAAGGGCATGGGTTTCTGAACCCATGGTTCTCTTTCTTTACCGTGCTTCCTAGCAACAAAATCCCTCTTATCATAACGTTGATTCTTTGATTGTGGGTTATCAAGATCAACAACAGGTTCAATCTCTACATCATTGTTTTTGCTAGGTTGAGCATCAACATGAACATTATCATTAACATTATCACTAGGTTCATGTTCATCACCTGATTGTGTTTCAGCATCAGAAATAGAAATATCATTGGGGTTCTCAGGTGTGTCTACAGTAGGTTCACTAGAATCATGCAAAGTCCTATCGTCTTTCTTCTTCTTCTTTTTAGAAGAACTAGGTGCCTCTAAATTATTTCTCTGAGAATCTTGCTCTATTCTCTTAGGGTGGCCTTCAGGATACAAAGGTTCCTGAGTCATTCTACAAGTTCTAGTAGCCACTCTAACAGCAAAGTCATTTTTATTATTTAATTCATCAAGCAAATCATTTTGAGCTTTAAGTACTTGCTCAGCTTGAGTAGCAACCATAGAAGCATATTTGCTAACGCGGTGGAGTTCATCTTTAACTCTAGCCAGATTATCACCTACGCGTACTATCTCGAAAGCATTATTCTTTAACTCTCTACCAACATAAGCATTAAAACTTTCTTGTCTAGCCATAAAGTCATCAAATTCATCTAAGCATGGGCTATGAAATTTAGTAGAGGGTATTTCAACTTTATCATATCTATAGAGAGAATTTACCTTTACTACTTGTGTCGGGTTATCAAGACAATGTGGTTCTTCAGGCGGTAGATTAAGACCATGTATTTCTTCAATAGGAGGTAAATTCTTAACATCTTCAGCTTTAATACCTTTTTCTTTCATTTATTTCTTTGCCTCTTGCATATCTTCAGGACTGAGAAATAAAACACCTCTCTTCTTCGGAGTGGGTTTAGGAATAGGCTCAGGAGTTGGCTCAATTGGTTCAGGAATTACTTCAGGAACTGGCTCAGGAAGAGTCCAATTATTTTCATTAGTCAACATATTATTCAGTAGTATTTCAGCTTCGTCGACTGTTCTTTCCCTGAAAACACAACCAGCATAACTATCCAAGTGGTCCTTGGAAGCATCGGTTAGTCCATTATAAAAGATATCAAGTATTTCATTTTTCTTAAGAGGATGATCAGGCAAAGCATTAAGTAACCGGAGAAGCCTCCCCCAAGCTTGTGGGAGACTCTCTTCTTTGATTTGCACAAAAAAAAATATTTCCCGCAAGGCAGCTTGTTTCTTATGAGCAGGGAAATATTTAGCAGAGAAGTAATAAATCATATCCTGGGGACTACGCACACAACCAGGAGCAAGAGAATTATACCAAGTCTTAGCATCACCCTTTAATGAGAATGGAAATATCTTAAGGATATATAAATAGCGAGACTTCTCATCATTAGTAAACAGGGTGGCTATATCATTCAACTTGGTAAGATGTGCCACAACAGTTTCAAATTCAAGGCCATAAAAGGGATCAGATTCAACTAAAGTAATAATATCAGGATCAACAGAGAATACATAATCCTTGTCAGTAATACAGATAGGTGAAGTAGCAAAAGTAGGATCGGGTTTCATTCTAGCATTACGAGACTGCTGCTTCCATTTAGCTAATAATTTCTTAAGATCATTTCTATCATTGCAAGCAAGAATTTCCATAGCAGCTGCTTCATTCATAACATAACCCTTAGGAACAACAGGTAATACATAATCATTGGGGGAACCTTCATCATCACTATCATCAATAATAGGTTCTTCAATATTTTCATTTCCCCTAACTCTAGCAAGTTGTTCATCAAGAAATTCACCTAATGGCAAAGTAGTATCACGCACAGAAGTAGTTTCATCATGCATAGCAGAAGTAGCATCATCAATAACATGCGACATATCAGAGTTCATAGCAGTAGTAGGTTTAGGTGTCGCAAGCCTACTAATAACGGAAGGAGAATCTAGTGCAGAGCTAGATGGCAGTTCCTTACCTCCCCTTGTAGTTGAGGGAAAAATAGTAGTTCGATCGTTTTTCAAGTTCTTCATAATGATCAACAGATATAAATCCCAAGTGACTCAGAGAATAGAGCTATGCTCCCCGGCAATGGCGCCAGAAATTAGTCTTGATAACCCACAAGTATAGGGGATCGCAACAGCTTCCGAGGGTAGAGTATTCAACCCAAATTTATTGATTCGACACAAGGGGAGCCAAAGAATATTCTTGAGTATTAGCAGTTGAGTTGTCAATTCAACCACACCTGGATAACTTAGTATCTGCAGCAAAATGTTTAGTAGCAAAAGTGGTATGATAATAATGGTAACGGTAGCAAAAGTAAAGATAAATGTTTTTGGGTTTTTGTAGTAGTTGTAACAGTAGCAACGGAAAAGTAAATAAGCAAAGAGCAATATGTGAAAAGCTCGTAGGCAATGGATCAGTGATGGATAATTATGCCGGATGCGATTCTTCATGCAATAGTTATAACATAGGGTGATATAGAACTAGCTCCAATTCATCAATGTAATGTAGGCATGTATTCCGTAAACAATCATACGTGCTTATGGAAAAGAACTTGTATGATATCTTTTGTCCTACCCTCCCGTGTTCAGCGGGGTCCTAGCGGAAACTAAGGGATATTAAGGCCTCTTTTTAATAGAGAACCGGAACAAAGCATTAGCACATAGTGAATACATGAACTCCTCAAACTACGGTCATCACCGAGAAGTATCCCGATTATTGTCACTTCGGGGTTGTCAGATCATAACACATAATAGGTGACTATATACTTGCAAGATAGGATCAAGAACACACATATATTCATGAAAACATAATAGGTTCAGATCAGAAATCATGGAACTCGGGCCCTAGTGACAAGCATTAAGCATAGCAAAGTCATAGCAACATCAATCTCAGAACATAGTGGATACAAGGGATCAAACCCTAACATAACTAACTTGATTACATGGTAAATCTCATCCAACCCATCACCGTCCAGCAAGCCTACGATGGATTTACTCACGCATGGCGGTGAGCATCATGAAATTGGTGATGGAGGATGGTTGATGATGACGACGGCAATGAATCCCCCTCCCCGGAGCCCCGAACAGACTCCAGATCAGCCCTCCCGAGAGAGATTAGGGCTTGGCGGCGGCTCCATGTCGTAAAACGCGATGAAACTTTCTCTCTGATTTTTTCTCCCCGAATGTGAATATATGGAGTTGGAGTTGACGTCGGTGGAGGTCCAGGGGGCCCACGAGATAGGAGGCTGCTCCCTAGGGGGGGCGCCCCATGTCTCGTGGACAGGTTGTGGGCCCCCTGGCATTAATTCTTTTGCCAAAAATTCTTATTAATTCCAAAAAGTGCCTCCGTGGATTTCCAGGACATTCCGAGAACTTTTCTTTTCTACACATAAAACAACATCATGGTAGTTCTGCTGAAAATAGCGTCAGTCCAGGTTAGTTTCATTCAAATCATGCAAGTTAGAGTCCAAAACAAGGGCAAAAGTGTTTGGGAAAGTAGATACATTGGAGATGTATCATCCCCCCACCTATATACATATGGGAAGGGGGCGCCTAGCACAACCACGACAATGGCTTAGCCATGTGCGGCGCCCCCATCCACCATTTACACCCCCAGTCATATTTTCGTAGTGCTTAGGCAAAGCTCTGCGGAGATAGTTTCACCATCACTGTCACCACGCCGCCGTGCTGCCGGAACTCACCCACTACATTGCCGTCTTGCTAGATCAAGAAGGCGGAGGACGTCACCGAGCTGAACGTGTGCTGAACGCGGAGGTGTCGTACGTTCGGTACTTGATCGGTTGGAGCGCAAAGAAGTTCGACTAAATCAACCGCGTTACTAAACGCTTCCTCTTACGGTCTACGAGGAAATGTAGACACACTCTCCCCCTCTTTGTTATGAATCTCCATGGATAGATCTTGCGTGTGCATAGAATTTTTGTTGTTTTCCATGCAACGTTTCCCAACAGTGGCATCCGAGCCAGGTCTATGCGTAGATGATATGCACGAGTAGAACACAAAGAATTGTGGGAGGTGATAGTCATACTGCTTACCACCAACATCTTATTTTGATTCGGCGGTATTGTGGGATGAAGTGGCCCGGACCAACCTTACATGTCCACGTACATGAGACCGGTTTCACCGACAGACATGCAACTAGTTTTGCATAAAGGTGACCGGCGGGTGTCTGTTTCTCCTACTTTAGTTGAATCGAATTTGATTATGGATGGTCCTTGAAGAAGGTTAAAACAGCAATTGATGAATCACCATTGGGGTTTAGGTAAGAACGGTTCTTGCTAGAAGCCCGTAGCAACCACGTAAAACTTACAATAACAAAGTAGAGGACGTCTAACTTGTTTTTGCAGGGCATGTTGTGTTGTGATATGGTCAAGACATGATGTGATATACGTTGATGTATGAGATGATCATGTTTTGTAATTTATCAGCAACCGGCAGGAGCCTTATGGTTGTCTCTTTATTGTATGAAATGCAATCGCCATGTAATTGCTTTACTTTATCGCTATGTGTTAACAATAGTTGTAGAAGCAATAGTTGGCGAGACGACCACGATGCGACGATGGAGATCAAGGTGTCGAGCCGGTGACGATGGAGATCATGACGATGCTTTGGAGATGGAGATCAAAAGCACAAGATGATGATGGCCGTATCATGTCGCATATTTTGATTGCATGTGATGTTTATCCTTTATGCATCCTATTTTGCTTAGAACGATGGTAGCATTATAAGATGATCCCTTCACTTAATTTCAAGATAAAAGTGTTCTCCCTGAGTATGCACAGTTGCCAAAGTTCGTCGTTTTGAAGTACCACATGATGATCGGGTGTGATAGACTCTACGTTCACATACAATGGGTGTAAGCCAATTTTGCACACGCAGAATACTTAGGTTAAACTTGACGAGCCTAGCATGTACAGACATGGTCTCGAAACACTAGAGACCAAAAGGTCGAATGTGAGTCATATAGTAGATATGATCAACATAGAGATGTTCACCATTGATGGCTACCCCATCTCACGTGATGATCGGTCATGGGTTAGTTGATTTAGATCACGTATCACTTAGATAACTTGAGGGATGTTTATTAAGTGTGAGTTCATTAGTAATTTGATTAATTGAACTTAATTTATCATGAACTTAGTCTTAATAATTGTACATATCTATGTTGTAGATCAATAGCTCTCGATATAGCTCCCCTATTTTTGAAATGTTCCTAGAGAAAACTAAGTTGAAAGATGATGGTAGAAATAATGCGGACTGCGTCTGTGATCTGAGGATTATCCTCATTACCGCACAGACGAATTATGTCCTTGATGCACCGCTAGGTGACAAACCTATTGCAGGAGCAGATGTAGACCTTATGAATGTTTGGCAATCTCGATATGATAACTATTTAATAGTTTAGTGCGCCATGCTTTATGGCTCAAAACCGGGACTTCAAAAAAGTTTTGAACGCCATGGAGCATATGAGATGTTCCGAGATCTGAAATTGGTATTTCAGACTCATGCCCGTGTCAGGAGGTATGAGACCTCAGACGAGTACTTTGGCTACAAAATGGAGGAGAACAGCTCAGCTAGTGAGCATGTGCTCAGAATGTCTGGGTACTACAATCGCTTGAATCAAGTGGGAATTAATCTTCTAGATAAGATAGTGATTGACAGAGTTCTCTAGTCACTATCACCAAGCTACTAGTGAAGGAAATATGCCCTAGAGGCAATAATAAAGTTATTATTTATTTCCTCATATCATGATAAATGTTTATTATTCATGCTATAATTGTATTAACCGGAAACATGATACATGTGTGAATACATAGACAAACTTAATGTCACTAGTATGCCTCTACTTGACTAGCTCATTAATCAAAGATGGTCATGTTTCCTAGCCATAGACATGTGTTGTCATTTGATTAACGGGATCACATCATTAGAAGAATGATGTGATTGACTTGACCCATTCCGTTAGCTTAGCACTTGATCGTTTAGTATGTTGCTATTGCTTTCTTCATGACTTATACAAAGTTCCTATAACTATGAGATTATGCAACTCCCGTTTACCGGAGGAACACTTTGTGTGCTACCAAACGTCACAACGTAACTGGGTGATTATAAAGGAGCTCTACATGTGTCTCCAAAGGTACATGTTGAGTTGGCATATTTCGAGATTAGGTTTTGTCACTCCGATTGTCGGAGAGGTATCTCTGGGCCCTCTCGGTAATGCAAATCACTATAAGCCTTGCAAGCAATGTAACTAATGAGTTAGTTACGAAATGATGCATTACGTAACGAGTAAAGAGACTTGCCGGAAACGAGATTGAACTAGGTATTGGATACCGATGATCGAATCTCGGGCAAGTAACATACCGATGACAAAGGGAACAACATATGTTGTTATGCGGTTTGACCGATAAAGATCTTCGTAGAATATGTAGGAGCCAATATGAGCATCCAGGTTCCGCTATTGGTTATTGACCGGAAACAGTTCTAGGTCATGTCTACATAGTTCTCGAACCCGTAGGGTCTGCACGCTTAAGGTTTCGATGAGAGTTATATTATGAGTTTATGAGTTTTTGATGTACCGAAGTTTGTTCAGAGTCCCGAATGAGAATACGGACATGACAAGGAGTCTCGAAATGGTCGAGACATAAAGATTGATATATTGGAAGCCTATATTTGGATATCAGAATCGTTCCGGGTGAAATCGGGATTTTACCGGAGTACCGGGGGGTTACCGGAACCCCCCCGGGGGTTAATGGGCCTACATGGGCCCTAAGGGAGAAGAGGAGAGCCGGCCAGGGCAGGCCGCACGCCCCCTCCCCCTAGTCCGAATAGGACAAGGAAGGGGGGCGGCGCCCCCCTTTCCTCTTTCCCCCTTCCCCTTTCCTTCTCCAACAAGGCAAGAGGGGGGAGTCCTACTCCCGATGGGAGTAGGACTCCTCCAGGCGCACCCCTAGGGGCCGGCCGCACCTCCCCCTCCCTCCTTTATATACGGGGGCAGGGGGGCACCTCTAGACACACAAGTTGATCTTCGTGATCGTTATCTTAGCCGTGTGCGGTGCCCCCTCCACCATAGTCCTCGATAATATTGTAGCGGTGCTTAGGCGAAGCCCTGCGATGGTAGAACATCAAGATCATCACCACGCTGTCGTGCTGACGGAACTCTTCCCCGACACCCTGCTGGATCGGAGTCCGGGGATCGTCATCAGCTGAACGTGTGCTAGAACTCGGAGGTGCCGTAGTTTCGGTGCTTGATCGGTCGGGCCGTGAAGACGTACGACTACATCAACCGCGTTGTTCTAAACACTTCCGCTTTCGGTCTACGAGGGTACATGGACAACAATCTCCCCTCTCGTTGCTATGCATCACCATGATCTTGCGTGTGCGTAGGATTTTTTTTGAAATTACTACGTTCCCCAACAGTGGCATCCGAGCCAGGTTTTATGCGTAGATGTCATATGCGCGAGTAGAACACAAGTGAGTTGTGGGCGATACAAGTCATACTGCTTACCAACATGTCATCATTTGGTTCAGCGGTATTGTGAGATGAAGCGGCCCGTACCGACATTACGCGTATGCTTACGCGAGACTGGTTTCACCGTTACGGGCACTCGTTGCTTAAAGGTGACTGGCGGGTGTCTGTCTCTCTCACTTTAGTTGAACCGAGTGTGGCTACGCCTGGTCCTTGCGAAGGTTAAAACAGCACTAACTTGACGAACTATCATTGTGGTTTTGATGCGTAGGTAAGAACGGTTCTTGCTCAGCCCGTAGCAGCCACGTAAAATTTGCAACAACAAAGTAGAGGTCGTCTAACTTGTTTTTGCAGGGCATGTTGTGATGTGATATGGTCAAGACGTGATGCTATATTTTATTGTATGAGATGATCATGTTTTGTAACCGAAGTTATCGGCAACTGGCAGGAGCCATATGGTTGTCGCTTTATTGTATGAAATGCAAACGCCCTGTAATTGCTTTACTTTATCACTAAGCGATAGCGATAGTCGTAGAAGCAATAGATGGCGTAACGACAACGATGCTACGATGGAGATCAAGGTGTCGCGTCGGTGACGATGGTGATCACGACGGTGCTTCGGAGATGGAGATCACAAGCACGAGATGATGATGGCCATATCATATCACTTATATTGATTCCATGTGATGTTTATCCTTTATGCATCTTATCTTGCTTTGATTGACGGTAGCATTTTAAGATGATCTCTCACTAAATTATCAAGAAGTGTTCTCCCTGAGTATGCACCGTTGCGAAAGTTCTTCGTGCTGAGACAACACATGATGATCGGGTGTGATAGGCTCTACGTTCAAATACAACGGGTGCAAAACAGTTGTACACGCGGAATACTCAGGTTAAACTTGACGAGCCTAGCATATACAGATATGGCCTCGGAACACGGAGACCGAAAGGTCGAACGTGAATCATATAGTAGATATGATCAACATAGTGATGTTCACCATTTAAACTACTCCATCTCACGTGATGATCGGACATGGTTTAGTTGATTTGGATCACGTGATCACTTAGATGACTAGAGAGATGTCTGTCTAAGTGGGAGTTCTTAAGTAATATGATTAATTGAACTTAAATTTATCATGAACTTAGTACCTGATAGTATTTTGCTTGTCTATGTTTGTTGTAGATAGATGGATCGTGCTATTGTTCCGTTGAATTTTAATGCGTTCCTTGAGAAAGCTAAGTTGAAAGATGATGGTAGCAATTACACAAACTGGGTCCGTAACCTCAGGATTATCCTCATTGCTGCACAGAAGAATTACGTCCTGGAAGCACCGCTGGGTGTCAGGCCTGCTGCAGATGCAACTGACGATGTTAAGAACGTCTGGCAGAGCAAAGCTAATGACTACTCGATACTTCAGTGTGCCATGCTTTACGGCTTGGAACCGGGTCTTCAATGACGTTTTGAACATCATGGAGCATATGAGATGTTCCAAGAGTTGAAGTTAATATTTCAAGCAAATGCACGGATTGAGAGATATGAAGTCTCCAATAAGTTCTATAGCTGTAAGATGGAGGAGAATAGTTCTGTCAGTGAACATATACTCAAAATGTCTGGGTATAATAATCACTTGATTCAACTGGGAGTTAATCTTCCTGATGATAGTGTCATTGACAGAATTTTCCAATCACTGCCACCAAGCTACAAGAGCTTCATGATGAACTATAATATGCAAGGGATGGACAAGACTATTCCCGAGCTCTTCGCAATGCTAAAAGCTGCGGAGGTAGAAATCAAGAAGGAGCATCAAGTGTTGATGGTCAATAAGACCACCAGTTTCAAGAAAAAGGGTAAAGGGAAGAAGAAGGAGAACTTCAAGAAGAACAACAAGCAAGTTGCTGCTCAAGAGAAGAAACCCAAATCTGGACCTAAGCCTGAGACTGAGTGCTTCTACTGCAAGCAGACTGGACACTGGTAGCACAACTGCCCCAAGTATTTGGCGGATAAGAAGGATGGCAAAGTAAACAAAGCTATATGTGATATACATGTTATTGATGTGTACCTTACTAATGCTCGCAGTAGCACCTAGGTATTTGATACAGGTTCTGTTGCTAATATTTGCAACTCGAAACAGGGACTACGGATTAAGCGAACATTGGCTAAGGACGAGGTGACGATGCGTGTGGGAAATGGTTCCAAAGTCGATGTGATCGCGGTCGGCACGCTACCTCTACATCTACCATCGGGATTAGTTTTAGACCTAAATAATTGTTATTTGGTGCCAGCGTTAAGCATGAATATTATATCTGGATCTTGTTTGATGCGAGACGGTTATTCATTTAAATCAGAGAATAATGGTTGTTCTATTTATATGAGCAATATCTTTTATGGTCATACACCCTTGAAGAGTGGTCTATTTTTATTGAATCTCGATAGTAGTGATACACATATTCATAATGTTGAAGCCAAAAGATGCAGAGTTGATAATGATAGTGCAACTTATTTGTGGCACTGCCGTTTAGGTCATATCGGTGTAAAGCGCATGAAGAAACTCCATACTGATGGACTTCTGGAATCACTTGGTACTTGCGAACCGTGCCTCATGGGCAAGATGACTAAAACGCCGTTCTCCGGAACTATGGAGCGAGCAACTGATTTATTGGAAATCATACATACTGATGTATGTGGTCCAATGAATATTGAAGCTCGCGGCGGGTATCGTCATTTTCTCACTTCACAGATGATTTGAGCAGATATGGGTATATCTACTTGATGAAACACAAGTCTGAAACATTTGAAAAGTTCAAAGAATTTCAGAGTGAAGTGGAAAATCATCGTAACAAGAAAATAAAATTTCTACGATTTGATCGTGGAGGAGAATACTTGAGTTACGAGTTTGGTTTACATTTGAAACAATGAGGAATAGTTTCACTACTCACGCCACCCGGAACACCACAACGAAATGGTGTGTCCGAACATCGTAATCATACTTTATTAGATATGGTGCGATCTATGATGTCTCTTACTGATTTACCGCTATCGTTTTGGGGTTATGCTTTAGAGACGGCCGCATTCACGTTAAATAGGGCACCATCAAAATCCGTTGAGATGACGCCTTATGAACTGTGGTTTGGCAAGAAACCAAAGTTGTCGTTTCTTAAAGTTTGGGGCTGTGATGCTTATGTGAAGAAACTTCAACCAGATAAGCTCGAACCCAAATCGGAGAAATGTGTCTTCATAGGATACCCAAAAGAGACTATTGGGTACACCTTCTATCACAGATCTGAGGGCAAGATTTTCGTTGCTAAATTTGGATCCTTTCTAGAGAAGGAGTTTCTCTCTAAAGAAGTGAGTGGGAGGAAAGTAGAACTTGATGAGGTAACTGTACCTGCTCCCTTGTTGGAAAGTAGTTCATCACAAGAACCGGTTCTTGTGACAACTACACCAATCAGTGAGGAAGCTAATGATATTGATCATGAAACTTTAGATCAAGTTACTACTGAACCTCATAGGTCTACCAGAGTAAGATCCGCACCAGAGTGGTACGGTAATCCTATTCTGGAAGTCATGTTACTTGACCATGGCGAACCTACGAACTATGAGGAAGCGATGATGAGCCCAGATTCCGCAAAATGGCTTGAAGCCATGAAATCTGAGATGGGATCCATGTATGAGAACAAAGTATGGACTTTGGTTGACTTGCCCGATGATCGGCAAGCCATAGAAAATAAATGGATCTTCAAGAAGAAGACTGACGCTGATGGTAATGTAACTGTCTACAAAGCTCGACTTGTTGCAAAAGGTTTTTGACAAGTTCAAGGGGTTGACTACGATGAGACTTTCTCACCCGTAGCGATGCTTAAGTCTGTCCGAATCATGTTAGCAATTACCGCATTTTATGATTATGAAATTTGGCAAATGGATGTCAAAACTGCATTCCTGAATGGATTTCTGGAAGAAGAGTTGTATATGATGCAACCGGAAGGTTTTGTCGATCCAAAAGGTGCTAACAAAGTGTGCAAGCTCCAGTGATCCATTTATAGACTGGTGCAAGCATCTCGGAGTTGGAATAAACGCTTTTATAGTGTGATCAAAGCATATGGTTTTATACAGACTTTTGGAGAAGCCTGTATTTACAAGAAAGTGAGTGGGAGCTCTGTAACATTTCTGATATTATATGTAGATGACATATTGTTAATTAGAAATGATATAGAATTTCTGGATAGCATAAAGGGATACTTGAATAAAAGTTTTTCAATGAAAGACCTCGGTGGCTGCTTACATATTGGGCCTCAAGATCTATAGAGATAGATCAAGACGCTTAATTGGACTTTCACAAAGCACATACCTTGATAAAGTTTTGAAAATGTTCAAAATGGATCAGGCAAAGAAAGGGTTCTTACCTGCATTACAATGTGTGAAGTTGAGTCAGACTCAATGCCCGACCACAACAGAAGATAGAGAGAAAATGAAAGATGTTCCTATGCTTCAGCGATAGGCTCTATCATGTATGCAATGTTGTGTACTAGACCTAATGTATGCTTAGCAATAAGTTTAGCAGGGAGGTACCAAAGTAATCCAGGAGTGGATCACTGGACAGCGGTCAAGAATATCCTGAAATACCTGAAAAGGACTAAGGATATGTTTCTCGTTTATGGAGGTGACAAAGAGCTAGTCATAAATGGTTACGTCGATGCAAGCTTTGACACTGATCCAGACGATTCTAAATCGCAAACCGGATACGTGTTTATATTGAACGGTGGAGCTATCAGTTGGTGCAGTTCTAAACAAACCGTCGTGGCGGGATCTACATGCGAAGCAGAGTTCATAGCTGCTTCGGAAGCAGCAAATGAAGGAGTCTGGATGAAGGAGTTCATTTCTGATCTAGGTGTCATACCTAGTGCATCGGGACCAATGAAGATCTTCTGTGACAATACTGGTGCAATTGCCTTGGCAAAGGAATCCAGATTTCACAAGAGGATCAAGCATATCAAGAGACGCTTCAATTCCATCCGGGACCAAGTCCAGGTGGGAGACATAGAGATTTGCAAGATACATACGGATCTGAATGTTGCAGACCCGTTGACTAAGCCTCTTCCACGAGCAAAACATGATCACCACCAAGACTCCATGGGTGTTAGAATCATTACTGTGTAATCTAGATTATTGACTCTAGTGCAAGTGGGAGACTGAAGGAAATATGCCCTAGAGGCAATAATAAAGTTATTATTTATTTCCTCATATCATGATAAATGTTTATTATTCATGCTATAGTTGTATTAACCGGAAACATGATACATGTGTGAATACATAGACAAACTTAATGTCACTAGTATGCCTCTACTTCACTAGCTCATTAATCAAAGATGGTCATGTTTCCTAGCCATAGACATGTGTTGTCATTTGATTAACGGGATCACATCATTAGAAGAATGATGTGATTGACTTGACCCATTCAGTTAGCTTAGCACTTGCTCGTTTAGTATGTTGCTATTGCTTTATTCATGACTTATACAAAGTTCCTATAACTATGAGATTATGCAACTCCCGTTTACCGGAGGAACACTTTGTGTGCTACCAAACGTCACAACGTAACTGGGTGATTATAAAGGAGCTCTACAGGTGTCTCCAAAGGTACATGTTGAGTTGGTGTATTTCGAGATTAGGTTTTGTCACTCCGATTGTCGGAGATGTATCTCTGGGCCCTCTCGGTAATGCACATCACTATAAGCCTTGCAAGCAATGGTATTAATGAGTTAGTTACGAAATGATGCATTACGTACCAAGTAAAGAGACTCGCCGGAAACGAGATTGAACTAGGTATTGGATACCGATGATCGAATCTCGGGCAAGTAACATACCGATGACAAAGGGAACAACGTATGTTGTTATGCGGTTTGACCGATAAAGATCTTCGTAGAATATGTAGGAGCCAATATGAGCATCCAAGTTCTGCTATTGGTTATTGACCAGAAACAGTTCTAGGTCATGTCTACATAGTTCTCGAACCCGTAGGGTCCGCACGCTTAAGGTTTCGACGAGAGTTATATTATGAGTTTATGAGTTTTTGATGTACCGAAGTTTGTTCGGAGTCCCGAATGAGATTACGGACATGGCGAGGAGTCTCGAAATGGTCGAGACATAAAGATTTATATATTGGAAGCCTATATTTGGATATCAGAATCGTTCCGGGTGAAATCGGGATTTTACCGGAGTACCGGGGGGTTACCGGAACCCCCCGGGGGTTAATGGGCCTACATGGGCCCTAAGGGAGAAGAGGAGGGCCGGCCAGGGCAGGCCGCGCGCCCCCTCCCCCCTAGTCCGAATAGGACAAGGAAGGGGGGGCGGCGCCCCCCTTTCCTCTTTCCCCCTTCCCCTTTCCTTCTCCAACAAGGCAAGAGGGGGGAGTCCTACTCCCACACTACTCCCGGTGGGAGTAGGACTCCTCCAGGCGCACCCCTAGGGGCCGGCCGCACCTCCCCCCTCCCTCCTTTATATACGGGGGTAGGGGGGCACCTCTAGACACACAAGTTGATCTTCATGATCGTTCTCTTAGCCGTGTGCGGTGCCCCCTCCACCATAGTCCTCGATAATATTGTAGAGGTACTTAGGCGAAGCCCTGCGACGGCAGAACATCAAGATCGTCACCACACTGTCGTGCTGACGGAACTCTTCCCCGACACCCTGCTGGATTGGAGTCCGGGGATCGTCATCGAGCTGAACGTGTGCTAGAACTCGGAGGTGTCGTAGTTTCGGTGCTTGATAGGTTGGGCCGTGAAGACGTACGACTACATCAACCGCGTTGTTCTAAACGCCTCCGCTTTCGGTCTACGAGGGTACGTGGACAACAATCTCCCCTCTCGTTGCTATGCATCACCATGATCTTGAGTGTGCGTAGGAATTTTTTTTGAAATTACTACGTTCGCCAACAACTAGAACTTCGTGATAAACTATAATATGCAAGGGATGACGAAAATGATTCCCGAGCTCTTCACGATGCTGAAATCAGTGAAGGTAGAAATCAAGAAAGAGCATTAAGTCTTAATGGTTAACAAGACCACTAGTTTCAACAAAAAGGGCAGAGGGGAAGAAAGGTAACTTCAAGAAGAATGGCAAGAAGTTGCCACTCCTGTGAAGAAGCCCAAAGTTGGACTTAAGCTTGAAGCTGAGTGCTTCTACTGTAGAGGGAATGGTCACTAGAAGTGGAACTGTCCCAAATACTTGGCGGATAAGAAGGATGGCAAAGTGAACAAAGGTATATTTGATATACATGTTATTTATGTGTACCTTACTAGTATTTGTAGTAGCCCCTGGGTATTTGATACTGGTTCAGTTGCTAAGATTAGTAACTTGAAACAAGAGTTGCAGAATAAACATAGACTAGTTAAGAGCGAGGTGATGATGTGTGTTGGAAATGATTCCAAGGTTGATACAATCACCATCGCACACTCCCTCTACCTTCGGGATTATCGTTGAACCTAAATAAATGTTATTTGGTGTTTGTGTTGAGCATGAATATGATTTGATTATGTTTATTGCAATACGGTTATTCATTTATGTCAGAATAATTATAGTTCCGTTTACATGAATAAAACCTTCTATGGTCATACACCCAATGTAAATGGTTTATTGAATCTTGATCATAGTAATACACATATTCATAATATTGATGCCGATAGATGAAAAGTTAATAATGATAGTGCAACATACTTGTGGCACTGCAGTTTAGGTCATATTGGTATAAAGCGCATGAAGAAACTCCATGAAGATGGATGATACGTCTCCAACATATCTATAATTTTTTATTGCTCCATGCTACATTATCTACTGTTTTGGACTATATTGGGCTTTATTTTACACTTTTATATTATTTTTGGGACTAACCTATTAACTGGAGGCCCAGCCCAGAATTGCTGTTTTTTTTGCCTATTTTAGTGTTTCGAAGAAACGGAATATCAAACGGAATGAAACCTTCGGGAACGTGATTTTCTCACCGAACGTGATCCAGGAGACTTGGACCCTACTCCAAGAAGTGCCAGAGGCGGTCACGAGGGTGGAGGGCGCGCCCCCCTACCTCGTGGGCCCCCTGTTGCTCCACCGACGTACTCCTTCCTCCTATATATACCTACGTATCCCCAAACGATCAGAACAGGAGCCAAAAACCTAATTCCACCGCCGCAACCTTCTGTATCCACGAGATCCCATCTTGGGGCCTGTTCCGGAGCTCCGCCGGAGGGGGCATCCACCACGAAGGGCTTCTACATCAACACCATAGCCCCTCCAATGAAGTGTGAGTAGTTTACTTCACACCTTCGGGTCCATAGCTAGTAGCTAGATGGCTTCTTCTCTCTTTTTGGATCTCAATACAATGTTCTCCCCCTCTCTCGTGGAGATCTATTCGATGTAATCTTCCTTTTGCGTTGTGTTTGTTGAGACCGATGAATTGTGGGTTTATGATCCAGTATTATCTATGGAAAATATTTGAATCTTCTCTGAATTCTTTTATGTATGATTGAGTTATCTTTGCAAGTCTCTTCGAATTATCCTTTTTGGTTTGGCCAACTAGATTGGTAGTTCTTGCAATGGGAGAAGTGCTTAGCTTTGGGTTCAATCTTGCGGTGTCCTTACCCAGTGACAGAAAGGGTTGCAAGGCACGTATTGTATTGTTGCCATCGAGGATAACAAGATGGGGTTTTTATCATATTGCATGAATTTATCCCTCTACATCATGTCATCTTGCTTAAGGCGTTACTCTGTTTTTAACTTAATACTCTAGATGCACGCTGGATAGCGGTCGATGAGTGGAGTAATAGTAGTAGATGCAGAATCGTTTCGATCTACTTGTCTCTGACGTGATGCCTATATACATGATCATTGCCTAGATATACTCATAACTATGCTCAATTCGATCAATTGCTCAATAGTAATTTGTTCACCCACCGTAGAATATCTATGCTCTTGAGAGAAGCCACTAGTGAAACCTATGGCCCCCGGGTCTATTCTCATCATATCAATCTCTATCGCTTTATTTATTTGCTTTGCTTTTACTTTGCTTTTTTACTTTTTACTTTGCATCTATCTATCAAAAATACCAAAAATATTATTTATCATCTCTATCAGATCTCACCCTCGTAAGTGACCGTGAAGGGATTGACAACCCCTAATCGCGTTGGTTGCGAGTAGCTATCGTTTTGTGTAGGTACGAGGGACTTGTGCGTGGTCTCCTACTGGATTGATACCTTGGTTCTCAAAAACTGAGGGAAATACTTACGCTACTTTGCCACATCATCCTCTCCTCTTCGGGGAAATCCAACGCAGTGCTCAAGTGGTAGCAAGAAGAATTTCTGGCGCCGTTGCCGGGGAGGCTCACGCAAGCAAGTCAACAATACCAAGTACCCATCGCAATCCCTATCTCTAGCATTACATTATTTGCCATTTGCCTCTCGTTTTCCTCTCCCCCACTTCACCCTTGCCGTTTTATTTGCCCTCTCTTTCCCAATATCCTCCTCTCTTTCCCGTTTGCCTTTTTCCCGTTGCCTTTCTGTTTGCTTGTGTGTTGGATTACTTGTTGCCATGGCGCAAGATAATACCAAATTGTGTGATTTCTCGAATACCAATAATAATGATTTCCTTAGTACTCCGATTGCTCCTCTTAATAATGATCAGTCTTGTGAAATCAATACCGCTTTGTTGAATCTTGTTATGAAAGATCAATTCGCCGGCCTTCCTAGTGAAGATGCCGCTACTCATCTAAACAATTTTGTTGATTTGTGTGATATGCAAAAGAAGAAAGATACGGATAACAATATTGTCAAATTGAAGTTATTTCCGTTTTCAGTTAGAGATCGTGCTAAAGTTTGGTTTTCATCTTTGCCTAAAAATAGTATTGATTCTTGGAACAAGTGCAAAGATGCTTTTATCTCTAAGTATTTTCCTCCCGCTAAGATCATCACTCCTAGGAACGATATTATGAATTTTAAACAGCTTGATCATGAGCATGTTGCCCAATCTTGGGAAAGAATGAAATTGATGTTTCGCAATTGCCCTACTCATGGTTTGAATTTATGGATGATCATACAAATTTTTTATGCCGGATTGAATTTTGCTTCTAGAAATCTTTTAGATTCGGCCGCGGGATGCACGTTTATGGAAATTACATTAGGGGATGCTACAAAATTGCTTGATAATATTATGGCTAATTATTCTCAATGGCACACCAAAAGATCTTCTAGTAAAAAAGTGCATGCTATAGAAGAAATCAATGTTTTGAGTGAAAAGATGGATGAACTTGTGAAGATGTTTGCTCCTAAAAATACTCCTCTTGATCCCAATGATATGCCTTTGTCTACTTTGCTTGAGAATAATAATGAATCTATGGATGTGAATTTTGTTGGTAGGAATAGTTTTGGAAACAACGCGTATAGAGGGAATTTTAATCCTAGGCCTTATCCTAGTAATCCTTCTAACAATTATGGAAATTCCTACAACAACTCTTATGGAAATTTTAATAAGATGCCCTCTGAATTTGAGAGTAGTGTTAAAGATTTTATGAATTCACAAAAGAATTTTAATGCTTTGCTCGAAGAGAAATTGCTTAAAGTTGATGATTTGGCTAGGAACATTGATAGAATTTCTCTTGAAATTTATTATTTAAAGCTTAGATCTATTCCTCCTAAGCATGATATCAATGAGTCTCTCAAAGCCATGAGAATTTCCATTGATGAGTGCAAGGAAAGAACCGCTAGGATGCGTGCTTCCAAAGATGCCTTTATTAAAGCGTGTTCTTCCAATTCCTATGAAAATCAAGATGAAGATCTAAAAGTTATTGATGTGTACCCCATTCAATCTTTGTTTTCCAATATGAATCTTGAAGAAACTTAATATGATCTTCCTTTACCTAGAAGGCGTTCTAAGAATTCGGAGTTTCTAGATCTTGATGATGAAATTGATGAAAGTGGGATTGAAAGAAATAAAAACCGAGATGTTGCTAAACCCACTATTTTGGATCTCAAGGAATTTAATTATGAAAATTGCTCTTTGATTGGTTGTATTTCCTTGTTGCAATCCGTGCTAGATTCTCCTCATGCTTATAGTCAAAATAAGGCCTTTACCGAACACATTGTTGATGCCTTGATGCAATCTTATGAAGAAAAACTTGAGTTGAAAGTTTCTATCCCTAGAAAACTCTATGATGAGTGGGAACCTACTATTAAAATTTAAATTAAAGATTATGAGTTTCATGCTTTGTGTGATTTGGGTGCTAGTGTCTCTACTATTCCCAAAGCTTTGTGTGATTTGCTAGATTTCCGTGACTTTCATGATTGCTCTCTAAACTTGCATCTTGCGGATTCCACTATTAAAAAACCGATGGGAAGAATTAATGATGTTCTTATTGTTGCAAATAGGAATTATATCCCCGTAGATTTTATCGTTCTTGATATAGATTTCAATCCTTCATGTCCTATTATTCTTGGTAGACCTTTCCTTAGAACGATTGGTGCAATTATTGATATGAAGGAAGGGAATATTAGATTCCAATTTCCCTTAAAGAAGGGCATGGAACACTTCCCTAGAAATAAAATAAAATTACCATATGAATCTATCATGAGAGCCACTTATGGATTGCCTACCAAAGATGGCAATACCTAGATCTATCCTTGCTTTTATGCCTAGCTAGGGGCGTTAAACGATAGCGCTTCTTGGGAGGCAACCCAATTTTATTTTGTGTTTTTTTGTTTTTGCTTCTGTTTAGGAATAAATAATCCATCTACCTTCTGTTTGGATGTGGTTTTATGTTTTAATTAGTGTTTGTGCCAAGTAGAACCTATAGGATAACCTACGATGATAGTTGATTTGATTCTGCTGAAAAACAGAAACTTTGCACGCACGAATATAATTTTTTTAAATCACAGGAACATAATTTTGCATTGATTCTTTTTTATTCTGTTCAATAAACAAATTTTCCAGGACTTCTTATTTTGGTAGAATTTTTAGAGTTCCAGAAGTTTGCGTTAGTTACAGATTGCTACAGACTGTTCTGTTTTTGACAGATTCTGTTTTACGTGTGTTGTTTGCTTATTTTGATGAATCTATGGCTAATAAAATAGTTTATAATCCATAGAGAAGTTGTAATACAGTAGGTTTAACACCAATATAAATAAATAATGAGTTCATTACATTATCTTAAGTAGTTCTTTGTTTTCTTTCTCTAACGGAGCTCACGAGATTTCTGTTGAGTTTTGTGTTGTGAAGTTTTCAAGTTTTGGGTGAATTCTTTTGATGGATTATGGAACAGGGAGTGGCAAGAGCCTAAGCTTGGGGATGCCCATGGCACCCCCAAGATAATCCAAGGACACCAAAAAGTCAAAGCTTGGGGATGCCCCGGAAGGCATCCCCTCTTTCGTCCACTTCCATCGGTAATTTACTTGGAGCTATATTTTTATTCACCACATGATATGTGTTTTGCTTGGAGGGTTTTGTATTATTTGCGTCTTTGCTTGTTAGTTTACCACAATCATCCTTGCTGTACTCACCTTTTGAGAGAGCCATACATGAATTGGAATTTGTTAGAATACTCTACGTGCTTCACTTATATCTTTTGAGCTTGATAGTTTTGCTCATAGTGCTTCACTTATATCTTTTGAGCGTGATAATTTTTGCTCTAGTGCATCACTTATATCTTTTAGAGCACGGTGGTGGATTTGTTTTAAAGAAACTATTGATCTCTCATGCTTCACTTAGATCATTTTGAGAGTCGTTAATAGCATGGTAATTTGCTTAATGTTAATATACTTGGTATTCAAGATATGTGAAACTTTCTTTTGAGTGCGTTGAATACTAAGATAAGTTTGATGCTTGATAATTGTTTTGAGTCATGCTAGTTAAGTAGTTGTGAATTCAAAGAATACTTGTGTTGAAGTTTGTGATTCCCGTAGCATGCACGTATGGTGAACCGTTATGTGATGAACTCGGAGCATGATTTATTTATTGATTATCTTCCTTATGAGTGGCGGTCAGGGACGAGCGATGGTCTTTTCTTACCAATCTATCCCCCTAGGAGCATGCGCGTAATACTTTGCTTTGATAACTTCTAGATTTTTGCAACAAGTATATGAGTTCTTTATGACTAATGTTGAGTCCATGGGTTATACACACTTTTCCCATCCTTCCACCTTTGCTAGCCTCTCTAATACCATGCACTTTTCGCCGGTATCATACACCCACCATATACCTTCCTCAAAACAGCCACCATACCTACCTATCATGGCATTTCCATAGCCATTCCGAGATATATTGCCATGCAACTTTCCACCGTTCCGTTTATTATGACACGCTCCATCATTGTCATATTGCTAGCATGATCATGTAGTTGACATTGTATTTGTGGCAAAGCCACCATTCATAATTCTTTCATACATGTCACTCATGATTCATTGCATATCCCGGTACACTGCCGGAGGCATTCATGTAGAGTCATACTTTGTTCTAAGTATCAAGTTGTAATTGTTCAGTTGTAAGAAAAATAAAAGTGTGATGATCATCATTATTAGAGCATTGTCCCAAGTGAGGAAAGGATGATGGAGACTATGATTCCCCCACAAGTCGGGATGAGACTCCGGACGAAAAAAAGAGGCCATAAAAAAAAGAGAAAAGGCCCAAATAAAAAAATGAGAGAAAAAGAGAGAAGGGACAATGCTACTATCCTTTTACCACACTTGTGCTTCAAAGTAGCACCAAGATCTTCATGATAGAGAGTCTCTCATTTTGTCACTTTCATATACTAGTGGGAATTTTTCATTATAGAACTTGGCTTGTATATTCCAATGATGGGCTTCCTCAAAATGCCCTAGGTCTTCGTGAGCAAGCGAGTTGGATGCACACCCACTTAGTTTCTTTTGTAGAGCTTTCATATACTTATAGCTCTAGTGCATCCGTTGCATGGCAATCCCTAGTCACTCACATTGATATCTATTGATGGGCATCTCCATAGCCCGTTGATACGCCTAGTTGATGTGAGACTATCTTCCCTCTTTTTGTCTTCTCCACAACCACCCTTCTATTCCACATATAGTGCTATATCCATGGCTCACGCTCATGTATTGCGTGAAGATTGAAAAAGTTTTGAGAATGTCATAAGTATGAAACAATTGCTTGGCTTGTCATCGGGGTTGTGCATGATTTAAATATTTTATGTGGGGAAGATGGAGCATAGCCAGACTATATGATTTTGTAGGGATAACTTTCTTTGGCCATGTTATTTTGAGAAGACATGATTGCTTTGATTAGTATGCTTGAGGTATTATTATTTTTTATATCAATATGAACTTTTGTCTTGAATCTTTCGGATCTGAATATTCATTTCACAATTAGGAAGATTTACATTGAAATTATACCAAAGTATCACTCCGCATAAAAAATTCTTTTTTATCATTTACCTACTCGAGGACGAGCAGGAATTAAGCTTGGGGATGCCTGATACGTCTCCAACGCATCTATAATTTTTGATTGCTCCATGCTACTTTATCTACTGTTTTGGACTATATTGGGCTTTATTTTCCACTTTTATATTATTTTGGGACTAACCTGTTAACCGGAGGCCCAGCCCAGAATTGCTGTTTTTTGCCTATTTCAGTGTTTCGAAGAAACGGAATATCAAACGGAGTCCAAACGGAATGAAACCTTCGAGAACGTGATTTTCTCACCGAACGTGATCTAGGAGACTTGGACCCTACTCCAAGAAGTGCCAGAGGCGGTCACGAGGGTGGAGGGCGCCCCCCTGGGCGCGCCCCCGTACCTCGTGGGCCCACTGGTGCTCCACCGACGTACTCCTTCCTCCTATATATACCTATGTATCCCCAAACGATCAGAACAGGAGACAAAAACCTAATTCCACCGCCGCAACCTTCTATATACACGAGATCCCATCTTGGGGCCTGTTCCGGAGCTCCGCCGGAGGGGGCATCCACCATGGAGGGCTTCTACATCAACACCATAGCCCCTCCGATGAAGTGTGAGTAGTTTACTTCAGACCTTCGGGTCCATAGCTAGTAGCTAGATGGCTTCTTCTCTCTTTTTGGATCTCAATACAATGTTCTCCCCCTCTCTCGTGGACATCTATTCGATGTAATCTTCTTTTTGCGGTGTGTTTGTTGAGACCGATGAATTGTGGGTTTATGATTCAGTATTATCTATGGAAAATATTTGAATCTTCTCTGAATTCTTTTATGTATGATTGAGTTATCTTTGCAAGTCTCTTCGAATTATCCTTTTTGGTTTGGCCAACTAGATTGGTAGTTCTTGCAATGGGAGAAGTGCTTAGCTTTGGGTTCAATCGTGTGCTGCCCTTACCCAGTGACAGAAAGGGTTGCAAGGCACGCATTGTATTGTTGCCATCGAGGATAACAAGATGGGGTTTTTATCATATTGCATGAATTTATCCCTCTACATCATCTCATCGTGCTTAAGGCATTACTCTGTTTTTAACTTAATACTCTAGATGCATGCTGGATAGCGGTTGATGAGTGGAGTAATAGTAGTAGATGCAGAATCGTTTCGATCTACTTGTCTCTGACGTGATGCCTATATACATGATCATTGCCTATATATGCTCATAACTATGCTCAATTCTGTCAATTGCTCAACAGTAATTTGTTCACCCACCGTAGAATATCTATGCTCTTGAGAGAAGCCACTAGTGAAACCTATGGCCCCCGGGTCTATTCTCATCATATCAATCTCTATCGCTTTATTTATTTGCTTTGCTTTTACTTTGCTTTTTACTTTTTACTTTGCATCTATCTATCAAAAATACCAAAAATATTATTTATCATCTCTATCAGATCTCACCCTCTAAGTGACCGTGAAGGGATTGACAACCCCTAATCGCGTTGGTTGCGAGTAGTTATCGTTTTGTGTAGGTACGAGGGACTTGTGTGTGGTCTCCTACTGGATTGATACCTTGGTTCTCAAAAAATGAGGGAAATACTTACGCTACTTTGTTGCGTCATCCTCTCCTCTTCGGGGAAATCCAACGCAGTGCTCAAGAGGTAGCAATGGACTTTTGGAATTACTTCATTATGAATCATTTGATACTTGTGAACCATGCCTCATGGGCAAGGTGACTAAAACTCCGTTCTCCGAAGATGACTAAAACTCCGTTCTCTAGAACAATGGAGCGAGCTAATGGCTGAATGGAAATAGTATATACCGATGTATGCGGTCCGATGAGTGTTGAAGCACGCATCGGGTATCGTTATTTCCTGACCGTCATAGATTATTTGAGTAGGTATGGGTATATCTACATGATGAAACACAAGTCTGAAACATTTAAAAAGTTCAAATAATTTCAGAGTGAAGTGGAGAATCATCGTAACAAGAAAATAAAGTTTCTATAATCTGATCGCGGAGGTGAATATTTGACTTTAGAGTTTGTCATTCATTTGAAACAATGTGGAATTGTTTCACAACTCATGCCACCTGGAACACCATAGTGTTATTGTGTGTCTGAACATCGTAACCGTACTTTATTAGATATGGTGCGTTCTATGATTTATCTTACTGATTTACCACTATCGTTTTGGGGTTATGCATTAGAGACAACCGCATTCACGTTCAATAGGGCAGCGTTTAAATCCGTTGAGATGACACCGTATGAACTATGGTTTGACAAGAAACCTAAGTTGTTGTTTCCTAAAGTTTGGGGATGTGATGCTTATGTCAAACAACTTCAGCCTGATAAGCTCGAACCCAAAGCGGAGAAGTGCGTCTTCATAGGATACCCTAAAGAGACCATTGGGTATACCTTCTACCACAGATCCGAAGGCAAGATCTTTGTTGCCAAGAATGGGTCCTTTCTAGAGAAGGAGTTTCTCTCGAAAGAAGTGAGTGGGAGGAAAGTAGAACTTGGTGAGGTAATTGTACCTTCTCTCAAATTGGAAAGTGGCACACCAAGGAAAACCGTTCCTGTGATGCCTACACCAACTAGAGAGGAAACTAATGATGATGACCATGAAACTTCTGATCAAGTTACTACTGAACTTCGTAGGTCGTCCAGAACACGTACTGCACTAGAGTGGTAGGGTAATCCTGTCCTGGAAGCCATGTTGTTAGACAACGGCGAACCTACGAACTAGGAAGAAGCTATGATAAGCCCTGATTCTGACAAATGTCTTGCGGCCATGAAATCAGAGATAGGATCTATGTATGAGAACAAAATGTGGACTTTGATGGACTTGCCCGATGATCGGCAAGCCATTGAGAATAAATGGATCTTCAAGAAGAAGATAGACGCTGATGGTAATATCACTGTCTACAAAGCTCAACTTATCGCAGAAGGTTTTCGACAAGTTCAAGGGGTTGACTACGATGAGACTTTCTCAACCGTAGCGATGATTAAGTCTGTCTGAATCATGTTAGCAATTGGCACATTTTATGATTATGAAATCTGGCAAATGAACGTCAAAACCGCATTCCTTAACGGATTTCTTAAAAAAGAGTTGTATATGATGCAACCAGAAGGTTTTGTTGATCCTAAAGGTGCTAACAAAGTGTGCAAACTCTAGAAATCCATCTATGGACTGTTGCAAGCATCTCGGAGTTGGGATATACGCTTTGATGAGGTGATCAAAGCATATGGTTTTATACAGACTTACGGTGAAGCCTGTATTTACAAGAAAGTGAGTGGGAGCTCTGTAGCATTTCTGATTTTATATGTGGATGACATATTGTTGATTGAAAATGATATAGAATTTCTGGATAGCATAAAAGGATACATGAATAAGAATTTTTCATTGAAAGACCTCGGTGAAGCTGCTTATATATTGGGCACAAGATCTATAGGGATAGATCGAGATGCTTAATAGAACTTTTACAAAGCACATACCTTGACAAAGTTTTGAAGAAGTTCAAAATGGATCAATCAAAGAAAGGGTTCTTGCCTATGTTGCAAGGTGTGAAGTTGAGTAAGACTCAAAGCCCGACCATGGCAGAAGATAGAGAGAGAATGAAAGTCATTCCCTATGACTCAGCCGTAGGTTCTATAAAGTATGTCATGTTGTGTGCCAGACCTATTGTACCTTGCCATGAGTTTGGCAAGGGGGTGCGATAGTGATCCAAGAGTGGATCACTGGACAGTAGTCAAAATTATACTTAGTTACCTAATAGGACTAAGGAAATGTTTCTCGGTTATGGAGGTGATAAAGAGTTCGTCGTAAAGGGTTACATAGATTCGGATGACTCTGATTCTCATTCCAGATACATATTGAAAGTCGGAGCAATTATCTAGAGTAGCTCCATGCAGAGCATTGTAGACATAGAAATTTGCAAAATACGTACGGATCTGAATATGGCAGACCCGTTGACTAAACCTCTCTCACAAGCAAAACATGATCACACCTTAGTACTTTTTGGGTGTTAATCACATGGTGATGTGAACCAGATTTTTGGCTCTAGTAAACTCTTTGGTGTTAGTCACATGACGATGTGAACTATGGGTGATAATCACATGGCGATGTGAAACTAGATTATTGACTCTAGTGCAAGTGGGAGACTGAAGGAAATATGCCCTAGAGGCAATAATAAAGTTGTTATTTTGTATTTCCTTATTCATGATAAAGGTTTATTATCATGCTAGAATTGTAATGATCAGAAACTTAAATACATGTATAAATACATAAAGAAATATCGTGTCCCTAGTAAGCCTCTACTAGACTAGCTTATTGATCAAAGATGGTTAAGGTTTCCTAACCATAGACACATGTTGTCATTTGATAATGGGATCACATCATTAGGAGAATGATGTGATGGGCAAGACCCATCCGTTAGCTTAGATAATGATCGTTCAGTTTATTGCTGTTGCTTTCTTCATGTCAAATACATATACCTTCGACTATGAGATTATGCAACTTCCAGATACAGGAGGAATACCTTGTGTGCTATCAAACATCACAACGTAACTGGGTGATCATAAAGATGCTCTACCAGTATCTCCGAAGGTGTTTGTTGAGTTGGCATAGATCGAGATTAAGATTGGTCACTCCGAGTATCGGAGAGGTATCTCGGGGCCCTCTCGGTAATACACATCATAAGAAGCCTTGCAAGCAAATGACTAATGAGTTAGTTACGAGATGATGTATTTCGGAACGAGTAAAGAGACTTGCCGATAACGATATTGAACTAGGTGTAGAGATGCCGACGATCGAATCTCGGGCAAGTAACATACCGGTGGACAAAGGGAATTACTTATGTTGTCATAACGGTTCGACCGATAAAGATCTTCGTATAATATGTAGGAACCAATATGGGCATCCAAATTCCTCTACTGGTTATTGACCGGAGAGGTGTCTCGGTCATGTCTACATAGTTCTTGAACCCATAGGGTCCGCACACTTAATGTTCATTGACGATGTAGTTTATATGAGTTATATGATTTGGTGACCAAATGTTGGTCGGAGTCTTGGATGAGATCATGGACATGACGAGGAGTCTCCAAATGGTCTAGAGGTAAAGATTGATATACAGGGCGATGGTATTCGGACACCGGAATAGTTTCGGAGTGCACCGATTAGTCATCGGGTCACCGGAAGGGGTTCCGGGCACCCCCGACAAGTGTATGGGCCTTATGGGCCATAGACCAGCCCACAAGGGGGCTGGTGCTCCCCTTCCCTTGGCTGGTCGTCCCTAGGGGAAGGAAAGAGGTGGGGTGGCCCCTCCTGCCTTTCCCTCCTCAGGAGAGAAAGGAGGGGGGGCGCCACCTCCTCCTTCCTTCCTCCCACACTACAATAAGGGAAGGGGGCGCTACTTGGGGAGGACCCCAAGTAGGATTCAGCCTACTTGGGACACCTTCCTGGCTGCTCCCTCCTCCCCCAGCTATATATATGTGGGAAGGGGGCGCCTAGCACAACAACGACAATGGATTAGCTGTGTGTGGCGCCCCCCTCCACCGTTTACACCCCCGGTCATATTTTCGTAGTGCTTAGGCGAAGTCCTGCGGAGATAGTTTCACCATCACCGTCACCACGCCGTCGTGCTGCCGGAACTCATCCACTACCTCACCGTCTTGCTGGATCAAGAAGGCGGAGGACGTCACCGAGCTGAACATGTGCTGAACGCGGAGGTGTCGTACGTTTGGTACTTGATCAGTTGGAGCGCAAAGAAGTTCAACTACATCAACCGCGTTACTAAAAGCTTCCGCTTATGGTCTACGAGAATACGTAGACACACTTTCTCCCTCGTTGCTATACATCTCCATGGATAGATCTTGCGTGTGCGTAGAATTATTTTTGTTTTCCATGCAACATTTCCCAACACTAAGTCAATACCTGAAGCCTAAGGCCTAGTCAGGCCGGGTGATGGCGTCGGCATCATCGATTCCCTCTTTGGGGCGTCGCCTTGAAGAGCATTGTATTCCTTTCATGCTCTCCATGTGCTAGGCGCTCACAGCATTGCGGTCGACAAGTGCCTGACCAGCAGTGTGGTGGTGCGGTGTCCAGTTTGCTAAGATGATGATGGCCAGCGGTGCAGGGTCGTGGCAGTGCTTCAGTTGTTGGTTCGGTCGGCGAAGTGACGGGCATTGGTGAAGGAAAGCGGCGCCTTCAACGTGGCTCACATCAAGCTTTTCGAGTAGAACTGGGAACCCTATGATGACATGGAGGGCGGCGGCATGCTCGACAGAAAAGGGTGGGCAGAGCTTTCTTGCACAATGCCGCCAAGTGCATCAAATCAATGATGGAGTCCCTGGCCGTGGGCCATTTCGGCGAAGACATACTTGAGGAGTACATGCGTCGTGTCGTCGGGCACCTTGAGAAGGAGAAGACAAGTTCACTATCATCATCCTTGCCTTGAAGAAAAATAGAGCAAGGACGGCGGAGTAGGGGAGCCAAAGTAATTAGCTCCATGTTGCTTGTGTAGTCGGAGTGATATTCTAAGTCAATACCTAAAGCCTAAGGCCTAGTCGGGTCGGGTGATGGTATTGGCATCATCGCTTCCTTCTTAGGGGCGTTGATGTCTACTACGCAACCTTATCCTTGTAGACGTTGTTGGGCCTCCAAGTGCAGAAGTTTGTAGGATAGTAGCAAATCTCCCTCAAGTGGATGACCTAAGGTTTATCAATCCGTGGGAGGCGTAGGATGAAGATGGTCTCTCTCAAACAACCCTGCAAACCAAATAACAAAGAGTCTCTTGTGTCCCCAACACACCCAATACAATGGTAAATTGTATAGGTGCACTAGTTCGACGAAGAGATGGTGATACAAGTGCAATATGGATGGTAGATATAGGTTTTTGTAATCTGAAAATATAAAAACAGCAAGGTAACAAGTGGTAAAAGTGAGCGTAAACGGTATTGCAATGCTAGGAAACAAGGCCTAGGGTTCATACTTTCACTAGTGCAAGTTCTCTCAACAATAATAACATAATTGGATCATATAACTATCCCTCAACATGCAACAAAGAGTCACTCCAAAGTCACTAATAGTGGAGAACAAACAAAGAGATTATTGTAGGGTACGAAACCACCTCAAAGTTATCCTTTCTGATCAATCTATTCAAGAGTCCGTAGTAAAATAACACGAAGCTATTCTTTCTGTTCGATCTATCATAGAGTTCGTACTAGAATAACACCTTAAGACACAAATCAACCAAAACCCTAATGTCACCTAGATACTCCAATGTCACCTCAAGTATCTGTGGTCATGATTATACGATATGCACCACACAATCTCAGATTCATCTATTCAACCAACACAAAGTACTTCAAAGAGTGCCCCATAGTTTCTGCCGGAGAATCAAGACGAAAATGTGTGCCAACCCCTATGCATAAGTTCACTGAACCCGCAAGTTGATCACCAAAACATACATCAAGTACATCACATGAATATCCCATTGTCACCACGGATAAGCACGGCAAGACATACATCAAGTGTTCTCAAATCCTTAAAGACTCAATCCGACAAGACAACTTCAAGGGGAAAACTCAATTCATCACAAGAGAGTAGAGGGGGAGAAACATCATAAGATCCAACTATAATAGCAAAGCTTGCGATACATCAAGATCGTATCACCTCAAGAACACGAGAGAGAGAGAGAGATCAAACACATAGCTACTGGTACATACCCTCAGCCCCGAGGGTGAACTACTCCCTCCTCGTCATGGAGAGCGCCGGGACGATGAAGATGGCCACCGGTGATGGATTCCTCCTCCGGCAGGGTGCCGGAACAGGCTCCCGAGAGGTTTTTGGTGGCTATAGAGGCTTGCGGCGGCGGAACTCCCGATCTATTGTGTTCTCCGTTTTTAGGGTATATGGATATATATATAGGCGAAAGAAGTCGGTCATGGGAGCCACGAGGGGCCCACGAGGGTGGGGGCGCGCCCAGGGGGTAGGGCGTGCCTCCCTGCCTCGTGGCCACCTCGAAGCTTCCCTGACGTCTACTCCAAGTCTCCTGGATTGCTTCCGTTCCAAAAATAACTCTCCTGAAGGTTTAATTCCGTTTGGACTCCGTTTCATATTCCTTTTCTTCGAAACACTAAAATAGGCAAGAAAACGGCAATTTGGGCTGGGCCTCTAGTTAATAGGTTAGTCCCAAAAATAATATAAAAGTGTATAATAAAGCCCATAATCATTCAAAACAGATAATATAATAGCATGAATACTTCATAAATTATAGATACGTTGGAGACGTATCAGGCATCACTTTGAAGAGCATTGGATCCTGTTCGCGCTCTCCATGTGCTAGATGTATGATTGCACGATGTATTGCTCTTCATGCATAGGCACGTATATATGATGTACAAAGGTGGGCCACGGGCCTCAACTATACAAGGAAGTAGGAGGCGGGCCCAATACACAATATGCACATACCACATATACTCAACACCCCCCCCCCCCCCCCCCCCGCGCAGTCAAAGAGGCACCGCGGCCGGCGCAAAGACTGGACCGGAACTCCTCAAATGACGCGTAGGCAAGCCCTTGGTCATGATATCGGCAAATTGTTGGGAAGTAGGGACATGTAAAACACGAATATGGCCAAGGGCCACCTGTTCCCGAACAAAATGAATATCCAACTCAATATGCTTGATCCATCGATGATGCACCGGGTTAGCAAAGAGGTAGACCGTCGAGACGTTGTCGCAGTAGACCACCATGGCACGGTCAATAGGGCAAGAGAGCTCCTGAAGCAACTGGCGAAGCCACGAACACTCGGCGACGGTGTTGGCCACCACACGATACTCAGCCTCAGCACTGGAACGAGAGACCGTAGGCTTCCGCTTGGACGACCACGAGATAAGTGAGGGTCCAAGGTAGACACAATAGCCCGAAGTGGAGCTACGAGTGTCAGGGCATCCCGTCCAGTCTGCATCGGAGTAGGCGGTGAAGGCGATGTCGGCGGAGGCATGAAGCATGACGCCAAGATCCATAGTGCCATAGATATAGCGGAGAATCCACTTGACGGCAACCCAGTGAACGTCTCGAGGAGCATGCATATGAAGACACACCTGCTGCACGGCATACCAGATCTCCGGTCGAGTCAGAGTGAGGTACTGGAGAGCACCAACGATAGACCGATAGAAAGTAGCATCCGAAGCAAGAGAACCATCCGTGGCAGAAAGCTTGGCCTTCGTATCAACAGGCGTAGCGGCGGGCTTGCAGTTAGGCAAGCCAGCGCGCTCCAGGAGCTCGTGAGCGTACTTCCGCTGATGAATGAAGAAGCCTTCCGGGCGGTGCACCAGCTCGACACCGAGGAAGTAGTGCAAAGGACCCAAGTCCTTGATGGCGAACTCAGTGTGAAGACGAGCCATGAGCTGACTGAGGAGACCAGCCGTACATGCCGTCAGGCTGATGTCGTCGACATAGAGCAGCAAGTAGGTCGTGTCAGAGCCCTGATGGTAGACGAAGAGCAGGGCGTTCGAGCGGGTAGAGCGGAACCCAAGCTTGTGGAGAAACGCCGCGATGCGCTGGTACCAAAAACGCGGAGCCTGCTTGAGTCTGTAGAAGGACCGCGAAAGCAGGCACACGTGGTCAGGAAGCGCCGGGTCAACAAACCCGATGGGCTGCTGGCAGAAGACCTGCTCCTCGAGGTGACCATGGAGGAAGGCGTTGGAGACATCCATCTGGTGCACCGGCCAGGCACGGAAGACCGCAAGGTGGAGAACTGTGCATATCGTGTCGGGCTTGATGGCCGAAGCGAAGGTGTCGGTGAAGTCGACGCCAGCACGCTGTCGGAAGCCACGAATGACCCACCGCGCTTTATAGCGATCAAGGGTACCATCAGGACGGAGCTTGTGTTTAAAGACTCACTTCCCGGTAATCACGTTGGCGTGCCGGGGACGGGGAACAAGCTGCCACGTCCGGTTGCGCAACAGGGCGTCAAACTCCTCTTGCATCGCAGCCATCTAGAGCGGGTCACGAAGAGCGGTTTGAACGGAGGACGATAACGGCGACGGCTCAGAGGTGGACGCGCATGGACGTAGTCATGCGAGGCGTAGCGCGAGGTCGGGCGAAAAACGCAAGTACGAGCGCGGGTGACCGGACCGGCCACAGGCGCCAGGGGGGCCGCGGGCACCTGGGGCGCTGGGGAGGCCGAGGAGGCAGGGAGCGCCGAGGGGGGCACGGGTGGCCGGGCGCGGGCCGAGAGCGCTGAGGGGGCCGCGGGCACCGTGGGGCACGTGCGCCGAGGGGGGCGCAAGGGCCGCGGGCACCAATGTCGGGGGCGCCGGCGCCGCGGCTGTAGGAGGCGCCGCATGCGGGGGGCACGCCTCAAAGCCAGGGGCGGGCCAAGAGAGGCGCCCGAGGGCCCTGGAAGAGGCGTCGAGGAGCCCGCGTCACTGGTGGCGGGAGGAACAGCTGGGGGTACCTGCTGAAACGAAAACACATGCTCATCAAAGTAAACGTGCCGGGAGGTGAACACACGGTGGGAGACGGGATCATAGCACCGATATCCCTTGGAGTTAGAGGGGTAGCCGATGAAGATGCAAGCGACGGATCGAGGTGCAAGCTTGTGAGAAGTAGTGTCGGCAGTGCTGGGATAGCAAAGGCACCCAAAAATACACAAGTCGTCATAAGACGGGGGTGTACCAAAGAGAAGATGGTGAGGTGCGTAGTTCCACCGTGGGTGGCAGGGTCGAAGGTTAAGAAGAAGTGATGCAGTGGTGAGTGCGTCCGACCAGAAACGAGGCGACACGTTGGCATGAAACAGGAGCGTGCAAACACAGTCATTCAGAGTGCGAAGGACGCGTTCGGCTCGACCGTTCTGCTGTCAAGTGTATGGGCATGTGAGGCAGAAAAAGGTGTCGTGATGTGCAAAAAAGTGCGGAAAGCAAGGTTGTCGAACTCTTTTCCATTGTCCGTCTAAAGCGCAAGGATGGGACGCCCAAACTGCGTGCAGACATAGGAGTAAAAAGCCGTCAAGGTAGAGAGTGCATCCGACTTTCTGCGCAAAGGAAAAGTCCACACATAATGAGAATAATCATCAAGAATGACCGGATAATATAAATAGCCCGAGTTACTAGGAACTGGAGAGGTCCAAACATCGCATGAATCAACTGAAAAGGAAAATAAGAAATGGTGGTGGATCTATTAAATGGCAAGCGAATGTGTTTGCCGACTCAACAGGCACGACAAGTGTGATCCTCGATCTTATTGCAACTGAAACTGAAACTCCTAAGAATATGATGAAGTGTAACGGGGTTGGGGTGACCCAAGCGAGCGTGCCAGAGATCAACTCCAGCGTAGAGAGCGACCGGTGCGGTGGTGGTGGATGAAGGCTAATGCACCAGATAGAGCTCGCCGGGGCTATCACATCGGTTAAGTACCATCCTGGTTCGAGTGTCCTTGACACTAAAACCAAACTCGTCAAATTCAACAGTGACAGGGTTTTCACGATTGAAATAACGAACGGAGATAAGATTCTTAATAAGATGAGGAGACACAAGTATGTTAAACAAAGATAAAGGCGTAGAAGTAGAAGGAAAAGAAGTGTGCCCAACATGTGTAATAGGAAGTGTGGAACCGTCGCCGACAATGATGTGGCGGTCGGTGGAGACTGGAGTGAAGGAGGCAAGGTTATCAGGATGAGCAAACATGTGAGTCGCAGGACTGGTGTCCATGCTCCAATCACCACCTCCAGCGTAGTTGTTCGGCGTAGGAGCAACGTGCATCCCGGTGAGGAGCACCAGGTCCTAGGGTGTCGGCGGCAGGGTCGGCGAGGGGGACGGAGACGCCATGGGGAAGCCATAACTGCCGCTCAGCTACGGCGGTGGGTACTCTCCATACGGCTGCGGAGCCGCATGTTGGAAATATGCCCTAGAGGCAATAATAAAAGTATTATTATATTTCAATGTTCATGATAATTGTCTTTATTCATGCTATAACTGTATTATCCGGAAATCGTAATACACGTGTGAATACTTAGACCCCAATATGTCCCTAGTGAGCCTCTAGTTGACTAGCTCATTGTGATCAACAGATAGTCATGGTTTCCTGGCTATGGACATTGGATGTCGTTGATAACGGGATCACATCATTAGGAGAATGATGTGATGGACAAGACCCAATCCTAAGCATAGCATAAAAGATCGTGTAGTTCATTTGCTAGAGCTTTGCCAATGTCAAGTATCTCTTCCTTCGACCATGAGATCGTGTAACTCCCGGATACCGTAGGAGTGCCTTGGGTGTATCAAACGTCACAACGTAACTGGGTGACTATAAAGGTGCATTACAGGTATCTCCGAAAGTATCTGTTGGGTTGACACGGATCGAGACTGGGATTTGTCACTCCGTATGACGGAGAGGTATCTCTGGGCCCACTCGGTAATGCATCATCATAATGAGCTCAAAGTGACCAAGGTGTTGGCCACGGGATCATGCGTTACGGTACGAGTAAAGTGACTTGCCGGTAACGAGACTGAACAAGGTATTGGGATACCGACGATCGAGTCTCGGGCAAGTAACGTACCGATTGACAAAGGGAATTGTATACAGGGTTTGATCGAATCCTCGACATCGTGGTTCAACCGATGAAATCATCGAGGAGCACGTGGGAGCCAACATGGGTATCCAGACCCCGCTGTTGGTTATTGCCCGAGAGTCGTCTCGGTCATGTCTGCGTGTCTCCCGAACCCGTAGGGTCTACACACTTAAGGTTCGGTGACGCTAGGGTTATTAGGAAGACTAGTATGTGACTACCAAATGTTTTTCGGAGTCCCGGATGAGATCTCGGACGTCACGAGGAGTTCCGGAAGGGTCCGGAGGTAAAGATTTATATATGGGAAGTTGTTAAAAGGACACCGGAAAGTTTCGGGGGCGTACCGGTATTGTACCGGGGCCACCGGAAGGGTTCCGGGGGTCCACCGGGAGGGGCCACCCCTCCCGGGGGGCACTTGGGCTGCGTGGGGAGTAAGCCAGCCCCTAGTGGGCTGGGCGCACCCCCTCCCTTGGGCCCTTGCGCCTAGGGTTGAGGGGGGAACCCTAGAGGGGGCGCCCCCCTTGCTTGGGGGGCAAGTCCCCCCTCCCCTTGGCCGCCGCCCCCCCCCCCCTCTAGATGGATCTAGAGGGGCCGGCCCCCCTTCTCCCTTTCCCTATAAATAGAGGGGTGAGGGGAGGGCAGCCGCACCACAAGCCAAGGCGCAGCCCTCCCCTCCCCAACACCTCTCCTCCTCCGTTGTGTGCTCGGCGAAGCCCTGTCGGAGTACTGCTTCTCCACCATCACCACGCCGTCGTGCTGCCGGTGGAGCTGTCTTCCTCAACCTCTCCTTCCTCCTTGCTGGATCAAGACGAAGGAGACGTCACCCGTACTGTACGTGTGTTGAACGTGGAGGTGCTGTACGTTCAGCACTTGGTCATCGGTGATTCGAATCACGTCGAGTACGACTCCATCATCACCTTGCAAGCTTCCGCACGCGATCTACAAGTGGTATGTAGATGCAAACTCTCTCCCGTTACTCGTTGCTTAGATGAACTCATAGATGGATCTTGGTGAAACCGTAGGGAAAATTTTAATTTTCTGCAACGTTCCCCAACAGTGGCATCATGAGCTAGGTCTATGCGTAGTTCTCTAATGCACGAGTAGAACACAATTTGTTGTGGGCGTGGATCTTGTCAACTTACTTGCCTCTACTAGTCTTTTCTTGCTTCAACGGTATTGTGGGATGAAGCGGCCCGGACCAACCTTACACGTACACTTACGTGAGACCGGTTCCACCGATTGACATGCACTAGTTGCATAAGGTGGCTGGCGGGTGTCTGTCTCTCCCACTTTAGTTGGAGCGGATTCGATGAACAGGGCCCTTATGAAGGGTAAATAGAAGTTGACAAAACCACGTTGTGGTTATTCGTAGGTAAGAAAACGTTCTTGCTAGAACCCAATCGCAGCCACGTAAAAGATGCAACAACAATTAGAGGACGTGTAACTTGTTTTTGCAGCAATTGATCATGTGATGTGATATGGCCAGAAGTTGTGATGAATGATGAATTGTGATGTATGAGATCATGTTCTTGTAATAGGATTCACGACTTGCATGTCGATGAGTATGACAACCGGCAGGAGCCATAGGAGTTGTCTTTATTTTTTTTGTATGACCTGCGTGTCATTGAAGAACGCCATGCAAACTACTTTACTTTATTGCTAAACGCGTTAGTCATACAAGTAGAAGTAGTCGTTGGTGTGACAACTTCATGAAGACACGATGATGGAGATCATGATGATGGAGATCATGGTGTCAAGCCGGTGACAAGATGATCATGGAGCCCCGAAGATGGAGATCAATGGAGCTTTATGATATTGGCCATATCATGTCACAACTATATAATTGCATGTGATGTTTATTATGTTTATGCATCTTGTTTACTTAGGACGACGGTAGTAAATAAGATGATCCCTTACAAAATTTCAAGAAGTGTTCTCCCCTAACTGTGCACCGTTGCTACAGTTCGTCGCTTCTAAGCACCACGTGATGATCGGGTGTGATGGATTCTTACGTTCACATACAACGGGTGTAAGACAGTTTTACACAGCGAAAATACTTAGGGTTAACTTGACGAGCCTAGCATGTGTAGACATGGCCTCGGAACACGGAGACCGAAAGGTCGAACACGAGTCGTATGGAAGATACGATCAACATGAAGATGTTCACCGACGATGACTAGTCCGTCTCACGTGATGATCGGACACGGGCTAGTCGACTCGGATCGTGTAGCACTTAGATGACTAGAGGGATGTCTAATCTAAGTGGGAGTTCATAATTTGATTAGAACTTTATTATCATGAACTTAGTCTAAAACCTTTGCAAATATGTCTTGTAGATCAAATGGCCAACGCTAATGTCAACATGAACTTCAACACGTTCCTAGAGAAAACCAAGCTGAAAGATGATGGCAGCAACTATACGGACTGGGTCCAGAACCTGAGGATCATCCTCATAGCTGCCAGGAAGTAATATGTCCTAGATGGACCGCTAGGTGACGCTCCCGTCCCAGAGAACCAAGACATTATGAATGCTTGGCAAGCTCGTGCTGATGATTACTCCCTCGTTCAGTGCGGCATGCTTTACAGCTTAGAACCGGGGCTCCAAAAGCGTTTTGAGCATCACGGAGCATATGAGATGTTCGAAGAGCTGAAACTAGTTTTCCAAGCTCATGCCCGGGTCGAGAGATATGATGTCTCCGACAAGTTCTACAGTTGTAAGATGGAGGAAAACAGTTCTGTCAGTGAGCACATCCTGAAGATGTCTGGGTTGCACAACCGTATGACCCAGCTGAACATTAACCTCCCAGATGAGGCGGTCATTGACAGAATCCTCCAGTCGCTCCCACCAAGCTACAAGAGATTTGTGATGAACTACAACATGCAGGGGATGGTGAAGACCATTCCTGAAGTGTTCTCGATGCTGAAGTCAGCAGAGGCTGAAATCAAGAAAGAACATCAAGTGTTGATGGTCAATAAGACCACTAAGTTCAAGAAAGGCAAGGGTAAGAAGAACTTCAAGAAGGACGGCAAAGATGTTGCCGCGCCTGATGGATTCATGTAGCTAGGGTAGGGTCATAGACCTGATCTAAGTGCCCTACCCAAGGACACCTTTAGAAGAGGTCACCTTCCAGTCGACCTACGAGGGACCCACTCGACTGGATTGAAGGACTCGACCATGAAGACTCACTCGACCACCAGAAGGTCAGAAGGCACTCTGCACTGCAACGGCCTGTAATTGAATAGACTTTATGGTAGTTAAGACACTTTATGTGGGGCGTTACCAGTAACGCCCCAGACTTAATGTACTTTAAACCCTCCATTACGTGGGCTGGCAGGGGTCCTGGCGTACTCTATATAAGCCACCCCCCTCCACAGGCAGAAGGGTTCGCACCCCTGTAACACATACACATATAATCCACTCGACCGCCTCAGGGCTCCGAGACGTAGGGATTTTACTTCCTCCGAGAAGGGCCTGAACTCGTACATCGCTTGTGTTCACAACCTCTCCATAGCTAGGACCTTGCCTCTCCATACCTACCCCCACTCTACTGTCAGACTTAGAACCACGACAGTTGGCGCCCACCGTGGGGCAGGTGTTTTAGCGATTTAGTGGAGAAGTTGCGGTACTTCCGAGTACTTTCATCATGGTGACTGCTGGAGTTTTGGTTGAGGGGCGCGAGATCCGTCTCGGCGCTCTCACTTTTGTCGCCGACGACTCCGCGTGGCTCCAGGAGGCTCCACTCGACGTCGATGCGCTCCTCGTCCGCGGTGCGACGCATTTTCGCGCATGTGTCCGCGGCGTTCTGCTGCGGCAACCGTCGACCCCTTACCGGTCGACTCCTTTATCGGCCACCCGCCCGGTCTCCCACCAGCGCAAACGCTCTGGTCGGTCGAGACTCCAACGGTGGGTGAAGCACGTGGTGGCTCGCCAGACAGCCACCGCCCAGGTCGCGGCAATTGAGCCCGACGAGTCCCTCTACGGCATGTTCGATCTGTCGACTGGCTCCGTAGAGACTGCATCCGAATGTGATAGCAGTGATCCGGTGGCGGAAATTCTCATGGTCAACGGACCCCGCAGTCCTCCTGGCTTCGCTCATGGGGGCGGAGTAGGCGGTGGAGGCGACCCCGCACAAGACCACGAAGAGTACCAGCCCGAGACACTCGACTCTCTGCAGAGAGAAGAGCTTCGCCGCAGGAACATGGATGCCCTGCATACTCCCATCGCGGGAGAAACCCCCGAGGCTCGCGCCTTGGAGGAGGCACGTTTGGCCAATCTGGCTGAACGTGCTCGTCTGGAGAACCTCCAGCGAGCACTCGACGAGCGCGCGCGGCAACGAGTTCCCGACGCCAATCGACGTCAACTCTTTCCGCCGACTCAGGTATATCAAACCCCAATCCAGAATTTAGCAGCTGCAACCCGTATAGCAGAGTCCATCCAGCCCTCTCAGTCGGAGGCTGGCAAAGGGTTGATGCAAATCAGAGATTTGCTCCGGGCAGCAGGAGACCAGAATTCAGCCGTGTCGCAGTCGCGCAACAGAATTCACAGTCGATCTGTCGCTGCGAATACAGTTCAGTCGACTCACAGTCCCAGATCGCCTCCGCGGCGGGAAGGACGCGACAACCGGCGAGATCAGTATGGAGACCGACACGACCGAGATGACAGGCGTCGAGTGCCCGCTTCCCCTCCGAGGGATGGGTCTTACGCTCCTCGGCGACAGGATGACAGGCGTCAGTTCAGTGCGGGGCGAAGAGTTCCAGTCGACCCCAGGGAACCAGGCTTCGATGCGCGATCTATTATCGTGCAAGGCTTGGTCGACCGGAACAGAGCCCATCAAGGTGGACCCGAGAGAGATGCGCCCACGAGCAGTCGAGTGCATGTTTCTGGTCCAGAGTGTTTTAGCAGGGCTATCAGAGCCGCAGTGATTCCCCCCAATTTCAGGTTGGCAACAGGAGTCAGCAAGTTCACTGGTGAGTCCAAGCCTGAAACTTGGCTTGAGGACAACCGAGTGGCTGTTCAGATTGGTGGTGGCAATGACGAGGTGGCCATGAAGCATTTGCCCCTCATGTTGGAAGGTTCTGCCAGAGCATGGTTGAATCAGTTACCTCCTAGCAGTATTTACACTTGGGAAGATTTGTCCCCAGTGTTCGTCAGAACTTTTGAAGGAACTTGCAAGCGACCAGCTGGTTTGACGGAGTTGCAAGTCTGTGTGCAGAAGACCAATGAGACTCTCCGAGAGTACATTCAGAGGTGGATCACTCTGCACCATACTGTGGAAAATGTGTCTGATCATCAAGCAGTTTGTGCCTTCAAAGATGGCGTTAAGAACAGAGAATTGAGTCTGAAGTTTGGTCGAACCGGAGACATGACCCTCAGTCGAATGATGGAGATTGCTACCAAGTACGCCAACGGCGAGGAAGAGGACCGACTCCGAAGCGGCAAGTACAAGCCATGTCAGTCGGAGAAGGGAAATTCCAGTCGGAAACAGAAGCGGAAAGCCGAGCCAGCAGCTCCTGGAGAGGCCCTGGCCGTGACTCAGGGAAAGTTCAAGGGGAAGCCAAAAGGATCCTGGAATCCTAAGAAAGTAAAGGATAAAGAAGGAAACGACGTGATGGATATGCCGTGTCACATCCACACGAAGAAAGATGAAGAGGGCAACATCATTTACCCAAAGCACACCACTCGCCAGTGTCGACTCCTGATCCAGCAGTTTCAGGGAAAACAGTCTAAGGACAAGGAGAAGGAGTCAGACAAGGCCGAAGACAAGGAGGACAGTGAGGAAGGATATCCACATGTCAACTCCACTCTGATGATCTTCGCAGACGTGGAAAGCAAGAGTCGACTGAAAGTCATTAACCGAGAGGTGAACATGGTTGCCCCAGCAAAACCAAGTTATTTGAGATGGTCCCAAACACCCATCACATTCGACCAATCTGATCACCCGACTCATATTGCCACCCCTGGGAGGCAAGCTTTGGTGGTCGATCCAGTTGTCGAAGGCACTCGACTGACAAAAGTGTTGATGGACGGTGGTAGTGGGCTGAACTTGTTGTATGCGGACACATTGAAAGGAATGGGCATCCCGATGTCCCGACTGAGCACCAGTAACATGAGTTTCCATGGAGTCATACCAGGGAAGAAAGCCGAGTCACTCGGCCAAATAGCTCTGGACGTGGTTTTTGGTGACTCAAAGCATTTTCGTAAGGAAAAGTTGACCTTTGAGGTTGTGGATTTTCAGAGTGCGTACCACGCCATTTTGGGGAGGCCCGCCTATGCACGGTTCATGGCTCGACCATGTTACGTGTACCTCAAACTGAAAATGCCAGGTCCCAAAGGAGTGATCACTGTCACTGGCGATCGGAAAAAGGCAGAAGAGTGCTTTTAGAAGGGCTCGAAGATTGCCGATTCCCAGGTGACAGCGGTCGAGTTTGAAGAGTACAAGCAAAACGCAGATCCGAGTGATTTGTTGCGATCCAAGAAACCCGCCACAGAATCTGCATTTCAGTCGTCTGGTGAGACGAAGCCTGTTCACATTCACCCGACCAACCCCAATGCAGCCCCGACCCACATCTCCACGACACTCGACCCGAAATAGGAAGAAGCGCTCATCCAGTTCCTCCGTGAGAACTGGGACATTTTTGCATGGAAGCCAGCTGACATGCCAGGTGTTCCCAGGGGACTGGCTGAGCATCACCTCAGAGTCAAAAAATCAGCAAAACCAGTCAAAGAGCATCTTCGGCGGTCCGCCGTCCAGAAGAGAAAAGCTATTGGTGAGGAAGTGGCTCGACTGTTGGCGGCAGGATTTATCCGAGAGATATACCACTCCGAGTGGCTCGCTAATGTCGTCATGGTTCCCAAGAAGGACAACTCACTCCACATGTGCATTGATTTCAAGCACATCAATCGGGCCTGCCCGAAAGATCATTTTCCTCTCCCTCGCATAGATCAAATTGTTGACTCGACCGCGGGATGTGAGAGATTGTCTTTTCTAGACGTATATTCCGGGTATCATCAGATCCGTCTGTATGGACCCGACGAAATAAAAACAGCTTTCATCACTCCATTCGGGTGCTTCTGCTATATCACCATGCCATTCGGCCTCAAGAATGCCGGAGCCACATTTATGCGAATGATTCAGAAGTGTCTTCTCACTCAAATCAGTCGGAATGTGGAAGCGTATATGGATGATATCGTCGTTAAGTCGCGAAAAGGTTCCGACCTGCTTGCTGACCTCGCCGAAACATTTGCCAACCTCAGAAGGTATGATATCAAGCTCAATCCATCAAAGTGCACATTCGGAGTTCCTGGTGGAAAGTTACTCGGTTTTCTCGTTTCCGAGCGAGGGATCGACGCTAATCCAGAGAAGATCGGCACTATTCTCCGAATGAAACGCCCTGTGCGAGTGCACGATGTACAGAAGCTTACTGGATGCTTGGCCGCATTAAGTCGATTCATCTCACGACTCGGTGAAAAGGCACTGCCTCTTTACCGACTGATGAAGAAGGCAGACAAGTTCGAGTGGACTCCAGAAGCTGATGCAGCGTTTGCCGAGCTAAAAGCTCTGCTCTCCACCCAGCCGGTGCTTGCTGCTCCAATCAGCAAAGAGCCTCTGTTGCTTTATATTGCAGCCACAGGACAAGTCGTCAGTACAGTGCTTACGGTCGAGCGTGAAGAGGAAGGAACAGCCTTCAAAGTTCAGCGCCCGGTGTATTATTTGTCTGAAGTCTTGACTCCATCCAAGCAGAGATATCCTCATTATCAGAAGCTTGTGTATGGAATATACATGACCACGAAGAAGGTTGCTCATTATTTCTCTGATCATTCTATCACAGTCGTCAGCGACGCCCCACTATCAGAGATTCTGCACAACAGAGATGCAACTGGTCGAGTGGCGAAATGGGCGATTGAACTTCTTCCCCTTGATATCAAGTTTGAGGCAAAGAAAGCCATTAAGTTCCAAGCAATAGCAGATTTCCTCGCCGAGTGGATTGAACAACAGCAGCCGACTGAAGTTCACTCGGAGCATTGGACCATGTTCTTCGATGGCTCTAAGATGCTGAATGGTTCTGGTGCTGGGGTTGTTCTGGTTTCCCCCAGAGGAGATAAGCTTAGGTATGTGCTCCAGATTCACTTTGATTCCTCCAACAATGAGGCAGAGTAGGAGGCCCTTTTATATGGATTGCGCATGGCCATCTCACTCGGCGTCCGTCGCCTGATGGTTTATGGCGATTCAGATTTAGTGGTTAACCAGGTGATGAAGGAGTGGGACATGAGAAGCCCAGCCATGACTGGATACTGCAATGCAGTGAGGAAGCTGGAAAAGAAGTTCGAGGGGTTGGAGCTCCATCACATCCCCCGACTGAAAAATCAAGCAACAGATGATCTGGCAAAGATAGGTTCCAAAAGAGAAGCCATTCCGAGTGGTGTGTTTTTGGAGCATATACACACTCCGTCAGTTAAAGAAGATCCCTTCACAGAGGAAGCTCCACAGCCCAAGAGTGCCACAGATCCGACTGAGGTTGAGGTCCCAGCAGTGGTCGACTTGGTCATGGAGGTTTTATTGGTCATTCCCGACTGGACAATTCCCTATATCGCGTATATCCTAAGAAAAGAGCTCCCAGAGGATGAGGAAGAGGCTCGGCAGATCGTCCGTCGATCCAAAGCCTTTACCGTTATCAAAGGACAGCTGTATAGAGAAAGCCCGACTGGAGTTGGTCAAAAATGCATAACGCCAGAAGAAGGTCGAATCATTCTCAATGATATCCACTCGGGGACCTGTGGTCACCATGCGTCCTCTCAGTCCATTGTAGCCAAAGCATACCGAGCCGGATTTTACTGGCCGAGGGCGAATGAGATGGCGAAAGAAATAGTGGACAAGTGCGAAGGATGTCAGTTCTACTCCAATATGTCACACAAGCCTGCGTCAGCTCTGAAGACCATTCCACTCGTCTGGCCGTTCGCAGTATGGGGGTTAGACATGGTCGGTCCCTTGAGAACAGGCCGAAGTGGTTTCACGCATGTACTGGTAGCGGTCGACAAGTTCACCAAGTGGATTGAGGCTAAACCAATCAAGAATCTTGACGCCGGTACTGCTGTTACTTTCATCAGGGAGCTGACGTTCAGATATGGAGTCCCGCACAGCATCATTACGGATAATGGGTCGAACTTTGACTCAGAAGAATTCAAAGACTTCTGCAACTCTCAAGGCACACGAGTCGACTACGCTTCAGTCGCCCATCCACAGTCGAATGGACAAGCGGAACGAGCCAATGGCTTAATCCTCAAGGGTTTGAAGCCCCGACTGATGCGTGATCTCAAGCATGCGGCTGGAGCATGGGTCGACGAACTCCCTTCGGTGCTTTGGGGGTTGAGGACCACACCCAATCGGTCGACCGGAAGAACTCCGTTTTTCTTGGTCTATGGAGCTGAAGCAGTCTTGCCGAGTGATCTTCTTCACAATGCTCCTCGAGTTGAACTCTACAATGAAGCAGAAGCTGAGCAAGCGCGTCAGGACGCAGTCGACCTCCTTGAGGAAGAAAGGGAGATGGCTCTGATCCGATCGACCATCTATCAACAGGACTTGCGTCGCTTTCACGCCAGGAATGTGAGGGGTCGAGCCTTCCAAGAAGGAGATCTAGTTCTCCGAGTGGATCAGCAGAAACAGCATAAGCTCGCTCCTTCTTGGGAAGGACCCTTCATCGTCACCAAGGTTCTCCACAACGGGGCATACCGTCTCTACAACGTCGAACACAATATCGAAGAGCCCCGAGCTTGGAATGCGGATCTGCTCCGCCCGTTTTACACTTAAAGTTTTTCACTCGGATGAGTTGTAATAAAATACTTCTATAGTTCATGGATTTCGAAATAATAGTGCCATAATTCCTTCATAATTTTTGTCACTTTTTATTTTTGTCCAGTAAAATTTTCCCCCAGTGGGTGGCTTAGCCGCGAATCCGTTTCGCCTAAGTTTGTACAAATCCTACCGAGTGGTAAGCCAAACTTCCACTCGGAGGCTTAGCCGCGAATCCGTTTCGCCTAAGTTATAAAAATCCTACCGAGTGGCAAGCCAGACTTCCACTCGGGGGCTTAGCTGCAGCCCAGTGCTCGCCTAAGTTATTAAAATCCTACCGAGTGGCAAGCCAGACTTCCACTCGGGGGCTTAGCTGCAGCCCAGTGCTCGCCTAAGTTATTAAAATCCTACCGAGTGGTAAGCCAGACTTCCACTCGGGGGCTTAGCTGCAGCCCAGTGCTCGCCTAAGTTATTAAAATCCTACCGAGTGGTAAGCCAGACTTCCACTCGGGGGCTTAGCTGCAGCCCAGTGCTCGCCTAAGTTATTAAAATCCTACCGAGTGGTAAGCCAGACTTCCACTCGGAGGCTTAGCTGCAGTCCAAGTACTCGCCTAAGTTATAAAAAATCCTACCGAGTGATAAGCCAGACTTCCACTCGGAGGCTTAGCTGCAGTCCAAGTACTCGCCTAAGTACAACATACGCTTGCAAGGAGGACGAGGTGCAGGTCGACTGCGACCCTCTCCTCTGAGCTACGCCATAAGTACAATGTGTGTGCTCACAAGGAGGACGAGGTGCAGGTCGACTGCGACCCTCTCCTCTGAGCTACGCCATAAGTACAATGTGTGTGCTCACAAGGAGGACGAGGTACAGGTCGACTGCGGCCCTCTCCTTGAGCTACGCCATAAGTATAATGTGTGCTCGCAAGGAGGACGAGGTGCAGGTCGACTGCGACCCTCTCCTCCGAGCTTCGCCACAAATACAACGTGAAAATCCTACCGAGTGAAGAGCAAACCTCTCACTCGGGGGCTTAGCTGCAGCCCAGCGCTCTCCTAAGTTATAAAAAATCCTACCGAGTGAAGAGCAAACCTCTCACTCGGGGGCTTAGCTGCAGCCCAGCGCTCGCCTAAGTTATAAAAAATCCTACTGAGTGAAGAGCAAACCTCTCACTCGGGGGCTTAGCTGCAGCCCAGCGCTCGCCTAAGTTATAAAAAATCCTACCGAGTGAAGAGCAAACCTCTCACTCGGGGGCTTAGCTGCAGCCCAGCGCTCGCCTAAGTTATAAAAAATCCTACCGAGTGAAGAGCAAAGCTCTCACTCGGGGGCTTAGCTGCAGCCCAGCGCTCGCCTAAGTTATAAAAAATCCTACCGAGTGAAGAGCAAACCTCTCACTCGGGGGCTTAGCTGCAGCCCAGCGCTCGCCTAAGTTATAAAAAATCCTACCGAGTGAAGAGCAAACCTCTCACTCGGGGGCTTAGCTGCAGCCCAGCGCTCGCCTAAGTTATAAAAATCCTACCGAGTGAAGAGCAAATCTCTCACTCAGAGGCTTAGCTGCGGCTCAATGCTCGCCTAAGGAATAAGTCGACTGCAGAAAGCACCTCGCTGTGAACCTGCAAAGGACAATTCGAGCCAAAAGCAATCATATCCAAACATCAAATCCAAGTTTAGGTCGATACCTAAAGGAACCGAGAGTGCTCAGGCGCTAAGCCTGTCAAGGTTTTTCGGTTACAATTCCACTCGGCATACCGAGGCAAATTTAAAGTGTCGGGCTTAAAGGAAGTTTTTTACCCCTCCTGTGGAGGGCTGGAAGGAGCAACAAACTCATCAAGGTCGATTCCGTCTGCGATCCGGGTAGCAACAGCAATGAAGGTTTCCATGAAGGACCTGAAGTCGTGTTTCTTGGTGTTGGCCACTCGGAGAGCCGCCAGCTTGTCTTCTCGCGCGTGGACTCGGGCCAGACACAGGGAAACATCAGCACCGCAATGAGCCGAGGACTTCTTCCACTCTTGCACTCGGTCAGGGACGGCGTTCAGTCGAGCCATCAGCGACTCGAGGTCATTCTGGAGTGTCGCCCTGGGCCAGAGCGTCGAGTCGATGCGGGACGTAGCAACCTTCAGCCTTGCAAGGTAGTCCACGACAGCTGCAACACGGGACTCCAGTCTGAAGACATTCATGGCAACTTCATCATTCACTGGAGAATTGACGGGGTCAAGGTTTGGTTCCAGCTGGCTAGTCTCTTCTTCAAAGTTTCGACAGAATTCTGCAAAGACAAAACGCCGAGTCAAGACAGTGGTCGAATGGAAGCATCACAGTTGAAAATGTTGGTCGAGTGTAAAAGGTTACCTTCGAGCATAAGGAACAATTTCTTGGCAAGACCACCCAGGAAGGCTTCCAGGTCATTCTTCTTCCCAGTCAACTGGTTGATCTTCTCGGTCAGAGTAGTCTTGTCAGTTTTCAGTCGGTCGATGTCCTTGTTGGCAATCGCCAGAGTAGCTTTCAGATTGGTATTTTCCTGTTCAAGCTTGGTGACTGAAGCTAACTTCTCGTCAGCAAGCTTGGTCTTCTCAGCTAGCTCAAGGTCTTTCTTCTTCTGGGCCTCCTTCACCTTGCCTGCAAGTTACAGCAAAGTCAGATTTTGAAACAAATGGAAGGAAAAAGGAGTCGTCGAGGTCTCACCGAACATACCTTTGGTCTCCTCCTTCGCCTTCGTCAGATTCTCCTGCACCAGCTTCAGATCCAGCTCGAGCTGAATGTGCTTCTGCTCCAGCTCGGTATAGCGAGCCGCAAGGTCACAGGATTTCTACGAAGAACCAATCGACAAAATATCAAAGATAATTCACTTCCGAGTGGATAAGAGAAAATCACACGTTTCTAAGACTACAGCCAAATGCAAGCATCGACCGTAGTCTCGGGGACTACACCCAGTGGGTGCACTCAGCGTGCCCCCACTAATTCTGTTCAAAACAGAGTCGACCAGTCGACCCACAAAAAAAAAGACGTGCTCTTCAGACTGTAGTCGACTACAGGCAGTCGACCACAGTCTCGGGGACTACACCCAGTGGGTGCACTCAGCGTGCCCCCACCGGTTTCAGAAATCCATTCGATCCAGTCGAATGACGAAAAGCCTTTACTTATAAAGCCTAAGGCCGACTGCCAGCAGCCGACCTTAGCCTTGGGGACTACACCCAGCGGGTGCACTCAGCGTGCCCCCGCTAACACGGAGTTTTTTATCAACACACCCACTAGGTGACTGCTATGAATTCCAGAAAGAAAAGTTTTGATAGCATATCCTAATAGAACAGGCGGTGGTCGACTGACCTGAACGTTGCTTTGAAGGGCAGAGCTGGCGTCGTAAGCTGCTTGGCTCGCATCCCGGATGGTCTTCATGTGCTCCATCATAGCCCCTGCTTGGCGTATCGCTTCCTTGGCAGCGCTGGCTTGGTCCTCTGGGACGTGGTGCTTCGTGAAGAGAGAAGGTTGGGCGGCACTCGACGAAGTGGGATGAGCACTCGTCAACGGCACCGCGAAAGACACGGTGTGTCGAGTGGTGTTCTCCCCCTCAGTGTTCAGAGTTTCAAGCACCGTCACATCCTGTGCCACCCGGCCGGCAGATGCTTTCCTACTCCTTCTGTGCTTCAGCGGTTCCTCATCCTCATCATCATCAGGAAGAGTGATAACAACATTGGATGGAGCTGCAGAAAAGAATCAGAATCAGAGATCACGAATCAGTCGACTAAAGACGGAATTAAGAGTATAGTACCAGGATTTGAAGTTGCTGCGTCCTCCATCTCATGGTCTTCAGCTTTGCCTGAAGTCTCAGAAGTTGCAGCACTGGAGTTCCAAAGAATCAGTCGAACTAGCTCAAGTATCAACCAGAGATAAAGCTTGTACAAAACAAGGAGACTCAAGTAACATGTTTACCCTGATATGGTGGGGATGGACACCTTCATCTTCGGCAGGAGCTTGGTGGGCTTCGACGGAGCCACCTTCGACTGCTTCGGCGCCTTTTTAGTCGGCACCGGAGAAGCGGTCCGAGGGCGTTTGGTCGACTGCGGGACAGTCGCAACCCCCTTGCCGCGTTCAGTCGCGGGGTCATGGACAAGTTTCGACCGCCTTTCCGAGCACGGCGGTGCAACCTCCTCCTCCTCCTCTTCTTCGTCCCCATCATCGTCGTCGTCATCATCGTCATCTTCAGCAGCGTCTGAGTCCCACTCCTCCTGGCTCTCGCCCCCGCTGGCTTCTCCCTCCTCAGTCGGAGCCTAAGCTCCATTGGGCATCGAGTACAGCTCGGTGAGGGCCTGAAAGACATCAAGCCAGAGATCAATCGACCAACTTACAGAACATACAGAAACAAATACGACAAGTATACAATGGAAGACAGAGCAGAAGTACCTTGTCTGGAACACTGTGATGGTCGAGTGGAGGAATCCTCCTGGATCCACGGGGATTATCCTTGTTCCCAGTGACCGCGGCCATCCACCTTTCCACCGTGGCGTCGTCGACTGCCTCCGGGTGGACCCGAGTCTCGTCTTCGGTTCCGCAGTACAACCACATGCAATGGCTCCGGAACTGAAGGGGCTGGATACGTCGCCGAAGGAAAACTTCCAAAAGGTCCATGCCAGTAACACCGTCCCGAACCAACTGCACCACGCGATCCATCAACATCTTCACGTCAGCTCTCTCCTCCGGAATCACCTTCAGAGAGGAGGGCTTGTTCACTCGGTCCATGGTGAATGGCGGGAGTCCACTCGACTGTCCCGGCGTCGACTCATTCTTGCAGTAGAACCAGGTCGACTGCCAGCCCCTGACCGACTCGGGAAACGTCATGGCTGGGAAGGTGCTCTTGTTCCGCACTTGAATCCCCAGGCCCCCGCACATTTGGACAACTTGGGTTTTCTCATCGCCTGGACTCGCTTTCTTCACAGTCTGAGAGCGACACGTGAAGATGTGCTTGAACAAGCCCCAGTGCGGTCGACAGCCCAAGAAATTTTCACACATGGATACAGACGCAGCAAGATACGCGATGGAGTTCGGGGTGAAGTGGTGGAGTTGGGCTCCAAAGAAGTTCAAAAAACCACGAAAGAAAACACTTGGTGGCAGAGAAAATCCGCGATCGACATGAGTGGCCAGGAGCACGCACTCACCCTCTTCCGGCTGAGGTTGCCACTCTTTCCCTGGAAGCCTTGCGGCGTCGTGGGGGATCAGCCCATCGTCGGCCATGTCGAGGAGGTCCTTCTCCCTGATGGTCGACTGGATCCAATCTCCCTGGACCCAGCCCTTCGGCAGGCGGGATCTAGAGGAAGACCCGCCGCGGCTGGTGGATCGCCCCTTCGCCTTCTCCGCCGCCGACGCCTTCTTTGCGCGCTCCAGCACCGCCGTCTTATCCTTGACCATGGCTGCCGGCGAGATGCGCGAAGAGGGACTTTGCGGAGGTGGAAGCAGCTGCGTTGGGTGGAGACGAGGAGAGCAGAGAAGAAAGAATGGAGCACTGTTCAGAAAACCCTCGCTGGTCGCATTTATAACGTCCCTTCCGAGTGGATGACAGGTGGACCCGGTCAATCTAATCATATCCCGAAACAGTTGCATTGACGTGATACGTGGCGGAAAAAGCGGCGCGGGGATCGAGGCGTCTATGTCCTATCCTTTCCGAACGCCGCGGTCCGCCTCGCTTCGCGCGCTTCCCCAAATTTTGTATCCCGTGGAATCCGCGAACGGCAGATCAGTCTGTCAGACGCGGGATTTCCTGCGATCCGTCGCTCGGGAACCGGTGAGATCTGAAAAGTCACTCGACGAAAGACAAGAATGGATCGAGCCGACTGAAGAAAAGTTGCTCGTTGTCAACAAATAAGATCTTGATCCAGAACGACGCATAGCCAGTATGCAAAATTCAATCGGAAATAGCATCAACTCCTTCCTCACTCAAGCCTCAATCCATTCGGGGGCTAATGATGGATTCATGTACCTAGGGTAGGGTCATAGACCTGATCTAAGTGCCCTACCCAAGGACACCTTTAGAAGAGGTCACCTTCCAGTCGACCTACGAGGGACCCACTCGACTGGATTGAAGGACTCGACCATGAAGACTCACTCGACCATAAAGACTCACTCGACCACCAGAAGGTCAGAAGGCACTCTGCACTGCAACGGCCTGTAATTGAATAGACTTTATGGTAGTTAAGACACTTTATGTGGGGCGTTACCAGTAACGCCCCAGACTTAATGTACTTTAAACCCTCCATTACGTGGGCTGGCAGGGGTCCTGGCGTACTCTATATAAGCCACCCCCCTCCACAGGCAGAAGGGTTCGCACCCCTGTAACACATACACATATAATCCACTCGACCGCCTCAGGGCTCCGAGACGTAGGGCTTTTACTTCCTCCGAGAAGGGCCTGAACTCGTACATCGCTTGTGTTCACAACCTCTCCATATCTAGGACCTTGCCTCTCCATACCTACCCCCCACTCTACTGTTAGACTTAGAACCACGACAGCGCCCGGTAAGCCAGTTGCCGGGAAGAAGTCAAAGAATGGACCCAAGCCTGAGACTGAGTGCTTTTATTGCAAGGGGAAGGGTCACTGGAAGCAGAACTGCCCCAAATACTTAGCGGATAAGAAGGCCGGCAACACCAAAGGTATATGTGATATACATGTAATTGATGTATACCTTACCAGTACTCGTAGTAACTCCTGGGTATTTGATACCGGTGCCGTTGCTCATATTTGTAACTCACAGCAGGAGCTGCGGAATAAACGGAGACTGGCGAAGGACGAGGTGACGATGCGTGTCGGGAATGGTTCCAGAGTCGATGTGATCGTCGTTGGCACGCTGCCTCTACATTTACCCACGGGATTAGTTTTGAACCTTAATAATTGTTATTTAGTGCCATGTTTGAGCATGAACATTGTATCTGGATCTCGTTTAATACGAGATGGCTACTCATTTAAGTCTGAGAATAATGGTTGTTCGATTTATATGAGAGATATGTTTTATGGTCATGCTCCGATGGTCAATGGTTTATTCTTGATGAATCTCGAGCGTAATATTACACATGTTCATAGTGTGGATGCCAAAAGATGTAAAGTTGATAACGATAGTCCCACATACTTGTGGCACTGCCGCCTTGGTCACATTGGTGTCAAGCGCATGAAGAAGCTCCATGCTGATGGACTTTTAGAGTCTCTTGATTATGAATCGTTTGACACATGCGAACCTTGCCTCTTAGGCAAAATGACCAAGACTCCGTTCTCCGGAACAATGGAGCGAGCAACCAACTTGTTGGAAATCATACATACCGATGTGTGCGGTCCAATGAGCGTTGAGGCTCCCGGAGGATATCGTTATGTTCTCACTCTCACTGATGACTTGAGTAGATATGGGTATGTCTACTTAATGAAACGCAAGTCTGAGACCTTTGAAAAGTTCAAGGAATTTCAGAGTGAGGTGGAGAATCAACGTGACCGAAAGATAAAGTTCCTACGATCAGATCGTGGAGGAGAATACTTAAGTCACGAATTTGGTACACACTTAAGGAAATGTGGAATCGTTTCACAACTCACGCCGCCTGGAACACCTCAGCGAAATGGTGTGTCCGAACGTCGTAATCGCACTCTATTGGATATGGTGCGGTCTATGATGTCTCTTACCGATTTACCGCTATCATTTTGGGGATAGCTACATTCACTTTAAATAGGGCACCGTCTAAATCCGTTGAGACGACACCGTATGAATTATGGTTTGGGAAGAAATCTAAGCTGTCGTTTCTAAAAGTTTGGGGATGCGATGCTTATGTCAAGAAACTTCAACCTGAAAAGCTCGAACCCAAGTCGGAAAAATGCGTATTCATAGGATACCCTAAGGAAACTGTCGGGTATACCTTCTACTTAAGATCCGAAGGCAAGATCTTTGTTGCCAAGAATGGATGCTTTCTGGAAAAAGAGTTTCTCTCGAAAGAAGTAAGTGGGAGGAAAGTAGAACTCGATGAAGTACTACCTCTCGAACGGGAAAGTGGTGCAGCGCAGGAAACCGTTCCTGTGATGCCCACACCAACTGAAGAGGAAATCAATGATGATGATCAAGGTACTTCGGATCAAGTTGCTACTGAACTTCGAAGGTCCACAAGGACACGTTCCGCACCAGAGTGGTACGGCAACCCCGTCCTGGAAATCATGTTGTTAGACAACGGTGAACCTTCGAACTATGAAGAAGCGATGGCGGGCCCGGATTCCAACAAATGGCTTGAAGCCATGAAATCCGAGATAGAATCCATGTATGAAAACAAAGTATGGACTTTGACAGACTTGCCCGATGATCGGCGAGCGATAGAAAACAAATGGATTTTTAAGAAGAAGACGGACACGGATGGTAATGTTACCATCTATAAAGCTCGACTTGTCGCTAAGGGTTATCGACAAGTTCAAGGGATTGACTACGACGAGACGTTCTCTCCCGTAGCGAAGCTGAAGTCCGTCCGAATCATGTTAGCAATTGCCGCATACTATGATTATGAGATATGGCAGATGGACGTCAAAACGGCATTCCTTAACGGACATCTTAAGGAAGAGTTGTATATGCTGCAGCCGGAAGGTTTTGTCGATCCTAAGAACGCTAACAAAGTATGCAAGCTCCAGCGATCCATTTATGGACTGGTGCAAGCATCTCGGAGTTGGAACATTCGCTTTGATGAGATGATCAAAGCGTTTGGGTTTATGCAGACTTATGGAGAAGCCTGCGTTTACAAGAAAGTGAGTGGGAGCTCTGTAGCATTTCTCCTATTATATGTAGATGACATACTCTTGATGGGAAATGATACAAAACTTCTGGACAGCATTAAGGCCTACTTGAATAAGTGTTTTTCAATGAAGGACCTTGGAGAAGCTGCTTATATATTAGGCATCAAGATCTATAGAGATAGATCGAGACGCCTCATAGGTCCTTCACAAAGCACAGACCTTGATAAGATTTTGAAGAGGTTCAAAATGGATCAGTCCAAGAAGGGGTTCTTGCCTATGTTACAAGGTGTGAGATTGAGCTCAGCTCAGTCACCGACCACGGCAAAAGATAAAGAAGAGATGAGTGTCATCCCCTATGCTTCAGCCATAGGATCTATTATGTATGCCATGCTGTGTACCAGACCCGATGTAAACCTTGCCGTAAGTTTGGTAGCAAGATACCAAAGTAATCCCGGCAAGGAACACTGGACAGCGGTCAAGAATATCCTGAAGTACCTGAAAAGGACGAAGGACATGTTTCTCGTTTATGGAGGAGACGAAGAGCTCGTCGTAAAGGGTTACGTCGACGCTAGCTTCGACTCAGATCTGGATGACTCTAAGTCACAAACCGGATACGTGTATATGTTGAATGGTGGAGCAGTAAGCTGGTGCAGCTGCAAGCAGAGCGTCGTGGCGGGATCTACGTGTGAAGCGGAGTACATGGCAGCCTCGGAGGCAGCGCATGAAGCGATTTGGGTGAAGGAGTTCATCACCGACCTAGGAGTCATACCCAATGCGTCGGGGCCGATCAAACTCTTCTGTGACAACACTGGAGCTATTGCCCTTGCCAAGGAGCCCAGGTTTCACAAGAAGACCAGGCACATCAAGCGTCGTTTCAACTCCATCCGTGAAAATGTTCAAGATGGAGACATAGAGATTTGCAAAGTGCACACAGATCTGAATGTCGCAGATCCGTTGACTAAACCTCTCTCGCGTGCAAAACATGATCAACACCAGAACTCTATGGATGTTTGATTCATCACAATGTAACTAGATTGGTGACTCTAGTGCAAGTGGGAGACTGTTGGAAATATGCCCTAGAGGCACTAATAAAAGTATTATTATATTTCAATGTTCATGATAATTGTCTTTATTCATGCTATAACTGTATTATCCGGAAATCGTAATACACGTGTGAATACTTAGACCCCAATATGTCCCTAGTGAGCCTCTAGTTGACTAGCTCGTTGTGATCAACAGATAGTCATGGTTTCCTGGCTATGGACATTGGATGTCGTTGATAACGGGATCACATCATTAGGAGAATGATGTGATGGACAAGACCCAATCCTAAGCATAGCATAAAAGATCGTGTAGTTCGTTTGCTAGAGCTTTGCCAATGTCAAGTATCTCTTCCTTCGACCATGAGATCGTGTAACTCCCGGATACCGTAGGAGTGCCTTGGGTGTATCAAACGTCACAACGTAACTGGGTGACTATAAAGGTGCATTACAGGTATCTCCGAAAGTATCTGTTGGGTTGACACGGATCGAGACTGGGATTTGTCACTCCGTATGACGGAGAGGTATCTCTGGGCCCACTCGGTAATGCATCATCATAATGAGCTCAAAGTGACCAAGGTGTTGGCCACGGGATCATGCGTTACGGTACGAGTAAAGTGACTTGCCGGTAACGAGACTGAACAAGGTATTGGGATACCGACGATCGAGTCTCGGGCAAGTAACGTACCGATTGACAAAGGGAATTGTATACAGGGTTTGATCGAATCCTCGACATCGTGGTTCAACCGATGAAATCATCGAGGAGCACGTGGGAGCCAACATGGGTATCCAGACCCCGCTGTTGGTTATTGCCCGAGTCGTCTCGGTCATGTCTGCGTGTCTCCCGAACCCGTAGGGTCTACACACTTAAGGTTCGGTGACGCTAGGGTTATTAGGAAGACTAGTATGTGACTACCGAATGTTGTTCGGAGTCCCGGATGAGATCCCAGACGTCACGAGGAGGTCCGGAAGGGTCCGGAGGTAAAGATTTATATATGGGAAGTTGTTAAAAGGACACCGGAAAGTTTCGGGGGCGTACCGGTATTGTACCGGGGCCACCGGAAGGGTTCCGGGGGTCCACCGAGAGGGGCCACCCCTCCCGGGGGGCCACTTGGGCTGCATGGGGAGTAAGCCAGCCCCTAGTGGGCTGGGCGCACCCCCTCCCTTGGGCCCTTGCGCCTAGGGTTGAGGGGGAACCCTAGAGGGGGCGCCCCCCCTTGCTTGGGGGGCAAATCCCCCCTCCCCTTGGCCGCCGCCCCCCCTCTAGATGGATCTAGAGGGGCCGGCCCCCCTTCTCCCTTCCCCCTATAAATAGAGGGGTGAGGGGAGGGCAGCCACACCACAAGCCAAGGCGCAGCCCTCCCCTCCCCAACACCTCTCCTCCTCCGTTGTGTGCTCGGCGAAGCCCTGTCGGAGTACTGCTTCTCCACCATCACCACGCCGTCGTGCTGCCGGTGGAGCCGTCTTCCTCAACCTCTCCTTCCTCCTTGCTGGATCAAGACGAAGGAGACGTCACCCGTACCGTACGTGTGTTGAACGCGGAGGTGTTGTCCATTCAGCACTTGGTCATCGGTGATTCGAATCACGTCGAGTACGACTCCATCATCACCTTGCAAGCTTCTGCACGCGATCTACAAGTGGTATATAGATGCAAACTCTCTCCCGTTACTCGTTGCTTAGATGAACTCATAGATGGATCTTGGTGAAACCGTAAGAAAAATTTTAATTTTCTGCAACGTTCCCCAACACCGCATAGTACACATGAGGCGTGGGAGGGGCGGGAGGCCCGTACGGTATGGATAGCAGCCCCGGCGGCAACTGCGGTGCCGGGAAGACCAGATGGTCCACCGGGAAAACCTGCTGGCCGTAGGTGGCGGCCGCCCGTACGGCGGCCGGGCAGTGCCATAGGGCGCCGGCGGCGGGACGGCAGGGACGGCGGCGTACGGGCCAGTTGACGCCATCGCTGGTCTGACGACGACGGCGGTCGGCGCGGGAGGCGCGCAGGCAGCGGCGGCTAGCGACAGAAGCGGCTTCGAGCAATTCGGCGGGAGAGCGGGCGAGCGATGCAGCAAGCCGGCTGGTCGAGCGAATGGCGAGCGAATCAAGAGCAAGGCTCGATGCGAGCCTTTGGCGATCTATCGATCAATTTGTTCCGTTCGCAAGTGTTTCGCCGACGACGCCCAAGTACGCTGATCTAATCAATCAAGCTAGCAAGCCCAGGTCAAGTACACGTACACAGGTCTACGGCGAGATACGTGCATGTGCTATTGACTGAAATCAATTAAGCAGTCTGCTTGTATGCTTCGGTGTTAGCCTTGCATGTACGTACGTACGTGTAGCTCCTGGTGACGAGGCGGGGCTGGCGGCGGGAGTAGCACGCGTAGGGAGAGGAAGGAGCAGCGGCCGGCCCGGGAGGCGCGCGAGCGGCGGCAGGGAGAGAAGCGCGCGTGATGGGTGGAGAAGCAGCGGCCGGCGCGGGGGATCGCGCGGGCGGCGGCGGCAGCAGCGGAAGACTAGGATGAAAACCTAAAAAATGATACCATGTATGATTGCACGATGTATTGCTCTTCGTACATAGACACATATATATGATGTACAAATGTGGGTCACAGACCTCAACTATACAAGGAACTAGGAGACGGACCCAATACACAATATGCACATAACACATATACTCAACACTAGACGCTCACGACATTGCGGTCGGCAGGTGCCCGGCCAACAGTGTGGTGGTGCGGTGTCCAGTTTGGCATCAATCAGGGCGGAGCCAGGATTTGAGTATTGGGGTGGGGGGGGGGGGGGGGGGGAAGCCAAGCTACTAATAGAAATTTAGGGCAGAAAATAGCTACCATAATATTTTGCTTCATGATGTAAAAACAACACTACAATTATATCAGCTTAAATTTGCCTCTAGGATTGCCAATAAGATCAAATATTTAATAATTTGAGCAGAGGAAAACTTAGCTGCTAATTCTCTTTCAATGTATATTATAATGTAGTGCTGAAGCTAGCTAATCTCCCTTTTAGTTCGAGAATTCAAAGCAATATGCTTAAAAAATGAGTTGATCTTTAGTGTGTTTGGTGGTAATTTTCCCTTCATAATTGCTGAACTAGAAGTCTTGGAATTAACATCATATATCACACAACTGAAACACCTAAGTATGATTTCTATTTATTTCAAGTACAGGATCAAAATTGAGAGAGATTAGTACTACTTCTTCCAGCCCCATGTAACAACGACGACATTTAATTAGGGCCAGGGGGATTACTAGACAGTTTTAGGTAGTTCTAACCTTGGATAGATGTGTAGTGCCAGTGGCGGAGACAGGGGGGGGGGGGGGCTAGCAGGGGCCTGGCCTCCCCTAACGATCGAGTAAACTCTGCTATGCACGTCCTTAATCAGGGACAATCTGAGGTGATTACATGTACTGCCCCCCCCCCCCCCCATCTTTGTAAATCTGAAAAGGGGGAATAGACCCATTCATAGCAGTCCCTAGGTGATCTCCTTGGCCCTTTCCTAGCCCTAGCGTAAGTGCGGCAACTCTCCGTGATTAACCTATGAGATTTGCGAGATCGTTCTGCTGCAGAGCCGCCATTCGCCCCTGCTGCCACCTGCCCTCCGTGATTAACCTACGGCCAATCTGCTCAAGTGCCCATCTCTTTGGCTGCAATTCTTCTCCAGCAAACACACTACACATCTATCCAAGGTTAGAACTACCTAAGACTGTCTAGTAATCCCCCTGGCCCTAATTAAATGTCGTCGTTGTTACATGGGGCTGGAAGAAGTAGTACTAATCTCTCTCAATTTTGATCCTGTACTTGAAATAAATAGAAATCATATTTAGGTGTTTCAGTTGTGTGATATGTGATGTTAATTCCAAGACTTCTAGTTCAGCAATTATGAAGGGAAAATTACCATCAAACACACTAAAGATCAACTCAGTTTTTAAGCATATTGCTTTGAATTCTCGAACTAAAAGGGAGATTAGCTAGCTTCAGCACTACATTATAATATACATTGAAAGAGAATTAGCAGCTAAGTTTTCCTCTGCTCAAATTATTAAATATTTGATCTTATTGGCAATCCTAGAGGCAAATTTAAGCTGATATAATTGTAGTGTTGTTTTTTACATCATGAAGCGAAATATTATGATAGCTATTTTCTGCCCTAAATTTCTATTAGTAGCTTGGCTTGGCCCCCCTCTATACTAAAATCCTGGCTCCGCCCCAGTGTTGGAGAAGAATTGCAGCCAAAGAGATGGGCACTTGAGCAGATTGGCCGTAGATTAATCACGGAGGGCAGGTGGCAGCAGGGGCGAATGGCGGCTCTGCAGCAGAACGATCTCGCAAATCTCATAGGTTAATCACGGAGAGTTGCCGCACTTACGGTAGGGCTATGAAAGGGCCAAGGAGATTCACCTAGGGACTGCTATGAATGGGCCTATTCCCCTTTTACAGATTTACAGAGATAGGGGGGGCGGTACACGTAACCACCTCAGATTGTCCCTGATTAAGGACGTGCATAGCAGAGTTTACTCGATCGTTAGGGGGGGCCAGGCCCCTGCTCGCCCCCCTTGTCTCCGCCACTGGCATCGATGATGATGGCCCAGCGGTGCAGAGTCGTGGCAGTGCTTCAGTTGTCGGTTCTTAACCGGTGTGCTCGACAAGTCTCTTCTGGTCCTCGTCAGGCCGTCGCGGAGTCGGAGCTGCCCAGGAGGTGCCTAGGCGGTGATGATGACAAGTGCCTGGTGGTCTTCAAGGAGGTGTTAGTTGGAACCAACTCTGCCTGTTTCTCTAGTGTTTTGGTGGTCTTCATAGTCGGAGTTGTCTGGCGCCTGCGGCGGTGGTCGACTGTTTTGCATGAGACGACATGGGTTCCGGAGTTTGCGGCGACGAGGACTTCGTTCGTGAAAGTCGATGGTGAAGTCAGAGTTGTTGGCTCATGGAGGAGTGATGACGATGATGCTTGGTGACGACCTCGACTCTATGTTTCTTCTATGCATCATTGTTATATCTTCATGTGGATGGTCAGGTCGGCCGATGTTGCCTTGTGTGGACTGTTGTGACGGTTTTAGACCAGTTTTCAGATAATTAACTGGGCAGCCCTCTTCTTTTTTAATGAATCGAGATCCTTAGGGGCCGACTTAAAATAAAAGTCAATACCTAGTATCATTTGATAAAAATAGTCAATACTATTTGTAATTACACTTGAGTGATTCGACAATGCCCTTCCATTTTCCCAAGCAAAAATAATTATCTCTACGGACCTTTTCACGTGACTATAGTAGCCTCGTTTTTTTTTCGAAAAGACTAATAGTAGCCTCATACTTGTACGGTTTCTCTTCACTAGCGTGGCAATTAGCCGTTAAGAGCACTAGATATGACAAAGACAAGCTCATACGGCTATAGGCCGGCTTCCCACATCAAAAGGGTATGCGCAGGAGGCACTGGCAGGAGGGGAACTTTTGGTCTATGGTGAAAAAAAGAGTCAACAAATTCTGAAAATATTTTTTAAATAAACTTGACTTTTCATTGTACTGGTAAAAAGAATTCCACGGAAATAAAAAATCTCGTTGACTTTTTTTAAAAAAGACAAAAAAAATCGATCAAAATAATGTGAATAGTGACCTACAATAGCAAATAAATTTTGTTTTTTTGCCCTGAAATCGATGCTGGTTTTTTATTCGTGAAAATCTATATACTAGTGCAAAAGAAAGTCAAGTTTATTGTAAAAAAACTTCCAAACTGTTTTGACTTTTCTTAATTATCAAATATAAATCCCCCATATGAGGTGTATATACACCCAAGAACCGAAGGGTATTTCCCATGTTCTTTATTCAATATATAGGGGTAACATATGTACATGTGTTTGGTTCCTTGTAATCTTACACATATAGATAAGGTAAACACCTAAAACAAGTGAGCAGTTTTGTAATGGGACTTACAGGTTACAATAAGGAGCTTCATAATGGTGGATATATAGTTGTATAAGCTTGTGTTTGTCAACAACAAGAACAACAACAACAACAATAAGTTGTATGTATTGATCAATTCGGACGTGTCTTAGCACTGAGTGCTCTTGAAAGCTCTCTATCAAGGAGAGGCTTCTCCTTGGACTCTTTGTTTCCTTTGTAATGCCATTTCCTAGACGTGTCTTCCGCCTACAGTTTCAGTATGTGGAAATTACATGTCAATTTTGTAACAGGAATCATAAGAAACCAGAGTTAGGCCAATGCTCAAGTACAATCAACTCAAAGTCAAACGCAGGAAGGTTCCGCAGTTTTGTTACCCATTTCCTTAGTGGAGCTAGTTGTACTTTGACCATATCAGCTTGTTCTTTTCCTTTAGCTCTGACGTCGTCGACCTGAAAGGGGGTATCAGTGTTGTTTTAGAGAGGATATTTGCCAATTAGATGTCATGACTTCCATCTCTTTTCTTGCTCATTGTTTTTACTCATGTCAAATACTCACAGTTTAGTATATTAAGGACTTAAGGTTAGTTTATCCCAAAAAATCAGAGTTGCTTTTAGCTATACCAACTCTGGATTGGCACAAATTGGTTCTTTACCATGTTAACTCTACTATGTGTCTCAGTTGATTTATATCACGGTACGGTCATTGGAATCTAATGTCTCAGAGTTCAAGTTGGTACTGACATCCTATCGTACGTCGCCGGCCATTTTGCAAAAAAGGCCCCCTCTTTTCTGAGAATTCAACCCGCCGTCCCTATGTAAGTGGATCTGAAAAAACGATTCATTTTTATAAAATAAGCCCTACGTTTCCAAGAATTCAGCCCGCGACCCTATCTTCTATCTTATCCCTTTTCCAGCACGGCGGGGCGATGGTGGGCTCGCGGGAGACGACGCTCGGGGAGGCGGCGGCGCGCTCGGGCGCCGCATCAGGCGGCGGAAGCGAGGTGGGGAGGCGGCGCTGCGCTCCAGGGATGCAACAACGAGGCGTCTAGGCGGCGGTGCCCTCGGGCGCCGCATCAAGCAGCGACATCGAGGCGGGGAGGCGGCGCTGCGCTCCGAGGATGCAGCAGCGAGGCGTCGAGGAGGTGCTGTGCTCGGGCGCCGCATCAGGCGGCGGCAGCGAGGTAGGAGGCGCACGGGGAGATGAAGGAGGAGAAAATGGAGAGTCGGCCGGGGCATGGACCACAGCGGCGCAAGCTTGCAGGGGGCGATGGCCACAACAGGGAGGCGGCGCTGCGCTCGGGCGCCGCATGCCTCCTCTGTATCTCCTTTCTTTCTTCCCCAACTCCTTCTCTCTTGCGCGTCGCCGTCTTGCTGGCCACGCAGTAAAGAGATAGAGGAAGAGGCGGGAGTCGGGTCAATCAATCTGTCGCACGACGGATGCTGCACTCCCTTTTCCATCTAGCAACGGGCCGTAGAGGGAGGTGGAAGAGGAGCCACAACCTCCGAGCAGGATGCTGCCGCCTAACACGCATCTGACCATGAGCTGGAGGATAAGGTATTCACCTCTAAAATCACACTTCTGTTTCCCCGTTTTCAACTCAGATATGGGTTACCAATATACCACTCTCACTTGGATTTGCACATGAAAGCAATACAAATACTTGCACCGAACTGTATGATTTGTTGAGCCAAGTGTTGAGTCTGATATGGCATCTTTATGCTTTCAGAGAAGCGCATCTCTGAAATTCACAGTTTTAAACCCAAAGAGATACATCTAGACAATGCTCGCATGAGTGGTTCCAGTGTCATATACGCCAACATGGCAGTAAGCATGTCTTCTTGTCTGATTTTAACTTAGTTGTAGAAGTATCCTATGCTACTATTTGTTGACCAGAATTGGCTACCAGGTTGGAGATTTGGTATCGGATGCTGCTCCAAGAATGAGGGGCCAAGGTGCTGAACTAACAGCAGGGGGAGGATGATTCTTCAGGTAACAACATAGCCCGTCGACTAGAGAATTAAGTTAACTGTTTGCTTTACTTGAAGCTCCAAATTGTAGTTATTTTATTCGTTCACTGATTTGGTATAATCTTAATCTAGGAGGATTATCACTGTATGATATGAGATACTGATGTTTAGCAATGATAAAAGTCTGATGTTGAATGGTTCTTTTCGGAAGTACAGTTGTAAGATCTATGATTCTAGCTTCGACCTTTAACTAGACAGTACTAATTGGACATATAATTGATGATTTATGCACAGCAAGATATTCTGTTGCTTTTAGTTCTTCAATAAGATTCATCTAGCCCTTTGTTGACTTTCTAATTGTTCCACCCTCTACCTCTGAAACTCAGAAATCAGAGAAAGGTCATTGGCAATTTTGCATATCCCTGTCACTGGCGAAGGTTTGCTAGAGAGGAAGAGGACCAAAATTATTTTTTCTATTGTTGGGGGCATACACAATACATATAGATAAATTTGGACCATTTATAACAGAGATTTCTTGCCAAAAATATTAACTCTGTCCAGCAGTGGGCATTGTCAAGGTAATAAAAGGAATTTGCTGAACCTAATTGAATGAAAGAGGGATGGCTAATCCGATTGAGAACCTTCTGTAACTGAATAGACTTACGAACGATCAACAATAGTAAATGGTTCCAAATTAACAGACGTTGTTTGATTAAAATACTGATTTAAGAATTTGGCGAATCTATAATTCTCTACATAATCAGTTAGTGTATTTTTTATCACCGGGTTATCCTAGACCACTTGGGGACAGTATCATCAATTTCTTGCATACTGCAATGCATGTTTCAAAAGCCAGTTTCTTATGTTTCCTATTATCTTTATGTTCACCTAACTGCCAAGAATCATAAAGGATGCACCTAAGGAGGTAGATTTTGTTTTATGCATTTTTTAAGTGTACGTATGCTGCAACTGATTAACAAAACATTGTTCAACCTTCTATGAGTCTGCCTAGGGAGCTGCACAGATTTGGAACAACTTCCAGAACATGCACCAAGCATTTTGGTCAGGTACCACTAAGCTGCCAGAGCAAGATAGCTGGGATGTCAAGTCCCTAGGGCAATGGTAAATCTCAAATTGCCTGATGTTCGATGGGAAGCATCAGACAATACCAATGTCCCGCAGTAAGATCTGATTGTGCAGGTGGTCAAGCCAAGATAAGTGTGCGTGCATCACCGTTTAGTCGAGATTTAGAAAAAGATGATGTCTGCTATGATAGTTTCCAGAATAGTTTGGCCCTTGAGACACTTCCACTGTATGCATGTGTGTTCCTTTTTTTTCCAAAGATATGCATGTTTTGATTATTATTGGAATTGGTTCAACAAACAGTGTATATGTGACAAAATTACTAAAATATACTGGCCGAGCCTGATAATATGACTAATCCATACAGTGGATATGCGCCAATGCTCAAATTTTAAAAATGAAGGATTGAACTTTTTTGGATTATTATTATTTGTGAACTCGCGAGTATGCCTAGCAATCGTAAAAAAATATATAGTTCGACTTAGTGGTAGGTTCTGCAGTAGTCTTGCCTTGAAGGTTTCGTTCATAGTAAAAATTGATATGTCTTTATGAAGTAATCTGAGCATTTTGTTGGTTGCAGGTCAACTTTGTTCTCCAATATAGGTGGTGTATGTTTGTGCAAAATGATTATGAAAGGACTTCTGCTAACTTTATCTTTTGTCAAGGTTGTTTACTTGGTGGAGCAAACTTCCATTTCCTCTGAACATGTGAACATGACATGTGTGATGGCTGTCAGCCCTAATGAGCTGTAGACATGTATCTGAGGTTTCATTGGCTGTAAACAAGTAGGGTCAACGAGTCGAGCAGATCCTGGACCATCACATGAACACATGAAACAGGTCGATACCGGCAGCTTTTGGTAACCATTCTAAGCTCTAGCACCTTGATGCAAGCCAGAATAGCCTCACTGGATCAACATTCCAGGGAATAACAGAATTGGTGAACCAGTTGACACTTGATCTTAACTAATCAGTTAATTAAACCTTGAATCTGAATGAAGGGCTCCTTGATTAATTTGTTCACAAGTAGTCCAATGATTCAGGGGTTTAGACTTTAGTGCTTTTGGATTATTACGGGGCAGCAACCCTGCTTTTGAGCACACCCAAACAAATTGAATTAGGGTCTCTGCTTTTGGTTGTTCAAGTTTGTGGTAAATCATTATGAACAGTTGTGTTTCCGGTGGCACCTAAATACATTGGTAGAACTGGACCATACTCTGCTCCTATTGATTGATGATCACAAGTCACAACCCAATTTTAGATCTATTTGATTTGTTTCGTTTAGTGTTGGATGGTGCAAATTAAAGAAAGTGTACTTTCATTCATCAATTTACTAAATCTGGCCTGAATGCGCCGTTGCCTGGATTTCTAAATCTTATCCAATTATCTGGTCATCATTCCCTTAGCTGTTTGACTAGAGCACATTCTCTCGATTGAGGAGATGAATCTAACTGAACCTTCTTAGCTTAGAAACAAAAGTCGTTCTTTCGATGAACCGAGAACTATTGCGGTTAATTTGTCAGCCATTGTGTTCCTTCTGTACTTTAATTCTTGGTCTGTGTTGAGTTGGGGGCTTTTTACAGTCTGACAACAAGAATCTCAGACAGTCTGAAATTAGTTGTTTTTTGGATTATCAAGTGAGAGAAACATGGTCCTTGAGTTGTTGTACCAATGTATGTTTAGCGTTTAGTGAGATTTTCTTCCTGTAAGGTGCGGTTTGTGGGGATAGATAAAATACCAGTCACATTCAATTTGTTGTGAAGTCTACCATTTTAGTTCAAATGCCACCTTACCAAAAATAGAGAACACGTTTGCCACTGGAGTAGGATAACAAACATGAAACCAGTTAATCAGTGTATCATAGATGATTGCTTATTTCTAAATCACGAGGGCGCTCTCCCTGCAACGGAACTACTTGGGCGTCTTTGACGGCAGCATGCTTGATACTGAGGCTGAAGACTAGCATGGTTGATGAGCTAAAGTGGCGGGTGGAGCTGGACCGCAAGTCCATGGCGCTCGTGTAGAAGGAGCTGGAGGAGGAGCGGATCACGTCGGCGGTGGCGGCTGCCCAGGCCATGGCCATGATCACCAATCTGCAGGAGGAGAAGGTGGCGATGCGGACGGAGGCGGCGCAGTATCGATTGGTCATGGAGGAGTAGAGTGCGTATGATTGTGATGAGGCTGAGCGTCTGGCTGCTGAGAAGTGCTTTGTTTTGGGCAAGCCAAAATACTTGAAAAAAAAAGAGAAAATACTCTTCCCAACTAAACAACCAACTATTTGTAAAAGTTCCTAAAAATGCTCTAAAAAACCATATGCAAAAAAACCTAACACAGTAAATATAGTTAAAATTATTCACAGTTTTACATATGTTCACACTATTTTTGTTTGGGAAAAATATGTTCGAACTTTTTAAAAAAGATTCAAATTCCCCAAAAAAAATCCATTTTTACTAAGAATATTTCCATTTAGAAATGTACAACAAAAACAAAATATGTTCAAAAAAATGTTATTTTTTGAGAAATGTTTGAATTTCGTAAAACATAACTGTTCTAAAAAAAGTGTTCCAATTTTAATAAAAAAGTTAAGTTTTATTAAAAGTAAGAAAGTTTCCATGTTTAACCTTATGATCGGCGTTTATTGAAATTGGATATAAAGATGGTCCACAATGACACATGAAGCAGGTTGTGCTCCTTTTTTCGTCCGTTGCAACGCACGGGCATTTGTACTAGTCATACTAAATAACACAAAACATGTCTCGTAGCTATAATCTGGATTGTTTGAACGTTGTATGAGATGGAGCAGGTCGAACAAAAACATCTGTATATATCATGTCATTGCATCTTAAGAAAAGCTATGTACTATTTTCTGTACATGGCAACATAGATTAATTAAGGATACAAATTATTATTTCAAACTTCCTATCTCTTAGATATCATCAAACTAGATCTAAACCCCTTCATCACTCAAGCATTTTCTTTTTCATTTATTGCATGATGGCAACTGCCAAGCAAGTAACGTTAAAGAAAATCTATGCTTGGTCAGAGTGTGAGCAACGATGACATATGGCTAATGGTCAGGAAGAGAAGAGTAGGCAGAGCTTTCTTGGACAACTATGCCATTGACTAAAATATGATGATTAATTTTTTTAAGAACGCTGAAATATTATAAACAGCAAACATATGAAGACCACATTTTTTGGGAATTATAATCAATGAGAAACTGAAGACAGGCAAACAGTGAAATTACACAACTCGAATACAAATCAAAAATCTCAAACAAGACAGGTAAAGGTCACACTGCAACCAAGCAACCTAGAATTGTTGTATGCAATCTGATATGGGGCATTATTTCCTTCTCTTGAAGGTACGAAAGTAGGGCATACTTGCTCTTTTCCATAGAGATTTTTTTTTTACTGTTGTGTATTTTCAGTCTAGAGCCAGTTCCATGACTTACTGAATGCAACTGAAGCTTATTCGCCGTGTACAGCAGCTCAGCTGTTGCTTCTCCAATCACCAATATAGTCCCAGCAATGCCAAGGAGCGCCCTTCCAACTGCGTCAATGAAAGGTGAGAACAACATGTATCTTTAACGACACTAGCACAACACAAAAAATTCTGGCAAGTTACCTACCCTGTGAATATCTAGCAATCACGGCCTCCAACTTCTCAGGGCCATTGGCGGTTGATGATGAATAGCAAGGCTGCTCAGTTGGAAGTTCCCATCTGTAAACAAATCCACGAGAAACACAGAAAAATTATGAAAAATGGATCATCAAAAGTACCTTGAGCGTTAATATTAGATCAAAACCGAAGGCGTAGGGAGTAGAGGCGAACCTTCTGTGGCCGAAGGTGGCCTGCGGCCGCGGGACGTAAGACCGGAGCGGGTTGAGCACGTCGGGGGACACGCCGGCTGCCTCGGCGCCGCCTGGTGGGAGGACTAAGCGGGTGGAACCGTACAGGCTTGAGTCGAGCGGAGGCGGCGTGGGCCTTAAAGGCATGGAGTGGCGGAGGATCTCCGGGAGCACGTCGGGCGACGGAGGCGGGGACGCTGGCCTGGGCCCATGTTCGGGCGCGGGGAGCTTCTGCGCGAGGCGGGCGGCGGCGTTCCTGGACTCCTGGAGGAAGTATGCACCCTCCTGAGCTGCGAGGCGCCCGGCGAGAAAGCTCATCAGCAGGGGCGGGGGCGCCGGGTAATTGATCAAGCAGGTGGTGTGCGGCTGTTCGCACAAAGATCGGAGGCGTCGAGTTCTTTTGTAGCCGCGGCCGCGCATAACGGTCCCGTCATTGCTATGGTTTTTGTTGCACTATAATTAAGGGATTTTTTTTTAACACAGATGCTTATACATACACGTATAGATTCATCCTTACCAAGGCATGCCTTTCGCACGCCCTATCCGAATGAGTACTCTTAAGAGACTAAGTCGACACATCATCTTAAGATTGATAAAGTCGTCACAGATGTCTTCAGTGCCGGCGAAAACATTTTTTCCCATCGAACGCCAATGTTTTAAACAGAGGGCTATGCCAAATAGCAGCGGACCTCAAAATCAGGAGTATTTAACAAAAAACTACCACAATTCGTGGAACCGTGCCTACAATCTACCATTTTACAAATTTGTATCGAAAACTACTCCTTTTTCGCTAATTCTTTAAAAAAACACTAGCAACTGATTTGGACGAAATTAAACTCGATTATGACCAGAGTACTTCATCTTCTCCGCCTCCGGTGAAGGCCGCCGCCGCCTCGATCTCTTTCTCCGGTGACCCGCGTGCCTTCTCTGCAGTTCATGGCGGAGCTGGTGTGGCCGGAGCGGCTGGCGACGGTTGGTCTTCCACACCGACGCATGGCCGCTGGAGTAGCCCGGCCACGCCCAAGACCTCCTCCTCCGCGTGAAAGACCTCGCTTCCGACGCCGTCCTAGCAGCAGCCTGTCCTGGCGGCGGCACGGCAGTAGACGCGATGCCGGGGCACGCGCCCACAGCACCGGACGTCACCGAGCTTGCGCGCCTCGTCAATGAGCTGCAAGAGCGCGAGTCCCGCCTGTGCACCGAGCTGCTCGAGCACAAGATCCTCAAGGAGACTGTCGTCATCGTCATGCCTGCGTCGGGTGGTGGAGCCAACGGCCTGTGAGGAATCCGGCAGCTTCAACGGCTGCTCCCACAGCTCCAGTCGTCGTGGTTGCTCCGCCATCTCCAGTCCACAACCAACGCCGGGGAAGGAAGAAAGCGGCCGAGGAGCTCGTGGCCACCGTCTCGCGCCTGCTTCGGCACTGCCTCCGTCATCCTTGACTCTGGCAGCCTCTAGGTGTGCGACATGGACGACACCAGTGCTCGCCGTGGGGCACGAAGACGAGGTGTTTGTTGAAATGCCTAAGAGAGATATAGGAGGAGCAAGAAGATAGACACTGACGTGTGGGGTATGTTGACGGTCAAACTGAACTGTGCTGACTTTTTCAGTTCTGACGTGTGGGGACTCTGTCATAATCGCGTTTAAACGAGTCGAATCGGGCACTTTTCATACATGGTAGTTTTTAGTCAAAGATTAGTGAAAAACAGATAGTTTTTCGCACAAATTTGTAAAGTGATAGTTTGTAGGCACGGTTCCACGAATTGTGGTCGTTTTTTGTTAAATACTCCAAAATCAGCTATAGCGGACTATTTGTACATGAGACCATTTAGCGGCACCCTGCTGAAAATGCTATAGCGGGCTATAGCTCCACTATAGTCGGCTATTTAAAACTATGTTGAACACACATCGTCGGAAGATCTGAAATTAATCCAGAAAAATACAAGCATCAAAGTCAAATTTAAGATTTAAACTCTGTTGGGCCGTGGATAGCACTGTTTTTCTAACCATCTAACCATAGATTAGTTCGTACTAATTAAAGGATCAGGGTAATATACTTTCAAACTTTGAGATGAATTTTGAACTAAAAGTTTCAACATTGAAGTTTAAGATACAATTCATTGAATTTATATTTATTAAATATTCCAAATCTCATCGTTTTTCTGAACATGATCTAGATCTATTATTATCATCAGAATACAAAGCACCTCAAACATAATAAAAACTACATTGACATTCCGAGATCACTGAACGACCACTACCGTTGCCAGAACGAGCCGCCCACGCGTCACTGTCACTGCTCCACTACCGGAGCCGGCTTGACCTTGTCGATGACAGCCGGGAAATCTTCGTGCACATCACCAGTGCCTTGGAGCCGTAGTCTTCGCCGTTGAACCCTTGAATAGGTCTGAAACACCATACATCACATCTCTTCACACGACGAAAACCCTATCCTCACGGCCCTAATGAGACTACGGGAATCTACACCAGAGCTCCGCCATCTACGTCCAGAAGGACGAACTCGAGGAGGATCAGAGCCCGAAAGACAAATTCGAAGAAGAAGAGTCACCATCCATCCGAGCGTCACACCTACGAGGGTTGGACAACTCTAACCTAAACTACCAACCGGAGTAAAGGCATCAGGATCCCCCTCCCCACCGCTGGCCGCTGGGACGGTAGGCAGAGGGGAGATGAATTCACCGGCTCGTTGGTGAAGCCTGGAGTATTCCAAATTTCATCGGGAAAGCTTTGAGTATTTTTCTCATTGCCTGGACACCAAATTTTGAACCCCAAAATTTCAAGTTTGAAAACCTATAATTTAATATAGATAGTAGAACAATTTTTGCACGATTAAAATTTGATTCTAAAACATATTATAGAACAAGTAAACAAACACAATAACTGTATTCATTTACGGCAATAATTCAAGATTTGTGTGCTTCTTATTTGTTTTGTCAAACAACATGTTTGTGTAAAATTACAACCTTCTTTTTCTTAGGAAAGACAATACAACCGTATAAATTCACATACATGCACATACACTCATATATACGAAGACATGCGTGCAAACCTTACCCATATGAGCATCTGCGTGAGATTAATTCAGCGGACCTTGAGATTGGTGTAGACATCATGGACACTGGGTATCGATGAAAACATCGCATCACATTAAAAGAATATTATGTCTTTATAAGACACATAGATGGCAAATCATGGTTTGATCCTTGATGGGCTGAGGGTACAAACACCCTCCTCACCATCCAATCATAGGTTAGTTCTTAAATTGCCCTTTTACATACAAACAACTGTCCAAAGGAATTTAGAAGCAATCGTTAAGTGCTTGTCTCAAATGGAGGAAGGACTCATTAAGAAATCTTATGAATCAAATCAAGTTGATTTTGTATTCTCTGACTCGGATTCTCTATGTTTGCATATCATTTGATGATGCTTCTCTTAGGGGTGATGTCTATTTTATTAGGAGAAATAAACAACGATTTTCTTAGGACAACGCTAACGCCCACACGTGTGGTGGGAGTCAAACCCGCCCACACGCCCTATAACATACAGACTACGCCATGTCACCGCATGCATGCATGTGGAAATCTTTTTGGATTTTCAGTTTTTAAAATGTTTTATCTCTTAAATGAAAAATCCGATTGAAGATCCGTTTTCACCATTAAATCCCTCGCGACAAGATCTTCAAAACTAGATCTCATATCAATATATTTCGACGAAATTTTTTTTGGTTAAAAGTTGCCATGCCTATTGCACATGAATTGCCATGATGTTACACTAAAGTTGCCATGTTATGTTTCAGCTATTTTCTTCTATATTAAAAAGTAAATTTTGACATATTATAAAATGGAGAATTAAGAAACTAGACTTGTCATGCACCATAAACTAAAATTGCCATGATACATGCACTTAAAATTGCCATGGTTCATGCAAAAAAATATTTTCATGGTCAAAGTACTGGAATTGCCATCATCAACAACTAAAATTGTCATGATCTACAAACTAAAATTGCCACATGGCAACTTTAGTTTAAGCACCATGGCAACTACAGTGTAAACTCTTGGCAATTTTTGGAGAAAAAAATCATCAAAACATATCAACATGGGGTCTAGTTTTGAAGATCTCGTCGAGACGGAATTAATGGTGAAAACGGATTTTTAATTCGCTTTTTTAATTAACAGATAAAATATTTTTAAGCCAAAAACCAACAAGATTTCTGCTGATGTCATCTGTTCATACGTGGCAAATGAGTGGTGATGGAGGCGTGTGAGCGATGTGCAAACGCCCACACGTGTGGGCGTTAGTTTTTCCGTTTTCTTATACATGATAGACCGCGTGCCTCCTTTAAGACATATAGTGTTTGATTAAAAAATATGCTCTCCATCCCATCTTGATAATACTAAAGTGATAATATACAATGGATTATAGGTTAGTATTATTATCTATAGCAATTCTTTTCTAGGTGCCCTTAATCATGTGGTGATCGAAACTAAAACAAAAAATGTAACTAAGAGAAAAACCTCCTGCAATTGCGGAAATGACATATCTTTTATTTTAATACATTATCTTTTAGGGCAAACTTTTTTTCCATGTCTCTCTTCCAACTCAGCAATCATCCTTTGTGGCATTAGCATCGTTGAGATTATACCATGTATCTTTAGGCGTTACCGACAAACATGGGTATAAGAATATACAAAAACAAGGGAAACATGAATTTTCTATATCTAAATAGTACTCCACTATTAAATTTATTTATATATGTGTGCTTTCACATCACCTCAATTATTGACAGCCGTCCAATCGAAATTGTGTGGCGTCAACAAGTCATTCATGTGCTCATCAATTACTTTTTTACATTAATTTATGCATCCAAACTTTGCCACCCCAAGTCATACATGCCTTAAAAATACATCTATTAGGCCTCCTTTGGTTTACAGGATTTTTATAGGAATTTTGTAGGATAGGATATTTGTAGGAAATAATCCTTTGGAGGCCTTTGGTTCACAGGAATGCCATCCTATTCCTGTACAGGATTTCTTCATTTCCTTCACGTTTCGCAGGAACAGAAAAAAGAGGTCCAACCTAATGGAAAACTTCCTGGCGCGCGAACGACGCGCGCGGCGGCAACCGTTCCCTCCCTTTTTTTCGCTCGGTCGCTTCACTCACCTGCGCACAAATAGAGAGAGGGAGGGGAAAAGAAGCAAAATCGACATGTCCAGCCGCCCCTCCTCTCCTCACCCAGAGCGGCGCAGCTCCCACCTTGAAGACCGACCGGCAGGGAGGACGGCGGCAGACGGCCGCGCGACGCGACCACATCCAGGCAGCGGGCAGGAACCACCGGCAAGCTCGAGCATCTACCGTCGACCAGCTAGCCACCAAGCTCGAGCTGCATCCATCTGCCGCAAGTCTCTTCAGGTACGATTCTATCTTTCCTTCTCTACTGATTTCCAGATCTGGTGCTAATTAATGGAGAAATAGCCCTGTCCATCTTGCCGGTGTGAGATGCCCCTAGAAATCCCCCGTATCATGAGTCTCTAGTCCAGCCCAATCCCTAGATTTTTTAGGAAAGGGCCCAACAAAAATTAGACGCACAGTCCTAATCTAATTGCTCAGTTTGCTAGCTTTTAGAGTCCTAATCTAATAGCACAGATGTATAGCTGGTGCCGTCCATCACGGGAGCAGTTCTTGCGTTCCCTACTTTTACTCTTGTAACTCTGACCAGGCAATACAATTGACTGTGGCTTGACTCATCTCTCAGCTCTCACTAGTCCCATTATATGTCTTATTGAAACGTAATTTCTTTTATTACATAACAGTACATATTTTACTATCTCACTAGTCCCACTAATAATACAATTCAGTTTCTTCAGATGGATGATCAAGGCAGGATGATAGACTTTGGTATTCAAGGCCATGAGTTCAGTCAAAGGACTACAATACCTTGTCCAAATATTGGTCACCATCAGGACAATGGTACAATTTCTCTTATTCTTATTCAATTTAATATGGTAACATTTAATCATGGAAACACAATTGCATAATGTTCAATATATTCAAGGACTTGATGACCTGGAGTTTACTCAAGGAGCTACAGGACATCAAACAAATATTGGTCAGGACAATGGTATTGATTCTCTTATTCTTGGTTAAGTTAATTTGGTGAAATTAATACGGAAGCACAATAGCATAATATTTTGTGTATTTCAGGACTTGATGACTTGGAGTTCAGTCAAAGGATCATAGGACGCCGTCCTAATTTTGGTACGCTGCAGCGTTGTGATGACCTCGACTTTGACCAAAGGAGTGCAAGGCAGCATGAGGATAGTGGTACAAAATCTCTTAATCTCAGTCTTGTTAATGTGGTGAATTACTGAAATTTAATGATGGAAGCACAATTGCATATTATGTAATATAGCTCTTTGCTTTGCAGTTTCAAAGTCCAAAAAGAGTCTTCCTAGAGCCAAGTGGAGTCACCAAATGAAGCTATATCTTATTCAACAGCTGAAAGATTTTAATGTCCCAGGTTATAGAACTCAGAATGCATGGAGTAAAGAGGCGTGGAATAAGATTGTGGATAACATAAACAAAAAGTTTGGCTTGTCACTAGATGTTAAAAAAGTGAAACAAAAGGAACAGGATCTGAAGAAAGACTTCCGCACTGTGAAAGAGTTGGCAGCTGAGAGTGGCTTTGGTTGGGACCGCATCGGAATGAAAGTTGTTGCCCCAGATGCCGTTTGGGAATCATTTGCGGAGCGTCGTAACACGGATGCACTCATATGGAGAGACAAACACTTTCCATATTATGATGATTTATTTGCATTGTATGAAGGTAAGCTATAACATTGTATGGAGAGACAAACACTTTCTGTGTTGTAAACATGTTCTCACTAGTTTTTAATTATCTACAGGACGGTATGCTGAAGGAAGGAATAGGCGTGGCATGGACTATTATGCAGACAGGGATAAAGAACCATCACAAACCAAATTTGCAGAATCACAAGGGACCAATGATTATGATGGATCACCCTCACCTAATATAAATGCTGCTGATTTTCCCATTGAAGAAGAAGGTGAGAAAGACACTTCTGATTTTCACAAGCAGAAATGCCCATCAAGGCGCTCCACACAAATGAATTCTCAGTTTGTGAAAACACCGGAAATGTGTGGAGCAAGACCCACAAAGAGGCAGAAAAATAGTGATTTTCAAGAGAAGTACTTGAAGCTCAAGAAAGAAGAAATTGAACGGTTTGCAGCTATTGAGGAGAAGAAGCTTGAGGATCCCTATAGCATCAGTAGGTGTGTCACAACACTTGAACGTCTACCTGGTCTACAAATGGCTGATATGGTGATGGCTGCTGATATCTTCAAAAGCAAGGAGAATAGAGAGCTTTTCCTATCGTTTTCTACGGATGAACCAAGGTTAGCCTGGCTCAAAAGGCAGATTGGGCATATCTAAACATATTACTTGCAGGCTGCTAGGTAATATTTTGGCATAGCACTTAAGATGCGTGGAGTCTTTTGTTGGACGCAAACAAAGTGCGTGGCTAGCTAGGTTGTATTTTGGTAGAATTACTTGAAGTAGAAAGCTGAACTAGGGAGTAGAAGTACGTGGCTGGGTAATATTTTGGTAGAACTACTTGCGCAGAAAATGAAAGAACAAGCATGTAGTAGTTGCAGAAAATGAACATGGCATCTAGTACTTTGCTTTAATGAATATTACAATTTCGACATGCCATAATCTTGGTTTGCAGTACATTTTTTTGCCATACATTTGTTTGCAGTACACGTTGCAATGCATATATCAAGCTCTTCTTGCAATATAGTCCTCCCACAGTTTATCTGCTATATAATCCCGTAGGTGGTTTCCTGCTTCTCTTGTGTTATTGAATGCTCCAACATCACTAGTGTAGTTTTCATCTCCCGTGGGCACGTCCACAATTAGATGTGGGTCAATATCTGGAGTGTCATTGTTGAGCCATGATACATCTCCATCATGAAGCCGAATGAAATTATGTAGGACACAACATGCCATTGATATGTCAACTTGTTTGCCGGGAGAATAGTGTGTAGCAACTTTCAGAACTGGAAATCTCTTTTTCACTATGCCAATAATTCTCTCTATATGATTCCGTAATTGTGCATGGCGAAGGTTGAATAGTTCTCTACGATTCCGCGGCCTTTGACGTACTTGTGCTTGTTCTTGCAAATGGTATCTAGTTCCACGGTATGGGGCAAGAAACTGTGGTGTGTTTGCATAGCCCGCGTCTACAAGATAATATTTACCATGAGGTACCTGAAATCCATGGTTAAGTGCATCTTGGAGAACCCTTGCATCCGAGGCTGATCCTTCCCAGCCAGGATGCACATGCACAAACCTCAAATCAAAGTCACATGCAACCATAACATTTTGTGTGATTGTTTGCTTTCTGTTTCGATACGGCTCTTGTTCATGTGGTGAGATAGTCATTGGAATATGTGTACCATCAATAGCACCAATGCAATCCTGTATTCATATTATATCATGAGATATTATTTTGAATAAAACTTCAAACAACCATATTACATTTACCAATACAAAGTCAGAAATATATGAAAATGTATGCTTACATTGAAGTAGGGATGGAAATGTGATCTCCTCAAGACTGGATGTGGTCGAAGAGAAGGTGGGCGTATATAGATGCTTGCAAGCTTTGTAATTGCCTCTAGTACATCTCCAAAGTGTCGACTGATGGTTTGCCCACTGTGCTGGAACCTATCCTGCAAGGTTTCATTACTAGCATTTTTTGCAACTGCATATAAAAATATCGCAACCTTTTCTTCCAAGGAGACTATTGTTGAATCTTCAAGTATTTCATTCTCACGCAGCTTCTCAACTAGAGCATGAAAGATGTAAGCCTCCATTCTGAAATGCCTTCTGCATAAGCTTTCATGCCCATTTAAGATTTCCTGGACATAAGCAGCTCCTGTAAGACTAGATGTATGCATTGGTTTTTTCTCTCTTCCTTCTTCCATGGTAGGGAAGACAAATAACATGAATTCATCCTCCATCTGTGACCTCCTGTGATAGCTTGGATCCATTGAAATGTGTGTAAATCAGCAAGAAATGCTGAAAATATTTGTAGTTCTATCAGTGAGATGTGGATCAACAAAGAAAATATGGAGCTAAATCATATTGTCAATGCATATGTACTAACCTGTTGTTTATGTTATCCTGGTTGTTGTTGACGACCATGCTAGAAGCTGCTGGAGGGGTTCCTTCTTTGGTTAGCTAACCATAAACTGAAGATGAGATTTGTGTGTATTCTGAAGATGAGATGTGTGTGTTTTGATCTCCACAACAAGATGATATATAGGGAGAGAAGGCTAGTACAGCCATGTAACGGCTAGTTGCTTGAGAGCAACTAACGGCTAGTTGCTTTAAATTAAAATATTATTTATTTATGTTTCCTATGTGTGTTCCTATCCTGTGAACCAAATGGCATTTAATTTCCTATTCCTATGATCTGAGCAGCCATAGGATTGGAAATGCACACACCTCATTTCCTATACTTTTCCTATTCCTATGAAATTCCCATCCTTTGAACCAAAGAAGGCCTAAAGATGCAACCGCCGCCTCCTCCTCCTCCAAAAAACCAGCTAGGGTTTCTGCCTCTCGCCGGCGCCGACGTAGGATAGCCTTGTCTTCTGTGTCCCTTGGGCTATGGAGGCGCGGTGGATCCTGTCAAGTGCCGGCGGGAGGGCTTCATTTTTAGTCGTTCCTTTCAATTTTGTTAGGGTTTGTGTTCTGCTCAGGAAGGCGAAACGGCGGCGGCTCCCTGAAGATGAAATAAATGTCTCCCCGCCTAGCCCCCGTTCCAGCGGTGTGTCTAGCATCGTTGGTGGGCGTGTGGATGTGTGTCTCCGGCGGATCTACCTTTGGTGGATTTGATCGGATCTCGTTGGTGTTCGTCTACGTTTGTGTGTCTTCGGATTGGATCCTTCCGATCTACGTTATTCTTCATCCACGGCGGTTGCTGTTCTGGTGCGCTGGTCCTATGGGACCTTAGCACGACGACTTCCTGACTGTCTACTATAACAAGTTGTGCCAGACTCCGACGATGGAGGGGCGATGACGGCGGCGTGCCTTCTGCTCGCTTCAGTGCTTGTAGTCGTCGCTAGGTGGTCTACGGATCTGGATGTAATTTTTATTATTTCTGGTGTTCGTTGTACTGCCATGATTGAAGATGAATAGATCGAAAGATTTTCCAAAAAAAAGTCGTACATACCTTTTTTTTCTTCAAGTAATGCATTTATTCATTTACATTTCTGCAGTAATCTATCAATTCAAATCGGCACCTCATCAAGTCGATCATGTTTTTTTTTTCTTTGTATACATCATTTTGTGGCATACTTTTTAAGGTTTATTATTTTTAAAATGTAAAATAAAAACACTCTTGCATTTGCTTTCCATTAGTTTTAATTAAATTTAATCATCTATTAATGCATTTGGTTTAACACGGTTCCTATGGCAAAATGCGAAGCATCATCTTGTAAAAGTTAAAAGCACACCTCCACCAACTCTCCTTTTGTTGACTTTGGACCCATAGTTGGCTTTTTTTTATCAAGTCAAACTTAAGAGAAGTAGTAGTACACTGTAAATATACTAATGAAACACCTTTCTTTTTGACGTAATGAAACACCTTCTTGGAAAGCAAGCAGTAAAACAAGTCTTTTTTTCTGGACACACCTTCCCTAAGGCTCCACTACCCCGATTTCTTTGCCTTGATCATCAAGTCATTTTGCCACATCAGTCAGCTATAGTTGCACTACAACATTTCTTATCACAAGTTGAAAAAAAAATCATATCACAAGCAGATTAGAGCCGATAGACACGAAACATATAAAATGTTGAGAAACCCCGCTACAGCCTACAAGTCAATGCAGAGGAAGAAGGGCTTGTACTCCAAGTAGCCTGGAAAGAGTAGTTACAAATTCAGTACTACAGTATCATTCTACCAACACTCACCGTGGCTGGTTATCACCCATGTAGGCTTGGTCCGAAAATTTGCATACCAAGTAGGAGTACCATAACTGTTGTGACTCCCACTCTCAAATTGGGATTTCGGTCTGGTTTTAGTTTTTTTTTTTGAGACAAGTCTGATTTTAGTGGGGCCGGGCGAGGGGGCATAATTTTTGGTCTTGGGCTGGGCTTAGGCTTGGCAATTGAAGGGTAGGCTCTTGCAGGCCAAGCCCAAAAGTCAATTTTCATCTACTTTTGATCTATTTAAAAAAAAAAGCTTTCTCATGAGAGGAATAGATTCATCCAATTTATTAAGAAAAAGTTGATAAAATCCATATACGAAGGCACGAAAATGCACCGACAGTCCATGCGATTTTCAACAAAGAAAAATATCCACGGATCCCCATAGAAGACGCTTTGTGCAGCAGCACAACACCACACAATATTATCCATGGCCGCCAAAAAAAAGGGGGAGATAACCCAAACTTGCTGAAATTTGGGATGGGCTTTAGGCCCATATAGCAATTTCTGCAAATCTCTAAGGGTCCATGTGAGTTTATTTGGCACTAGGTGTAGTGAGAAGTTGTCCCACCCCGAAAGTGGAAGAGGAGCTGGACCTCCTTATAAGAGTTTCTTTTCTACATACTATTGGAGCTTGAAAATAGAAGAGGCCCTCGCGCGCTCCTCCTCCGCCGCCCGCTTGGACCTCGTTTATTATCTCCAAGTGGCTCAGGGGACCTCGTTTATTATCTCCAAGTGGCTCAGGGGTCAAGTTCGAGGAGTCGCATTATGACTACGGCCAACCTCAAATATGAGTTCGGGTGAGGGTTCAAAGGAGTCAAGGAGTCATGTTTACACTTAAAGCCTTCGACCGTGCAATTCCACTCGAGGCCTTCTTAGAGCAGGTACAATAGTCCTAATCAGCTGGCTGTAACAAGTGACGTGTCAGCAAAATCTTATGGGGAGGAGTGATAAGTAGAGAGAGACACTTGAGCGGGCGCTCTACATACAGCCCGGCTGTATCACGGTAAACGAGAACAAAAAGCCCGCATGCAGCCCGTGTGTGAGCTTTTGGCCGGCTGTTTACTACCTAAACCAATCATGTGTGTTCTCTTGCTTCCTCCATATTGAATCATTTAATGCTATAGCCAGATTAGTAGCCAGTCTACAGTCAGTTTATTGTATGAGTGGGCTTTTTAAGAAGGCTTTAGGTGACATGAAACTATTATATAGCCAGCAGCAGGCTCTTCTATTAACCATGCTCTTAAATAGGATTAGGTCGCGCTCTCGAGGTGACCTATTTAAAAATAGCATTACGTAACTCAGACTCGCCTCTCGGTGCAAGGGAGTGGGCCGGCCCATTACTATAGCGCCTATGGCACGAGTATTTTTTTTTCTCTGTGTCTTTATCTTATCAGTTTTCACTATCATCGGCGTTTTCTTTGGTTTTCTCCTTTTTCAGTTTTTCTGTTTCTTTATTCTTTTTTCTTCTGGTTTTTTGTTTTCTTTGTTTCCTTCTTCGGTTTTCACCATTTCTCTTTCTTTTTTCTTTTTTCAACACATATCTACATTTTTGTATATATCAGATAATTTTTTATACTCCCTCCGTTCCTAAATATTTGTTTTTTCAGATTTCAAATGGACTACCACATACGGATGTATATAGACATATTTTAGAGTGTAGATTCACTCATTTTGCTTCGTATGTAGTCACTTGTTGAAATCTCTAGAAAGACAAATATTTAGGAATGAAGGGAGTACATGTTTAGCGTTTTTTCAATAAAAGACTAACACCTTTTCAAATATATGTTTTGATGTCTAGTTTTTTATACTTATGGTACATTTTTCGTATACATCTGAAACAATATTTTTATACATGTTTAACATATTTTCCAATACATGTTTTGAGCATTTTTTTCTAATACGTGATAATTTTTTTTGAAATAACTAACGAAACATTTGAAGTATATGAAACATCTTTTTAAACAACACAATTTGTTTCCATTTTATATTTTTTAAATGTCCCAAACATATTTTGGATATATAAGAATATTTTTACATTTAATATACATGTTAATGTGTGGCATGAAACATTTTCTTTGAATTAGAATAGTTTTTGTACTAACATTATTTTGAATACCACGTACACGCTTGACCATTTTTATAATGTCAAAAAAATAGTGCAACCGATTTTTTTTAAAACTATGCTAACAATTTTTTTTTCACTGTGTTAACTTTTAAAATTCATGGTTTTCAAAAAAATAAGTTTTGAATATATGTATTTAAAAAGATCAAATATATACACCAAAAACCAACTTGTGAAGACCAACGAACTTTGAAGCAACTTGGGAGGGCTCATTTATTTTTATTTTTTAGGGGTATCACCAAATTTATTACTGAAAAAACACATGAGTAGAAAGTTCTTCTCCTCCCACCGGCGCCGCCGCAGTCCGTCCCATCCCCAATGGCCTCTAGGCCATGGAGGTGCGGAGGATCTCGGTCCCCCGCTGGCGGGAGGGACTATGTTCTCGTTCTTGTTTGAGTTAGCGTCTTGGTTGGGGTTGTGTGGCGGCGGCGATGTCCCTTAGTAGGAATAATATCTCCCACGTTCTATCCCCGTTCCGATGGTTTGTCTAGCATTGTCGGAGGGCGTGTGAATGTTTGTCTCCGTCCGATCTTGCGGGATTCGATCGGTGCTGGTCTTCGGTGGATCTATTTGAATCCGGTCTTCGTTAGTCTTTGTTTAGGTGTTTACAGGCTTGATCCTTCTAATCTACGACTTTCTTCATCGACGATGGTTGCTACTCTGGTGCGCTAGTCCTTTGGGGCCTTAGCACAACGACTTCCCGGCTGTTTACTACAACAAGGTTTGCCCGACTCCGGTGAGAGAGGGACGATGACGGCGGCGCGTCTTCGGCTTGCTCCAGTGCTTGTAGTCGTCGTTAGGTGATCCACGGACATGGTTATAATTTTTATTACCTCTATTGTTCTTTGTACTACCATGATTGAAAATGAATAGATTGAAAGTTTCTTGAAAAAAAAAATACACAATAGTACATGGGGTTGGATCAGGGGAGGGCTCATTGGCAACGGAGGGGGCGAGACAAAGCCACTCCCAGCAATAAGGGCATAGCGCTCAGTTCAAGTGCGTCCCACAACATGGGAGGTCTTAGTAACACTTTCTTTTTTGTTTTGATATTGTTGTTCTTTTTTTTAGGTATTCACTTGTTTTTATTTTTTATATTCTTTTGGTTAAAGTATACAAATGTTGTATGAAATACATGAACGCTTATGTAAACATTTCTTTTCATATACTCCCTCCGTTCCACAATGAAACGTGGGCGCACTACCTTGTGGAATGAAGGGAGTATAAGAAAACTTTTCAAAAATATGAATAGTTTTCTAGTACATGAACATATGTTTTGATGCATAGGTGTAGCATAAGCTCTCAAATTAAATGCCTGACACCTCTCATAAAATTAACAGTATAATCTCACATTTGTTGAAAAATGTTCTGGACACATCATTATCACGTGAGAATCGTTTCGTTAATTCCATTGTTAAACAATATGTTCAATACTCATATTATTAGAAGAATTAAGATAAATGTAACCACATAAGAAAATGTCTACCGGGAAAAAAAATCAAAACACATATATGTGTATGTATGTGGTAAAATAATAGCCGAGAACAGAGAAACAGACAGAAGAACCCAGAAAAAAACAAATACATGTCCATTTTTTAGAAAGATATAAATACATGTCCTACGCAAGAAGACGGCGCCATGAAACATATTCTACTATTGTAGCTTCTCGCCTCGAGCTGCCACACTCCCTGCAGCGATGGTGGTACTGGTATGTGGACAGTCCGGGTTTCTTTGAATCAATGGAGCACGACGCTGACAGGCCTATCAAAGATCCAGCTAAACGGGACCGGGGTGGGCTCCTTCCGCACCCTGTCATGGGCCCTCTCCTCCATCCGCCGGATCTTCTCCGGCAATGCGCAGACGTAGTCCCGCGCGCGCCTCCCCTCGCCGGACAGCCCCGCCGAGAGCTCCTCCACCCGCCACTGCCGTATGAGGTGTTCCAGGATGCCGCGGTAGTCCGACGCGGTGTACACCCCGGCCTGCTGCGCGGCGGCGGCGTAGTGCGCGAAGAGGTCGGCGTCGCGGCCGTCGTCCATGAGCGCGGCGGGCATGGTGATGCGGCGCCGCATCATGTACGCCATGGCGCGCACGGCGGCGTCCGGGTCAACCTCGAAGAGCTTCGCCACGACGCGGGTGTAGGCCGCCTCGTGCCGCTTCTCGTCGGCGGCGATGGCGCCGCAGATGCGCGCGAGCGCGGCGTCGCCGTGCGCGCGAACCTGGCGCGCCGTGTTGCCGTGGGAGATGGAGGTGGCGCGCTCCTGGAAGGCCACGTAGATGAAGCCGTGGTAGGGGCTCGCCGGCGCGTGCATGGCCATCCCGGAAGCGATGAGGCGGTGCACTGTGCGCTCCACCTGGCGCATGTCGAGGCGGCCGGAGAGGTACATGTAGCGGCTGAGCACGTCGCCGTGGCGGTTCTCCTCGGCGGACCATCCGCGGATCCAGCGCGCCCAGGCGGTGGCGTCGGCGCCGGTGACGTCGCGGGTGCCCTCGAAGCGGTTGGACATGCTCTGGTACGTCGGGAGCGCCTCCTCCGTGACCATGTTCCCCACCAGGCACACCAGGTGCGGGTCCGGCACGCCCTCCGCCCTGGCGCGGAGCTCCAGGCACGCCTCGTGGAAGCCGTCCGCGCCCAGCGCTGCCGCGTCCGGGAGCATGTCCGCCGGCTGCCACGCCTCGTCCGCCGGCTTGAGCAGCGGCAGCATGTTCGCCTCCGCCCACGGCTCCAGCTGCGCCAGCACCTCCAGCCTCTCCGGCGCAAGGTACCTCCTCCATTCCTCCTCCTCCTCCCGCCGTCCGGCCGTCGGACCTCCTCTGCTGCTCACGGCGCTCCTACACCTCCTGTCCCCCATGCAAAGTTAATTACTGTATCTTGCATGCATGCATGCACTTACGCCACCACATATGTTCTCCATACAAAAACAAGATAATCCATCACTCCACTTACAAGGTGCTCATCGGAGCTGCGGCCGGTGGCTTGCAGTAGCAGCTGGTGCTACTTGGTTTGCACGACGAAGGGTACCCGGTCGACCTAGGCGACATTTTTACTGCCGTCGCCGCCGTCGCCATGTCCGTATCAGATCAGATGAGGATGAACCGGATCAAATGGAAGCAAGCAGCCTCGCGTATGTATAGACGAGACGTACCCTACCACTACCACCCACCCTGGTTGGCAAAGAGTTACTGCACTCGTAAATTAGGAAAGATATCATTGTACTCCAACATGTACAGCAACTTTGACCACTACTCTTTTTATTACTCCTGCATGCTGGGACACAAGTGCATTAACGTACATTAATGGATGATGAAACCGTAGCTCAGATGCACATTTAAACATTTTGAAGCCGCATTTATCCGGTTGCCTGCCGTTTTTTGGATTGATGCGTGGTAACTTTGCATGCCCACAGAGATCCGTCACATGGCACGCATTTTGCTCCGGGCAACATTTGTAAAAAGGCTTTTTGGTTTCCATGATCGAGCCACACATACGTGTTACTTCCACAGCCTCGCCTCGGTATGCGGAGCAACCATTGTTTGACTGCTCGATGCGGTGTTTGTGGAGGCCACGTAGACACAGGTTTGCCACGCTGCGTCTTACCAACGCAGATTCTTCTTCTCGTACGTCTCTTTTGTTCTCCTCCAAGCGTTTATAAGAAGGAAAGGAGGGGGATAATAGTCAGCTGAGATAAACAAGTTTTCGTTTTTTGACAGTGTGTCTTTCAAGATGAGCAGTTGGCTGTTTATTAGTGAGTCAACTTTGACACTTCTTTCATGTTTTTTAGAGAAAAGGCATACGCCCGACTTTATAAATAAAGCCACCAGGCATAGTAGCACAACCAACAACCAAGTCAACATAGTAGCAAAGCAACAGCTAAGAAGGTTCGCATATACATGGCTAACTAGCCAATCATGGCACGCAGGCCAGCTCTCAAAAGCCAGGATAGAAGGAAGCTAGTTAAGGCACCGTCCGGTTTCGTCGCGCCAAGGAGGAAGCCGTGGACCGAATCTTGGATGCCATTTCGTCGAACGCCACGAGGTCCGCTTCCTTAATCAATAATCTCCACTGCTGCAGAAATACACCAGTTTTAAATAAGCTGCTCACATGGTTAGCCGGGAAGGTAAGTTCAATAGTAATTTTGTTTATAGTGGTCCACAACGACCAACAAATCGCTGCAAACCCAAGCCAAAAGACCCTTTTAGAAGCCCCAGATAAGCCGCTGGACAGTCGCCGCAAGTCCTCGAAGGAAGAAGGATTCCAATTCACTTGCAGCCAATAACGAATACAACACCAAACGAACTTAGCTAAAGAGCAATGAAAGAAGATGTGCTCTGTGTTTTCAGTGGCCCCACATAAGGCGCATCTATCAGAGCCCGGACCGTTCCTTTTCCGAATTTGATCAGCCGCAGGGAGCTTCCCACGAAAAGCTTGCCACATGAAAATTTTGATCTTAGGAGGGATACGGGCACTCCAATGGCACTTGAACTTGGACGTCGGGGAGCCAGATATAAGTTTAACATAGACGGACTTAACCGAAAAGCGACCAGAAGAGGAGTGGGGCCATGCAACCAAGTCCTCTTCGTCCGAGAGCATGGGGAAGCAAGCAGTAAATCGATGCCAATCTTCCAACTCTTCAGGAGAAAGAGTCCTTCGAAGGTCTAGATCCCAGTTATTTAGCGAGAGCTCGAAGATAGAGATCTCCGTATCAGAGCAATAAGAAAATAAGACCGGGAAAGCCACTGCGAGGGTGGAGTCCCCGCACCATTAATCTAACCAAAAGCGAGTAGACTTACCATTTCTAACTACAAACTTGACCAAGGATTGAAAAACCGCATGGACTTTAACGAGCTGAAGCCAGAACTGGGAGCCACCAGTGGATGAAGCAAACATGGGGCTCGAGTCCGGGAAATACTTAGCCTTGAGAATGGATAGCCAGAGGGGCGCTCCACGGAGGACATGATCTTCCACCACCACTTGAGAATGAGGCACTTATTCATGACAGCCGTATTAATGATGCCTAACCGTCCGATGTTTTTGGGCCGGCAGATGTATTTCCATTTCACCATCCTGTATTTGCGTTTATTGTCGGCCGAATTCCAGTAAAAAGCACCCCTATGTTTATCAAAGCCAGCATGGGTCCCTCCAGATAGGAGGTAAAAACCCATCAAGAACATGGGAAGGGAAGACAAGCAAACATTGGTAAGGGAAACCTTGCACGCTTGGGTATTATAGTGGCCTCTCCACGGCAAGACCTGATTTCCCACCTTAGTGACATCCGGAGCAAAGTTTTTAGCCAGCAATTTGTGAGGAGAGATCGGAATGCCAAGATATTTGAAAGGAAAGGAGCCCAGGGAACAATTGAGGATGTGAGCAACTCTTTGAGCCTCAGCGTCTGAAGCCCCAGTAACAATGATTTCGGTCTTAGCAAAATTGATTTTAAGACTAGACAGAGCTTCGAAGCAGAGGAGCAGGAATTTCAGGTGAGTTATGCTAGCCTCATTTAGTTCGACCATAATGATAGTATCATCCGCATATTGTAAGTGAGAAATGCCATTAGGGACAAGGTGAGAACTGACAGGAGTGATGTGGCCAGCTACGACTGCCCGAGACATAATATGAGAGAGAGCATCCGCGACAAAGTTGAAGAGAAGGGGGGAAGCCGGGTCACCCTGCCTTAGGCCCCTGCCGTTGGCGAAGAAGCGACTAATCTTCCCATTAACTAAAACAGCAGTGTGGCCACCCTTGACCAACTGCATAAGCTTGTGCACCACCGCACCATCAAAGCCCTTGGCAATAAGTACTGGTCGGAGAAACTTCCAACTAACTGAGTCGTATGCTTTCTCAAAGTCAAGTTTAAGAACCACCGCTTTGGTGCCCCGGACCCGCAGGTCATGGACGATCTCATGGAGACAAATGATACCATCCAAAATAAACCTGCCTTTAATGAAAGCAGATTGGAACGGACTAATAGTGCTATGAGCGATTGGGGAGAGCCTAGTAGCAAAGCCTTTTGCCAGTAACTTCGCGAAGTTATTGATCAAGGCAATAGGTCTAAATTGAGTGATCAAGTTCGCCCCTTTGACTTTAGGAATAAGAGTGAGCACAACATAGTTTAACCGTGAAATATCAACAATGCCCAACCAGAAGCCTTGAATGATAGCCTAGACAAGGCCCCTCAGCTGGGGCCAGAACTGCCTAAAGAAGGGGATGGAGAAACCGTCAGGGTCTGATGCCGCATTGGATTTGGCAGAGCGAATCGTGTTGAAAATCTCCTCATCAGAGAGGGAGATCAGCAAGGCTTCATTATCATTGCTCGTAACCTGATCCTGAGAGGTCCAGAAGGAGTTGACCAGTCTAAAACCCACCTCAGGCTTAACGGAAAGGAGAGAGGAGAAGAAGTTGACCACATGCGACATAATCTCGGATTGGTCAGAAACCCTGACATTGTTGATGAGCAAGCTATCAATCAAGCAGCGGCGACGCTTGCCATTGGCAATGGCAAAGAAGTACGTAGTGGGGGAATCGCCTTTTAGAGTCCAATTAGTGGTACCCCTTTGTCTCCAATACACTTCCTCCTGACGGTGCAGGGCCAAAATGTTGGGGAACGTAGTAATTTCAAAAAATTTCCTACGCAGACGCAAGATCATGGTGATGCATAGCAACGAGAGGGGAGAGTGTTGTCTACGTACCCTCGTAGACCGAAGCGGAAGCGTTGACGCAACGTAGAGGAAGTAGTCGTACGTCCTCCCGGTCCGACCGATCCAAGCACCGTTACTCCGGCACCTCCGAGTTCTTGACACACGTACAGCTCGATGACGCACCCCGATCTCCGATCCAGCAGAGGTGCGGGGAGGAGTTCCGTCAGCACGACGGCGTGGTGACGATCTTGATGTTCTCCTGTCGCAGGGCTTCGCCTAAGCACCGCTACAATATGACCGAGGTGTAATATCGTGGAGGGGGGCACCGCACACGGCTAAGGAACGATCTCAATGATCAACTTGTGTGTCTAGGGTGCCCCCCTACCCCCGTATATAAAGGAGGGAGGGAGGAGGAGGCCGGCCCAAGGGGGTGGCGCGCCCTAGGGGGGGCAAACCTACTCCAAGTAGGTTTGGCCCCCCTTTCCTATTAGGAGTAGGAGAAGGAAGGAAGAGGGGGGAGGAGAGAAGGAAAGGGGGGGCCGGCCCCCTTCCCAATTCGGATTGGGCTTGGGGGGGGGGGGGGCGCCCCCTCCCTTGCTCCTTCTCCCTCCCTTCCACTAAGGCCCAATAAGGCCCATATACTTACCGGGGGGTTCCGGTAACCTCCCGGAGCTCCGGTATATTTCCAATCTCACCCGGAACCTTTCCGGTGTCCGAATATAGTCGTCCAATATATCAATCTTTATGTCTCGACCATTTCGAGACTCCTCGTCATGTCCGTGATCACATCCGGGACTCCGAACAACCTTCGGTACATCAAAATACATGAACTCATAATGAAACTGTCATCGAAACCTTAAGCGTGCGGACCCTACGATTCGAGAACAATGTAGACATGACCGAGACATGTCTCCGGTCAATAACCAATAGCGGGACCTGGATGCCCATATTGGTTCCTACATATTCTACGAAGATCTTTATCGGTCAAACCGCACAACAACATTCGTCGGTATCCAATACCTAGTTCAATCTCGTTACCGGCAAGTCTCTTTACTCGTTCCGTAATACATCATCTCACAACTAACTCATTAGTTGAAATGCTTGCAAGGCTTAAGTGATGTGTATTACCGAGAGGGCCCAGAGATACCTCTCTGACATTCGGAGTGACAAATCCTAATCTCGAAATACGCCAACTCAACAAGTACCTTCGGAGACACCTGTAGAGCACCTTTATAATCACCCAGTTACGTTGTGACGTTTGGTAGCACCCAAAGTGTTCCTCCGGTAAACGGGAGTTGCATAATCTCATAGTCATAGGAACATGTATAAGTCATGAAGGAAGCAATAGCAACATACTAAACGATCGGGTGCTAAGCTAACGGAATGGGTCATGTCAATCAGATCATTCAACTAATGATGTGACCTTGTTAATCAAATAACAACTCCTTGTTCATGGTTAGGAAACATAACCATCTTTGATTAACAAGCTAGTCAAGTAGAGGCATACTAGTGACACTCTTGTTTGTCTATATATTCACACATGTATTATGTTTTCGGTTAATACAATTCTAGCATGAATAATAAACATTTATCATGATATGAGGAAAATAACTTTATTATTGCCTCTAGGGCATATTTCCTTCAGTCTCCCACTTGCACTAGAGTCAATAATCTAGATTACACAGCAATGATTCTAACACCCATGGAGTCTTGGTGTTGATCATGTTTTGCTCGTGGAAGAGGCTTAGTCAACGGGTCTGCAATATTCAGATCCGTATGTATCTTGCAAATCTCTATGTCTCCCACCTGGACTAGATCCCGGATGGAATTGAAGTGTCTCTTGATGTGCTTGGTTCTCTTGTGAAATCTGGATTCCTTCGCTAAGGCAATCGCTCCAGTATTGTCACAAAAGATTTTCATTGGACCCGATGCACTAGGTATGACACCTAGATCGGATATGAACTCCTTCATCCAGACTCCTTCATTGGCTGCTTCCGAAGCAGCTATGTATTCCGCTTCACATGTAGATCCCGCCACGACGCTTTGCTTTGAACTGCACCAACTGACAGCTCCACCGTTTAATGTAAACACGTATCCGGTTTGCGATTTAGAATCGTCCGGATCAGTGTCAAAGCTTGCATCAACGTAACCATTTACGATGAGCTCTTTGTCACCTCCATATACGAGAAACATATCCTTAGTCCTTTTCAGGTATTTCAGGATGTTCTTGACCGCTGTCCAGTGATCCACTCCTGGATTACTTTGGTACCTCCCTGCTAGACTTATAGCAAGGCACACATCAGGTCTGGTACACAGCATTGCATACATGATAGAGCCTATGGCTGAAGCATAGGGAACACTTTTCATTTTCTCTCTATCTTCTGCAGTGGTCGGGCTTTGAGTCTTACTCAACTTCACACCTTGCAATACAGGCAAGAACCCTTTCTTTGCTTGATCCATTTTGAACTTCTTCAAAACTTTGTCAAGGTATGTGCTTTGTGAAAGTCCAATTAAGCGTCTTGATCTATCTCTATAGATCTTAATGCCTAATATGTAAGCAGATTCACCGAGGTCTTTCATTGAAAAACTTTTATTCAAGTATCCCTTTATGCTATCCAGAAATTCTATATCATTTCCAATCAATAATATGTCATCCACATATAATATTAGAAATGCTACAGAGCTCCCACTCACTTTCTTGTAAATACAGGCTTCTCCAAAAGTCTGTATAAAACCAAATGCTTTGATCACACTATCAAAATGTTTATTCCAACTCCGAGAGGCTTGCACCAGTCCATAAATGGATCGCTGGAGCTTGCACACTTTGTTAGCTCCCTTTGGATCGATAAAACTTTCTGGTTGCATCATATACAACTCTTCTTCCAGAAATCCATTCAGGAATGCAGTTTTTACATCCATTTGCCAAATTTCATAATCATAAAATGTGGCAGTTGCTAACATGATTCGGACAGACTTAAGCATCGCTACGGGTGAGAAGGTCTCATCGTAGTCAACCCCTTGAACTTGTCGAAAACCTTTTGCAACAAGTGGAGCTTTGTAGACAGTAACATTACCGTCAGCGTCAGTCTTCTTCTTGAAGATCCATTTATTCTCAATTGCTTGCCGACCATCGGGCAAGTCAACCAAAGTCCATACTTTGTTCTTATACATGGATCCCATCTCAGATTTCATGGCTTCAAGCCATTTTGCGGAATCTGGGCTCACCATCGCTTCTTCATAGTTCGTAGGTTCATCATGATCTAGTAGCATGACTTCCAGAATAGGATTACCGTACCACTCTGGTGCGGATCTTACTCTGTTCGACCTACGAGGTTCTGTATTAACTTGATCTAAAGTTCTATGATCATCATCATCAACTTCCTCACTAGTTGGTTTTGACGTCACAGAAACCGGTTCCTGTGATGTATTATTTTCCAACAAGGGAGTAGGTACAGTTACCTCATCAAGTTCTACTTTCCTCCCACTCACTTCTTTCGAGAGAAACTCCTTCTCTAGAAAGGATCCATTCTTAGCAACAAAAGTCTTGCCTTCGGATCTGTGATAGAAGGTGTACCCAACTGTCTCCTTTGGGTATCCTATGAAGACACATTTCTCCGATTTGGGTTCGAGCTTATCAGGTTGAAGCTTTTTCACATAAGCATCGCAGCCCCAAACTTTAAGAAACGACAACTTTGGTTTCCTGCCAAACCATAGTTCATAAGGTGTCGTCTCAACGGATTTCGATGGTACCCTATTTAACGTGAATGTGGCCGTCTCTAAAGCATAACCCCAAACCGATAGCGGTAAATCTGTAAGAGACATCATAGATCGCACCATATCAAGTAAAGTACGATTACGATGTTCGGACACACCATTACGCTGTGGTGTTCCGGGTGGCGTGAGTTGCGAAACTATTCCACATTGTTTTAAGTGTAGACCAAACTCGTAACTCAAATATTCTCCTCCATGATCAGATCGTAGAAACTTTATTTTCTTGTTACGATGATTTTCAACTTCACTCTAAAATTCTTTGGACTTTTCAAATGTTTCAGACTTATGCTTCATTAAGTAGATATACCCATATCTGCTTAAATCATCTGTGAAGGTGAGAAAATAACGATATCCGCCACGAGCCTCAACATTCATCGGACCACATACATCTGTATGTATGATTTCCAACAAATCTGTTGCTCTCTCCATAGTACCGGAGAACGGCGTTTTAGTCATCTTGCCCATGAGGCACGGTTCGCAAGTACCAAGTGATTCATAATCAAGTGGTTCCAAAAGTCCATTAGTATGGAGTTTCTTCATGCGCTTTATACCGATATGACCCAAACGGCAGTGCCACAAATAAGTTGCACTATCATTATCAACTCTGTATCTTTTGGTTTCAACACTATGAATATGTGTATCACTACTATCGAGATTCATCAAAAATAGACCACTCTTCAAGGGTGCATGACCATAAAAGATATTACTCATATAAATAGAACAACCATTATTCTCAGATTTAAATGAATAACCGTCTCGCATCAAACAAGATCCAGATATAATGTTCATGCTCAACGCTGGCACCAAATAACAATTATTTAGGTCTAATACTAATCCCGAAGGTAGATGTAGAGGTAGCGTGCCGACCGCGATCACATCGACTTTGGAACCGTTTCCCACGCGCATCGTCACCTCGTCCTTTGCCAGTGTTCGCTTAATCCGTAGTCCCTGTTTCGAGTTGCAAATATTAGCAACAGAACCAGTATCAAATACCCAGGTGCTACTGCGAGCTCTAGTAAGGTACACATCAATAACATGTATATCACATATACCTTTGTTCACCTTGCCATCCTTCTTATCCGCCAAATACTTGGGGCAGTTCCGCTTCCAGTGACCAGTCTGCTTGCAGTAGAAGCACTCAGTTTCAGGCTTAGGTCCAGACTTGGGTTTCTTCTCTTGAGCAGCAACTTGTTTGCTATTCTTATTGAAGTTCCCCTTCTTCTTACCTTTGCCCTTTTTCTTGAAACTAGTGGTCTTGTTAACCATCAACACTTGATGCTCCTTCTTGATTTCTACCTCCGCAGCCTTTAGCATTGCGAAGAGCTCGGGAATCGTCTTATCCATCCCTTGCATATTATAGTTCATCACGAAGCTCTTGTAGCTTGGTGGCAGTGATTGAAGAATTCTGTCAATGACGCTATCATTAGGAAGTTTAACTCCCAGTTGAATCAAGTGATTGTTATACCCAGACATTATGAGTATATGTTCACTGACAGAACTATTCTCCTCCATCTTGCAGCTATAGAATTTATTGGAGACTTGATATTTCTCAATCCGGGCATTTGCTTGAAATATTAACTTCAACTCTTGGAACATCTCATATGCTCCATGACGTTCAAAACGTCGTTGAAGACCCGGTTCTAAGCCGTAAAGCATGGCACACTGAACTATAGAGTAGTCATCAGCTTTGCTCTGCCAGACGTTCTTAACGTCGTCAGTTGCATCAGCAGCAGGCCTGGCACCCAACGGTGCTTCCAGGACGTAACTCTTCTGTGCAGCAATGAGGATAATCCTCAGGTTACGGACCCAGTCCGTGTAATTGCTACCATCATCTTTCAACTTTGCTTTCTCAAGGAACGCATTAAAATTCAACGGAACAACAGCACGGGCCATCTATCTACAAACAAACATAGACAAGCAAGATACTATCAGGTACTAAGTTCATGATAAATTTAAGTTCAATTAATCATATTACTTAAGAACTCCCACTTAGACAGACATCTCTCTAGTCATCTAAGTGATCACGTGATCCAAATCAACTAAACCATAACCGATCATCACGTGAGATGGAGTAGTTTTCAATGGTGAACATCATTATGTTGATCATATCTACTATATGATTCACGCTCGACCTTTCGGTCTCTGTGTTCCGAGGCCATATCTGCATATGCTAGGCTCGTCAAGTTTAACCTGAGTATTCTGCGTGTGCAAAACTGGCTTGCACCCGTTGTAGATGGACGTAGAGCTTATCACACCCGATCATCACGTGGTGTCTCGGCACGATGAACTTTGGCAACGGTGTATACTCAGGGAGAACACTTCTTGATAATTTTAGTGAGAGATCATCTTAAAATGCTACCGTCAATCAAAGCAAGATAAGATGCATAAAGGATAAACATCACATGCAATCAATATAAGTGATATGATATGGCCATCATCATCTTGTGCTTGTGATCTCCATCTTCGAAGCACCGTCATGACCACCATCGTCACCGGCGCGACACCTTGATCTCCATCGTAGCATCGTTGTCGTTTACGCCATCTATTGCTTCTACGACTATCGCTACCGCTTAGTGATAAAGTAAAGCAATTACAGGGCGTTTGCACTTCATACAATAAAGCGACAACCATATGGCTCCAGCCAGTTGCCGATAACTTCGGTTACAAAACATGATCATCTCATACAATAAAATATAGCATCACGTCTTGACCATATCACATCACAACATGCCCTGCAAAAACAAGTTAGACGTCCTCTACTTTGTTGTTGCAAATTTTACGTGGCTGCTACGGGCTTAGCAAGAACCGTTCTTACCTACGCATCAAAACCACAACATGCTTTGATGCGTAGGTAAGTTTGTCAAGATAGTTCTTACCTACGGGCTTAGCAAGTTTGTCAAGATAGTTCTTACCTACGGGCTTAACAAAACGCTTCCTACAACAAAGCATGTTGTGGTTTCGATGCGTAGGTAAGAACGGTTCTTGCTAAGCCCGTAGCAGCCACGTAAAATTTGCAACAACAAAGTAGAGGACGTCTAACTTGTTTTTGCAGGGCATGTTGTGATGTGATATGGTCAAGACGTGATGCTATATTTTATTGTATGAGATGATCATGTTTTGTAACCGAAGTTATCGGCAACTGGCTGGAGCCATATGGTTGTCGCTTTATTGTATGAAGTGCAAACGCCCTGTAATTGCTTTACTTTATCACTAAGCGGTAGCGATAGTCGTAGAAGCAATAGATGGCGTAAACGACAACGATGCTACGATGGAGATCAAGGTGTCGCGCCGGTGACGATGGTGGTCATGACGGTGCTTCAAAGATGGAGATCACAAGCACAAGATGATGATGGCCATATCATATCACTTATATTGATTGCATGTGATGTTTATCCTTTATGCATCTTATCTTGCTTTGATTGACGGTAGCATTTTAAGATGATCTCTCACTAAAATTATCAAGAAGTGTTCTCCCTGAGTATGCACCGTTGCCAAAGTTCATCGTGCCGAGACACCACGTGATGATCGGGTGTGATAAGCTCTACGTCCATCTACAACGGGTGCAAGCCAGTTTTGCACACGCAGAATACTCAGGTTAAACTTGACGAGCCTAGCATATGCAGATATGGCCTCGGAACACAGAGACCGAAAGGTCGAGCGTGAATCATATAGTAGATATGATCAACATAATGATGTTCACCATTGAAAACTACTCCATCTCACGTGATGATCGGTTATGGTTTAGTTGATTTGGATCACGTGATCACTTAGATGACTAGAGAGATGTCTGTCTAAGTGGGAGTTCTTAAGTAATATGATTAATTGAACTTAAATTTATCATGAACTTAGTACCTGATAGTATCTTGCTTGTCTATGTTCGTTTGTAGATAGATGGCTCGTGCTGTTGTTCCGTTGAATTTTAATGCGTTCCTTGAGAAAGCAAAGTTGAAAGATGATGGTAGCAATTACACGGACTGGGTCCGTAACCTGAGGATTATCCTCATTGCTGCACAGAAGAGTTACGTCCTGGAAGCACCGCTGGGTGCCAGGCCATGCTTTACGGCTTAGAACCGGGTCTTCAACGACGTTTTGAACGTCATGGAGCATATGAGATGTTCCAAGAGTTGAAGTTAATATTTCAAGCAAATGCCCGGATTGAGAGATATGAAGTCTCCAATAAATTCTATAGCTGCAAGATGGAGGAGAATAGTTCTGTTAGTGAACATATACTCAGAATGTCTGGGTATAACAATCACTTGATTCAACTGGGAGTTAATCTTCCTGATGATAGTGTCATTGACAGAATTCTTCAATCACCGCCACCAAGCTACAAAAGCTTCGTGATGAACTATAATATGCAAGGGATGAACAAGACTATTCCCGAGCTCTTCGCGATGCTGAAAGCCGCGGAGGTAGAAATCAAGAAGGAGCATCAAGTGTTGATGGTCAACAAGACCACTAGTTTCAAGAAGAAGGGCAAAGGGAAGAAGAAGGGGAACTTCAAAAAGAACGGCAAGCAAGTTGCTGCTCAAGAGAAGAAACCCAAGTCTGGACCTAAGCCTGAAACTGAGTGCTTCTACTGCATGCAGACTGGTCACTGGAAGCGGAACTGCCCCAAGTATTTGGCGGATAAGAAGGATGGCAAAGTAAACAAAGGTATATGTGATATACATGTTATTGATGTGTACCTAACTAGAGCTCGTAGTAGCACCTGGGTATTTGATACTGGTTCTGTTGCTAATATTTGCAACTCGAAACAGGGACTACGGAATAAGCGAGCACTGGCCAAGGACGAGGTGACCATGCGCGTGGGAAACGGTTCCAAAGTCGATGTGATCGCCGTCGGCACGCTACCTCTACATCTACCATCGGGATTAGTTTTAGACCTGAATAATTGTTATTTGGTGCCTGCGTTGAGCATGAACATTATATCTGGATCTTGTTTGATGCGAGACGGTTATTCATTTAAATCAGAGAATAATGGTTGTTCTATTTATATGAGTAATATCTTTTATGGTCATGCACCCTTGAAGAGTGGTCTATTTTTATTGAATCTCGATAGTGGTGATACACATATTCATAATGTTGAAGCCAAAAGATGCAGAGTTGATAATGATAGTGCAACTTATTTGTGGCACTGCCGTTTAGGTCATATCGGTGTAAAACGCATGAAGAAACACCATACTGATGGACTTCTGGATTCACTTGATTATGAATCACTTGGTACTTGCGAACCGTGCCTCATGGGCAAGATGACTAAAACACCGTTCTCCGGTACTATTGAGAGAGCAAAAGATTTGTTGGAAATCATACATACAGATGTATGTGGTCCGATGAATGTTGAGGCTCGTGGTGGATATCGTTATTTTCTCACCTTCACAGATGATTTGAGCAGATATGGGTATATCTACTTAATGAAGCATAAATCTGAAACATTTGAAAAGTTCAAAGAATTTCAGAGTGAAGTAGAAAATCATCGTAACAAGAAAATAAAGTTTCTACGATCTGATCGTGGAGGAGAATATTTGAGTTACGAGTTTGGCTTACATTTGAAACAATGCGGAATAGTTTTGCAACTCACGCCACCTGGAACACCACAACGAAATGGTGTGTCCGAACGTCGTAATCATACTTTACTTGATATGGTGCGATCTATGATGTCTCTTACCGATTTACCGTTATCATTTTGGGGTTAAGCTTTAGAGACGGCCGCATTCACGTTAAATAGGGCACCATCAAAATCCGTTGAGACGTCGCCTTATGAACTGTGGTTTGGCAAGAAACCAAAGTTGTCGTTTCTTAAAGTTTGGGGCTGCGATGCTTATGTGAAGAAACTTCAACCAGATAAGCTCGAACCCAAATCGGAGAAATGTGTCTTCATAGGATACCCAAAAGAGACTGTTGGGTACACCTTCTATCACAGATCCGAAGGCAAGACATTCGTTGCTAAGAATGGATCCTTTCTAGAGAAGGAGTTTCTCTCGAAAGAAGTGAGTGGGAGGAAAGTAGAACTTGATGAGATAACTGTATCTACTCCCTTATTGGAAGGTAGTACATCACGAGAACCGGTTCCCGTGACAACTACACCAATTAGTGAGGAAGCTAATGATATTGATCATGAAACTTCAGATCAAGTATCTGCTGAACCTCGTAGGTCTACCAGAGTAAGATCCGCACCAGAGTGGTATGGTAATCCTATTCTGGAAGTCATGTTACTTGACCATGATGAACCTACGAACTATGAGGCAGCGATGATGAGCCCAGATTCCGCAAAATGGCTGGAAGCCATGAAATCTGAGATAGGATCCATGTATGAAAACAAAGTATGGACTTTGGTTGACTTGCCCGATGATCGGCAAGCAATTGAGAATAAATGGATCTTTAAGAAGAAGACTGACGCTGATGGTAATGTTACTGTCTATAAAGCTCGACTTGTTGCAAAAGGTTTTCGACAAGTTCAAGGGGTTGACTACGATGAGACTTTCTCACCCGTAGCGATGCTTAAGTCTGTCCGAATCATGTTGGCTATTGCTGCATTTCATGATTATGAAATTTGGCAAATGGATGTCAAGACTGCATTCTTGAATGGATTTCTAGAAGAAGAGTTGTATATGATGCAGCCGGAAGGTTTTTTTGATCCAAAAAGTGCTGACAAAGTGTGCAAGCTCCAGCGTTTCATTTATGGACTGGTGCAAGCATCTCGGAGTTGGAATAAACGTTTTGATAGTGTGATCAAAGCATATGGTTTTATACAGACTTTTGGAGAAGCCTGTATTTACAAGAAAGTGAGTGGGAGCTCTGTAGCATTTCTAGTTTTATATGTTGATGACATATTATTAATTGGAAATGATATAGAATTTCTGGATAGCATAAAGGGATACTTGAATAAAAGTTTTTTGATGAAAGACCTCGGTGAAGCTGCTTACATATTAGGCATCAAGATATATAGAGATAGATCAAGACTCTTAATAGGACTTTCACAAAGCACATACCTTGACAAAATTTTGAAAAAGTTCAAAATGGATCAGGCAAAGAAAGGATTCTTGCCTGTGCTACAAGGTGTGAAGTTGAGTCGAACTCAATGCCCGACCACAGTAGAATATAGAGAGAAAATGAAAAATGTTCCCTATGCTTCAGCCATAGGCTCTATCATGTATGCAATGCTGTGTACCAGACCTGAGTATGCTTAGCAATAAGCTTGGCAGGAAGGTACCAAAGTAATCCAGTAGTGGATCACTGGACAGCGGTCAAGAACATCCTGAAATACCTGAAAAGGACTAAGGATATGTTTCTCGTATATGGAGGTGACAAAGAGCTGGTCGTAAATGGTTACGTCGATGCAAGCTTTGACACTGATCCGGACGATTCTAAATCGTAAATCGGATACGTATTTATATTAAACGGTGGAGCTGTAAGTTGGTGCAGTTCTAAACAAAGCGTCGTGGCGGGATCTACATGTGAAGCAGAGTACATAACTGCTTCTGAAGCAGCAAATGAAGGAGTCTGGATGAAGGAGTTCATTTCCGATCTAGGTGTCATACCTAGTGCATCGGGACCAATGAAGATCTTCTGTGACAATACTGGTGCAATTGCTTTAGCAAAGGAATCCAGATTTCACAAGAGGACCAAGCACATCAAGAGACGCTTCAATTCCATTCGGGACCAAGTCCAAGTGGGAGACATAGAGATTTGCAAGATACATACGGATCTGAATGTTGCAGATCCGTTGACTAAGCCTCTCTCACGAGCAAAACATGATCAGCACCAAGACTCCATGGGTGTTAGAATCATTACTATGTAATCTAGATTATTGACTCTAGTGCAAGTGGGAGACTGAAGGAAATATGCCCTAGAGGCAATAATAAAGTTGTTATTTATTTCCTCATATCATGATAAATGTTTATTATTCATGCTAGAATTGTATTAACCGGAAACATAATACATGTGTGAATACATAGACAAAACTATAGTCACTAGTATGCCTCTACTTGACTAGATCATTAATCAAAGATGGTTATGTTTCCTGACCATAGACATGTGTTGTCATTTGATTAGTGGGATCACATCATGAGAAGAATGATGTGATTGACATGACCCATTCTGTTAGCCTAGCACTTGATCGTTTAGTATACTGCTATTGCTTTCTTCATGATTTATACAAAGTTCCTGCAACTATGAGATTGTGCAACTCCCGTTTACCGGAAGAACACTTTGTGTGCTACCAAACGTCACAACATAACTGGGTGATTATAAAGGTGCTCTACAGGTGTTTCCGAAGGTACATGTTGAGTTGGCATAATTCGAGATTAGGATTTGTCACTCCGATTGTCGGAGAGGTATCTCTAGGCCCTCTCGGTAATACTCATCACCTAAGCCTTGCAAGCATGTAACTAATGAGTTAGTTATGAGATGATGTATTACGGAACGAGTAAAGAGACTTGCCGGTAACGAGATTGAACTAGGTATTGGATACCGACGATCAAATCTCGGGCAAGTAACATACCGATGACAAAGGGAACAACGTATGTTGTTGTGCGATTTGACCGATAAAGATCTTCGTAGAATATGTAGGAACCAATATGGGCATCCAGGTCCCGCTATTGGTTATTGACCGGAGACGTGTCTCAGTCATGTCTACATTGTTCTCGAACCGTAGGGTCCGCACGCTTAAGGTTTCGATGGCAGTTATATTATGAGTTTATGTATTTTGATGTACCAAAGGTTGTTCGGAGTCCCGGATGTGATCACGGACATGACGAGGAGTCTCGAAATGGTCGAGACATAAAGATTGATATATTGGACGGATATATTTGGACACCGGAAAGGTTCCGGGAGAGTTTGGGAATATACCGGAGCTCCGGGAGGTTACCGGAACCCCCCGGTAAGTATATGGGCCTTATTGGGCCTTAGTGGAAGGGAGGGAGAAGGAGCAAGGGAGGGGGTGCGCCCCCCCAAGCCCAATCCGAATTGGGAGGGGGGCCGACACCCCCTTTCCTTCTCTCCTCCCCCCTCTTCCTTCCTTCTCCTACTCCGAATAGGAAAGGGGGGGGGGGGGGCAAACCTACTTGGAGTAGGATTGCCCCCCTAGGGCGCGCCACCCCTTGGGCCGGCCTCCTCCTCCCTCCCTCCTTTATATACGGGGGTAGGGGGGCACCCTAGACACACAAGTTGATCATTGAGATCGTTCCTTAGCCATGTGCGGTGCCCCCCTCCACGATATTACACCTCGGTCATATTGTAGCGGTGCTTAGGCGAAGCCCTGCGACAGGAGAACATCAAGATCGTCACCACGCCGTCGTGCTGACGGAACTCCACCCCGCGCCTCTGCTGGATCGGAGATCGGGGTGCGTCATCGAGCTGTACGTGTGTCAAGAACTCGGAGGTGCCGGAGTAACGGTGCTTGGATCGATTGGACCAGGAGGACGTACGACTACTTCCTCTACGTTGCGTCAACGCTTCCGCTACAGTCTATGAGGGTACGTAGACAACACTCTCCCCTCTCGTTGCTATGCATCACCATGATCTTGCGTGTGCGTAGAATTTTTTTTGAAATTACTACGTTCCCCAACAAAAATGCCATGATCAAAGGCAACAAAATCAAACATATCTTTTTTGGTGCCAATAAGAATTCCACCCGAGTGACCAAACGAAGGCAAATGATTCCAGTTAAACCCGTCGATTCCAGTAACAACATAGAGTTCATTTGGGGAGAAGGAAGGTTTCAGGGTTTCGACAAGGCCAATGATGTCAATGTTCTTAGAGCGGACAAGGTCTTTAATCTGGTCCCTGCGCCCCCTAGCGCCGAAACCCCTAATATTCCTAAATAAGGCCTTCATCGATGAGAAAGGTTTTTTATGCGAAGACTCGACCTGCTTGGGGCAATGCAGGATTTAGATCGTTTGCCATCCCCGCGCCGAGGCGCAATGGTAGGAACCTGAACCCTTTCAGGTCCCATCTCGACCCCACCGGCCACAACCAGTGAGGCGACAACCCTTGAGGCGGCCTCCTTGGCCCTAGCAATATCCGCCTGAGCCATTTCATTTGCCCGGACAATGTCTAATAAAGAAGAAGGAGAACCGAAACTAGGATCACAAGAAATGCCTACATCCTCTAAGATATGCAAAAGATGTTCATTGGACTGCGACAAAAGGACTAGATGAAGAGGAGAAGATGTAGGGATAAAAGGGGCAGGGGAGCATGGGGGAGTACCTGAGGGAGGCAGATCTCTGGCCGCAGCGCGCCACGCCGCCGGTCAACTACCCGCTCACCGCTGTTGGAGATGCGGCCGCTCTTGCGGGCAGTGGAAGCGGGAGAGCGTACCGGCACGGGGCGGGCGCGGCACTGGGAAGCCGCCGCAGACGAAGGGCCCGAAGCCGCACCGAGATCAGCATCAAGCCTGCGGCAAAGGCCTGCCGCAGACTGCTTGGAATCATCAGAAGCCCTGCTGCGCGCGGAGAACTTTTTGACAGACGATTTCTTCTTCTTTCTCGTGGACATGGGGCCAGTCGGGGGTAGATCTTCAATACTAGAGAGGGAAGGGGAGGCGGGGCGGGCTAGGAGGTTGGAGAACACAGCAGAGCATAGGGTGCCCCTTGCTCCTCCAGAAGCCGTAAGCCCCCCATCGGTGCCGTCCGGCGAATCCTTGTTTCCACCCCCACTGGGGCGTTCTCCTTGAGCAAGTCACAATCTTCATGAGTCAATCCATCCCATTCCGACTGGGTGAAATGATGCTCATTGCCATGGAGTGAGTCATCCGGAAGGCCATCACCATCCTTGTCCTCGTCGTCATTGCCCGAAGCTGGGCGAGGGGGAGGGGGTGGGGGCAGCAACGGAGCCGCATCATCCTCAACCCGAACCCTAAGATGGAAACCACTGACAGAGGGGAAAACATCAACGGAGCCGCGAATGCAATTAGGATCAACGCACCAAACCCGCAGACGCACAGAGCCCAAGACAAGCAGAGACTCCGGATCGACCTTGATAGGTTTGCCAATGAGAACACCGAAAGCCATGATAAAGGAAGCGAAACGGAGTGTAGGAGGGACGTCATCGACTAGGACCCAAACATCAGTCAACGAAGAGATATCTTTCGATCCATTGGAGGCTGCCTTGACAGAGATGACCAATTGGTTCAGGGGAAGAGTGAAACTGGAACATGAAGAAATCATCCGCAAACCTTTCTTCGGATGGGAACAAGGCAGCGAACTCAAACTTAGAAAGTTGGCGAATCTGCCAATCCCAACCTGAAGGAAATATGCCCTAGAGGCAATAATAAAGTTATTATTTATTTCCTCATATCATGATAAATGTTTATTATTCATGCTAGAATTGTATTAACCGGAAACATGATACATGTGTGAATACATAGACAAAACTATAGTCACTAGTATGCCTCTACTTGACTAGCTCATTAATCAAAGATGGTTATGTTAACTAACCATAGACATGTGTTGTCATTTGATTAGTGGGATCACATCATTAGAAGAATGATGTGATTGACATGACCCATTCCGTTAGCCTAGCACTTGATCGTTTAATATACTGCTATTGCTTTCTTCATGACTTATACATGTTCCTGTAACTATGAGAATTATGCAACTCCCGTTTACCGGGGGAACACTTTGGGTACTACCAAACGTCACAACGTAACTGGGTGATTATAAAGGAGTACTACAGGTGTCTCCGAAGGTACATGTTGAGTTGGCGTATTTCGAGATTACGTTTTGTCACTCCGATTGTCGGAGAGGTATCTCTGGGCCCTCTCGGTAATGCACATCACTATAAGCCTTGCAAGCAATGTAACTAATGAGTTAGTTACGGAATGATGCATTACGTAACGAGTAAAGAGACTTGCCGGTAACGAGATTGAACTAGGTATTGGATACCGACGATCAAATCTCGAGCAAGTAACATACCGATGACAAAGGGAACAACATATGTTGTTATGCGGTTTGACCGATAAAGATCTTCGTAGAATATGTAGGAACCAATATGGGCATCCAGGTCCCGCTATTGGTTATTGACCGAGAATGGTTCTAGGTCATGTCTACATAGTTCTCGAACCCGTAGGGTCCGCACGCTTAACGTTACGATGACAGTTTTATTATGAGTTTATAAGTTTTGATGTACCGAAGGTTGTTCGGAGTCCCGGATGTGATGACGGACATGACGGGGAGTCTTGAAATGGTCGAGACATAAAGATTGATATATTGGATGACTATATTCGGACACCGGAAGTGTTCCGGGTGCTTTCGGAGAAAAACCGGAGTACCGGAGGGTTACCGGAACCCCCTCGGGAAGTAATGGGCCTTGATGGGCCCTATTGGAGAGAGAGTGGGGCCGGCCAGGGCAAGTGGCGCCCCCCTCCAATTGAGTCCGAATAGGACAAGGAAGGGGGGGGGGGGGGCGCCCCCCTTGCCTTCCCCCTCTCCCACTCCTTCCTTCCCCCTCCTTCTTGGAATAGAAAAGGGAGGGTGGAAACCTACTTGGAGTAGGTTTCCCCCTCCAAGGGCGCGCCTCCCCTTAGGCCGGCCCCCTCCTCCTCTACCCCTTTATATACGGGGGCGGGGGGCACCCCATAGACACACAAGTTGATCTACGGATCGTTCCTTAGCCGTGTGCGGTGCCCCCCTCCACCATATTCCACCTCGGTCATATCGTCGCGGAGTTTAGGTGAAGCCCTGCGCCGGTATAACATCATCATCGTCACCACGCCGTCGTGCTGACGGAACTCATCTCCGGAGCTTTGCTGGATTGGAGGCCGGAGATAGTCATCGAGCTGAACGTGTGCTGAACTCGGAGGCTCCGTACGTTCGGTGCTTGGATCGGTTGGATCGTGAAGACGTACGACTACGTCAACCGCATTGTGCTAACGCTTCCGCTTACGGTCTACAAGGGTACGTGGACGAACACTCTCCCCTCTCGTTGCTATACCATCACCATGATCTTGCGTGTGCGTAGGAATTTTTTTGAAATTACTACGTTCCCCAACAGTGGCATCCGAGCCTAGGTTTTATGCGTTGATGTTATATGCACGAGTAGAACACAAGTGAGTTGTGGGCGATACAAGTCATACTGCTTACCAGCATGTCATATTTTGGTTCGGCGGTATTGTTGGATGAAGCGGCCCGGACCGACATTACGCGTACGCTTACGCGAGACTGGTTTTACCGCCGTGCTTTGCACACAGGTGACTAGCGGGTGTCAGTTTCTCCAACTTTAGTTGAACCGAGTGTGGCTACGCCCGGTCCTTGCAAAGGTTAAAACAGCACCAACTTGACGAACTATCGTTGTGGTTTTGATGCGTAGGTAAGAACGGTTCTTGCTCAGCCCGTAGCAGCCACGTAAAACTTGCAACAACAGAGTAGAGGACGTCTGACTTGTTTTTGCAGGGCATGTTGTGATGTGATATGGCCAAGACGTGATGCTATATTTTATTGTATGAGATGATCATGTTTTGTAACCCAAGTTATTGGCAACTGGCAGGAGCCATATGGTTGTCGCTTTATTGTATGAAATGCAAACGCCCTGTAATTGCTTTACTTTATCACTAAGCGGTAGCGATAGTCGTAGAAGCAATAGATGGCGTAAACGACAACGATGCTACGATGGAGATCAAGGTGTCGCGCCGGTGATGATGGTGATCACGACGGTGCTTCGGAGATGGAGATCACAAGCACAAGATGATGATGGCCATATCATATCACTTATATTGATTGCATGTGATGTTTATCCTTTATGCATCTTATCTTGCTTTGATTGACGGTAGCATTTTAAGATGATCTCTCACTAAAATTATCAAGAAGTGTTCTCCCTGAGTATGCACTGTTGCCAAAGTTCGTCGTGCCCAGACACCACATGATGATCGGGTGTGATAAGCTCTACGTCCATCTACAACGGGTGCAAGCCAGTTTTGCACACGCAGAATACTCAGGTTAAACTTGACGAGCCTAGCATATGCAGATATGGCCTCGGAACACGGAGACCGAAAGGTCGAGCGTGAATCATATAGTAGATATGATCAACATAGTGATGTTCACCATTGAAAACTACTCCATCTCACGTGATGATCGGTTATGGTTTAGTTGATTTGGATCACGTAATCACTTAGATGACTAGAGAGATGTCTGTCTAAGTGGGAGTTCTTAAGTAATATGATTAATTGAACTTAAATTTATCATGAACTTAGTACCTGATAGTATTTTGCTTGTCTATGTTTGTTTGTAGATAGATGGCTCGTGCTGTTGTTTCGTTGAATTTTAATGCGTTCCTTGAGAAAGCAAAGTTGAAAGATGATGGTAGCAATTACACGGACTGGGTCCGTAACCTGAGGATTATCCTCATTGTTGCACAGAAAAGTTACGTCATGGAAGCACCGCTAGGTGCCAGGCCTGCTGCTGATGCAACTAACGACGTTAAGAACGTCTGGCAGAGCAAAGCTGATGACTACTCTATAGCTCAGTGTGCCATGCTTTACGGCTTAGAACCGGGTCTTCAACGACGTTTTGAACGTCATGGAGCATATGAGATGTTCCAGGAGTTGAAGTTAATATTTCAAGCAAATGCCCGGATTGAGAGATATGAAGTCTCCAATAAGTTCTATAGCTGCAAGATGGAGGAGAATAGTTCTGTCAGTGAGCATATACTCAAAATGTCTGGGTATAATAATCACTTGATTCAATTGGGAGTTAATCTTCCGGATGATAGCATCATTGACAGAATTCTCCAATCACTGCCACCAAGCTACAAGAGCTCTGTGATGAACTATAATATGCAAGGGATGAACAAGACTATTCCCGAGCTCTTCGCAATACTAAAAGCTGCGGAAGTAGAAATCAAGAAGGAGCATCAAGTGTTGATGGTCAACAAGACCACTAGTTTCAAGAAAAAGGGTAAAGGGAAGAAGAAGGGAAACTTCAAGAAGAACAGCAAGCAAGTTGCTGCTCAAGAGAAGAAACCCAAGTCTGGACCTAAGCCTGAAACTGAGTGCTTCTACTGCAAGCAGACTGGTCACTGGAAGCGGAACTGCCCCAAGTATTTGGCGGATAAGAAGGATGGCAAAGTGAACAAAGGGACTACGGAATAAGCGAGCACTGGCCAAGGACGAGGTGACGATGCGCGTGGGAAACGGTTCCAAAGTCGATGTGATCGCGGTCGGCACGCTACCTCTACATCTACCTTCGGGATTAGTTTTAGACCTGAATAATTGTTATTTGGTGCCAACGTTGAGCATGCACATTATATCTGGATCTTGTTTGATGCGAGACGGTTATTCATTTAAATCAGAGAATAATGGTTGTTCTATTTATATGAGTAATATCTTTTATGGTCATGCACCCTTGAAGAGTGGTCTATTTTTATTGAATCTCGATAGTAGTGATACACATATTCATAATGTTGAAGCCAAAAGATGCAGAGTTGATAATGATAGTGCAACTTATTTGTGGCACTGCCGTTTAGGTCATATCGGTGTAAAGCGCATGAAGAAACTCCATACTGATGGACTTTTGGAATCACTTGATTATGGGTCACTTGGTACTTGCGAACCGTGCCTCATGGGCAAGATGACTAAAACACCGTTCTCCGGTACTATGGAGAGAGCAATAGATTTGTTGGAAATCATACATACAGATGTATGTGGTCCGATGAATGTTGAAGCTCGTGGCGGATATCGTTATTTTCTCACCTTCACAGATGATTTAAGCAGATATGGGTATATCTACTTAATGAAGCATAAGTCTGAAACATTTAAAAAGTTCAAATAATTTCAGAGTGAAGTGGAAAATCATCGTAACAAGAAAATAAAGTTTCTACGATCTGATCGTGGAGGAGAATATTTGAGTTACGAGTTTGGTTTACATTTGAAACAATGCGGAATAGTTTCGCAACTCACGCCACCCGGAACACCACAAAGAAATGGTGTGTCCAAACGTCGTAATCGTACTTTACTTGATATGGTGCGATCTATGATGTCTCTTACCGATTTACCGCTATCGTTTTGGGGTTATGCTTTAGAGACGGCCGCATTTACGTTAAATAGGGCACCATCAGAATCCATTGAGACGACGCCTTATGAACTATGGTTTGGCAAGAAACCAAAGTTGTCGTTTCTCAAAGTTTGGGGTTGCGATGCTTATGTGAAGAAACTTCAACCAGATAAGCTTGAACCCAAATCGGAGAAATGTGTCTTCATAGGATACCCAAAGGAGACTATTGGGTACACCTTCTATCACAGATCCAAAGGGAAGACATTCGTTGCTAAGAATGGATCCTTTCTAGAGAAGGAGTTTCTCTCGAAAGAAGTGAGTGGGAGGAAAGTAGAACTTGATGAGATAACTGTATCTACTCCCTTATTGGAAAGTAGTTCATCACAAGAACCGGTTCCTGTGACAACTACACCAATTAGTGAGGAAGCTAATGATATTGATCATGAAACTTCAGATCAAGTTTCTACTGAACCTCGTAGGTCTACCAGAGTAAGATCCGCACCAGAGTGGTACGGTAATCCTATTCTGGAAGTCATGTTACTTGACCATGATGAACCTACGAACTATGAGGAAGCGATGATGAGCCCATATTCCGCAAAATGGCTAGAGGCCATGAAATCTGAGATGGGATCCATGTATGAAAACAAAGTATGGACTTTGGTTGACTTGCCCGATGATCGGCAAGCCATTGAGAATAAATGGATCTTTAAGAAGAAGACTGACGTTGATGGTAATGTAACTGTCTATAAAGCTCGACTTGTTGCGAAAGGTTTTCGACAAGTTCAAGGGGTTGACTACGATGAGACTTTCTCACCCGTAGCGATGCTTAAGTCTCTCTGAATCATGTTAGCTATTGCTGCATTTCATGATTATGAAATTTGGCAAATGAATGTCAAAACTGCATTCTTGAATGGATTTCTAGAAGAAGAGTTGTATATGATGCAGCCAGAAGGTTTTGTTGATCCAGAAGGTGCTAACAAAGTGTGCAAGCTCCAGCGATCCATTTATGGACTGGTGCAAGCATCTCGGAGTTGGAATAAAAGTTTTGATAGTGTGATCAAAGCATATGGTTTTATACAGACTTTTGGAGAAGCCTGTATTTACAAGAAAGTGAGTGGGAGCTCTGTAGCATTTCTGATTTTATATGTAGATGACATATTATTAATTGGAAATGATATAGAATTTCTGGATAGCATAAAGGGATACTTGAATAAAAGTTTTTCAATGAAAGACCTCGGTGAAGCTGCTTACATATAGGGCATCAAGATCTATAGAGATAGATCAAGACGCTTAATAGGACTTTTCACAAAGCACATACCTTGACAAAATTTTGAGAAAGTTCAAAATGGATCAGGCAAAGAAAGGATTCTTGCCTGTGCTACAAGGTGTGAAGTTGAGTCAAACTCAATGCCCGACCACAGCAGAAGATAGAGAGAAAATGAAAAATGTTCCCTATGCTTCAGCCATAGGCTCTATCATGTATGCAATGCTGTGTACCAGACCTGACGTATGCTTAGCAATAAGCTTGGCAGGAAGGTACCAAAGTAATCCAGGAGTGGATCACTGGACAGCGGTCAAGAACATCCTGAAATACCTGAAAAGGACTAAGGATATGTTTCTCGTATATGGAGGTGACAAAGAGCTAGTCGTAAATGGTTACGTCGATGCAAGCTTTGACACTGATCCGGACGATTCTAAATCGCAAACCGGATATGTGTTTATATTAAACGGTGGAGCTGTAAGTTGGTGCAGTTCTAAACAAAGCGTCGTAGCAGGATCGACATGTGAAGCGGAGTACATAGCTGCTTCTGAAGCAGCAAATGAAGGAGTCTGGATGAAGGAGTTCATTTCCGATCTAGGTGTCATACCTAGTGCATCGGGACCAATGAAGATCTTCTGTGACAATACTGGTGCAATTGCCTTGGCAAAGGAATCCAGATTTCACAAGAGGACCAAGCACATCAAGAGACGCTTCAATTCCATTCGGGACCAAGTCCAAGTGGGAGACATAGGGATTTGCAAGATACACACGGATCTGAATATTGCAGACCCGTTGACTAAGCCTCTCTCACGAGCAAAACATGATCAACACCAAGACTCCATGGGTGTTAGAATCATTACTATGTAATCTAAATTATTGACTCTAGTGCAAGTGGGAGACTGAAGGAAATATGCCCTAGAGGCCATAATAAAGTTATTATTTATTTCCTCATATCATGATAAATGTTTATTATTCATGCTAGAATTGTATTAACCGGAAACATGATACATGTGTGAATACATAGACAAAACTATTGTCACTAGTATGCCTCTACTTGACTAGCTCATTAATCAAAGATGGTTATGTTTCCTAACCATAGACATGTGTTGTCATTTGATTAGTGGGATCACATCATTAGAAGAATGATGTGATTGACATGACCCATTCCGTTAGCCTAGCACTTGATCGTTTAATATACTGCTATTGCTTTCTTTATGACTTATACATGTTCCTGTAACTATGAGAATTATGCAACTCCCGTTTACCGGGGGAACACTTTGGGTACTACCAAACGTCACAACGTAACTGGGTGATTATAAAGGAGTACTACAGGTGTCTCCGAAGGTACATGTTGAGTTGGCGTATTTCGAGATTACGTTTTGTCACTCCGATTGTCGGAGAGGTATCTCTGGGCCCTCTCGGTAATGCACATCACTATAAGCCTTGCAAGCAATGTAACTAATGAGTTAGTTACGGAATGATGCATTACGTAACGAGTAAAGAGACTTGCCGGTAACGAGATTGAACTAGGTATTGGATACCGACGATCAAATCTCGAGCAAGTAACATACCGATGACAAAGGGAACAAGGTATGTTGTTATGCGGTTTGACCGATAAAGATCTTCGTAGAATATGTAGGAACCAATATGGGCATCCAGGTCCCGCTATTGGTTATTGACCGAGAATGGTTCTAGGTCATGTCTACATAGTTCTGGAACCCGTAGGGTCCGCACGCTTAACATTACGATGACAGTTTTATTATGAGTTTATAAGTTTTGATGTACCGAAGGTTGTTCGGAGTCCCGGATGTGATCACGGGCATGACGAGGAGTCTCGAAATGGTCGAGACATAAAGATTGATATATTGGATGACTATATTCGGACACCGGAAGTGTTCCGGGTGTTTTCGGAGAAAAACCGGAGTACCGGAGGGTTACCGAAACCCCCGGGAAGTAATGGGCCTTGATGGGCCCTATTGGAGAGAGAGAGGGGCCGGCCAGGGCAAGTGGCGCCCCCTCCCCTTGAGTCCGAATAGTACAAGGAAGGGGGGGGGGGGGGCGCCCCCCTTGCCTTCCCCCTCTCCCACTCCTTCCTTCCCCCTCCTTGGAATAGGAAAGGGAGGGGGAAACCTACTTGGAGTAGGTTTCCCCCTCCTAGGGTGCGCCTCCCCTTAGGCCGGCCCCCTCCTCCTCTCCCCCTTTATATACGGGGGCGGGGGGCACCCCATAGACACACAAGTTGATCTACGGATCGTTCCTTAGCCGTGTGCAGTGCCCCCCTCCACCATATTCCACCTCGGTCATATCGTCATCATCACCACGCCGTCGTGCTGACGGAACTCATCTCCGGAGCTTTGCTGGATCGGAGGCCGGAGACCGTCATCGAGCTGAACGTGTGCTGAACTCGGAGGCTCCGTACGTTCGGTGCTTGGATCGGTCGGATCGTGAAGACGTACGACTACATCAACCGCGTTGTGCTAACGCTTCTGCTTACGGTCTACGAGGGTACGTGGACGAACACTCTCCCCTCTCGTTGCTATACCATCACCATGATCTTGCGTGTGCATAGGAATTTTTTTGAAATTACTACGTTCCCCAACACAACCACCATCATCCCATAGGCGGAGTTCGTTGAGAAGAACCTGGGGGGAGATAATCTTGTCCTTGACAGTAATGATGCCAGAGTTCGAGAGAGCAGGAATGGGAACCACTAGAGGAACCTCACGGTCGAGAGCGAAAAAGGAACATCCAGGAAGACCAAGGCCATAATGCACAAAGGCTGGGGGTTTGATGCGGTTTTGACAATCGACCGTAAGATGGCCATGCTTTCTGCAGATGAGACAAAGGGGGGGATTTTGACACCGCGATTGGAAGTGACCAGGACGGTGGCATGCGAAACAGGTGAGGGTGGGGTTGGCCACATGGGAAGGAGGAGGGACACGCGCCGGGCCCGGGGAAGGCGGAGGAAGAATACCATCACCGACAGATCCACCAGAGCCCCGACCGCCGGAGGAGGGGTGGCGGTCCGGCGCCCCAGAGGAGCCACGAGGCACAAATCGACCAGGTCCCCCCAGGAGCCGCAGGAGCTCACACCGGAGCCCCCGCCGAGGCCACGTCACCACGCGAAGGAGGAGGCCGCGGAGTCGGGCCAGCAGAGCCGACCCTACTAGCCGCAGCCGCCACCTCCCAAGGATCCGAATTGCGCGACGCAGAACCACCCAGAGGCAAGGGACCGACCGCCACCGAGCCAGAACCATGGGAAGGAGGACCGCCAGGCTCCACTGCAGCCCCCGCATCACAGGCACGATTCGCCTGGAGCTTGGAGCGGAGCACAACCTTATACTCCAGATCAGCCTCCCCCTCATCCGAGCCCTCCCGCCGCCGCTTTTGGCCGGACACGGCCTCGCTGGAGGACCCGCACGAGCGATCCATCGAGACAACCGCCGCAAACGAGAGAGAGAGGGAAGGAGGAGGAGCAGATCTGGAGAAAACATGGATGGGGAAGCGGAGGCGGCGCATGTCAGAGGGAGAGGCTGGAAACCCTAGGAATGGGGGGAGCGAGCCCTTCCGCACCCATATATACCCCGACCGCGCCAGGATGGGGCCAATGGGTTGGGGTAAAGGGGGGGGGGGCGAGGGGGTGGGCCTGGGCCACCCGAGGCCCAAGAGCCACAAGAGGAAAATGGAAAAATCTGAAACACTGGCAAGGGGGAGAAGGGCCCCCGGCCCAACAGGCCCACCAGGCGGCACAGAAGCCCGAGGCCCATGATCTGGCTCCACCACGGAAGGAACCACCAGATCTAGGGTTACAGGCGACCCAGCCGCCACCGACGAGGACACCAACGAGCCCACGGACGGAGCCCTCACGGGAGAAGTAGCCGAAGAGGGGGAGGGGGAGAGGATGGGACCGACGCCGGTGCAGAACACCGACCAGGCCCAAGGATACCACAAGTAGGAGACGGAACAGGAGCGTGGCGGCGCCCGCGAGACACACGCGTCCAGCCATCCACGGCCAACGCAGCGAAGGCAGGGCGCCCGCGCCCACCAGGCACGAACTTACGGCACCGACTCGGAGCCGAAACGACGGGCTAGCCGCACGGAGGCGCCGGACGAGGAGGGGGAGGGGGGAATCAGAGTCAGAGTCCGAGGGCTCAGAGCCAAGAGCCCAGAATCTGTTGGCGGGGGGAGGATCTCGAAGGACTGAGCGAGGAGTGGACGACGGGGAGAAGGCTGGGGACGAGCCCGCGCGGAGGCAGCACGGGGACGCCGGAGATGGGGAGGGGGAGGGGGGGCGAGCCCGCCGCCGTCGCCGCCAGGGGGAGGACGGGGGAGAGAGGAGAGAGGAGAGCCATCCTAGCTAGCTTGCAAAGAAGATGTCACGGCAACCACCATGAGGTCCTACAAGCCCATCTCTTCCGTGTTATTCTGCATCATGATTCAATTCCTTCAACTTGTTGGATCAGTGCTGATGGATTACGCATGTACAATTGTGCTATCTTAGAAGTGCCACGTAGGATAAATGCTGAGGTGAAGGAAAGCGAAATCATAAGAAAAGGTTTCTTTTTTCTTATTTAAGAGATGATCTCTTAGCACAATATGTCTCACTATGTTTTTAGGAATAACTAGTTATTGAAGATAAGGCTAAGATATAACCCATTATAGACATATTTTTTGTCATCTCTAAATTACATGCAAGACTTAAGATAACACTGTCTTATCAATCATTGTACATGCCCTAAGCCTGTACTGCTGGGGTGACGATCCAACCAATATTTCTTCGACGGTTTCTATATCTCCTCCCAAGCGGTGAGTGACTATTGTGTGGCCTGGTATGGCGTGGGTGTTTGTACGTGTTCCTTTAATTTATTGTTAGTTCAGTGTAATTCTCAATCTATGATGTGCGGCATACACTCGAAGGAAGATGAAGTCTAGAATGATTTTCAATTAAATTGTATATTTTTAGTGATTGGCATGCGTTCCGTTATTGTTTTATTTTATTTTTAATGATAATGTTTGTCTTTATTATACTGGCAATTGCTTTCCGTAATAGTCAGATGTAAAATGTCTTTTTCTATGTAAAAGTTTAAAAGAGAAAGTAAGAAAAACGATCGGTGTCAATCACGAGTTCATGGCAAAGAAATATATACAGTACAAATTCTGCGGTGAACGGTGTGAATATAAAAATGCTATACAAACAGTCACGGAGCTTTACAGGGTGTGAATATTAAATGTGAGTCCTGAGCACATTTGAATTTGTCGACTTTTCCTAGCGTAAGTGCGGCCCAAGTCTGACAAGAGTACTGGGCAAGCAATTAACCGCTAATGTACCCGAAATGACAAAAGTAGGTCCATTGAGCGAGTGATCGAACTGGCATATGTGGGCCGTCGGCATTATTATCATATACTAAAACCGAGGGACCATGATTGGTTGATTTCGATTTTAAGGGGCCGGCCCAGGGCCCACCGGGCAGTGGTGATGGCATCATCCTCTGAATTGAACGGGAAACCTCCAGCACGACGTGCCGCTGTTCGTCTGATCCGGTCACACGCTGGATGGAGCAGGCTGGACGCCTGGACGCGGTTGGCGACGGCGGCTTCGGCGGAGGACACAATAGTTTTGCGATTGATAGTCGTGGTAGAAGTGGAGGTATTGACATTTTTTGGAACAATGAAATAAAATTGAAAATTCTTGGTTACTCGGACTACCATGTTGATTGCTCTGTTGAGGAGGCAGGGTTTGACCCTTGGAGAGCTACTGTGGTATATGGCGAAGCGCAAACACACCTTTGATATAAAACGTGGGATACACTGAAAAACATGAGCACTTCTAGCAGTCTTTCTTGGCTCTGCCTTGGTGATTTTAACAAAGTTCTACGTCCCGATGAGCATGAGGGAGTTGGACAAAGGAGCAATGCACAGATACAGAACTTTCGTGATGTGGTTGACGTCTGCATGTTGCTAGATATTGGTTATACTGGCCGTTTCTGGACTTTTAAAAAGAAAGTGAGGGGAGGATCCTACACTAGGGTCCGGCTGGATCGTTCCCTAGCCAATGCTGATTGGCGAACAAAGTTTCCTCTTGCGGATCTGACACACCTTACGGCTGCGTCATCGGACCACTGCCCCATTCTTATGCGCTTGAACAGAGAGCAGCCACGGAGCCGGAAACCGAAACCTTTCTAGTATGAGATAATGTGGGAAGGCCATGAATCGTGGAGTGACACTATTAGCGCAGCATGGACAGGCGGGGGGATCAGCAACAGAGTGGAGGATCTACGGGCTAAACTGCAAGCGATTTCCCAAGACTTGGGGCGTTGGAACAATGAGTGTTGGAAATATGCCCTAGAGGCAATAATAAAAGGATTATTATATTTCAATGTTCATGATAATTGTCTTTTGTTCATGCTATAACTGTATTATCCGGAAATCGTAATACACGTGTGAACACTTAGACCCAATGAGTCCCTAGTGAGCCTCTAGTTGACTAGCTCGTTATGATCAATAGATAGTCATGGTTTCCTGACTATGGACATAGGATGTCGTTGATAACGGGATCACATCATTAGGAGAATGATGTGATGGACAAGACCCAATCATAAGCATAGCATAAAAGGTCGTATAGTTCGTTTGCTAGAAGCTTTGCCAATGTCAAGTATCTATTCCTTCGACCATGAGATCGTGTAACTCCCGGTTACCGTAGGAGTGCCTTGGGTGTATCAAACGTTACAACGTAACTGGGTGACTATAAAGGTGCATTACAGGTATCTCCGAAAGTATCTGTTGGGTTGACGCGGATCGAGACTGGGATTTGTCACTCCGTATAACGGAGAGGTATCTCTGGGCCCACTCGGTAATGCATCATCATAATGAGCTCAATGTGACCAAGGTGTTGGCCACGGGATCATGCATTACGGTACGAGTAAAGTGACTTGCCGGGTAACGAGACTGAACAAGGTATTGGGATACCGACGATCGAATCTCGGGCAAGTAACGTACCGATTGACAAAGGGAATTGTATACAGGGTTTGATCGAATCCTCGACATCGTGGTTCAACCGATGAAATCATCGAGGAGCATGTGGGAGCCAACATGGATATCCAGACCCCGCTGTTGGTTATTGCCCGAGAGTCGTCTCGGTCATGTCTGCGTGTCTCCCAAACCCGTAGGGTCTACACACTTAAGGTTCGGTGACGCTAGGGTTAGTAGGAAGTCAAGTATGTGACTACCGAATGTTGTTCGGAGTCCCGGATGAGATCCCGGACGTCACGAGGAGTTCCGGAATGGTCCGGAGGTAAAGATTTATATATGGGAAGTCCTGTTTCGGGCATCGGGACAAGTTTTGGGGTTATCGGTATTGTACCGGGACCACCGGAGGGGTCCCGGGGGCCCACCGGGTGGGGCCACCTGCCTCGGGGGGCCACATGGGCTGTAGGGGGTGCGCCTTGGCCTGCATGGGCCAAGGGCACCAGCCCCACATAGGCCCATGCGCCTAGGGTTCAAGGGGGAAGAGTCCTAGGAGGGGAAGGCACCTCCTAGGTGCCTTGGGGGGGAGGGAAACCCCCCTTGGCCGCCGCCCCCCTAGGAGATTGGATCTCCTAGGGCCGGCCACCCCCCCCTTGGCCCTCCTATATATAGTGGGGGAGAGGAGGGACTTCATACCTTGAGTCCTTGGCCTTTGGTTGCCTCCTTCTCCCTCCCCAACACCTCTCCTCCTTCGTTGTGTGCTCAGCGAAGCCCTGTCGGAGTACTGCTTCTCCCCCATCACCACGCCGTCGTGCTGCCGGTGGAGCTGTCTTCCTCAACCTCCCCTTCCTCCTTGCTGGATCAAGACGGAGGGGACGTCACCCGTGCCGTACGTGTGTTGAACGCGGAGGTGCTGTCCGTTCAGCACTTGGCATCGGTGATCTGAATCACGTTCGAGTACGACTCCATCATCACCTTGCAAGCTTCCGCACGCGATCTACAAGTGGTATGTAGATGCAAACTCTATCCCATGACTCGTTGCTTAGATGAACTCATAGATGGATCTTGGTGAAGCCGTAGGAAAATTTTTAATTTTCTGCAACGTTCCCCAACAGTGGTATCAGAGCCAGGTTTATGCGTAGTTCTCTAATGCACGAGTAGAACACAATTTGTTGTGGGCGTTGATCTTGTCATCTTACTTGCCTCTACTAGTCTTTTCTTGCTCAACGGTATTGTGGGATGAAGCGGCCCGGACCAACCTTACATGTACGCTTACGTGAGACCGGTTCCACCGACTGACATGCACTAGTTGCATAAGGTGGCTGGCGGGTGTCTGTCTCTCCCACTTTAGTTGGAGCGGAATCGATGAACAGGGCCCTTATGAAGGGTAAATAGAAGTTGACAAAAATCACGTTGTGGTGATTCGTAGGTAAGAAAACGTTCTTGCTAGAACCCAATCGCAGCCACGTAAAAGATGCAACAACAACTACAGAACGTCTAACTTGTTTTTGCAGCGATTGATCATGTGATGTGATATGGCCAGAAGTTGTGATGAATGTTGAATTGTGATGTATGAGATCATGTTCTTGTAATAGGATTCACGACTTGCATGTCGATGAGTATGACAACCGGCAGGAGCCATAGGAGTTGTCTTTATTTTTTTGTATGACCTGCGTGTCATTGAAGAACGCCATGTAAACTACTTTACTTCATTACTAAACGCGTTAGTCATAGAAGTAGAAGTAGTCGTTGGCGTGACAACTTCATGAAGACACGATGATGGAGATCATGATGATGGAGATCATGGTGTCAAGCCGGTGACAAGATGATCATGGAGCCCCGAAGATGGAGATCAATGGAGCTTGATGATATTGGCCATATCATGTCACAACCATATAATTGCATGTGATGTTTATTATGTTTATGCATCTTGTTTACTTAGGACGACGGTAGTAAATAAGATGATCCCTTACAAAATTTCAAGAAGTGTTCTCCCCTAACTGTGCACCGTTGCTACAGTTCGTCGTTTCTAAGCACCACGTGATGATCGGGTGTGATGGATCCTTACGTTCACATACAACGGGTGTAAGACAGTTTTACACAGCGAAAACACTTAGGGTTAACTTGACGAGCCTAGCATGTGCAGACATGGCCTCGGAACACGGAGACCGAAAGGTCGAACACGAGTCGTATGGAAGATACGATCAACATAAAGATGTTCACCGACGATGACTAGTCCGTCTCACGTGATGATCGGACACGGGCTAGTCGACTCGGATCGTGTAACACTTAGATGACTAGAGGGATGTCTAATCTAAGTGGGAGTTCATAATTTTGATTAAGAACTTTATTATCATGAACTTAGTCTAAAACCTTTGCAAATATGTATTGTAGATCAATGGCCAACGCTAATGTCAACATGAACTTCAACGCGTTCCTAGAGAAAACCAAGCTGAAAGATGATGGCAGCAACTATACGGACTGGGTCCGAAACCTGAGGATCATCCTCATAGCTGCCAGGAAGCAATATGTCCTAGAAGGACCGCTAGGTGCCGCTCCCGTCCCAGAGAACCAAGACGTTATGAACGCTTGGCAAACTCGTGCTGATGATTACTCCCTCGTTCAGTGCGGCATGCTTTACAGCTTAGAACCGGGGCTCCAAAAGCGTTTTGAGCATCACGGAGCATATGAGATGTTCGAAGAGCTGAAACTAGTTTTCCAAGCTCATGCCCGGGTCGAGAGATATGATGTCTCCGACAAGTTCTACAGTTGTAAGATGGAGGAGAACAGTTCTGTCAGTGAACACATCCTGAAGATGTCTGGGTTGCACGCACGTATGACCCAGTTGAACATTAACCTCCCAGATGAGGCGGTCATTGACAGAATCCTCCAGTCGCTGCCACCAAGCTACAAGAGCTTTGTGATGAACTACAACATGCAGGGGATGGTAAAGACCATTCCTGAAGTGTTCTCGATGCTGAAGTCAGCAGAGGCTGAAATCAAGAAAGAACATCAAGTGTTGATGGTCAATAAGACCACTAAGTTCAAGAAGGGCAAGGGTAAGAAGAACTTCAAGAAGGACGGCAAAGATGTTGCCGCGCCCGGTAAGCCTGTTGCCGGGAAGAAGTCAAAGAATGGACCCAAGCCTGAGACTGAGTGCTTTTATTGCAAGGGGAAGGGGCACTGGAAGCGGAACTGCCCCAAATACTTAGCGGATAAGAAGGCCGGCAACACCAAAGGTATATTTGATATACATGTAATTGATGTGTACCTTACCAGTACTCGAAGTAACTCCTGGGTATTTGATACCGGTGCCGTTGCTCACATATGTAACTCACAGCAGGAGCTGCGGAATAAACGGAGACTGGCGAAGGACGAGGTGACGATGCGCGTCGGGAATGGTTCCAGGGTCGATGTGATCGCCGTCGGCACGCTGCCTCTACATTTACCTACGGGATTAGTTTTAAACCTCAATAATTGTTATTTAGTGCCAAGTTTGAGCATGAACATTGTATCTGGATCTCGTTTAATACGAGATGGCTACTCATTTAAGTCTGAGAATAATGGTTGTTCGATTTATATGAGAGATATGTTTTATGGTCATGCTCCGATGGTCAATGGTTTATTCTTGATGAATCTCGAGCGTAATATTACACATGTTCATAGTGTGGATGCCAAAAGATGTAAAGTTGATAACGATAGTCCCGCATACTTGTGGCACTGCCGCCTTGGTCACATTGGTGTCAAGCGCATGAAGAAGCTCCATGCTGATGGACTTTTAGAGTCTCTTGATTATGAATCATTTGACACATGCGAACCTTGCCTCTTAGGCAAAATGACCAAGACTCTGTTCTCCGGAACAATGGAGCGAGCAACCAACTTGTTGGAAATCATACATACCGATGTGTGCGGTCCAATGAGCGTTGAGGCTCGCGGAGGATATCGTTATGTTCTCACTCTCACTGACGACTTGAGTAGATATGGGTATGTCTACTTAATGAAACACAAGTCTGAGACCTTTGAAAAGTTCAAGGAATTTCAGAGTGAGGTAGAGAATCAACATGACCGTAAGATAAAGTTCCTACGATCAGATCGTGGGGGCGAATACTTAAGTCACGAATTTGGTACACACTTAAGAAAATGTGGAATCGTTTCACAACTCACGCCGCCTGGAACACCTCAGCGAAACGGTGTGTCCGAACGTCGTAATCGCACTCTATTGGATATGGTGCGGTCTATGATGTCTCTTACCGATTTACCGCTATCATTTTGGGGATACGCTCTAGAGACAGCTACATTCACTTTAAATAGGGCACCGTCTAAATCCGTTGAGACGACACCGTATGAATTATGGTTTGGGAAGAAACCTAAGCTGTCGTTTCTAAAAGTTTGGGGATGCGATGCTTATGTCAAGAAACTTCAACCTGAAAAGCTCGAACCCAAGTCGGAAAAATGCGTATTCGTAGGATACCCTAAGGAAACTGTCGGGTATACCTTCTACTTAAGATCCGAAGGCAAGATCTTTGTTGCCAAGAACGGATGCTTTCTGGAGAAAGAGTTTCTCTCGAAAGAAGTAAGTGGGAGGAAAGTAGAACTCGATGAAGTACTACCTCTCGAACGGGAAAGTGGTGCAGCGCAGGAAACCATTCCTGTAATGCCCACACCAACTGAAGAGGAAAATGTTGATGATGATCAAGGTACTTCAGATCTAGTTGCTACTGAACTTCGAAGGTCCACAAGGACACGTTCCGCACCAGAGTGGTACGGCAACCCTGTCATGGAAATCATGTTGCTAGACAACAATGAACCTTCGAACTATGAAGAAACAATGGCGGGCCCGGATTCCAACAAATGGCTTGAGGCCATGAAATCCGAGATAGAATCCATGTATGAAAACAAAGTATGGACTTTGACAGACTTGCCCGATGATCGACGAGCGATAGAAAATAAATGGATTTTTAAGAAGAAGACGGACGCGGATGGTAATGTTACCATCTATAAAGCTCGACTTGTCGCTAAGGGTTATCGACAAGTTCAAGGGATTGACTACGACGAGACATTCTCTCCCGTGGCGAAGCTTAAGTCCGTCCGAATCATGTTAGCAATTGCCGCATACTATGATTATGAGATATGGCAGATGGACGTCAAAACGGCATTCCTTAATGGACATCTTAAGGAAGAGCTGTATATGATGCAGCCGGAAGGTTTTGTCGTTCCTCAGAACGCTAACAAAGTATGCAAGCTCCAGCGATCCATTTATGGACTGGTGCAAGCATCTCAGAGTTGGAACATTCGCTTTGATAAGATGATCAAAGCGTTTGGGTTTACGCAGACTTATGGAGAAGCCTGCGTCTACAAGAAAGTGAGTGGGAGCTCTGTAGCATTTCTCCTATTATATGTAGATGACATACTCTTGATGGGAAATGATACGAAACTCCTGGACAGCATTAAGGCCTACTTGAACAAGTGTTTTTCAATGAAGGACCTTGGAGAAGCTGCTTATATATTAGGCATCAAGATCTATAGAGATAGATCGAGACGCCTCATAGGTCTTTCACAAAGCACATACCTTGATAAGATTTTGAAGAGGTTCAAAATGGATCAGTCCAAGAAGGGGTTCTTGCCTAGGTTACAAGGTGTGAGATTGAGCTCGGCTCAGTCACCGACCACGGCAAAAGATAAAGAAGAGATGAGTGTCATCCCCTATGCTTCAGCCATAGGATCTATTATGTATGCCATGCTGTGTACCAGACCCGATGTAAACCTTGCCGTAAGTTTGGTTGCAAGATACCAAAGTAACCCCGGCAAGGAACACTGGACAGCGGTCAAGAATATCCTGAAGTACCTGAAAAGGACAAAGGACATGTTTCTCGTTTATGGAGGAGATGAAGAGCTCGTCGTAAAGGGTTACGTCGACGCTAGCTTCGACTCAGATCTGGATGACTCTAAGTCACAAACCGGATACGTGTATATGTTGAATGGTGGAGCAGTAAGCTGGTGCAGCTGCAAGCAGAGCGTCGTGGCGGGATCTACGTGTGAAGCGGAGTACATGGCAGCCTCGGAGGCAGCGCATGAAGCGATTTGGATGAAGGAGTTCATCACTGACCTAGGAGTCATACCCAATGCGTCGGGGCCGATCAAACTCTTCTGTGACAACACTGGAGCTATTGCCCTTGCCAAGGAGCCCAGGTTTCACAAGAAGACCAGGCACATCAAGCGTCGTTTCAACTCCATCCGTGAAAATGTTCAAGATGGAGACATAGAGATTTGCAAAGTGCACACGGATCTGAATGTCGCAGATCCGTTGACTAAACCTCTCTCGCGTGCAAAACATGATCAACACCAGAACTCTATGGGTGTTCGATTCATCACAATGTAACTAGATTGGTGACTCTAGTGCAAGTGGGAGACTGTTGGAAATATGCCCTAGAGGCAATAATAAAAGGATTATTATATTTCAATGTTCATGATAATTGTCTTTTGTTCATGCTATAACTGTATTATCCGGAAATCGTAATACACGTGTGAACACTTAGACCCAATGAGTCCCTAGTGAGCCTCTAGTTGACTAGCTCGTTATGATCAATAGATAGTCATGGTTTCCTGACTATGGACATAGGATGTCGTTGATAACGGGATCACATCATTAGGAGAATGATGTGATGGACAAGACCCAATCATAAGCATAGCATAAAAGGTCGTATAGTTCGTTTGCTAGAAGCTTTGCCAATGTCAAGTATCTATTCCTTCGACCATGAGATCGTGTAACTCCCGGTTACCGTAGGAGTGCCTTGGGTGTATCAAACGTCACAATGTAACTGGGTGACTATAAAGGTGCATTACAGGTATCTCCGAAAGTATCTGTTGGGTTGACGCGGATCGAGACTGGGATTTGTCACTCCGTATAACGGAGAGGTATCTCTGGGCCCACTCGGTAATGCATCATCATAATGAGCTCAATGTGACCAAGGTGTTGGCCACGGGATCATGCATTACGGTACGAGTAAAGTGACTTGCCGGGTAACGAGACTGAACAAGGTATTGGGATACCGACGATCGAATCTCGGGCAAGTAACGTACCGATTGACAAAGGGAATTGTATACAGGGTTTGATCGAATCCTCGACATCGTGGTTCAACCGATGAAATCATCGAGGAGCATGTGGGAGCCAACATGGATATCCAGACCCCGCTGTTGGTTATTGCCCGAGAGTCGTCTCGGTCATGTCTGCGTGTCTCCCGAGCCCGTAGGGTCTACACACTTAAGGTTCGGTGACGCTAGGGTTAGTAGGAAGTCAAGTATGTGACTACCGAATGTTGTTCGGAGTCCCGGATGAGATCCTGGACGTCACGAGGAGTTCCGGAATGGTCCGGAGGTAAAGATTTATATATGGGAAGTCCTGTTTCGGGCATCGGGACAAGTTTCGGGGTTATCGGTATTGTACCGGGACCACCGGAGGGGTCCCGGGGGCCCACCGGGTGGGGCCACCTGCCCCGGGGGGCCACATGGGCTGTAGGCGGTGCGCCTTGGCCTGCATGGGCCAAGGGCACCAGCCCCACATAGGCCCATGCGCCTAGGGTTCAAGGGGGAAGAGTCCTAGGAGGGGAAGGCACCTCCTAGGTGCCTTGGGGGGGGAGGGAAACCCCCCTTGGCCGCCGCCCCCCTAGGAGATTGGATCTCCTAGGGCCGGCCACCCCCCCCTTGGCCCTCCTATATATAGTGGGGGAGAGGAGGGACTTCATACCTTGAGTCCTTGGCCTTTGGTTGCCTCCTTCTCCCTCCCCAACACCTCTCCTCCTCCGTTGTGTGCTCAGCGAAGCCCTGTCGGAGTACTGCTTCTCCACCATCACCACGCCGTCGTGCTGCCGGTGGAGCTGTCTTCCTCAACCTCCCCTTCCTCCTTGCTGGATCAAGACGGAGGGGACGTCACCCGTGCCGTACGTGTGTTGAACGCGGAGGTGCTGTCCGTTCAGCACTTGGCATCGGTGATCTGAATCACGTTCGAGTACGACTCCATCATCACCTTGCAAGCTTCCGCACACGATCTACAAGTGGTATGTAGATGCAAACTCTATCCCATGACTCGTTGCTTAGATGAACTCATAGATGGATCTTGGTGAAGCCGTAGGAAAAATTTTAATTTTCTGCAACGTTCCCCAACAATGAGACCTTTGGGAACGTGCGGAAAGAGATTAAAAGGCTGAAAACGGAGCTGGAGAAGCTTCGGTCTGATCCAAGTCGAACGGCTCCGTCACACGTTGAGCTCAAGATAAACGGAAATTTAGTTGAACTCTACAATCGAGAAGAAATACTATGGAGGCAGCGGTCCAGGATAGAGTGGCTAACGTCGGGTGACAAAAACACAAAGTTTTTCCACCTGAGAGCGAACATACAAAGAAAGAAAAATATGATAAAGGCCCTTCAAAACTCTCTTGGAGTCTTGACAGATGGTCCGGAGGAACTTAAAGCAATGGTACATGATTTTTATAAAACTTTGTACACATCAGAGGGTGTAAACAATATGGAAGCGGTTCTCAATTGTGTGCCAGCCAAGGTCACAGCCGAGATGAACGAGTTACTCGTTGCACCTTACAGGGGAGAAGAAGTTAAGGCAACCCTTTTTCAGATGTTCCCCACCAAAGCACCGGGACCCGACGGTTTTCCAGCTCATTTCTATCAACATCATTGGGATCTTTGTGGTGCCGAGGTAACGGAGGCGGTTCTCAGGATAACTCAGGGAGAGGGGAGTCCAGAAAGCTTCAATGATACTGTCCTGGTTCTCATCCCCAAGGTAATGAACCCTTCCATGCTAACCCAATTCCGACCAATCAGTTTATGTAACGTGTTATATAAGATTGCGTCCAAGGTGATTGCGAACAGATTGAAGCAAATTCTTCCGGACATCATTTCAGAGGAGCAATCAGCCTTTGTACTAGGCAGGCATATTACAGACAACACCATCAGTGCATATGAGTGCGTGCACTTTATGAAACGCAGCAAGGCCAAGGTTAACAGTTTATGTGCCCTAAAACACGATATGATGAAGGCATACGACAGACTTGAGTGGGATTATCTAAATGCGATGATGATAAAGCTTGGCTTCGCTCCTTCATGGGTAGAGATGATAGTCATGAACATGGTGCAGTCAGTTTCTTTTTCAGTACTTTTTAATGGTGAGAGACTATACACTTTTTACCCATCGAGATGGATTCGGCATGGAGATCCGATATCCCCATATCTCTTTTTAATCGCAGCAGAGGGCCTTTCATGCCTACTGAAATCCAGTTCCTCGTCGTCTTAGTTAGAAGGGATCAAGGTGGCAGCCACGGCGCCAGTCGTGAATCATCTCCTTTTCGCTGATGACAACCTGCTGATGTTTAAATCGAGTGTTGAAGGGGCTGTTGCAGTATCAAACTTGTTGGAACGTTACTGTTTGGCATCAGGGCAACGGATAAATCATGAGAAATCTTCTATTTTCTTTAGTAGAGGGTGTCCGCAAGTTATGAGAGACAGTATCAAGAACACCTTGAATGTTCAGAATGAATCTCTTAGTGACAGGTACTTGGGGATGCCTACTAATGTTGGGCATTCAAAGAATGGTACTTTCAGATATCTGACAGACCGTGTGTGGGAGAAAATCAGAGGGTGGATGGAGAAACTTTTATCTTCAGCGGGTAAGGAAGTGCTTATCAAGTCGGTGGCGCAGTCAATATCGGTCTTTTCTATGTCATGTTTCCGCCTCCCAAGAGGCTTATGTGAGAGTGTCGCCTTCCTGATCAGATAATTTTGGTGGGGGAGCAAGCAAGGGAAGCGCAAGCCCAATTGGGTAGCCTGGGACGAGATGACAAAGCCAAAACATCTAGGCGGGATCGGTTTCAGGGATTTGGAGATCTTCAATCTTGCCCTACTGTCGAAACAGGCACGGAGGATGCTTCAAAACCCCACATCTTTGAGCGCCCGCATCCTCAAGGGGGTCTACTTCCCAGATGTTTCTCTGTTCGAAGCAGGTCTGGGCAATCATCCATCACAAATTTGGCGGGCTATCTCGGATGGACGAGATATCATGGTGCAGGGACTAGTGAGAAGAATTGGAAACAGTGAAACCACGGACATATGGCAGGACAATTGGCTACCTCGCACACTAATGAAGAGACCGTTAACATCTTTGGTCCAAAATCCACCTCACAAAGTGTCGGAACTCATAAACCACGCCACTTGCTCGTGGAATGAACAGCTGGTCTGGGCAACCTTCATTCCAATCGATGCGGAGACAATTTTACAAATTCCTCTCTGCACTAGACAGATTGAGGACTTTTGGGCGTGGAGCAAGGACAGATGGGGCATCTTCTCGGTAAGAACTGCTTACCGTATGATTCATCAGAAGAAGTTGAGTAGAGAAGCCTGGTTGTATGACAAGGGGGGGGGGGTCATCTCATTCAGATGCAGATAGTGAGGGATGGACTAAACTATGGGGGATTAGTGTACCCTCGAAGCTGAAGATTTTCTTATGGAGATTGGCGAAGAACACCTGTCGGTGTCAAAACCGGCGGATCTTGGGTAGGGGGTCCCGAACTGTGCGTCTAGGCGGATGGTAACAGGAGACAAGGGACACGATGTTTTTACCCAGGTTCGGGCCTCTCGATGGAGGTAAAACCCTACTCCTGCTTGATTAATATTGATGATATGGGTAGTACAAGAGTAGATCTACCACGAGATCAAGGAGGCTAAACCCTAGAAGCTAGCCTATGGTATGATTGTTGTTCGTCCTACGGACTAAAACCCTCCGGTTTATATAGACACCGGAGAGGGCTAGGGTTACACAGAGTCGGTTACAATGGTAGGAGATCTATATATCCGTATCGCCAAGCTTGCCTTCCACGCCAAGGAAAGTCCCATCCGGACACGGGACGAAGTCTTCAATCTTGTATCTTCATAGTTTTGGAGTCCGGCCAATGATGATAGTTCGGCTATCCGGACACCCCCTAGTCCAGGACTCCCTCAGTAGCCCCTGAACCAGGCTTCAATGACGACGAGTCCGACACGCATATTGTCTTCGACATTGCAAGGCGGGTTCCTCCTCCGAATAATTCATAGAAGATTTCGAACACCAGGATAGTGTCCGGCTCTGCAAAATAAATTCCACATACCACCGTAGAGAGAATAATATTTACACAAGTTTAATCTGCTGACGTATTTCATGGCATGACGTCACGCCACGGCCAAGCCTTTATTTGAATTATTTTCATCGTTCCACCTCAGCTCGTTTAGCGAAGCAGTTTCCTTGGCACGTCTTGTTAAAGCAGAGATCGTGTCCCCTTATTCCGGGATTCTCATCAATACGGATGTGGGTAACCCAACCACGCTCGTTGGCACGCCCCTCCATCGAAGGCGAGTCCCAAACGGTCACGGGGACGGCTCTTGGAATTCTACCCCTTTATAATGAGACCAAGGCCTGTTCCTTTTCTTCAATGTCAATCGAATCGGCCCCTCGCCTCGAGTTCCAACACCCAAGGTTCCAGATTCAGGCGCTTCGGACCTTTGACAATGTCCGGCTCCGACCTACAAGGCCGGTGGATGCCTTCTTCCGTCACGGAAGAAGATGTGCTGAAGCTGAGAGATGCCAGGTATCTGACCGGCGAAATTTTGCATAGGCTGCCCGCCCAAGGGCAAGCCATTCCTACTCTCGAGCCTGGTGAGAGCGTGGTGTTCGTGTCTCACTTCCGTCGAGGTTTAGGCTTCTCGATGGACCCTTTCGTGAGGGGGCTCATGTTTTATTATGGCTGGAATTCCATGACTTGAATCCGGAGTCCATCCTCCACATCTCATCGTTCATTGTTGTATGCGAAGCCTTCCTTCACACTACCCCTCACTTCGGATTGTGGCTCAAGACCTTCAACGTGGAGCCGAAGATGATCGAGGGGCGGCAAGCAGAGTGTGGAGGGGCAGTTATAAGCAAGAGGGCAGACGCTCCATGGCCCGAGGGCTTTTTTCAAGAGGAGCTTGGTTTGTGGCAACAGGAGTGGTTCTACATCACCGCTCCAGGGGCACCAGATGGGTGGCGCCGCCTGCCTTTCGCTCGGGCCCTCCACAACAGCTGGCGTCATGGGTCAACAAAGGGCTTGACTGGGGGCCGTCCAAGGATGTACCATTATTGCAGGGCCGTATTCGAGACCTCCAAGAGAGGGAGATCAATCTGATTGTAGTGGTGCAGGTCATACTGATTCGGTGCCTTCTGCCCTGCAAACGTCGCCCCTTCCGGCTGTGGGAATTCAATCCGGAGGGTCCGCGAGCTCTCCACCACTTCATGGGTGCGACGCCCGTGGAGATGTATAAACTGTTCTTTGGATCACAAGAGATGTGTCCGGACTTGACCGAGGACGCAGGTCTGAGCTGCAATCGCCCGGATACTCAAGTAAGTAGTCATGTGCCCGGACATGCTATCCGTACATTTATCATAAACTTTCCCTTTAAAGAGCTGTCCCTTGAACATGAATGGATAGCAAAAGCAAAACTGATAAGGTGTCCGGCCCCCTCCCTGAGACCACGCCGGATCCCGTGTTAACCAAGATGCTGGAGGTTGCACTGTTGGAAGGGGGCGAAGGAGGGAACAGGAAAGCTACCGCCTCCGCTAAGGAGGCTCTTAAGGAAGGGGGATTGAGAATCCCTACCTCCAAGGGGAGAAGAGGACCGCTTCTGAAGATCTGGAGGCCAAGGCCTCAAAGCGGGGGAAGAAATCTTCACCAGAGGGTCCTGCGCCGGGAGGAGCCCCGGCCGCACTATTTCCCCAAGGAAATCAGCCCTCTAGCGAGCCGTAAGTAGAAAGGGGAGTTTTGTAATAAGGGACATCCCTGTTTTTATTTCTGAAGATAAGGAAGTTATTACCTTGTAGTTCGGATCTCAGCCCTTCTCAGCAGAGCTCGTCTTCGGGGGATCTTCGTCCGGAGATGATGGAGAGCGAAACGCCTGCATCTGCCGCACCATCAGGCGGGGCGGACGACCCTAAGGTGTCGTCGCGGAGGGTCTCCTCGAGTCCAGTGGGGCCGGAGAGTTCGGCACCAACTGGTGTATAGCCGGGGGAGCGGAAGGATATGCTCGGGCGGGCGTCTATCTCAGAAGATCAACGTACGCTAATGGGTATGGTGATTGTAAGGATTTCATCCGCTGAGAGCAGGTTGCACGAGGCCGTCAGAAGTTTACTGACGGGGTTTGAGGTACGCAAGAATGATGTACCTTCTAACAGTTTTGCATATAGAATGTGCCCTGTGTAGATAGTAGCCCCTGAGACTCGGTACATTGTCAAAAGTGACGGCGTGCCGATGATCATAATTTCATTGTTAAGATGTCGCCCTTCCTATTCAGGGGGCGGAGCGTTCGGTGGCCAGCCGGACTGATAGAGTTGCCGAACTGAAGCGGCAACTTGACGTTGCGGATGGGGACATTGCACTGGTTAATAAGCGACTTGATGAGTCACAAGGTATGTGGCTTCCCCACGGACACTTAGCAAGGGAGCTTGACGCCCGTGCCTTACTACATGTATGCTTAATGCAGATGGTGCCGCTGCTATGGAGGATCTTCGGGAAGAGCTTGCCCGAGCCAAGGAGCAAGTCAGAAAAAGTGATGCGGCTGCCTTGAAGGCGGCCGAAGAGCTGAAAGCCGAACAGGCTGCTCACTGCCGAAGCAGGGAGGAAATGGCCAAGATGGCCGTAAAGCTGAAGGATGCTACCGACCGCTATGAGTTTTTGAAAGAGAACACCGAGCGGAGCAAGAGGACCTGAAGAAGGCCACCACCGAAGCCAAGGATGCCTGCTCCGCGATGAGAGCTATAAAGGAGGAGCTACGTCAGGCCGGGGATATTGCGGCTAGAAAGCCCTTTCTGCTGCGTAGGAAGTTCACAGATCCGAAGTATGCTCAGTTGGGCCAGTTGTGGGGTGCGGAGGATGCCTATCTGAATTTGGCGGCGAGTGCCGCAGACGCAGTCGCACACTTCCGAGGCCAGAAGGATCACGGAATGGAAGAGCTTTTTTGGTCGCAATTCCATAGTCCGGGGCGTTCGCTTCCATTAACCGATCGATTAGCCGAGTGGGCTGAGCTGAATAGGTTGTCCGGACTTGCCATGAAGGATGTCGTGGCTCATCTGTGGCCGGAAAGGCCCGAGCCGAAGAGTTATTTTGGCTTGGTGCAGCAGTTCCTTGATGCGGTGCCGCGTATCAAGGTGATGAAGCGGTCGGCATGCATAGAGGGTGCACGGATGGCGCTCGCCTGTGTCAAAACATACTGGGCAGAATGGAGGCCACCGACGTTGCTTCCCAGGATTCGGACAGGAGCCGATTACCAGCCGAGCACTATTTTGGGAAAGTCCTGCAAGGCGCTCGTTTAATAGAGACGCAGTGCTCGAAAGATGTTATGTTCAAATGACATGTATGATTTGTGAAACCATGCTTCAAATATAATATAAGGGCTTTTTATACTTGTGTGTTCAAGTGTTGAAATTCCTCCTGTGCGGCCGTTAACGTATATGTGTATATAACCTGAAATATGGCAGTCTTTGGCTTCAGCCCCCACGCACATAGTGCAGGGGTGTTTGCAAAAAATAGCGCATTTTCACACTTAATCCAACGTCTTGGTCCTGTGAAGGAGGTGATAGCGTAGAAAACTAGGCAACCGGACTATAATGCTTTATCACTTTCACTTAGCCATAGGAGTTCAATGGTGGGGCTACTATATAGCCCCTAGGGGCACTGCGCTCGCCGAATTTCGGGGCCTGTATGTGCCTGACCGGGAAACGGTCCTTCGTTAAAGCGGAGGAATTCTAAACATTCCGGTGGTCGATCGAGTGGTTGACCAGTCTCTCGCTATATCATGACAGTCAGTTTTCGGCTTTCTCTACTGAGGTGCTCACCTGGACGAACCGGGGCACAATCGCAGTAGTTCTCCTGGTGCCGTGTTAGCCGATAGAGCAGAACGTAAGGCAGCAAAACACAGGAGCCGGGCAAACCCAACATTTGACCAAAGACATGATTCGGAGCTGATGCATATAAGGCCTAACTCGAGACGCCGAACACTCCCTAAGGTATTCGGTCTTTATGAAAACGGGCAGAACAATGCCCTAATCCCCTGGTGTCCAGGTACGCGCAAAATTTCTGATGCGGCCGATGCCAAAACTCCAGCCTCCTCCTCGGTTATAGTGAGGAACCGGGGGATGTGTATCAACAAGAGACAGTAAGAAAGGTTTACGCAGGGTTTTAATCTGAAAAGAATCCTTGTAACGGGTCCCTGCTGCACGTCTGCGCCTGTGTCTCCGTTGTGCCGTATCCTAGACGGGCATAGCACGGTGTTCATCTGTAAAAGAGAAGAACTTAGTTTGAAAAAAGGATCGTGTGAAAAATGTATAAACAGAGTATAATCCAAAAAACAAATAAAATTGAGCTTTATTTTCTCTTATTGTACATGCGTGCAGCCCCTTGTAAGGGGGTACGCGGCTGGTAAGCCCCTTGTTTATTTGTGCCGGACTCGCCTAACCGCGTCTAGGGTCTGAATGACCTGTTTGGGTGCTTTGATTGGCACAGCCGGATTAATGTGTGGCTGTCAAGGCAGTCTCACTTTCTTCCGTATTCAAGGAACACTCGAGGTTTCCCTTTAATGAGATTATGTCGCGTGGACCGGGCATTTTAAGTGTAAGAGATGCATAATGCGGTATTGCGTTAAAGTGGGCGAAAGCTTCGCGTCCCAATAGTGCTTGATAGCTACTTTTAAATGGGGCGATGTGGAATACTAACTTTTCGCGACGGGAGTTGTTGGATGAGCCGAACACAACTTCTAGTGGTAGAGAGCCCGTACAATGGGCATATGGGCCTGGCATCACTCCTTTAAAGGAAGTGTTGCTATGGCGTATTTTGGTTGGGTCTATCCCCATTCTGCGGATTGTGTCCTGATATAGTAGGTTTAGATCACTGCCGCCGTCCATTAGGACTTGTGTAAATTGCAGTCCTCCATTATAGGATCTAATATCAGGGCAGTCCATCCTGCGTTCCGGATACTTCCAGAGTAATCCAGATGGTCGAAGGTGATTGGTTTTGACATCCATTGTCTGGACTCCGCTGGGGTGGACCGTGCGGCGCGCATTTTAACGGGCGCCGCTCTATTTTTGCCTGTTGTCACATGAAGTGAATTTACTGTTTTGACCTCTTGTGGGAAATTCCTTTGTTTGCCGGTGCTCTGCTTGTGGAGTTCGTCATCGTCCTCACTTGGTGTTTCGAGCCCCTTGTGTTCGGCATTAAGTCGGTCGGACTATTTGAAGACCCAACAATCTCTGTGGGTATGGTTTGCAGGCTTCCCGGAGGTGCTGTGGATTTGGCATATCTTGTCCAAGATTTTCTTTAGGTTGGATAGCTCGTCGCTGTTATCCTTGAGAGGCAGTGTTTTGTTGTTTTGTCGAGAGCTTTTGAACCCGGCGTTGACTGCCGTGCTCTTTGGGCCGTTTCCCTTAGTTCGGCGCTGGTCCTTTTTGCGTAGAGGTTTCCCATTTCCATCCCTGACTTCGGATGTAATTGGGTCGCTGGTGCTGCATCTTGCCAGCTAGCTATCCTCTCCCACGCAAAAGCGGGTCATGAGGCTTGTTAGTGCGGCCATTGTCCTTGGCTTTTCCTGGCCGAGGTGTCTGGTGAGCCATTCGTCTCGGAAGTTATGTTTGAAGGCTGCTAAGGCTTCGGCGTCCGGACAGTCGACTATTTGGTTCTTTTTGGTGAGGAACCTGTTCCAGAATTGGCGGGCTGACTCTCCGGGCTGTTGAGTTATGTGACTTAAATCGTCTGCATCCGGAGGGCGGACATAAGTCCCCTGAAAATTTGCCCGAAACGCATCCTCGAGCTCTTCCCAACTTCCAATGGTATTTTCTGGGAGGCCTTTGAGCCAATGTCGAGCTGGCCCTTTGAGCTTGAGAGGTAAGTATTTTATGGCGTGGAGGTCATCTCCTCTAGCCATATGTATGTGCAAGATGTAATCCTCAATCCAGACTCCAGGGTCAGTTGTTCCGTCGTATGCCTCTATGTTTACGGGTTTGAATCCCGCTGGAAATTCATGATCCAGCACCTCATCGGTGAAACATAAGGGGTGTGCGGCGCCCCTGTATTTGGGTGTGCCGTGATTTTCGAATACTCGACGTGTTGTTTTGCTTTCTGGACCCATAGATGGACCGGACCGGGCCGTCCTCTTTGCGAGGATCCTTATATGGATCACGTGCCGGCTTGTTTGCGACGCCGCTTGCCGCTCTTTGTTTGCCATGTGGTCGTCTATCCGACCGGGTGGCCTCTTTGTTTTTTGATTGTGGGGGCTCTATGGCCTCCTCGTCAAATTCGGCCAGTAGTTTATGCTTCGGGTAGCTTTTTGCTTGGCGACTATCGCCGTATTTGTCTGCGGTCTTGAGTACTTTGCTCCATCTCATCCTGAGTACGTCTTCCGCTGTTTTGAGCTTCCGCTTCTGCTTCTTCAGACTTCGTGCAGTGGCGACGAGTCTTTTTTGGAGGTTCTTCTGTTCCAACGATGTGTCCGGCATGAGATCATCCGGACTGTTGTTTTCATCGGGGATGGATTGTTTATCCAATTTATCCTATTCGGATGGTTGCTCGGAGGCATGTTCGTCGTCCACCGGTTCGTCCTGATCTATGGCTGGGTCCGTATGGGTGCTGTCGTTGTCGAGGCGGGACTTCAGGCGGCGCTTGCGTCGCTGTTTCGGCTGTTTTTCGAGGGAGTTATCCTTCGCCGCGTCCCATTGTTCCTCGTTATCGCTTCCTTTAGGTGTGTCCATCATATAAACATCGTGAGTTGAGGTGGCCTTCCAGTGCCCTATAGGCGTTGGTTCTTGGTCGTCTCCGGCATCGTCGTCCATACCGTCGATGTCTTCGGAGTCGAAGTCTAGCATATCGGTTAAGTCATCGACAGTGGCTATAAAGTGGGTGGTGGGTGGGCTTTGAATTTCTTCGTCGTCCGCATCCCAACCGTTCTGACCATAATCCGGCCAAGGCTCTCCTGATAAAGAGAGACACTTTAGCGAATTCAGGATGTCGCCAAAAGGCGAGTGCTGAAAGATGTCCGCAGCGGTGAACTCCATGATCGGCGCCCAATCAGATTCGATTGGCAGGGGCGCGGAAGGTTCGGGGTCCGGAAAGGAGTCCGGCACCTTGGAGTCACGAGCTTCACAAGGGACATGATCGGTATTCGGCTCTATTACCGTAGAGGTAGCAGCCCCCGAGGTGGTGTCCAGCCACCCATCCTCGATCGGCGCTGTCGGCTCCGAGCTAAGGGTCGGAGCGGACTCTTGTGCGGCCTCCAGGGCACTGTCCGGCAGCAGAGCTAAATCATGCCCATCATGACAGTGCGGCGCACTTGGCTGTGGCTCGAATCTGTCGAAGATCAAGTCTCCGCGGATGTCGGCCGTATAGTTCAAACTTCCAAATCTGACCTGATGGCCAGGGGCGTAGCTTTTGATCTGCTCCAGATAGCCAAGCGAATTGGCCCGCAGTGCAAAGCCGCCGAATACGAAGATCTGTCCGGGGAGAAAAGTCTCACCCTGGACCACGTTGTTGTTGATGATCGAAGGAGCCATCGAGCCTATAGGTGACGACACAGAGGAAGTCTCAATGAAAGCACCAATGTCGGTGTCAAAACCGGCGGATCTCGGGTAGGGGGTCCCGAACTGTGCGTCTAGGCGGATGGTAACAGGAGACAAGGGACACGATGTTTTTACCCAGGTTCGGGCCCTCTCGATGGAGGTAAAACCCTACTCCTGCTTGATTAATGTTGATGATATGGGTAGTACAAGAGTAGATCTACCACGAGATCAAGGAGGCTAAACCCTAGAAGCTAGCCTATGGTATGATTGTTGTTCGTCCTACGGACTAAAACCCTCCGGTTTATATAGACACCGGAGAGGGTTAGGGTTACACAGAGTCAGTTACAATGGTAGGAGATCTATATATCCGTATCGCCAAGCTTGCCTTCCACGCCAAGGAAAGTCCCATCCGGACACGGGACGAAGTCTTCAATCTTGTATCTTCATAGTTTTGGAGTCCGGCCAATGATGATAGTTCGGCTATCAGGACACCCCCTAGTCCAGGAGTCCCTCAACGCCACTCCAACCGCGGCACTTTTGCATCATCAGAATATGACGGACACACCTGCGTGCTGTCTTTGTGGAGCCGAAGACACTTGGAGACATGCTTTGCTAAATTGTACAGTTTCCCGAAGCACGTGGGCGATGTCATCTGAACATATCATCGACGTGCTGAGTAGGAACGATGAAGTTGATGTGAAGAGATGGCTCTTTTCCATGCACCAGGCCCTATCACATGAGGAGTTTACTACTCTCGTGGTCACACTTTGGGCATTGTGGGGAGCTCGACGCAAGACGATCCACGAGCAAATTTACCAAAGTCCCTTTTCAGTCCATGCTTTTGTTCAGTCTTACATCAATGAGCTCAAAGCTATTCAATCTGTTACCTCGAGGCAGACGGGCATTCCTATGCCTCATCCAATGGGCTGGATCGCCCCACTGGCAGGGCAGACAAAGGTGAATGTTGATGCTGCAGTGGGGAGGAGAAGGAGACATGGTTCTGTTGCGGTTATATCGAGAGACTCTACTGGTCAGTTTCTGGGAGCATCGGCTATGGTCATCGGAGGCATATCAGATCCCGCGACTCTCGAATGCATGGCGATCAGGGAGGCGCTGGCCCTTGCTGATGATCTGAATATGTCAAACATACAAGTCGCATCGGACTCGAAGGTGGTGGTTCAGGATATCCACGAGAATAACCCAACAACGTATGGTGCGATCATACATGAAATAATAGAGCATAGTTCAAATTTCCACTTGTGTAATATTTGTCACGAATTTAGGAGCTCGAATATCGAGGCTCACAAGCTCGCGAAGCATGCTTTATTCCTTCCGGCTGGTCGACATGTTTGGTTAGAACAGCCGGATGGGCTCACTTTCGTCCATGTAAACATTGTGACGTCATAATAAAAGCTTCAGAGTTTGCCTAAAAAAACCAAGGACGGCTGTTGTGGACCTAGGAAACGACGCTCGATTGACCAAGCTGCAGGGTGGTGATTTGGCACCTCCCTCCCTCCCTCCCCTCCCGGGGAGAAAAATGATTTTAACAGCACCTCGCAAAAAATGATTTAAGCATCTCCAAGGCGCATAAAAGTTTCATGTCCTTAAATAGTTTTAACACGCCACTGAAGCACTTTTAGCGCGTTGGATCCAACATTGCTTTATCAGATGCCAAAAACGCGTGCCAAAGAAACACGCAGTGTAAATTGTGAAGCGCGCGCAATCCGGTGTTTCAAATTTGCAGCATGTGATATAGTTTTTCAGCGAGCGTCCAACCTTTTTTACACTCGCACTATTTTACAATTTCTGCTGAAACTGTTCAACGCCGAAAACCTTGAATTTTAGTATGCAAAGCAGTTTTTGTGTGCCTGTTGGACATGCCCTCACAGCGGGGATATACCAGCGGCGAAGAATCAACCGCTGGAAGCTTGTTTTGAAACTCGTGACAGTGGTGCAAGAGACAATACAACTGGTGCATGTGAGGTTGTGAACAGGTTGTACCAGCTTTACGTGTGAAAGAGAGTGAGGGAGTGGAGAAAAAGACGGGTGCATGTATTCTCTCTCCCGAAACAAAAGACAAGTGTTTCATTTCATTGTCATACTTCTGAATGATTAATAACCTTTGAATTAAACATATTAACTACTTTTTATATATTTCAATTCGGCCACAAGACTGATTTTGGATAATTTTTGGCTAGTCTGGAATTTTACTGTTTCATTTAGTTTCCCATTACAAATAACACATTTAACTACTTTCAAAAGAAAAATCACTAATTAAAAAAATACATATTTGACTCTGTACAAAAAAGATTTCACTTATTAAAAAAATGATTTCACTCTTTTCAGGAAAATAAATACATTCAATTAACAAAACATATATTTCAGTAATTTTGAAATAGATTTCACTCATTTCGAAAACTATCCCAGTCATTTCAAATCATTGATTTAATTTGCAAACACATATTTTAGTCATTTCAAGAACTTGTTTGACTAGTTTTAGAAAACTAATTTCACTCGTTTCAGGAAACTCATTTCACCCTGGTCAAAAACTAATTTCAGTCATTTCAAAAAATTGATTTCATACATTTCAAAAGAAAATTTTAACTTAATTAAAACATATTTCTCTTATTTTAAATATATATTTGACTCAATCAAAATATAGATTTTAGTTATTTGAGAAAAATCACCCATGGTAAAAAACTTATTTCACCCATTTTAAAACACTGATTTCAGACGCTTTAGGAAACTTATTTCACTCATTTGTATTAAAAGACATGTTGGAATTCTTTTGAGCAGCAACTTTAGAAAAAAACGAAATGAAATAAGCAACTTCACAAAAAAACTCGTTTCAATTATTGGCTACCATGAAGTTTGCTGCTTCTATCAGTTTCACATCTATATCTACACCAATATAAAAAGACCCAAAGGGGCAGATCCAAACCATCTCAACCGTCAAATCATATGATCTAGCGGTTTAAATCGCTCCAATGTTGAGCACCAAACATGTTTAACACTCTAATTACCCACCACTGCCATTGGTTGTAAACATGTTTAGACTCAACGCTATCCCATGAAATCTGCCATGTAATTAATATCTTACCATTCCCGTGAGGAAAGCAATTAATATCTTAACATATATCAATGTGCCACAAATAGTCCTGGCCATGGGCCGCCCGGCCCGGACAGCCCGGCCCTGAAAAGCCCGGCCCGACCCGGCCCGACGCTGCTCCCGGGCCGGGCCTGGGCCTAGGTTTTGAGCCCGAAGACTAGGTCGGGCCGGCCTGGGCCTAGGTTTTGAGCCCGAAGACTAGGTCGGGCCGGGCCTGGGCCCGCTGTTTATGCCATTTACGGAAGAGGCTCGGCCCGAGGCCCGAGGCCCGACGTGTTTTTTGCTGTGATGGGCCGGGCTCGGGCCTGAAAACTAGGCCCGACGGCCGGGCCGGGCCGGGCTCGGGCCTGAGTTTTCTACCTCGGGCTTGGTCAGGCCCGGCCCGAAGCCCGGCCCGGCCCGGAGGATGGCCAGGTCTAGCCACAAATATACCTTACCTAATATAACGTGCCACTAATATCCTACCTAATACGTGCATTGCACGTACATAATTACTAGTTTCACAAAAAAGAATTCACTCATTTTAAACATTAATTTCACTTATTTCAGAAAAAGAATTTCACTCGTTTCCAAAAAAACTCTAGCATGCTATTATATTTAAGAAAAAGAATTTCACTCAAACGTATCTATGTATAATTCTTTATTGTTTCATGCTACTATATCATCATTTTTATATAATTTATAGCATTTTATGTTAATTTTATGGACTAACTGTTGGTGAACACAGTAATTTCAAAAACAATCCTACGATCACACAAGATCTATCTAGGTGATGCATAGCAACGAGAGGGAGAGTGTGTCCACGTACCCTCGTAAACCGAAAGCGGAAGCGTTTCAATAACGCGGTTGATGTAGTCGAACTTCTTCGCGATCCAACTAATCAAGTACCGAACATACGGCACCTCCGCGTTTAGCACACGTTCAACTCGATGACGTCCCTCGTGCACTTGATCCAGTTGAGGACGAGGGTGAGTTCCGTCAGCACGACGGCGTGGCGACGCTGATGATGATGCTACTGGCACAGGGCTTCGCCTAAGCTCTACGATGGTATGATCGAGGTGTGTAACTGTGGAGGGGGGCACCACACACGGTTGGGAGAGAAACTTGTGTGTCTTTGGGGTGCCCCCTGCCCACGTATATAAATGAGGGAGGCCGCCCCCCCTAGGAGTGCGCCCAGAGTATGTAGTCCTACTAGGGCTTCCAAGTCCTAGTTGGAATCCCTTTCCCTTTTGGAGTAGGAGAGAAGGAAAGAGGGAAAGAGAGAGGGAGTAGGAAAGGGCAAAGGGGGCGCTGCCCCCTTCCCCTAGTACAATTCAGACCCATGAGTGGGGGGGGGGGCACCTTCCCTTTGGTCTGCCTCCTCCTTTCCCGTATGGCCCAATAAGGCCCATTACTTCTCCCGGTGGATTCCCGTAACTCCCTGGTACTCCGAAAATTACCCGAATCACTCGGAACCTTTCCGATGTCCGAATATAGCCTTCCAATATATGAATCTTTACGTCTCGACCATTTCGAGACTCCTCGTCATGTTCGTGATCTTATCCGGGACCCCAAACAAACTTCGGTCATCAAAACACATAACTCATAATACAAATCGTCATCAAACGTTAAGCGTGCGGACCCTACAGGTTCGAGAACTATGTAGACATGACTGAGACACATCTCTGGTCAATAACCAATAGCGGATTCTGGATGCTCATATTGGCTCCTACATATTCTATGAAGATCTTCATCGGTCAAACCGCATAACAACATACGTTGTTCCCTTTGTCATCGGTATGTTACTTGCCCGAGATTTGATTGTCGGTATCATCATACCTAGTTCAATCTTGTTACCGGCAAGTCTCTTTACTCGTTCTGTAATGCTTCATCTTGCAACTAACTCGTTAGTCACATTGCTTGCAAGGCTTATAGTGATGAGCATTACCGAGAGGGCCCAGAGATACCTTTCTGATACACAGAGTGACAAATCCTAATCTCGATCTATGCCAACCCAATAAACACCTTTGGAGACACCTATAGAGCATCTTTATAATCACCCAGTTACGTTGTGACGTCTGATAGCACACAAGGTGTTCCTCCGGTATTCGGGAGTTGCATAATCTCATAGTCTGAGGAACGTGTATAAGTCATGAAGAAAGCAGTAGTAATGAAACTATAACGATCATAATGCTAAGCTAACGGACGGGTCTTGTCCATCACATCATTCTCTAAATGATGTGATCCCGTTCATCAAATGACAACACATGTCTATGGTTAGGAAACATAACCATCTTTAATTAACGAGCTAGTCAAGTAGAGGCATATATACTAGGGACATTATGTTTTGTCTATGTATTCACACATGTACTGTTTCCGGTTAATACAATTCTAGCATGAATAATAAACATTTATCATGATATAAGGAAATATAAATAACAACTTTATTATTGCCTCTAGGGCATATTTCCTTCACTAACATATTAATTTAATGGGCAGTGTTAGTTCGTGTTTTCTGCTTGTTTTTGGTTTCACAGAAAATCAATATCTACAGAGGTCAAAATACTTTGCCGATTTAGCACGGTTTTTTGGACAACAACAAACACATGAAGCTTCGGGAGAGATCGACACAAGCACCGATGGGCCCACATGGAAAGGTGGTGTGACCAGGGTGTGGCCACGCCCCTTGCTCGTGTGGGATCACAGATACCCGTTGACCATATTCCACTGCCATAAATCTCTATAAAATACAAAAACCATCCGTCATCGTACCTCCAGAAGAATTCTATCACCGCCGCAAGCCTCTATTCCTAAGAGATCTCATATGGAGCCTTTTTCAGAGCCCTGCTTCAAGAGGAAGCCATTGTCGGAGCCATCTTCATCAACATTCCTACCTCCATGACCATGCGTGAGTCATTTCTTTAGGACCTACGGGTCCATAGTAGTAGCTAGATGATTCTCTCTCTCTCTCTCTCTCTCTCTCAGATCTTCAATACCATGATCTCATTCTTGATCTAGATAAATTCGATGTAATCGGTGGTGTATTTGTTGGGACATGATGAATTGTCACTTTATGATCAGATTGTTCATTGAAATCAACTGAATATATTTGGGTTTTGTTGCTGCATAATTAATAGCTTTTTATTGCTCTCCGATCTATCTATCTTCTTTGGCCAAGTTTGATTGATTTTTTTCTTTAGTGAGAGTGGTGCTTTGTAGTGGGCTCAATCTTGCGGGGCTCTAACCTAGTGACAATAAGGGCCAACGCACGCATTGTATAGTTGTCACTAAGGGTAAAACGACGGGGTTTGGTCATATTGACGTCGATTTATTCCTATCTACATTATGTCATCTTTCTTATTGTGATACTCTGTTTCTTGTAAACTTAATACATTGAGATGCATGCTGGATAGTGATTTTGGGGTGGAGTATTAATAGTAGATGTTGTTGGATTAACGGTCTACTTATCACAGACGTAATACTTATATGAGATTATGTCATTAATGATCATAGTCATAAATATTGCAATATTTTCAATTGCCCAACTGCAATTTGTTTAGCATGACATTCACCCATTTTTGAGAGAGAGAGAGAGAGAGAGAGAGAGATGCCACTAGTGAACCTATGGCCTCTTTTCTTAAATTCTTCTACAAAAATTGTGTCTTCTTATTTGTTGTTTCACATCACTATTACCTATATCTATTTGATTTTAATCTTATAACTAGCAAGATAAGGGCTTGACAACCCTCATGCCACATTGGGTACAAGTTTTTATTTTGTTTGCGCACATGCTGTTTATCTTGTTATCTTGTAAGCTCTTACTAATTCGATAAACCTTGATTCTTAATGGAGGGAAAACTTTGTTGTTTTTCTACTTCACCCTTCCTCTGTGGGGAAACCCAATGACTCTTGCAGGAGTAGCAATGGCAAGGCAAGAAATATGAAGTTAGTGTGTGTCTTGTTGAACAACTGTCTGGACTAAAAATTAACTTCCAGAAAATTGAACTGTTCAGTTTTGGATGCGCCTAAGAGGAACAGAATAACTATAGACAGTTGTTTGATTGTGAGATTGGATCTATCCCGTTTAGTTTCGTAGGGAATTCCAATTCATCAGCGAAAATCAATGAACAAAGAATGGAAATGTATTGAGGATAGATTCGGAAGAAAGCGTAGCTATTGGAAGGGCAAGCTCATGTCCTATATATGGGGTAAGATCGATACTTGTAAACTCGATGCTTACGAGTATGCCTATGTTAATGTTCTCTTTCTTTGAAATACCAGTAGGGGTATGAAAAAGAGTGGACTTTTATAGATTGTGTTTCTTTTGGCAATGTGATGAGAATAGAACAAAATGTGGGCTCACTAAATGTGATATTTTGTGTAGGCCAGAGGACCAAGGAGTTTGAGTATTGAAAACTTGGAGGTTAAGAACAAGTGTTTGCTTAGTAAATAGCTTTATAGGCTACCCTCGGAGCAGGAAGGGGTATGGATATGTTAGTGTGTAATAAGTACCTCCAATCCAAGACCTTATCTCAAAACGACACTGATAATCCCCAAATGCAGGGAATCATCATAGCAATTTCCAAAGGCGAAAGTGATAAGCATGGAGTGTCGAACCCACAAGGAGCTAAAGGCAAGACCAATATTCTCTCAAGTTCTATCTGCCACGGATACGACTCTACGCACACCGAACGTTTGCTTCCAACTAGAAACAAGAAATAAAACAAAACGTTGTGGGTATGAAGAGGATAACTTTGTATGATATCGGAGAGCTAAAATATAAAAGTAGGTGCTGTTATCGTAAATTTCAAATATATTACTAAATAATATAAATAGCAAGTGTGGAATAATGATGGGTCGGTGTGCGGAATTATCCTAGGCAATTGTTAACAAGACCGGTAATCACTATTGCAATTTCATATGAGGGAGAGGCATAAGATAACATACTTTCTCTTCTTGGATCATATGCACTTATGATTCGAACTCTAGCAAGCATCCGCAACTACTAAAGATCATTAAGGTAAAACCCAATCATAGCATTAACATATCAAGTCCCCTTTATTCCCATACGCAACAATCCCCTTACTCAGGTTTATGCTTCTGTCACTCAAGAAACCCACTATAAGCGAATCATGAACGTATTGCAACACCCTACAGCGGGAATCCCTCATGCTTGCGCGACACGGAGGGCACAATAGGACAGCACCAAAATAAAATATACAACTCATACCAATCTAAATCATCAATCAACCCAAAGACAAAGAGATATCTACTCAAAACATCATAGGATGTCAACACATCATTGGATCATAATATGTGGCATAAAGCACCATGTTCAAGTAGGGATTATAGCGGGGTGTGGGAGGGTGGACCGCGTAAAAGAGATGAGGATGGTGATGTTGATGAAGACGATCACCGCGGCGATGATTCCCCTCCCGATGGCACTCCGGTGCCACCGAGAGATAGGACGAGAGGTTCTCCCCTTGTGCTTCCTCCTCCATGGCCTCCCCTCTGGATCTTGGCCTTCATGGCGAGGATGGCCCCTCCGGGATCCTTCCCCATGGCCTCCAGTGATGATGGCCCCCTCCGGCAGGGTGCCAGAGAGGGCCTAGATTGATTTCTCGTGGCTACAGAGGCTTGCGGCGGTGGAACTTCTGATCTCCCTTCTATTTTGGGGTTTTCTCGATTTATAGGAGGGGTTGGCGTTTATTTCACATCAAGGGGGACCATGGGGAGTCCACGAGGCAGTGGGGCGCGCCCTCCACCCTCGTGATGCCCTCGGGACTCCCCTCCGGTAGATTTTCGTTCCAGTATTTTTTATATTTTCCAAAAAAACTCCGTTGATTTTCAGCGCATTCCGAGAACTTTTATTTCTGCACAAAAACAACACCATGGTAGTTTTGCTGAAAACAACATCAGTCCGGGTGAGTTCTTATCAAATCATACCAAAATCATATAAAACTATTGTAAACATGGCATGAATACTTCATAAATTATAGATACGTTGGAGACGTATCAGCACCCCCAAGCTTAATTCCTACTCGTCCTCGAGTAGGTAAATGATAAATGAAACAATTTATGAAGTGTGAATGCTAGCAAGTGCTTAAGTCTGATTAATGATAGTTTCAATCACTTTTTATAGCATCCTTATATATCATAACAGTAGCTCAACTCACAAAGCTTCTCATGATCATGTAACAAGCTATTCACATGTTAATGTATAGATCATAAACTTTCTTGAAAACTAACAAACCATGCTCTTAGTCATCAAACAATTGCAATTCATCTTATTTTCAGGAAGGGTCTATGTAAGAGCTTTGATTCAGCAAACTCCACATACTCAACTATCATTTAATCTTTCACAATTGCTAACATCATGTGATATTTATGGGTTCAAAGTTTTAATCGGATACAGAGAAAGATAGGGTCTTATAGTTTCGCCTCCCAACTTTTTACCTCAAGGGTAATGTCAACTACAATACTTTGTGAAAACCTACATCCAAGTGCATATATATATATCCGGATCGCTCCAACACAAAGTGCTTGCCAAAGGACAAAGTGTAAAACGGAAAGGTGGTAATCACCATGACTCTTGTATAAGGGTAGAAGATAAAAGTAAAAGATAGGCCCTTCACAGAGGGAAGCAGAGGTTGTCATGCGCTTTTATGGTTGGATGCACAAAATCTTAATGCACAAGACGTCAATTTATATTGCCGCTTGTGATAAAGACCTTTATTATGCACTCCGTCGCTTTTATTTCTTCCCTATCACAAGTTTGTATAAAGCTTATTTTCTTCGCACTAACATATCATACATAATTAAGGAGCAATTTTTATTGCATGCACCGTTGACAACTTACTTGAAGGATCTTACTCAATCCATAGGTAGGAATGGTGGACTCTCATGGAAAAACTGGATTTAAGGGATGTTTGAAAGCACAAGTAGTATTTCTACTTGGTGCAAAGAATTTGGCTAGCATGAGAGGGAAAGGCAAGCTCAACATATTGGATGATCCAAGACAATATAACGTCTATTCGGATAAAGGAAAACATAACCCATTAAGTTGTCTTCCTTGTCCAACATCAAATTTTTAGCATGTCATATTTTAATGAGTGCTCACAATTACAAAAGATGTCCAAGATAGCATAATTATATGTGAAATCTCTCTTCCTTCAATATTTTTTCACGAATTGTTCAAGTGACCAATACTGCGTTTGCTAACTTTCAATAAATTTACCACCTACACTTATTATGTGTGAAGTCATTACTCCCCATGGAATAAGGATATGAAACATTGATGTGTACTATGCAACCTTCTTGTAGATGTTGTTGGGCCTCCAAGTGCAGAGGTTTGTAGGACAGTAGCAAATTTCCCTCAAGTGGATGACCTAAGGTTTATCAATTAGTGGGAGGCGTAGGATAAAGATGGTCTCTCTCAAACAACCCTGCAACCAAATAACAAAGAGTCTCTTGTGTCCCCAACACACCCAATACAATGGTAAATTGTATAGGTGCACTAGTTCAGTGAAGAGATGGTGATACAAGTGCAATATGGATGGTACATATATGTTTTTGTAATCTGACAATATAAAAACAGCAAGGTAGCAAGCGATAAAAGTGAGCGTAAACGGTATTGCAATGCTAGCAAACAAGGCCTAGTGTTCATACTTTCACTAGTGCAAGTTCTCTCAACAATAATAACATAATTGGATCATATAACTATCCCTCAACATGCAACAAAGAGTCACTCCAAAGTCACTAATGGCGGAGAACAAACGAAGATATTATTGTAGGGTACGAAACCACCTCAAAGTTATCCTTTCTGATCGATCTATTCAAGAGTCCGTAGTAAAATAACATGAAGCTATTCTTTTCGTTCGATCTATCATAGAGTTCGTACTAGAATAACACCTTAAGACACAAATCAACCAAAACCCTAATGTCACCTAGATACTCCAATGTCACCTCAAGTATCTATGGGTATGATTATACGATATGCATCACACAATCTCAGATTCATCTATTCAACCAACACAAAGTACTTCAAAGAGTGCCCCAAAGTTTCTACCGAAGAGTCAAGATGAAAACGTGTGCCAACCCCTATGCATAAGTTCACAAGGTCACTGAACCCACAAGTTGATCACCAAAACGTACATCAAGTAGATCACATGAATATCCCATTGTCACCACAGATAAGCACATGCAAGACATACGTAAAGTGTTCTTAAATCCTTATAGACTCAATCCGATAAGATAACTTCAAAAAGGGAAAACTAAATCCATTACAAGAGAGTAGAGGGGGAGAAACATCATAAGATCCAACTATAATAACAAAGCTCGCGATACATCAAGATCGTGACAAATCAAGAACACGAGAGAGAGAGAGAGAGAGAGAGAGAGAGAGAGAGAGAGATCAAACACATAGCTACTGGTACATACCCTCAGCCCCGAGGGTGAACTACTCCCTCCTCATCATGGAGAGCGCCGGGATTATGAAGATGGCCACTGGAGAGGGATTCCCCCCTCCGGCAGGGTGCCGGAACAGGGTCCTGATTGGTTTTTAGTGGCTACATAGGCTTGCGGCGGCGGAACTCCCAATCTATGGTGCTCTTGGATGTTTTCGGGGTATATGAGTATATATAGGAGGAAGAAGTAGGTCGGTGGAGCTGCGAGGGGCCCACGAGGGTGGGGGGCGTGCCCAGGGGGGCAGGCACGCCTCCCTGCCTTGTGGCCTCTTTGCTTCTTTCTTGATGTCCACTCCAAGTCCTCTGGATCACGTTGTTCCAAAAATCACGCTCCTGAAGGTTTCATTCTATTTGGACTCCATTTGATATTCCTTTTCTGCGAAACACTGAAATAGGCAAAAAAACAGCAATTTGGACTGGGCATCCGGTTAATAGGTTAGTCCCAAAAATAGTATAAAAGTGTATAATAAAGCCCATTAAACATCCAAAACAGATAATATAATAGGATGGAACAATAAAAAATTATAGATACGTTGGAGACGTATCAAGCATCCCCAAGCTTAATTCCTGCTCATCCTCGAGTAGGTAAATGATAAAAACATAATTTTTGATGTGGAATGCTACCTAGCATATTTCTCAATGTAATTATTGTGGCAAGAATATTCAGATCCAAAAGATTCAAGATAAAAGTTTAATGTTGACATAAAAATAGTAATACTTGAAGCATGCTAACCAAGCAGTTTATGTCTTATTAAAATAACATAGCCAAAGAAAGCTTATCCCTACAAAATCATGTAGTTTGGCCATGCTTAATTTTCGTCACACAAAATGCTCCCATCATGCACAACCCCGGTTTCAGCCAAGCAATTGGTTCATACTTTTTAATGCGCTTCAACCTTTTCAACCCTCACGCAATACATGAGCGTGAGCCATGGACATAGCACTATAGGTGGAATAGAGTGGTGGTTATGGAGAAGACAAAAAAAGAGGAAGATGGTCTCACATCAACTAGGCATATTAATGGGCTATGGAGATGCCCATCAATAGATATCAATGTGAGTGAGTAGGGATTGCCATGCAATGGATGCACCAGAGCTATAAATGTATGAAAGCTCAACAAAAGAAACTAAGTGGGTGTGCATCCAACTTGCTTGCTCACGAAGACCTAGGGCAATTTGAGGAAGCCCGTCACTGGAATATACAAGCCAAGTTCTATAATGAAAAATTCCCACTAGCATATGAAGGTGACAACATAGGAGACTCTCTATCATGAAGATCATGGTGCTACTTCGAAGCACAAGTATGGTAAAAGGATAGTAACATTGTCCCTTCTCTCTTTTTCTCTTATTTTGTTTTGTTTTGGTGGGCTTCTTTGGCCTCTTCTTTTTTTATTTGGGCTTCTTTGGCCTATTTTATTTTTCATAAAGTACAGAGACACATCCCAACTTGTGAGGGAACCATTGCTTCCATCATCCTTTCCTCACATGGGACAATGCTCTAATAATGAAGATCATCACACTTTTATCTACTTACAACTCAAGAATCTTAGAACAAAATATGACTCTATGTGGATGCCTCCGGCGGTGTATCGGGATATGAAATGAATCAAGAGTGACATGTATGAAAGAATTATGAATGGTGGGTTTGCCACAAATACGATGTAACCTACATGATCATGCAAAGCAATATGAAAATGGTGGAGCGTGTCATAATAAACGGAATGGTGGAAAGTTGCATGGCAATATATCTCAGAATGACTATGGAAATGTCATAATAGGTAGGTATGGTGGCTGTTTTGAGGAATATATAAGGAGGTTTATGTGTGATAGAGCGTATCGTATCACGGGGTTTGGATGCACCGGCGAAGTTTGCACCAACTCCCAAGGTGAGAAAGGGAAATGCACGGTACCGTAGTGGCTAGCAAATTGCGGAAGGGTAAGAGTGCGTATAATCCATGGACTCACATTAGTCATAAAGAACTCATATACTTATTGCAAAAGTTTATTAGCCCTCGAAGCAAAGTACTACTACGCATGCTCCTAGGGGAAGGGTTGGTAGGAGTTAACCATCGCGCGATCCCGACCTCCACTCATAAGGAAGGCAATCAAAGAACACCCCATGCTTCAAATTTGTCACAGAATGTCCACCATACGTGAATGCTACGGGACTTGCCAACTTTAACACAAGTATTTCTCAATTTCATAATTACCCAACTAGCATGACTCTAACATTACCACCTTTATATCTCAAAACAATTATCAAGTACTCCCTCCGTTCCTAAATATAAGTCTTTGTAGAGATTCCAATAGGTGGACTACATACAGAGCAAAATGAATGAATCTAAACTTAAACTGCATCTATATACATACGTATGCGGTCTATAGTGGAATTTCTACAAAGACTTACATTTAGGAACGGAGGGAGTATCAAATTTATCATAGTATTCAATGCGCTTTATATGAAAGTTTTTATTATATCCCTCTTGGATGCCTATCATATTAGGACTGAATTCATAACAAAGCAAATTACCATGATGTTCTAAAGACTCTCAAAATAATATAAGTGAAGCATGAGGGTTCATCTATTTCTTCAAAATAAAACCACCACCATGCTCTAAGAAGATATAAGTGAAGCACTAGAGCAAATGACAAACTACTACAAAAGATATAAGTGAAGATCAATGAGTAGTCGAATAATTATGCAACTATGTGAAGACTCTCTAACATTTAAGAATTTAAGATCTTGGGATAGTATTCAAACAGCAAGCAAAACAAAATGACGCTCCAAGCAAAACACATATCATGTGGTGAATAAAAATATAGCTCCAAGTAAAGGTACCGATGAACGAAGACGAAAGAGGGGATGCCTTCCGGGGCATCCCCAAGCTTAGGATCTTGGTTGTCCTAGAATATTACCTTGGGGTGCCTTGGGCATCCCCAAGCTTAGGCTCTTGACAATCCTTATTCCATAGTCCACCGAATCTTTGCCCAAAACTTGAAAACTTCACAACACAAAACTCAATAGAAAACTCGTAAGCTCCGTTAGTATAAGAAAATAAACCACCACTTAGGTACTGTAATTAACTCATTCTTTATTTATATTGGTGTTAAACCTACTGTATTCCTACTTCTCTATGGTTCATACCCTCCGATACTAGTCATAGATTCATCAAAATAAGCAAACAACACAATGAAAACAGAATCTGTCAAAAACAGGACAGCCTGTAGTAATCTGTATCAAACGTATACTTCTGGAACTCCAAATTTTTTGAAATAAATTGGTGGACCTTAGGAATTTATCTATTAATCATCTGCAAAATAATCAACCTAAAAGCACTCTCCAGTAAAACATGGCATCTAATGAGCGCTAAAGTTTCTGTTTTTTTACAGCAAGATCACAAAGACTTCACCCAAGTCTTCCCAAAGGTTCTAATTGGCACAAACACTAACTAAAACATAAAAACACACCTAAACAGAGGCTAGATGAATTATTTATTACTAAACAGGAGCAAAAAGCACAGAACAAAAATAAAATGGATTTTCTCCCAACAAGCGCTATTGTTTAGCGCCCCTAGCTAGGCATGATGATCTCAATGATGCTCACATAAAAGATAAGAATTGAAACATAGAGAGAGCATCATGAAGAATATGACTAGCACATTTAAGTCTAACCCACTTCCTATGCATAGGTATTTTGTCAGCAAAAAATTTATGGGAACAATAATCAACTAGCATAGGAAGGCAAAACAAGCATAACTTCAAAATTTTCAACACATAGAGAGGAAACTTGATATTATTGCAATATGTAGAAGCATATGATCCTCTCTCATAATAATTTTCAGTAGCATCATGAATGAATTCAACCATATAACCAGCACCTAAAGCATTCTTTTCATGATCTATGATACGTCTCCAACGTATCTATAATTTTTGATTGCTCCATGCTACTTTATCTACTGTTTTGAACTATAATGGGCTTTATTTTCCACTTTTATATTATTTTTGGGACTAATCTATTGACCGGAGGCCCAGCCCAGAATTGCTGTTTTTTGCCTTTTTCTGTATTTCGAAGAAACAGAATATCAAACGGAGTCCAAACGGAATGAAACCTTCGGGAACGTGATTTACTCATCAGATAAGACCCAGGAGACTTGGACCCTCCGTCAAGAAAGCCACGAGGCGGTCACGAGGGTGGAGGGCGCGCCTCCCCCCTGGGCGCGCCCCCCTATCTCTTGGGCCCCTCGGAGCTCCACCGACATACTCCTTCCTCCTATATATACCTACGTATCCCCGTATGATCAGAACAGGAGCCAAAATCCTAATTCCACCGCCACAACCTTCTGTATCCACGAGATCCCATCTTGGGTCCTGTTCCGGAGCTCCGCTGGAGGGGGCATCCACCATGGAGGGCTTCTACATCATCACCATAGCCCCTCCAATGAAGTGTGAGTAGTTTACTTCGGACCTTCGGGTCCATAGCTAGTAGCTAGATGGCTTCTTCTCTCTTTTTGGATCTCAATACAATGTTCTCCCCCTCTCTCGTGGAGATCTATTTGATGTAATCTTCTTTTTGCGGTGTGTTTGTTGAGACCGATGAATTGTGGGTTTATGATCCAGTATTATCTATGGAAAATATTTGATTCTTCTTTGAATTCTTTTATGTATGATTGAGTTATCTTTGCAAGTCTCTTTGAATTATCCGTTTGGTTTGGCCAACTAGATTGGTAGTTCTTGCAATGGGAGAAGTGCATGGCTTTGGGTTCAATCTTGCGGTGTCCTTACTCAGTGACAGAAAGAGTTGCAAGGCACGTATTGTATTGTTGCCATCGAGGATAACAAGATGGGTTTTTTTATCATATTGCATGAATTTATCCCTCTACATCATGTCATCTTGCTTAAAGTGTTACTCTGTTTTTAACTTAATACTCTAGATGCATGCTGGATAGCGGTCGATGAATGGAGTAATAGTAGTAGATGCAGAATCATTTCGATATACTTGTCACGGACGTGATGCCTATATACATGATCATTGCCTAGATATACTCATAACTATGCTCAATTCTGTCAATTGCTCAACAGTAATTTGTTCACCCACCGTAGAATACTTATGCTCTTGAGAGAAGCCACTAGTGAAACCTATGGCCCCGGGTCTATTCTCATCATATCAATCTATATCACTTTATTTACTTGCTTTGTTTTTACTTTGCTTTTTACTTTTTACTTTGCATCTATCTATCAAAAATACCAAAAATATCATCTCTATCAGATCTCACTCTCGTAAGTGACCGTGAAGGGATTGACAACCCCTAAGCGTTGGTTGCGAGTTGCTATCGTGTTGTGCAGGTACGAGGGACTTGCACGTGACCTCCTACTGGATTGATACCTTGGTGTCGGTGTCAAAACCGGTGGATCTCGGGTAGGGGGTCCCGAACTGTGCGTCTAGGCGGATGGTAACAGGAGACAAGGGACACGATGTTTTTACCCAGGTTCGGGCCCTCTCGATGGAGGTAAAACCCTACTCCTGCTTGATTAATATTGATGATATGGGTAGTACAAGAGTAGATCTACCACGAGATCAAGGAGGCTAAACCCTAGAAGCTAGCCTATGGTATGATTGTTGTCATGGTTGTTTGTCCTACGAACTAAAACCCTCCGGTTTATATAGACACCGGAGAGGGCTAGGGTTACACAGAGTCGGTTACAATGGCAGGAGATCTACATATCGTATTGCCAAGCTTGCCTTCCGTGCCAAGGAAAGTCCCATCCGGACACGGGACGAAGTCTTAAATCCTGTATCTTCATAGTCTTGGAGTCCGGCCGATGATGATAGTCCGGCTATCCGGACACCCCCTAGTCCAGGACTCCCTCAGTAGCCCCTGAACCAGGCTTCAATGACGACGAGTCCGGTGCGCATATTGTCTTCGGCATTGCAAGGCGGGTTCTTCCTCCGAATAATTCATAGAAGATTGTGAACACCAGGATAGTGTGCGACTCTGTAAAATAAATTCCACATACCACCGTAGAGAGAATAATATGTACACAAGTTCAATCTGCTGGCGTATTTTGTGGTGTGACGTCACACCACTACCAAGCCTTTACTTGAATCGTTTTTATTATTCCACCTCAGCGCGTTTAGCGAAGCGGTTTCCTTGGCACGTCTTGTCGAAGCAGAGATCGTGTTCCCCTTATTCCGGGATTCTCATCAATACGGACGTGGGTAACCCAACCGTGCCCGCTGCCACGCCTCCTCTATCGAAGGTGAGTCCCAAACGGTCACGGGGACGGCTCTTGGTATTCTCCCTCTTTATAATGGGACCAAGGCTCGTTTCTTTTCTTCAATCCTCAATCGAATCTGCCCCTCGCCCTGAGTTCCAACACCCAGAGCCCTAGATTCGAGCGCTTCGGACCTTCAACGATGTCCGGCTTCGACCTACAGGGCCGGTGGATGCCCTCCTCCGTCACGGAAGAGGACGTGCAAAAGCTGAGAGAAGCCAGGTACCTGACCTACGAGATTTCGCATAGGTTGCCTGCCAAAGGGCAAGTCATTCCTACTCCCGAGCCCGGCGAAAGCGTCGTGTTTGTGTCCCACCTGCATCGGGGTTTAGGCTTCCCGATGGATCCTTTTGTGAGAGGGCTCATGTTTTACTATGGGTTGGAATTCCACGACTTGGCTCCGGAGTCCATCCTCCACATCTCATCATTCATTGTCGTCTGCGAAGCCTTCCTCCGCACTACCCCTCACTTCAGCTTGTGGCTCAAAACCTTCAACATGGAGCCGAAGATGATCGAGGGGCGTCAAGCAGAGTGCGGCAGGGCGGTTGTAAGCAAGAGGGCCGATGCTCCATGGCCCGAGGGATTTTTCCAGGAGGAGCTCGGCTTGTGGCAACAGGAGTGGTTTTATATTACCGCTCCCAGGGGCCGCAGGCAGAAGCCGCCGCCCACCTTCCGCTCGGGCCCTCCACGACGGCTGATGTCATGGGTCAACCAAGGGCTCAACTGGGGGCCGTCAAAGGACGTACCCCTATTGCAGGGCCGGATTCGAGACCTCTAAGAGAGGGAGATCAATCTGGTCGTGGTGATGCAAGTTATGCTGATTAGGCGTCTCCTGCCTTGCAAATGTCGCCCTCTCCGGCTGTGGGAATTCAATCCGGAGGGACCACGAGTTCTCCAACACTTCATGGGTATGACACCCATGGAGATGTACAAATTGTTCTTCGGATCACAAGAGGTCTGTTCGGAATTGACCGAGGACGCCGGCCTAAGCTGCAATCGCCCGGATACTCAAGTAAGTAGCTCTGTTTCCGGACATACCATTCGTTTGCATATCTTGGATCTGCCTTTTAACCAATTGTCCTCTGAACAGGAGTGGATAGCGCAAGCAAAACTGATACGTTGTCCGGCCCCCCTCCCGGAGACCACGCCGGATCCCGTGTTGGTCAAGATGCTGGAGGTTGCGCCTTCGGAGGAAGGCGAAGGGGAAAACAGAGAAACTACCGCTTCTACCAAGGAGGCTTTCGAGGAAGGGGGGATCGAGAATCCCTCCTTCCAAGGGGAGAAGAGGACCGCTTCCGAAAGCCCGGAGGCCAAGCCCTCAAAGCGGGGGAAGAGATCTCACCGGAGGGTCCTGCGCCTGGGGAAGCCCCAGCCGCACCCTCTCCCCCAAGGGATTAGCCCTCCAGCGAGCCGTAAGTAAAAAAGGGGAGTTTTGTAATAAGGGACATCCCTATTTTTGCTTCTGAGGATAACCGAAGTTTTTAGCTTGTAGTTCGGATCTCCGTCCTTCTCAGCTGAGCTCGTCTTCGGGGGACCTTCGTCCGGAGATGGTGGAGAGCGAAACTCCTCCATCTGCCGCACCATCAGGCGGGGCGGACGACCCTGAGGTGTCGTCACGGAGGGTATCCCCGAGTCCGGCAGGGCCGAAGAGTTCGGCGCGAACTGGTGTACGGCCGGGCGAGCTGAAGGATCTGCTTGAGAAGGCGTCTATCTCAGAAGGTCACCATACATTGATGAGTACGGTGATTGAAAGAATTTCATCCGCCGAGGGCGTGTTGCATGATGCCGTCAGAAGTTTGCTGGCGGGGTTTGAGGTACGTAAAAATGACATACCTTTTGGCAGTTTTACACATAAAGCGCGCCCTACATGGATAGTAGCCCCTGTGACTCGGTATGTTGTCGAAAGCGACAGCGTGCCGAGGATCATAATCTCAGATATTAATTCTCGCCTTTCCTACATAGGTGGAGGATAGTCCGGTGGCCAGCCGGACTGATGGAGTTGCTGAACTAAAGCGGCAACTCGGCGTTGCCGATGTGGACATCGCGCTGGTCAATAAACGACTTGACGAGTCACAAGGTAGGTTGTTTTTCCGTGGTCACCTAGTTAGGGAGCTGATGCTCACTCCTTACAACATGTATGCTTTATGCAGATGGTGCCGCTGCTGTGGAGGACCTTCGAGTAGAGCTTGCTCAAGCCAAGGAGCAGGCCCGAAGGAGTGACGCGACTGCCTTTAAGGCGGCCGAAGAGTTAGAAGCCGAAAGGGCTGCTCACTGCCGAAGTAGGGGGGAGATGGCCATGAAGCTAAAAGATGTAACCGACCGCTATGAAGTTCTTGAAAAGGAACGCCGAGCGGAGCAAGAAGACCTGAAGAAGGCCACCGCCGAAGCCAAGGATGCCTGTTCTGCAATGATGGCTATAAAGGAGGAGCTGCGTCAGGCCGGAGACATTGCGGCTGGCAAGCCCTTTCTGCTGTGCAGGAAGTTCACAGATCCGAAGTGTGCTCAACTTGGCCAGCTGTGGGGTCCGGAGGTTCCTTATATGGATTTAGCGGCGAGTGCGGCAGATGCTGTTGTGCACTTCCGAAGTCAAAAGGATCACGAGACGGAAGAGCTTTTTTGGTCTCAATTCCACAGTCCGGAGCGTTCACTTTCGTTGACCGATCGGCTGGCTGAGTGGGCTGAGTTGAATAGATTGTCCGGACTCGCCATGACGGATGTAGTGACTCATATCTGGCCGGATAGGCCCAAGCCGAAGAGTTATTTTGGCTTATTGCAGCAATTCCTTAGGGTGATGCCGCATATCAAGGCGATGAAGGGGTCGGCCTGCATAGAGGGTGCTCGAATTATCCTCGCCCGTGTGAAGACATACTGGACGAAGATGGATGCCACCGATGTTGCAACCCGGGGTTCGGACGAGAGCCGGTTACCCGCCGAGCACTATTTTGGGGAAGTTCTGCGAGGTGCTCGTGCAATAGAGTCGCAGTGCTCAAAGAATGTCATGTTCAAATGATCTTTATGATATGTAAAGCTATATTCATAATATAAGTGCTTTTTATACTTGTGCATTCAAGTATTGAAATATCTCCTGTGCGGCCGCTAATGTATATTTGTGTATAACCTGAAAGATGGCAGTCTTCGACTTCATCCTCCACGCACATGGTGCAGGGGTGTTTGCAAAATAGCACATTTTCACACTTAATCCAACGTCTTGGTCCTGTGAAGGAGGAGGTAGCGTAGCAAACGAGGCAACCGGACTATAATGCTTTATCACTTTCACTTAGCCATAGGAGTTCGAAGGTGGGGCTACGATATATCCCCTAGGGGCACCGCGCTCTCCGAATTCGGGGCGCGTATGTGCCTGACCGGGAAACGGTCCTTCGTCAAAGCGGAGGAATTCTAAACATTCCGGTAGTCGATCGAGTGGTTGACCAGTCTCTCGCTGTATCATGACAGTCAGTTTTTGGCTTTCTCTACTGAGGTGCTCGCCCGACTGAACCGGGGCACAATCGCAGTAGTTCTCCTGGTGCCGTGTTAGCCGATGATACGGAACGTAAGGCAGCAAAACACAGGAGCCGGGCAAACCCAACATTTGACCAAAGACATGATTCGGAGCTGATGCATATAAGGCCTAACTCGAGACGCCGAACACTCCCTAAGGTATTCGGTCTTTATGATAACGGGCAGAACAATGCCCTAAGCCCCTAGTGTCCAGGTACAGGCGAGAATTTCTGACGCGGCTGATGCCAAAACGCCAGCCTCCTCGTTGGTTATGGTGAAAAACCGTGGGATGTGAATCAACAAGAGACAGTAAGAAAGGTTTACGCAGGGTCTTAATCTGAAAAGAATCCTTGCCATGGGTCCCTGCTGCACGTCTGCGCTTGTGTCTCTGTCGTGCCGTATCCTGGACGGGTGTACACGCTGTTCATCTGTAAAAGAGAGGAACTTAGCTTGAAAAGAAATCGTGCAAAAAATGTATTGAAAACAAAGTATGAATGAATGAATAAAGTTGAGCTTTTATTGGCTCTTTATTGTTTGTACGCGAAGCCCCTTGTTAAGGGGTATGCGGCTAGGGAGCCCCTACTTTATTTATACCGGAAACGCCTAGCCGTGTCCGGGGTCTTGAACGACCTTTTAATGAGATGATGCCGCGTGGACCGGGCATTTTAAGTGTAAGAGACGCGTAGTGCGGTATTGCATTAAAGCGGGCGAAAGCTTCACGTCCCAATAGTGCTTGATGGCTACTTTTGAATGGGGAGACATGGAAGGTTAGCTTTTCGCGACGGAAGTTGTCGGGTGATCCGAACACAACTTCTAGCAGTAAGGAGCCCGTGCACTTGGTGTAAGGGCCTGGCGTCACTCCTTTGAAGGAAGTGCGGCTATGGCGAATTTTAGTAGGGTCTATCCCCAACTTGCGGATTGTGTCCGGATATAGCAGGTTTAAATCGATGCCGCCATCCATTAGGACTTGTGTAAATTGTAGTCCATCGATTATAGGATCCAATATCAGAGCAATCCATCCTGCGTTTCGAATACTTCTGGAATAATCCAGGTGGTCGAAATTAATTGGTTTTGACATCCAATCTCGGGATTCCGCTGGGGTGGACCGTGCGACGCGTACTGTAGAGGGTGCCGCACTATTGTTCCGTATAATCACATGAAGTGAATTTACTATTTTGACTTCTTGTGGGAAAGTCTTTTGTTTTCCGGCGCTCTGCTGGTGGGGTTCGTCGGCATCCTCTCTTGGCGTGTCGAGCCCCTTGTGTTCGGCGTTGAGTCGGCCGGACTGTTTGAAGACCCAACAATTTCGGTGGGTGTGGTTTGCAGGCTTCCCGGGGGTACTGTGGATTTGACATATCCGATCCAAAATTTTGTTGAGGTTGGATAGCTCGTCACTGTTGTCCTTAAGAGGCAGCATTTTGTTGTTCGGCCGCGAGCTTTTGAATCTTGCGTTGATCGCCGTGTTCTTTGGGCCATTTTCTTTGTTTCGGCGCTGATCCTTTCGGTGCCGTGATTTTCCATTTCCATCTCTGATCTCAGATGTACTCGGGTCGCTGGTGCTGCATCTTGCCAGCCAGCTATCTTCCCCCGTGCAAAAGCGGGTCATGAGGCTCGTTAGCGCGGCCATTGTTCTTGGCTTTTCCTGGCCGAGGTGTTTGGCGAGCCATTCGTCTCGGATGTTATGTTTAAAAGCTGCTAGGGCTTTGGCGTCCGGACAGTCGACTATTTGGTTCTTTTTGGTGAGGAACCTGTTCCAGAATTTGCGCGCTGACTCTCCGGGCTGTTGGGTTATGTGACTTAAATCGTCTGCATCTGGAGGGCGGACATAAGTCCCCTGAAAATTTGCTATAAACGCGTCCTCGAGCTCTTCCCAACTTCCAATGGTATTTTCTGGGAGGCTTTTGAGCCAATGCCGAGCTGGCCCTTTGAGCTTGAGGGGTAGATATTTTATGGTGTGGAGATCGTCTCCTCTAGCCATATGTATGTGTAGGATGTAATCCTCAATCCAGACTCCGGGGTCTGTTGTTCCGTCGTATGCCTCTATGTTTATGGGCTTGAATCCCGCTGGAAATTCATGATCCAGCACCTCATCGGTGAAACATAGTGGGTGTGCGGCGCCCCTGTATTTAGGTGTGCCGTTATCTTCGAACACTCGGCGTGCTGTGTTGCTTACTGGGGCCCTCTTTTTTGGCCCATAAATGGACCTGGCCGGGCCATCTGTTTTGCGAGGATCTTTATGTGTGTCATGTGCCGGCTTGTGTGCGGCGCCGCTTGCCGCTCCTGGCCTGTCATCTGGTCGTCTATCCGGCTAGGCGGCCTCTTTACTTTTTGATTGTGGGGGCTCTACGGCCTCCTCGTCGAATTCGGGCAGCAGCTTGCACTTCGGGTAGCTCTTTGCTTGATGGATATTGCCGTATTTGTCCACGGTCTTGAGTACTTTGCTCCATCTCATTCTGAGTTTGTCTTCCGCTGTTCTGAGCTTCCCTTTCTGCTTCTTCAAACTTCTTGCAGTGGCGACAAGCCTTTTGTGCAGGTTCTTGTGCTCCGGTGGTGTGTCCGGCGTGAGATCGTCTGGACTGTTGTTTTCGCCGAGGATGGGTTGATTGTCCGATTCATCCTGTTCGGATGGTTGCTTGGTAGCATGTTCGCCGTCCACTGGTTTGCCGTGCTCTACGGCTGGGTCATTATGGGTGCTGTTGTTATCGAGGCGAGACTTGGGGCGGCGCTTGCGTCGCCCTTTTGGTTGTTTTTCGGGGGAATTATCCTTTTCCGCGTCCCGTTGTTCCTCATTATCGCTCCCTTTTGGGGTGTCCACCATATATATATATCATGAGTTGAGGTGGCTTTCCAGTGCCCAGTAGGCACTAGTTCTTGGTCGTCTCCGGCATCGTCGTCCATACCGTCGATGTCTTCGGAGTCGTAGTCTAGCATGTCTTTTAAATCGTCGACAGTGGCTACAAAGTGGGTGGTGGGTGGGCTTTGAATTTCTTCGTCGTCCGTATCCCAACCGTCTTGGCCGCAGTCCGGCCAGGACTCTCCTGATAACGAGAGATACTTTAGCGAATTCAGGATGTCGCCAAAGGATGAGTGCTGAAAGATGTCCGCGGCGGTGAACTCCATGATCGGCGCCCGATCGGATTCGATTGGTAAGGGCGCAGGAGGTTCGGAGTCCGGCGAGGAGTCCGGTACCTCGGAGTCACGAGCTTTACAAGGGACGAGGTCAGTATTCGGCTCAATCGCCGTAAAGGTTGCAGCCCCCGAGGCGGTGTCTAGCCATCCGTCCTCGATCTGCGCGGTCGGCTCCGAATTAAGGGACAGAGCAGACTCATGTGCGGCCTCCAGGGCACTGCCCAGCAGCAGAGCTAAATCATGCCCATTGTGACGGTGCGGCGCGCTCGGATGTGGCTCAAATCCGTCGAAGATCAAGTCTCCGCGGATATTATCCGTGAAGTTTAGGCTTCCAAGTCTGACCTGATGGCCAGGGGCGTAGCTTTTGATCTGCTCCAGATGGCCAAGCGAATTGGCCCGCAGTGCAAAGCCGCCGAACACGAAGATCTGTCCGGGGAGAAAAGTCTCACCCTGGACTGCGTGGTTGTTTATAGTTGAAGGAGCCATCAAGCCTATCGGTGACGACACAGAGGAACTCTCAATGAAAGCACCAATGTCGGTGTCAAAACCGGCGGATCTCGGGTAGGGGGTCCCGAACTGTGCGTCTAGGCGGATGGTAACAGGAGACAAGGGACACGATGTTTTTACCCAGGTTCGGGCCCTCTCGATGGAGGTAAAACCCTACTCCTGCTTAATTAATATTGATGATATGGGTAGTACAAGAGTAGATCTACCACGAGATCAAGGAGGCTAAACCCTAGAAGCTAGCATATGGTATGATTGTTGTCATGGTTGTTCGTCCTACAGACTAAAACCCTCCGGTTTATATAGACACCGGAGAGGGCTAGGGTTACACAGAGTCGGTTACAATGGCAGGAGATCTACATATCCGTATTGCCAAGCTTGCCTTCCACGCCAAGGAAAGTCCCATCCGGACACGGGACGAAGTCTTCAATCCTGTATCTTCATAGTCTTGGTATCCGGCCGATGATGATAGTCCGGCTATCCGGACACCCCCTAGTCCTGGACTCCCTCACTTGGTTCTCAAAAACTGAGGGAAATACTTACACTACTGTGCTGCATCATCCTCTCCTCTTCGGGGAAAACCAACGCAAGCTCGAGACGTGGCAAGAAGAATTTCTGGCGCCGTTGCCGGGGAGGCCTACGTAGAAGTCAACATACCAAGTACCCATCACAATCTCTATCTCTCGCATTACATTATTTGCCATTTACCTCTCGTTTTCCTCTCCCCCACTTCACCCTTGCCGTTTTATTCGCATTTCTTCTGTTCGATCTTATGTTTGCTTGTACCTTCTTTTTGCTTGCATCTTCGCTCGCTAAAAGTCCATGGATCTTGATCCGCTTGCCAATTTTTTTAAGGGATCCAATTATGATGAACCAATTCCTAGTAATTTGGATGCACTAGATTATCTTTATAAGGTTTTGCCTGAAATCTGTGAAGTGAATCACGATAGATCTTTGAATAAAAAGCATGATTGGAATGATTTATTATAAAATATTTTGTTGTCAATTGTGCTAATAAGATACAAAACCCTAAGCTTGGGGAAGCTAGTTTTGCTATGTCCTCTACTTGTTGCAATGATCATGATTGGGGTGATTCTTCTTATGATCTTGAAAATTTATTTAATCCCCATGATGAATATGAGATTGATAATAGTGTTTGCAATAATATTGAAGGTGGGTTTGGAAGAGTGTCAACTTTAGATCCCACATATTTGGATAATGTTCAATCTTATGAAGTTTTTGATAAAAGTGGGTTTGGAGAGGTCATGACTTTAGTTAATGTTAATCCCACTATTTTGGAAGAGTGTCAACTTTGCATACATGTGGATCATGTTAAGAATATGTTTTGTGATAGCTATATTGTTGAATTTGCTTATGATCCTACATGTAATTATTATGAGAGAGGAAAATATGGTTGTAGAAGTTTTCATGTTACTAAATTACCTCTCTTCATGTTGAGATTGCTATCGTCACCTTCTTCTTCCTTGCATATGCTAGTTTTTGCTTGTCTTGCAAATTTGTTTGCCTATAATATTCCTATGCATAGGAAGTATGTTAGACTTAGATGTGTTTGTCACATGCTATATGATTCTCTATTTGTGCTTCCATTCTTGTCTTTCATGTGAGCATCATCGAAATCTCAATGCCTAGCTAGGGGCGTTAAACGATAGCGCTTGTTGGGAGGCAACCCAATTTTATTTTGTGTTTTTGTTTTTGCTTCTCTTTAGGAATAAATAATCCATCTACCTTCTGTTTGGATGTGGTTTTATGTTTTAATTAGTGTTTGTGCCAAGTAGGACCTATAGGATAACCTACGATGATAGTTGATTTGATTCTGCTGAAAAACAGAAACTTTAGCACTCACGAGATTAGCTGCCATTTTTTACTGGAGAGTGATTTTGCGTTGATTCTTTTTGCTGCTGATCAATAAACAAATTGTGCAGGACTTACTATTTTTGTAGAATTTTTAGAGTTCCAGAAGTTTGCTTTAGTTAAAGATTACTACAGACTATTCTGTTTTTGACAGATTCTGTTTTTCGTGTGTTGTTTGCTTATTTTGATCAATCTATGGCTAATAAATTAGTTTATAAACCATAGAGAAGTTGAAATACAGTAGGTTTAACACCAATATAAATAAATAATGAGTTCATTACAGTACCTTGAAGTAGTCTTTTGTTTTCTTTCTCTAACGGAGCTCACGAGATTTCTGTTGAGTTTTGTGTTGTGAAGTTTTCAAGTTTTGGGTGAATTCTTTTGATGGATTATGGAACAAGGAGTGGCAAGAGCCTAAACTTGGGGATGCCCATGGCACACCCAAGATAATCCAAGGACACCAAGAAGTCAAAGCTTGGGGATGCGCCGGAAGGCATCCCCTCTTTCGTCCACTTCCATCGGTAATTTACTTTGAGCTATATTTTTATTCACCAACATGATATGTGTTTTGCTTGGAGCGTCTTGTATTATTTGTGTCTTTGCTTTTTTAGTTTACCACAATCATATTTGCTGTACACACCTTTTGAGAGAGCCATACATGAATTGTAATTTGTTAGAATACTCTATGTTCTTCACTTATATCTTTTGAGCTTGATAGTTTTGCTCATAGTGCTCCACTTATATCTTTTGAGTGTGATAATTTTTGCTCTAGTGCTTCACTTAGATCTTTTTGACTCTAGTGCTTCACTTAGATCTTTTTGAGTACGTGGTGGATTTGTTTTAAAGAAACTTGATCTCTCATGCTTCACTTAGATTATTTTGAGAGTCTTTAATAGCATGGTAATTTGCTTAATGTTAATATACTTGGTATTCAAGATATGTGAAACTTTCTTTTGAGTGCGTTGAATACTAAGATAAGTTTGATGCTTGATAATTGTTTTGAGATATGGAGGTGATAATATCATAGCCGTGCTAGTTGGGTGATTATGAATTTGAGAAATGCTTGTGTTGAAGTTTGCAAGTCCCGTAGCATGCACGTATGGTTAAAGTTATGTAACAAATTTGAAACATGAAGTGTACCTGGCTTGTGCATCCTTATGAGTGGTGGTCGGGGACGAGCGATGGTCTTTTCCTACCAATCTATCCCCCTAGGATCATGCGCGTAGTATTTGAATTTTTGATGACTTCTAAATTTTTTCAATAAGTATATGAGTTCTTTTGACTAATGTTGAGTCCATCGATTATACGCACTCTCATCTTTCCGCCTTTGCTAGCCTCTTCGGTACCGTGCATTGCCCTTTTTCACCTTGAGAGTTGGTGCAAACTTCGCCGGTGCATCCAAACCCCGTGATACGATACGCTCTATAACACATAAACCTCCTATTATCTTCCTCAAAACAGCCACCATACCTACCTATCATGGCATTTCCATAGCCATTCCGAGATATATTGCCACGCAACTTCCACCATCATCATCGTGACATGCATTACTTTTGTCATATTGCCATTGCATGATCTTGTAGTTGACATCGTATTTGTGGCAAAGCCACCATGCATTATTTTTCATACATGTCACTCTTGATTCATTGCACCATCCCGGCACACCGCCGGAGGCATTCATCTAGAGTCATATCTTGTTCTAGTTTTGAGTTGTAATTCATATGTTGTAATGAAAGTGTGATGATCATCATTATTAGAGCATTGCCCAAAAAAAGAAAGAGAAAGGCCAAAAAAAGAAAGGCCCAAAAAAAAGAAAGGCCCAAAAAAATAAAAAAAATAAAAAAATAAAATAAAAAGGGCAATGCTACTATCTCTTTTTCCACACTTGTGCTTCAAAGTAGCACCTTGTTCTTCATGTAGTGAGTCTCATATATTGTGCTTCAAAGTAGCACCATGTTTTTCATATAGTGAGTCTCTTAAGTTGTCTTGTTCATACTAGTGGGAATTTCTCATTATAGAACTTGGCTTGTATATTCCTATGATGGGCTTCCTCAAAATGCCCTAGGTCTTCATGAGCAAGCAAGTTGGATGCACACCCACTAGTTTTCTTTTGTTGAGCATTCATAGCTCTAGTGCATCCATTGCATGGCAATCCCTACTCCTTGCATTAACATCAATCGATGGGCATCTCCATAGCTCATTGATTAGCCTCGTTGGTGTGAGACTTTCTCCTTTTTTGTCTTCTCCACACAATCCCCATCATCATACTCTATTCCACCCATAGTGCTATATCCATGGCTCACGCTCATGTATTGCGTGAAGGTTGAAAAAGTTTGAGATTATTTAAGTATGAAACAATTGCTTGGCTTGTCATCGGGGGTATAGAAGTTGGGAACATCTTTGTGTGACGAAACTGAAGCATAGCCTAACTATATGATTTTGTAGGGATGAACTTTCTTTTGCCATGTTATTTTGAGAAGACATGATTGCTTTGATTAGTATGCTTGAAGTATTATTATTTTTGTGTCAATATGAACCTTTGTCTTGAATCTTTCGGATCTGAATATTCATATCACAATTAAGAAGATTTACATTGAAATTATGCCAAAGTATCACTCCGCATTAAAAATTCTTTTTTATCATTTACCTACTCGAGGACGAGCAGGAATTAAGCTTGGGGATGCTTGATACATCTCCAACGTATTTATAATTTTTGATTGCTCCATGCTACTTTATCTACTGTTTTGGACTATATTGGGCTTTATTTTCCACTTTTATATTATTTTTGGGACTAACCTATTAACCGGAGGCCCAGCCCAGAATTGCTGTTTTTGCCTTTTTCAGTATTTCGAAGAAACAGATTATCAAACGGAGTCCAAACGGAATGAAACCTTCAGCAACGTGATTTACTCATCAGATAAGACCCAGGAGACTTGGACCCTCCGTCAAGAAAGCCACGAGGCGGTCACGAGGGTGGAGGGCGCGCCTCCCCCCTAGGCGCGCCCCCCTACCTCGTGGGCCCCTCGGAGCTCCACTGACGTACTCCTTCCTCCTATATATACCTACGTATCCCCGTATGATCAGAACATGAGCCAAAAACCTAATTCCACCACCGCAACCTTCTGTATCCACGAGATCCCATCTTGGGGCCTGTTTCGGAGCTCCGCCGGAGGGGGCATCCACCACGGAGGGCTTTTATATCATCACCATAGCCCCTCCGATGAAGTGTGAGTAGTTTACTTCAGACCTTCGGGTCCATAGCTAGTAGCTAGATGGCTTCTTCTCTCTTTTTGGATCTCAATACAATGTTCTCCCCCTCTCTCGTGGAGATCTATTCGATGTAATCTTCTTTTTGCGGTGTGTTTGTTGAGATCGATGAATTGTGGGTTTATGATCCAGTATTATCTATGGAAAATATTTGATTCTTCTCTGAATTCTTTTATGTATGATTGAGTTATCTTTTCAAGTCTCTTCGAATTATCCGTTTGGTTTGGCCAACTAGATTGGTAGTTCTTGCAATGGGAGAAGTGCATGGCTTTGGGTTCAATCTTGCGGTGTCCTTACTCAGTGACAGAAAGAGTTGCAAGGCACGTATTGTATTGTTGCCATCGAGGATAACAAGATGGGGTTTTTATCATATTGCATGAATTTATCCCTCTACATCATGTCATCCTGCTTAAAGCGTTACTTTGTTTTTAACTTAATACTCTAGATGCATGCTTGATAGCGGTCGATGAATGGAGTAATAGTAGTAGATGCAGAATCGTTTCGATCTACTTGTCACGGACGTGATGCCTATATACATGATCATTGCCTAGATATACTCATAACTATGCTCAATTCTTTCAATTGCTCAACAGTAATTTGTTCACCCATCGTAGAATACTTATGCTCTTGAGAGAAGCCACTAGTGAAACCTATGGCCCCCGGGTCTATTCTCATCATATCAATCTATATCACTTTATTTACTTGCTTTGTTTTTACTTTGCTTTTTACTTTTTACTTTGCATCTATCTATCAAAAATACCAAAAATATTATCTCTATCAGATCTCACTCTCGTAAGTGACCGTGAAGGGATTGACAACCCCTAAGCGTTGGTTGCGAGTTGCTATCGTGTTGTGCAGGTATGAGGGACTTGCGCGTGACCTCCTACTGGATTGATACCTTGGTTCTCAAAAACTGAGGGAAATACTTACGCTACTGTGCTGCATCATCCTCTCCTCTTCGGGGAAAACCAACGCAAGCTCGAGATGTAGCAATCTACAAGCATAGAAATTTTATTACTCTCCACATAAGCAAAATTCTTCTCATTCAGAATAGTGGGAATATCATAAGAGACTCAAATACTATAATTTTTTTCTACATTAAAAGAGTAATGTTCAGAAAAAGGGTAATAATAATCATGACAAGTTTTATAAATATAATCATCACTACTTTTTATAGCATAAGTATCATCACAATAATCATCATAAATAGGAGGCATGCTATCATCATAATAAATTTGCTCATCAAAACTTGGGAGGCTAAAAATATTGTCTTCTTTTAACATAGCACCCCCAAGCTTGGGACAAACATTAATTACAACAAATATATTCTCAAACATGTCATTCTCATCAAACATAGCATCCCCAAGCTTGGGCCTTTTCATATCATAAGCATAATCACTCTCATCATTAATAGTATGGATAGCACCAATAGTATAGCAATTATCATCATCACAATGAGTAATAGGAGCAACATCATTTGGGAGGGATACATTTCTACCTTTGCTTCTCCTTCTTTTCTTTTTCTTCTTCACATCATGTGTGGGTTTAACCCTCCTTTTTGAGCTCCTTATTAATGAGATTGGTTGAATAGAAAGCTCCTCCTCGTTACCTGATTCATCATAAGAAATAATAGGAGGATATTGGGAAGTCTCTTCCCTTTCATTAGTATTCTCTTCATCTTCTATTTTTTTTATTTTCTTTATGTAATTGGCAATATAAAGATTTTCAATGCAATTCACCGCACAATACATAACAATTTCTTCTAGATCAAAATCAAGAACTTTATCAAGGACAAATTCTGGAAGATCCTTAGTTATACGTTTCATTTCTTCATAACTCACAAGCAAACTAAGTTCATTATGACGAGCAAGGGAAATCAAGTCATCACAATTTTTGGACACGATTCAATCATGAAACAATTTGCATTGGAGATTTAAATGATCACGTTCATTGCAAAGTTCACAAGGATGGAAAAGAAACTTTAAATTTCAGCACAAGCATCTAGCCTGTCTTGCAACCACTTAGTTTCTAAATACTTATGCCTCTTGCAAAATCTATCTTCCCTATTTGGTGTGTACTTGCAAACTCTATGCACTCCGCAAAAATTTACATGCTTATAAGAGACATTTTCATCATGACTAGTGCAATTATCATTAGTATTATGGATTTTCAAGGAATTCATACTAACAACATTGCAATCATGCTCATCATTCAAATATTTAGTGCCTAACATTTTATAGACTTCTTCTTCTAGCACTTGAGCACAATTTTCCTTTCCATCATTCTCACGAAAGATATTAAAAAGATGAAGTGTATGAGGCAAACTCAATTCCATTTTTTTGTAATTTTCTTTTATAGGCTAAACTAGTGATAAAACAAGAAACTAAAAGATTTGACTGCAAGATCAAAAGATATACCTTCAAGCACTCACCTCCCTGGCAACGGCGCCAGAAAAGAGCTTGATGTCTACTACGCAACCTTCTTCTTGTAGACGTTGTTGGGCCTCCAAGTGCAGAGGTTTGTAGGACAGTAGCAAATTTCTCTCAAGTGGATGACCTAAGGTTTATCAATCCATGGGAGGCATAGGATGAAGATGGTCTCTCTCAAACAACCCTGAAACCAAATAACAAAGAGTCTCTTGTGTCCCCAACACACCCAATACAATGTTAAATTGTATAGGTGCACTAGTTCGGCGAAGGGATGGTGATACAAGTGCAATATGGATGGTAGATATAGGTTTTTTTAATATGAAAATATAAAAACAGCAAGGTAGCAAGCGATAAAAGTGAGCGTAAACGGTATTGCAATGCTAGGAAACAAGGCCTAGGGTTCATACTTTCACCAGTGCAAGTTCTCTCAACATTCAACAAAGAGTCACTCCAAAGTCACTAATAGCGGAGAACAAATGAAGAGATTATTGTAGGGTACGAAACCACCTCAAAGTTATCCTTTCTGATCGATCTATTCAAGAGTCCGTAGTAAAATAACATGAAGCTATTATTTCCATTTGATCTATCATAGAGTTTGTACTAGAATAACACCTTAAGACACAAATCAACAAAAACCCTAATGTCACCTAGATACTCCAATGTCACCTCCAGTATCCGTGGGTATGATTATACGATATGCATCACACAATCTCAGATTAATCTATTTAACCAACACAAAGTACTTCAAAGAGTGCCCCAAAGTTTCTACCTAAGAGTCAAGACGAAAACGTGTGCCAACCCCTATGCATAAGTTCACAAGGTCACTGAACCCGCAAGTTGATCACCAAAATGAACATCAAGTAGATCACGTGAATATCCCATTGTCACCACAGATAAGCACATCCAAGACATACATAAAGTTTTCTCAAATCCTTAAAGACTCAATCCGATAAGATAACTTCAAAAAGGAAAACTCAATCCACTACAAGAGAGTAGAAGGGGAGAAACATCCTAAGAACCAACTATAATAGCAAAGCTCGCGATACATCAAGATCGTGCCAAATCAAGAACACGAGAGAGAGAGAGAGAGAGAGAGAGAGAGAGAGAGAGATCAAGCACATAGCTATTGGTACATACCCTCAGCCCCGAGGGTGAACTACTCCCTCCTCATCATGGAGAGCGCCGAGATAATGAAGATGGCCACCGGAGAGGGATTCCCCCCTCCGACAGGGTGCCGGAACAGGGTCCTGATTGGTTTTTAGTGGCTATAGAGGCTTGCGGCGGCGGAACTCCCGATCTATGGTGCTCCTGGATGTTTTCGGGGTATATGGGTATGTATAGGAGGAAGAAGTAGGTCGGTGGAGCTGTGAGGGGCCCATGAGGGTGGGGGCGTGCCCAGGGGGCAGGCACGCCTCCATGCCTCGTGGCCTCCTCACTTCTTTCTTAACGTCCACTCCAAGTCCTCTGGATCACGTTTGTTCCAAAAATCTCTCTCCCGAAGGTTTCATTCTGTTTGGACTCCATTTGATATTCCTTTTCTGCGAAACACTGAAATAGGCAAAAAAACAACAATTTGGACTGGGCCTCCGGTTGATAGGTTAGTCCCAAAAATGATATTAAAGTGTATAATAAAGCCCATTAAACATCCAAAACAGATAATATAATAGCATGGAACAATAAAAAATTATAGATACATTGGAGACGTATCAAACATATATAAATTCAGATTTATGATATTCAACTCATTCAACCATTTACTCATAGGATATACGTGAAGCACGTGAGTAAATGTCAAACTACTCCAAAAATATATAAGTGAAGGACAATGAGTAATCAAATAATTAACTAGCCATGGGAGGATTCTTTTTCATTCAAGATTTCAGATCCAATGAAGTAAAATGAAAATACCCTCCTAGGAAAACACATATCATGTGATGAATAAAAATATAGCTCCGAATAAGGTATACCGATAGTTTTGAAGACAAAAGAGGGGATGCCTTCCGGGGCATCCCCAAGCTTAGGCGGTTGATTCTTCCTTGAATATTACCTTGGGGTGCCTTGGGCAGCCCCAAGCTTAGGGTCTTTCCACTCCTTATTGTGATAGCCTGGATTTTGCCTTCTCTCTTTTTACCGGACTTGCATTCTCTCTCTTTCCGGACTTGGTTTTCATCGTGGTTTTTGCCTTGATTTGATTTGGATTTTTGGATCAATTCTAATGGACTTGTCACTTCGGCATATCCTTAGCTTTCACCCAAGTGACCTATCTACCTTATTCCGCCCACAAATTCGCAAAATAATAAAATGAATATTTTCCTAAAAGGAAAATATTCATTTTTCTCTCTTAAGTTCATTTTAGAACTTTGTGCTTCACAGCAACCTCAATTTTTCTTGCTCAGAAAAATCTGAGATAATTCCTAAATATTCTTAGGACCATGGAACATCTTCCCATGCGAAAATATTGCATCACTTTTTGTAATATTTTTGCTGTAGAAAATCTTTTCACTTCTGGACCAGAAATGCACTTTGTACAGCAAGTGCATTTTCCCCTAAGCTTTTAGCCTTGATCTTTCTTGATCTTAAACACCCTCCTAAGAAACCCTAAACTCCAGGAGATCATCCCTAATGGCCTTCTAGAAGGTGGCCAAACCTGGCGACCAAGTTTCTGTACAGAAACTTGTCAGCTAAGTGGCGTCACTTTTGGTCGACCTGGGCATGAGCCATCAACTCCCCTAGACTAAACGCTGCACAGTCGAGAGCGTAGACAAGGTTTGGCCGCTCCAGGGCATCGTTTTGACCATGCCAGACTGGTAACCGCGCGTGGACACGGTGCCTGGCATGCGTCTCGACGCGCCCTGGCTGGCGCCTTGCACTCTGTTTCGCGCGTGCACGTTCCAGCGCTCACCGCCGACTGCCACACCGCGCCACAACCCTCGACCCATCACCCATGACCCCTCCCTGGTGCTTGCCGACGCCGGAGCCACCGCAGCAAAACCGGTCAAGTCGCGGCCAAAACGGCACAGTGCGCACGTGTGCTTGTCCCCATCTCAAACCGCCTCCTGTGCTCGTCCGCGAGCGTGGACAAGCGCCGGCGTTGACGCTGCACCCTGTCCCCTCGCGTTGGAGCCTCTCGTCGACGTTCGCCGCGTGTCCAGAGCGCTCCGGCGGCGACACGTTCCCCCCTCCGCTCCGGCTATATATAGCGCTCCCCTCCTTGCTCACTACCCATGCACCACTCCACACCACCTCCATGAACACGTAGACGAGCAGAAGCCCGGTTGGGCAGGCCTCTGGCCGTCGCCCCGACCAGAGGACTCCAGCGATCCCCGCAGTCCAGCCGCCGCACTCCGGTGCCTCTCGAGCTCAAGCAACTGCTTGGGCGGGGCATTGGGGGTCTGCTAGTGCTGCCTAGACCCCATGGAGCCCTCGGAGCCGCCTCTCGCCGCCGTCTTCTTCCTCTCCGGCGAATCCCATCCGCCACCGAAGCTTGCGAGCTCAACTGCGACCAGCTCCGGCCACCTCTCGCCAAGCCATGGGTACGGGCAGGTGCGCCACGACTGAGGGAGTCCTGGATTAAGGGGTCCTCGGACAACTGGACTATATACTTTGGCCGGACTGTTGGACTATGAAGATACAAGATTGAAGACTTCGTCCCGTGTCCGGATGGGACTCTCCTTTGCGTGGAAGGCAAGCTTGGATATTCAGATATGTATAGTTCCTTCTCTGTGACCGACTCTGTGTAACCCTAGCCCCCTCCGATGTCTATATAAACCGGAGGGTTTAGTCCGTAGGACAAGAACAATCATAGTCATAGGCTAGCTTCTAGGGTTTAGCCTCTACGATCTCGTGGTAGATCAACACTGGTAATACTCATATCATCAAGATCAATCAAGAAGGAAGTAGGGTATTACCTCCATCGAGAGGGCCCGAACCTGGGTAAAACATCGTGTCCCCTGCCTCCCGTTACCAATAGCCTTAGACGCACAGTTCGGGACCCCCTACTCGAGATCTGCTGGTTTTGACACCGACATTGGTGCTTTCATTGAGAGTTCCACTGTGTCGTCGCGATAAGGCTTGATGGCTCCCTCAATCATCTTCAACGATGCGGTCCAGGGGGAGATCTTCATATTCTGCGGCTTCGTATTGCGGGCCAACTCGCTTGGCCATCTGGAGCAGATCGATAGCTACGCCCCTGTCCACCAGGTCAGGTTTGGAAGCTTAAACTATACTGCCGACATCCGCGGAGACTTGACCTTCGATAGATTCGAGCCCATGCCGGGTGCGCCGAACGGTCACGACAGGCATGACTTTGATCTGCCGTCGGACAGTATTCGGGAGATCGCGCCTGCGGTGGCGCCGGGACTCAATCCGGAGCAGATCGTGCCTTCCGAGGGCGGGTGGATGGACCCCGTCACGGAGGCCGCACACTCATCGGCGTCGGAGTCGAACACTGATCCCACCTCCTGTGGGGGTGGTGTCATCGGACCCTCGTACTCGTCTCCGGCTACAGGATCTGAACCGCGTGCGTCCGTGCCTATCGAATCGGATTGGGCACCCGTCATGGATTTCACCACCACGGATATTTTTCAGCACTCTCCCTTAGGAGATGTGCTAAACTCATTAAGGACTATTTCCTTGTCAAGAGATTCCTGGCCGAACTATGTCCGGCTCGAGTGGGAAGCGGACAACGAAGAAATTCGTTCCCCACCCACCACCCACTTAATAGCCACTTTCGATGACTTAACAGACGTGCTTGACTTCAACTCCGAAGACATCGACGGTATGGACGACGATGCAGGAGAAGAACAGGAACCACCACCTATAGGGCGCTGGATAGCCACCTCATCATATGATATATATATATATATATATATATATATATATATATATATATATATATATATATGGTGGACACACCAAAAGAAGGCGATGGTGACGATGCAAGGAAGAATAATCCCCTCGATAAGCCACCAAAGCGGCGCCATAGACGCCGCTCTAAATTCCGCCACAGTAAAAACAGCGACAACAGCGCAAGAAATAATAATACCCTGGTTGACTCCAAAGGAAACGACGACCCCATGGACCCAGCGATGGAGCAGGATGAGCCAGGGGACGATGAGCATAGTGTGGAGCCGACATCAGATGACGGTGATCCCGAGGGTAAAATTCACCAACCTGTCTCCGGAGAAGAGAACAGCCCGGATGATGATGCACTCATCATCCCAGAAAAAACTCTTGGAACAAGAGAACCTCCACAGAAGGCTTATCGCCACCGCGAGGAGCCTAAAGAAGCAGAAGCAAAGGCTTAAGGCCGCGCAGGATACACTCAACCTCAGGTGGAACAAAGTGCTCGACACAGAAGAAAAATACGGCGACGATCGTCACACAAAGAGATATCCGAAGCGCAAGCTGCTGCCCGAATTTGACGACGAGGCCATAGACCCCATTCAGGCGAAAATGACCAATCAGCCGGACCCACCGCCCCGTGGCCATGACAAGACGGCTAATGATGCTGCACACAAGTCAGCACATGATTTACATGAGCTCCTGGACAAAAAGTGCGGTATGGCCAGATCCATCTACGGATCTAGGAACCGCGCTCCGGCACAGGATCAGAGCTACTGAAATGATCACATTGATCGAACACCGGCTAGGAATCAGAACCGAACACAACAACCGTCGACAGCATGCCACGACACGACCAAATCCAGGGGTGCTGCACACCCCTTGTGCTTCACTGATAAGGTGCTGGATAATGAATTTTCGGAAGGATTTAAACCCATGAATATAGGCATACGACTGAACTACAGACCCTGGGGTCTGGATCAAGGACTTTATCCTTCATATCCACATGGCTCGCGGAGATGATCTCCATGCCGTTAAATACCTACCCCTCAAATTAAAGGGACCAGCTCGACACTGGTTGAAAAGCCTTCCCGAAAACTCAATTGGAAGTAGGGAAGAACTTGAGGATGCTTTCAGGGCCAATTTTCGAGGGACCTATGTCCGACCTCCGGATGCAGACGACCTAAGTCACAGAATTTATAGCCCGGAGAGTCAGCCCGAAAGCTCTAGAACAGATTTCTTACTAAGAAGAATCAAATAGTCGATTGCCCGGACGGCGAAGCCTTAGCGGCCTTCAAACACAGTATCCGGGACGAATGGCTTGCCAGACACCTTGGCCAAGAAAAGCCGAGGACAATGGCAGCCTTAACAAGCCTTGTGACCCGCTTTTGCGCGGGCGAGGACAGCTGGCTGGCCCGTAGCGGCACCAGCGACCCAAGCACATCCGAAGTCAGGGATGGCAACGGGAAGCCTCGACGCAACAAAAACAAGCGTCGAAACAATAATGACAGCCCAGAGAACACGACGATCGATGCCGGATTCAGGGGCTCTCGACCTGGTCAACGGAAGAAGCCATAAAGGTAGCAGAGATGGACCATCCAGCCTAAACAATATTCTAGACAAATTATGTCAGATTCACGGCACCCCCGAAAAACCCGCAAACCACACCCACAATGAGTGTTAGGTTTTCAAACAGGCCGGCAAGCTGAATGTCGAACAAAAGGGGAGGGAGACGCCAAGTGAAGACGAGGATGAGCCTCGTCAGCCGAACACTAGAGGAAAAAAATTTCCCACCAAAAGTCAAAAATGTGAATATGATTTACGTAACTCACATTCCAAAGAGAACGCGCACTCAGAGACGTATACGCTGTTGAGCCCGTCTCCCCCAAATTTAATCCCTGGTCGGCCTGCCCGATCACCTTCGATCGCAGGGACCACCCGATTAGTATCCGGCACGGAGGATCGGGCGCCTTGGTGCTCGACCCAATAATTGACAGATACCATCTGACACGAGTCCTCATGGACGACGACAGTAGTCTAAACCTGATATATCTGGACACTGTCCGCAAAATGGGGATAGACCCCTCAATAATCAACCTAAGCAACACTACCTTTAAAGGAGTAATACCAGGCGTCGAGGCCCACTGTACGGGCTCTCTAGTACTAGAGGTTGTATTCGGTTCTCCCGACAACTTCAGAAGCGAGGAATTAACCTTCAACATCGCTCCATTCCGAAGTGGCTATCACGCACTACTCGGAAGAACGGCCTTCGCTCGTTTTGATGCAGTACCGCATTACACCTACCTCAAACTTAAGATGCCCGATCCACGTGGCGTCATCACAGTTAGCGGAAATACAGAGCGTTCCTTACGCGCGGAAGAATACGTGGTGGCTCTAGCAGCCGAACACTGAGCGGTCCCTCCAACCAGGATAAATGGTCAGTCGTCAAGACCACGGACGCGGTTAGACGAGTCCGGCGTTCCACGCAATGTAACAGCCCAGTTGGGATTTCCCCATAAAGGATGCTAGGGGCTGCCTGCAAAAGCCCACAGTTTGGCTCGACCCTATCAATACAATAACATATTGCATTTTCATGGTTCACTCAGATTAACGAACACCTCGCACGAAGTCTTTGACCTGGGTTTTTTCCTTTTTATTACAGATGATCATCGTGCTACACCCTTCCAGGATATGACACAACAGAGATAAAGGCGCAGACGTGCAACAGGGCCCCGCTCAAAGGTTTCTTTTTAGATTAAGATCCTGTGTAAACCTTTTTAATGTCTCTTGTTGCTTCTTCCCCTCCGAAAACTTTATACAGCCGGGAGGGGTACTGGCGTTTTCGGCATTTTTGTCACACCAGACTACTGCTCATTCCTGGAAACTCAGGGCTTATTGTCAAGGGCGTTATTTAGCCCAGTACACATTATAAAGTCCGAATACCTTAGGGAGTGTTCGGCGTCACGATTTTGGCCTTATATGCATCAGCTCCGAATCATGTCTTTGGTCAAATGTTGGGTTTGCCTGGCTCCTGTGTTTTGCTACCTTACGTTCCGCTCTATCGGCTAAGGCGGCACCGGGAGAACTACTGCGAATGTGCCCCGGTTCATCTGGATGAGCACCTCAGTAGAGAAAGCCGAAAACTGGTTGTCATGATATAGCGCGAGACTAGTCAACCACTCAATGACCCAGCGGAATCTTCACGATTCCTCCGCATTAACGAAGGACCGGTTTCCCGGTCACGTACATACGCGCACCATATCCGGATGAACGCGAAAGTACCAGGGGCTATATAGTAGCCCCACTGTCAAACTCCTATGGCTAAGTGAAAGTGTTAAAGCTATATAGTCCGATTGCCTCGTTCGCCGCGCTATCACCTCCTTAACGGACCAGGATGTTGGATCAAGTGTGACTACGCCTTTTCTCGAACACCCCCGCATTATATGCGTGGGGGCTGAAGCCGACGACTGCAAACTTTCAGGTTATATACATACATAAACGGCCGCACAAGAGGCATTATAATACTTTCGGGCAAAAGTATAAACACAACCTTTATAATCAAAATAGCATTGTCTTTACAATCGCGATACATGTCATTCGAACATGGCACTCTTCGAGCACTGAGCCTCTATTAAACGGGCGCCTTCTAAGAGTTCTTAGAAATAGTGCTCGGCCAGGTCCTGGCCTTCCACCGCACTCCGGGTTGCAATAGCGGTGGTTTCCATCCCAACCCAGTATGTTTAACACGGGCAAGAGCCATCCGCGCTCCCTCTATGCATGCCGACCTCTTCACAGCATCGATATGCGACACAGCACCATGGAATTGTTGCACCAATCCAAAATAGCTGTCCGGCCTTGGTCCTTGTGGCCAAAGATGATCCACGACAGACCTCATAGCAAGCACGGACAACCTGTGGAGTTCGGCCCATGCGGCAATCTTTTCATTCAATGGCAGCGGACGCGTCGGGGCATTCAATTGCGACTAGAATAACCTCTCAGCCTTATGGTCTTTCCGATCTTTGAAAAACTCGATCGCATCAGCAACACTCTTTGCCAGGTCCGCATACGCATCCGCCGCACTCCACAACTGATCCAGAGGGGCATACTTTGGATCTCTGAATTTCATCCGCAACAAATAGGGCTTCCTAGCCATGATATCTCCGGCTTCACGAAGCTCCTCCCTCATCCCCCTCATTTTAGAGCAGGTTTCCTTGGCTGCCTCCAGGGCCTTCTTCAGGTCAGCCGCTTTTGCTTGATTTTTCTTTTCAAGGAGCTCATGGCGGTTGGCGGCATCTTCCAGCTCGGTAGCCATCTGGGCTATCTTTTCTTCGCTCCGACGATGAGCAACCTGTTCGGCTCTTAACTCTTCGACCACCTTCAGAGCGGCCACATCACTTATTCGGGCTTGCTCCTTGGCTCGGGCAAGCTCCGCCCGAAGGGTCTCCACGACAGCAGCTCCATCTCCAGCAAAAACATATTATAGATACTAGCATCATGCTCCTCTTAAACATTTGCTGACAAGCCGAATATACATACCGTGGGCCTCGTCAAGCCGCTTGTTAACCAACGCGATGTCGGCATCGGCCACGTCCAGCTGCCGCTTTAGTTCAGCAAAATCAGCAGATCGGTCGGCCGCCGGACCCTCAGTCACATGCACATAAAGCAGCATGCTTATTACCAGAGATTATGATCCTCTGCTTGCCATGTTGATGGCAACCAGAGTCTCAGGGGATACTCTCTATGCAGAGCATGCTTAGCATGTGCGGTACCATCAAAAATACATTTTTTGTGTACCTCAAAGCCTCTTAGCAGTCTCGTAAGAGCTTCATTCAAACCGCTTTTCGCGGATGAAATCCTCTCAACCACCGTACCCATTAAGGCACGATGTGTCTCTGAGATGGCCGCTCGCTCCAAAAGGCCCATTAGTGTGTCCGGCTGTGTTCCGGACAATCCCGGACTCCTCCTGAAGCTCTCTTTGGGAGCCGGATATTCCAAACTCTGGGCACCGAAGTATCAACTTCTGGCTTTGGTGGATTAGGAGAAATCCTCCGTGGTGACGCCTCAGGGTCTCCACCCCATGTGACGGGGAGGCAGGGGGAGGCGTATCGCTCTCCATCATCTCTGTAGGAAGATCCCCTGAGGACGAACTCTGTGGAGAAGGGCTACGAGCCAGACTGCAACAAATATGTTTTGGTCATTATCCTCAGAGACAAAGCGGGGTATATTTACCTAAGTACTCTTTTACTTATGGCTCGGTGGAGGGCTGGCCCCCTCGCGAGGTTTTCTTCCCTCGTTTGGAAGCCTCCGTTTCCAAATCTTCGGAGGCGGCCCTTTTCTTACCTTGAGGAGAGGGGATTTTAGATTCCCCTCCCCGATTATCCTCCTTTGTGGAGGCACGTACTCCTCTGATTTGGATGTGTAGGATGTGAGGCCCACCTGTGGCTTCTCTATTCCTCCCCTCGTATTCTCCTAATGGCACCTGATACGGCGCCTGCTCAAGCATCCTGGTCAACAAAGGATTCGGCGAGCCTTCGGGAAGAGGAGCCTAACACCTAATCCTCTCCGCCTTCCTCAGCCAGTCCTGGAAGAGAGCAATTTTTAAAAGGATGTTATAATAAACATAAAGGACAGTGTGTTCGATAATAGAAGTACTTACCTGGGTATCCGGACGGTTGCAATTGCGACCCGCGTCCTCGGTGGTGTCCGAACACTTTATTCATGATCCGAAGAATGACTCATACACCTCTTTGAGCGTCATGCCGAAGAATTGTTGAACGGTTCACGGTCCTTCCGGGTTGAACTCCCACATACGGAAAAGGACGACTTTCGCAGGGCTTGCTCGACGAACCAGCGTCACTTTCATTATCTTGATAAGGCTAACATCCCTCTTGAGGAGGTCTCGGATGCGGCTCTGCAGTGTCAGCACGTCATTAATCGGCCCCCAATCCAGCCCCTTGTTGACCCATGACGCCAGTTGTGGCGGGGGGCCCGAGCGGAACGCTGGAGCGGCCGCCCGCTTTGTACCTCGGGGAGCTGTGATATAAAACCACTCTTGCTGCCACAAATAAGATGTTTCGCGAAAGAACCCTTTGGCCATGGGGCGTCGGCACCTTTGCTTATTATAGCACCTCCGCACTCCACGTGATGCCCGTCAATCACCCTCGACCTCACATTGAAGGTCTTGAGCCACAGGCCGAAGTGGGGGCTAACGCGGAGAAAGGCTTCACACACGACGATAAACGACGAGATGTGAAGGATGGAACCCGGAGCTAGATCATGGAAATCTAGCCCGTAATAGAACATAAGCTCCCTCACGAAGGGATCGAGAATAAAACCTAGCCCTCGGAGGAAGTGGGAAATAAATACGACACTCTCGTTGGGTTCGGGAGTGGGGATGACCTGCCCTTGAGTAGGCAGCCTGTGCGGGATTTCGGCGGTGAGATACCTGGCCTCCGTAAGCTTCCGAATGTCCTTTTCTATGACAGAGGAGTCCATCCACCGGCCTTGAAGATTGGATCCGGACATGGTCGAAGGACCGAAGTGCTTTAGCTTGAGCCTTGGGTGTTGGAACTTGAGGTGTGGGAGGGGAAGTATCAAGCATGGGAAGAAAACGACAGGCGTTGGCCCCTTTATAAAGAGGACGAATATCAAGCGTCCCCCGCGTGACTGTTTGGGACTTGCCAAAAATCGAGGAGTCATATTAAACAAACACGGTTGGGTTACCCACACCCGTATTGATGAGAATCCCGTGATAAGGGGGATACGATCTCTGCTTCGACAAGACGTGCCAATAAAACTGCCTCGCAGCACGTGTAGTGGCTGGTTAGGAAAAACGGTTCGCATAAAGACTGGGCCGTGGTGGGACGTCACGCTATCAAAAGCTTTCAGCGGATTAGATTTGTGGAAAATTATACTCTCTACGGTGGTATGTGGAATTTGTTTTGTGGAGCCGGACACGATTCTTGTGTTATAAATCTTCTATGGAGTATTCGGAGGAGGAACCCGCCTTGCAATGACGAAGACAATCTGCGCGCCGGACTCATCGTCATTGAAGCCAGGTTTAGGGGCTACTGAGGGAGTCCTAGATTAAGGGGTCCTCGGACAGACGGACTATATACTTTGGCCGGACTGTTGGACTATGAAGATATGAAGACTTCGTCCCGTGTCTGGATGGGAATCTCCTTTGCGTGGAAGGCAAGCTTGGATATTCGGATATGTAGATTTCCTTCTCTGTAACCGACTCTGTGTAACCCTAGCCCCCTCTGGTGTCTATATAAACCGGAGGGTTTAGTCCGTAGGACAAGAACAATCATAGTCATAGGCTAGCTTCTAGGGTTTAGCCTCTACGATCTCGTGGTAGATCAACTCTTGTAATACTCATATCATCAAGATCAATCAAGCAGGAAGTAGGGTATTACCTCCATCGAGAGGGCCCGAACCTGGGTAAAACATCATGTCCCCTGCCTCCTGTTACCATTAGCCTTAGACGCACAGTTCGGGACCCCCTACCCGAGATCGGCCGGTTTTGACACCAACAATGACCCCAGCTTCAATCCTATCCCTGTCGTTTAGCCCCAAACCCCCTCGTCGCTGGCGTGAGCTCCAGTGAAGCACCGCCTCCCTCTGATCTCTCTCTTTCCTAACGCATGGGACCCACCTGTCGGTCTCACCACTCGCGCCCGAAGCGGGTACCAGTGGGGGCGTATTTCTGTTTTACGCCTTCGACGTCACCCCCCCAGGAATTTCTGTTTAATTCAAATTTACTCAGAAATTTGACCAAACTTTGACCATCCATAATTTCTAAACCACAAATCCAAATGAATTGATTCTTTTTGCATTGTCTTTGTTACAGAAAGTTCTAGCAGCACACCAAAAAGTGGATTTTTCCTTGTTGTCTAGAATTTTTTGTGATTTTGAGAATGTGTTTTGACATTTATCTTTGTGGTTTTGAAATATTTTCAGAAGGAGGATCTTGCCTTGAAGCTAACCAAGAGGAGTGTGACTCTCCTCTCCACTAAGGCAAGAAACAACATCATTTGGATGGTGTTATTTCAATATCTATGATTTTCTACTTAAATATGAGTCTTTATTTGCATTTAAAATTTGATAAATTAATATGGTTAATTGCTAGTTGTTTTATGATGCTTGATATGCTTCTTAGCTTCTGGTTGAGTTCATAGAATTGTTTGGCTAAGTAGAGTAATTTTGCACTAGAATATTTTGTTATGGAAAGTTATGGTGGCTATTTTTGCCAGTAATGGTTTTCAACTAAATGATGAACTAATAAAAATGTTGTTTGTAGAAAAAAATGACTTATAACCAGAGAAGTTTCTGATCTGAGTAGTGCAACTTAGTTATATTGCTTGTTTTGATCCATGCTTAAGAGTTGCTTGCTTTGTGTGCCGAGTAGTTGCATGATTTCTGGTATGATGCCATGTTAGTAATAAAAAGTTTTTCTGAAAGTTAATACTTGATTAAATTCAACCTGAATATGATGTTGATCACATCATGGTGCCACTGAATCAGGTTTTTAATTCAGTGCGACCACATTTACCTAATGGGAAGGTCTTGATTTGGTCCTTTGTCGTGGCTCTCACCGGTGCCTCCCGCGAGGGAAGGTTATCGGCGTTCATACCCTGGCCCGGTAGGCATACATAACCTTGTGTGCTCTTTTGTTTTTATGGTACCTTGTCCCTGTTTGGGACCGTTTTGCCACGACGGTGGCCGTTGGTAGACACGGGGCCACCCAAGACCTAGCCCTGAGAAGGAGATTATCGGAGTGGCCGGGGAGAGTGCATGGCAAAGGGAGGGTTTCGTCGGAGTACGAGGCCAGGTATTCCATAGTGTGGGTAAAGTGCGCTACCTCTGCAGAGTGTATTTAATCTATCGATAGTCGCGCCCTCGGTTATGGGCAAGACTCGGGAGTAAGTCACACCATGGATCAACTTTTATAATTAATCTTGCAAACTAGTAATTGTTGTGATTCATTGTATCATGGTGAACCTTGAACACTCGAGGTGTTCATGAGTGATTGGTTTCAGGTGTGACCCTGGTGTGGTCACCGTTTGGTTACGAGGCAACCGTCTGGTAATCGAGTCCGTGTGACTCCGTGCGCTATTTGGTTGCACCGCATAGCTCTGCATTTGTAGTAATTTCTCGCATTAAATTAACTTGATTAATTATCATGATATTGTCTGTCATCGTGCTTATATTTGTTGTGATCTTGCAAGTACATTCAATGTACTGACCTGGCGTGTCATGCCAGTTTTCAGGCAAGTTGATTCGCATCGGAGCGCATCTCGTGTCTAGGCCGTGTCCACGTCGGTGTCCCTGTGCCATGGAGTTCCGCTACGTCGTTCTTCCGTTGTCGCGTAGTTTACATGTGATCGAGGCCCCAGCCATGTTCATTAAATAATGTACATACTGTCTAGCAGCACCGTGTGTGCCGCTTGGCCTCGAACTTTGATGTAATATCAGACCTTTGTACAATGCTAGTATCAATAAAGCGGTTATTTCTGTACCATGTTGTTGTGTATTGCCAGAAGACTTGATCTCTGGGCTGGCAATGCAGGGTAAACCGGTTGCTCTGAGCCGGGGTGCCACAACACTTGGTATCAGAGCCACGCTGATTGTAGGACATGCTAGACCGGTAGTGCGTTAGTAAAACGGTAGATAGTTTCGTTTGAGTAACGGTAGACATAGAAATTGGTTGTTGCATTGCATGCATGACTTATTGTTGTTATTACTAACCATATGGTTTGTGAGTGTAGATGGCACCAGTACCGATCTTGTACCGTCCTGAGCCAGCTCCGTGCACATCGTCGCACCTGCTTCAGAACGTGTGGTGACGACTCTATCCAGAGGGTGCTGATCTAGAGTATCGGGTGTATCGCGAGCATCTGGCCGGTGCATTTTATGAGTATTGTACTGAGGTCACTCTACACGACATTTCCCCATCCGGCGCTTACACTCGTTCATCTAAGGGTGGTCTTGCTTCTACGCCATCTCAAGCGGTTTAGTTTGCTGCTATCGAGGCTCTTGTAGACTTGCGCTACAATGAGGTTTGCATGCACACCCACCCTGGACTTTTCTTCTACCCATCTCTGCACGAGAATGGGCGTATCCGCTTTCCTTTGATTAATCCGGCGTGCGATCGTCCCACTAGCCACCTTGCACGCTACATCACCGCTAGCTATCTCCTTAACTACAAGTTAGCTCGGGAGCTCTCACGCGCTCGCGCCGCTCTCGCTGCTGCTCGTATAAGGAACCCTCTTCCCGCTGTCATCTACACTTCTGCTCCTCCCACTTCCGTTCCTACAACGACCTCGCAGGGTACCGTTAACCCTTTGACGGTGAACCCTCGCAGCGCTCCTGCTGCATGGTCTTCTCTTGTTGCTACTCCTGCCGCTCCTATGCTTTGATCCCATCCCCCGCCTGCCCCTGAGGGAGAGCCCTCAAGGCAGCGCCAGCGCACCACTTTTCCCCCGGAGGTCTCTACTATCAGTTTATAGGATCTGGGTCCGGCTTAGGAGACGAGCCTGCAGCAGCACCATCCGAGCAGTAGATCGTTAGAGTATCGTGGTAGTCATGAGCATGATGTATGGCTATAATCGCATTTGTCATGATGCGTAGTTTCATGTACGAGGGTAGTAGACCCATTGCAATTTATATTTTCATGTTGGGACTATGTATAATTAGGTCGGATATTTTTCGACTTGGTTTTATTCGCTGCTTCTTCCGGGATTTGTCATTGGTTTTTCCCCCATTTTGGAATTTCCTCATCATGGTTGCTATGTATTGGGAAAACGAAAAATAGGATGCCGCATGGAGGCAGCAACAGTCAAGCTGGTGAGGATGTCCCTGTCCGTCGTTCCGCAAGACAGGCAGGACATTCCCCTTAACCATACCAGCCACAACCGCCTCCACCGCCACAACCGCCTTCCACCAAACAAATCCTGCGAATGTTTGAAGAAAGAAGGAGCAACGATCTGCTGGAAATACTGAAAAGTGTACAGGTTATGGTTGGGTAGAATGGAAACCAGAATGGCCATCATTCCAAGCTATCAGATTTTTAGCGAACCAAGCCTCCCAGTTTCAGCCATACTACTGATCCTTTGGACGCCGCCGACTGGCTAAGGACTATTGAAAGAAAACTGGAAATTGCTTGCACAGACGACGGAGACAAGGTTCCCTTCGCAACGCATTATATCGAAGGAGCTGCCGCTATATGGTGGGATAATCCAAAGCAATATGGCCTGCCGACGAGGAAATTACTTGGACAAAATTCAAGGATCACTTCCGCAAATATCATATTCCCACCGGAGTCATGAAGATCCAGCAACGCGAATTTCTCGCCCTCACTCAAGGCAGCATGACCGCTGCCGAGTATCTGAATAAATTCAACCATCTGGACCGCTACTCTCTCCATGATGTGGCCACCGAAGAGCGGAAGATCGACCGATTTCTTGGAGGCCTACATCAACATCTCGGGTGCACTCTCAGTATGTTTGATTTCCTGGACTTCCTGACTCTGGAACTAGGACCTAATCACCGAGAGGGAACATAAGCTTCAGCACGTCAACAAGCCAGCTGCTAATGACCACAAGCACAAATTCGAGCCCAAGAAGGATATGCAACCAGTGCAAAAGGCTCGTACATGGCAACAGACTCATGTGGAGTACAAACCCAATTGGCAGCAGAACGTCAACAAGACTACTACACAAGTCAAGAATGTCATGACCAGCCCGGTGTGCGACGATTGCCAGTGCAACAATTCGTGCTTCAGCTATGGTCAAACCGGACACTACGCCCGACAATGTCCCAAGAACACCATGCACGTCGCTCCATTTCAGCCGCAAGTTAACTACATGGAGCAGTATTCCGCCCCCGATATAATTCAAGGGCAAGTTCATCACATTTCCGCAGACGAAGCCCAAGAGGACCCGGAAGTCATCATTGGTACGTTTCTCGTCAACGACATACCCACCATAATTTTATTTGACTCTGGCTTCCCACTCTTTTATTTCGCGGAGTTTTGCTTCCCAAGACAATTTTTCTTGCGCAATTTTGGGAAAGCACATGCTGGTACAATCCCCGGGATCCATAATCAGAAGCAATCTCGTCTGCCGAAATTTGGAGGTTGACATCAAGGGCGTCAAGTTTCCAACATCGTTGATAATCATCGATTCCAACAAATTGGATGTCATTTTGGGCATGAATTGGTTAACCCAATACCAAGTCTGCATCAGCTGTGCGACCAAAGAAGTTACCCTGAAAAATATGGAAGGTCGCACCACAAGTTTTTATGCCCGCAAGCGCATCCCCATGAAGGATATGGTTTTCGCAGCCGTGGCAGAAGAGGTGGAATTAATCCCAGTGGTCAGCGAGTATCCAGATGTATTTCCTGAAGAATTACCCGGCATGCCACCAGACCAAGAATTGGAGTTCGCTATTGACCTAGTGCCTGGAACCACCCTGATACACAAGAAATATTATCGGATGCCCTCAGAATTGGTGGAATTGAAGAAGCAACTATCGGATTTCGGGTTCCGGCAGACCTTCGAGGTTCGAACACTGGGGTGCGCACGAAGATTTCACCCTCTGCCTACTTGCTCCTCACCAAATCGCTAGGATCTAAACTACGAAAGAAACAACACAAGAGACACAGGGTTTATACTGGTTCAGGCCACCATTGCGGTGTAATACCCTACTCCAGTGTGTGGTGTGTGGATTGCCTCTTGGGCTTATGATGAACAATACAAGGAAGAACAGCCTCGCGAGGGTCTGTTCTTGGTTGGTGCTACTTGGTTCTGGCTCTTGGATTCTCGATCAGGTCCCATCTCCGTTTCCTCTCTGTCCTCGTACCCTGGGGGTGGATAGTCCTATTTATAGGCAAAGGCCCCGGGCCTCTTCCAAAATATTGAGCGGGAAGGGCGCCAACAATTGGCCATTTTGAAGGGGAACATCTGGTACACTTATCCTGACTAAAGTTGGTCCTCGCCTACCAAAGGCTCTGGTGGTGACGCCAGCTTGGGATCCACAATGACTTCCTCCCTGCCGTTGGGCTGGTCTTGGTCTTGTAGCACCGAAATGGATGCCTTTGCTCGATGCTCTCGCCTGCACTTTCTCCCTTTGCACCAAAGTGGAAAGGAGGACACTGCGCGGGCCGGCGCCCGGCTGGCGCCCCTGGTCGTCATGGCTTGCGTCATGGGCACCTGGCAAGGTACCCCGCCTTGAACTCTCCGCCTCCTCGCGAGCCAGCCTGATGAGGCCGTGCCTGAGGAAGCCCCTAGTTGTCCGCCCCGCGAGGCTTGGCCCCTCGCGAGGGTCTTGAGCTTGAGTTGATGAAGATGGGCCGCGCTGGCCCCCCTTTTGAGCCACGCCGCAGGCCGCAGGCAGGCAAGTCTGGGGACCCCCGTTCCCAGAACGCCGATAGTAGCCCCCGGGCCCACGGCGCACCCGGACTTGGCCGAGCAGGGAAGCGAAAGGGCAAGTGCGAAGCGTCGCAGGCCCTAACAGCCTGCAGCCTTGGGCGCCGCGTGGCGGTTGATTGGATGTGGGCGCCTCCACAACCGCGCGAGTTGATAAAGGAGCAGCTTCTGTCCCTGGCCTTCGTTGCTCTCTCCAGTTGCTGCTCAGATCCCCTTTCTTGCACCTCTTCTCCCCGCCTCCGAAATCTTCAGATCTACTCTGTCCACGTGCCCTAGCCAGACATGGCGCCTCGCCAGGCCCCGACCGAAGCTTGGTACTCGTCCGCCTTGGACTCGCCGAACGTGTCGGAGGCGAGCCTTGCCCGGGTGCAGTCGCGACCGGTTTTCCGGGTATTAATTTCCAGAAAATGGCCATTGTGCTCACCAGCCCCAGGATTACTGTTAGCTGATGAGGCACCAACTTGATACAGAAAATTCCAAGCAAAATACAAAATATGTAGTACAAGACCATTCTGGCCTGTGAGTACAACAAATGGTTTCTGGTGGTTGAGGGCGGAACCGGTTTGTGGATCATCAGGGTCTATGGGTCTCCATTTCCCACAGGAACAGCTGACCAGGTTAACTCCTATCTTCGCGAGGCTGCTACCACCACTGCTTAGGTTCCGGGGCTGTCGTCGCATCGCTCCTCTCCGTGCAAGAAATCTGGCCAAGACAATAGCCAGGGACAAGCTATTGAGTACTTTGAATGTACTCGCAAACATTATGAACACTGGGATAATATAAGTGATAATCATGCACTGAAATATTATATGATCACGTCGTCAGTCATACATAAAAAAAATCTTTTATGCATGTGAGCAGGTTATTTATATGTAGCAAAATATGCAACAATGGAGTGGAAATGAAATGCCACAGTCGGGCATCTGTGCGACACCACGTAAAGGGCTTATAAGGTATATAAATAGCAAACATGCCACAGTCGGGCGTCTCAGCGACACCACAAAAAGGGCTTCTAAATAAATAACAAGCAATGCCACAGTCGGGCGTCTCAGCGACACCACATAAGGGGCTTATAAATAAATAATAAGCAATGCCACAGTCGGGCGTCTCAGCGACACCACCTAAAGGGCTTATAAATAAATAACAAGTAATGCCACAGTCGGGCGTCTCAGTGACACCACATAAAGGGCTTATAATTAAATAACAAGCAATGCCACAGTCGGGCGTCTCAGCGACACCACATAAAATAGGTTTAATCTCTGCAAACTGTAGTCCTTAACCATGGACTATAGTCCTTAACCATGGACTGTAGTCCTTAACCATCCCAGTCTGTAGTCCTTAACCATGGACACGGCTATTCGAATAGGTTTAATCTCTGCAGAGGATGTACTCTTTACCGACGAGTGACGGATTCCTTTAGTCCATCGGGACTAATTCTGTCTACGGTCTTTTAAATGAAAACGCACCTGACTTTCACACACTAGCTTAACTTACGGGTGTCTGGAATCACCCACGACACTCGTTAAGCAAAACTCTAAGTGGGGATGCTACAACCTCGATTAGCATGGGATCACAAAATTTATACCGCGCGCAAAACTAGGGAAGCTACCCCCTCGGCTACAACCGAAACACCCATGCCCCCTGATCGGATGACTGGCTTTAATCCATGGCCTTGGTACCCTCATCCCGGCCCCTCTGTACGGTGTGTGCTAGAAAGGGGTTGACAAATTACTGAACCGTACCCTACCCGTGGCAGGGACAAGTGGTAGCACGAAACAAGTGTGGGGGTTACTAGAATGAGACTCGATCTACGACCGACTCAGGAGGTTTATAAATTCCCTGCATGACATGTATAACAAGTATATTTCAACCAACAATTTCACCACTCATTATACCTTACTATGTCATACCGGACATAACCATCCCGATGGAGACCGGCGACAAGCTCACGCCTACCCAAGGTAGAGGCTTTCCCGGATTCCTTTCCGGCATGCATGCAAGGCACATGAGGATGATTACCATCACAAGTATATTCATTTCCAACAGCAAGGAAATCACTAATATGCATTCATGCAAAGGATCGTATCACCACATAAAATAACGAGTTTTCTGAAATAAGGTGGTGTTATAATCGTGTCAACCAACACATCAAAAATATTATGCTAGGGTTCAGGATGCTTGCCTTCAAGTTGTGGAGAAGTGAGATGCTCTCCAAAACTTTTGAAAGTTTTCTCCTCTCTCTCCAAAATCCTATTTAAAATATATCTGAATTAACACACATTTCCAAAACAGCACAAAAAAGTTGTCTGAATTTTTTTGAAATAAATCTTAAAATAAACTAGACAATATTTGAGAGAGGTAGGAAAAAGAATCAACTCATTTGGAGTTCTATTTAAAAAGTTATAGACATTCAAAGTTCTGGTCAAAAATCTAATTTTAAAAATAAAACCGAAAAAGAAAAACGATTCGAACTGACCACGTCGAAGATGTATTCTGAAATACGTTTCCACTAATCCAGCATGGACCGCGCGTGAGTCACTGACAGTGGGCCCGCCTGGCCCACTGGTCAGGTTTGACTGGTCTTCCCTCCCCTCCTCCTTCCCTGCCCGAGCGGGGGCGGAACTCTGGCGAGGCTCGCGGGTGAACGGTGGCACCGTTCGGGAAACCGAGGTCACCCACGGGTTCAGGGGGCCAAGGCGGTCACTCCGGTGGTCGCTTTGGCCTCTGGGGTGGATAGAGCTGCCAGCGGCGAGCTCCGCAGCGGACGGTGGCCGTCGGGCAAAGTGAGTTTTCGCCTGCGGCGAGTCCCTATCAAGATTGAGTAGGGGAATGGACTCACGAGAGGGAGAGGGGATCCTAGTGAAGAGAGTGGAGAGGGGGAGGCCCTGGTTGCACCGGACGGAGCCGGGAGGCTGCGGTGGCCGAACTGGCCGGAGTCGGGGAAGATGGCCTCCCTGGTTCGATTGCTGGCCAAGGGGGGTCCTAAGGGGATGGCTCGAGACTGCCTGCGTGCGGAGACGAGCTCGGGGCTTCCTAAATAGGCGAGTCAAGGCGGTTCCGCGGCGGCTGGGGATAAGGTTGCCGGCGACCGTCATTCTGTAGCTAGGGCGACGTGGCGGCGATGTGTGCTAGAGGACGAGGTTGCGGATGAGCTTGAACCGCTCCAGGGGGCAGCTGGCGAGCGCTGGTGGCGAGGGCGGCACCGACCGTGGCAGAGACGCGCTGCGGACGCTGGCGTGCCGCCAAGGGGCTCTGACGGCGGTGTTGTAGGGCACCAGGGCTGCTTGGCATGATGCGGTGAGGAGGGGAGCGCGTGGCCCGGCTCTGCAGCGGGGGAAAAACCAGGGGCGCGACGCGTCGGCTTGGGCGCGGCACGTGCAAAACACGTGCTCTGCTCGCGCCTAGAGCACGCACGGGACGTGCTCGACGAAATGCTAATGCATGCTAGGGGGCTCTAAACCACAAGAGAGTTAGCAGGGTGGGGTTGTAGGTTAGGGCAAATCCATGGGACATGCTGGTCTGGTCAGGGGATTAGGTTCACAATGTAAACAAAAATTCATGCCAAATCTGTCCATGCTCTCAAGGTGTTTGACAAAATGTCACAGGCACCTAGGCATTTCTTGGAGTGGCCAAATCTTCCAGAGTGGGGTCTCTTTAGATGAATGAGAGGGTGGTAAGGTCATTTGGACAAAAGGAGAAACTTGCTAGTGCAAGTTTTGCAAAACTCCAGATTTGGACAGAAAGAACTGGGCATGATTGCAAGAACTAGGATTGCTCCAATGAGTCCAACCTCTTGGACTCAAGGGTTTAGCAGGGAGGACTACAAGTAGGAAAAGGAATCATGGATAAGGGAGCAACTAAAAATGTGGTTGCTGTACAAATCCTCAAGTTGGACCAGAATAGAAAAGAGGTTGATTCACTCAATTTTTCCAAAGAACAACACTAGGTTTTTGCAAAAAGTTGAATTGCATGCTACCACTGACATCCCATAATTTTGGTGAAGGCTCTAAAGAAATATTTAAATAGGTTGTAGTGCAAATCTGCCCACTGGACCAGATTTGAAAATATGGTGTAGAGCTCAAAATATCCAAAGATTGAAATATATTTTTGCATAAAAGTGGTTTAAATACATCACATGACATCTCCAAATTTTGGTGGGATTTTTGAATGAATTTATCAAATGGTTGTAGTTCAAATAGGACCACAAACCATGGAAAAACCATTTTTGAAGGAATAAAGATCAGGGAAATAATTTTATAATTAACTCCTCTTGATAAAAAGAAAAGTTTTATTTGAGAGTGTAAGAGAGTCCAATAAAATTGGGAAGTTTTTCACTTGAGGTAAAAACTCCATAAAAATAAAGGGAAGAAAGGTTCTGAAATCAAAAGAAAATCCAGAAAACAAAAGTTTAAGTTCCTGGCAAAATTTTAATTAACAAAACAATGTTAAAATTTTTGGGGTGTTACAACACTACCCCCCTTAAGAAAAAATCTCGTCCTCGAGATTTGTTAGGAGTTGTTTTGAAAAACAAATACTCCATGGTCACGTGTTTTTTTTTGCAAGCAGGGTATGTGTTCGAGCGGTGGTGAGTCTGCTACCGTGGTGCTGTATGAAATAAAATAATCCATGTCGTGAGAAGGTGTACGATGCAGCAATTCTGGGGAAAGAAATCTTACTCCAGGATTTTTCGTGAGAGAAAACAGTAATATATTAGAGTCAAACTGCAACAAAACTACTCACATTAATAGAAACTAAATGATTTACTCGCCGCGCAAACTCGGGGTACCACGCATAAGTTACAACTTATAAATAAATGTTGCAAAATTAAACACAGCAGCGACGTCTATAATGCAAACATTAACTGGACGGGGTCCCAAGAAAATGTCTCTAGTACTGGGACACACTCTTCTTCTATCGAGGGAAGTGGATTGACCAGTCGATGTATGTGTCTCTCCTGGTCGGGCCTCAGTGGCCTGCCGATGGCAATCTGAGGATTTAAATCCGTGAGGCTCTGGAGATAACCCATCACATGTTGGGTTAAAGGTTCTTGAGCGATGACGTATTGGACGAGGTTGGCTAGTACTGGGTCTGTCTCAATTCGTCCACCGGGAAAGGATGTTACTTCTCCGGGTGCTGCACGGCTCGGAAAGTAATAATACCCTTGTTCGCTGGCATAGGGTACCGCGAATCGAAGGTGAGCAAGCGCTTCGTACGCAGTAGCTTCTATGGCCATATGTGGGGTCGGCATAGATTTCCCCACGAAGGAGACCTCCGTTGAGTCTTGGTTTGAGTTTACGGGAGGGATGTGTACTGCTGCCCAATATTTCGAGGTGGACTGGGTGATTCTTGATTTGAACAGTTCGTACTGGGGTGGCTGGGTGGAACCCATGGTACTGCAGGTAAAATCCCACAATATTTTGACAAAGCTACCCGGGGTTGCATCTGGGGTTCTCAAATAAATACTAGGGCTCGGCATGGCAAGAAATGGTTGTGAGGATGGTGCATAAGGTGATGGGTGCTTAGCAAGGTCACGCGGTGGCCTTTTTATAGCACTGGAGCTGGGTCGTTTTACCATGGTGAAAGGTAATGAATTTGCCCGTTCAGCTCCAAGGGTCGGGGTCAAAGCCACAGATACACACATCTCACTAAAGTGACTTATCACTGTGGGGGTCGTCGAGGTGGTTTTTGGTATCTGCGCCTGGGATAGATATTTATACCGCATGCTGACATATCCATGCAAGGTTACTAATTAAAACAGAGGCACAACAACAGGCTGCATTTATTTAATAGGTCACGGGATTATAAAGCGAGGATACATTGAGACTCGACACTACTCGAGTGACTTAGTCTACCTCGTTTATATCCAAGCGGGCGTGCCTTGTGGATGTCGAGGCTTCTCCCAGAGTCTCACTGTCGGGATTAGCTGGAGGGGGTTGGGTGGCTGCAGGCTCGGGGTAGCGATGATGACCATCTCGGGGATTGTTGGCCATAACCCCGTTGGAGTGTGCTCCCAAGAGGCGACGAAGCACTTCTGGGGTCATCAAAGTACCTTGGCCGATGGCTGGGGCAGATCTCAGGGACTCGATCGGGTGTCCGAACAGCACGACTGGGTTGTCGGCGTCGAGCTCGTTCTCTCCTCTCGCCGGGGCTCAACTAACCAGCTCTCCACGAGCTGCGGTCACATCAATGGTGATTTGATCGAACAGTTCCTCTAGCGCACCAACATAGCGCACTAGGTGCAACAATGCAGGATCCGTCTCGTGATCTCCGTTGGCAACTTGGGGTGGTCTACCATACCCTTCACGTCTGGGGTAGTGGTAGAATGAGCGACGGTTAACTCTGGGCGACAAGTGTCGGAGTTGAACTATAGCCTCTCGCGCTGCTAGTTGGACGGCTTGTGGCTCAAAGGAAGTTGTCCTTCCGGTGAACCTGTAGGGGCGTTCTGGCGACAGACCCCTACCGTAGATGTGCATAGTGGCCCAGAATTGATGGTCCTCACCGCTCATGGGTCCTTGGTACACAACATATTCTGGGGGCTCTTCTAACGCATAGGCACGTCGGGTGAGGTTTGCAAGTATGGTCACAAAGCCTCCAAGGTTGGTTGCTGTGGTCTCATTGTGCACGACGAGGCCAGGCATTATGGCTCAGTTTGGGGTAGCGGCTGTGTTGTGCTGGGTTGGGGCTATCATGCCCTTTTTATAGGAAAAAAGGTGACGGAGTCTTCCTTCGCACGCTTGCAAACGGGACAATATAGGTGTCGGTCACTAGCGTGTGATCGACAGGCTAGGCTGATAGGTTGGGCACCAATTGCCAAAAGTGTCGGGGTCACTGTGTGGCTATCTTGCACGAGAAGCTTGGCTGGGGTTTGGTTAAGGTCTGGTGGGTTGGTTTGCCTAAGTTTTTCGACCTGGCTAAGATAGGATTAGCCAATGGTCAGCCTGGCTCTGATACCAAGTCTGTCGCGACCGGTTTTCCGGGTATTAATTTCCAGAAAATGGCCGTTGTGCTCACCAGCCCCAGGATTACTGTTAGCTGATGAGGCACCAACTTGATACAGAAAATTCCAAGCAAAATAAAAAATATGTAGTACAAGACCATTCTGGCCTGTGAGTACAACAAATGGTTTCTGGTGGTTGAGGGCGGAACCGGTTTGTGGATCATCGGGGTCTATGGGTCTCCATTTCCCACAGGAACAGCTGACCAGGTTAACTCCTATCTTCGCGAGGCTGCTACCACCACTGCTTAGGTTCCGGGGCTGTCGTCGCATCGCTCCTCTCCGTGCAAGAAATCTGGCCAAGACAATAGCCAGGACAACCCAGTGAGTACTTTCAATGTACTTGCAAACATTATGAACACTGGGATAATATAAATGATAATCATGCACTGAAATATTCTATGATCACGTCGTCAGTCATAGATAAAAAAAATTCTTTTATGCATGTGAGCAGGTTATTGATATGCAGCAAAATATGCAACAATGGAGTGGAAATAAAATGCCACAGTCGGGCGTCTGTGCGACACCACGTAAAGGGCTTATAAGGTATATAAATAACAAATATGCCACAGTCGGGCGTCTCAGCGACACCACAAAAAGGGCTTATAAATAAATAACAAGCAATGCCACAGTCGGGCGTCTCAGCGACACCACATAAGAGGCTTATAAATAAATAACAAGCAATGCCATAGTCGGGCGTATCAGCGACACCACATAAAGGGATTATAAAAAAATAACAAGCAATGCCACAGTCGGGCGTCTCAGTGACACCACATAAAGGGCTTATAATTAAATAACAAGCAATGCCACGGTCGGGCGTCTCAGCGACACCACATAAAGGGCTTATAATTAAATAACAAGCAATGCCACAGTCGGGCGTCTCAGCCACACCACATAAAGGGCTTATAAATAAATAATCACAATGAATATCCAGGAAGTAGAACCGTCCCAGAGATACTCAATAATATAATGGGTTAGTCCATAATAAACATAAACATAATTATCACAAGTCATCAGTCATGACCCACGTTCCGGTTTAGTGGTTTCTCCTCCGAAGACCGACACTAAGACCGACACTTGACCCATCCCAGACTGTAGTCCTTAACCATGGACACGGCTATTCGAATAGGTTTAATCTCTGCAGAGGGTCTACTCTTTACCCACGAGTAACGGATTCCTTTAGTCCATCGGGACTAATTCCGTCTACGGTCTTTTAAATGAAAATGCACCTGACTTTCACACACCAGCTTAACTTACCGGTGTCTGGAATCACCCATGACACTCGTTAAGCAAAACTCTAAGTGGGGAGGCTACAACCTCGATTAGCATGGGATCACAAAATTTATACCGCGCGCAAAACTGGGGAAGCTACCCCCTCGGCTACAACCGAAACACCCATGCCCCCTGACCGGATGACTGGCTTTAATCCATGGCCTTGGTTTCCTCATCCCGGCCCCTCTGTACGGTGTGTGCTAGAAAGGGGTTGACAAATTACTGAACCGTACCCTACCTGTGGCAGGGACAAGTGGTAGCACAAAACAAGTGTGGGGGTTACTGGAACGAGACTCGATCTACGATCGACTCAGGAGGTTTATAAATTCCCTGCAGGACATGTATAACAAGTATATTTCAACCAAAAATTTCACCACTCATTATACCTTACTATGTCATACCGGACATAACCGTCCCGACAGAGACCAGCGACAAGCTCACGCCTACCCAAGGTAGAGGCTTTCCCGGATTCCTTTCCGGCATGCATGCAAGGCACATGAGGATGATTACCATCACAAGTATATTCATTTCCAATAGCAAGGAAATCACTAATATGCATTCATGCAAAGGATCGTATCACCACATAAAATAACGAGTTTTCCGAAATAAGGTGGTGTTATAATCGTGTCAACCAACACATCAAAAATATTATGCCAGGGTTCAGGATGCTTGCCTTCAAGTTGTGGAGAAGTGAGATTCTCTCCAAAACTTTTGAAAGTTTTCTCCTCTCTCTCTCCAAAATCCTATTTAAAATATATTTGAATTAACATACATTTCCAAAACAGCACAAAAAAGTTGTCTGAATTTTTTTGAAATAAATCTTAAAATAAACTAGACAATATTTGAGAGAGGTAGGAAAAAAGAATCAACTCATTTGGAGTTGTATTTAAAAAGTTATAGACAGTCAAAGTTCTGGTCATAAATCTGATTTTAAAAATAAAACCGAAAAAGAAAAACGATTCGAACTGACCACATCGAAGACGTATTCTGAAAAATACGTTTCCACTAATCCAGCGTGGACCGCGCGTGAGTCACTGACAGTGGGCCCGCCTGGCCCACTGGTCAGGTTTGATTGGTCTTCCCTCCCCTCCTCCTTCTCTGCCCGAGCGGGGGCGGAACTCCGGCGAGCCTCGCCGGTGAATGGTGGCACCGTTCGGGAAATCGAGGTCACCGGCGGGCTCAGGGGGCTGAGGCGGAAACTCCAGTGGTCACTTTGGCCTCTGGGTGGCCAGAGCTGCCGGCGGCGAGCTCCGCAGCGGACGGTGGCCGTCGCGCAAAGTGAGTTTTCGCCCGCGGCGAGTCCCGATCAAGATTGAGTAGGGGAATGGACTCACGAGAGGGAGAGGGGGCTCCTGGTGAAGAGAGTGGAGAGGAGGAGGCCCTGGTTGCGCCGGACGGAGCCGGGAGGCGGCGGTGGCCGAACTGGCCGGAGTCGGGGAAGATGGCCTCCTTGGTTCGATTGCTGGCCAAGGGGGGTCCTAGGGGGATGGCTTGAGACTGCCTGCGTGCGGGGACGAGCTCGGGGCTTCCTAAATAGGCGAGTCAAGGCGGTTCCGCGGCGGCTGGGATAAGGTCGCCGGCGACCGTCATTCTGTAGCTAGGGCGACGTGGCGGCGACGTGTGCTAGAGGACGAGGTTGCGGATGAGCTTGAACCGCTCCAGGGGGCAGCTGGCGAGCGCTGGTGGCAAGGGCGGCACCGACCTTGGTAGAGACGCGCTGCGGATGCCGGCGTGCCGCCAAGGGGCTCTGACGGCAGTGCTGTAGGGCACCAGGGCTGCTTGGCGTGATGCGTGAGGAGGGGAGCACGTGGCGCGGCTCTGCAGCGGGGGCAAAACCAGGGGCGCGACGCGTCGGCTTGGGCGCAGCACGTGCAAAACGCGTGCTCTACTCGCGCCCAGAGCACGCACGGGACGTGCTCGACGAAATGCTAATGCATGCTAGGGGGCTCTAAACCACAAGAGAGTTAGCAGGGTGGGGTTGTAGGTTAGGGAAAATCCATGGGACATGCTGGTCTGGTCAGGGGATCAGGTTCACAATGTAAACAAAAATTCATGCCAAATCTGTCCATGCTCTCAAGGTGTTTGACAAAATGCCACAGGCACCTAGGCATTTCTTGGAGTGGCCAAATCTTCTAGAGTAGGGTCTCTTTAGATGAATGAGAGGGTGGTAACGTCATTTGGACAAGAGGAGAAACTTGCTAGTGCAAGTTTTGCAAAACTCCAAATTTGGACAGAAAGAACAAGGCATGATTGCAAGAACTAGGATTGCTCCAATGAGTCCAACCTCTTGGACTTAAGGGTTTAGCAGGGAGCACTACAAGTAGGAAAAGGAATCATGGATAAGGGAGCAACTAAAAATGTGGTTGATGTACAAATCCTCAAATTGGACCAGAATAGAAAAGAGGTTGATTCACTCAATTTTTCCAAAGAACAACACTAGGTTTTTGCAAAAAGTTGAATTGCATGCTACCACTGACATCCCATAATTTTGGTGAAGGCTCTAAAGAAATATTTAAATAGGTTGTAGTGCAAATCTGCCCACTGGACTAGATTTGAAAATATGGTGTAGAGCTCAAAATATCCGAAGATTGAAATATATTTTTGCATAAAAGTGGTTTAAATACATCACATGACATCTCCAAATTTTGGTGGGATTTTTGAATGAATTTATCAAATGGTTGTAGTTCAAATAGGACCACAAACCATGGAAAAACCATTTTTAAAGGAATAAAGATCAGGGAAATAATTTTTATAATTAACTCCTCTTGATAAAAAGAAAAGTTTTATTTGAGAGTGTAAGAGAGTCCAATAAAATTGGGAAGTTTTTCACTTGAGGTAAAAACTCCATAAAAATAAAGGGAAGAAAGGTTCTGAAATCAAAAGAAAATCCAGAAAACAAAAGTTTAAGTTCCTGGCAAAATTTTAATTAACAAAACAAGGTTAAAATTTTTGGGGTGTTACAGGTGCGCCAGATGGCGGCGGCGCAGGGCATCGACGGGGTGAAGGTGTTCAAGGCCGGCTCCACTCTCCCAGAGGGCCAAGGGAGCACCTTCTATCCGCTCTTCGTGAGCGCCATCGTCGCCGGTCTGGTGCCTCCCTTTTCTGAGTTCTTCTTCTCTGTCCTCCACCATTATAATCTTCAAGCCCGGCATCTCCACCCCAACTCTGTCCTTCTTCTGGCAATCTTCGCCCACTATTGCGAGGCTCACGTAGGGGTGAAGCCCTCAGTGGCCTTGCTGCGCCATTACTTCTCCCTCCGGACCTCTCGTGGATCTGTCTCTGCGTGCGCGAGCTTCGTCGCGTACGGAAGCTCCATCACCATTTCGAACCCTGGGAAGAGGATTGAGGGCTTCAGGAGCAAGTGGGTCTTAGTGGATGCTGGGCGCATCGACCCTCGGCTGACCCTGCCCATGGGGCACCCCGCGAGCTCCAACAACTGGTCCCGAGTAGAGCTTGTGGACCCCCGCGCGAAGCCGGTGTTGGAGAAGATGGACGCGGGTCTGAGGCCGGCCAGCATGGCGGCGGCAAAGCTGACTGGTGCATCGCTGTTGAGGGAATTCCTGGAGCACCAACTGGCTCCTCTTCGACAGTACCCACTTCCGATGTGGAGGCCCCACCCGAGCCCAGCGGTCTTGGCCGATGAGGATCTGGCTGGGGTCCTCCAGTCTTTGGTTGGGGGCGACGTGGCGAGGTTGGAGGGCGCTCCTACGCCGCTGTTCCTCCACGAGGACTGGTAGCAGGTAGTGGGGTCCATGCCCGCCTTCAACAGGGACGGGCCCGTGAAGGAAATATGCCCTAGAGGCAATAATAAAGTTATTATTTATTTCCTCATATCATGATAAATGTTTATTATTCATGCTAGATTTGTATTAACCGGAAACATGATACATGTGTGAATACATAGACAAACCTATAGTCACTAGTATGCCTCTACTTGACTAGCTCACTAATCAAAGATGGTTATGTTTCCTAACCATAGACATGTGTTGTCATTTGATTAGTGGGATCACATCATTAGAAGAATGATGTGATTGACATGACCCATTCCGTTAGCCTAGCACTTGATCGTTTAGTATACTGCTATTGCTTTCTTCATGACTTATACATGTTCCTGTAACTATGAGAATTATGCAACTAACGTTTACCGGAGAAACACTTTGGGTACTACCAAACGTCACTACTTAACTGGGTGATTATAAAGGAGTACTACAGGTGTCTCCGAAGGTACATGTTGAGTTGGCGTATTTCGAGATTAGGTTTTGTCACTCCAATCGTCGGAGAGGTATCTCTGGGCCCTCTCGGTAATGCACATCATTATAAGCCTTGCAAGCAATGTGACCAATGAGTTGGTTACGAGATGATGCATTACAGAACGAGTAAAGAGACTTGCCGGTAACGAGATTGAACTAGGTATTGGATACCGACGATCAAATCTCGAGCAAGTAACATACCGATGACAAAGGGAACAACGTATGTTGTTATGCGGTTTGACCGATAAAGAACTTCGTAGAATATGTAGGAACAAATATGGGCATCCAGGTCCCGCTATTGGTTATTGACCGAGAATAGTTCTAGGTCATGTCTACATAGTTCTCGAACCCGTAGGGTCCGCACGCTTAACGTTACGATGACAATTTTATTATGAGTTTATAAGTTTTGATGTACCGAAGTTTGTTCGGAGTCCCGGATGTGATCACGGACATGAAGAGGAGTCTCAAAATGGTCGAGACATAAAGATCGATATATTGGAAGCCTATATTTGGACATCGGAATCGTTCCGGGTGAAATCGGCATTTTACCGGAGTACCGGGAGGTTACCGGAACCCCCCGGGGGGTTATTGGGCCTACATGGGCCTCGAGGGAGAAGAGGGAAGGAGCCGGGAGGGGGCCGCGCGCCCCTCCCCTTCCTAGTCCGAATAGGACAAGGGAAGGGGGGCGGCGCCCCCCTTTCCTTCCCCTCTTCCTCCTCTTTCCCCCCTTCTCCTACTCCTACTTGGAAAGAAGGGAGTCCTACTCCCGGTGGGAGTAGGACTCCCCCCTTGGCGCGCCCTCCTTGGCCGGCCGCCTCCTCCCCCCTGGCTCCTTTATATATGGGGGCGGGGGGCACATCATAGACACACAAGTTGATCTACGGATCGTTCCTTAGCCGTGTGCGGTGCCCCCCTCCACCATATTCCACCTCGGTCATATCGTCGTGGAGTTTAGGCGAAGCCCTGCGCCGGTAGAGCATCATCATCATCACCACGCCGTCGTGCTGACGGAACTCATCTCCGGAGCTTTGCTGGATTGGAGCACGGAGATCGTCATCGAGCTGAACGTGTGCTGAACTCGGAGGCCCCGTACGTTCGGTGCTTGGATCGGTCGGATCGTGAAGACGTACGACTACATCAACCGTGTTGTGCTAATGCTTCCGCTTACGGTCTACGAGGGTACATGGACGAACACTCTCCCCTCTCGTTGCTATGCCATCACCATGATCTTGCGTGTGCGTAGGAATTTTTTTAAAATTACTACGTTCCCCAACAGTGGTATCAGAGCCAGGTTTTATGCATTGATGTTATATGCACGAGTAGAACACAAGTGAGTTGTGGGCGATACAAGTCATACTGCTTACCAGCATGTCATACTTTGGTTCGGCGGTATTGTGAGATGAAGCGGCCCGGACAGACATTACGTGTACACTTACGCGAGACTGGTTTCACCATTACGAGCACTCGTGCTTAAAGGTGGCTGGCGGGTGTCTGTCTCTCTCACTTTAGCTGAATCGAGTGTGGCTACGCCCGGTCCTTGCGAAGGTTAAAACAGCACCAACTTGACGAACTATCGTTGTGGTTTTTGATGCGTAGGTAAGAACGGTTCTTGCTAAAGACCGTAGCAGCCACGTAAAATTTGCAACAACAAAGTAGAGGACGTCTAACTTGTTTTTGCAGGGCATGTTGTGATGTGATATTGTCAAGACGTGATGCTATATTTTATTGTATGAGATGATCATGTTTTGTAACCGAAGTTATAGGCAACTGGCAGGAGCCATATGGTTGTCGCTTTATTGTATGAAATGCAAACGCCTGTAATTGCTTTACTTTATCACTAAGCGGTAGCGATAGTCGTAGAAGCAATAGATGGCATAACGACAATGATGCTACGATGGAGATCAAGGTGTCGCGCCGGTGACGATGGTGATCACGACGGTGCTTCGAAGATGGAGATCACAAGCACAAGATGATGATGGCCATATCATATCACTTATATTGATTGCATGTGATGTTTATCCTTTATGCATCTTATCTTGCTTTGATTGACGGTAGCATTTTAAGATGATCTCTCACTAAATAATCAAGAAGTGTTCTCCCTGAGTATGCACCGTTGCGAAAGTTCTTCGTGCTGAGACACCACGTGATGATCGGGTGTGATAGGCTCTACGTTCAAATACAACGGGTGCAAAACAGTTGCACACGCGGAATACTCAGGTCATACTTGACGAGCCTAGCATATACAGATATGGCCTCGGAACACGGAGACCGAAAGGTCGAGCGTGAATCATATAGTAGATATGATCAACATAGTGATGTTCACCATTGAAACTACTCCATCTCGCGTGATGATCGGACATGGTTTAGTCGATTTGGATCACGTGATCACTTAGATGACTAGAGAGATGTCTGTCTAAGTGGGAGTTCTTAAGTAATATGATTAATTGAACTTAAATTTATCATGAACTTAGTACCTGATAGTATTTTGCTTGTCTATGTTTGTTTGTAGATAGATGGCTCGTGCTGTTGTTCCGTTGAATTTTAATGCGTTCCTTGAGAAAGCAAAGTTGAAAGATGATGGTAGCAATTACACGGACTGGGTCCGTAACCTGGGGATTATCCTCATTGCTGCACAGAAAAGTTACGTCCTGGAAGCACCGCTGGGTGCCAGGCCTGCTGCTGATGCAACTGACGACGTTAAGAACGTCTGGCAGAGCAAAGCTGATGACTACTCGATAGTTCAGTGTGCCATGTTTTACGGCTTAGAACCGGGTCTTCAACGACGTTTTGAACGTCATGGAGCATATGAGATGTTCCAGGAGTTGAAGTTAATATTTCAAGCAAATGCCCAAATTGAGAGATATGAAGTCTCCAATAAGTTCTATAGCTGCAAGATGGAGGAGAATAGTTCTGTCAGTGAACACATACTCAAAATGTCTGGGTATAATAATCCCTTGATTCAATTGGCAGAATTCTCCAATCACTGCCACCAAGCTACAAGAGCTTCGTGATGTACTATAATATGCAAGGGATGAACAAGACTATTCCTGAGCTCTTCGCAATGCTAAAAGCTGCGGAGGTAGAAATCAAGAAGGAGCATCAAGTGTTGATGGTTAACAAGACCACCAGTTTCAAGAAAAAGGGCAAAGGGAAGAAGAAGGGAAACTTCCAAAAGAACGGCAAGCAAGTTGCTGCTCAAGAGAAGAAACCCAAGTCTGGACCTAAGCCTGAAACTGAGTGCTTCTACTGCAAGCAGACTGGACACTAGAAGCGGAACTACCCCAAGTATTTGGCGGATAAGAAGGATGGCAAAGTGAACAAAGGTATATGTGATATACATGTTATTGATGTGTACCTTACTAATGCTCGCAGTAGCACCTGGGTATTTGATACTGGTTCTGTTGCTAATATTTGCAACTCGAAACAGGGACTACGGATTAAGCGAAGATTGGCTAAGGAAGAGGTGACGATGCGCATGGGAAATGGTTCCAAAGTAGATGTGATCGCGGTCGGCACGCTACCTCTACATCTACCATCGGGATTAGTTTTAGACCTAAATAATTGTTATTTGGTGCCAGCGTTGAGCATGAACATTATATCTGGATCTTGTTTGTTGCGAGACAGTTATTCATTTAAATCGGAGAATAATGGTTGTTCTATTTATATGAGTAATATCTTTTATGGTCATGCACCCTTGAAGAGTGGTCTATTCTTATTGAATATCGATAGTAGTGATACACATGTTCATAGTGTTGAAACCAAAAGATGCAGAGTTGATAATGATAGTGCAACTTATTTGTGGCACTGCCGTTTAGGGCATATCGGTGTAAAGCGCATGAAGAAACTCCATACTGATGGGCTTTTGGAATCACTTGATTATGAATCACTTGGTACTTGCGACCGTGCCGCATGGGCAAGATGACTAAAATGTCGTTCTCCGGAACTATGGAGCGAGCACCTGATTCGTTGGAAATCATACATACTGATGTTTGTGGTCCAATGAATCTTGAGGCTCGCGGCGGGTATCGTTATTTTCTCACCTTCACAGATGATTTGAGCAGATATGGGTATATCTACTTAATGAAACACAAATCTGAAACATTTGAAAAGTTCAAAGAATTTCAGAGTGAAGTGGAAAATCATCGTAACAAGAAAATAAAGTTTCTACGATCTGATCGTGGAGGAGAATATTTGAGTTACGAGTTTGGTCTGCACTTGAAACAATGCGGAATAGTTTCGCAACTCACGCCACCCGGAACACCACAACGAAATGGTGTGTCCGAACATCGTAATCGTACTTTACTAGATATGGTGCGATCTATGATGTCTCTTACTGATTTACCGCTATCGTTTTGGGGTTATGCTTTAGAGACGGCCGCATTCACATTAAATAGGGAACCATCAAAATCCGTTAAGACAACGCCTTATGAACTGCGGTTTGGCAAGAAACCAAAGTTGTCATTTCTTAAAGTTTGGGGCTGCGATGCTTATGTGAAGAAACTTCAACCAGATAAGCTCGAACCCAAATCGGAGAAATGTGTCTTCATAGGATACCCAAAAGAGACTATTGGGTACACCTTCTATCACAGATCTGAGGGCAAGATTTTCATTGCTAAAATCGGATCCTTTGTAGAGAAGGAATTTCTCTCGAAAGAAGTGAGTGGGAGGAAAGTAGAACTTGATGAGATAACTGTATCTACTCCCTCATTGGAAAGTAGTTCATCACAAGAACCGGTTCCTGTGACAACTACACCAATCAGTGAGGAAGCTAATGATATTGATCATGAAACTTCAGATCAAGTTTCTACTGAACCTCGTAGGTCTACCAGAGTAAGATCCGCACCACAGTGGTACGGTAATCCAATTCTGGAAGTCATGTTACTTGACCATGATGAACCTACAAACTATGAGGAAGCGATGATAAGCCCAGATTCTGTAAAATGGCTAGAGGCCATGAAATCTGAGATGGGATCCATGTATGAAAACAAAGTATGGAATTTGGTTGACTTGCCCGATGATCGGCAAGCCATTGAGAATAAATGGATCTTTAAGAAGAAGACTGACGCTGATGGTAATGTAACTGTCTATAAAGCTCGACTTGTTGCAAAAGGTTTTCGACAAGTTCAAGGAGTTGACTACGATGAGACTTTCTCACCCGTAGCGATGCTTAAGTCTGTCCGAATCATGTTAGCTATTGCTGCATTTCATGATTATGAAATTTGGCAAATGGATGTCAAAACTGCATTCTTGAATGGATTTCTGGAAGAAGAGTTGTATATGATGCAGCCAGAAGGTTTTGTTGATCCAAAAGGTGCTAACAAAGTGTGCAAGCTCCAGCGTTCCATTTATGGACTGGTGCAAGCATCTCGGAGTTGGAATAAACGCTTTGATAGTGTAATCAAAGCATATGGTTTTATACAGACTTTTGGAGAAGCCTGTATTTACAAGAAAGTGAGTGGGAGCTCTGTAGCATTTCTGATATTATATGTAGATGACATATTATTAATTGGAAATGATATAGAATTTCTGGATAGCATAAAGGGATACTTGAATAAAAGTTTTTCAATGAAAGACCTCGGTGAAGCTACTTACATATTGGGCATCAAGATCTATAGAGATAGATCGAGACGCTTAATAGGACTTTCACAAAGCACATACCTTGACAAAATTTTGAAAAAGTTCAAAATGGATCAGGCAAAGAAAGGATTCTTGCCTGTGCTACAAGGTGTGAAGTTGAGTCAAACTCAATGCCCGACCACAGCAGAAGATAGAGAGAAAATGAAAGATGTTCCCTATGCTTCAGCCATAGGCTCTATCATGTATGCAATGGTGTGTACCAGACCTGACGTATGCTTAGCAATAAGCTTGGCAGGAAGGTACCAAAGTAATCCAGGAGTGGATCACTGGACAGCGGTCAAGAACATCCTGAAATACCTGAAAAGGACTAAGGATATGTTTCTCGTATATGGAGGTGACAAAGAGCTAGTCATATATGGTTACGTCGATGCAAGCTTTGACACTGATCCGGACAATTCTAAATCGCAAACCGGATACGTGTTTTTATTAAACGGTGGAGCTGTAAGTTGGTGCAGTTCTAAACAAAGTGCCGTGGCGGGATCTACATGGGAAGCGGAGTACATAGCTGCTTCTGAAGCAGCAAATGAAGGAGTCTGGATGAAGGAGTTCATTTCCGATCTAGGTGTCATACCTAGTGCATCGGGACCAATGAAGATCTTCTGTGACAATACTGGTGCAATTGCCTTGGCAAAGGAATCCAGATTTCACAAGAGGACCAAGCACATCAAGAGACGCTTCAATTCCATTCGGGACCAAGTCCAAGTGGGAGACATAGAGATTTGCAAGATACATACGGATCTAAATGTTGCAGACCCGTTGACTAACCCTTTCTCACGAGAAAAACATGATCAGCACCAAGACTCCATGGGTGTTAGAATCATTACTATGTAATCTAGATTATTGACTCTGGTGCAAGTGGGAGACTGAAGGAAATATGCCCTAGAGGCAATAATAAAGTTATTATTTATTTCCTCATATCATGATAAATGTTTATTATTCATGCTAGAATTGTATTAACCAGAAACATGATACATGTGTGAATACATAGACAAACCTATAGTCACTAGTATGCCTCTACTTGACTAGCTCATTAATCAAAGATGGTTATGTTTCCTAACCATAGACATGTGTTGTCATTTGATTAGTGGGATCACATCATTAGAAGAATGATGTGATTGACATGACCCATTCCGTTAGCCTAGCACTTGATCGTTTTGTATACTGCTATTGCTTTCTTCATGACTTATACATGTTCCTGTAACTATGAGAATTATGCAACTCCCGTTTACCGGAGAAACACTTTGGGTACTACGAAAGGTCACAACGTAACTGGGTGATTATAAAGGAGTACTACAGGTGTCTCCGAAGGTACATGTTGAGTTGGCGTATTTTGAGATTAGGTTTTGTCACTCCGATCGTCGGAGAGGTATCTCTGGGACCTCTCGGTAATGCACATCATTATAAGCCTTGCAAGCAATGTGACCAATGAGTTTGCTACGAGATGATGCATTACAGAACGAGTAAAGAGACTTGCCGGTAACGAGATTGAACTAGGTATTGGATACCGACGATCAAATCTCGGGCAAGTAACATACCGATGACAAAGGGAACAACGTATGTTGTTATGCGGTTTGACCGATAAAGATCTTCGTAGAATATGTAGGAACCAATATGGGCATCCAGGTCCCGCTATTGGTTATTGACCGAGAATAGTTCTAGGTCATGTCTACATAGTTCTTGAACCTGTAGGGTCCGCACGCTTAACGTTACGATGACAGTTTTATTATGAGTTTATAAGTTTTGATGTACCGAAGTTTGTTCGGAGTCCCGGATGTGATCACGGACATGACGAGGAGTCTTGAAATAGTCGAGACATAAAGATCGATATATTGGAAGCCTATATTTGGACATCTTAATCGTTCCTGGTGAAATCGGCATTTTACCGGAGTACCGGGAGGTTACCCGAACCCCTCCCCCCCCCCGGGGGGTTATTGGGCCTACATGGGCCTCGAGGGAGAAGAGGGAAGGAGCCAGGAGGGGGCCGCGCGCCCCTCCCCTTCCTAGTCCGAATAGGACAAGGGAAGGGGGGCAGCGCCCCCCCCCCTTTCCTTCCCCTCTTCCTCCTCTTTCCCCCCTTCTCCTACTCCTACTTGGAAAGAAGGGAGTCCTACTCCCGGTGGGAGTAGGACTCCCCCCTTGGCGTGCCCTCCTTGGCCGGCCGCCTCCTCCCCCCTGGCTCCTTTATATACGGGGGCGGGGCACCCCATAGACACACAAGTTGATCTACGGATCGTTCCTTAGCCGTGTGCGGTGCCCCTCCACCATATTCCACCTCGGTCATATCGTCGCGGAGTTTAGGCGAAGCCCTGCGCCGGTAGAGCATCATCATCGTCACCACGCCGTCGTGCTGACGGAACTCATCTCCGGAGCTTTGCTGGATCGGAGCACGGAGATCGTCATCGAGCTGAACGTGTGCTGAACTCGGAGGCCCCGTACGTTCGGTGCTTGGATCGGTCGGATCGTGAAGACGTACGACTACATCAATCGCGTTGTGCTAACGCTTCCGCTTACGGTCTACGAGGGTACGTGGACGAACACTCTCCCCTCTCGTTGCTATGCCATCACCATGATCTTGCATGTGCGTAGGAAATTTTTTGAAATTACTATGTTCCCCAACAGCCCATGCCCACGGAGGCCCCCGAGGGCCCAGTGGACGTGTCCTCCGACGACTCCAGCGAAGAGGAGGAAAGAGGGGAGCGGGAAGAGGGGGCTGACTCGGAGGCAGAGTCAAGGGCTCCCCCTCTTCGGCGCAGGTCACGCGCTCTCCGCCTCTCTCTGAGTGACGACGACGAGGGCGATGATGAGCGAGGCGGCGGGAGCCTGCCCCCGGTCTCGAAGAAGGACCGGACTGGGCTGATCCCCGCGGGTCTGCCCCAGCCCCGAGGCGATCCGCAGGCGCACCTCCTACTCCTGGGCCCCTTGAGGCTGATCCTTGCAGCCGGCTCTCGGGCTTCAAGTACGGCCGGAGGCTGCTCGAGCCCGCAAGTGACGACCTGTAAGTGCTTGATTCCTATCTTGTTTATTGTTCTATTGCTGAGGCTTGATGCTCGTGCTTCCTGGCTAGGCTGGCGCCCGTGGCGAAGAAGTTGAAGGGAGCTCCTGGGGTTCCACCCATGGCAACGCCTCTGCCCGTGGCAGAAGGTGACCGCGAGGCACGGGCCTCTCCTGCCCAGGGGTCCTACCAAGGCTTGGCTGAGCCGGCTGGGGCGAGCTCAGCCCCCATGGCCCAAGCGGCTCCCGAGGTGCCCTTGCCTGATGCCGCCACCACAGCCATCGTGGTGCAGCAGGCTCCACCTCAGGATACCGCGATCACGCTGCTGTCTTCTCCTCCTACTCCTCCGGCTGCTGCTTCCCCGACTACTGTTCTGGATCACGCTGTTGCCGAACTGGACCGCCTGCGGCAGGATCTTCTAGGCGCCAACTCTCGTCTAGTGGCCGGGCGCTTGGAGCTAGCTTCCGGCTGGATTCGCTCCGACGCTTCGATTCGGGCGGTGCTAGTCTAGGCCTCGACGGGCTGCGACGAGGAGAAGCAGGTCGTCCTTGGGGGAAGGTTGCCCGCGACGCCGCCTTTGGGGAGGTGGCTAGCGTCCGAGGTCGCTGCGAGGCGCTGGAGAGCGAGTTGAAGGGCCTCCAGAGCCGACTCGCCGAGGAGGCCCGCCTTCGCCAAGAGCAGGAGGAAAACATGAAGGCTCGCGAGGCGGCCATCAAGGACCGGGACGCTAAGCTCAAGAAGCGCCGTGACCGCCTAGGCACGCTGGAGCAAGAGCTGGAGGCGAGGAAGGTTGAGCTGGACGGCAAGGCCCGGGTTCTTGCCGAAGATCGCGTGGCCTTTGCAGAGATGGAAGAGAAGGCTCGCACTTCATTGAAGACGCTTTATGAGAGCGGCCTGGAGAGCCCGCTGGCCGGCGAGGAGGATGGCCCCGCCAAGCTGCTTCCCTTCCTGGTTCGTGCTCTTGAAGATGTGACCCTTGGCCTTGGCCCTACGGCTGAGGCCGAGGCACGCGTCTTGTCTTCTGCAGTGCTGACGCGGGTCTTCACCCACATTTATCTTCGCGACCCCAACATCGACCTTGACAGCCTGCTGGAGCCAGCGAGCAGTGAGCGTGCCGCTGCCGCTACTGAGGCCGTGAAGGGTCGTGCGGAGGCTCTGCTGGGGAAGTTCCGGGCCTTCAGCTCCAAGCCGAAGCAGAGTGCTTCTAGCCCTGCTGCTCCACATGGCGAACCCGCTCCGCGTAGCTCCACCGCCGGCAAGTGACTCCGTCGTGGCTCCCGTCCTGCTTTTAATTCCTGCACATGCACTATGCCTCGGGGAGGCGTTAAAACTTGCTGTGATGACAGTATGGACTGTAATATTTGCTTTTGAATTCCCTGAAATTTGCGCTATTCCTTCCTACTTGCTTATGTTCTACGCCGGCAGAGCCCGGCCCCGCACATACCTCAGCCGCCGCTAGCCCCGACCGGAAACCAGGACGGGACCAAGGGGTGAGGGGCTACGTGACAAGTTAGGCTCTTGAGTCGCGATGCTCAGGAGTCCCCCTTGGCGCTCGAATCAGCAAGTAGGGAGGTGAGATATGGGGGGATCTGCCGTTCTACATCTGCAGGGTCCGGCCCCGCGCATACCTCAACCGCCGTTAGCCTTTCGGAACTAAGGAGTGAGGGGCTACGTGACCAGTTAGGCTCCTGAGTCGCGATGCTCAGGAGTCCCCCTTGACGCTCAAATGGCCTTCATACCTTGGCTCCACTCAGGGAGGGACGTGTGACGAACCAGGCCCGGGGGGCCTGGCTGGGTGGCGTGCGTCTAGGCGTGACCCAGGCGCAGCCCCCCTGCCTAGCCCCCTCGCGTGGCACTCCCGAGGGGAGGCGTTGCGATGAGGCTAGACATTGAGCTCCGGGCTCCCTAAGGTTGATGCGGCCCGAGGGCCACCCTCAGTTGTTTATCACCAGCGCGGAGCATAGCGCTTCCGTATGTGTACGGGCATAGCCGCTCCTCGGCAGTGTCGTCAGCCAGCGCGGAGCATGGTGCTTCCACTGGTGCGTGGGAGGGGCCTCCCCTCCGGGAGGAACCCCCGGGGCGTATACAGCCCCGCCCTGACACATGGCTGGCACGGTAGGACTTGACGAGGTGTATCTGGGCACCCGTGGGCTAGCGCTGGACTCAAGGGGCCCTACCTCAAGGCGGGTTGTGCCTGGCTCTAGGCCTTATCTTGGAGTATGTTCCTGCAAATTTGGCTAGATGCCGGTGCTCTACGTCCTCGGGTCCCGGCTCTCGAGCTGGTCTCAGCCGTCGCTGGTATGCCAGGTCGCGATGCCGTGGACAAGGCCAGAGGGTGAGGGCTGGAGAGCCGGTAGGAGCCCTGAGTCGTGATGCTCAGGCACCCCCCCCCTTTAACGCGCAAGCTGGGTTAGATGTCGAAACTCTTCGTCCTCGTGTCCCGGCTCTCGAGCTGGTCTCAGCCGTCGCTGGTACGCCAGGTCGCGATGCCGTGGACAAGAACAGAGGGTGAGGGCTGGAGAGCCGGTAGGAGCCCTGAGTCGTGATTCTCAGGCACCCCCCTTTAACGCTCAAGCTTGGTTAGATGTCGAAACTCTACGTCCTCGGGTCCCGGCTCTCAAGCTGGTCTCAGCCATCGCTGGTATGCCAGGTCGCGATGCCGTGGACAAGACCAGAGGATGAGGGCTGGAGAGCCGGTAGGAGCCCTGAGTCGTGATGCTCAGGCACCCCCCATTTAACGCTCAAGCTTCCGACATCCAGGGAGAAAAGGTGCCGCGGACGGGCACCAAATAACAAGCATGATGGGTCGAAAGCATGGCCCTAAGATAAACGCAAGAAGGGTACACACCGCTGGGTCAGACCCGAGGGACTTGGGGATGATGCAGCCCGTGGGGCGCCCCCAATAAGGTAAGCTAAGAACAGGAAATAAAAGGGATACACGCCACAGGGACGGACCCACGCGGCCTGGGAATAATGCGGCCCTGAGGGCGCTCCCAGCTGGAAATGAAACTTGAAAGATGTCACTTGATGATGTTGGGGATGAAGGGGTGTTGGTGTCGCAGACTCGGTGGGCTGCGGGAGCCGATCCTCATGAGCCCCCAGGCTCAGGGGCCTCGGGAGGCTCCGGAGGCGCTGGTGGCTCCTCGTGGACCATCTCCATCTCCACCAGGGCTGAGGAATGCCTGACCTCTTGAGCTTCCAGGATGGCCCTCATGGGGCGCTGGTATGGGGCAGCCGCATCCGGCAAGCCATGAGGCATGCGAACATAGCTGTGGGGCGGACCCTCGTAGCATCCCACTTGCGAGGGCCAAAGGCGCTCCTGAGGCGCGGCCCGGTTGAGCCCTGGTATGTCGATGCAGACGCGCAACCCACCATCCTCGCCTGGATGGGGGGCCACAGCGGGTAAGCGGCGGCTGCCTCTCATGACTCTTGACTCCTGCAGCTCCTGAATGGCCTTGCTGACGAACTCCTGAGGGTTTGGCCTTCCTTGCGTTGCTCCTTCTTGAGGGAAACGTGCTTCGAAGCACGCCTCCACGTGGTGCCCAAGCGCCTCCCTCATGACCTTGGCGAGGTTGGCGGCCCTCCAGGGGAGAGCCCCCAAGCCCTGCCCAAGGAGGGCGCTGGGCGCGCCTCCCTATGCGATGGGGGGAGGTTCCCCCTGAGCAGGCGCTGGCCCTGAGGGGCCGGGTCGGACGATGTCTTCTTCTTGGGGGCGGCCTTGGGAAGCCTCCTGCTTCCGCGATCCGGGTCTTCCAGTGATGCGACCTGAAAGGCTTGCTCTAGGGAGCACACTACGTCTCTCTCCTCGCAGGGCACAGTGATGACCCCGCCACTTCCCGGCATCTTGAGGACATTGTAGCCGTGGTGGGTTACGGCCATGAACTTGGCCAGCGCCGGATACCCGAGGATGGCGTTGTACGGCAGACGAATGTGGGCGACGTCGAAGTCAATGAGCTCAGTGCGGTAGTTGTCGTGTGCCCCGAAGGTGACAGGAAGGCGGACCTGCCCAATCGGGACCGTGGAGCCGTCGGTGACTCCGGAGAAAGGCTTGGTTGGCTGAAGCTGACTGTAGGGCACTTGGAGATTGTTGAACGTTTCCAGGACAGGACGTTGAGCCCTGCCCCGCTGTCGATGAGGGTTTTGGTGACTAGCACGTTGCTGATGATCGGGGAACAAAGCATCGGGAGGACTCCGGCTGTGGCCGCGCACTTGAGCTGATCCGCTAAGCTGAACGTGATGGCGCATTCTGATCACTCGAGAGGGCGCGTGGCCTCGAGCTTGGGGAGGACTGCATTCACTTCGCGGGCGAACTGCTTGAAGATGCGTTGAGAGGCTGCGGCTTGAGCTCCAACCAGGATCCAGGCGATTGCACGTGGTTCCTGGAAGCCCCCAGCCCCCTTGTCCTGATGACGGTCTTCATTTCTCCTTGGCTGCGGCGGCAACGGTGGGAGGCCTGCGTTCCCTTGCAGGCGATCCTCGCGAGGCTGATCCCTCCAGCCTCCCTCGCGAGGCGGGTCCTGCCAGCGATCCTTGCGAGGTTGGTCACACCAGCCTTGGTGTGGGCCGCGGTCTTCCCAGTGTCCTGTGTTCCTTCCTCCTCCTCGGCCGTAGCGCCAGTCGCTGCGGTTGGGACGTCTGCTGACCCTTCCTTCACGCACGGCCCGGAGCTCTTGGCATTCATTGGTGTTGTGGGTGTGGAGGTCATGGTACATGCAGTATCGATTGCCCTTGGAGGATTCGGGCTGATCTCTGCCCCGCTTGGTGTCGGGCTCTGCCGCGAGCACAGCACCCCCCTTGCGCTTCACGTCCTTGGCCTTGGGCCTCTTCTCTTCTGGGGCTGCAGCAGGCAGCTCGAGGAGGGAGAGGCGTCCTTCCTCAGCCTTGGCGCACTTGGTCGCCAAGTTGAACAGCTCCAAAGAGGTGCACAGGTCTTCATGCATCGCCAGCTCCTCCTTCATCTTGACGTCGCGCACGTCGTCAGAGAAGGCTGAGATGATGGCCTCCTCCGTTACCTTGGGGATCTTGAGGCGCGCGTTGTTGAAGCGCTGGATGTACTTCTGCAGGGTTTCCCTTGGTTGCTGCTTGATGCGGCGCATGTCGCTCACTGCGGGTGGCCGATCGCGAGTACCCTGGAAGTTGGCGATGAAGCGGGTGCGCATCTCATCCCAGGAGGAGATCGTGCCTGGAGCCAGATTCAGGAGCCAGGTACGGGCCCCGTCCTTGTGCGCCATGGGAAACCAGTTCGCCATGACCTTTTCGTCTTCGTTGGCAGCCTCGATGCCCAGCTCGTAGAGCTGGAGGAACTCTGCAGGGTCAGCCGTGCCGTCATAGCGAGGAGGTAGGTCTGGCTTGAACTTGCCGGGCCACGCGACGCTGCGTAGCTCGGAGGTGAAGGCGCGGTAGCCCGCCGTGGCCACGGGAGGCCTTGGGCGACGAAGAGCTTGGTCCTACGAGTCCCCATGCGCCGCAGCTGGGGGCAACACAGGGTCTTGACGTGCTGGAGCAGGGTGCGCTCGGGCAGCTTCTTGAGGGCGAGGGACTTCTTGGCAGCTCTGCTCTTGCCGCGCTGGCGCCTGACGGAGCGGGTTCCGCCCAGGGGCCGCGCGCCTTGGGGCCAGGGCGCCTTCTTGGGGGGTAGGCGGCTGAGGCGCCCCAGGAGCTTCATTGCCCGTGCAGGGCAGGGCGCGGTGCAGCGAGAAGGACGGCGCGGGGGAGCCCCCAGCGGCGCGGACGAGCTCGGAAACTCGGTCGAGCCACTCTTCGTAGACGTCGTCGATTGGGCGGTAGCGCAGGAGCTCGTTTGCTGCGATGAGCACAGCTCGAGCCTCCATGGCCGCGTGAGGCGCGCGGGACGAAGAACCGGCGGGGGTGAGCGAGGGCATGGCAGTGCGGCCGTCTCGCCTCATGGATGGATGCTGGGACGATGCTTGCTGCTCGTTCCCCGCCGGGCCGATGGCGGCGTTGACGGCAGGTGACGGGGAACGACGAGGGCGCCCACCGACGGGAGCCGTCAGGGCGACGCGGGAAGCGAGGGCGGCTCGGCGCTCGGCACGAGCCCAACGAGCGTCAGACATGGATGCGATGGTCAGAGGAGAACAAGGCGACGGAAGGCAAATTCCAGGGCACGCCTACCTGGCGCGCCAAATGTCGGATTTCGGGTTCCGGCAGACCCTTGAGGTTCGAACACTGGGGTGCGCGCGGAGATTTCACCCTCTGCCTACTTGCTCCTCTCCAAATCGCTAGGATCTAAACTATGAAATAAACAACACAAGAGACACAGGGTTTATACTAGTTCAAGCCACCATTGCGGTGTAATACCCTACTCCAGTGTGTGGTGTGTGGATTGCCTCTTGGGCTGATGATGAACAATACAAGGAAGAACAGCCTCGCGAGGGTCTGTTCTTGGTTGGTGCTACTTGGTTCTGGCTCTTGGATTCTCGATCAGGTCCCGTCTCCGTTTCCTCTCTGTCCTCGTACCCCGGGGGTGTCTAGTCCTATTTATAGGCAAAGGCCCTGGGCCTCTTCCCAAATATTGAGCGAGAAGGGCGCCAACAATTGGCCATTTTGAAGGGGAACATCTGGTACACTTATCCTGACTAAAGTTGGTCCTCGCCTGCCAAAGTCTCTGGTGGTGACGCCAGCTTGGGCTCCACAATGACTTCCTCCCTGCCGTTGGGCTGGTCTTGGTCTTGTAGCACCGAAATGGATGCCTTTGCTCGATGCTCTAGCTTGCGCTTGCTCCCTTTGCACCAAAGAGGAAAGGAGGACACTGCGCGGGCTGGCGCCCGACTGGCGCCCCTGCTCATCATGGCTTGCGTCATGGGCACCTTGCGAGGTACCCCGCCTTGAACTCTCCACCTCCTCGCGAGCCAGCCTGATGAGGCCGTGCCTGAGGAAGCCCCTAGTCGTCCGCCCCGCGAGGCTTGGCCCCTCCCGAGGGTCTTGAGCTTGAGTCGATGAAAATGGGCCGCGCTGGGCCCCCTTTTGATCCACGCCGCAGACCGCAGGCAGGCAAGTCTAGGGACCCTCGTTCCCAGAACGCCGACAGCAACTAGATGAGATGCTGCAAATAGGATACATTCGTCCCAGCTCTTCACCATGGGGATCACCAGCAATCTTGGACAAAAAGGATGGCAGTCTACAAATGTGTGTAGACTACCGACAGCTGAATGACGTCACCATTAAAAACAAGTATCCACTGTCGAGGATTGACGATCTGTTTGATCAACTCAGTGGAGCCAAAGTATTCTCAAAGATTGATTTGAGGACGGGATATCATAAACTCAAGATTAAGAAGGAAGATATTCCTAAGACCGCGTTCACCACTTGGTACGGTCTTTACGAATTCACTGTTATGTCCTTCGGCCTCACCAACGCTCCTGCATTCTTTATGCATATGATGAACAAGGTGTTTATGGACTTCTTGGACAAGTTTGTGGTGGTGTTCATTGATGACATCCTCATTTATTCCAAAAGCAAGGATGAACATAAAGAACATCTTCGCGCAGTTCTACAACGGCTTTGCGATCATCAATTGTATGCCAAATTCAGCAAATGTGAGTTTTGGCTCCATCAAGTGGGATTCCTCGGACATATCCTCTCGGCAGAAGGAATCTCGGTGGACCCAAGCAAGGTAAAAGATGTACTTGATTGGTCCGCGCCCACCACCGTCTCAGAAATCCGGAGTTTCCTTGGACTGGCCGGATATTATCGCCATTTTATCGAAGGATTTTGCAAGATCGCCAAGCCAACGACTGAGCTCCTCAAGAAGGACAAGAAGTTCGTATAGACTGAAGATTGCGAACGGAGCTTCAATGAGTTAAAAACCAGACTGACATCGACACCCATATTAACTCTTCCAGATATCTACTGCAGTTTTAATGTTTACTGCGATGTCTCCAGAAAAGGATTGGGGTGTGTACTCATGCAAGATGGCAAAGTGGTGGCCTATGCATCTCGCCAACTGCGACAACATGAAGCAAATTATCCTACTCATGATTTGGAATTGGCCGCAGTGGTGCACGCTTTAAAACTCTGGAGACATTATCTGATTGGAAAGAAGTGCCAGATATTCACCGACCATAAAAGTCTCAAGTATATATTCACTCAGCCCGACTCTAACCTTCGACAGCGGAGATGGCTCGAGTTGGTTAAGGACTATGACCTCGGAATAAATTATCACCCGGGCAAAGCTAATGTGGTGGCTGACGCCCTCAGCCGCAAACCAGCCAACCTCAATGCCCTAATGGATTCCTTGCCTCCAGAGCCCTATGAAGAAATCATGCAGCTGAATATGGTAATTACCGACGCCCCTCTTACCAATATATTGGAAGTTGCTCCTACTCTCGAAGAAGAAGTCCGCAGAGCTCAAGCGGATGATAAGGTGTTACAGATATATGTTCAGAAGCTGCACCAAGGGCAAGCACCTGATTTCACTATGGATCGACAAGGTTCGCTAAGGTTCCGAGGAAGACTTTGCGTACCCAACCAAGACAGTCTGAAGAAGAAAATATTGGTGGAAGCACATGAAGCACAATACTCAATCCATCCCGGTGGTACCAAGATGTACGAGGATCTTCATCAGATATTTTGGTGGGATGGAATGAAGAAAGACATCACGTATTTTGTGGCCTGTTGCGATAGCTGCAATAAGGTAAAGGCGGAACACCAAAAACCCGTCGGACTCCTCCAGCCTCTGCCGGTATCCCAATGGAAATGGGATGATATTTGCATGGATTTCATCACCGGATTACCAAGGTCTCATCGAGGAAACAACGCGATATGGGTCACAGTGGACACTCTAACCAAGGTGGCACACTTCCTACCTATCCAGACCACATACCGTGCAAATCAACTTGCACAACTGTATGTATCAAGAATCGTCAGTCTGCATGCAGTACCCAAGACTGTCACCTCCTACAGGGGATCTCTATTCACATCCGCATTTTGGTCCCGACTTCATCAAGCCTTGGGGACTGCTCTGGAGTACAACATGGCTTACCATCCTCAGACAGATGGACAGACTGAGCGAGTAAATCAAATACTCGAAGATATGCTCCGGGCATGTACATTGGCCCAAGGAACCAAGTGGGAAGACTGTCTGCCCTACGCTGAGTTTTCCTACAACAACAGTTTCCAGGCCAGCTTAAAGATCTCACCCTATGAAGCCCTGTATGGCCGGAAATGCCGCATCCCATTAAATTGGTCTCAAACCAGAGATAGCTGTATTTTCGGGACTGATTTAATGCTCGAAGCCGAGAAGAAAGTCAAGGAAATCCGAGACAGACTGCAACTGGCCAAATCCCGACAGAAGAGCTACTATGATGCCAAACATCGTCAGATCAGCTTCGAACCCGGAGAACACGTATATCTCTGAGTTACCCCTATGAAAGGAGTCAAGTGGTTTCAGACCCGAGGAAAATTGGCACCCACATATATCGGTCCATTCCCCGTCATGGCCAGAGTCGGAACAGTCGCTTACTAGTTGGAATTGCCACCAGAATTGTCCGAAGTACACAATGTGTTTCACATCTCACAGCTAAGAAGATGCATCTCACCACTGGAGAAAAGGGCTGATATGTCAGAGATAGAATTGGCTAAGGATTTGACTTATGAGGAAAAGCCAATCAGAATATTGGATCAGACAGAAAGGGTCACTCGCAACAAAGAGATAAGATTATACAAGCTTCAGTGGGAGCATCACATCGAAGAAGAAGCAACCTGGGAAAGAGAGGAATTCTTAAGGACTGCATACCCAGAATGGTTTTCCCAAGCAACCGAATCTCGAGGACGAGATTCATCCTAAGTGGGGGAGGTTTGTGACAGCCTAGATTTTGCCTTCTCTCTTTTTATCGGACTTGCCTTCTCTCTCTTTTTGGACTTGGTTTTCATCGTGGTTTTTGCCCTGATTTGATTTGGATTTTTGGATCAATTCTAATGGAGTTGTCACTTGGGCATATCCTTAGCTTTCACCCAAGTGACCTATCTACCTTAATCCCACAAATTCCCAAAATAATAAAATGAATATTTTTCCTAAAAGGAAAATGTTCATTTTTCTCTCTTAAGTTCATTTCAGAACTTTGTGCTTCACAGCAACCTCAATTTTTCTTGCTTAGAAAAATCTGCGATAATTCCTAAATATTCTTAGGACCATGGCACATCTTCCCATGCAAAAATATTGCATCATTTTTTGTAATATTTTTGCTCTAGAGAATCTTTTCACTTCTGGACCAGAAATGCACTTTGTACAGCAAGTGCATTTTCCCCTAAACTTTTAGCCTTGATCTTTCTTGAGCTTAAACACCCTCCTAAGACACCCTAATCCCCAGGAGATCAGCCCTAATGGCCTTCTAGAAGGTGGCCAAACCTGGCGACCAAGTTTCTGTACAGAAACTTGTCAGCTAAATGGCGTCACTTCTGGTCGACCTGGGCATGAGCCATCAACTCCCCTAGACTAAACGCTGCACGGTCGAGAGCGTAGACAAGGTTTGGCCGTTCTTCCTGGGTGTCGTTTTGACCATGCCAGCCTGGTGACCGCGCGTGGGGACACGGTGCCTGGCATGCGTCTCGACGCGCTCTGGCTGGCGCCTTGCGCTCTGTTTCGCGCGTGCACGCTCCAGCGCTCGCCGCCGACTGCCGCACCACGCCACAACCCTCGACCCATCACCCATGACCCCTCCCTGGTGCTCGCTGACGCTGGAGCCGCGCAGCAAAACCGGTCAAGTCGCGCCCAAAACGGCACAGTGCGCGCGTGTGCTTGTCCCCATCTCAAACTGCCTCCTGTGCTCGTCCACGAGCATGGGCAAGCGCCGCGTTGATGCTACACCCTGTCCCCTCAAGTTGGAGCCTCTCGTCGACGTTCGCCGCGTGTCTAGAGCGCTTCGGCGGTGACACGTCCCCCCTCCGCTCCGGCTATATATAGCGCTCCCCTCCTCGCTCACTAGCCACGCACCACTCCACACCACCTCCACGAACACGTAGATGAGAAGAAGCCCGGTCGGGCAGGCCTCTGGCCATCGTCCCAACCAGAGGACTCCGGCGATCCCTGTAGTCTAGCCGCCGCACTCCGGTGCCTCTCGAGCTCAAGCAACTACTTGGGTGGGGCATTGGGGGTCTGCTGGTGCTGCCTGGACCCCTTGGATCCCTCGGAGCCGCCTCTCGCCGCCATCTTCTTCCTCTCCGGCGAATCCCATCTGCCACCGAAGCTTGCGAGCTCAACTACGACTAGCTCCAGCCGCCTCTCGCCAAGCCACGGGTGCGGGCAGCTGCGCCACGACCCCAGGTTCAATCCTATCCCTCTTGTTTAGCCCCAAACCCCCTCATCACCGGCATGAGCTCCGGTGAAGCACCGCCTCCCTCTGATCTCCCTCTCTCTCCTGACGCATGGGACCCACCTGTCGGTCTCACAACTCATGCCCTAAGCGGTACGAGTGGAGGCGTATTTCTGTTTTACGCCTTCGACGTCACTCCCCCCCCCCCCCCCCCCCCGAGGAATTTATTCAGAAATTTGACCAAATTTTGACCAGCCATAATTGCTAAACCACAAGTCCAAATGAACTGATTCTTTTTGCATTGTCTTTGTTACAGAAAGCTCTAGCAGCACACCAAAAGGTGGATTTTTCCTTGTTGTCTAGAATTTTTGGTGATTTTCATAATGTGTTTTGACATTTATCTTTGTGGTTTTAAAATATTTTCAGAAGGAGGATCTTGCCTTGAAGCTAACCAGGAGGAGTGTGACCCTCCTCTGCACTAAGGCAAGCCACATCATCATTTGGATGGTGTTATTTCAATATCTATGATTTTCTACTTGAATATGAGTCTTTATTTGCACTTAAAATTTGATAAATTAATATGGTTAATTGCTAGTTGTTTTATGATGCTTGATATGCTTGTTTTAGCTTCTAGTTGAGTTCATAGAATTGTTTGGCTAAGTAGAGTAAGATTTTGCACTAGATATTTTGTTATGGAAAGTTATGGTAGCTATTTTTGCTAGTAATGGTTTTCAACTAAATGATGAACTAATAAAAATGTTGTTTGTAGAAAAAAAGACTTATAACCAGAGAAGTTTCTGATCTTAGTAGTGCAACTTAGTTATATTGCTTGTTTTGATCCATGCTTAAGAGTTGCTTGCTCTGTGTGACGAGTAGTTGCATGATTTCCGGTATGATGCCATGTTAGTAATAAAAAGTTTTTCTGAAAGTTAATACTTGATTAAGTTCAACCTGAATATGATGTTGATCACATCATGGTGCCACTGAATCGGGATTTTAATTCAGTGTGACCACATTTACCTAATGGGAAGGTCTTGATTCGGTCCTTTGTCGTGGATCTCACCGGTGCCTCCCGCGAGGGAAGGTTATGGGCGTGCATACCCTGGCCTGGTAGGCAGACATAACCTTGTGTGCTTGTTTTGTTTTTATGGTACCTTGTCCCCGTTTGGGACCGTTTTGCCACGACGATGGCCGTTGGTGTCTTTGGTAGACACGGGGCCACCCAAGACCTAGCCCTAAGAGGGAGATGGTCGGAGTGGCCGGGGAGAGTGCATGGCAAAGGGAGGGTTTTGTCGGAGTACTTTCGTCCACCCGAATGGGAGTACGAGGCCAGGTATTCCGTAGTGTGGGTAAAGTGCGCTACCTCTGCAGAGTGTATTTAATCTATCAATAGCCGTGCCCTCGGTTATGGGCAAGACTCGGGAGTAAGTCACACCATGGATCAACTTTTATAATTAACCTTGCAAACTAGTAATTGTTGTGATGCATTGTATCGTGGTGAACCTTGAACACTCGAGGTGTTCATGAGTGATTGGTTTCAGGTGTGACCCCGGTGTGGTCACCGTTTGGTTACGAGGTAACCGTCTGGTAAGCGGGTCCGTGTGACTCGGTGCGCTATTTGGTTGCGCTGCATAGCTTTGCATTTGTAGTAATTTCTTACATTAAATTAACTTGATTAATTATCATGATATTGTCTGTCATCGTGCTTATGTTTGTTGTGAACTTGCAAGTACATTCAATGTACAGACCTGGCGTGTCATGCCAGTTATCAGGCAAGTTGATTCGCATCGGAGCGCATCTCGTGTCTAGGCCGTGTCCACGTTGGTGTCCCTGTGCCATGGAGTTCTGCTACGCCGTTTTCCGCTGCCGCGTAGTTTCGTGTTATCGAGGCCCCGGCCATGTTCATTAAATAATGTACATACTGTCTAGCAGCACCGTGTGTGCCGCTTGGCCTTGAATTTTGATGTAATATCAGACCTTTGTACCACGCTAGTATCAATAAAGCGGTTATTTCTGTACCATGTTGTTGTGTATTGCCAGAAGACTCGATCTTTGGGCTGGCAATGCAGGGTAAACCGGTTGCTCTGAGCCGGGGTGCCACACTTATTCTCCTCATATCTATATTTCACCCAAAACTTGAAAACTTCAATCACACAAAACTTATTGGAACTTCGTGAGATGGGTTAGTATGATAAAGAGTAAACCATTCACTTTGGTACTGTCAAAGAAAAGATTCATAATTGTTCTCACACAATGCCTACTGTACCCTTATCATTTCTACAATTTATATTGAGCAATATAAGCCATAGAAACTAGAAAGCAAGCGAACTATGCATTGAAAACAGAATCTGCCAGAAACAGAACAGCCTGTAATGATCTGAACATCAACCATACTTATGCTACTCCAAAAATTCAACCAAATTAGGAAATCCTGAGAAATTTGTGTACCAATCCACAGCAAAAAGAATCAGATAAAAATCACATTTCTGTGAATTATCAAAACTAATTTACTGCTCACAAAAGTTTCTGATTTTCAGTAGGATCAACAAAACTATCACTGTAAGCTATCCCAAAGATCTTACTTGGCACTTTATTGAAACAAAATCTATAAAACATGATTACTACAGTAGATTAATCATGTGAACACACAAAAACAGTAAGGGTAAACATTGGGTTGTCTCCCAACCAACGCTTTTCTTTAATGCCTTTTAGCTAGGCATGATGATTTCAATGATGCTCACATAAAAGATAAGAATTGAAACATAAAGAGAGCATCATGAAGAATATGACTAGCACATTTAAACCTAACCCACTTCCTATGCCTAGGGATTTTGTGAGCACACAATTTATAGGAACAAGAATCAACTAGCATAGGAAGGCAAAACAAGTATAACTTCAAAACTTTAGGCACATAGAGAGGAAACTCGATATTATTTCAAATCCTACAAGCATATATTCCTCCCTCATAATAGTTTTCAGTAGCATCATGAATGAATTCAACAATATAACCATCACATAAAGCATTCTTTTCATGATATACAAGCATACAAATTTTACTACTCTCCACATAAGCAAAATTCTTCTCATTCGAAATAGTGGGAGCGAACTCAAAAAAATAACCGTCATGTGAGGCATATTCCAATTGAAAATTAAAATCATGATGATAAGTTTCATGGTTAACATTATTCTTTGTAGCATGCATGTAATCACAATAATCATTATAGATAGCAACTTTGTTCACATAATCAATTGGAACCTCTTCCGAAATAGTGGAGTCATTACTAACTAAAGTCATCTCCAAATCCACTTTCATAAATACCATACTAAGATTCAACACCCTCCAAAATATGGGATCATTACTTCTTAAAGTTGACACTCTTCCGAACCCACTTTCAATGATAGTATTATTCATACTCCAAAAGATATAAGTGAAGTTCATGAGGCATTCTACAATTAATATAGAGTAACCAACATCCAAGCTCAAAATATATAAGCAAAGCACACGAAGCATTCTATAAAACCATACTCAAAAGATTTAAGTGAAGCACAAAGAGCATTCTATAAAGTCATACTTAAAAGATATAAATGAAGCACATGAAGCATTCTATAAATCAATTAAGGGCTATCTCATACTAGCATGGTTCTTAGAGAAGAAGAAAACACAAATGCCACAAATCATGTGAACAAAACAAAAACCGTGGTATACCAATAATTGTTGAAGAAGAAAGATCGGATGCCAACCGGGGCATCCCCAAGCTTAGATGCTTGAGTATCCTTGAAATATTTACTTGGGGTGCCTTGGGCATCTGCAATATTGAACTCTTGCCTCTCTTTATTCTCCTCACATCGGTAACTCCTCGTTCTTCGAACACTTCATCCACACAAGACTTAACAAAAACTTTGTGAGATCCGTTAGTATAATAAAGCAAATCACTACCTTTTGTACTGTTGTAAACTCATTCCAATTTCATATTAGCACAATATCTACTGTATTCCAACTTCACCATGGTTCATACCCACCGATACTACCCATAGATTCATCAAAATAAGCGAACAACACATAGAAAAAAAATCTATCAAAAACAGGACAGTCTGTAGTAATCTGGAAATTTCGTATACTTCGGCAACTCCAAAAATTATAAAAAATATATGACAATTTGAAAAATTTGTACAGAAGTACTATGCAAAAAGTTTCAGACCCATTTGGCTTTCCATTGAAAAAATGTAAATTCACGCGCTACAGCCAAAGTTTCTGTTTTTGCACTGCACATAGTAAACAAGCACTCTAATCATCCTAAAACCAAAGCTTAGCACATTATTTTTATAATACAATGGATATGTACAAGGGGATAATTATTTTAAGAGAAACTTCCATGAAAAAATCTACATTTTTTCCATGAGCATGAACACAAGTGTTCAAGATCGACCCTCACTTCCCCAATGCATAACTTTCCAATCACTTTTCTTTTTGAAAAACTTTTTAGGTATATGAGGCAAGTGAATCTTTTTGTATTTTCATTCTTTCAAAAAATTGTTTTTTTTGTATATTTCACCCACAACTAAACAGAAACAAAGGGGAAAACAAAATCTACTTAGTGAAGAAAGCAAACAAGCATACACAAAAATATCAACCCCACGCTATTGCTCCCCGGCAACGGCGCCAGAAAAGAGCTTGATAATCCCCGAGTGCAAGGAATCATCGTAGCAATTTCCAAAGGTGGAAGTGATAAGCATGGAGTGTCGAACCCACAAGGAGCTAAAGGTAAGATCAATATTCTCTCAAGTCCTATCTGCCACTGATACGACTCTACGTACCGAACGTTTGTTCCAACTAGAAACGAGAAATGAAACTATGTTGTGGGTATGAAGAGGATAACTTTGCAAGGTATCGCAGAGATAAAATATGAAAGCAGGTGCTATTATCATAAAGTTATAATATATTACTTAAGTATTATAAATAGCGAGTGTGGAATAATGATGGGCCGGTGTGCGGAATTATCCTAGGCAATTGTTAACAAGACCGGTAATCACTATTGCAATTTGCAATTTCATATGAGGGAGAGGCATAAGCTAACATACTTTCTCTTCTTGGATCATATGCACTTATGATTGGAACTCTAGCAAGCATCCGCAACTACTAACGATCATTAAGATAAAACCCAATCATAGCATTAAAGCATCAAGTCCCCTTTATCCCATACGCAACAATCCCCTTACTCGGGTTTATGCTTCTGTCACTCAAGCGACCCACTATAAGCGAATCATGAACGTATTGCAACACCCAACAGCGGGAATCCCTCACGCTTGCGCGACACGGAGGGCATAATAGGACAGCACCAAAATAAAACATACAACTCATACTGCTACCTCTTGAGCACTGCATTGGTTTTCCCTTGAAGATGAAAGGGTGATGTAGCAAAGTAGCGATCTGATAGAGATAATAAGATAAGATAAATATTTTTGGTATTTTATGATATAGATTGGAAAGTAAAGATTGCAAAATAAAGTAGATTGGAAACTTATATGATGGAGAATAGACCCGAGGGCCATAGGTTTCACTAGTGGCTTCTCTTAAGGTAGCATAAGTATTACGGTGGGTGAACAAATTACTGTCGAGCAATTGATATAAAAGTGCATAGTTATGAGAATATCTTGGCATGATCATGTATATAGGCATCACGTCCGCGACAAGTAGACCGAAACGATTCTGCATCTACTACTATAACTCCACATATCAATCGCTATCCAGCATGCATCTAGAGTATTAAGTTCATAAGAACAGAGTAACGCATTAGGCAAGATGACATGATGTAGAGGGATAAACACAAACAATATGATATAAACCCCATCTTTTTATCCTTGATGGAAACAATACAATACGTGCCTTGCTGCCCCTACTGTCACTAGGAAAGGACACAGCAAGATTGAACCCAAAGCTAAGCTCTTCCCCCATTGCAAGAAAGATCAATCTAGTAGGCCAAACCAAACTGATAATTCAAAGAGACTTGCAAAGATAACCAATCACACATAAAAGAATTCAGAGGAGTTTCAAATATTTCTCATAGATAAACTTGATCATAAACCCACAATTCATCAGATCTCGACAAACACACCGCAAAAAGAGTTACATCAAACAGATCTCTAAGAAGATCGAGGAGAACTTTGTATTGAGATTCAAAGAGAGAGAAGAAGCCATCTAGCTAATAACTATGGACCCGAAGGTCTGTGGTAAACTACTCACAACTCATCGGAGAGGCTATGGTGTTGATGTAGAAGTCCTCCATGGTCGATTTCCCCTCCGGCGGAGTACCGACGAAGGCTCCAAGATGGGATATCGCGGATACAGAAGGTTGAGGCGGTGGAAGTAGGGTTTCGTGGTGCTCCTGGATGTTCTCGGGGTACGTAGATATATATAGGAGGAAGAAGTAGGTCGGTGGAGCCACGAGGGGCCCCCCTAGGGCGCGCCTGGCACCCTCGTGGCCGCCTCGGCTACTTCTTGATGTCGACTCCAAGTCTCCTAGTTTGCATTTGTTCCAAAAAGATCGCTCCCAAAGGTTTCATCCCATTTGGACTCCGTTTGATATTCCTTTTCTTCGAAACACTGAAATAGGCAAAAAAAACCAGCAATTCTAGTTGGGCCTCCGGTTAGTAGGTTAATCCCAAAAATGATATAAAAGTGTAAAGTAAAGCCCATAAACATCCAAAACGGGTAATATAATAGCATGGAACAATAAAATATTATAGATACATTGGAGACATATCAAGCATCCGGGAGCTTAATTCCTGCTCTTCCTCGAGTAGGTAAATGATAAAAACAGAATTTTTGATGTGGAATGCTACCTAGCATAATTCTCAATGTAATTTTCTTTATCGTGGCATGAATGTTTAGATCCAAATGATTCAAGACAAAAGTTCATATTGACATGAAAACAATAATACTTCAAGCATACTAACAAAGCAATCATGTCTTCTCAAAATAACATGGCTAAAGAAAGCTATCCCTACAAAATCTGGCTATGCTCTATCTTCATCACACAAAGTATTTAATCATGCACAACCCCGATGACAAGCCAAGCAATTGTTTCATACTTTAGTATTCTCAAACTTTTTCAACTTTCATGCAATACATGAGCGTGAGCCATGGACATAGCACTATATGTGGAATACAATGGTGGTTGTAGAGAAGAAAAAAGGGATAAGATAGTCTCACATCAACTAGGTGTATCTACGGGCTATGGAGATGCCCATTAATAGATATCAATGTGAGTGAGTAGGGATTGCCATGCAACGGATGCACTAGAGCTATAAGTGTATGAAAGCTCAACAAAAGAAACTAAGTGGGTAGGCATCCAACTTGCTTTCTCACGAAGACCTAGGGCATTTTGAGGAAGCCCATCATTGGAATATACAAGCCAACTTCTATAATGAAAAATTCCCACTACTATATGAAAGTGACAACATAGGAGACTCTCTATCATGAAGATCATGGTGCTACTTTGAAGCACAAGTGTGGTAAAAGGATAGTAGCATTGTCCCTTCTCTCTTTTTTTCTCATTTTTGGGCCTTTTTTATGGCCTTTCTCTTTTTTTTATAAAGTTCGAAGTCTCATCCCGACTTGTGGGGGAATCATAGTCTCCATCATACTTTCCTCACTTGGGACAATGCTCTAATAATGAAGACCATCACACTTTTATTTACTTACAACTCAAGATTACAACTCAATACTTAGAACAAAATATGACTCTAGGTGGATGCCTCCGGCGGTGTACCGTGATATGCAATGAATCAAGAGTGACATGTATGGAAGAATTATGAAGGTGGCTTTGCCACAAATACGATGTCAACTACATGATCATGCAAAAGCAATATGACAATGATGGAGCATGTCATAATAAACGGAATGGTGGAAAGTTGCATGGCAATATATCTAGGAATGGCTATGGAAATGCCATAACAGGTAGGTATGGTGGCTATTTGGAGGAAGGTATATGGTGGGTGTATGGTACCGACGAAATTTGTGCGGCACAAGAGAGGCTAGCAATGGTGGAAGGGTGAGAGTGCATATAATCCATGAACTCAACATTAGTCATAAAGAACTCATATACTTATTGCAAAAATCTACAAGTCATTGAAACAAAGTACTACATGCATGCTCCTAGGGTGATATATTGGTAGGAAAAGATCTTGTCCCTGACCGCCACTCATAAGGAAGACAATCAATAAATAAATTATGCTCCAACTTCATCACAAAGCGGTTCACCATACGTGCATGCTACGGGAATCACTAACTCCAACACAAGTATTCCTTAAATTCACAATTACCTAACTAGCATGACTCTAATATCACCATCCTCATATCTCAAAACAATTATCAAGCACCAAATTGATCATAGCATCCAATTCACTTTCTATGATAGCTTTTATTATAACCAACTTGGATGCCCATCATTCTAGGACCAATTTTATAACCATAGCAAATACCATGCTGTTCTAAAAGACTCTCAAAATAATCTAAGTGAAGCATGAGAGATCAATAATTTCTACAAAATTAAGCCACCGCCGTGCTCTAAAAAGATATAAGTGAAGCACTAGAGCAAAACTGTCTAGCTCAAAAGATATAAGTGAAGCACATAAAGTATTCTAATAAATTACAAATCATGTGTGTCTCTCCCAAAAGGTGTCTACAACAAGGATGATTGTGGTAAACTAAAAATCAAAGACTCATATCATACAAGACGCTCCAAGCAAAACACATATCATGTGGCGAATCAAAATATAGCTCCAAGTAAAGTTACCGATAGACGAAGACAAAAGAGGGGATGCCTTCCGGGGCATCCCCAAGCTTAGGATTTTGGCTGTCCTTGAATATATTGGGGTGCCATGGGCATCCCCAGTCTTAGGCTCTTGCCACTCCTTATTCCATAGTCCATCAAATCTTTACCCAAAACTTGAAAACTTTACAAGACAAAACTCAACAGGAAATCTCATGAGCTCCGTTAGTGCAAGAAAGAAAAACCACCACTTAAGGTACTATAATGAACTCATTCTTTATTTATATTGGTATTAAACCTACTGTATTCCAACTTTTCTATGGTTCATACCCCCCTATAGTAGCCATGGATTCATCAAAATAAGCAAACAACACACGAAAAGCAGAATCTGTCAAAAACAGAACAGTCTGTAGCAATCTGTAACTTCCGAATACTTCTGGAACTCTTAAAATCCTACCAAAATAGGAAGTCCTGGGAAATTTGTCTTTTGATCTACCTCAGAAAGAATCAACTAATAAGCACGTTTCTGTGATTTATTAAAATTATTCTTGTGCGTGCAAGAGTTTCTGTCTTTCAGCAGAATCAAATTAACTATCACCGTAGGTTATCCTATAGGTTCTACTTGGCACAAACACTAATTAAAACATAAAACCACATCTAAACAGAGGCTAGATGAATTATTTATTACTAAATAGAAGCAAAAATAAAGGAACAAAAATAAAATTGGGTTGCCTCCCAACAAGCGCTATCGTTTAACGCCCCTAGCTAGGCATAAAAGCGAGAATAGATCTAAGTGTTGCCATCTTTGGTATTCAATTCATAAGTGGCTCGCATAATAGATTCATAAGGTAATTTGATTTTCTTTCTAGGAAATTGTTCCATGCCTTTCCTTAATGGAAATTGGAATCTAATATTTTCTTCCTTCATATCAATAATTGCACCAATCATTCTAAGGAAAGGTCTACCAAGAATAATAGGACATGAAAGATTGTAATCTATATCAAGAATGATGAAATCTATGGGCACAGAGTTCCTATTTGCAACAATAAGAACATCATTAATCCTTACCATAGGTTTCTTAATAGTGGAATACGCAAGGTGCAAGTTAAAAGAGCAAGCATCAAATTCATGGAAACCTAACATATCACATAAAGTTTTCGGAATCGTGGAAACACTAGCACCCAAATCACACAAAGCAGAGCATTCATGATCTTTAATTTTAATTTTAATAGTGGGTTCCCACTCACCATAAAGCTTTCTAGGTATAGAAACTTCCAATTCAAGTTTTTCCTTATAAGATTGCATCAAAGCATCAACGATATGTTTGGTAAAAGCTTTATTTTGACTCTAAGCGTGAGGAGAATTCAACACGGATTGCAACAAGGAAATACAATCTATTAAAGAACAATTATCATAATTAAATTCCTTGAGATCCAAAATAGTGGGTTCATTGCTATGCAAAGTTTTGACCTCTCCAATCCCACTTTTACCAAATTTAGCATCAAGATCTAAAAACTATGAATCGTTGGGACGCCTTTTAACTAAAGTTGACTCATCTCCAGTCCCATCACTATAAAGATTCGTACTGCAAAACAAATATTTAATAGGGGACACATCAATAACTTTTAGATCTTCATCATTATTATCATGGAAACTAGAAGAACACGCTTTTACAAAGCAATCTTTCTTAGCATGCATCCTAGCGGTTCTTTCTTTGCACTCATCAATGGAAATTCTTATGGCTTTGAGAGACTCATTGATATCATGCTTAGGTGGAATAGATCTGAGTTTCAAAGAATCAACATCAAGAGAAAGTCTATCAACGTTCCTAGCCAATTCATCAACTTTAAGCAATTTTTCTTCAAGCAAAGAATTGAAATTCTTTTGAGATATCATAAATTCTTTAACACTATTCTCAAAATCAGAGGGCATCTTATTAAAATTTCCATAAGATTTGTTGTAGGAATTACCATAATTATTAGAGGAATTACTAGGAAACGGCCTAGAATTAAAGTTTCCTCTATACGCGTTGTTAACAAAATTATTCCTACCAACAAAATTCACATCCATAGATTCATTATTATTCTCAATAAAATTAGACAAAGGCATATCATTGGGATCAATAGGAGCACTCTTAGTAGCAAACAATTTCATAAGTTCATCCATCTTTCCACTCAAAACATTAATTTCTTCTATTGCATGAACCTTTTTACTAGTAGATCTTTCGGTGTGCCATTGAGAATAATTAACCATAACATTATCTAGGAGTTTAGTAGCTTCTCCTAAAGTGATTTCCATAAAAGTGCCTCCCGCGGCCGAATCTAAAAGATTTCTAGAAGCAAAATTCAATCCGGCATAAAAAAATTGTATGATCATCCATAAATTTAATCCATGAGTAGGGCAATTACGAATCATTAGTTTCATCCTCTCCCAAGATTGTGCAACATGCTCATGATCTAGTTGCTTAAAATTCATAATATTGTTTCGAAGAGAGATGATCTTAGCGGGAGGAAAATACTTAGAGATAAAAGCATCTTTGCAATTATTCCAAGAATCAATACTATTTTTAGGCAAAGACGAAAACCAAGTTTTAGCATGATCTCTAAGTGAAAACGGAAATAACTTCAATTTAACACTATCATTATCCGTATCTTTCTTCTTTTGCATATCACACAAATCAACAAAGTTATTTAGATGAGTAGCGGCATCTTCACTAGGAAGGCCGGAAAATTGATCTTTCATGACAAGATTCAACAAAGCAGCATTGATTTCACAAGATTCAACATCATTAAGAGGAGTAATCGGAGTGCTAAGGAAATCATTATTATTGGTATTGGAAAAGTCACACAATTTAGTATTATCTTGAACCATTGTGACAAGCAATCCAACACACAAGCACACAAGAGGCAAGCGAAATAAAAGAGGCGAACTGGAAAGAGAGGGCGAATAAAATGGCAAGGGTGAAGTGGGGGAGAGGAAAACGAGAGGCAAATGGCAAATAATGTAATGCGAGGGAGATGAGTTTGTGATGGGTACTTGGTATGTCTTGACTTGAGCGAAGACCTCCCCAGCAACGGCGCTAGAAATCCTTCTTGCTACCTCTTGAGCACTGTGTTGGTTTTCCCTTGAAGAGGAAAGGGTGATGCAGCAAAGTAGAGTAAGTATTTCCCTCAGTTTTTGAGAACCAAGGTATCAATCCAGTAGGAGGCTCCTCACAAGTCCCTTGTACCTACACAAACAAAACAAGAACCTCGCAACCAACGTGATAAAGGGTTGTCAATCCCTTCACGGCCACTTGCGGAAGTGAGATCTAATAGAGATAATAAGACAAGATAAATATTTTTGGTATTTTTATGATATAGATTGGAAAGTAAAGATTGTAAAATAAAGTACATTGGAAACTTATATGATGGAGAATAGACCCGGGGTCCATAGGTTTCACTAGTGGCTTCTCTCAAGATAGCATAAATATTTCGGTGGGTGAACAAATTGCTGTCGAGCAACTGATAGAAAAGTGCATAGTTATGAGAGTATCTAGGCATGATCATGTATATAGGAATCACGTCCGTGACAAGTAGACCAAAACGATTCTGCATCTACTACTATTACTATCGCCCGCTATCAGTATTAAGTTCATAAGAACAGAGTAACGCATTAGGCAAGATGACATGATGTAGAGGGATAAACTCAAACAATATGATATAAACCCCATCTTTTTATCCTCGATGGCAACAATACAATACGTGCCTTGCTCCTCCTGCTGTCACTGGGAAAGGACACCGCAAGATTGAACCCAAAGCTAAGCACTTCTCCCATTACAAGAAAGATCAATCTAGTAGGCCAAACCAAACTGATAATTCGAAGAGACTTGCAAAGATAACCAATCACACATAAAATAATTCAGAGAAGACTCAAATATTTCTCATAGATAAACTTGATCATAAACCCACAATTCATCGGATCTCGACAAACACACCACAAAAAGAGTTACATCGAATAGATCTCCAAGAAGATCGAGGAGAACTTTGTATTGAGATTCAAAGAGAGAGAAGAAGCCATCTAGCTAATAACTATGGACCCGAAGGTCTGTGGTAAGCTACTCACAACTCATCGAAGAGGCTATGGTGTTGATGTAGAAGCCCTCCGTGGTCGATTCCCCCACCGGTGGAGCACCGGCGAAGGCTCCAAGATGGGATCTTGCGGATATACAAGGTTGCGGCGGTGGAAATAGGGTTTCGTGGTGCTCCTGGATGTTCTTGGGGTACGTAGATATATATAGGAGGAAGAAGTAGGTCAGCAGAGCCACGAGGGGCCCATGAGGGTGGGGGGCGCACCCACCCCCCAGGGCATGCCTGGCACCCTCGTGGCCACCTTGGCTGCTTCTTGACGTCCACTCCAAGTCTCCTGGTTTGCATTTGTTCCAAAAAGATTGCTCCCGAAGGTTTCATTCCATTTGGACTCCGTTCGATATTCCTTTTCTTCGAAACACAGAAATAGGCAAAAAAACAGCAATTCAGGCTGGGCCTCCGGTTAGTAGGTTAGTCCCAAAAATGGTATAAAAGTGTAAAGTAAAGCCCATAAACATCCAAAACGGGTTATATAATAGCATGAAACAATCAAAAATTATAGATACGTTGGAGACGTATCACATACCAATCTAAATCATCAATCAACCCAATGACAAAGGATATCTATGATAATCCCCAAGTGCAGGGAATCACCATAGCAATTTCAAAAGGTGGAAGTGATAAGTATGGAGTGTCGAACCCACAAGGAGCTAAAGGCAAGATCAATATTCTCCCAAGTCCTATCTGCCACTGATACGACTCTACGTACACCGAACGTTTGCTTCCAGCTAGAAACAAGAAATAAAACTACGTTGTGGGTATGAAGAGGATAACTTTGTATGATAGCGAAGAGCTAAAATATAAAAGTAGGTGATGTTATCATAAATTTCAAATATATTCTAAATAATATAAATAGCGAGTGTGCAATAATGATGGGTCGATGTGCGGAATTAGCCTAGGCAATTGTTAACAAGACCGGTAATCACTATTTGCAATTTCATATGAGAGAGAGGCATAAGCTAACATACTTTCTCTTCTTGGATCATATGCACTTATGATTGGAAATCTAGCATGCATCCGCAACTACTAAAGATCATTAAGGTAAAAGCCAACCATATCATTAACATATCAAGTCCCCTTTATTCCCATACGCCGTGACCCACTTATCCGTGTTTATGCTTCTGTCACTCAAGCAACGCAGACAATAAGTGAACCATGGACATATTGCAACACCCTACAGCGGGAATCCCTCACGCTTGCGCGACACGGAGGGCACAATAGGACAACACCAAAATAAATTATACAACTCATACCAATCTAGGTCATCAATCAACCCAAAGACAAAGGATATCCACTCAAAACGAAACACATCATTGCATCATAATATGTGGCATAAAGCACCATGTTCAAGTAGGGATTACAGCAGGGTGCAGGAGAGTGGACCGCGTAAAAGAGATGAGGATAGTGATGTTGATGAAGACGATCACCGCGACGATGATTCCCCTCCTGATGGCACTCCGGCGCCACCGAGAGAGAGGAGGCGAAGTTCTCCCCCTTGTGCTTCCTCCTCCATGGCCTCCCCCCTGGATAGGGAGAGGTTCCCCCTCCGTTCCTTGGCCTTCATGGCGATGATGGCCCCTCTGAGATCCTTCCCCATGGCCTTCGGTGATGATGGCCCCTCCGGCAGGGTGCCCGAGAGGGCCTAGATTGATTTCTCGTGGCTACAGAGGCTTGCGGCAGCGGAACTTCTGATCTAGGTTATTTTCTAGAGGTTTGGGTATTTATAGAAGAGGTTGGCGTCGAGGACAAGTCAAGGGGCCCCACAGGGAGTCCTCGAGGCACAGGAGCGCGCCCCAGGGGGGTGGGGGCACCCCCACTCTCGTGGAGCCCTCGGGACTCCCCTCCTGTAGATTTTTGTTCTAGTATTTTTTATGTTTTCCCAAAAAAATCTCTATTGATTTTCAGCGCATTCCAAGAACTTTTATTTCTGCACAAAAACAACACCACGGTAGTTCTGCTGAAAACAGCATCAGTACGGGTTAGTTCTAATCAAATCATACCAAAGTCATATAAAACTATTGTAAACATGGCATGAATAGTTCATAAATTATAGATACATTGGAGACATATCAGCATCCTCATGCTTAATTACTGCTCGTCCTCGAGTAGGTAAATGATAAAGGAAATAATTTGTGAAGTGTGAATTCTAGAAAGCGCTTAAGTTTAATCAATGATAGTTTCAATCACTTCTTCCATAATCGTAACTCCAACTCTTGCCATTTCCGGCTAAGTGATATGTTATTTCCTTCGTGGTTGGGTGTTACAAGTTGGTAATCAGAGCCATCCCCGACTTAGGAGCCCCCTGCTTGATCGAATCGCTGGCGTTGTTGGGTCTAGAATTTTTTTTTAGTCTTAGGATTATATATATCGGAGAGTAGGATTCTTTATACTCCTCAGTCCCTTCGTCGCTCTGGTGAGGTCTCCTAACGTAGGCGTTTTGACTTTCCTCTTCTCAAATTTCACTAAAAAAATTTTGGATCACGCGGGTATCTTGGAATCATTCCGATAGTCTTGTGACGAGAACATTGTTCTTGGTGCCTCCTGACATTTAGGGGTTGTGGCAGTGTCCCGGGGAGTTGAGCTCTGAGGTGTTGTCCTCATAATTTCAGCGTTGCAGTTCTGGAATACCTGAGTTTCGCCGACATCGAAAATCTCTTTTATGCAGCTAGTGGTAAGATAACCTCGACGCCACCCAGTACTGGGGAGTTCGAGAGTATTGCCATAGCTCGTATAACGGATGCTTTTCGAAGGTTGAGGTACACGATTTCCGGAGTTTTCTTGGTTATGTTGACGGATGGATACAGCTGGATGTAGGGATTGTTAGTTTGGGTGAGATATATTGCTTCCCCTGTATCCCCAACACCTGATTGCATAACCAGAAAGTTTCAGGAGTTTTATAGGTGGGAATTCAAGTAGCTCCTAGAATATCTTTTCGACAGATGCATGATATGGGATTGGGTAAATCTCTATCATATGTATTTGTTCTGGCTTATTCTGCAAGCCAAATCCTTCGTTTGTTTTATTTGTTATTCGAGTTGCTTCAATGTCAAGTGTTGATTCCATACCTTTTCTAAACGTTGTTCTCATATTTCTATGGGAGTACTAATCCTTCTTGATCATTGAGGTTGTCATGTCAACTCTTTTCCAACCGGTGTGCTTCTCGTCAAGTGGATCCAATCATTTTCAACATCAGCAAGATCAATTCTAAGTTTTCTCAACGGTGTTTCTTCCATCCGTCCCAAGTTGTCTTTGTTTTCCCGCCCTCCCACCCTTTTCTTCAAGGACTCATATATTTTAATCAAGTATCCATTTATTCATGTGAAGTTTCTCCATTCTTTTCCGTCAATGCTCTTATCTGGTGATTCTTAGGAAGATACTAACGGAGCTTCAAGTTCATCATTCTTCATTCTCATATTCTTTTCTGGTGGATTTAATTCAAGATTTCAGTGTTGATCATATTCTTTTCCTCGTGTCAAATGCTTTTTCATGCTAGTGCACCTCTTAATCTTTCACTTCTCGCTATTCATTTGTTCTGGAGTGCTCAAGGTATCTCAGAAGAATCATGTTTCCATTCTTAATTCCGTTCGAGTTACTTCAAGGTTTTTCTCTCATTCAAGCTATTTAATTCTACCGGTGCAATCTCTATTTCAAGCAATCCTTCAACGATGTTTTTTTAGTGGGCCCTAACCCACAAGTCTTTTTCCAGGATCTTACCTGACTCTTCTAATTTTCTTGGAGCTATTCCCAAATTCTTTTCAAAGTTTGACGTAAGAATGAATTTCATCAATCAGATGTTTTCCAAGATCGATTTCAAATTAATTTTCATTGTTGGCTCAACCTCTTTGTTTTTCATCCTTCCGGAGTGTCTCAACAATTCATGGTGGTGTTTCTCGTTGTCATTCTCAGATTTTGAAGACCGAAGAAGAGTTCCTCGTAAATCCTTACCCGTTCTACCAAAGATGCGTAGTTCAAGCTTGATGTCATCCTCGCGTACTTGTTTTCAATTATGAGAATTCTTTTCACCATCCGGAGCAATTCAGGAGTCTTTTCAGTTTCATTCTCCGGAGCCAATCATCTCAGAATTATTCATTCTCAGCGTTCAGCTCTCGTTCTCGAAATATTCCGGCGCATCGTCCAAATATCCTCTAATCAGTTCATGATCTCTTCGTTCTCTTGTATCTAAATTCTCTCAAGCATCTTCATTTGTTTTCCAATTCTTCCCGGTGAATTGTGCCTTTGCTATGTTCATTTTCAATTCTTACGGTGGTTCGTTCAAGATTTCTCTTCCTTTGTTATCGTATCAATTCATTCATTCTTTCGTTGTTTCAATCCCACCGGTGGTTCCATCAATACCTTCTCAAGTTTACGCTATATCTCTCTTAATCCTTTCTATGAGAATAAGTAGTATGCCAAATCTGTTGCTTGTCACCAATTTAATTTGATGAAGGATAAGCATACAATAAATCTTATTCTTATTTCCTTGAGGTGATTCAATTCTTTTCTTCCGGAGATTGTTCATTATGAAGTAATTCTCGGTTCTAGTATTTCATCTTTTCCTTTTCCGGAGTTCCAAGTTTTCTCGGTCATATCATCGCGAAGCTCCATCTAAATCATTGCTAGGCTTCACCTTGTGTTTTCAACATCTCTTTCTTTCTATCATCCTTTTATTACCGGAGTTCTTCATGGAGGCTCTACATGATGGTTCGTCAAGGATTTCTTTCAATATCGAATTGTTCTTCAAGATTTCTCTTGAAGTTATGACCTGCCAAGCTATACTCAAAATTAAACATGGTTCTCAACACATGTTTTGTTTTGAGGAGCTCAAGTATTCTTCATCTTGCATTCCAAAGTGCAATTCTTTCTACCTTATCTTTTGAGGTGGTGTTATGTCACTCTTGACAATTTCCTTCATTTTCATGATTCATATGTTGTCAAGAATGAGGTATTTTAAATCCATCAATTTCTTTGTTGGAGTTATCTTGGGTTGTATTTCACCTAAAGCCTTCCCTAAGCAATATTGCTATTGTGGTGCTTATCAATGATCCAAGTTTTCTCCTATCCTCTCGGCGAAAGCAGTTTTCATCTCTTCGTTGATCTCAAGCAAGCAATTGTTTCCGTTAGTGGCCGGTTGTCACCTCATAATTTTGAGATGCTTTCCATAAGCCCACTACAAGCTTATTCGTTTCGTTGTTGGTTTTTCCAACAACTTCGTTCAATTCTTCTTTGCAAGGATGCTTTCCAAGTTTATTTGTGGCAGAAGATGTCATTTTCTTCTCTGTCCCTTTATCCCAACAATCTAGCTTCTATTCTTTCGTTCTGAAGGCATTGTGATGTTGCTCTCTTCACCCATCACCTCGTTTTGTCCAGATCATGTTATTTTCGTGCTTATCCATTTAACCCGAGTGTTGTGCTCTCTTCAAGTTCTTTCATCTTATCAAGTTTTGCCTCTCTTTTCAACCTGAGTGCTGTCTGAAATCCTTCTTACCCATTATGCCATTCTTTCAATAGTTCCGAAGGCATGTGTTGTTGATTTCATCAAGTATCATCCCATCTTCTCAAGTTCATGTTCTATTCCTTCCATGTTCAGCCGGAGTGGTTTCGAATTCCTTCTTTTCCATTGTACTCGTCATTCATAGCTTTGCATCCTCCAAGGTTCACATGGTGTTCCTTGTTTCTATTTTCTAGCGTAGTGCTCTCAATTGTGTTCAACACAAATTGATTTTGATGGATATATACAACACTCCACCACTCCAAAGGTTCACATGGTGTTCCTTGATCCTCCTGTGATTTTGATGGATGACCTTGTTGATCTTGTTAAAGCTGGAGGTAAGTAGCTTCTTTGGGCTCATCCATTTCTTGGAATCTATGAGCCCTTGTGTTTTGATGATCTTGAAAATAAGATCAGAGTTCTTTATATATATATATATATATATATATATATATATATATATATATATATATATATATATATAGGTAAAACTGTGTCTATCATAGCTTGCCACAGAATTAGTTAAGGCTTGCAAAACATTTAACGGTTTAAAAGTAAGTAAAAAATATGAAATAAATAGGGGAGCCTCACTCTAATATAATAAGATGATCCAACGGTGTGATTGTGAAAATATGCATTTATGTGTCCTCAGCGAAAAAAACAAGCATTTCAGCTCACTACAGGATCAATATATATATTGAAAATTTTGTTCTTTTTGTCCAGGACACATGCAGTCATATTTTTTCAATCCCTCCGTTGGATCATGTTATATTATAGGTGTGATGGTTCGGTATTTTTTTCAGAATTTTTGAGAACTTATACACCGTCGAAAACCTTAACTAGTTCTGTGGCAAGCTATTGTAGAAAATCCTACTCATATATATATCCGGATCGCTCCAACACAAAGTGCTTGCCAAAGGAAAAGGTGTAAAAAGGAAAGGTGATGATCACCATGACTCTTGTATAAGGGTAGAAGATAAAAGTAAAATATAGGCCCTTCGCAGAGGGAAACATAGGTTGTGATGCGCTTTTATGGTCGGATGCACAAAATCTTAATGCAAAAGAACGTCACTTTATATTGCCGCTTGTGATAAAGACCTTTATTATGCAGTCTGTCACTTTTATTTCTTCCCTATCACAAGTTCGTATAAAGCTTATTTTCTTCGCACTAATAGATCACACATATTTAAGAAGCAATTTTTATTGCATGCACGATGACAACTTACTTGAAGGATCTTACTCAATCCATAGGTAGGTATGGTGGACTCTTAAGGCAAAACTGGTTTAAGGGATGTTTGGATGCACAAGTAGTATCGCTACTTGATGCAAAGAATTTGGCTAGCATGAGAGGGAAAGGCAAGCTCAACATGTTGGATGATCCAAGAATATATAACGTTTAGGATATAGGAAAACATAACCCATTAAGTTGTCTTCTTGTCCAACATCAACCTTTTAGCATGTCGGACTTTAATGAGTGCTCACAATTACAAAAATGTCCAAGATAGTATATTTATATGTGAAATCTCTCTTCCTTTAATATTCTTTCATGAATTGTTCAAGTGACCAATGCTGCGTTTGCTGACTTTCAATAAGTTTACTACCTATACTACTTACTTGTGAAGTCATTACTCCCCATGTTATACGCATATGAAACATATATAAATTTATATTTATGATATTCAATTCATTCAACCATTTACTCATATGATATACGTGAAGCACGTGAGTAAATGGCAAACTACTCCAAAAAGATATAAGTGAAGAACACTAAGTAGTCAAATAATTAACTAGCCATGGGAGGATTCTTTTTCATTCAAGATTTCAGATCCAATTATTTTATTCAAACAGCAAGTAAAATGAAAATACGCTCCAAGCAAAACACATATATGTGACGAATAAAAATATAGCTCCGGGTAAGGTATACCGATGGTTTTGAAGACGAAAGAGGGGATGCCTTCAGGGGCATCCCCAAGCTTAGGCGCTTGAGTCTTCCTTGAATATTACCTTGGGGTGCCTTGGGAATCCCCAAGCTTAGAGTCTTTCCACTCCTTATTCTCCTCATATCAATATCTCACTCAAAACTTGAAAACTTCAATCACACAAAACTTAACGGAACTTCGTGAGATGGGTTAGTATGATAAAGAGTAAATCATTCACTTTGGTATTGTCAAAGACAAGATTCATAATTGTTCTCATACAATGCCTACTATACTGTATCATTTCTACAATTTATATCGAGCAATATAAGCCATAGAAACTAGAAAACAAGCAAACTATGCATTAAAAACAGAATCTGCCAAAAACAGAACAGTATGTAATGATCTGAACAACCATACTTATGCTACTCCAAAAATTCTGAAATAAATTGTTGGACGTGAGGAATTTGTCTATTAATTTTCTTCAAAAAGAATCAACTCAAAAGCACTCTTCTGTAAAATATGACAGCTAATCTCGTGAGCGCAAAGTTTCTGTTTTTTACAGCAGGATCACATTAACTTTCACCCAAGTCTTCCCAAAGGTCTTACTTGGCACTTTATTGAAACAAAAGCTATAAAACATGATTACTGCATTATCTTAATCATGTGGACACACAAAAACAGTAAAGGTAAATATTGGGTTGTCTCCCAACAAGCGCTTTTCTTTAGTGCCTTTTAGCGAGGCATGATGATTCAATGATGCTCACATAAAAGATAAGAACTGAAACATAAAGAGAGCATCATGAAGAATATGACTAGAAAATTTAAACCTAACCCACTTCCTATGCCTAGGGATTTTGTGAACACACAATTTAAGGGAACAAGAATCAACTAGCATAGGAAGGCAAAACAGGTATAACTTCGAAACTTTAAGCACATAGAGAGGAAACTTGATATTATTGCAACTCCTACAAGCATATATTCCTCCCTCATAATAATTTTCAGTAGCATCATGAATGAGTTTAACAATACAACCATCACATAAAGCATTCTTTTCATGATCTACAAGCATAGAAATTTTACTACTCTCCACATAAGCAAAAATTCTTCTCATTCGGAATAGTGGGAGCAAACTCAAGAAAATAACCGTCATGTGAGGCATAATCCAATTGAAAATTAAAATCATGATGACAAGTTTCATGGTTAACATTATTCTTTATAGCATACGTGTCATCACATTAATCATCATGGATAGCAACTTTGTTCTCATAATCAATTGGAACCTCTTCCGAAATAGTGGAATCATTACTAACTAAAGTTGATACTCTTCCAAATCCACTTTCATAAATATCACACTAAGATTCAACACCCTCCAAAATAGTGGGATCACTAATTCCTAAAGTTGACACTCTTCCAAACCCACTTTAGATGATACTATTATTCATACTCCAAAAGATATAAGTTAAGATCATGGAGCATTCTACAATTAATATAAACTAACCAATATCCAAGCTCAAAATATATAAGAGAAGCACACGAAGCATTCTATAAAACCATTCTCAAAATATATAAGTGAAGCACACGAAGCATTTTGTAAAACCATACTCGAAAGATATAAGTGAAGCACAATGAAGGGATATCTCATACTAGCATGGTTCCTAAAGAAAAAGAAAAACACAAGGGACACAAATCATGCGAACAAAACAAAAGCTGAGGTATACCGATAATTGTTGAAGAAGAAAGATGGGATGCCAACCAAGGCATCCCCAAGCTTAGATGCTTGAGTATCCTTGAAGTATTTACTTGGGGTGCCTTGGGCATCCCCAAGCTTGAACTCTTGCCTCTGTTTATTCTTCTCACATCGGTAACTCCTCGTTCTTCGAACACTTCATCCGCACAAAACTTAACAAAAACTTTGTGAGATCCATTAGTATAATAAAGCAAATCACTACCTTTAGGTACTGTTGCAAACTCATTTCAATTTAACATTAGCACTTTATCTACTGTATTCCAACTTCACCATGGTTCATACCCCCCGATACTACCCGTGGATTCATCAAAATAAGCGAACAACACATAGAAAACAGAATCTGTCAAAAACATGAAAGTCTGTAGTAATTTGGAAATTTAGTAAACTTTTGTAACTCCAAAAATTCTAAATAAAATATGAAAATTTAAAAAAAAATTACGGAAGTAATGTGCAAAAAGTTTCAGACCCATTTGACTTTCCAGTAAAAAAGTAAATTCATGCACTACAGCCAAAGTTTATGTTTTTGTACTGCACATAGTAAACAAGCAATCTAACCATCCTAAAACTAAAGCTTGGCACATTATTTTTATAATAGAAAGGATATATACAAGAGGATAATTATTTACAGAGAAAGTTCCATGAAAAATTCTACATTGTTTCCATGAGCATGAACACAAGTACTCAAGGTCAACCTCACTTCTCCAATGCATAACTTTCCAATCACTTCTCTTCTTGAAAAACTTTTTAGGCATATGAGGCAAGTGCATCTTTTTGTATTTTCATTTTTTTGTTTCTTTGTATGTTTCACCCACAACTAAGCAAATCAAAAAGGGAAAACAAAAACTAATTAGTGAAGAAATCAAACAAGCACACACGAGAATATCAACCCCACGCTATTGCTCCCCGGCAATGGCGCCATAAAAGAGCTTGATAATCCCCAAGTGCAGGGAATCATCATAGCAATTTCCAAAGGTGGAAGTGATAAGCATGGAGTGTCGAACCCTCAAGGAGCTAAAGGCAAGATCAATATTCTCCCAAGTCCTATATGCCCCTGATACGACTCTACGTACACCGAACGTTTGCTTCCAGCTAGAAACAAGAAATAAAACTACGTTGTGGGTATGAAGAGGATAACTTTGTATGATATCGAAGAGCTAAAATATAAAAGTAGGTGATGTTATCATAAATTTCAAATATATTCTAAATAATATAAATAGCGAGTGTGGAATAATGATGGGTCGGTGTGCGGAATTATCCTAGGCAAATGTTAACAAGACCGGTAATCACTATTGCAATTTCAAATGAGGGAGAGGCATAAGCTAACATACTTTCTCTTCTTGGATCATATGCACTTATGATTCGAACTCTAGCAAGCATCCGCAACTACTAAAGATCGTTAAGGTAAAACCCAATCATAGCATTAACATATCAAGTCCCCTTTATTCCCATACACCGTGACCCACTTATCCGTGTTTATACTTCTGTCACTCAAGCAACGCAGACAATAAGTAAACCATGGACATATTGCAACACCCTACAGCGGGAATCCCTCACGCTTGCGCGACACGGAGGGCACAATAGGACAGCACCAAAATAAATCATACAACTCATACTAATCTAGATCATCAATCAACCCAAAGACAAAGGATATCTACTCAAAACATCATAAGATGGCAGCACATCATTGGATCATAATATGTTGCATAAAGCACCATGTTCAAGTAGGGATTACAGCGGGGTGCGGGAGAGTGGACCGCGTAAAAGAGATGAGGATGGTGATTTTGATGAAGGCGATCACCGCAGCGATGATTCCCCTCCCGATGGCACTCCGGCGCCACCGAGAGAGAGGAGGAGAATTTCTCCCCATTGTGCTTCCTCCTCCATGTCCTCCCCCTTGGATGGGGAGAGGTTCCTCCTCTAGCCCTTGGCCTTCATGGCGATGATGGCCCCTCCGAGATCGTTCCCCATGGCCTTCTGTGATGATGGTCCCCTCCGGCAGGGTGCCAGAGAGGGCCTAGATTGATTTCTCGTGGCTACAGAGGCTTGCGGCAGCGTAACTTCCGATCTAGATTATTTTCTGGAGGTTTGGTTTTTATAGAAGAGGTTGGCGTCGAGGACAAGTCAAGGGGTCCCATAGGGAGTCCACGAGGCACAGGGGCGCACCCTAGGGGGGTGGGCGCGCACACCACCCTCGTGGAGACCACAGGACTCCCCTCTAGTAGATTTTTGTTCCAGTACTTTTTACATTTTCCCAAAAAAATCTCCGTTGATTTTCAGCGCATTTCGAGAACTTTTATTTCTGCACAAAAACAACACCACGATAGTTCTGCTGAAAACAGCGTCAGTCCGGGTTAGTTCTAATCAAATCATACCAAAATCATATAAACTATTGTAAACATGGCATGAATACTTCATAAATTATAGATACGTTGGAGACCTATCAATCTACCCGAAGCATCACAGGATGGCAACACATCATTGGATCATAATATGTGGCATAAGGCACCATGTTTAAGTAGGGATTACAGCGGGGTGTCGGAGAGTGGACCGCGTAAAAGAGATGAGGATGGTGATGATGATGGTGATGTTGATGAAGACGATCACCGCGGTGATGATTCCCCTCCCGATGGCACTACGGTGCCACCAAGAGAGAGGAGGAGAGATTCTCCCCCTTGTGCTTCCTCCTCCATGGCCTCCCCCTGGATGGGGAGAGGTTCTCCCTATGGATATTGGCCTTCATGGCGATGATGGCCCCTCCAAGATCCTTCCCCATGGCCTCCGGTGATGATGGCCCCCTCCGGCAGGGTGCCAGAGAGGGCCTAGATTGATTTCTTGTGGCTACAGAGGCTTGCGATGGCGGAACTTCTGATCTCCCTTCTGTTATGGGGTTTTCTTGATTTATAGGAGGGGTTGGCGTTGATTTCACGTCAAGGGGGCCCACGGGGAGTCCACGAGGTAGGGGGCGCGCCCTCCACCCTCGTGGTGCCTTCGTGACTCCCCTCCGGTAGATTTTTGTTCCAGTATTTTTTTATATTTTCCCAAAAAATCTCTGTTGATTTTCAGCGCATTCCGAGAACTTTTATTTCTACACAAAAACAACACCCCGGTAGTTCTGCTGAAAACAACATCAGTCCGGGTTAGGTCTAATCAAATCATACCAAAATCATATAAAACTATTGTAAACATGGCATGAATACTTCATAAATTATAGAAACGTTGGAGACGTATAAATCTACTCAAAGCATCATAGGATGGCAACACATCATTGGATCATAATATGTGGCATAAGGCACCATGTTCAAGTAGGGATTACAGCGGGGTGTGGGAGAGTGGACCGCGTAAAAGAGATGACGATGGTGATGATGATGGTGATGTTGATGAAGACAATCACCGCGGTGATGATTCCCCTCCCGATGGCACTCCGGTGCCACCAAGAGAGAGGAGGAGAGGTTCTCCCCCTTGTGCTTCCTCCTCCATGGCCTCCCCCCTGGATGGGGAGAGGTTCTCCCTCTGGATCTTGGCCTTCATGGCGATGATGGCCCCTCCAAGATCCTTCCCCATGGCCTCCGGTGATGATGGCCCCCTCCGGCAGGGTGCCAGAGAGGGCCTAGATTGATTTCTCGTGGCTACAGAGGCTTGCGGTGGCGGAACTTCCAATCTCCCTTCTGTTATGGGGTTTTCTTGACTTATAGGAGGGGTTGGCGTTGATTTCACGTCAAGGGGGCCCACGGGGAGTCCACTAGGCAGGGGGCACGCCCTCCACCATCGTGGTGCCCTCGGGACTCCCCTCCGGTAGACTTCCGTTCCAGTATTTTTTATATTTTCCAAAAAAATCTCTATTGATTTTCAGCGTATTCCGGGAACTTTTATTTCTGCACAAAAACAACAACCCAGTAGTTTTGCTGAAAACAACGTCAGTCCGGGTTAGTTCTAATCAAATCATACCAAAATCATATATAACTATTGTAAACATGGCATGAATACTTCATAAATTGTGGAAACATTGGAGACGTATCAAACACAGCCGAACGATTCACCATTTTGGAAGGGATTGATGTGAACGAAATTCGCCTTTTTTAATAGGGGTAGGTTTATTACTAGAGATGGGTGTAGCACTCGGTTTTAAAGAGGACATTTGGCTGAGAGAGACGCCTCTAGCCTCGCAAATATCCAATGCTTTATAATAGTGTACATCATAAGGAGGCCTATGTGAGAACATTATTGGGATCGATTACCCTAAATATCCAGTTAAGGCGAGCGCTGGTTGGAAAAAGATGGGACGAGTGGCTGCATTGTTACAGTTACTAAACTCCCACGAATCAATTCCTCTTAGAGCTCGGATTGTTTTTTTCCATAGCAGGCCTGGACTGTCAAGAGTCAGGTTGCAACATCTGGCCTGTTTGTCAGCGCAGCCCAACTGACATTCTCGCACCGGTCAAGATTGGTGTGCTTCTTTCTCTTCCTCTTGAGAGGGAACACGATTTAGGGGAAGCGCTACGGAGGTCGGCGGTCCCGTCACTCATATGGCTCGCCCTTCCACCGGGCGATTCTAGCGCAGACCTCCCGCCTGCTGACTCACTCGGCTTGCCTCCAACGATAAAGAAGGCAGACGAGCGGGGGAGGTGATCATTAGCAAGGGCTCCATGGACGCCTTCGTGAAGAGCGCCCGCATCTTCACCCAATAATTCTCTTAGCGTCCGTATGACTCCCTCAGCCTCTGTTTCATCTAGTGATTCTCTCTTCCCCCATTGTTATGCTGCAGTACCATTTCATCGCTTCAGCTCAAGCTATGGTTGTCGATCCTTGATCCAACGGCAACCAAGCAACGTACCATTTCATCAAGCACTCTCCAACGTCCACCATTGATCTCCATGTGGACGGCCCGAGATTGTCTCCTACCTTTTCAAAAGTTACCACGTTGTACTGTAACTCGCTGCCTGTCGCTTTTGAGCTTTTTCCTTTCCAGGTGTGTATTTAGACCCCGGAGCTCTCTCTCCGTGGGCATCCAGAATTGTGATTGGGCTTGGCCCCTTATCAGCCGCCGTGGTCTAGCTGGCCAAACCCTAGCTCGTATCTTGCAGAGTGAATGAGATTTCCCCAAAGTTGACTACAAATCTCTATTGTTCTTCTTGTTTTCCCAGGATTAGCTGATAGACCAACCAGGTCTTGTCAATTGGTATACAGAGCGCGGTTGAATCCCTAGAGGTGAGGGTCAGAGATCCAGATCGGATCTGATTTCCGGTCCAAGGCGATGGTGGAAGTAGGGCGGCGTCGGCGGCGATAGACAGATCGGTAGCAGGAGAGGCTCACGCAATGGTTTCTGAAGAATATTTCTTCAGTGCAAAATCCCACCCAACCCACCCTTCCAGTGCTATTTTTCTTCAGCGGCGGCTGATTGGCGATGGCGATATCCGGGCTGTGAACACCCTCCCGCCCACCCAGAAGAGCAGTATGGTGACAAACAAGTCCCTGGTGGACGAAGTTCCACCAGAAACCCTCGATACAAAGGCTTTGGAACTTGAATCACTCTATCTCGACATCAAAACTCTACGTCAAGAACGGGAAGAAGACAGGAAGGAATTTTAAAGTTTACGGAGACAGTCAACAAGAACTTTGCAAGTATACAGAGAAACTTCAAGAAGATCCAAAGTAGTCTGCAGAAATTATCCTCAGCTCCATCAACTGAAGAGGCAAACGAAGAAGATGAGCAAGAACCATAGTCAGGTCAAGGTAGCATGGTTGTTCCTCCCGGTAGCCCAAAAAAACTCCCAAATAACCAGTTTCCGGCTGAGAAACATGAACAAGCTGCAGCAGGCTCTGCCATCTTAGTGGACAAAAACACAGGAAAGGAGCTGAATCTGGATGGCACACTAAAAGGGCCCTACAGGTATCCAAATCACACAGCTAATAGGCAAGAGTTTCATACACCACAACAACAAGGGAAAGCAAACAGACAAGTGATTGTTGTGGAAGAAATCCCTGATGAGCTGAACCGTCAAGAGATACAGAGAACAAGACCGAACACACCAGATGTTCGTAGAAATCTGCTATCAGTCAAGCTAGCAAAATTAAACATTGCAGAGTTTGAAGGAAATGATGCAGACTCCTGGATTCAGAACATTGAACAGTACTTTGAGGCTGTCAGGACTCCATTAGAGCAGAGAATTGAATTTGCTGTCTCTTATCTCAAAGGAGAAGCAATACAATGGTGGAGAGGCACTGGATTCCTGGTCCACAATATGCCATGGCACAGATTCTGCTCCCATCTCACCGACAGATTTGCTACCACATCCATATGTGGCAATGTGAAAGCTTTCCATAATTTAAGTCAAACTGGATCTGTAGCACAATACATCTCTCAGTTTGAACAACAAATGAATCTCATGAGAAGAGACAACCCAGCAGTTCCTGATGAATACTACAAGCACAGTTTCATAGCTGGACTCAGCCCTTACATCCAAAGCCATATTGAATGTCTAGAGCCAGCAAGCATACAAAAAGCCATGTGGTTGGCCAGGAGAATGGAAAAATCCTGCCACCCCCCCCCCCCCACACACACACACACACACACAGCCCTCCAAGAACTACACTCCCTTCTACAAAAAGCAGTCTGCCCTGGAACCAGCCAAGCCTACTGTGTGTACCAACTCAACAGCACCTTCTGTCATCCAGCAAGCAAGAGAGAAGGGAATATGCTACAAATTCAGAGAACCTTGGTTTTCAGGACACAAACAAGTTTGCAAAATGTCCCAAAAAGCACAAGTGCAAGCCTTGCAAGAACAAAGTTCTAACAATCATGATGTTGTCTACATTATGGATGCTAAAGATGAACTTTCTGAAACTGATGAAGAACCAGCTGACAATACACAACTTAAGATATCAATGCATGCTGCAACAGGAGAGCCTGAAAATAAACCTAAACATACTTTCACACTGCATGTTCAGATTGAGAACACTAGTGCACTAGCTCTTGTGGACAGTGGGAGTACTACCACATTTATATTCCCCAAAATAGCTCTGAAAGATGGACGTGATATCACACCAGTTAAACAAGTAAAAGTAATAGTGGCAAATGGAGGACAACTTCTGAGTGATTTTTTCTTGTTTGAAAGCAGAGTATAAGATACAAGGAAAATCTTTTACATCTGACTTCAGGCTGCTCAAACTCACTGGCTATGACATCATCCTTAGAGCTGATTGGATATATGCACACAGCCAGGTCACTTTTGACCTTCCTAACATGACTCTGACTGTCAAACAAAATCATGAGCACTTGATGACATTCATTGATGAAAGTCTGCCCACTAGCCCTTGTGTCCCCATACTTCAGGATATGGAGCACATTCTGGATGATGTTCTAACTGGATCACTGATGTGGATGCAACCTATCCAAGAAACTACTTTGCAAGAGCATAAACCAGACCTGTCCAAGTTACTGGTAGATTTTCAAGATATATTTCAGGAACCCATGAGCTTACCTCCAAAAAGGGACTGTGATCATGCTATCAACCTGGAATGAGGAGCTCATGTCATTGAAAGTGCTAGTATCGACTAGAGGGGGGCTGAATAGGCGATTTTTATGAAAGTCGTCAAAACTTGGAAGTTTCGAAGACAAACAACAGAAATAACCTAGTCGATATGCAGCGGAAGATAAACTACCCTAAACAAGCCATAGTCAAGTATGTAATGATGTGAAAGTACAGGACCAATAGCAGTTTGGTAGTAAGGATCAAGATGGAAGATAGTGTGAAGCCAATCAACAATAGTAGTCAAGCAATGAAGTCAAACAGATACACAGACAAGCAATAACTTCATGAAGACAAACTAAAGTAAGGTTGGAAGGGATAGAACCAGTTGCTTGTTGAAGACACAGGATTTGCTGGACCAGTTCCAGTTGTTGTGACAACTGTACGTCTGGTTAGGGAGGCTGAGATTTAACTCAGAAGACCGTGTCTTCACCTTATTCCCCTTGAGCTAAGGACACCCAGTCCTCGCCCAATCACTCTGGTAAGTCTTCAAGGGAGACTTCCAAACCTTCACAGACTTCGTTCACCGGCAATCCACAATGACTCTTGGATGCTCAGAACACGACGCCTAACCGGCTGGTGTAATAAGTCTTCAGGTCACACAGACAGAAAGACTTCAGTGATGCCTAACACTCTTTGGCTCTGGGTGTTTGGGCTTTGTCCTCGCAAGGATTTCTCTCTCTCAAATGCTTCGAGGTGGGTTGCTCTCAAACGACAAAAGCCGTGCACAAACTCTAAGCAGCCACCAATTTATGGTGTAGGGGGTGGGCTATTTATAGCCACTAGGCAACCCGACCTGATTTGTCCAAAATGACCCTGGGTCACTAAGGAACTGACACGTGTTCCAACGGTCAGATTTCAAACACACGTGGCAACTTTACTTGAGCTACAAGCAAAGCTGACTCATCCAGCTCTGGATAAGATTTGCTCTCATTGTCTTCGCTCGAAGACATAGGATTTGAGTTGAGCATCACATCAGTCACTCTGACTTAGTTCACTTGGATCCCACTTAACAGTACGGTGGTTCCTATGACTCAACAAAGAAGAAAATGAAACAGCGAAACCACACAGTCTTCGTGCTCCAAAGTCTTCACACAATGTCTTCTCATGTCATAGTCTTCAATATGAATATCTTCTCTTACCACCATTGTCTTCAATGTCTTCATACATTTTTAGGGGTCATCTCCGGTAGGTAAACCGAATCAATGAGGGACACTACCTGCGTTATCCTGCAATTCTCACAAACGCATTAGTCCCTCAACCAACTTTGTCGTCAATACTCCAAAACCAACTAGGGGTGGCACTAGATGCACTTACAATCTCCCCCTTTTTGGTGATTGATGACAAACTGGTTGAAGTTTTCAACGGGGATAAAGTATGTGAAATTGTAAGGATAGGAATTTGTCTTCATAAGTTGCAAGGGCTCCCCCTGAAGATGTGCATATAAGTAATTTGCTTTTGGAATGCAAATGCACATGGCAGGTTGTACTTGTGGAGATCCACTTCAACTTATGAAGCTAATTCATCATGCATGAAATGATATGGCAAGTAAAATGACATGCATAATGAAAAATGGACGTCTGCAGAATGATCTAAGTGCGGAAGTTATCATCGCACATGCGGAATTTATCATCGCAAAGCAAATAAGTAGCAGAAGTAGCAGACGACCATCAAGTTTAGGTGTTACAACTCAAAGAACCAAATATTTCAAAACGCAAGAGTTGTAAGCACGCAGCAAAATATAAAGCAACCGCCCATATGAACCCGCTTGAAGACTATCAACTCATACGCTTCTCCCCCTTTTGTCAGTAATGACCAAAAAGGTTTGAAGACATAGAGCATCTACTCGTCAGGAGTAGGTGAGGCAGCAGGATTGTCGTCGTTGGTTGGCGGTGCAGACGAGCTTGGTGCAGTGTCGATGCGCGCAGTAGTAGTTGGAGGTGGTGATGTAGCATCATCTTCATCATCGATCACTCTGGCATTAACTGTTGCCGCGGAAGAGGAATATTCAGAGTCTTCAAGAGATGGTGTTCGACGCAGGGTAGCAGTCCTTGGAGGAGTGGAGTCGAACTGGAATCTTTCATTGAAGCCATCATCTTGAAGATCCGCTTCAGCACTGAGCAGAGTCAAACTCTTCCATGATCTTCGGCAAGTTTCATGAGCAACAAAGGCATTCTTGGTGGCAAGGTTGCGAATGCGATTGACATCCACCAAGAGGCTTTGCATTTGGCGCTTGAGCCAGAAATGATGCTTATCCTGCTTCTGATGAAGAGCCACAAGAAGCTCTCGGTCATTAAGAACGCGAGAATGCTTCCGAGGCCTCTGCGAATGGTGCTTTCAGTGGCTTCAGTGGGCGCTCTGTGAGGCAGACGGGTGTTACCAGCCAGTGGATAGTATCTTGTCGCTGCTTGAACACCTTCAATAGGCTGAGTGAAGCTTTGGTGCTCAATGTTCTGAAGACAAAGTGGCGTCTTGGCAGGGTCAGAGTATACAGCATCAACTGACATATCAACCTCGGGCAGAAATATTATGTGATTGCGAGCAGAGGGCTGATAATTGGCAGATGAGTGTCGCTTGATGAGGCACAAGACCCATGGAGCATAAAACTTCAGACCAAATAGGTCAGAGCCGGAAGCAGCAAGTTGCCTGATGAAGAATTCTTGAGTGTTGAAGCTGATGCCATTGAGAATATAGAAGACCAAAGTCTTCATAGGTCCTTCGAGCTTGGCCGCTGATGAGTATCCCTTGACTGGCCATAGAGTTTGCCTGATGATATGATATATGGTTCGAGGCAGATTCTCAAGGTCTTCAACAAAGAAATGTGTGGGATACTCAGCGTCAGATGGAAAAGGCTTCATCATGCTCAGCATCTGGCTCATATTGGGTTCTGGCTTATGAAAGATGCTCTCCACAGCATTGCGGTGTAGCTGACAGTTAGGCTCATAGAGTTCTCCAGGAGTGACTAGCCCAGTAAGCTCGATGATATCCATAGCTTTGGCTTCATGATGGACATTTCCAGTCATCCACTCGAGAACCCATGTCTTGATGTCTCTGTAGTAGCCGCGAATGTGCAGAGTGGCATAGAATTGAAGCAATAGCTCTTCATTCCAATGTTCTTTGTCTGTCACAAAATGGAGCAGACCAGCATCACGAAAGCAATCAAGTGCTTCTTCTAAGCATGGCAGTCCAGCAATAGCTTCAGTGTCAAGACACATATGAGGGAAAATGCGCCCTTGATCATATAGCACGCATGAGTAATAGCTTCTCTGTTGATAGCTCCAGAACCGATCTGATGAAATCCTTGGCTTGGAGTAGGGGTTCTTGGCGCTGTCAAAGAAGGTATTGTGGCTTTTGAAGCCATTAGCATTGAAGGACCCGGGGGAGTTGGCAGTACCTGGAAACCTTGGCAACTGTGGCTTTGGCTTCTGGACTGAGGCCGATGCTCAACATGATAGTCAAATTGGGGTCCTGAGGCAGAAGGCGGAGGCACCAGAATGGGCCATCGGACAGTGACAAGCTGACCGTGATCGTATGCTTGCTCAATAGTGTGAGGCCTTGGTGGCGGAACAGGAGCAGGGGCAACATTAGAGGATTCAGGCTGCACAACAGGTGCTTCGGGAGCAGTTGTCATATTGGCTTCGGGTGCAGCATCCTCATGGGCTTCAGGTGCGGCATTCTCATGAGCTTCAGGTGCAGGATTCTCATTGACTTCAGGAGTAACATCCTCAGTGGCCACATTTGCTTCAGGCACAGTGGCCTCATTGGTTTTAGGCACACTGGTTGGTGCAGGCTCCACATTAGCATCAGCCATGACTACGTCACTGGCTTCATTGGCATTGGTGGTGGCAGCCTCAACATTGTCAACCTCCTCTTGACGAACAGGAGGGTCGGGCACAGGCACGTTCAAATCATGAACTGCTTCTTCTTCAATCGCTGGGGGAGTTGGTACACGTACTTCTTCTTCATTTTCTTCGGCTGATGCAGCCAGAATGTCTTCAGCAGCATGTGCTTCAGACACGGAGACGTTCACTGTTGGAGCTGGTTCAGAAAATACTTGCCGTGCAACAGGCGAACGTTGCACTTCTCCTTCAGGAACGCTCGACAGAGGGACTTCAGGCCTTTGTCCTCTGCGAAGCCTGCGAAGAGCTGGCTTCAAGTTGGGAGATGGAGTTGGGTGAGCCTGAAAGTCTTCATCCTCTTCTTGCACATTGGGGGTAGCTTGTTGTTGTTGTTGGGGATTACTGGGGGAGTCTTGTTGTTGTTGTGGGTGATCAGCCCACAAAGCATCCTGAGCAATTGGCGTCAATGGCCGACCAATGCTGATGAGTTTGCTGTTCGTATGAACAGGCGATGATACCACTTGATGTTTGATCTAAGGAAGAACTTCATCATCATTTACATTGTCATCTTGACCAATGTCTTCAGCAGCGGTGTGTTCAGCTGCTGGAATATCTTCAGACTCATGAGCCTCTGTGGTAGCAGGCTCATGGACAACCATTCTTCGTTCTTGATGTACTGACACAGGGCGAACCATGGAAATGGGTTCAACGACTAAGGGCTCTGTGGAAGCAGCCCTAGTCTTCTTGGCCGTGCGCTTCTTCTTGGAGGGAGCGGCATCAGAGGCTTCAGTATGCTTTCTCTTTCTGGCGTCAGCCTCGGCAGCCTTTGTCTTCTTCTGTTCTGAAGCGGTTGTGGTGACCTTTGGCTTCGAGCCAGTCATGCTGCTCGGGAAGATAATGCGAGGGGCTTCTTGGCTTGAAGGTTCAGGCTGTTTAGGGTGCTTCTTCTTCCTCTTTGCAGCCATCCTGGGGTCAATGCCAGGACGGCCAAGGGACTTGCGCTTCTCAGCCTCATTGTAGGCGAGCACACACTTATCAGCCAAAAGCTTCATGCGTTCTCGAGATCCCTGAGCTTCTTGGCGTTTCTTCAGAAAAGCTTCTTTAAGCTCATGTAGCATGACCTTGAAGTTGCGGACGTCTTGAACACTCAGATTGGCCACATGCTTCTTGAATTGAGCCTTCTCAAAGTCAATCTTGTTCTTGAGCTCAACGATGCGCTGAGCGAGAGCTAGCTCAGAAGCAATGGTGCCATTAAAGGCGACCCTGAGGCCAATGGGAAGCTGTAAGTCTTCAAAGCTGACATTGGGGGTGTCGAACCATTCATCAATGAAATTGTGAATGATGGCCACATCAAATAGAGGTAGGTTGCTGAAGATTTCTGCTTCTTCTTTGCTCTTTATCAGCTGCTCAAGAGCATCATCAGCAAGATCTTCATCACTTGGTAGATCAGTGGGTTCTTCACGCAGAATTGCGGCAGGAGTCAAGGCTCGCTGATCAGATGGTCTAACAAGTTGCTTCTTCTTGTCCGTTCTCTTGGAGACACGGGACAGATCTTCAGATTGCAAACTGGCTTCAGGAGGTGCAGTGGCCAGTGGCTTCGCACGTGAAGTCTTTGGAGGTGCAGATGAGGTAGAAGCCTTTGACTTCTTTTGCTTCTGCGGCTTTGGAGGAGCAGGGGCTTCATCAGAGTCAGCACCATTGTCAGAATGATCTACTCTGGCGCCTTGGACCATGATGTAAGTGATGAGGCCGTCAAGGTTGGCGTAGGGGCCAATGACATTGGGATTAGCTTCACGGGAGCCGTCAGCACGGGGAGCAGAGGGACCTGGGTTGAAGTCCAAACCCAAGGACTTCTTGTTCTTCTTGGCCGAAGCCATAGCAAACTGGTAGTTGCGCTTGAAGAGCGAATCGTCACGACACCAGAGTAGTGAAGTGGGATCTGCGTTCGCTGGCTGTGGCCCACGGACCATACAAGGATAGAAGCCTTGTTCAATGGCTTCAGCTCGGCTCTTGGGTTGAAGGCCTTGATAGAGGATATTACCCCAAGGTCTCTTGATGGCATCCTTCTCTGCATAATCCTTCGTGACAAATTTGTACTTGAACCACTCCTCAGCCCAATAGCGTCGAATCCATTGGATTCGAGTCTTCCTCTGATGATAATTCTCTTCGGGATCTGTCTTGTACATTTCTGCTAAGTCATCAGGCAGATCTTTAGATGTGCCTTCTCTGTGTTATCTGCCACCCTTCCTTGTTGATTTCTCTGTTGCCATGAACTTCAAGCTGAAAGGCTTCAATACGTTCAAAGGCTTCAGAGATTTGCGCTTGCTTGTCAGGTAGGAACTGGCTTCAGGAGAATTTATATGATGTTGTAAGTATTCTGCAAACGAATGCAGACTATGAGAACCAAGGGATTCTCCCACGGACATGTACCTGTGACAGCATTAGAGATGCGAGGGAAGGGGAAGAGGTCATATGCATTCTCAAAAGATTTTAAAGATAAATCAGTTTGAAGACATTGACCTCATGTTGCGAAGACATTCACTTATATAGGTGAGTTGGTTCCAGATTTGTACCAATCCGTGAATAAGTACAAGTGAGGAATCAAACTAGAAGAAATCTAAGTGAATCGACTAAGCAGTATGAGATGCAGACGGAATAGATCTAGCTTTGAATAGACAGAAACTACTTTCGGTAAACAGGATGAATCTTGAAGATCAAAAAGGTGGTAAAAATAGAGTTATAATTACCACACGAAGAACTGCTAGATGGAGAAGAATAGGAGACCGAGCAGTTCAGCCCACCGTGCCCTAACTTGGCGACGGAGGACACCTAAGGCGACGGCGGAGAGGACGATGTCCGCGGCCGGCGTGAGGACGGCGTCGGAGAAGTCGCGGCAGCTAAGCGCTTCGTCGTCAGCGTCTTCTCGAGCTAGCGGTGGCGCTAGGGTTTTGACGGAGGTGGAGAGGTGGAAGAAGTATTTCTTTACCGCAGGGGGACAGGTATTTATAAGTAGGTGAGAGACACAGCGCAATTACGCTGGTGCCCCTGGCGGTTCACATCTGAGGGGCACGTGGCAAGCATGCAACACTCTCAGGGTTGTCCCACGTTCCCACGCCCGCCAGACATGTCGGAGAGTTGTTCCGGCTTCTCCGGATTTCAACAGTAAAGATAAGCCATTAAAAACAGATTTAATGTTTGTCTCTTTGCCTTCTGCTGACTAGGACGCAGAGAAGACATTCGACAGTTTCAATAGAATGCATATGATTTGGACAGATAGAGTTTGAGATAGGAAGCATAAAGAGGTTAGGGTCCGATCACATTCACTTAGTTCAAAAGATTCAATCTTGAAGACATAGCTATAAGTGAATGTTGTAGAGGACAGAAGACTTGTATATATATATATATATATATATATATATATATATATATATATATATATATATATATATATATATATATATCAGAAAGCAATCAAATCATCATAGTGCAGAAAGTCATGAAGACAAATTGAAACTGAAGACAAACCAAATGCGAAGTCATTGCAATATAACGCCTCGAGTGAAACACTTCAAACAAGAAAAGTTGGTGGTGGCGTTACCCACCGTATAGGAAGTATTAGACCCAGACACGGCGCACAATTATCGTGGCGCTCCGAAGTCAAATTCCATGTTAATGTATTCACACTCAGAGTGTAAATCTTCGTTGATTGAAGATATACCTTACTTTGTGTGTTGCACATCTAAGTCATCAACATGCATAAGTGTTAGGATGTGTGCCTGATCACAGGACATTAGAGGATTCTAAGATATTTAGCTCACACCGTAACTTGCAAAACCTTTTCTCATCCAAGGGCTTTGTTAAGATATCTGCCAGTTGCTCTTCAGTGTTGACGTGAATGATATCGATATCTTTCTTCATAACATGATCTCTGAGAAAGTGATGACGAATTTCAATGTGCTTTGTCTTTGAGTGTTGGACTAGATTGTTGGCTATTTTGATGGCACTCTCGTTGTCGCAGAAGAGAGGTACTTGTTTCAGGTTGATGCCATAGTCCTTGAGAGTTTGCTTCATCCATAGAAGCTGAGCACAACAAGATCCAGCAGCAATGTATTCAGATTCAGCAGTTGAGAGTGATACACAGTTCTGCTTCTTCGAAGACCAACAGACAAGTGATCGACCAAGAAAATGACATGTGCCAAATGTAGACTTGCGATCCACCTTGTCACCAGCATAATCAGCATCCGAGAATCCAACCAAATCGAATCTTGAGCCCTTCGGATACCATAATCCGAGTGTTGGGGTGTAAGCCAAATATCGAAGAATTTGCTTCACAGCCAAGTGATGCGATTCCTTTGGTGCCGCTTGGTATCGATCACACATGCAAACACTAAGCATAATATCTGGCCTAGATGCACATAAATAAAGCAAAGAACTTCATTTGCAACACGGGGATGAACAGGATGAAGATTTTGCTCTGGCTGATCATTGTCATCATTGGACGGATTGTCTGCGGTCTGAGCATTGTCTTCAGGTTGATTTGGTGCAGAGATGATAAGTTCCTCTTCAGGTTGTGCTTCAGAGGGCATGATTTCACCAGTTCCCATCAGCTTGATTGCCTCGTTTGAAGGAGCTTCATCCAGTGTACTTGGCAGAATCTCTCTCTGTGAGCCATTGGTTTCACAAAATTTCACATCCACAGTTTCAACGATTTTGTAGAGATAAAGGTTGAAGACTCTGTAGGAGTGTAAATCCTTTCCATAGCCAAGCATGAAGCCTTCGTGAGCCTTAGGTGCAAATTTTGACTTGTGATGGGGATCCTTTATCCAGCATCTTGCTCCAAATACTCTGAAGTAACTGACGTTTGGCTTCTTCCCAGTAAGCAGTTCATATGATGTTTTGTTCAGAAGCTTATGAATGTATACACGGTTGATGATGTGACATGCTGTATCAATAGCTTCAGGCCAGAACTTTCTTGGTGTCTTGTACTCATCTAGCATTGTTCGAGCCATCTCAATGAGGGTTCTGTTTTTGCGCTCAACAATGCCATTTTGCTGAGGTGTGTATGGAGCAGAGAACTCATGAGTGATTCCCGTTGTATCCAGATACAGATCAAGTCCAGTGTTCTTGAATTCAGTGCCATTGTCACTTCTGATGTGCTTGATCTTCACTCCATAGTTGTTCATTGCTCGATTTGCGAAGCGCCTGAAGACATCTTGCACTTCAGTCTTGTACAGAATTATATGAACCCAGGTGTATCTTGAGCAGTCATCAACAATGACGAAGCCATAGAGACATGCAGTTGTTGTGAGGGTGGAGTAGTGAGTAGGTCCAAATAAGTCCATGTGTAACAGCTCGAAGGGTTGAGATGTCGTCATGATTGTCTTCGATGGGTGTTTTTCCCTTGTCATCTTTCCAGCTTCACAGGCACCACATAGATGATCCTTCTTGAACTTGACATCTTCGATGCCTATGACATGCTTCTTCTTGACGAGTGAGTGTAAGTTCCTCATACCAGCATGTCCCGGCCTTCGATGCCAGAGCCAGCATTCTGAAGCTTTTGTGAGAAGACATACGGCAAGCTGTGGACCTGCTGAGAAATCTACCATGTACAGATCGTCTTTTCGATACCCTTCAAAGACTAGAGATTTGTCAGATTCCATTAGTACAAGGCAACGATATTTGCCAAATATCACAAGCATGTTCAAGTCACAAAGCATTGAGACAGACATTAAGTTGAAACCAAGGGATTCAACAAGCATCACTTTATCCATGTGTTGATCCTTTGAGATTGCAACTCTACCTAGACCCAATACTTTGCTTTTACCAGTGTCAGCAAATGTGATGTGACTCTTGTCGGATGGACGTAAGGTTGAGTCCATGAGAAGACTTCGATCACCAGTCATATGATTTGTGCATCCACTATCCATAATCCACTCTGAAGCTTTTGGTGATGTACCCTACAGTGCAGTTAGGAGGATAGGCTTCACAAGAGTGTTGTGAAGCATAAGCATTTGACACATATAGGGACAGTCATAACTCATAACAAAGTTAGGACATAGTGTGACTGATAAATTCAGATGTAAAGCATATAGAATGATATTTTATCGTGCGTCCTCAGTGAGTTTTAGGTCCCCAGCAATAGTATCGGACGCCATTGATTGCTGGCTGGAGACTGTTTTCTGCAAAAGAGAGTTAGTTCTTCTTTGCCACCCACATCTTCAGTGGGGGCTTAGAAGCAATGAGTCTAAGTGCAGCATCTGAGAATTTTGGCTTTGAAGCCCTAGCAAATAGCCTTGCAGCAGATGAATGATACTCATATGAATAAGCAGAAAAGTTCTTAGTCCTATGAACATAGTGGTTCGAAGATACACGCTCATATTCATAAGTCTGAGCATGATTTCCCTGCAAAACATTGGCGTTAGGGTGACTCATGTGAGTCCTGTATCTGTATGAAGCCTTTGGGCCATATGAAGCCATAGGTCTGGGGTTTGTCTTCTTCGTTGGTGGTGTCATGACGACATTCACAGGAAGATTCTCAATGTACCGCTTAGGTACCCAGATCTTCTTCATAGGTGGTCCATTCCTGCAGTTAGTACCAATGTACCTGGCAAACACTTCACCATTCTGATTTTTGAACAGCTTATAGTTTGCATCAAAGGATTCATCAATTATAATAGGATTAGCACAGGTAAAGCCAGATAAAGTGGATGGATCTACTGAAGGTCCCTTTGCAGCAACCCATGTGGTTTTGGGGTACTGCTCAGGCTTCCAGTATGAGCCATCAACGTTCATTTTCCTTTCGAACCCAACACCCTCTTTCCTAGGGTTTCGGTTCAGAATCTGCTTTTTGAGGACATCGCAGAGAGTCTGATGTCCCTTCAAACTTTTGTACATCCCTGTTTCAAGCAATGTCTTCAACATAGCATTTTCATCAGCAACAGCAGTGGTATCCTCCGCAGAGGGGTTAGTGACCACATCAGTATGTGAAGACAATGGAACAGTAGCAGCAGTGGAACATTCAGCAACAGATGTAGCATTATCACGCTCAATGCATTTTAGACATGGTGGTTCAAATCCTTCCTGAGCGGAACTGATCTGTTGGGCGCGAAGTGAATCTCGCTCCTTCTTAAGATCTTCATAATCCAATCTTATCTTTTCAAGGTCTAGCTTTCTTTGAAGACATTCAGAAGAAAGCCTCTCATGATCAGATAAGAGAGCATTATGTTGATCTTGAAGGGCGTCAAACTTAGCATGAAGTCTCTGAAGACTATCAGCCAAAGCTTTTGACTGATCCATTTCTTCACCCAACATATCATCGCTCTTACTAAGCATGTCTTGAACCTTTTCCAAGATTCTTTGTTGTTTAGTGGCAAGGGAAGCAAGCTTGTCATAACTGGGCCCAAATTCATCACCTGATTCATCATCACTAGATTCAGAGAGATAGCATTCAGTTACCTTATCACCCCTTGCCATGTGGCACGATGAGGATGAGGATGATTCAGGTGCAAAGGTCATTTCCTTGAGAGATTCCTTGTAGTCCTCAAACCGCGGATCATGACGAGTGCGATGACCTTCGTATACGTCGGAAAGCCGGTCCCAGATTAGCTTCGCGTGATTGAGGTGCATAACATTCCTGAACTGATTTCTGGACAAATGACAGCAGATGACATCCTTCGCTGTGAGGTTCAATAGAGTATACTTGCGAATGTCATCAGCCTCTGCTATCTTGCATAGATCAGTGAGTCCAATCTCAGTGATGGTCCATAGTTCGCTATCCATGGACATGAGTAGCTTCTTCATCATGGCCTTCCATTGGGGATACTCATGACCGTCAAAGGTGGGACACGATATGTTCCTCAATCCTGCAGTCGACATAGCTGAAACTCCAGGTGGTTAAACCGAATCACACAGAACAAGGGAGTACCTTGCTCTGATACCAATTGAAAGTGCTAGTATCGACTAGAGGGGGGTGAATAGGTGATTTTTATGAAAGTCTTCAAAACTTGGAAGTTTCAAAGACAAACAACAGAAATAACCTAATCGATATGCAGCGGAAGATAAACTACCCTAAACAAGCCATAGTCAAGTATGTAATGATGTGAAAGTACAGGACCAATAGCAGTTTGGTAGTAAGGATCAAGATGGAAGATAGTGTGAAGCCAATCAACAATAGTAGTCAAGCAATGAAGTCAAACAGATACACAGACAAGCAATAACTTCATGAAGACAAACTAAAGTAAGGTTGGAAGGGATAGAACCAGTTGCGTGTTGAAGACACAGGATTTGTTGGACCAGTTCCAGTTGCTGTGACAACTCTACGTCTGGTTAGGGAGGCTGAGATTTAACTCAGAAGACCGTGTCTTCACCTTATTCCCCTTGAGCTAAGGACACCCAGTCCTCGCCCAATCACTCTGGTAAGTCTTCAAGGGAGACTTCCAAACCTTCACATAATTCGTTCACCGGCAATCCACAATGACTCTTGGATGCTCAGAACGTGACGCCTAACCGGCTGGAGGATTCACAGTCCTCAAGTGTAATAAGTCTTCAGGTCACACAGACAGAAAGACTTCAGTGATGCCTAACACTCTTTGGCTCTGGGTGTTTGGGCTTTGTCCTCGCAAGGATTTCTCTCTCTCAAATGCTTCGAGGTGGGTTGCTCTCAAATGACAAAAGCTGTGCACAAACTCTGAGCAGCCACCAATTTATGGTGTAGGGGGTGGGCTATTTATAGCCACTAGGCAACCCGACCTGATTTGTCCAAAATGACCCTGGGTCACTAAGGAACTGACACGTGTTCCAACGGTCAGATTTCAAACACACGCGGCAACTTTACTTGAGCTACAAGCAAAGCTGACTCATCCAGCTCTGGATAAGATTTGCCCTCATTGTCTTTGCTCGAAGACATAGGATTTGAGTTGAGCATCACTTCAGTCACTCTGACTTAGTTCACTTGGACCCCACTTAACAGTACGGTGGTTCCTATGACTCAACAAAGAAGAAAATGAAACAGCGAAACCACACAGTCTTCACGCTCCAAAGTCTTCACACAATGTCTTCTCATGTCATAGTCTTAAATATGAATATCTTCTGTTAGCACCATTGTCTTCAATGTCTTCATACATTTTTAGGGGTCATCTCCGGTAGGTAAACCGAATCAATGAGGGACACTACCTGCGTTATCCTGCAATTCTCACAAACGCATTAGTCCCTCGACCAACTTTGTCGTCAATACTCCAAAGCCAACTAGAGGTGGCACTAGATGCACTTACAGTCATAAACTAGAGGTGTTACAGAATGCCTCATTATCAGAAAAATGCTCTAGAAATCATAATCAAAGAACTAATTGAAAAATGAATTATCAGAATAAGTACAAGTCCATACTCTTCACCCGCTATCTTAGTAAGAAGAAGGACTTGACTTGGAGACTATGTGTGGACTACAGGAAACTCAACACATACACAATCAAAAATAAATATCTAATACCCATGATTGAAGATCTCTTGGATGAACTTCATTGAGCCACTATCCTCACCAAGATTGATTTAAGAAGTGGCTATCACCAGATCAGGATGAAAGAAGAAGACATTGAGAAAACTGCATTCAGCACACACATAGGATTATTTGAATTTCTGGTCATGCCTTTTGGAGTGACAAATGGTCCTCCTTCATTCCACCAATTAATGCATTTTGTGTTGGGTCCACTCCTCAGAGTTTGTGTCTTAGTATTCTTTGATGACATCTTGGTTCTCAGTAAATCATACAAGGATCACCTGAAACATCTCTCCATGGTTTTCAAAGCACTCAAGGAGCACAGCTTGTATGCCAAACTATCTAAATACACCTTTGCACAAGAAAAACTAGAGTATCTTGGTTATGTGATCACTGCAAAGGGAGTTTCAACTGATCCTGCTAAAGTGGAAGCAATTAACAACTGGCCTCAACCAAAAAATGTCACTCAGTTGCGAAGCTTTCTAGGGCTGGTAGGCTACTATAGAAGGTTCATCAAAATTTTCAGAATTATCTGCAGACCTCTCTTTTATGCTCTGAAGAAGGACAATTTTCTCTGGTCTGAAAAACAGGAAATTGCTTTCCAACAGCTTAAGACAAGCATGATAGCAGCACCAGTGCTAGCACTCCCAGACTTCAACATCCCTTTTATTTTGGAAGTTGATGCTTCTGGATATGGAGTGGGAGCAGTACTCATGCAAAAAGGGCAACCCATTGCTTTCCTCAGCAAAGCAATTGGGCCCAAAGCTGCTGGTTGGTCTACATATGACAAGGAGGCTTTGGCAATCATTGAGGCCATAAAAAATGGAAACATTATTTTGCATCATCTTCCCTTATTATCATAACTGACCAGCAAAGTCTCAAACACATTCAAGAACAGAAACTAACAAAAGGCATTCATCACAAACTGTTAATTAAACTCCTGGGGTACAAATTCAGGGTGGAGTACAAGAAAGGAAAATAAAACAAAGTGGCAGATGCTCTCTCAAGAGTAAAATATGACTTGCAAGCTCTCTCCACTATAGCTGCAATTCCAACAGGATAAGTGAAGTGGTCAACAGCTACAAGCAGGACCCCAAATGCTCAGAACTCCTGGAACAACTAGCTATTGCTCCTAATAGAGAACCTCCTTACTCTCTTACTAGTGGTGTTCTGAGATATAAAGGAAAAAACCTCATTGGCAACAACACAGAACTGAAAACATCCCGCATCACCTCTTTTCATAGCTCTGAATTAGGTGGCCATTCCGGGGAGAGAGCTAAATATCACATACTAAGAATTCTGTTTACCTAGCCTAGCATGAAACAAGCAGTAAAGAACTTTGTCCAGCAATGCCCAGTTTGTCAGCTCAACAAGGCACACCACTCCCCTTACCCTGGCCTACTGCAACCTCTACATGTTCCAGATTTTGCATGGACACACATCAGTATGGACTTTGTGGAAGGACTGCCTGTATCTGATCACAAAGATCTTATACTTGTGGTAGTGGATAGGTTCACCAAGTATGCACATTTCATTGCTCTTAAACATCTTATCACTGTCACTGGAGTGGCCCGAGCCTTCACTCACAATGTATTCAAACTGCATGGACTTCCAACAGTAATAGTTACAGACAAAGACAGAATATTCACCAGCCATCTATGGCAGAAACTGTTCAGCAAAATGGGAGTAAAACTACACCTCAGCACATCTTATCATCCCCAAACTGATGGACAGACTGAGAGGGTGAATTAGTGCTTGGAGAACTACCTCAGATGTATGGCATTTGCACATCCTAGGAAATGGCATAAGTGGATCTCCATGGCAGAATGGTGGTATAACACCAGCTTCCACACTTCTTTGCAAATGACTCCTTTTCAAGCACTATATGCAAAACAAAACCTCCTCTTATTGCTGAACTTATGCTACCTCCACCAGAGGGAGAGGATAGCATAGCAGAACTAGACAGAGATGCCATTGCTGCCCAAATCAAAGACAATCTCCTCAAAGCTCAAGACAGGATGAAGCATTTTGCAGATAAGAAAAGATCTGATAGAACTCTTGAAGTGGGGGATATGGTCTATGTCAAGTTGCAACCGTACAGACACACCAGTTTAAGCATCCACGAACATCTTAAAACGCATTCCAAGTACTATGGCCCATTTAAAGTTTTGGAGAAAATTGGCCGAGTAGCATACAGACTACTTCTGCCTGATGGTTGCAAACTGCATCACACCTTCCACATCAGTCAGTTAAAGAAACATTTGGGGCATGAGGCAGTACCCAACCCAAAGCTACCACTGAGTTGATGATTATGGACACATACTGATCCAACCTGAAGCTATACTGCAAAGAAAACTCATTCCCAGAGTGCAAACATCAGCATACCAGTCATACAGTGGCTCATCAAATGGGTAAACCTGCCAGAGGAAAAGGCCACTTGGGAAGACGCAACATTCATTCAGAAAGTTTTTCATGAGCGCCAGCCTTGAGGGCAAGTCTGTTCTTTGCAGGGGGGAATTGTCAGGACTATAGCAGCTTCCGACAAGCACATGATATGCTGCAGTATCGTTTCATCGCTTCAGCTCAAGCTATGGTCGTCGATCCTTGATGCAACGGCAACCAAGCAACGTACCGTTTCATCAAGCACTCTGCAGTGTCCACCGTTGATCTCCACATGGACGGCCCGAGATTGTCTCATACCTTTTCAAAAGTTACCGCGTTGTACTGTAACTCGCTGCCTGTCGCTTTCGAGCTTTTTTCCTTTCCAGCTGTGTATTTAGACCCGGAGCTCTCTCTCCGTGGGCATCCAGAATTGTAATCGGGCTTGGCCCCTTATCAGCCGCCGTGTTCGGGCTGGCCAAACCCTAGCTCGTATCCTGCAGAGTGAATGAAATTTCCCCAAAGTCAACTACAAATCTCTGTTGTTCTTCTTGTTTTCCCAAGGATTAGCTGACAGACCAACCAGGTCCTGTCAGACTCGCTCGGCTTGCCTTCAACGAGAAAGAAGGCAAAGAAGGCAGACGAGCGGGGGAGGTGATCATCAGCAAGGGCGCCATGGACGCCTTCGTGAAGAGCGCCCGCATCTTCACCCAATAATTCTCTCAACGTCCGTATGACTCCCTCAGCCTCCGTTTCATCTAGCGATTCTCTCTTCCCCCATTGTTCTGCTCTGATTTCTGCAAGTTATCTTTGTTAGATTTGATATTTATGTGAATCTGGTTTAGCTGCTTGATGCCTGTGTGCATGTTTGGGGATTTATTGGGGGAGAATGTAGGCTTTTGGGGCTGAGGCGCACTAGATCTGGTCGTTGGGCGCCACGCCGCTGCTGCTCGGAGCTTTGAGCTCACCTCGACGCACTGCCGATGTTCGAGCTCCTCCCGCTTGTGCTCCGCCTTTTAGGCCCCAGGCCTCGCCGCTGCCACTCACAATCTGATGGTGTCCGCCACTTTTCTTTGAGCACGATGTGAGAGAGATTGGGAGGGGTCATCCAGATATTTAGGGGGGTAAGGTCGCACGTATTACTTTCCTTGGCGATGACCATAAAAAGTGAAAATCCTACACTCCCATCTTGTTGGAGGATGGCAAGCTTGAATAGGAGGTGAAGGTGAGGGAGGGCGCATATCTCTTGAACCCTGAGTTCGTGGCGAACTTCAAACATATGCAGGCGCGTGGGGTGGTCATTCGCGTCGGTCAGGGCTGCCATGCGCCGATGCGCATGTCCGGCATGCTCAAATCTGTCGTGGTCCTTCATGTCATGCTCTCATTCTTCATCCGTGTACACCAAAAATGGACAAACTGATGCGTGAACAACTATCGGCAGAGTAGCATGAGTAAGAGAGGAGGCAGCTCTTGAGCAGTATTTGATTCCCATTTTTTATTTGCATCCTCGACCACTGAAGTACGACTCCTACTGCAGGAGCGATCCTCGACGATGAAGTAGGAGCACCTATGAGATCAAGGAAGAAGGATGAACTGGTATACATAATTGTATCTTTGCTGCCATGATCACATCAGTGCTATGCCCAGCCGGATGTTGTGTGGCTGATCAAGTATGAGGTTCATAATATTTGATTCTATTTATCTCATGCAAGCTAGCTAGCTATAGTTTGGTTCATTGCCAGTTAATTCCCCGTCCGTGGAACCCTATCGAACTGATTATTTGCTACCTCTATATACATTGACCATATCATTATGGTTTTGTCAATCAAATAACTTTTTGGCTATGCGTGATGTCTCTACAGATCATATATACATGGATGGTGAAATGGCAGGTCTATCTTTTATCACATTAAGAATCTTCATCTCAATCTCAGGTTGGAGCTACTGCATCTGTTAGAACTAATTACTATCATATTGAAGCTAAAAGAAACACATATATCAATGGGGCATCGTGTGGTGGGTTGATTAAATTAAATTTATTATGAACAGTACTTGTTTCTTTCTCTGAGACACAAAAGTCAGTCACACATCCCTCATGAAACATGTTGCTAGCATAAACAAGAACAAAGCAGGATACCAAAATCATTATTTCTTTGTCAGTTTGCTCCGAAGCCATTTTGACGGCTTTGCTTGCTTCAAGATTTTGTTACCGTATTCATTAATTTTGTCTATCATACTCCAAAATTCGACTATAAATTGACAATGAAATGGAAATATATATTGATGTGGGATTCTTTTTTTTATATGTTATCACATAATGTTCTTTTCAAGAAGAACTCTAAACCATAAGACCCGTGAAATTAGTCTTCAACTCTTAGCTTCGTGATAGCATCATAGCCTTTTAATTTTAGCTTATCCATTTAAAACAACCAAATGTCATCTAACCTCTTATGTAAATTGTAATTGTTTCTTTTTGGTTCACCTGAGTGCCGTTGTCTTTATTTTCAGGTGTTTGTAATTAAATTAATGAAGGAGTTGGCCGCAAGGTTTCTGCACTAGAGCACCGACATGTTTTGAGTATACAACTCTACAGCTAAGCCCCTTTTTTATGAAGCTCTAATAATGTGATCAAACGTTGCTGCCATGCCACGGGGAAAGAAGAATATATACAAATGACATAATCCAACTGAGTTGGAACCATGAGAGAAGAAAATAAAGTTTGAGATGAATTGAAAAGATTGCCGCGTTTCTTGATGGGCACACATTATACTTCAACAAATCTTGTCTATATGAGCTGCTCATTTTTAATCTGATGTGCATGTCACGCAAAATTTTGTAGATATAGATGGTTTAGTTTTGCCTATTGGTGTCCTTTTGTTATCAGTTTTCATGAAACATGATCAGATGTTCAATTATGTTTGTTCACATAGGATATCTTTTTCTAATGTTTGTTATAATTGCATCGTTGTCACACTCCACAAATGAGGAATTAATGATGCTGCTATAGTCCCACTAACCCATTCAGTCCAAGCATTTAAGCGATGAATATATAGTTGCAAACAAAACAATCAGGCAGCTAAAAAAAGGCGCAGCAAAGCGTGCGTTTAGCTCTAGTTTAGTTCGAAGGTCGATAGAGATCACCTTATCTAATGAGTCGGATTCATTCCGATGGTCTTTATCTGCTTCAGGCATATTTTTCGTTAAATCAATGTATATGGACAATACTAGACCAATCCCATGATCTTTGCATATCTGAAAAATAAAAGTGCCTTTAAAGATTAAGATTCTCAGGTGGTTTGTACATATCTGAAAAATAAAAGTGACCATGAGGAAAAGTTTCAGCACTTATTCCCTAATTTCCTACTTCCTCCGTCCGGAAATACTTGTCGTACAAATGGATCCAAATGAATGTATTTAGAACTAAAATACATCTAGATACATCCATTTCTCGGACAAGTATTTCCGGACGGAGGGAGTACTTGCCAAGCTTCTATGGCAAATAATACATGTGTCTTTTAACGTACCTCCACCTATAGTATATCAAACATGTTTGGTAAATGGTTAGACGGGGTAGAGCGGAATACGGTGACACAAATCCACGTGGGACTTTGTCATTACTTTGGGCTATTTGGAATTGTTGGAACGATTGTCTGTTTAACAGAAATTTTTTTGCAGGTTATTTTTTTTACCAAAGGAATATATTAATATCGCGGAGATACATTTTGCAAGTTATCTACCGAACGTATAGATGGATTCTTACGTGGTCATTACTTATGGCCTATGGGTACAACTAATGGGAGACGGTAACATGAGCTACGTACAATCGGTTTCGATGAAAGTCTAGTAATAGGATATGTGTGCAGGCATGGCATCCTATTTTTGCCGATTGTGGCCTTTCATATCCTGTAATAGATTGTGACCCGACACAATGACACTATATAAATGTAGGTTGTCACTGTAATGTTTCTCCTAAATGCAAACCTAAGCATTGGCAGACCCTGTTCTTTTAGCCAGTCTTCTTTGCTGCTTCCTATTCGAGGGCTTGTTGAATAGCAAGCTGGGCTCTATGCCTGTTTTCCATACGGAAGAAAATTGTTCTGGCAGCTCAGGAAGACCCGGTGGTGCCACGAGATGGTCGAGCTGGTGCTGTCTGGCATATAAAACTGCTGTAAGTAACTGCATAAGAAAACTTCAAGTGAACCAGAAAACTGAGGCCAGGTGAAAAGCAGTACTTACTTCGATCGACGTCCTTGCCTGCCCACTTGTACCAGATACAATAGGCGGCTCTTCACTCAGCTGCTCGAGCTCCACCATGGCGGATGAGCCCACCGTACGAAAAATACTCGTTCCTGATTCACAGGTTGATCCCGGTGTTGATTGACACAGCCCCTGGGGCGGCCAGTGGAACGTCGGCCTCTCCAGAGGGACGTCTGGCGACGGCGCCAGCTTGGTGACCACCCTCACCACTGTCGCCATGCTCGGCCGGTCAGCCGGGTTTGGGTTGGTGCACGCCAAGCCAAGCAGCAGCAGCCGCCTGGCGTCGTCGGCGTCGAACCCGGCAGCCGCGAGCACACCGTCCACGGCGTTGATCAGTTCCCCCTCCCGGTGAAGCTGCCAGACCCAGTCGGGCATGATGTTGTCAGACGGGACGTCCCTATGGAGTGCCGGCTTGCCGGTGACGATCTCGAGGACGACCACCCCGAACGCGTAGACGTCTGTCTCCCTCGTGGCCTTGTAGCTGCACGCGTAGTCCGGCGCTATGTAGCCCCGTGTCCCGGCGAAGCCGGTGACCGAGTTCCTGTCGAGGCCAACCGCGCGGGCAATGCCGAAGTCTCCCAGGCGGGCGCGGAACACGGAGTCGAGCAGGACGTTGCTCGCCTTGATGTCGCGGTGGAGCACCGCGGGCTCGTACTCGTGGTGGACGTAGTGCAGGCCGGTGGCTATGTCCTTAACGATGTCATATCTCGTCTCCCACCGGAGGAAGCGTGCCCGTGCTGGATGGAACAGATGTTGGTCCAAGCTGCCGTTAGGCATGAGCTCGAATATGAGTAAGGGCACGCCTGAGTGGAAAGACCAGCCTGAAATGATATGCCATAATGTATTTGTTACCAACTGTTGCTTTTACAATTTGTTGACAAAGGATCAACATATATATTCAACAGTCTGTTTATATATAATAACAGCAGAACTATTAACCATCAATCGACATGACAGATTTGGACATATGCATTCTTTGAAATTACGTTGAGTTTGTATAACTAAACCGATCTTTCTTATGACACTGTCTGGTTAGGTCAACTTTATACATTTCTGCTAAAGCACATCAAGATGTACCGTAAGTATCAGTACTGGTAAGTATTGCACATCTAAGCAGTGGCCCCACAACCGGATTAGAAAAAACATAGCCTTTTGCCTCCCCCCGTGCCCGCGCTCTACTTCCTACTCACCATTATGGAGGAACAAGAATTATTTTTCAATATGAGTCAATAACCTAATAAATGAAGATTTGCATCACATGTCCCAAAGCAATATGAGTCTATAACCTAATAAATGAAGATTTGCATCACATGTCCCAAAGCAATATGAGTACCACACTTATGTTACTAAGGCAGTAACATAGTCTAGGGATATGTGTATGTTACTAGTGTATGTTACTCACCACTGTGGCTAGTCTAACAGTGACCTGCTGCCATACCTACTCTGCTGCTACAGCCTAGGACCGGCCCTATTTGTTACTGCAAAATGCCTGCTTAATTAACTGACACCACAAGTGGGCTGCCGCTAGGTATTCCACAGCACGAATCTTAAAATGGCTGAGCGCATCAGATAAGGGGGTGCCTAGACACCCAGGTGATGTCGCACCTTACCCTTTTTCGAGGAACCTGCACTCCCCTCTTGCGGCAAAATTTCGTGTTTTGACCCTTTTGTAAAAGTTTAGCCGGATCTGATTTAGCCGGATCTGACCCTAGTTCGAAAAATTTCGGGATCTGACCTTTTTTCCTACCGCCGTAGTTATTGGCGGTAGGGTTATACAACCTACCGCCAAAGTAAGTGACGGTAGGACTTAACTGCGCCGTCGTGATCATTTAACGTAAAAAGATATCCTACCGCCAAAGTTTCTGGCAGTAAGGTGTGTAACTCTACCGCCATGTTACTTGACGGTAGGCCATCTCTCCCTTTCGCTATTACAAAATGCATGTAAGTGCACGTGAGGACTGATCTCTCCGACGCATCACACACTGTGCACAAACATCGCTGTGATGCATCTCTCCGTTTCTCTCTGCACACACATGCATTGCTAGTAGTACCCTAACAATTGATGGATGCTAGCTAGCTAGGCAAGCGGCAGGCAGCAAGGAGGCCAGACACTCGACACATCTGCAGCCATAATTGCAAAACGCAGCTTAGCCGGCATGCATGCATGGGCCACCATATTTTGAAAGTCAGCAGACCCTACCGCTGAAGACTCTGGCAGTAGGGTATAATGGTCTACCGTTAAAGGCTTTGGCAGTAGGGTATTTTCACGTTATGGCGGCGTTGTAACGTAGTTAAATCTTACTGTCATAGACCGTGGCGGTAGGTGGTGTTATCCTACCGCCAGAGACTACGGCGGTAGAAAAAGGTCAGATCCCGAAAAATTTTCGAACTAGGGTCAGATCCTGATATAATTTCGCAAAAGGGTCAAAACATAAAATTTAGGCCCCTCTCGCACCACACACGCACACACCTCTAAGATATATACCGGCGAACCTGCCATCCTAAGATAGACCCAGGGGCTGCTGCTTCTCCGGCGAGCCAGCGGCTGCTCTTTCCTTCTCATCCCAAATTCGACTGGCCCAAATTCTAATTTCAGGGACTTATATGTAGCTAAACTTGTTTGAAAAAAGGAATAAGAATTTTGAACGATGGAGTGACTTGCGCGTACCGACAAGAGGAGCGATGTTCCGGTGGCGCAAACGGTTGACGACGCTGACCTCCTCCATGAAGTCATCGTAGCACCCGTTGTGGTTGCGCGTGAACTTCTTGACGGCCGCCTCCACCTCCGGACCCCCAACTTCGGGCGCCGCCGGAAGCTTGCATCTGTAGACGGCCCCAAATCCGCCTGCTCCCAGCTGCATGCTGCTATGGAAGTTTTTGGTGGCCTTCTTGATGTCGGCGAAGTCGACGTGCCTTCGCATCCCCGGGAGGTGCTGCATGGACCTGGCCAGCCGCTGCAGGTCCTTGTTCCACCTCCTGTACTTGGACCTGTAGTAGACAGCGAAAGCAGCAGCAGTAATGGCCGTGGCAGCCGCTGATCCGACGACGGCGAGCAGTATGACCAGCCATGACGGCCTTTTGTCCTTCGGATCAACATCTTCCATGCTCAACTGCCAAGTTTTGATATTGCTCAAGATGTCGCTCACACGGTCGCTGAAGAAGCCGATGAAAGCAAAATCCACGGCCCGAATCTTCTTTATATTGACCGGCCCGCTAGCAACGAAGCCGGGCCTTTTCTCCGAGCCGACGGGGCCAACGTACACCGCGGCCATGGATTTGGAGTAGAAGTAGTCGATCCTTTTTTTTTTAAGAGAAAAGGCAGGAGCCCGACTTTATAGATAAAGTCACCAGGCAGAGTATATCATCAACAACCAGCAACCCAACAAAGTAGCACACCAAGGAAGTTAAAGTAACATTACAAGGCCAACGGCCTCACATGGCACGCAGGCCAGCCTACACTAGATACCAAAAGGGCAGTCAGGAAGCCGTCCTCAAAGAAAGCCGCAGAAGACCAGACGCCGTAGATTTCATCTTGGATAGCATGGCGTCGAAAGCCTGGAGGTCCCCTTCTTTAGTCAATAATCTCCACTGCTGCAAGAAACCATTGGCTTTAAATAAGCAATTGACAGGATTAGCCGGAAATATACGTTCAATCGAGAACTTATTCCTAGTGGTCCACAAAGACCAGCCAATTGCAGCGCAGCCAACTAAGAAAACTCTTTTTGAATGACCAGAAAGAAGGTTGATACAATGCCTCAGGTCTTCAAAGGAGGAAGGGGACCAATTTACATGCAACCAGAGTCTTATGCAGCACCACATAAGTTTTGCTAAGGAGCAGTGAAAGAAAATATGTTCGGTGTTCTTCAGAGCCCCACATAACACACATCTGTCGGACCCCGGCCCGTTTCTTTTCTTAATCTGGTCGGCCGCCGGTAGCTTACCCCGAACAGCTTGCCAGAGAAATATCTTGATCTTAGGGGGAATTCGAGCCGACCAGAAATGCTTAAACTTGACCGGGCGCCCCCCAGGGATAAGCTTGGAGTAAGCAGATTTAACCGAAAAACGCCCCGAAGAGGAAAGGGGCCACACCACGGCATCCTCTTCCTCCGAGAGCAAGGGGAAGCAAGCAGTAAGGCGCTGCCAGTCTTCCAACTCTTCAGGAGAAAGAGAACGACGAAAATCCAGAACCCAACCCCTAGCCGAGAGCTCAAAGATAGAAATCTCAGCATCATCGCAATAAGAAAACAGTACTGGAAAAGCCACAGCCAACGTGGAGTCCCCGACCCACCAATCAAGCCAAAACCGCGTAGACTTACCGTTCCTAACTACAAATTTGACAAGGGACCGAAAAATTGGTCGAACTTTAACCAGTTGATGCCAGAATTGCGACCCGCCCGCAGCCGGCGCGAACATAGGACTCGAGAAGGGGAAATATTTAGCTTTGAGGTTAGAGAGCCAGGGTGGTAGTTCCTCAAGAGTCATAATCTTCCACCACCATTTGATCATAAGACAATTATTCATAACTCGCGTATTAATTATGCCCAGGCCCCCTTTGGCCTTGGGGCGACATATAATGTCCCATCTGACCATCCTGTATTTATGTTTATTGTCCGCAGCATTCCAATAGAAAGCACCCCGATGCTTGTCAAAACCAGTATGAACACCATTAGAAAGAAGATAGAATCCCATCAAGAACATAGGAAGCGAAGAAAGACAAGAGTTAGTAAGGGCGACCTTGCCCGCTTGCGTGTTGTATCGCCCTCGCCAAGGTAGAACTCTGTTGCCAACTTTGGTTACCACCGGAGCGAAATCTTTAGCCAAAAGTTTAAACGGGGAAATGGGAAGGCCTAGATACTTGAGAGGGAAGGATCCAAGAGAACAACTCAGAAGATGGGCCACCCGCTGCGCCTCCATGTCCGAGACCCCAGTCACCACAACCTCACTCTTAGAGAAATTGATTTTAAGACCAGAGAGCGCTTCAAAGCAAAGCAGAAGGAATTTCAGATTGGTGAGACTATTTTCATTGAGCTCCATCAGAATGATAGTATCATCCGCATATTGAAGATGAGAGATACCATTAGGGATAAGGTGAGAGCTCACCGGAGTAATATGTCCAGCCAAGGCAGCTCGAGAAAGAATGCGAGATAGAGCATCAGCCACAAAGTTGAAAAGAAGAGGAGACGCTGGGTCCCCTTGCCTTAGGCCCCTACCGTTAGCAAAAAACTGGCTAATTTGGCCATTGACAGCCACAGCCGTGTGCCCCCAGTAACCAATTGCATCAAGCGATGCATAACAGGCCCCTCAAAGCCCTTAGCCAGAAGTACTTGCCGAAGAAAGTTCCAGCTCACCGAGTCGTAGGCCTTTTCAAAGTCGAGTTTAAGGACCACAGGCTTGGTCCCTCGCACCCTCAAGTCATGAACAATCTCATGTAAACAAAGAACCCCGTCCAAAATGAACCTCCCTTTGATGAAAGCAGACTGGAAAGGGCTAATGGTCCGATGTGCAATGGGAGATAGCCTAGAAGCCATGCCCTTAGCAGGCATCTTGGCAAAGTTGTTGATTAAAGCAATCGGCCTAAACTGAGAGATCATATCCGCGCCCTTGACCTTAGGGATGAGGGAGAGAACCGCGTAGTTAAGTCTAGAGATGTCAACCGATCCCAGCCAATACCCTTGGATGATTGCCGAAATGAGACCTTTTAGTTGGGGCCAGAATTGTCGAAAGAACGGTATGGAGAAACCATCAGGGCCTGAAGCCGCATTAGAGTTAGCCGTCCGAATGGTATCAAAAATTTCCTCCTCAGAAGGGGGAATCAACAGAAGCTCGTTATCAGCGTGAGAAATCCTATCAAGGGGAGCCCAAAAGCCCGGGGCCAACGAGAATCCGAGGTCTGGTTTAGCCGAAAGCAGGTTAGAGAAGAACCGCACTACATGTCGGAGAATGATCGGCGGTTCCGAAACCCTAACACCATCAATAATGAGGCTGTTAATCAGACATCTACGCCTTCTGCCATTCGCAATGGCGAAAAAGTAAGCCGTGGGAGAATCACCCTTAAGAGTCCAATTGATCGTACCCCTTTGCTTCCAATATACTTCCTCTTGGCGATGAATAGCCAGAAGCTCCTTCTCAAGGCCATATCGAACTTGCCATTCAGCAGCCGAGAGCCCGCCGTTGTCCGCACGGAAGTCAAGGGCACTAATTTGAGCACTCAACCTAGATTTGTCGCGCCTCGCCTCAGCAAAGTGGTTCTTGGCCCAACCTCTAAGAAACTTGCGCAGGGAGTACGAAACATAATGCCAATCATCCATAGGGCCAAAGAAGCGGTGGGGGGAGGTAAGAATGCCCAAGATCTTCTGAGCCAACATATTAGGGAACCCCTCCACTAATAGCCAGGACGCATCAAATTGAAATCTTTGGCAACCACTGGGGCAGAGACCATCGTCGAGGATAAGAGGAGCGTGATCGGAACCAACGATGGGGAGGGCCCGAAGAGAACAACGAGGAAAAAGGCCATCCCAAGCAGGGCAAATAAAAACTCTATCGAGAACCGAACGAATAGGACAAGTCTGACGGTTGGTCCATGTGTAGCGGGCCCCAACCCTCGGGATTTCACGAATAGCCGTATCCCTGATGAAAGCATTAAATGCCTCAGCCAGCACCCAGGAGAAATTGGCAGAACTCTTATCAGAAGGATACCGAACCAGATTAAAATCACCCCCAATCAAGAGAGGCAGTTGGCAGGCATCAATTTTAGTGAAAATCTCATCCAAGAAAATTTGTGACAAGGAGTGATCAGCCGGACCATAGACTACCATAAGTTCGAGGAGGGTGTTATTGGAACGAAGGGAAACCACCATACTAGCCCAGTATACACCATGATCGAAAGCCACAAAATCAAAGGTATCATTGTTGGTGCCCAGAAGAAAGCCACCGGACTGACCCACGGAGGCCACAAAATTCCACCTAAATCTATCATTCCCAGCAATCGCCGATAGTTCAGAGGGAGAAAAGGAAGGTTTAAGAGTCTCAACAAGCCCGATAAAATCAATTCTTTCAGCGCGCATTAGGTCCTTCAATTGGTCTCTGCGCCCCCTAGCGCAGAACCCTCTAATGTTCCAAAATAACGCCTTGATCTCAAGGAAAGATTTTTAATTCTCAAGCTCGACCTACACGGGGCCTTGCAGGTTTTAGCACGTGACCCAGCCCCGCGTTTCTGCACCGGAGGCAACTGCCCCCTAACAGCCTCGTCCGAATCCCCTCCGGCCACAACCAGAGGGGCATCCACCCCAGCACCGGCCTCCTTGGCCTTGGCGATATCAGCCTGCGCACGTTCATTAGCACGAATCAACTGCACCAGAGAGGAGGGGGAACCCACGCTAGTGTCTAAGCATATCCCCACATCATCTAATATCGAAATAAGATGCTCATCGGAATGGGAGGGTAAAACTAGCCTAACAGGAGACTGACCCAAAGAGGGGGAAGGAGATGGGGATGAACCCGAACCTGAGGGAGGGAGATCACGCGCCGCCGCACGCCGAGCTGCCCGATCCACCACGCACTCGCCACTGTTGGAGACGCGACCACTCTTGCGAGCGGTCGAGGCAGGGGAGCGCATAGGAACCGGGGGGGCCCGACCAGGAGAAGCCGCCGCAGAAGAAGGGCACGAAGCCGCCCCCAGGTCCGCCTCCAGACGGCGACAAAGCCCAGCCGCCGACTGCCTAGAGTCCCCCGAGGCCCGGCTCTTCGCAGAGAACTTCTTCACCGAGGATTTCTTCCTTTTCTTGGCCGCTGAAGGTCCAACTGGAGGTAAATCTTCAATGCCGGACAGCGAGGGGGAGGTGGGGCGCACAGGCATGTTGGAGCAAGCCCCCGACAAGGGGGTACCCTTCGAAGCAGCCGTAGCCGCAGGTCCAGCCACCACATCAGGCACCGAGCCCTGAACCCCACCACCCACCGAAGCCGGGGCACAATCCTTCATCAGCTCCTACTCAGCCGGAGAGAGCCCATCCCACGCAGACTGGGTGAAGCGGGGGTCCGTACCATTCAGCGAGTCCTCAGGACCCCCCCACCCTCCCCGCTCTTGTCATCATCACCCGAGGCCGGGGGAGGAGGAGGGGGAGGAGGAGGAGGAGGAGGAGGAGGAGCGGCCGAGCTAGGAGCACCTTCCACCCGAACTCGAAGACGGTAACCACCAGCCGCCGGGAAAACATCAACGGAACCACGGATGCAGATCGGATCGACGCACCACACCCGAAGGCGAGCAGGGCCAAGAACAGACAGCGAAGCTAGATCAACCTCAATAGGTTTCCCGATAAGCAACCCAAAAGCCATCAAGAAGGACGGGGTGCGCAAGCTGGGAGGCACATCATCCACGAGCACCCAGACCTCAGATAAAGGAGAGATGTTCTTAGATCCATTGGAAGCAGCTTTGACCGAAACTACAAGTTGATTCACAGGGAGAGTGAAACTGGTACAGAAAGACATCATTCGAAGACTCTCTTTAGAGGGGAAAGTGGCCGCAAACTCGAAATCAGAAAGTTGGCGGATCTGCCAGTCCCAGCCACCTTCATCCCACATACGAAGTTCATCCAAGAGAGCTTGCGGAGAGATGCGCTTGTCTTGAACCGAGATGACACCCGCACTAGACAGGGAGGGATTGGGAGCAGCTGCGGGGACTTCCTTGTCCATGGCAAAGAAAGAGCAACCAGGGAGGCCAATCCCATAGTGGACGAAGGAGGGAGGCTTGATCCTACTTTGACAGTCCACCGTAAGGTGTCCATCCTCCCTACAGATGAGGCAGAATGGAGGGTTCTCGCAGCGAGACTGGAAGTGGCCAGGACGGTGACACACGAAACAGGTGAGGATGGGATTGGAAACCTGGGAGTGAGGGGGGTTGCGATTCGCACCACGAGAAGGCGGCGGAGGGAGGATGCCATCACCAGGGGGACCACCGCCGGCACCAGCGCCAGCAGCACGCCCCGCCGAAGGGCCGGCCGGACGCCGGGCAGGGGCCCCGGAGCCGCCACGCGGGACGAAACGGGACGGCCCGCTGCCGCCCACCGCCGGCACCCGCGGCGGCCCACCCGTGGGAGCAAGTGAGGAAGGAGACGAGGAGGGTCCCGAAGATCCCGCCCAGCTCCCACGCGCCGCCTGTTCCCAAGGATCAACCACAGGCACCGGAGCGGGGGGCGCCAGGGGCGGAGGAGCCACCGGCCCGGATCCAGACGCACGCGGCGACGCGGCGCCCGCCTCCGACCGCGAGGCCTGGAGCTTGGCGCGGAGCGACGCCTCATACTCCAGATCCGCAGCGGCGTCACCAGAACCATCCCGCCCCCGCTTGAGGCCGGAGATAGCCTCACTGGAGGACCCGCGGGAGCGGTCCATCGCCGCCACCGACGCAAAAGGGAGGAGGAGGGGAGGGGGAGGCTTGGATCTGACAAAGCGGCGAATGGGGAAGCGGCGCCGTCACAAGTCCGCAGCGGAAGCAGGAAACCCTAGAAAAGGGGGAACCGACCCCTTCCGGACCCATAAATAGCCAGAGCCAGCCAGGCCGGGCTCGATCGAAAGGGTCGAGGGGGCAGACGGACGCAGATGGGCCGGCCTAGGCCCAGCAGACTCAGACACGAGGGGGGGGGGGAAGTCAACCACGGAATCCAACGAAGGGACTGGCACGGGCCCACACGGCCCATCACCAACCAGAGGGGCCCGGCCCACGACCCGGGTCACCAGCGCAATCCCCGACCCCAGATCTAGGGTTTGCGCCGGCGCCGCCGACGTCGGGGAAGGAAGGCGCCTAGACGGCGACGAGCCAGAGGACACCGCCACCGAAGAGGAGGAGACAGACGACGCCAGGGCACCCACCCCCTGGCTCACCAAAGAAGGGTCCGCCGACCAGGAAGCGATGCGCCGGCGTCCACGACCAACACGACGCCAGCCATCCGGGCCCGCGTCAAGCACACGCAGCCGGCCCCGACCCCCCGGGGCAAACTTACGCCGGCGACCCGCACCCAACAATGACGGCGACCCAACCACCGAGGTCGAGCGAGGAGGGGGGGAATCTCAGAATCAGAATCGGAGCCAGAGTCGTCGGAACCAATGGCCCAGAACCTGTTAGCCCGGGGCGCCTCCAGGGCCACCGGACTGGGAGGGGGGGACACAGGTGGAAGGGGTTCGGGCCCCGCCACCGGCGGGGAGCCCGGAGGAGAGCACGAGGGGGAAAGGGGGCAGGGGAGATCTGACTTGGACGCCGGGGACGAGGGGGAGCCGCAAGCCGACGGTGCCCCATGGGGGAGGAGCGCGAGAGGAGGGAAGAGAGCCATCCTGTTGCTGAAGTTCAACACCCTGTATCCCTCCCTCCACTGCATAGTAGTCGATCCTCACGGTGAGGCTCTGGCGGATCTTGGTGGGCGTGACGGTGACATTCAGGCCAGCGCCCGGCTCGCCCGGGAGGTACGGTAGGGGATCACCGTGGCAATCTCGACGGCGACAAACTCGTTGCCGCCGATCGTCTTTACGGTGTTGTTAGTTTTGTCGACGCCGTCGACGATGTACCTCGTGCCCACGTTCCTAATGGTATGCCGCCGAAACAAGGCGAGTATTACGGTGAAGGAGGCGGGAGAAGAGCCTCGCATGGTGAAGTTTGTGTAGACGGAAGTGGATTCCAGGGAGGAGAACATCACTGGTAAGACGATGAGGCCCCTCGAATTGTTGAGCGAGGAGAGATTTTTGTCGAGGTACAGCTCGGGGGCGAACCTTTGCGTGTCGCCGGTGAAGACCATCATTTGGGAATTGTTGAAGTCGGGGAAGGGAATGTAATCTACCCTACAATCGCTGGCTGCCGGTTTGGGGCCGAGGAGCAGGAGCGCTGCTATGAGAAGCACACCGGAGAGCATTCTTGGGGAATGGAAGTTGACTAACAATCAGTCTCTAGGTAGTACGCTACGCATAAGCTTGCTTGGAGGGAGGATAATTTATACTACTCCGAGGGGAAATACCCAATAGTTCCTGGGGACATCTGTCCCCGGAATCTCACCGGTCATCCACACCGGCCTATTAGTATAGTTCTGTCGTCTTGTTTTGTATTTCAATGTTCTATATAGAAGCAGTTCTTGTATTTGATTCCTTCAGACCTGTTCCACCTGCTGTCACACACACATTTAACCAGCTACTTCCTCCCCAACTGTCCCTGACTTGCATCCTGGGCAAAGCGCGTCTGTCCACTGTTTCGTGTACATCTTGTGCACCGATGGCCATCACCCAAGTTAGTTTATTCATCTGCAGTCTGGTCTATATTACTAAACAGTATAACGCAACTAGCCATGACTGTTAAAAGGGAGAAAGAGGGATTGGTGGAATTGTCGTTGTATTGCTTGAGCCTCGTGGGCATATATATAGGAGTACAATGATCAACTTGGAGTACAAGACAAGCCAGAATTAATCCTAGTCTATCTAGTCTTTCCTAATAATCAATATACTCAAAATCCCCCCGCAGTCACAACGGGAGCGACGCAGACGGTGAGACTGGAGAAGAATCCGAAGGCAAGCCGCCGGACACCCCCCCACAGTCATAACGGTCGATGCATCGCAGAGTTGTGGCTGGAGTGAAAACCGACGAGGTTGCTCAAGCAGGCGGTAGCCCTTTGTGCCGTTTGTCGATGTAGCCGAGAGCGTGGGTGGTGGAGCCGTGAACGAGGTAGCCGTGCGAAGAATGCCGTGGTCGATGTCGAGTCGGGGTGGCCGGTGTCGAGGAAGTCGCCGTGGAGCCGCGGGCGCAAGGTGGCGCCGAGTTAGTCATGGGCGCAGTGGTGTCGAAGTAGTGGTGCGTCGGAAAGAAGATGTTGTTGACGACGCGTCGCGGCGGGTTTGCCAAGCCCGGGGACACATCGTAGACGAAGGCACGCACCGGTGTTGCCAGCACCGGGCATGCATAGACGGACGAAGACGAAGTTGACGAAGCGTCGCACTAGGCTTGCCAGGCCCGGGAACACGTCGTGGATGATGGCACGCGGCGGTGTTGCCAGCACCGGGCATGCGGAGACAAGGACCTGCACGAGCTGTACGCCATGTCGGAGAAGTCGGAGAAGCCAGCAGAGAAGGACTCGACGACGGTTGCGGCGGCAATCGGCGCGGGGCCAATCTCGCCCGCGGTTGTCGGAGTAGATGAAGCGGTCGGGGTAGATGACGGCGACGCCGGCGACGAGCTGGTGCTGGACGAAGACGAAGGGGGTGGACGGGCGGCGGCTGCGGCGGCTACAAAGGTAGCGACGGCGGCGGCCAAAGAAGAGCGGCAGCGGCGGCCTGACAGCGGCGGCGGTGGCTAGGTTAGGAGTGCGGCGGCGGTGCTCGAAGTAGGCGAAGAACCCTGACAGCGTGACGAAGACCGGCGTGGACGGTGGCGTTCCCGCGCCAAGGAAGACGGCGCGGCGCATACCACGTGAGGTTGACGTGGGATGACGGCGGAGCGGACCGTGGGCCGCGGCGCTACGGCCCGAAGGGGCGACGCAGCGGCGGCAGGCGGGTCGGGGCGACGGCGGAAGACCTCGGGGCGGTGGCGGGGACCGCGGGCCGCGACGCTGCGGCCCAAAGGGGCGACGCAACGGCGGTTCGCGAGTCGGTGCAACCGCGGGGACGGCCTTGGGACGGCGGCGTGGACCGCGTACCACGCTCGCTACGGCCCGACGGAGCGACGCAGCGGCGGCGCGAGGGTCGATGCAGCCATGAGACGGCCTAGAGCGGACGTCCTCGGGGCGACGGGGGACCGCGGGCCGCGGCACTACGGCCCGAAGGGGTGACGCAGCGGTGGCACGGGTCGGTGCAGCCGGGAGAAGAACCACGGGGCGACAGCGCTGCGGCCCGACGGGGTGGCGCAACGGCAGCCCGATGCTCAATCGGTGGAGAGGCGCGCTGAACTCGGGGACGATCTTCACGGGACCTGCGGATGCGCGCGTAACCGACGGGCCAGGTCGGTCGCGCGGCGTAGATGAGGCGGATCGCGGCGGCAAGCGGGTGATCAAGCCGGTCGCGCGCGAGGTCGGGGACGCCACTCGGTGAAGGCGTGGTGGCGGCGGAGTCCGAGATGAAGCCGGCGGCGGCGGGCGGCAGAGCGGCTATGATTGGCCGCCGCATGGCGCGAGGCCGCCGGGTCGGGGTGATGCAGGAGTCCCGGTCGGTGACGGCTGGCGTAGATCGACGAGCGGGCCGGCACACGAACGGCGGCGGTGAAGGGCCGCCGCATGACGCGAGGCCGCCGGGTCGGGGCGGCCGGCGGGTAGAAGCGCGGACGACGTGCGAGGCCGCCGGGTCGATGAATACACCGGTGTAGTTGACGCCGAAGTCGGAGTAGAGGCGCACGGGGTCGACGGCGGCAGTGGGCGACGCAAACCGGATCACAAAGACATGAAGACCAAAAAGTAGACGCCGATCAAAACGACCGGCGAGAGAGAGAGAGAAAACCCAGATCAAAGGATCGGGAAAAAAGACTCTCTAGGGCAGCCGGCCAACACGGCCGGCGGACGAACCCTAGGTACGGGCGGCGCGGCCCCCGGCGGCGGTCATGGAGGCCGACCGCCCCGGGGGCGGCGCGCAGGTGCGGAAGCGGCGGCGGCTAGGGTTTAGCATCGACTTGCGATAGATACCATGTTAGAAGGAAGAGAGGGATTGGTGGAATTGTCGTTGTATTGCTTGAGCCTCGTGGGTATATATATAGGAGTACAATGATCAACTTGAAGTACAAGACAAGCCAGAATTAATCCTAGTCTATATAGTCTTTCCTAATAATCAATATACTCAACAATGACTTCTCACAGCGATTTGGCGTCTTTAGCCATCCGATTCTGCTGACGGTCCAGATATAATTAGTGACCCATCCAAGCGTGTTTTGCGGAACATAATTGGGCAGCTGCTTCGCGGATTGAACTGCGTGTGTTGTGGTTGATCCGGGCTTTCGTCGGGCCCGTTAGCCCATCATTTGCTCTCCTCTCTCCTTTCTCGGGACACCCAAAAAAAAACACATCCTCGGCCTCTCCTGTTCCACTTCCGCCTCTCTCTCGCCTAAAAGAAGCAGAAGTCCACGCGCGATCGGGCGGCGACGGCGGCGGCAGCGGCGACGTCCACGGCGTACTAGATGGACGACAACAAGATGGGATTCCGCCGCGACGAGGCAACACCGGCCAACCTAAGGCTGCCCTAGCCCATCATTGTAGAGAAGCAGTTCTTGTTTCGTCTGTTGAAATAATTTTATCAGGAATTTGGCTTCCAGGTCAGTCTAGAATCCTTCAATATTTAGTTTGATGATGTACATATCAGAGACATTTAATTAGTTTTGCTCGCTGAATTAACAAACATTTTTATCTAGATTGTTCATGGTATGATGTTTTCAAATTCCATCGTGCTTACAAAAAATTATTGTCTGATGTATACACCTAAAAAATGATCAGATAAAATTCATAATTGCAACAAAGTGCTATGTGCCGTTTAGTTTTTGTTTAGGCACGAAGACAGATCCTTCTTTTCTTGTGTTTGTATAGGTGGACATTTGCAAATGCACAGATGTTGCCGCCATGAAGTTGACTTGTTTTTTTTAACAGGAATATAGTCACCATTTGAACTGATTGTTTGCAATAAATCTACAATTTCACACTAAAGCAGAATCCAACTTTTGATATTATTTTCCTTTCGTGTAAATATGCTGATACGTAAGCATCAAGGTTTTAAATTTTCTGCATTACACTCCGTGTAAATATATTTCTCTCAAAATGGTCGGGCGCGGCAACGCGCGCCCTCATATTCTAGTTGTACAATAATACAAGGGAGAGGGAGAGACAGATCACTGTTCACCCAAGTTAGTTCATTAATCTAGTGTACCTAGTGCTAATTTGTTGTTCACGCTAATTTTCTGTTCACTTTAATCTAGAGGAAAAGGGCATCCAAGCCCCGGCTCCAAGCTTCGTTAATAAAGCTGGAGGTTGGCAACCTCATTTAATGAAACTAAGAGGGAGCGTCGGTTGCACGCTTAAGAGTTCAAAAATTCTGAAACTTATTCGAAAATAAATTTGATTTTTTCAGAAGTTGTATAGAAAGTTGGGAGAAATAAAAACTCCCTTATTCTTGTGGGCGAAAAAACAAAATCATAAATACAAAAGGAGTAACAAAATTTATTTTTTTGAAAATACATTTGACTTTCTTTTGTTCAGTAGTTGCATAAAAAGTTTGGCGAAATAAAAACTCCAGTTGACTTGTGGGCGAAAAAACAAAATCAACTTCCAACTTCCAGCTTTATGGTGATTCATACGGAAACTTTGTAAACAAAAGATTAGAACCATTAGCACCATAGAATAATAGTTCAGGTTTAGCTTCGCTCCTTCTGGAACAAGTTCCAAAGTATCAAACAAAGCAAGGTTTAGCGTCACTCCTTTTGGAACAGGTTTAAAAGTATCAAACAGAGCAAGGAGTATCAAATTTTGTACAGTTTAATACTACCCTCACAGAATATAAGTGATTGGTTTTGTCTCAAGCTAAACTTGTTTAAGTTTAAGCAAGTTAATAGAAAAATAATACTATCATCATCTGTAATGCCAAATAAAATTACACTATAAGAAGTGCTGTGAGGAAATATACTCGAGACATAAGGTGATTGCCCCTATAGAAAAAGTAGATATTTGTGCAGATCCAATGGCCCCTATAGGAAATATACTCGAGTGACATAATGTTTCCTCCGCAGATCTAGCAGGCGCTACCACATCCTGTGTTTTTATTCTCGAACAAGTTACTGATCAAATCAAACTACCTCTCTAATCACATCTACTGCCGAACTCAACAAAATAGAAATTTCTTACCGTCGATGCAGAGAGTTCCGTCATTCCACCCACCACCTTCAGATTTCTTCCTCTTCGTTGCACACAGAGGAGGATAACTCTCGGTCAGAACAGTGGATGGACTGTATGCTGGCTGTAGCTTTACCCCAGCATTGCCACCGACGCAACCAACCATCAGAAATTACTCTCCTTCCATTTATTCACTGCTATCCAACTAACGACTTTGGGATTATCTTATACTAACAGTTGTGTGATTACATTTCAAGTTAACAGTACGTGTACAAAGAGTTTATGTACTTCATGTTTCAAAAATCTTATGGAATTTATAATTTACATTTTTTACATTCCATTTGATCGTTCAGCAAACCATAAAAATATAAAATTATTCTCAGGAATCCCTCCTTACCTTGTTATTTTAATAAATGGTTTATTTTTTCGTCAAGTAATAAAGTACGTATCAAGTTGTATGTACCATCTCTTATAATGGTTTCAGTTTTTTCATCTGTGATATGAGCAAACCACTCCCCTCTCCCGAGAAGTCTCTCGTTTTCTCCTTTCCCTTGAGAGTCCACCGCTGGCGGCCGGGCCAATCCGATGCCTTCTCCACCGGAGTAGCCGGTCGGGAGTGGGATTGGAGAGGCGCCGGAGTTAGGGCTGTGCATATTAGTAGTAGTTCTAGTACTTTTAGGGTGTCTCCGCGAGTTGCGGGTCTTCGGCTTTATGCTGGTCGTCGGCTCTATGCCGGGAGCTGGGGGTCAGATCCATCGAGCTGGATCCTGGCCTGGCTGGTGGTGCTTCTTCTCGTCGTGGAGCTCCGGTGGTCGGAGCCGATGGTGATGGGGAGGAGTTCTGCTGGCACCTCCATCAATAAAGCTCGTTTTGGCAGACATGTTCATCGTGTTCCAGGTGTGTGGCTCTTCTTCTTTGCTCATGGGGATGCGGAGGAGATGGGGCTCGTGCTGCTGGGCTGCGGCGAGGCGGGTCTGCGGCAGGGGAGCTCCGGAGCTTCTCCTGGGAGGGCATCCGCGACAGTTCTTCTTCAACTGCCGCCCCCGATGGTCGAAGGGCGACCCCTCCCGCCTCTGTCGTCGGCTACTGCTTCCTCTGGCCGGCGTAATCAGGTGATGTTCAACCTCCAGGCTGCTATGCCAAGAAGGAGGCCTTCTTGCTCCAGTACGACGTGCTCCCGCTGCACCGCCCCAAGTGGTTTCGTCCCCGGCGGCGATGCGGTCGGCCGTGCTGCGATGCTCAAATGTGGTGGAGAAGGAGCTGGACCCGATTGCGTTTTCCAAAGTTTATTTAGGGTCATCTATGCAAATTGTAAGGACCTGTGTGTAATTTCTATTTTCCTTTTGGTCCGAGATGTAATATGTTTCTCCACCGCTGAAATTTAATGGAAGCTTCGGGGTCCTTCGGGACCATCCCCTGTTAAAAAAAAATATGTGATATAACCAAAACTGACCCAGGTTTTTACCTAGTGTGCTAATCAGGAAAAGAAATAAGCCGCTGGTAACAAAAATTGACCCAGCTCTGACAAGGGGCATCGGGCGTGCAAAAAGTTTCCGTGTCCCAGCAGCCCAGCATTTATACCCTCGATATACCCGCGTGCAAAAGGTTTCCGTGTCCCTGTGCGGCCGAAGCACCAGCGGCTGTGATATACCCTCGATGCCTCTTTTCCCCCATGGTTTCCTCGTCCCTTCTCTACCAGCGGCGCACTTCCAAATCCGTGGGGAAAAGAGAAGACCCGACTTCACTAGTCGTGGTCGTCCTGCTTGGTCCTCAATCGAATCGAGGCCATTAGGCCGACTCCACCGCCCGATCCTAAATTGTCCGGGTCTGTCTGTTTGGAATTAAACGGACATTCGAGACGGCCCAACGCACGACTCCATCCGTAAAAAGTGTTCGTTTTTTGTCCGTCTCGCCTCATCCCGAGAGCAAACTTGAGCTCGGTTTGCGTCTGAAGCGGACACTTTGAGTTGCGTCCTCGTCCGGCCTCGTCCGCTTGAATGTGACCACTGGCCCGCCTGTCAATGAAAAAAAAGAGCCCCACCTACCCACCCATCCCTTTCTCTCTCCTCCTTTTCTCTGTCCTCGCTCGACACGCAGTTCGGCGGCCCGGCATGGCCGTGCGCGGGCAAGCAGGCGGGGCCCTGGCGTGAGCGTGGCGGCGTACGCTCGCAGCCGGGAGGCGAGGCGTGCGCCGCGCCGGCAGGGTCGCGCAGCGCTCGGGGGCTCGAGGCTCGCCGCGGGCGCGGCGTGCAGAGGCGGCTACAGGCGTGGGTGAGCTCGACGGGGCACGGGGACGGGCGTGCGCGGGCGGGGCGCAGGCGCGAGCAAGTTCTGCGGGCCGCAGGCGCGGCGGTCACCAACCTCCCGAGCACGCGCTGGTCGCGGGCGGCAACGTGGGGCTCCTTCCGTGCGGGCGCGACGGCAGGAGCTCGGCGGGGCATGGGCGAGCGCGACGCGGGACTCCTTCCGTGCGGGCGCGGTGGCAGGAGCTCAGCGGGGCATATGGGCGAGCGCGGCGCGGAGCATCACCAGCAGGCACATCGGCGCTAGAGGCCATGGCCGGTACTCGCGCGACCCGCTGCGAGGAGCGGCGACGGCTGTTGGCGAGAATCGCGGCGACGGCTGCGTGCTAGCTAGCAAGCAAGTCCCGCCCGCGAACTTGCTAGCTAGCTAGCTAGCCAGCCCGCGCTGGGTAGTTTGGCCATGCGGCCGCGACGGGACGAGCGCGGGTGGGGCGAGGCGCGGCGACCGGCGGCGTGGCTCGGGCGGGTGCTGCGAGGAGCGGCGACGGCTGTCGGCGCGACTGCGGGCTGGCGTGGCTGCAGCCACGCGGGCGCAACGGCAGGGCCGGAGCAGGGCGCGGACAGGCGGCCCCGGCGAGCGAGCGCGAGCGGCCATGCGGGCGCGGCGCGGCGACGAGATGCAAGATGGGGACTGATGCAGCGGACATTTTGGGTCGTTCCCCCACGCTGGGCGCCACCAACACAAGCCGAACATGCGTGTGCGTTTTGGCTCCCATTGCCACCCTAAACGGACGAAATCCGGACAAATCAGACGTCCGTTTAGGGTCGTGCGGTGAAGTTGGCGTTAGAAATAGCAGGAGCTGTCCCAGACGACACTTAGTACTAGTAGTACTATATTACTAGGACAAATCTACCATTTACCGATAATCATCGAGCAAATTACAAACTGTGGTTTTCAAAATTAGATCAGACCAGTGGCTCCATCTCAATCCAGAAATATGAGAGGGAGGGATCCAGGAGGCTCCTCAGCGATTTGGGCCTCCTGGCCGTCCGATCGAGTTGCTTGATGCGTTTTCGGCCGTCGGATCGAGCAGTGGGATGACATGTGCCGTCGGATCGAATTGTTGCTCCTGTCGCAATGAAAGTTACCGCCTCCTCCCGGTCTCGCTCACTCCGCGGCTTCGGCCTGATCTCGCTGACGTGTGGGGTAACTCGTGTGCGGGCCGCGCCTGTCAGTGGCTGTCTCTGGGTAGGCGTCCCGTGTATGCCTTTTGCGGTCAAAATATCGTGCCACCGCGTGTAGTTTTCACACCCCGCCGAGGGCATTTTGGAGAATTCGCGTGTTTACCTTTCGTGGCGTTCTGTGGATGGACAGGGGATGGATAGTGTCGATTGGGTGAGAACCCTAGCCGCAACTTGCCCACTCCCCATTGCGCCCCTCTTCTTCGTTCCTTGCAGCCGCCGCCACGCTCCCATCCTCTTCCCTCGCCGTTCTCTCCAGCCATCTAGCTCGCCGCCGCTACTCTCCTCGGTGAGCGAGCTCGTCGCCGTCACATCATCTCCTTCCCCTCGCCAACACAGCATGCCTTCTCCCCTTCTCCTCCTCTGCCCAGCCATGCGACTCGTGCCGGCTAGATCCATCCTGGCGGCCGAGATCCAGTTCGCCGGCAAGCGCCGTCACCCCCTAGGACGCGGCAGAGGCGGCACCGGCTGCGGTGGGCGCGAAGAAGGCGACGGGGACGAAGGACTCGAGCGTACCCATCACCAGGAGGAGCGGAGGTTGCCGCTCCCGCAGCTCCTCGACCCTCTCTCCCTCGTCGTCCAGCGGCTCATGACGGTGCCGGATCCGGTGTCGGGGTCGAGGGGCGCGCAGGATCCGGGCGCGGTGGCTCGTTGGTGAGCGCAGCGGCGGGGTGAGCTCGAGCCTGGGCGTGTGTGTTCGCACACGAACACGTCACGTGTACCCTCGACGCCGGGGGTGATACACTGCAGCTCACGTCGAAGGAGACCCGCCGGAAGCGCGGTACGCAAGACAATCCGGTGGGCGCTTTTGATGACCCGAAACCCCACACGCCCGGGAGGGACCCCGTCAGGGCGCGCGGCGGCTATGGGCTGCCCTAGGTCGGCCTGACCGCCCCTAGGGCCTCGAGGTTCGCCGCCCTGCAATGAAGAAGAACGAACGAAGAACGAGGAAGAAGAAGAACAAGGGAGAAGAAGAAGTAAAGGTAAAAGATGTATAAAGATTTGTTCGATTGTGTGTTGTTCAATCGGCCGTCACCCCTTAGGTGTATAAGAGGCGGCTGGACTTCCCGTGCAAGGAAAAGTCTTGGATTCACGTCCAAAACCCTAGCCAAATTCGGATTCGTTTTGCCCGAACTTTCCAAAATTGTTCGGTTTAAACTGGCTGCACCTTGCGGGTCTCTTTTGTGGTGGTAAACAATCTCGGATGGAAACGAGCCCAAAAGCAATCTTGACCGTTTCGACGAGACGAACAACTTTTATGTTGAACGTTTTTTGATCAGAGGTCATCTTGAGGGTCAAATCGGTCACGCAAAACAGGCTATCCCTCGCGCTACCCATCAGACAGGGTGTCTGGTGGGGCGCGCCATTTTTTGCCTCCTGACAGGGCTGTATTCCGATGGCTCTAACTTTTGCATACGGACTCGGATTGGAACGATTTTTATATCAAAATCGATCGTTTCGACGAGACGAAGAACTTTTCTGTTGTAACTTTTTCCATCAGAGGCCATCTTGGGGGCGTAATCAGCCGAATACTGTTCTGAACACAAAATCTCAATATTTCGAATACAACTTCGGCCTTAGGGATGAGATCGGATGGCTATGACCCAAATATCAAAATTTCTCCTTTTGACGATATGAAACTTTCTCGCTTTGATAATTTTTCCATTTGAGACCTTCTTAATTACTTTTTGTCAATGCCAAAATCTGGTGTCAACACATGCCCCCTGTTTTTCGGTAAAACTTGTGTGCCGAAAAATAACTTGCACGAAGTTTGTTCTAAGCACGATGTCAACACTCCATCGGCCGTTTTGTACGTGCTTTGGACGATAAGTATATATCGTCCATTTAGATTAGCAACAAAAATGAAGCTAATCGAACATATAATGATTTGGTAATACCCTTTCATGATGTAAGAAATTATATTGCATCCATGGGTCAAAATAATTCCACGGAGGGTAACCAGTCATACCTGAGGATGAATTCCATGGCATATGCATTAATGACATAGTTGAAGAATATGTATGTTGTTTGAACCGAAGATTCTGATGTGCAAACCCTCGACTTAGTTGTTCGAAGCTTGCACTCTTCTCTTTCTTCACCTTTGTCGCACTTATTGCAACGGAATCTTGCATATTATTCTTGTTTTTAGTACTTCCTTTGGGAACCCATGCCATGTTCATCTTTTCAAGTTCTTGTGCACTAAGCTTTTGTACTTTCTTCTTTTGCCAATATGGTAAGCCGAGTGGGCAACCCGGCTGCGATTTTCTTTGAAGTAATGGTAATTCTTGTTTTATCTTGGGCACTCTCAACTTCCTCCCTTCAGATTTGGCACTTGATTGACTCTCAATTGATTGCTTCATCTCATTGCCTTTAGTAGCCAATGTCAACATTTTAGTTGGCTCTTTTTCTTTTGAGATCAAATCTGAAGTAGCACTCTTACGACCATCTCTTTTAACGCGGTAAACTTGCTTGACCACCTCATTTCTATTCCTTGAGCACTGGACCGATTCCTTATGATCGAAACGGTCTTTAGCATGTGATTGTTCAAATGCTGATCTTCTCGGAGCTGCATAATATTGGTTAGATGGTCTAAAATAAGATGGAGAGTGTGCCCTCATATCATACCTGTCCCATGATGGATATGGATCTATATGAGCATAGGGAGGCATCCACGGCATTGGCATTGGCGGCCCAAAATAAGGATATGAATATGTTGCATTGAAATTCGCACTTTGCCAATACCGATCCTCATATTTGCGCCTTGGGGGTGATCTTGGTTTCTTTGCATGATTTGGCCGATAAGTATTCTTCTCTTCACTCTTCTTTTGATATTTATCCAATAGTTCAGCAAAGGTGATTTTTGATCTCTTACACTTGCGCTTATTTCGGCCTTTGTTTCCTTTGGTTGTGCTTGCACCAATCATTGGATTTGCTTGTTGCCCCCCAGTCATTGGCGTCTCCATTGTAGCTTCGATGGAATTCTCGCCCTCAAAATTATGTTCATTATGCTCTTCAACAACTTTTTTACTTGAAAGCTTGACCCCATCACCTGCAGTTTTTACCTCCTCTTTAAATGGATCGGCTTGAAGCAGCCGATGCAAAAACTTTCTGCCATCGAGACCAATCGGAATAGACTGGTCATCTCTTGGTGTCTCAACAAATTTCAATCGTCCTTTATCAATGGCCGATTTAACTATTTGACAAAACATATTGCAATCCTCAAAATTATGTTTGAACGAATGATGCAACCTACAATACATTCGTCCTTGAATTGATGGCTTGACATGGTGATCAAGAATTCTTATGTAATTATTTTTCAGCAATAAATCAAATATTTGGTCACACATGCTTGAATTGAAGGTAAACTTCTTGCTTTCTAGCCGATCTTGCTGTGTGAACGGCTTTGAAGATAAGCAAACGAATGGTTCAGATTTGGAATCTTCCCATTCGGCTATACATTGTGTTTTCCACTCTATCTCCGGAGTCTTTGGATAAGATATTATATTAGCATTGGATTTCTCAAAAGAAATTAACCTTGGCTTTAAACTTCTGATATGAAAATATTTAGAACACACATGTCTCAATTGAGACAAAGTGCAAGCCAAGTAAGAAATAAGCAAAGCTACCCAACTAGATATGAACTTTAGATAAAGCAACGGGGAAAGCTTTAGCCACAACAATAAGTCATTATCGGTCTTTATAAATGGTGCAATGGGTTGACCGATATAGTCTATAACAATTTTGTTGCTAACAAGTAAATTACCCTTCTTCATTGGTCTTTCAAAATTACTTATGAGAATTTTTCTTATAGAAGCATCGACAATAAAGTTGCAACCAAATCGGAAGATAGGCAAGTCACTTACTAGACATACCTCTTCAATTACGTTGGGAGAGCATGATGGTTGTATCACTTGAATAATACTTTGTTCCACTTTTGAATGACTCTCCAATGCCTTGGCATCCTCTTTTTCTTTGATAGATTCGGTACACATACTATTTGATTCGGCTTTTTTAATAACCGAATTAACTTTGTTATCCGAATCACCACTCTTTCTTTCTTTGATTCGCAAGGTTGCTTGTTCTTGTCTAAATTCAGCAAACATTGCAGCTAGTCTATCTTTAAGCTTTTTTCGACCAATTTCAGCCCAATCTTCATCGGATTGCCCCCAATACTTTGAGATGCTTTCGGCAATGGTGTGTTGCCGAAATTCTGTAATTGTGCAGGGGCAACATGATATGCTACGTTACTAGGTAAAGACACATGCGCTCTGGTAGAATTCTCACTTATTCGGCCTTGAGCATAAAGGTGCGGAGCCGAATCACGAATATCTACAATTGCGTATGGTGCTGAAAAATTCGTAGCATGAGGTGTGGCATATGATGTTTGAGGGTAATTGGCCGAATAACTAGTAGTAGCATGGCGACGGCCAATTCCCCTATCCACCGGCACGTTTGGATTAACATACTGCAAGTTATTTGCCGATGAATAAAAAGTTGAAACACTTTGTTGCATACTATTGGAAGTTCCTACATGGGGTGTCTCAACATGATTAACCGAACTCATCATGTTGTTCATCGGCATATAGATTTGTGGGGTTGCCGATGCATGGGAGTTGGGATACATATGTTGCATGTTGCTAAAATTATATGAAGTTGAAGCATGAAGATTATTCTGAATCGGCTGTTGCACATAATTAGATGCATGATTGATAAAACTAGGGCTAGCCGATACAATATGCTCATTAGACGATCTAGCAACAACATATGCATTATTTGCATCTACATAAGTGAATTGGGTATTCATGTTACCTTTGTAGATTGCAAACCCTAGATGACGATCTCTTCGTAGCAAGAACGGGCCGGAGACCGTTCAAAGCTTCGTCCCCAGCGGAGTCGCCAAAAAGTGTGTTCGCACACGAACACGTCACGTGTACCCTCGACGCCGGGGGTGATGCACCGCAGCTCACGTCGAAGGAGACCCGCCGGAAGCGCGGTACGCAAGACAATCCGGTGGGCGCTTTTGATGACCCGAAACCCCACACGCCCGGGAGGGACCCTGTCAGGGCGCGCGGCGGCTATGGGCTGCCCTAGGTCGGCCTGACCGCCCCTAGGGCCTCGAGGTTCGCCGCCCTGCAATGAAGAAGAACGAACGAAGAACGAGGAAGAAGAAGAACAAGGGAGAAGAAGAAGTAAAGGTAAAAGATGTATAAAGATTTGTTCGATTGTGTGTTGTTCAATCGGCCGTCACCCCTTAGGTGTATAAGAGGCGGCTGGACTTCCCGTGCAAGGAAAAGGCTTGGATTCACGTCCAAAACCCTAGCCAAATTCGGATTTGTTTTGCCCGAACTTTCCAAAATTGTTCGGTTTAAACTGGCTGCACCTTGCGGGTCTCTTTTGTGGTGGTAAACAATCTCGGATGGAAACGAGCCCAAAAGCAATCTTGACCGTTTCGACGAGACGAACAACTTTTATGTTGAACGTTTTTTGATCAGAGGTCATCTTGAGGGTCAAATCGGTCGCGCAAAACAGGCTATCCCTCGCGCTACCCATCAGACAGGGTGTCTGGTGGGGCGCGCCATTTTTTGCCTCCTGACAGGGCTGTATTCCGATGGCTCTAACTTTTGCATACAAACTCGGATTGGAACGATTTTTATATCAAAATCGATCGTTTCGACGAGACGAAGAACTTTTCTGTTGTAAATTTTTCCATCAGAGGCCATCTTGGGGGCGTAATCAGCCAAATACTGTTCTGAACACAAAATCTCAATATTTCGAATACAACTTCGGCCTTAGGGATGAGATCGGATGGCTATGACCCAAATATCAAAATTTCTCCTTTTGACGATATGAAACTTTCTCGTTTTGATCATTTTTCCATTTGAGACCTTCTTAATTACTTTTTGACAATGCCAAAATCTGGTGTCAACAGTGTGGGCACGTTGGTGAGCACGCCGGCGACCATGGATGAGCTCGAGCCCGGGCGTGTGTGCCAGGCTCTGCTAGGCGTGTTCCTCCTCCCCAGCGGCGGTTGTAGCGAAGTCAGACACCATAGGCCACCCAACGGCAAAGCCACAGCCGCACCTGCGCTCCCATAGCTCTGGCCACTGTAGTTGGTGGACAAGGTATCTAGGCCTGCTTAGTCCCTTTTTATGTTTGGCCATATCTTGTGTTCTTCATGCAGCTAATGATTTTACATGGGATTTTGTTGCAGGGTTGCTCCTATCTTTGGTGTTTTGGCGGACCTGTGCTTCGGTTCTCTAGGTTTACCCCATCTCTCTTTCCTGTTCATCTATTTGTCCCATATGATCTGCACATGTCCCATGGATGTCGTGTGCTCTGTCTTGGTTCATAGCATAGTTGCTCTTGTTTTATTCCTGTCGCGGAGATGGGCAGACCTTGAACGTCAGGTGCTCCTTATTTTGGTTGATCTTGTTGGATCCATGGCGGCCTTCACGTCTTCGTCCATGTCCAGGGAACTGCTGGTTGACCCCTTGCCTGCTTCTTCTCTAAGCTGTTGTTCCTTTGCATATCTAGGCCAGTGCTCGTGCATCGACGTGTATTTGTTGTTGATATATCGTGTGTGTCGTTCGAGTGGGTGTGCATGCTAACAAATGAGTGTGTTCCTTTGTTGTTTCTTGTGTTGGTGGAGGCAGAGTGTTATCCTGTGGGTGGATTTTAGTGGTTTTCTTTTCTGCCTTATTTGTTTGCTGCCATGTGCCTTTCCTTCCTTGGCTGCATCCTACTAGGGTTGTGATTTTGTTCTCATATGCACATATGGGTGCTTGGTGTTTTTTTTCTTTTCATTTCTTTGTGCTTATTAGTGGAGCTTGTGGAGGAGAGAGGGAGGGGCAGATTTGGCGGGGGCTGGTGTTATTGGATTAGTCCATGCTTTGGTCATTTAGCTTAAGGGCCAAGCACATCGCACGCTGGTTACATTAGTTAGATGATCTATGTGTTAGTCTGATTAATCTAACATTAATCATTTAGTTTAAGGGTTAGGAAAATCGCACATTCTGTTAGATTAACTAGATGTTCTGTTTGTTGCTCTGTTCTTATTAATCCCTGTTTGGTCATTTAACTTTAAGGGTTAAACAAATCACACGGCTGGTTACAAAAAAGGAGGCTCTGTGCTTATCATTGTCATTTAGCTTTTTTACCAGGTTGTTTTGAAAGACAATGTTTACTAAGAAATGTCTCACCATGCAGCTTTCAGATGTTTACATGACTTCCTTTTCTTCCCTTCCATGTGCTGGAGTTCTCATATATGGTTGCCCACCTATTTGTTTTCTGTCAGTTTGTGCCTTTGTTTAGGTCAGTTGCCAGGCTGCTTTATATGTGTTCTATAAAAACTCAGCTTAGGATGTCGCTGCGGTATTGGATCATCATAAAAAGTTGGAATCTACTAATGAGGATCGACCAAAATGGATAGTCCCATTAACTACATGCCATTTCTAGCTCAAAAAGTAATTTGTAGATTAATTCAACGACAGTGTTCTTTAGTATGCAGGTTAGTCATCATTTATAAGAACAATTTTTGCATGCGTGGAAAAGAAAAGCTCGTGATGGGAACGAGCGGTGCCCTGGCCGGGTGTGTGGTGATATTGCTGCTGTTGTGTGCATGCCTTTGGGGGAGGCGGGCAGTTGTGTGGTGGTGTTGTGGTGAGAGACTGAGAGAGAGATTGGGAGGTAGTAAGTTGTGAGAGATCGAGGGATTAGAGAGGCTTATGGTAGGATTGGTATTTCACCGGTGAGCTTGCTCCCTTGGTTTCCTTTTTGTTTCCATGATCCAGTTTATGATCTCCTACTGCTGATCTAGGTTGATGGTCGAGTTGCAATCTAAATTTGGAGCGTGTCCTTTTGTTGGTGTTGTCGTTCTCTCCTCCATGACCGTCGTCGTCACAAGCCCAAGTATCTTGGCTGGGTATCGACATAATTGATGCACCTAGATCCGTATCTCCCTGTCTCTCAAAAAAAGAGCAACGAGCTATCTACATTTAGACTGAATGTAGTTATATTCTTATTTACTTCCAATTTCTAAGCCATATATAAGATTATAATTTTTGTGGGCGATACACCTATAGTAAATCAAGGACCAATACTAACTGAAGATGAATAAAAATCATTGGTCAGAGAACAAAATAAGAAAGAGGTGGCCATTGAGTTGTTATGATAGATCAAAATAATGATCATTTATTTAGTTGTTTCTCCAATAGCATTGCATGTAAATGAATCTTAATAGTATATCTTTCAATTCCAGTTTTTCTTTTCCATCTTTTCAGTTTATTAAACATTTAAGTTCTATTTTGAAAAATTTTGTACTAAAGTGGCACATACTTTCAGTTATTGCAGAGCAGTTGAACGAGTACCTCAAACTGATACACACTACTTATGGTGGTCTTCTAATTTAACGGGACATTTACAGAAATTTAACTTGACCGGAGAAGCTCTTGGGACACTCAGCACCAAAGAGATTCCTATTTCTATCATCTGTTGCTACTCTCTGTTCTTCTTTTATCGTCTTCAGGTCAGACGTGCTCTTTACCCTGCATCTTTTGTTGTTATTTCTGGACTAGCTACCTCCTGATATACAAATGCAGTAGGGTCAATCCATTTTGGGTTGATAAGTGTGTGCTTAGAGTATAGTAGAATTTTATTAAGTTACTGTTAGCCGGTAAATACTCTTTTGAATGGATGCCTTTTAACTTTGAAGGTGAGCACTCGTTTGATCGTGTGCCACAGTTCTACTTTCGAATGGATATTTTTTTGTAAATTTTTGAATGGATCATGGCCATGCATAATTTTAGTTTGGGCTGGATTTTGGTACTGACAAACACCAGTTGTATATGTGTATTCAGGTTCAGAAAAGAAAGGGTATTCAAACTATTCTCATTTCTCTATTAAATCAAAGATGACAATGACATCGACAAAGGTCTGTATGCTCCTGTTGTCAAGTCTATTGAGATCTATTCTTATTTTAGCAAAGTCTCCCTGGTGAAAGCATTCTTCGATGCAAGTAGCCAGTCAGCTTGCCAACGAGATACGGAGTAGCGTTTATTGTGACTTTTCCTTTCATGTAAACATGCATTTGTTTCGGACACGAAGAAAAACCACACATGTTATAAAATGTTTTCCACTTCAGGTTGTTTTTGGAGGATTAGTTTTGCATATATTCTATTTTTAATTAACATTAAATGCTAGGTTCATTTCAACCTGAACCATATTGTTTGGAGATGTAATTTATATTAAGTTGTTGATTACCAAGTGTTCATGCAAAAAAATGCATGTTTAGGCAGATTTAGCTTTTGAACTTCTCTCGAGATATGTCCCAAACATCATATTTGAAATGGCTTCTATTTTCTAAATACGAGACACTGGACATGACAGTATGTAAAAATGTGTCGATGTTACTTTTCATTTATATTCACATGCTGTTGTAGTGTTGCAGGCTTGAAAATGATAAAACATTGTGGGTGGCTGCAACTGACCGACTCGAGATCGCTTCAGCCTCCTCCAATCCTGCAGCTACTGTCTCCCCAAGCACAGTCAACCTACAACAACAAGGTGAACCTCCTACCCTGCAGTTTAGGAACAAGAACTATCTCAGATAATGGGACATGGTAGGGTCACACGAAACAGGAAGATCCATGTGGCTAAGGATTTCCTACTTCTCTTTTAATTTGTCCTTTGTATATGATCATGTGGCCTGCTTTCTTCAGTTCATTCATTTTTAGTCATACTTTTCTGCTAAATCTTCAGTTCTCTTACTTCAAATCATGTGACCTGCTTTCTTTTCTTCTCCATACAAGCTACATGTTATTGTTACATACATGTGGGAGCAGATTAAATCTGTCCATTGAATTTTAGACATACTCTTCTTAAATGGATTATTTCAAGGCTTGTTATGTATTGTTCATGTCTTCTGCAGTAGCACACCTTAGTTAGTAACCAATACATGTATTGTTGATGTCTTCTGCATTGTTCATTGAGCAGAAAAGTATCACTATTTAGGTAAAATATATGATGGGTTATAGGACTGCATGAACTACTAACCAATTTATCCTTTTAACAGAACATGGTCTACTCTAATCTCTACCAGGATTGTGTCATGTTGGTAGTGTGATGGATGCGCCATGGGGCAAGTCCGTCTGATGAAAGGTGTGGACAGAAGAGCGACAATAACTACAGGGTTGGTCAAAGATCGAAAGAAATCTCTTATGTGTCTTCGGTTTCGACACTATGCATAGGTAGCTGTCATTGATAAATCAAACTTTGAAAAGTTTAGTTCAAGGTTCATAACCCTGTTGTCAATGGGGAAAGTGTTACCTGTTTCAAGTGACTGAACAAGCTACTCATGGCAGGTTCATGTGATGTGGCGTATGAAAGGTCGAACGTCAAGACGATCAAGTGGATCTATCCAAAAATATGCATCTGTGGAACTATGTAGGTTTTTGCCTCACATTGCCGCTGTGGCTTGCTTTTGCTGTATGAAAAGTACGCTATATGTATCGAACTTGATGTAGATTGATCGAGCTTGCTCACTTTTGGCACAAGTATATATTTCCCATTTCCTATGAACTTCGAGACGAATGGTTCTACTGATGGAATTCCTCATGTTTTCTTTGCGTTTGGTAAATGTGATTGCCTTGCCTTATGCCATGACTTTGGCAAATGATCCCATACCATGTAGCAACGATACTGTGCTTTGTTTAAATGCTGGGATAAGAAGTTCAGCCAGGCACCACGCGCCAAGGCGCGTTTCCGATCTAGTTAATAGATTATCCTTGCTCTAAAGTTCCAAAAGCAGGGCACGAATCGCCAAGTCTTTCACATGGGGGTGGACACCGAGCCGGGTCACTCCAACAGATCGCTCACGTGGGGGATGGTCACGCGCGGCGGGGTTGTCAGCCTAGATTAGATAAGGGCAACTCCAACATGCAACCTCAAACGGTCGACCGTTTTGTCTACTTTTCGTCCGTTTGAATGGTAATGGTGTCGTGTTCCGAATTTTTGGATGTGGCGGCCGTGCGTCCAACGCGCGACCACATTTCGGTCGCATCTCGTCCGTCCAACCAGCACACTATAAAATGATGCATATCAAATGGTTCAAATCAAACATTGTAAATTGTTATATGCGTGAAAATGGTCTTACAACCCAATTAAACAAAAAAACAATATCAAATAGTTTTACAACCCAATCGGAATTTGTTTACATGAAAAGAAAATTAAACTGATAGATCTAGTGGTTGCCAAATGTGAGTCCACATGTGCTCAACCAAGTCATCCTGAAGCTAGACATGAATATGTCAATCATGCAATTCCCGATGAAACTCGACAAACTGTTCAAAAGATGCAGGAGATGCATGCTCAGACTCAGCATTGTCACCCTAAAAATCAAACCCTCGGTCGTAGATGCTATCGTCGTGCTCATCCTCCACGATCGTATTTGTCGGCGTTCTGGATACGGGGGTACCCAGACTTGCCTGTCTGCGGCCCATGGTGTGGCTCCATCGACGACTTCATACGGCCCAGCTTCAGCATCAACAATTCAAGACCCTCGTGAGGCGGGCGACACCAAGACCTCCAAGGGGATCGACCTTCTCAAGCTGGCTCCCAAGGAGCGGAGATTTCTATGCAAGGTGCACCTCACGAGGCTTAGCTAACGTGAGCCATGACGACCAAGGCCAGGCGGGCGCCAATGGGCGCAGTGTACCAGTTTGCTCTTCGATGCAAATGAGGCAAGCAGCAGGCACGGAGTCCCGAGGAATCAGCCAAAGGTTACCATTCCGGTGCAACAAGACCAAGACCGCCAGGACGGCAGGACGGAGGTCATCGCCGAGCCCACCGCAGCGTCACGACCAGAGGCTTTTTGCAGGCGAAGACCACTTTAGTCAGGATAGGATGTACTTGTTGTCTCCCTTCAAATCTGGCCATTGTGAGATCCCTTCCTGCCAACATATGGGAAGAGGACCAAGGCCACTATAAATAGGACCTAGCCACCACATAGAGGTGGGGAGGGAGGTCGATTCCATTCCTCCCTCACCATCTCACCAGCTCACTTGAGCTCAAGAACACCTCACCTCCTGAGGCTGTTCAACCACTGTACTAGTTCATCCTTAGCCCCTCGACGCAATCCACCACAAGGCTGGAGTAGGGTATTACACCGCAAGGTGACCCGAACCAGGATAAACTACCATGTCTCTCTTTCCCTTTGAGTTGGTCGCGCAAGGCTGTGAGCATCGTGAGTTGGAAGGCTGGGTAGGTTGAGATGTTCGCACGTACCCCAGAGTTTGAACCTATCAAGGTTTTACGGAACTCGAAATCTGACATTTGGCGCGCCAGGTAGGGGTGCGTCGGAGATCCGCTGCTTCGTCCGCCACATTCCGTCGCCGGCTCCGATGGCAGGCGATCCCCCGTCGACTAGGCCGTCGCGCACGTTTGGGGGAGCGATGGGCCTCCGCGCTTTCACCCCCGCCTTGCGACAAGTGGAGTGGCCACCCAAGTTCAGGCCGGAGATGCCGCCCCGCTACAATGGTGCGGCGGATCCGACTGGCTTCCTCCAGGCGTACGAGGAGGCAGTTTGGGCGGCCGGTGGAGACGACAAGGCGATGGCCAACTGGCTCCTCATGGCCTTCATAGGCGCACCGCGCACCTGGCTTCTCAACCTGCCAGAGTCTTCTGTAGCCTCCTGGGAGGAGCTGCGCGGCCTTTTCATCGCGCACTTCACGGCGCCGGCGCCTCCCGGTCGTCGCAGTTCTCCTGTGTGGCTCGTAGGCGCCACCCTCCGACCGCCACGTCAAGCAGTTCTACCGCCAAGTAAGCACCGCCCAGGTGAGGTCGGGGGCTCACCCAGGCTGGGCGGTGCCCAAGGCCGACCTCACCTTAGGCCCAGAAGATCACCCAGCTACCACAGCGGGAGCAGGCGCGCTCCCGATGCTCTCCATCCCTACCATCTGCAACATGGCGGTCACCAAGACCCTCATCGACAGCGGATCCAGCCTCAACGTGCTCTCAGTGGAGGCATTCAGCTTGCTTCACGTGCCCCACGGCCGACTCCATCCCACCAAGCCTTTCTCCGTGGTCGGCGACGGCTCCATCAGCCCCCTGGGGAAAATCCGTCTCCCCGTCACCTTCGGGACCCGCGACAACTAACGCACCTAGCTCATCGACTTCGACAACGCCCGGATCGACCTGCCATACAATGCCATCCTTGGGTACCCATCCCTGGCCAAGTTCATGGCGGTAACTCATCCAGCCTACAACCTCATGAAGATGCCAGGTAGCAGTGGTGTCCTCACGGTGGCAGGGACACCAAGGATGCGCTACAGGACCTCAAGCTCGTCTTCAGAACTGCGGCGTCCACGCAGCCGAGCGAGAGAGGGGGGCCCCAAGGCTCCAGGGGCAGCACCAGCCAAGAAGAGGCAACTATTTTCCCAAGACCGAGCCGAGATGAAGCAAGTGCTAGTTGATGAGGATGGGGCGTCAGGCGCCACCTTCAGCATAGGAGCTGGCCTCCTCCCGGACCAAGAGAAAGCGTTGGTCAGCTTCTTGCGCGCCAACAAGGAAGTGTTCGCATGGGAGCCCAAGGACCTGGTTGGGATCCCGAGGGGAATAATCGAGCACCACCTAAGGGTGTGCCCAAACGTACGCCCAGTAAAGCAGAAGGCCGGCGACAGTCCATCTAGAAGTAGGCGTTCATCTTCCAAGAAACCCGCAAGCTGCAGGATGCTGGTGCCATCCGGAAGGTGCGGTACCCGGAGTGGCCGGCAAACCCAGTCATCGTCCCCAAGAAAGGGGGAAGGAGCGCATGTGCAGCATCGACTTCACCAACCTCAACAAGGCTTGCCCTCAGGACCCCTTCCCGCTTCCGCGCATCAACCCGATCGTCAACTCCACCGCCGAGTGCGACCTGCTGTGCTTCTTGGACGCCTTTTCGGGCTACCACCAGATCAACATGGTCATGCAAGATGTAGAGAAGACGATGTTCCTGATCCCCTGCGGGGTGTACTGCTACACCTGCATGCCTTTCGGGCTGCGCAATGCCGGGGCTACCTTCAACGGCTGATGCACATCGCCCTGGGCTGGCAGCTTGGGAGGAACGCTGAGGCTTATGTTGATAACATAGTGGTGAAGTCTCGGGAGGCGAGGACCTTGATCGAAGATCTGAAGGAAACATTTGTCAGCCTGCGCAAGGTGGACCTATGGCTTAATCTCAAGAAGTGTGTGTTTGGGGTCCCCTCTGGCAAGCTGCTGGGTTTCCTAGTGTCGCACAGAGGAATCGAGGCTAACCCGGAAAAAGTCAAGGCCATAGAAGGCATGAGCCCTCCGCAGACACTCAAGGAGATGCAGAAGCTGGCGGGCTGCATGAACACACTGGGACGCTTTATCTCCAAGCTGGGGGAACGCGCCCTCCCTTTCTTCAAGCTGATGAAAAAGAAGAGGCCGTTTGAGTGGGCCCCTGAAGCTGATGCGGCCTTTCAAGACCTCAAGATATACCTGATCAACCCGCCGGTGAAGGTGGCGCCATGCCCTCTCGAAACCTTGGTGCTCTATTTGGTCGCCACCCCTCATTCCGCCAGCGCTGCTCTGGTGGCGCTAAGAGAAGAGCGCCCAATCAAGGACCCTCAGCAGGGCGCCCGGTCACCAAGTGAAGTGCAGCAGCCTCAGGAAGGTACTCCCGAGGCCTCGGCTGACCCAACAACTAATATCCCTCCTGAGGCTCTAAGCGACCCCTCAGCCAGAGGGGATGATGCGGAGCATCCTTCCATCATCCCCATGGATTCTACATCAATACATCCAACCCCACAAGGACCCATGACAAGAGCTAGAACTCGTGCTTTGGAAACCGAGGTGAACTCCTTCCTACTAGACTTGCATATGGACACAAATGGAACATGTCTACTACCTCACCAAAATGTGCTATGCCTCCTTAGGTATGAAGAGGAACATCACCAAGGAGCTCAGGAGCATCACCAAGGAGTTGGAGAACCACCCCAAGGCCACGTGGACCAAGAACAAGGACAACAGCAGCAGCACAGGAAGCTCCAGGCGACCCCGTGCGCACAGGACCCCGAGACCCCGTGCCCACGGACTATCCAGAGAGTTGGCGCTGGAGCACCCCGTGCGCACGGGCGTGTACCGTGCCCACGGGACCCCCGTGCGCACGGGCCAAACTTACCCCGTGCGCACGGGCCTCCCAGGATGGCCGGCTGAGATTGCATCTTCGGCTCCACTTCTCCTCCTTCGACCCCAAGCCTATATATTCCGTACCTAGGGCCATGTTTAGGGTTAGCAAAGTATTAGATAAGATCTTGGTGAGCTTTTCTCCATTACCTTCCCTCTTTGAGGATCAAGACCCCATAGGGAAGAATCCTTGAGGATTTCAAGACCTCCATTGGGAGAAGACTACCTACCACCAAGACTCCTCTTCCTTTGGATTTGGGATGAACTTTGCCATTGTATCTTTCCTTTGATTGTGTTTGAGACTTGTGGATCTTGTGTTGTTACTCTAGTGGATGTGTAATTGGGAATTGTTGGAGTGATTACCTCTTTGTGTTCATCCTTGTGTTCTAGTTGTTCTTGTGATTTCCCTCCATTTTCCCCCTCCAAGTGTGAAAAGGTCCTCCCTAGGGTTCTACCCTACATCATATGGTATCATGAGCCACGTTGATTCACATCTTGGAGTCCCTACCTTCCACTTTCTAGCTTGATTTTGTTGTTTTTCGTCCTGATCCGAAAATCCCCACCAAAAATAGCCCAAAAAAAAATTCTTGCAATTTGTTGATCTTGTGAGATTTGGTTGATTTGATCCACGAATTTGGTGTTTGGCAAGTGGATCTACACCTCCACCACCATCCCCACCCATCCCCCACTGGAATTTGGCCAAAAACTTGCAATTACCATGAAATCACAGAAGTTCATCTGCTCTCGGGAGACCCCGTGCACACGGGCCATCGGGACCCCGTGCACACGGGACCCCGTGCACACGGGCCTCACTTACCCCATGCGCACGGACTATCCTGGAACTTTCGGCCATTTTTTTGTTTTTCTCAATTTGTTTCACCACCACCTCTCGAGTTCTTCCACACCATTCCACGTGTTTGTTGAGTGTTCGGGTGCGATTTCTCTTGTGTCCTAAGGTGTTTCGGCTACTTAGGCGCAACTTGGTATCATCATCGCCACCAATCATCGACTCGAACAACACTTCGGCTTCGACAAGAGCATCTTCGACCGTAAGCAAGGACGGTAAACTCGACGACACTTTGTACCCCTTGCCATTAACATGATAGCTTTGAGCCATTTTGCGTAGCTTACCCATCGAGACTAGCTTGTTGAGTATTGCCGGGCCACGTCTTAGTGCACCATTTAGTGTTCCATCCATCCCGTGCATCTATTACTTGTTACCTCGTTGTGTGGCTCGCATATCAAGCATCGTCGCATAGTTGGAAAAAAAAGAGTGAGAAAAGCTTTTAAGCAAAAGAGAAGAAAAGCAAAGAGCTTATAAGCAATATCATCGAGCCTTCGCATTCGTGCATCATCTTGGTTACCACATACATAAGCATACTTGGGATAGTGAGATGAGTAGATTCTCTATTAGGTTGGTGCACTGGCGTATCTAGCCCATTAGTGCAATCGAGCTAGCGTCTCTCTAGTATCCGTACGACAAGAGCTTTTCCCGTGTTTCGATATCTTTGAGCTCATCCCTTGGTTGTGCGGATCCCATTTATCTTCCGTGTGTGTGTTCCACATGTTATATTGGGAGGTTGATCTATTTGTCTTATTTGCCATTTGTGAATCTTCTCAACTTTATCAACATCTTGACTAACATTTGCTTGAATTATTTGTGCCTTTCCTAACCAAGCTCCTCCATAGACCATTTACTTGTAGGTGTGAGAAAAAATTCCCGGTACCAATTCCCCTATTGTAACATCACGTGGGATCGTACTTGTTACATCCACAATCTTCGAAAAAGGTAACTTTGGTTTTGTTCTCTCATTTTCCTACTCACCACCACTTTCTTATGATGGATAGGCCAAGTTCTTCTACCAACCCACTCTTCATCGAGCAAGACGACGACATGTCATCCTTCGTCACCAAGAGCCACCTCTTTGGCGCACAACGAGCTCTCCATCAAGAGCAACAAGCAATGAACGACCGCATCGACAACCTCGCCACCGACTTACGACTCTCTGAGCAACGCACACACGACTACTTCGACAACAAGCTCGACGCGCACAAGCAAGAGAACGATGCAAGAATAGACGAGATCCGATCTTTGTTGGTCAACCGGCCTCCTTCAACTTCTTCCTACTCAAGACGGAGCCACTCAAGTCGCCACTCCGATGACACCTTCTCCGGCTCAAGTACACCGTCATCAAGCATTCTTCGACGAGCCGCGCGTCAAGACCGTCATGCATCTCGAGATCCGCTACACGCCAAGCATTCACAAGAGCAAGTCGATGAGCAAGTTCCTCGTCCTCAAGCAAATCAAGTCGCTTTTGCTCAAGCTCAAGAACGACAACGTCTTCGTCGTCAAGAAGAAGAAGAAGAACGAGCGCGTCTACACCAAGAGGAACAAGATGCTGAGGCCCAATGTCTTCAACAACAACAACGAGAAGCACAACCTTTTGAGGCGGAACGTGCCCTTCAAGAATCAAGTAGAGCCATCACCAACCGCAATCACGAATGGCGCAATCAAGAGGAAGCCCTTCGAGAAGAAATACAAGAAAGGAACTATCAACCACGTGTGCACCGTCAAGTTTCGCAAGCTCCTCCACAAGCTCGTCAAGCTCCACCTCAACCTCAAGCGCAACAAGAGCGACGTCAAATGGAACAAGTGCTTCAAGACCCTCCTCCACGCCAAGAACGACATCATCAAGAACAAGCATTCGAGGACCTTCCAAGGCAAGAGCGATACCCCAACCGCTACCAAAATGAAGAGCAACGCTATGGGAAACTCAAATTCACAATGCCCAAGTTCAATGGAAGCAATGATCCGGAAGAATACCTCTCATGGGCATTGAAGGTCGACAAAATCTTTCGTTTGCACAACTATGAGGAAGAGAAGAAGATCGCAATGGCATCACTTGAGTTCCAAGACTATGTGCTCATATGGTGGGAACAAGTCCTTGAGCGCCGAGAAGCAAGAGGTGATCCTCCAATCACCACTTGGGCTCAAATGAAGGATGTCATGCGAGCACGATTTGTGCCCACCTACTACAACCGTGATCTCTTCAAGAAGCTACAACTCCTCAAGCAAGGAACCAAGAGTGTTGAAGAATACTACAAGGAAATGGAGATAGCCATGATTCGAGCCAATGTCAAGGAAGATGATGAGCAAACAATGGCACGATTCTTGAATGGACTCAATCATCCCATCAAGAAAATCGCCGACTTCCAACCCTACTCCAACCTCATCAAGCTAGTACATCAAGCGACCAAGGCGGAACGTCAAGTGCAAGATGACTTCAAGTACGCCAAGTACACATCCAAGACATACGGCTTCTCCAACAATCAAGCTTCAACAACTCCTCCAACATCTACTTCAACCAAGCCTTCTCCAAGCATTGACGACAAGACAACATACAAGAAACCTTCGTCAAGTTCAAGTCGTCCTCCTCCTACTACAAGCAACTACAAGCCGCGTGCTTCTTCCTCTACTCCGACCGATGAGACCATCAAGACAAGTTCAATCAAGTGCTTCACATGTGGCGGCCGAGGCCATAAGTCCTTCCAATGCACCAACAAGCGCACTATGATCCTCAACGACGATGGCACCTACGACTCAATGAGTGAAGATGAAATGGAAGCTATTGAGCAAGTGGCCATGCACCGACGTGTGAACGAGGATGAAGATGATCAAGTCTTTTGTGATGAAGATACGAGCCCCGCTCTCGTTGTCTCCAAGGTCTTGACACTTCAACATCAACAAGAAGAAGACCAATGATGCCATATCTTCCACACCAAGGCCGGCATCAATGGACAATCCGTCAAGGTCATCATCGATGGAGGTAGTTGCCACAACTTGGCAAGTGACGAACTATGCTCCAAGCTTCAATTGGTCAAGAGGAAGCACCCGCACCCCTACAAGGTTCAATGGCTTAGCGACTCCGGCACTATACGAGTTGAGCATATGGTCCAAGTATCCTTCAAAATCGGTGCATATGAAGACACTTTGGAGTGTGATGTGGTCCCAATGACCGTTTGCCACCTCCTTCTTGGTCGACCATGGAAATTCGACCGTGGCGTCGTCCACAATGGGCGTACCAATCACTATAGCTTCAAGATGAAAGGAAAAGAATATGTGCTACGACCCATGTCTCCTAGTCAAGTGATAGCCGACAAGCAAGCCACCCACCATAGAGAGAAGAGTGAAAAAGAGATCCACCAAAACATGAGTGAGAGCAACAAGCCACACTTGAGCGCCTCTTCGCCTAGAGAGAAAAACCTCATTCTATTTGCCACAAAAAGTGAGATGAGAGAAGTGTGTGAGAACCCATCGAGTGTGATGCACTTTGTCCTTGTGTGCAAGGATGGCGAACTAAAAACTAACACCACTCACGAGCTACCTTTGGTGTTTCAATCTCTTTTGCAGGAATTTCAAGATGTTTTCCCCGATGAGCTACCTCCGGGTCTACCTCCTCTACGAGGCATTGAGCACTGAATCGACCTCATCCCCGGAGCGCCACTTCCAAACAAAGCTCCATACCGTGTCAATCCCGAAGAAACCAAGGAGATTCAACGGCAAGTACAACAACTAATCGACAACGGTCATGTACGTGAAAGCTTAAGCCCTTGTGCCGTTCCCGTTATACTTGTGCCTAAGCCCGATGGAAGTTTCCGCTTGTGTTCCGATTGTACACCTATAAATGCTATCACCGTTCGCTATAGGCATCCCATTCCTCGCTTAGATGATATGCTTGATGAACTTAGTGGAGCCAACTTTTTCTAAAAAATTGATCTTAAAAGTGGCTATTATCAAATCCGCATACAAGAAGGTGATGAATGGAAAACTGCTTTCAAAACAAAATTTGGCTTATATGAATGGTTAGTCATGCCTATGGGTTTATCGGAAGCTCCCGGTACTTTTGTGCGTCTCATGCATCATGTACTTCGACCTTACAATGGTGTCTTTGTTGTGGTTTACTTCGATGATATTCTTGTGTTTAGCAAAACCATGAAAGGGCATCTTGATCATGTTAAGCTTGTTTTGCAAACACTCCGCAAGGAAAGTCTTTATGCCAACATGAAAAAGTGCACATTTGGTGTTGACAAAGTGGTTTTCTTGGGTTTCGTTGTCTCTTCCAAGGGTGTCCATGTTGATGAAACTAAGATTGAAGCAATTAAAACTTGGCCCCAACCCACCAATTTGCAACAAGTGCGAAGTTTCCTTGGTCTCGCAGGTTTTTATCGTCGCTTTGTGAAAAACTTTAGCACTATTGCAGTCCCTTTGCATGCTTTAAGTAAGCAGAATACTCCTTTTGTTTGGGGAACTTTGCAATCAACCGCTTTTGATGAGCTCAAGTCTTTACTTACTCATGCTCCGATTCTTGCTTTGCCCAACTTTGACAAAACTTTTGAGGTTCATTGTGATGCAAGTGGTACCGGAATTGGCGGAGTTTTGATGCAAGAAAAACGTGTAATTGCATATTTTAGTGAAAAACTCTCCGGTGCTCAAGTTAACTATCCCATCTATGACAAAGAATTGTATGCTTTAGTGCGTGTCCTACATGTTTGGGAACATTATCTTAGACCTCATGAGTTTGTCATACATACCGATCATGAAACGCTTAAGTACTTAAAAGGCCAAACTAAATTGAACAAGCGTCATGCCAAATGGAGTGAATTTATTGAATCTTTCCCATATGTGATCAAGTACATTAAGGGTAAGGAAAATGTAGTTGCCAATGCACTTTCACGCATATGCACGCTTGTCACCACACTTGAGTTGAATGTTATTGGCTTTGAGCACATAAAAGACTTGTATGCTAGTGATCCATCTTTTGCACCTCGTTATGCTAAATGTTTGATGCATACATCTTGGGAACAATAGTACATCAAGGATGGTTATCTTATGAGAGCTAACAAACTATGCATTCCCGAGTCTTCTCTTCGTTTTCTACTTTTGCAAGAGGCTCATGGAGGCGGACTCATGGGACACTTTGGACGCGACAAGACTTTCGCCACGCTCTCCAAGAACTACTTTTGGCCCAAGATGTTCTGCGACGTCTCACGCTTCACTACTCGATGCTCTACATGCCGCAAAGCTAAGTCAAAAGCTCAATCTCATGGTCTTTACATGCCTCTTCCTATTCCTTATCAACCTTGGGAAGACATTAGCATGGATTTTGTACTTGGTTTGCCTAGAACTCAAAATGGAAAAGATTCCGTGTTTGTTCTTGTGGACCGATTTTCTAAGATGGCACATTTCATTCCTTGCAACAAGGTAGACGATGCTTCACATATTGCAAATCTCTTTTGTAGGGAAATCTTGCACCTTCATGGAGTACCAAAGACAATCGTCTCTGACCGCGATGTCAAGTTCTTGAGTTTTGGAAGACTCTATGCGCCAAGCTCGAAATCAAGCTCTTGTTCTCATCCGCATACCATCCTCAAACCGACGGCCAAACGGAGGTGACGAACCGGACACTATCCACTCTACTTCGCGTGTTGATCAAGAAGAACATCAAGGAGTGGGAGGCATGTCTACCCATCACCGAGTACACATACAACCGCGCAAGACATTCGACTACCGGCAAGTCTCCCTTCGAGGTCGTCTACGGCTTCAACCCATTGTCCCCATTGGACATTCTACCTCTACCTCTACAAGAGCGCACCAACACGGATGAGAATGCACGAGCAAGCTACATCAAGAAGATGCATGAAGATACAAGAAACATCATCGAGCGCCAAGTACATCGACTAGAGACCAAGCTCAACGTCAACAAACAACCCATGATTTTCAACATAGGTGATCTCGTGTGGCTACATCTTCGCAAGGACCGCTTCCCCAACGAACGCAACTCCAAACTACTACCTCGAGCCGATGGACCATTCAAGGTGCTAGCACGCTACAACGACAACGCCTACAAGATTGAACTCCCACGAGACAAGTACAACGTGAGCGACATCTTCAACGTCAAGGACCTCTCGCCTTTCCATGGTGATGAAGATCTTGATCCGAGGTCGGATCCTTTCGAAGGGAGGGGAGATGATGCGGAGCATCCTTCCATCATCCCCATGGACTCTACATCAACACATCCAACCCCACAAGGACCCATGACAAGAGCTAGAACACGTGCTTTGGAAACCGAGGTGAACTCCTTCCTACTAGACTTGCATATGGACACAAATGGAACATGTCTACTACCTCACCAAAATGTGCTATGCCTCCTTAGGTATGAAGAGGAACATCACCAAGGAGCTCAGGAGCATCACGAAGGAGTTGGAGAACCACCCCAAGGCCACGTGGACCAAGAACAAGGACAACAGGAGCAGCACAGGAAGCTCCAGGCGACCCCGTGCGCATGGGCCCCCGAGACCCCGTGCCCACGGACTATCCAGAGAGTTGGCGCTGGAGCACCCCGTGCGCACGGGCGTGTACCGTGCCCACGGGACCCCCGTGCGCACGGGCCCAACTTACCCCATGCGCACGGGCCTCCCAGGATGGCCAGCTGAGATTGCATCTTCGGCTCCACTTCTCCTCCTTCGACCCCAAGCCTATATATTCCGTACCTAGGGCCATGTTTAGGGTTAGCAAAGTATTAGATGAGATCTTGGTGAGCTTTGCTCCATTACCTTCCCTCTTTGAGGATCAAGACCCCATAGGGAAGAATCCTTGAGGATTTCAAGACCTCCATTGGGAGAAGACTACCTACCACCAAGACCCCTCTTCCTTTGGATTTGGGATGAACTTTGCCATTGTATCTTTCCTTTGATTGTGTCTGAGACTTGTGGATCTTGTGTTGTTACTCTAGTGGATGTGTAATTGGGAATTGTTGGAGTGATTACCTCTTTGTGTTCATCCTTGTGTTCTTGTTGTTCTTGTGATTTCCCTCAAATTTCCCCCTCCAAGTGTGAAAAGGTCCTCCCTAGGGTTCTACCCTACATCAGGGGCTCCTAATGCTGAGGCTCACAAGGTGCAGCTGGGGCGACAAGTGATGGGACCCCTGAAGGTCAGCATCCTCAAGAGACATGAGACCTCACCAACACCTCCCCCCTCGTCGAGTATCCGGTCTACTTCGTTAGGATAGTGCTACAGGAGGCACGAGCGCGCTACCCTATGCCACAAAAGCTTTCGCTCACACTCCCCGTCGCCTCCCGAAAGCTGCGCCACTACTTCCAGGGCCAACCCATCAAGGTCGTTTCAGCCTACCCTCTGGAGAGGGTACTCCGGAGCCCTAATGCTGCCAGGAGGGTTGCAGAGTGGAACATCGAGCTTCAGGCATTCCAGCTCGAATTCAGCACCACCAGGGTCATCAAGGGCGCGGCCCTCGCAGATTTTGTGGTAGAATGGACTGACGTCCCTGACCATGGAATATGCGAGGATCGCTCCCTCTTGCCTAGAGACGAGGCGCCAGATGGGTGGATCATGTACTTAGACGGCGCGTTTTCACGGCAAGGTATGGGGGCTGGAGCCGTCCTCATCTCACCCGCCAAGGACAAGCTCTAGTACGTCGTACAACTCTATTTCCAGCAGGGCGAAAAGGTCTCCAACAACATCGCAGAGTGCGAAGGCTTGCTTGCCGGCCTCAGAGCCGCGGTGGCACTGGGGGTGAAGGGTCTCACCATCAGGGGCGATTCCCAGCTCCTCATCAACTTCTCCAACAAAGAGTACATGCCCAAGGACGAGCACATGGAAGCATACATGGAAGAGGTACGCAAAATGGAGAAGCGGTTTTTGGGCTTGGAATTGCAGCACGTGCCGCGGGGTACGAACAAGGAGGCGAACGACATGCCAAAAGGGCATCCAGACGACTACCTCAGGAGCCAGGAGTGTTTGAAGAATGGCTCTTCAAGCCATCGGCGGCTCCCCCACCGCAGCATCAGCACCACCTCAGCAGGACCTACCCCAAGCACCAGAAACAGGCGCCCCGGCATGCGACCCATCCTTAGGGGCCGCCTGCTCCTCACGCTCGAGCCTCGGGAGGGGTGCTGGACCGAGGAGTTCAAGATGTACCTGGTTCAGGGGACCTTGCCAGAGAAGGAGGAGGATGCCAAGCGCGTGGCTCGCTAAGGGAGTCTTGGACTAGGGGGTGTCCGGACAGCCGGACTATCATCGTCCGCCGGACTCCAAGACTACGAAGATACAAGATTGAAGACTCCGTCCCGTGTCCGGATGGGACTTTCCTTGGCGTGGAAGGCAAGCTTGGAAATACGGATATGTAGATCTCCTACCATTGTAACCGACTCTGTGTAACCCTAGCCTCCTCTGGTGTCTATATAAACCGGAGGGCTTTAGTCCGTAGGACACAACAACCATTACAACAATCATACCATAGGCTAGCTTTAGGGTTTAGCCTCCTTGATCTCGTGGTAGATCCACTCTTGTACTACCCATATCATCAATATTAATCAAGCAGGACGTAGGGTTTTACCTCCATCAAGAGGGCCCGAACCTGGGTAAAACATTGTGTCCCTTGTCTCCTGTTACCATCCGCCTAGACGCACAGTTCGGGACCCCCTACCCGAGATCCACCGGTTTTGACACCGACAGTGGTGCTTTCATTGAGAGTTCCTCTGTGTCGTCACCGATAGGCTCGATGGCATCTTCAATCAACAACGCTGTCCAGGGTGAGATTTTTCTCTCCGGACAGATCTTCATATTCGGCGGCTTCGTACTGCGGGCTAATTCACTTGGCCATCTGGAGCAGATGGAAAGCTACGCCCCTGGCCATCAGGTCAGATTTGGAAGCCTAAACTTCACGGCCGACATCCGCGGGGACTTGATCTTCGACGGGCTCGAGCCACAGCCAAGTGCGCCGCACTGTTACGATGGGCATGATCTAGCTCTGCCGCCGAACAGTGCCTTGGTGGCCGCACAAGAATCCGCTCCGGCCCTTAGTCCGGAGCCGATCGCCCAGATCGAGGGTCGGTGGTTGGACACCGCCTCGGGGGCTGTAACTTCTACGTCGATAGAGCCGAACACTAACCTTGTCCCTTGTGAAGCTCGTGACTCCGAGGTGCCGGACTCCTTGCCAGACTCCGGACCTCCCACGCCCCTGCCAATCGAATCTGATTGGGCGCCGGTTATGGAATTCACCGCCACGGACATCTTCCAACACTCGCCCTTTGGCGACATCCTAAATTCGTTAAAACACCTCTCGCTATCCGGAAAGGCCCGGCCGGACTACGGCCAGGACGGTTGGGATTCGGGAGACGAAGAAATTCAAAGCCCACCCACCACCCACTTTGTAGCCACTGTCGACTATCTAACCGGCATTCTAAACTATGACTCCGAAGACATCGACGGCATGGACGACGATGCTGGAGACGAACAAGAACCAGCGCCTACAGGGCGCGTGAAGACCACCTCATCATACCACGTATACATGGTGGATACCCCAAAAGGAAGCGACAATGAGGACCAACGGGGCGCGGCAGAAGATAATCCCGCCGACAAACAACCAAAACGGCAACGCAGACGCCGCCCTAAGTCCTGCCTCGACAACAACAGCGCTCTTAATGAGCCAGCAATACAGCAGGGCAAACCAGTGGACGACGAACACGCAGACAAGCAACCGTCCGAACAGGACGAGTCAGATAATCAGTCCAGGCCCGGCGAAAACAATAGTCCAGACGACCTCACGCCGGACACACCGCCGGAGAATAAAAACCTTCGGAAAAGACTCATCGCCACCGCAAGAAGCTTGAAGAAAGAAAAACGGAAGCTCAAAACAGCGGAAGATACACTCAGAATGAGGTGGAGCAAAGTGCTCAAAACCACAGACAAATACGGCAATGGCCATCAATCAAAGAGCTACCCGAAGCGCAAGCTACTGCCAGAATTTGATGAGGAGGCCATAGAGCCCCCACAGTCAAAAAACAAAGAGGCCGCCTGGTTGGATAGACGACCAGATGATAGGCCAAAATCTGAAAGCGGCGCCGCATATAAACCGACTAATGACCCTCGAAGGACAGATGGCCCAGCCAGGTCCATTTACGGGCCAAAGAAGAGGGCCCCAGGAAGCAATACAACACTCCAAGTGTCCGAAGACATCGGTGCACCCAAATACAGGGGCGCCGCACACCCACTAGGTTTTACCAACGAGGTGCTGGATCACGAATTCCCAGCAGGGTTTAAACCCATAAACATAGAGGCCTACGACGGAACAACAGACCCTGGAGTCTGGATAGAAGATTATATACTACACATACACATGGCTAGAGGAGATGATCTCCATGCCATAAAATACCTACCCCTCAAGCTCAAAGGGCCAGCCCGTCATTGGCTCAAAAGCCTCCCAGAAAACACTGTTGGAAGTTGGGAAGAGCTCGAAGACGCGTTTAGAGCAAATTTTCAAGGAACTTATGTCCGCCCTCCGGATGCAGATGATCTAAGTCATATAACTCAACAGCCCGGAGAGTCAGCGCACAAATTCTGGAACAGGTTCCTCACCAAAAAGAACCAAATAGTCGACTGTCCGGACGCCGAAGCCTTAGCAGCTTTTAAACACAACGTCCGAGACGAATGGCTCGCCAAACACCTCGGCCAAGAGAAGCCGAGGACAATGTCCGTGCTAACAAGCCTCATGACCCGCTTTTGTGCGGGAGAGGATAGCTGGCTAGCAAGATGCAGCACCAGCGACCCAAGTACATCCGAGATCAGAGATGGAAACGGAAAGTCACGGCGCAGAAAAGAGCAGCGCCGAAATAAAAAAAAAGCCCAAAGAGCACGGCGGTCAACACCGGATTCAAAAGCTCGCAGCCAAACAACAAAACACCGCCTCTTAAGGATAACAGCGATGAGCTATCCAACTTAAACAAGATTTTGGGTCGGATATGTCAAATCCACAGTACCCCCGGAAGGCCTGCAAACCACACCCACCGAGATTGTTGGGTTTTCAAACAGTCTGGCCGACTAAACGCCGAACACAAGGGGCTCGACGCATCAAGCGAAGATGATAAACCCCACCAGTAGAGCACCGGAAAACAAAAGAATTTCCCGCAAGAGGTCAAAGCAGTAAATTCACTCCATGTGATAATACGGAAAAACAGTGCGGCACCCGTCAAAATGGGTCTCGCACGGTCCAACCCAGCGGAACATAGAGATTGGACATCAAAACCAATCACTTTCGACCACCTGGATTATTCCAGAAGCGTTCGAAATGCAAGATGGACTGCCCTGATATTGGATCCTATAATCGACGGACTGCAATTTACACAAGTCCTGATGGACGGAGGCAGTGACATAAACCTGCTGTATCCAAACACAATCCGCAAGTTGGGGATAGACCTTACTAAAATTCAACACAGCCGCACTTCCTTTAAAGGAGTGACGCCAGGCCCTTACGCCAAGTGCACAGGCTCCTTATTACTAGAAGTTGTGTTCAGATCACCGAACAACTTTCGACGCGAAAAACTAATCTTTCATATCGTCCCATTTAAAAGTAGCTATCAAGCACTCTTGGGACGAGAAGCTTTTGTCCGCTTCAACGCCATACCACATTACGCGTCTCTTACACTTAAGATGCCCGGTCCACGTGGCATCATTTCAGTGCGACGGTCATTTAAAGACCCCGGACATGGTCAGACGAGTCCGGCATAAATAAGCTAGGGGCTCCCTAGCCGCACATCCCTTCACAAGGGGCTGCGCGCACAAGCAACAACGAGCTCATACAGACTCCGCTTCACTTATTTATATTTCTTCTTTCGTATATATTCTTTTCGCACGAGTTCCTTTCAAACTAAGTTCCTCTCCTTTTCACAGATGAACAACGTGCACACCCGTCCAGGATAACGGCAAAACGGAGACACAGGCGCAGACGTGCAGTAGGGACCCGTCGTGAGGATTCTTTTCAGATTAAGACCCTGCGTAAACCTTTTTTACTGTCTCTTGTTGTTATAATCCCTTGGTTTCTCATTATAACCAAAGCGGAGCCTGACGTGTTGGCATCGGCCGCGTCAGAGGACCATGCCCGTACCTGGACACTAGGGGCTTAGGGCATTGTTCTGCCCATTATTATAAAGACCGAACACCTTAGGGAGTGTTCGGCGTCTCGAGTTAGGCCTTATATGCATCAGCTCCGAATCATGTCTTTGGTCAAATGTTGGGTTTGCCCGGCTCCTGTGTTTTGCTGCCTTACGTTCCGTATCATCGGCTAACGCGACACCAGGAGAACTACTGCGATTGTGCCCGAGTTCGGCTGGGCGAGCACCTTAGTAGAGAAAGCCGAAAACTGACTGTCATGATACAGCGAGAGACTGGTCAACCACTCGATCGACTACCGGAATGTTTAGAATTCCCCGCTTTGACGAAGGACCGTTTCCCGGTCAGGCACACACGCGCCCCGAATTCGGAGAAACGCGGTGCCCCAAGGGGCTATATCGTAGCCCCACCCTCGAACTCCAATGGCTAAGTGAAAGTGATAAAGCATCATAGTCCGAATTGCCTCGTTTGCTACGCTACCACCTCCTTAACAGGACCAAGACGTCGGATTAAGTGTGAAAACACGCTATTTTTTGCGAACACCCCCGCACCTTGTGCGTGGGGGCTGAAGCCGAAGACTGCAATCTTTCAGGTTATACAAACGTATACATAAACGGCCGCATAGGACATATTTTAACACTTGGAACGCACAAGTATAAAAAGCAGTTACAGCATAATCATTGTTTTACAAGATAAAACGTTCATTTGAACGTGACATTTTTTGAGCACTGCGACTCTATTACACGAGCGCCACACATAACTTCCCCAAAATAGTGCTCGGCGGGTAACCGGCTCTCATCCGAACCCTGGGCTGCAATAGCGGTGGCATCCATCTCTGTCCAATGTGTCTTCACACGGGCAAGGGCCATCCGCGCACCTTCTATGCAGGCCGATCGCTTCATCTCCTTGATATGCGGCACCACGCCAAGAAATTGCTCCAATAAGCCGAAATAGCTCGTTGCCTTGGGCCTCTCTGGCCAGACATGAGCCACGATATCAGTCATGGCGAGTCCGGACAACCTGTTCAGCTCAGCCCATTCGGCCAACCGATCGGTCAACGGAAGTGAACGGTCCGGACTATGGAATTGAGACCAAAATAGCTCTTCCGTCTTGTGATCCTTCTAGCTCCGGAAGTGCACAACGGCATCAGCCGCACTTGCCACTAAGTCCATATATGGATCCTCTGGACCCCACAGCTGGCCAAGTTGAGCATACTTTGGATCCATAAACCGGTGACGCAGCAGAAAAGGCCTGCCAGCCATAATATCTCCGGCCTGGCGCAACTCCTCCTTCATAGCCCGCATTGCAGAACGGGCATCCTTGGCCTCGGCGGTGGCCTTCCCCAGGTCTTCCCGCTCCGATAAGCGCTCCTTTTCAAGAGCCTCATTGCGGTCGGCAGCATCCTTCAATTTCATGGCCAATTCGGCCATCTTTTCCCTGCTTAGGCAGTGTGCAGCCTTCTCGGCTTTCAACTCCTCGGCCGCCCTCGAGGCAGCCGCATCACTCCTTCGGGCTTGCTCCTTAGCTTGAGCAAGCTCGGCCCGAAGGCTCTCCACAGTAGCAGCACCGTCTGTATCACACAATATATATTGTCAGAAGCGGGCTTTGACTCCCTTAAATAAGTGACTGCGGAGAATTCATTTACCTTGCGACTCGTCAAGTCGCCGGTTGACAAGTGCGATGTCCGCATCCGCCACATCGAGTTGCCGCATTAACTCGACAACTCCACTAGTCCGGCTAGCCCCCGGACTATCCGCCACCTGCATAGGAATGGCGACATTAAGTACCTGCGATTTTGATCCTCGGCACGCTGTCGCTCTCGACAACCTACCGAGTCTCAGGGGCTACTATCTATACAGGGCGCACTTCTATGCGCCAAACTGTCAAAAAGATGGACGCCCTCTCAAGCAGATCCTTCAGCTCCCCCGGTCGGACACTAGTTGGCGCCGCACTCTCCGGCCCCACCGGACTCTGGGATACCCTCCGTGACGATACTTCAGGCTCGTCTGCCCTGTCCGACCGCGCAGCAGACGGAGGCGTTTCGCTCTCCATCATCTCCGGACGAAGATCCCCCGAAGACAAACTCATCTGAGAAGGCCGCAGATCCGAACTGTAAGGTAAAAATTTCGGTTATCCACAGAAGCACAAATAGGGGTATTTTCTTATTTATGAACCCCCCTTTTCCTACTCACGGCTCGCTGGAGGGCTGATCCTTTAGAGACGATTGTACGTCCGGTTTCTCCCCGGACGCAAGACCCTCCGGTAAAGATTTCTTCCCCCGCTTAGGGGCTTTGGCCTCCGGGTCTTCGGAGGCGGTCCTCTTCTCCCCCTGGAAGGAGGGATTTTCGATCCCCCCTCTTCAGGCGCCCCCTTGGGCAAGGCGATAGCTCTTCTATTTTCCCCATCGCCCCCTTCTACGGGCGCGACCTCCAACATTCTGACCAGCACGGGCTCCGGTGCGGTCTCTGGGAGGGGGGCCGGACACCTTATCAGATTCGATCGCGCTACCCACTCCTGATGAAGGATAATGGGTTGGAAGGCGAATTTCAGAAAAGCAAACAAACAGAACGTCCGGACTCTGAGCTACTTACCTGTGTATCCGGGCGATTGCGGCTTAGGCTGGCGTCCTCGGTCAATTCCGGACATGCCGCCTGCGGTCCGAAGAACAACTTGTACATCTCCACGGGCGTCATACCCATGAAGTGTTGGAGAGTTCGTGGTCCCTCCGGATTGAACTCCCATAACCGGAGAGGACGGCGTTTGCAGGGCAGAAGACGCCTGATTAGCATGACCTGCATCACCACCACCAGATTGATCTCCCTCGCTTGGAGGTCTCGAATCCGGCCCTGCAATAAAGGCACGTCTTCGGACGGCCCCCAATTGAGCCCTTGGTTGACCCACGACATCAATCGGCGTGGAGGTCCCGGGCGGAATGAAGGTAGCGGCTTTTGCTTGCTGCCCTTCGGAGCGGTGATATAGAACCACTCCTGCTGCCACAAGCCAAGCTCCTCTTGGAAGGAGCCCTCGGGCCACGGGGCATCGGCCCTCCTGCTTATGGCCGCCCTGCCGCACTCAGCTTGACGCCCCCTGATCATCTTCGGCTCCACATTGAAGGTCTTCAGCCACAGGCCGAAGTGGGGGGTGACGCGGAGGAAGGCTTCGCAGACAATAATGAATGCGGAAATATGGAGGATGGACTCCGGAGCCAAGTCGTGAAAATCCAGCCCATAGTAGAACATGAGCCCTCTCACGAAGGGGTCCGTCGAGAAGCCTAAACCCCGACGGAGGTGGGATACGAAGACGACGTACTCACCGGGCTCGGGAGTGGGTACGGCCTGCCCTTGGGCGGGCAACCTGTGTGAAATCTCGAAGGACAGGTACTTGGCCTCACGCAGCTTTAGCACGTCCTCCTCCGTCACGGAGGAGGGCTTCCACCGACCCTGAAGGTCGGAGCCGGACATTGTTGAAAATCCGAAGCGCTCGAATCTGGGGCTCTGGGTGTTGGAACTTGGAGCAAGGAGAAGATTCGATGGAAGATTGAAGAAAAGAAACGAGCCTTGGTCCTCTTATAAAGGGGGAAAATACCAAGAGCCGCCTCCGTGACCGTTCGGGATTCACCTTCGATAGAGGAGGCGTGGCGACGGGCATGGTTGGGTTGCCCATGCTCGTATTGATGAGAATCCTGGAATAAGGGGAGCACGATCTCTGCTTCGACAAGACGTGCCAAGGAAACCGCTTCGCTAAACGTGCTGAGGCGGTGTAATAAAAAACGATTCAAGTAAAGGCTTGGTAGTGGTGTGACGTCATGCCGCAAAATACGTCAGCAGATTGAACTTATGTGCAATTTATTCTCTTTACGGTAGAATGTGGAATTTATTTTGCAGAGCCGGACACTATCCTGGTGTTCATGATCTTCTCTGGATTATTCAAAGGAGGAACCCACCTTGCAATGCCGAACATTATGCGCGCCGGACTTATCGTCATTGAAGCCTGGTTCAGGGGCTACTGAGGGAGTCCTGGACTAGGGGGTGTCCGGACAGCCGGACTATCATCGTCCGCCGGACTCCAAGACTACGAAGATACAAGATTGAAGACTCCGTCCCGTGTCCGGATGGGACTTTCCTTGGCGTGGAAGGCAAGCTTGGCAATACGGATATGTACATCTCCTACCATTGTAACCGACTCTGTGTAACCCTAGCTTCCTCCGGTGTCTATATAAACCGGAGGGCTTTAGTCCGTAGGACACAACAACCATTACAACAATCATACCATAGGCTAGCTTTAGGGTTTAGCCTCCTTGATCTCGTGGTAGATCCACTCTTGTACTACCCATATCATCAATATTAATCAAGCAGGACGTAGGGTTTTACCTCCATCAAGAGGGCCCGAACCTGGGTAAAAAATCGTGTCCCTTGTCTCCTGTTACCATCCGCCTAGACGCACAGTTCGGGACCCCCTACCCGAAATCCGCCGGTTTTGACACCGACACTCGTCAAGCCACCGCGTACTGCATCCAGGACTGTGAGCTGTACCACAAAAGTCCCAATGACGTTTCTTTGTGATGCATCTCTAGGGAGTAGGGGCTCGAGTTGCTAGCAGACATACATGGTGGGGGCTGCGGACACCACTCTTCATCACGCGCCCTCATGGGCAAGGCGTTCCGCAGTGGCTTCTATTGGCCCACAGCACTCAACGACGCCATTGAACTGGTGCGCTCCTGCGAAGCATACCAGTTCGACGCCAAGAAGATCCACCAGCCTGCGCAAGGCCTCTAGACTATCCCACTCACGTGGCCGTTTGCGGTCTAGGGGCTGGACATCTTGGGGCCATTTCCTCGAGCGCCAAGGGGTTACCGCTACCTCTGCATTGCCATCGACAAGTTCACCAAGTGGGCAGAAGTAGAAGTCGTTTGCACCATCCCAGCCGGGTCAGCCGTCAAGTTCATCAAAGGCCTCGTGAGCCGGTTTGGGGTTCCTAACCGCATCATCACCGACAACGGCTCGCGTTCACTAGCAGCCTTTTCAAAACATACTATGCTAACCTTGGAACGCAGATATGCTACGCCTCAGTGGCGCACCCCAGGAGCAACGGCCAGGCCGAGCGCGCCAACGCAGAAGTCTTGAGAGGCCTCAAGGCAAGGACCTTCAAGAAGAAGCTCGAGGCCTGCGGCAGGGCTGGCTCGATGAGCTCCAGCCCGTGTTGTGGTCCATCCGCACCACCGCGACCAAGCTGACGGGCGAGACACCATTCTTCCTCGTCTACGGAGCTGAAGCGGTTCTCCCACACGAGGTCAAGCGTCGCTCCATGCGGGTCCTGGCGTTCGACGAGGCACATCATGACGCCACACGGGGGATGGATCTCATACTGGGGGAGGAATGCCGCCGTCAAGCCTCACTCCGAGCGGCAAGGTACGAGCAGGCGCTGCGGCAGTACCACTGCTGCAGCGTCCACTCCAGGACGTTGGAGGTGGGCAACCTCGTCCTGAGGTGGGTGCTCTCCAAGGAGGGGCTGCACAAGCTCTCTCCCATGTGGGAGGGCCCGTTTAGGATTGCCCGTGTCTCCAGGCCTGGCGCCGCGCGTCTGGAGACACAGGACGGGGTCCCCATCCAGAATGCCTGGAACATCCAGCACCTCCGGAAGTTCTACCCATGAAACAAGGCTCCGACCTGTGAAGGTCTTCGCTCGTGACACTGTCACGTAATAATGAGTGGGGTTGTACACGCCCCGGAGTCTCTTGAGAGCCGCCCTGGGGCATCACGGGGCTCCCTCCCACGTCCTTGTGGCAGCACTTAGCTCCACGCTGGTGAGAAGACTAGACTAGGTGCCGGATGCGGCTATTCATTTGCTTTCCGAAGTTGCTTCACAATCTTTTAATGATCTTTTATGGAATTGGTGTTTTTGTGCTTTGGTTCACCAAGTTGGATTTTCTCTCCTCTCGATTCATTCATTCTTAACCTGGGCCAGGAAGGAGTGGCAGCTGCCCGTCGCTCTTCCTTGCGCGCCTCGCATGTGGGGGCTAGGCAGGTGTGTGCGCATGGGCCCGCCCTTGTAGAAGCACACCTCGCTGAACCCCGTTGCTCGGGTGCTTCGGCCTTATCCTTGCGAGGAGCCCTCGATGCTCACGGGCACCAACACACCCCCTCATGTCCGTGCCCCTTGAGCAGCGCGATGCGGTACATTATGCCATAGCTAACCTATGATAGGGGGCTCACGCAAGGAGGAATGAGGTGCTCGATAGGTTTTATTTTTCTCTAAACAACCCTGTAGCAGATCTACAGCGTCTCCCGATGCCTTAAACGCCTCCCGAGACCAGTGGCCCCTGAGTCACCAGGAATGGGGGCTTCGCCAGGCACCAAGGGTCTTGCCCTCGTGAGGAGGGGAGCTACCGCAAACATGTCAAGCTAAGTTATTCTACCCTTGCCTACCCATAATACAGACATCATGGCACAACATTAAGATAATAAGCATAGCATAAAGGGGCATAACTACCATAGTTCATTACACACCCCAGCGGGGCACCCTACTTTTTTCAAATTGCAGAAGAAAGGAATGGATAAACAAAAGCGACCCCCAAGGCCACGGCAGGTCTTGAGTCCAAGTTCTGCGGCCCCGAGCTTAAGCCGGGCTCTCCTCCTGCTTCACCGGGACGTGGCGGCGAGACAATCCGCTGCCTCCCTGGATCCGAGCTCGACGGCACGGAGGTTGATCATAGCCGCTGCTGCTCGAGCTCTTGCCCGAGGAAGAGCTGCCGCTGCGGGAGGAGGACTGGTTGTCGTCAAGGCCAAGCTCACCCCCACCACCGGCACGGCTGATGTCAAGGCCAAGCTCATCATCGCTGCCGTCTTCTGGGCAGCACCCTACGCGGCGGCCGTCCTCCTAGAAACACCCTCACGAAGAGGGTTGCCAGGCCGTTGTACTTGAAGTGGAGGGTGCACCTCCCGCTCAGGCCTCGTGCACGGGCAAACGCCTGCCAACCGCGGGTCAGGACCATGCTGCCCGTGGCGGCGACCTCAGTACCCACCCACGAGGCCGTGCTGTAGCAGCCGTCGGCCTACAGCTAGAGGCCGTCGAGTCCTGAGGACGGCAGCTCAGCGGAGAAGAAGCACGGAAGCCGGAACGAGGTGCTGGCGGGCCTCTCCGACTACACCACAAACTTCGGGAGCACGTCCAGCAAGGAGAAGCGCGATCGAGGAGGGCGAGAAACCACAGCGAGCCTCCCCTCATCGCGGGGGCTGCTTTGGGGCAGGTGGCCCCCACCGCGAGAAGAAGCACCACCACGGATGCCAAGGGAGACATAGGGACGAGCAGCGAAAATACGGAGGAAGAGATGAGAGAGGGGGGCTCTGCCCCTCCCCTCATTTATAGCCAGAGGGAGGCCAACCGTCGGCCTCCACGACCTCGTGCAATGATGATCCTCTGCATGTAGCATCGACTCGTCAAGTCAAACGGATTTCAAGGCAGCATGGGGAAGTGGAGACGCCCACATCTCATCAATCGTCACATGTCGTCCAAGGACGCAGGCGGTTAGGGCCCGCGGTGCTCCACACTTGCCCTTTGGCTTCACCTAAAAGCCAAGTCCGAGTGTGCCTTGGGCCGGGGGGCTACTGTCGGCGTTTTGGATATGGGGGTACCCAGACTGACTGGCTGCAGCCCACGGCATGGCTCCATCGGTGGCCTGGTATGGCCAAGCTTCAGCATCAACAACTCAAGACCCTCGCGAGGGGCCAAGCCTCGCGAGGCGGGTGACACCAAGACCTCCAAGGAGATCGGCCTCCTCATGCTGGCTCCCGAGGATCGGAGATTTCTATGCAAGGTGCACCTCACAAGGCTCAGCTGATGTGAGCCATGATGACCAAGGCCAGGCGGGCGCTAGCGGGTCAGTGTACCAGTTTCCTCTTCGGTGCAAAGGAGGCAAGCAGTAGGCGCAGAGTCCTGACGAATCAGCCAAAGGTTACCATTCTGGTGCAACAAGACCAAGACCGCCAGGACGGTAGGACGGAGGTCGTCGCCAAGCCCACCGCAGCGTCACGACGAGAGGCTTTTTGCAGGCGAAGACCACTTTAGTCAGGATAGGATGTACTTGTTTGTCTCCCTTCGAATCTGGCCGTTGTGGGATCCCTTCCCGCCAACATTTGGGAAGAGCACCAAGGCCACTATAAATAGGACCTAGCCACCACATAGAGGGGGGATTGATTCCATTCGTCCCTCACCATCTCACCAGCTCACTTGAGCTCAAGAACACCTCACCTCCTGAGGTTGTTCAAAAACTATACTAGTTCATCCTCAGCCCCTCGAGGCAATCCACCACAAGGCTGGAGTAGGGTATTACACTGCAAGGTGGCCCGAACCAGGATAAACTATCGTGTCTCACTTCCCCTTTGAGTTGGCTATGCTACGCTATGAGGATCGCGAGTTGGCAGGATGGGTAGGTTGAGATCTCCGCACGCACCCCAGAGTTCGAACCTATCAAGGGTTTGCAGAACCCGAAATCAGATAGTATTGTGCATGATCACACAAGCAATCATCACCTCCCAAAGCTTGTTCGTGCTCCATGTCAATGCAGGGTTACGAACGATACCCCACTGAGACTGAAGCATACCGAAAGCACGCTCCACATCCTTCTTAGCACTCTCCTGCATTTGGGCAAACCTCTATCTCTTCTCTCCTTGCGGATTGGGTATGGTCTTCACAAGTGGAAACCTGAGGATAGATGTCATCAGCTAGGTAATATGGCTTGTTGTAATGGTGGCCATTGACCTCAAAGTTAACCTCTGGGGAGTGGCCTTCTGCAAGCCTTGCAAACATCATAGTCCGGCGCTATGTAGCCCCATGTCCAAGTCGAGGCTAACCACGTGCGCAATGCCGAAGTCTCCTAGGCGGGCGCGGAACACGGAGTCGAGCAGGACATTGCTCGCCTTGATGTCGCGGTGGAGCACCGCGGGCTCATACTCGTGATGTACGTAGTGCAAACCGGTGGCTATGTCCTTGACGATGTCATATCTGGTCTACCACAGGAGGAAGGTTAGAAATTTAGGGTTATGGTCTACCCCCTATTTCTCTGCGCTTATCCGTGGTGCTGCTGACAATTCGCATATCCGAGGCTAGGGGTGATATGTCCATTTTGCATCATGCTTTTATATCAATATTTATTGCATTATGGGTTGTTACTACACATTATGTCACAATACTTATGCCCTTTCTCTCTTATTTTACAAGGTTTACATGAAGAGGGAGAATGTCGGCTGCTGGAATTCTGGGCTGGAAAAGGAGCAAATATTAGAGACCTATTCTGCACAACTCCAAAAGTCCTCAAACTCCACGAAAGTTAGTTTTGGAATATATTAAAAATATTGGGCGAAGAAAGCACCAGAGGGGGGCCACCCACCGTCCATGAGGGTGGAGGGCGCGCCCTACCCCCTGGGCACGCCCCCTGCCTCGTGGGCCACCTCGCAGGCCCCCGATGCCCATCTTCTTCTATATGGTGTCTTTTGCCCAGGAAAAAAATGATAAGGCAGCTTTTGGGACGAAGCACCGCCGTCTCGAGGCGGAACCTTGGCAGTACCAATCTAGGGCTCTGGCGGAGCTATTCTGCCGGGGAAACATCCCTCCCAGAGGGGAAATCGTCGCCATCGCCATCACCATTGATCCTTTCATCCAGAGGGGGGTCAATCTCCATCAACATCTTCACCATCACCATCTCCTCTCAAACCCTAGTTCATATCTTGTATCCGATCTTTGTCTCAGAACCTCAGTTTGGTACCTGTAGGTTGCTAGTAGTGTTGATTACTCCTTGTAGTTGATGCTAGTTGGTTTATTTGGTGGAAGATCATATATTCATATCCTTTATGCATATTAATACCCCTCTGATTATGAACATGAATATGATTTGTGAGTAGTTACGTTTGTTCCTGAGGACATGGGAGAAGTCTTGTTATAAGTAGTCATGTGAATTTGGTATTCGTTCGATATTTTGATGAGATGTATGTTGTCTCTCCTATAGTGGTGTTATGTGAACGTCGACTACATGACACTTCACCATTGTTTGGGCATAGGGGAAGGCATTGGGAATTAATAAGTAGATGATGGGTTGCTAGAGTGACAGAAGCTTAAACCCTAGTTTATGCGTTGCTTCGTAAGGGGCTGATTTGGACCCATATGTTTCATGCTATGGTTAGGTTTACCTTAATTCTTCTTTCGTAGTTGAGGATGCTTGCGAGAGGGGTTAATCATAAGTGGGATGCTTGTCCAAGGAAGGGCAGTACCCAAGCACCGGTCCACCCACATATCAAATTATTAAAGTAACGAACGTGAATCATATGTGCATGATGAAAACTAGCTTGACGATAATTCCCATGTGTCCCCGGGAGTGCTTTGCTTTATATAAGAGTTTGTCCAGGCTTTTCCTTTGCTATAAAAAGGATTGGGCCACCTTGTTGCACCTTGTTACTTTTGTTACTTGTTACCCGTTACAAACTATCTTATCACAAAACTATCTATTACCGATAATTTCAGTGCTTGCAGATAATACCTTATTGAAAACCGCTTGTCATTTCCTTTTGCTCCTTGTTGGGTTTGACACTCTGACTTGTCAAAAGGACTATGACAAATCCCCTATACTTGTGGGTCATCAGGGGGTAGGGACCTTCTTAAGAAAATTCAGTTATTCCTCTAAAAGTTAGAGTGATTTCCAACAAAACTCATAACAATTATCCAAATATGACATTACAAGCTAATTCCTCCCACTTATCATAAGCATGTCAATGTCAGGAGTTTCACTTGTTGTTTCCTTTGGGGTCAAGATTATATTCTTGTACGATGTCCAATAATTCCACCCTTAATTTTGTTCATAGAATATGTTGTGTTTCCACTTTCCACCACTTTCATTTTCTAGATCAAAAGGACAACTTTGATCCACTAGAGTAACTGAGAATTTTCTGCCAAAATAGAAGATTTCCTTCTAGTCTAAAAGACATATAGTGACTGTGCTAGATGGAGAATGGTATCAACAAATGACAGTATGCAATGCTTATTTCCAAAGAAACAAGGGAGTATAAAAGACATTCAATTCCTCCATTCAATTGTGGAGTATACGGTATATTACAATGGTGAATAGTTCCCTGCTCTTTACATACAAACGATATATTCCTGAAGTGTACTCCCCCCACCAATGAGTTGTTAAAACTATGATATTCTTTAATCAACAGATTTTCCACTTCAGTATAACCTGTGACCATCACAATAAAACCTTTCGACTTCTATAATAAAAGATAAACATAGCCATATAAAAGTGTAATCATCGAAGAATGAGATGAAACAAATAATCTGACCTCTAGTGGGAGTGGAAAGAAAAACCATATGGATATCAGAAGGAAAGGAAACAGTGTTAAGTTCGTATTGCATATGAGTTTAATGTATGATAAGATAACCACGGGTGAGAAAGGGTAAACACAATATTAGGCCGTGCATAACCAAAAACCATGTCTTGCACGTTGAAAGGACATGCGGTGCCCCCATGTGTGGTTTTGGTAATTGATGACATTCTCTATGAACTAATCGTTGCATTGAGTTATATTTGATGGATTTTTTCATAGGCATTTCTTGAAGTCCATGTGTTGGTTTCAAGGAGTTTATGAGTTGACCAAGGTGCTATTAAGGAATTATCCAAAGATTGATCATGTGAGTATTGAGCTTATTGCAAGCATGTCTGGAAGAAGAAGATTGTGTGATCATCCATGTTTACCTTCAAGAGATCATCCAAATGAAGAGAGTTGGAAAGATTCAAGGTTGATGAAGACTAAGTCAAGAGTGAATCAAGTTGATCAACACACAAAGCGTACAAGATGTACCGAGAGGGATCAAGTGATCCCATGGTGTGATAAGCATCATCCATTATGCTTTGTGTACTAACCCATGGTCTACGTGTGAGTTCTATGTGGGGTTAGGTATGTTTCCATGGGTTTGCATCAAGAGGAAGATCTCATTAAACCCATGGAGGATGACATCAAGTGGTGATCGTCATCAAGATTGGGGTGTGCAAGTTCAAGTGGAGCATCACTAAGCGATCGTCCTTGAAGCTTGTCATCCATTGTGGTGGCAATGGACTTGTGAAGATGTGCGAAAGAGTGGATCACCCATAGTGGAGTATGGGGGAGCAATCGTCTAGTCTTCATCGAGCCAATGCAATCAAGAAAGGTGGTCCAACTTGAGGGAGTCAAGTGTAACGCCCCGGACACACCCGTCGATGGTCGTTACTCCTAGCGGGATCTAGACTTGCACCAGAGATCAATACTAGTCTTTTCTGCGCACTTTATCCTCACTCGTGCGCATTCGGGAGAAACTTCCCGGACGGTCACCCATCCTGAAATTACTCCAAGCTGAGCACGCTTAACTTTGGAGTTATTTCCAAATGGGCTCCCGGAAAAGAAGGAATTCCTTATTTATATGAGTAGTCTATCATCCCTAATAAGCCACGCTATCGCATACACCCACACTCAGAGGAATCGGCGTCCTCGTCGGGCCACAGGAACGTTCCCTCTTGGCACATACATCTGTGCATCCAGTCCGGCTCATGTGCCATGCCATGTGCCACGATGGGTCACAAACGTCATGAACAACATGACCGTGCACCTGTCTGCAAACATCCGTGTAACCGCGAGGGTCTGCTCTGATACCAACTTGTAACGCCCCGGACACAGCCGCTGGTGGTCATTACTCCTGGCGGGATCTAGACTGGCCCCACAGATCAATACTAGTCTTTTCTGCGCACTTTGTCCTCACTCATGCGCACCCGGGAGAAACTTCTCGGTCGGTCACCCATCCTGAAATTACTCCAAGCTGAGCACGCTTAACTTTGGAGTTCTTTCTGAATGGGCTCCCGGAAAAGAAGGAATTCCTTATTGATATGAGTAGTCTATCATCCCTAATAAGCCAGGCTATCGCATCAAGACCGTCATCATCTAGCTCAACTGGACTATGTGCAAGGCAAAGGTTTGTCCTTAATAGGTTTCCTATTTTACCGGTCTCATGGTGTTAGTTGGGAGACCGGATTATAAGATCGATAGACGTACTATCAAGGGGCTCTCTCGAGTGAGTAGCTTGATCGTATTGTTCGGTGAGAGCTCAAACCATTGCATTCTTGGCATCATCATATTTCTTGGTTCTTGTTTGTATTTTCTCTTTGTGAGGTTTTAGAGCTTGTGGTAATCTCCATGACATGCTCTAGTTCATCTAAAACCAATTTCATATGCATCTTCTTTTGTGTTTTCGGTGTTAAGTTTTTACTTGTCTTATTTGAGAAAGGGTTCTCACCATTTTATTTTGGATATTTTCTCAATTGCTACTTCTTGATATTTCTATCAAGATTGTGTTTGCTCTTGTCTTTAGCTTCCCAAAAAACTTGATTTCATCGAATTCGGAGCTCTTATGTGAAAGGTATGGCTGTTATAATCTTACCTATTTTGCATAGACCGGTTGTACCGCTTCTTACACCGGTTGTACTGGTTGACCGGTACTACCGGTGTTTGGCATTGTTGTACCGCTCCAGAGTTGGTCCAATGGCTGTACCGACTATGTACCGCTCTACTACCGGACTAGTTTCTTTTTTGGGGCGGTTCTTGGGCGGTTGTTGTCAGTGTCAAAACCGGCGGATCTCGGGTAGGGGTCCCGAACTATGCGTCTAAGGCTAATGGTAACAGGAGGCGGGGGACACAATGTTTACCCTGGTTCGGGCCCTCTCTATGGAGGTAATACCCTACTTCATGCTTTATTGATCTTGATGAATATGAGTATTACAAGAGTTGATCTACCACGAGATTGTAATGGCTAAACCCTAGAAGTCTAGCCTATGAGATTATGATTGTTGTCCTACGGACTAAACCCTCCGGTTTATATAGGCACCAGAGGGGGCTAGGGTTACACGGAGTCGGTTAAAGAAAAAGGAATCTACATATCTGAATCACCAAGCTTGCCTTCCACGCAAAGGAGAGTCCCATCCGGACACGGTATGAAGTCTTCTATCTTGTATCTTCATAATCCAACAGTCCAGCAAAGTATATAGTCCGGCTGTTCAAGGACCCCTTAATCCAGGACTCCCTCAGTAGCCCCTGAACCAGGCTTCAATGACGATGAGTCCGACGCGCAAATTGTCTTCAGCATTGCAAGGCGGGTTCCTTCTCCGAATATTCCAACATAGCCTTCCAAACATAGAAAATGTGTCCGTCTCTGCAAAAGAAGTACCACACAAAACTGTAGAGAGTATAATATTTCACGAGTCCAATCCGCAGACAACTTTTTGTAGCGTGACATCACACCACTGTTCGGTCATTATTCGAACCGTTTTTTAGCCTACCGCTCCATATTTCGAGGTGCGGTTTCATTGGCACGTCTTGTCAAAGCAGAGATCGTGTCCCCTTATCATGGGATTCTCATCAATACGGGCATGGGTAACCCAACTGTGTTATATGCACGGTGCTTGGGAAATAGGCGAATTTTAAGGCGAGTGGGGAGGCGCATGACTTTTACTACCTCTATAAAGGGATAAGGATTCATCCTCTTTTACCCACGCCTTCTCTTTCCTCTGACCATCCATCCTCGAGCTCCAGCGCCCAAGCTCTCGCCTTCTCCGCCCAAAAAAGCACTCCAATCATGTCCGGATCCGGAGCAGGAGGCAAGTGGATGGCCTCCTCCGTCAAGGAGAAGGACATCAAGAAGCTCCGGGAGGCCGGGTACTTGGCCAAGGGAATCACTCACCGACTCCCGCCGAAGGACAGATTGTCCCTACCCAGGAGCCCCAAGAGAGGGTGGTGTTTATCACACACTTCGTCTGTGAGCTGGAATTCCCTCTCCACCCTTTCATCTGCGGACTGATGTTTTACTATGGGCTAGACTTCCATGATTTGGCCCCCAACTCTATCCTCAACATCTCGGCATTTATTGTTGTGTGCGAGGCCTTCCTCCGCATCCCACCTCACTTCGGCCTATGGCTGAAGACCTTCAATATGAAGCCAAAGGTGGTGAGCGACAAATAAGCAGAGTGCGGAGGCGCCATGGTGGGCAAGATGCCCAATATCACCTGGCCCAAAGGCTCCTTTGTGGAGACTGTAAAAGGGTGGCAGACGGGGTGGTTCTACATCACCGAGCCGCACGGTACCAACTGGTCGGCGGCCCCCGCATTCCGATCCGGAGTCCCGATGCGGCTCACCTCCTAGCAAGAGAAAGGCCTGGCCTGGGGCTCTTCGGACAAGCTGACAGGGCTCCAGACATGCGTCCAGAACATGATAAACAAGAGAACCAAGCTCGTCAACGTGATCCAGGTTATGCTCGTTCGCCGGATCCTTCCGTGCCAACGCCGGACTTGCTATTTGTGGGAGTTCGATCCGGCCAAGCACCAGACGCTACTAGAGCTCTTTGACACAACGCACGAAGACATCTGGAAGGTGCTCTTAAAGGCCGGCGAGACACCACCGCCCACGACCGAAGATCATGGGCTTAGCTTAACTCGCAAGGCTAATCCGGTAAGTTCTTTCATGTTTTCAAGGTATACCCTTTACTGGCATATGTGAGGAAGGAATCTAAGCCTTCCTATCAGTTTTTTCAGGCCTGGATAGAGATAGCGGAGCGGATTAACTGTCCGGCTCCGCTGCCCGAAGGCCAAGAAACCCCACTTCTGACGAAGATGCTATTTCCGGCGCCTTATGAGGTGCCGGAGAAGAAGGTCAAGGGGACAAGAGATGGTCTCCTTCGTAAGGGCGCTTCGGACGCAATGTCTGAAGACGCCGAGGATCACTCCTTCGTCGCCGAAGACGATAAGGAGGAGGAAGAAGAAGAGGAAATCCATTCCCCCACGCAAGGGGGAGAAAGAAGAGGATGGCCTCCACACATGTGGAGACCGAGGCGTCCAAGAAGGGGAAAACTTCCCTTCCGGGCAGCTCCGCAGCTGCCACCAATAGCAGCAGGGAGTGGGAACCCAGGAAAAAGCCCCTGGCCAAATCGTAAGTATCCGGACACGTTCATGTATCCGACCTCTTTATTTTACTATTTTAATGTGCTGATTTATGCATTTGGAGCCTGACTCGGTCCAACGTCGAGCTATCCTCCTCTTCGGAGGGATCACTGGACCCGTCGGCAATGGACAGTCGGTCCCTTCTGAGGGCCTCCTCCCCCAAGGCCGTGGACAACACCGAGTTGTTGTCTTGATGGATCCCAGGCCAGGGAGAGGCTCAGGAGGCCGTCCCGGTGGTGCCGGAGGGTGAAACCCCGGTTGCCGAACACATGGGGGAGAAAACCCCTATGGATACCGGCGATGGGGGCCGTATCCAATTCGGCCCCCAACCGAACACAGCTCCGGAGGCCCATGTGGCTCTGGACTCAGGCAGGCCGCCTCTTTCGAAAGAGGGGGTGAGCCAACTCCACCGGTGACCTCTGTCCGTCTAGAGGCACCGGATAGATTGCTGGAAGCGCTACAAGGCGCTTCCATTGTTGAATAACACCGTACCCTTATGGGTACGATGATTGAGAAGATCCAGTCCACGGAAAGTGGACTGACCAAAGCGTGCACGAGCCTTCTAAAAGGCTTTGAGGTAAGCAACGCAATTATAAAAAGAATGTCACAGTATAGATAGTAGCCCCTGATACTCTGTCCGGTGTTCGGAAAGAAAAACCGGATAGAGGATCAAATAATTTTCACAGGAGTCTAATCTAAAATGTCTATGTGAACAAGAAGGCATCGCTGCTAGCTGCATCCGCTCATACTACAGAAGTCTCTGGAATGAAGCAGAATCTGGAGCGGGCCAAGGAAGAGCTCGGCCTCGTGAAGAAGTAGCTGGAGGACTGTCAAGGTATGCAGTAACCTATGTATATATTTAGGAAGGATGAATGATTTATGCTGACTAAAGTGTCATGAACTTTATTAGGGGCCACGACTGAAGTAGCGGCCCTCTAGAAGGCCTTGGACGAGGCCGAGGACAAGGCGGCCAAGGAGCAGGCCCCGCGCGAAAAGCATGAGGCCTGGGTCAGCGAGGTACAGCAAGAGCTCCAGGACGCCGTCAAGAAGTACGAGTCCTTGGAGCGCGACTTTAAGAATCAAGAGTCTGAACTTGCCAAGGCCCGCGAAAGCACAAACGATGCCCGAGCCGAAGAATAGGGCGCCCTCGAGGAAATCCAGGCGGCCAAGAAGATCGCGACGTGTAAGCATTTCATTATGCAGAGCAGACATGTGAAGGAAAGATTCCTTTTACTGAACCGAATTTGGAGTTCTCCAAGGGTATTTGTAGATTTGCCATGCAGCGTGTCAGACACTGCGGAATTCTATCGAGCCAAAGAAGGGAGCTCAATGAAGAAGCTGTTCTGGTCGCAATACCTTGGACCAGAACATCCAGTGCCCCTGCCCAAGCCATGCCTAGCAGCTACTTCGGACTCGTGAAGCGGCTTGTCAGCGCCTGCCCTCGGCTTGACGCCATCAAGCGGTCGGTCTGTATTGAAGGTGCGCGGATGGCCTTTGCCCGTGCTAAGATGCATTGGGCGAAGATGGATGCCACGAAGCTGATGACCGAGTGGCCGCCTGAGGGCAAGGAGCACCGCCGACCCGAAATGTATTTTGACAGTGTCCTATAGGGATCCCGCCTTGTGGTGGAGCAATGTGCCAAGGATATCATATTCCCATGAATACATTCATATTATCCTGTCTGTAATATGAAACAAGATTGTTATGTAATATAATGATTGTTTATTAAAAATAATTACCTTCTGTGCGGTCATTTATGAAATCTCAGAATTGGCCAGTCGTCGGCTTCTGCCCCCACGTAGATAGTACGGGGGTGTTCGGGATAAATCTAAACACTCTTTACTCCAAATTTTGGTTCTTAAAGGAGGTGTTTAGCACAACGAACAAGGCAATTGGACTATACAGCTTTATCACCCTCACTTAGCCATAGGAGTTTGACGATGAAAATTTTGGCGCAGCCCCTGGTGTTCGAAGGCCGAACTTGGGGCGCTATACACGCCTAATCGAATAAAAACTGATTCCTCGCATAATGTGGAAAAAATCTCTAAGGATTTGAAAACTCTCGAACAGCTGACCAGCTCTCGCCGCATCATGACAGTCAGTTTTTGGATTTCTCTACTGAGGTGCTCGTCCGGAAGAATCGGGACACAATCGCAGTAGTTCTCCCTTTACTACCCTAGCCGATATAGCGGCATGTAAGGTAGTAAGCACAGGAGCCGGGCAACCCAACTATTGACCAAAGACATAATTCGGAGCCGATGCATATAATGCTATAAGTCCGGGGTGCCGAACTGTACTATAAAAGTGTTCGGACTTTATTGCCGTGTTATGGGGTATGATGAAGCCCCTGGCGAATTAAGGCGTACCAGAGTGTACGGGTGCAATAGATAAGAATATAAAGAAAAGGAAAAATCAAGTAATAAGCTGACGCTGCAAATATTGAGCCGTAAATTATTTTCCATTGTAATTTGATTAATACGTCAAGGCGTACTTGTACAAGTAATGCGATAAGCAAGTAAGGCTATTTGACATGCCATGACCAAGGGCGAGCTGCGTGCGGGTATTCAAAACAGGTACAACGATCATTAGCAGAGACCACGTGGGGGTTCCCTTGTACGTCGAAGCTCCTTGCCTTCTTAGTGTATCCGTCCCGTGATAGGTCCGATGATCAGGTTATCAAAAAAGCCAAGAGAAAAGAAAAACTTGAAATGAAAAATAAAAAGTGAAGGTATGCGGATCCAGGGGCGGTTGAACCGCCTTATGAATCATGGTCTAGCTGTGCCTCCGTCCATGCCCATGGTATTTTAAGTGCGTAGTTATGTACGTGCGACACAAATGTCACCGCTTGCTTGGGACTGGGACGGAGGCCGAATTGCTAGTCACGCTCTGGACGAGTTGGACTGTCCTGCTGTAGAGTAGTTTGGACTCGCTTGATGGTGTCTAAGAGCTTTACTGCCGAATTGAGGTTCTTCCTAAAAAGGTTGCTCCGTACTTTTTCTCCGTATTTCCGTTGACCGTTATTACACCGCGTGGTCCGGGCATCTTGAGTTTGAGGTAGGCGTAGTGCGGCTCCACATCGAATCGAGCGAATGCGGTTCGTCTAAGTAGTGCATGGTAGCCACTACGGAAGGGGACGATATCGAAGATCAATTCTTCGCTTCAGAAATTATCCAGGGATCCGAAGACCACTTCCAGTGTGATTGAGCCCGTACAGCAAGCCTCTACACCTAGTATGACACCTTTAAAGGTGGTTGTTGTGGGCTTGATCCTTGAGGGATCGATTCCCATTTTGCGCACTGTATCCTGATAAGCAGGTTCAGGCTGCTGCCACCGTCCATGAGGACTCGCGTAAGGTGGAATCCATCAATAATTGGGTCGAGAACCAGTGCAGCTAAACTGCAATGATGGATACTGGTCGGATGGTCCCTGCAATCGAAAGTGATCGGACAGGATGACCATGGGTTGAACTTTGGGGCGACTGGCTCCATCGTGTAGACATCCCTAAGTGCACGCTTGCGCTCCCTCTTGGGGATATGGGTGGCGTATATCATGTTCACCATTTTCGCTTGCGGGGGGGGGGGGGGAGGATTTCTTCTGTACCCCTGTGTTCGGTGGTCGGCGTTCCTTGTCATCTTCATCGCTTTGCAACCCTTTCTCCTTATTATCGGCATTTAACTTGCCGGCCTATTTGAAGACCCAGCATTCCCTGTTGGTATGATTGGCTGGTTTATCAGGAGTGCTGTGAATTTGGCATGGACGATCGAGTATGCGGTCTAAACTTGACGGGCCTAGATTGTTTCTCATGAATGGATTCTTCCGCTGACTGGACTTAGAGCCAGTGAATCTGGCATTGACCGCCGTGTCTTCAGTGTTGTCACCTTTGTTTCAACGTTTATGTCTATTGCGTCGGGGCTTGCCGTTGCTGTTTCTGGCTTCAGAAGTGCCAGGTTTGCTTTTATTGTTATTGCTACGGGCTAGCCAGCTATCTTCGCTCGCACAGACGTGGGTCATGAGTGCCGTGAGGGCTGACATGGACTTCAGTTTTTCCTGGCCGAGGTGTATCGCCAGCCATTCGTCGCGGATGCTGTGTTTGAAGGCCGCTAGGGCTTCGGCATCCGGACAGTCGATGATCTAGTTCTTTTTAGTTAAGAACCTAGTCCAGAATTTCCTGGCTGACTCTCCGGGCTAATGGATTATGTGACTTAGGTCATCGGCATCCGGAGGTCAGACATATGTGCCTTGGAAGTTGTCGTGGAAGACGTCCTCCAAGTCCTCCCAGCTGCCAATGGAGTTTTCGGGCAGACTGTTCAACCAGTATTTGGCTGGTCCCTTGAGTTTGAGCGGGAGGTTTTTGATGGCGTGAAGATCATCACCGCAGGCCAGATGAATATGGAGAAGAAAATCCTCAGTCCATACTACGAGGTCTGTTGTGCCATCATATGATTCAATGTTCACGGGTTTAAACCCTTCTAGGAAATTGTGTCCCATTACTTCATTAGTGAAGCAAAGGGGGTGTGCGGCGCCTCTATATCGGGCCAAGTCATGATGTAGCTCGGATGGAGTTCGTCTGCGGTTTTCGGCCCGGACATGGTTATGTTTGTCACATTCAGCTGGATGGCCATCACCACACATCAAGGCACGCCCCCGTGATCCATACATTGATCTTGTCGGACGTGCTCTATTTTCCACGTCATGCCGCAGGTCATGTGTGTATCCCAGAGCTGTTGTATTTCTGTTTGTTCGGTGAGGTAGTGCGGGCTGGTGTTCGGCTCGAGCTGCCACTTTATCCCGACAACGTGGTGGTCGGTCATCCGCATTGTACTTTTGCAGGACGGGCTCCAGCGCCTCGTCATCGAACTATGGTAATAGTTTGCGCTTCGGGTAGCTTTTGGTTGGGCGCTCGAGGCCATATTCCTCGGCTGCCAGGACATCAGTCCATCGTTCGTTGAGAAGATCTTGATCAGCTTGAAGTTGTTGCTGCTTCTTTTTAGGCTCCTTGTAGTGGCAATTAGCCGACGCTTAAAGCATTCCTGGTCGGCGGGCTCCTCAGGCACGATAAAATCTTCGTCACCGAGGCTCGCCTCGTCCTTGGAGAGTGGAAGGTAGTTGCTATCCTCCGAGTCTTCATTCATGGCCTGTTTGCCAGGGCTGACTCGCCCATCCTCCCGTTCCTCCTGTTCAAAGGTTAGCTCAACGGGGTCTTCATTGTTTTCGGCACCGTCCGGAGTGTTATCTTCTTCTATGGTGGTGTTACAATTTTTACTACGGCGTGGCTTAGAGCGGCGCCGCTGATGTCGGTGCTTTGGCTGTATCTCAAGAGGTTCATCCTCAACTGGATTTTCCTTGTTGCTGTTGTTTTCTTTGGGTGTATCCACCATGTATATGTCGTACGAGGAGGTGGTTGGCCAATGCCCTGTAGGCGGTGGTTCCTTCTCCTCTCCGGCATCGTCGTCCATACCGTCAATGTCTTCAGAGTCGTAATCGAGCATGTCGGTTAAGTCGTCGACGGTAGCTATACAGTGGGTGGTGGGTGGGAAACGAAGTCCTTCGTCGTCCGCTTCCCACTCGAGCCAGACATAGTTCAGCCAAGAGTCCCCTGACAAGGAGAGGGACTTCAATGAGTTTAACATGTCACCAAAAGGCGAGTGCTGGAAGATGTCCGTGGAGCTGAACTCCAAGATCGGCGCCCAATTAGGTTTGATGGACGTGTATGCACGCGGTCCGGAATCCATGGCCGGAGACGAGTCCGAGGTTCCGGTGACACAATCCCAGCTCGATGTTAGGGCTGTGTGCCACTTGAGCGCCGCTGAGTCTGCGGCTTCCGCGGCAGGGTTAAGCCTCCCGTCTTCGGACGACGCAGTCTGCTCTGGCTCTGGGGCCAGGGCGGTCACGAGTGCTATCTCCTGCGCGTGGCCATATGACAGATCTAGGTCGTGTTCATCGTGGTGGCCGGGGACAGCCGTCATGGGCACGAATCCGTCGAAGATCAAGTCTTTGCGGATATCGGCCACAAAGTTAAGGCTTCCAAATCTGACCTGATGGCAAGGGGCGTAGCTATCGATCTGCTCTTGATGGACAAGCGAGTTGGCCCGCAGTGCGAAGCCGCCGAATACGAAGATCTGTCCGGGAAGGAAAATCTCCCCCTAGACTACGTTGTTGTAGATGATTGATGGAGTCATCAAGCCTTCTGTTGACGATGCAGCAGAACTCTCAATGAAAGCACCAATGTCGGTGTCAAAACCGGCGGATCTCGGGTAGGGGGTCCCGAACTATGCTTCTAAGGCTAATGGTTACAGGAGGCGGGGGACACAATGTTTACCCAGGTTCGGGCCCTCTCTATGAAGGTAATACCCTACTTCCTGCTTGATTGATCTTGATGAATATGAGTATTACAAGAGTCGATCTACCACGAGATTGTAATGGCTAAACCCTAGAAGTGTAGCCTATGAGATTATGATTGTTGTCCTACGGACTAAACCCTCCGGTTTATATAGACACCGGAGGGGCTCGGGTTACACAGAGTCGATTATAGAAAAAGGAATCTACATATCCAAATCGCCAAGCTTGCCTTCCACGCAAAGGAGAGTCCCATCCGGACACGGGATGAAATCTTCTATCTTGTATCTTCATAATCCAACAGTCCAGCCAAACTATATAGTCTGGCTGTCCGAGGACCCCTTAATCCAGGACTCCCTCAGTAGCCCCTGAACCAGGCTTCAATGACGATGAGTCTGGCGCACAGATTGTCTTCAGCATTGCAAGGCGGGTTCCTTCTCTGAATATTCCAACATAGCCTTCCGAACATAGAAAACGTGTCCGGCTCTGCAAAACAAGTACCGCACACAACCGTAGAGAGTATAATATTTCACGAGTCCAATCCGCTGACAACTTTTTGTAGCGTGACATCACGCCACTGTCCGGTCATTATTCGAACCATTTTTTAGCCTGCCGCTCCATATTTCGAGGTGCGGTTTCATTGGCATGTCTTGTCAAAGCAGAGATTGAGTCCCCTTATCCGAGGACCCCTTAATCCAGGACTCCCTAAGTTGTTGGCCGGTTTTACGGGTTAGTTCGTGTTTAACTGGTACTACCAGTGCCACGGGCGGTTGTACCGCTTAGTGCTTTCCTACTGTTTTATGCACATAACGGGCAGATTCGTGGGGACCTATAATATGGGATCTTCTTCCCCATTGGACCCTATCCCTTTAGCTCGTGTTCTTCCCCCATTGTTAACCTTCTTCGAGACTTCTATCTCTCAATCCCTCCATGGATTCTTGCTAGTTTTTTTTGGGGGGGGGGGGGGAAGAGAGAGGAGATCTAGATCTACGTTTCCACCAATCACATTCTCCTCTATGTGAGGGGAACCCTTTGGATCTAGATATTGGAGTTCTTCGTGTTCTCCTTCTTGTTCTTCCTCTCTTTTTCCTCCATAGCTTTCGTTGCTTTGGTGGGATTTGAGATTGAGGGACTTGGGCATTCCGTGTGCCCTTGCCATTGCATTAGTTGCATCGGTTTGAGTTCTCCACGGTGATACGTGGAAGTAAAAAGTTGAGAAGCTTATTACACTTGGGTGCTTGGTACCCTTGAGCTTGTTCCTCTTGGGTGCTTGGGCGCCCTAGATGGTTGGTGGTGTTCGGAGCTCAATCATTATGGTGTAAAGCTCTGGGCTAGTGTCGGGGTCTCCAATTAGGTTGTGGGGATCGCCCCAAGCAATTTGACGGGTACCGGTGACCGCCCCCAAGGGTTGCCAAAATGTACGGGTTCGGAGACCGCCCCCAAGGGATGCCATTTGTATGGGTTCGATGACCTCCCTCAAGGGTCCCTTAGTGGAATCATGGCATCTTGCATTGTGCAAGGGCGTGAGGAGATTACGGTGGCCCTAGTGGCTTCTTGGGAAGCATTGTACCTCGATACCGCTCCAAACGGAGAGTAGAACCCGCAAGGGTGTCAACTTTGGGATACATCATCGTTTTCGCGTGCCTCGGTTATTGAAGGAAATGTGCCCTAGAGGCAATAATAAAGTTATTATTTATTTCCTTATTTCATGATGTTTATTATTCATGCTAGAATTGTATTAACCAGAAACTTAGTACATGTGTGAATACATAGACAAAACATAGTGTCCCTAGTATGCCTCTACTTGACTAGCTCGTTAATCAAAGATGGTTATGTTTCCTAACCATAGACATGTGTTGTCATTTGATGAACGGGATCACATCATTAGGAGAATGATGTGATGGACAAGACCTATCCGTTAGCTTAGCATTATGATCATTACATTTTCATTGCTACTGCCCTCTTCATGACTTATGCATGTTCCTCAGACTATGAGATTATGCAACTCCCGAATAGCGGAGGAACACTTTGTGTGCTACCAAATGTCACAACATAAATGAGTGATTATAAAGGTGCTCTACAGGTGTCTCCGAAGGTGTTTGTTGAGTTGGCATAGATCAAGATTAGGATTTGTCACTCCGTGTTTTGGAGAAGTATCTCTAGGCCCTCTCGGTAATACTCATCACTATAAGCCTTGCAAGCATTGTGACTAATAAGTTAGTTGCGGGATGAAGTATGATGGAACGAGTAAAGAGACTTTCCGGTAATGAGACTGAACTAGGTATGATGATACCAATGATCGAATCTCGGGCAAGTAACATACTGATGACAAAGGGAACAACGTATGTTGTTATGCGGTTTGACCGATAAAGTTCTGCGTAGAATATGTAGGATCCAATATGAGCATCCAGGTTCCGCTATTGGTTATTGACCGGAGATGTGTCTCGGTCATGTCTACATAGTTCTTGAACCCGTAGGGTCCACACGCTTAACGTTCGATGACGATTTGTATTATGAGTTATGTGTTCTTGATGACCGAAGTTTGTTCGAAGTCCTGGATGAGATCACGGACATGACAAGGAGTCTCAAAACGGTCAAGACGTAAAGATTGAGATATTGGAAGGCTATATTCGGACATTAGAAAAGGTTCCGAGTGATTCGGGTATTTTTCAGAGTACTTGAGAGTTACGAGAATTCGCCGGGGGAAGTAATGGGCCTTAATGGGCCATACGGGAAAGGAGAGAAGGGCCTCAAGGGGTGGCCACCCCCCATGGGCTGGTCCGAATTGGACTAGGAGGGGGCGGCGCCCCCCTCATTCCTTCTCCCCTCTTCCTCCTTCCCTCCTTCTCCTACTAGGAATAGGAAAAAGGAGGGGAATCCTACTTGGACTGGGGAGTCCTAGTAGGATTCCCCACACCTGGCGCGCCTCTTGGGCCAGCAACCTCTTCCCTCTCCTCCTTTATATACGTGGCCAGGGGGCACCCCATAGAGACAGAAGTTGATCTTTTAGCCGTGTGCGGTGCCCCCCTCCACAGTTACACATCTCGATCATATCGTCATAGTGCTTAGGTGAAGCCCTGCGCCGGTAACTTCATCATCACCGTCACCACGCCCATGCTGAAGAAACTCTCTGTCTGCCTCAATTGGATCAAGAGTACAAGGGATGTCATTGAGCTGAATGTGTGCTAAACTTTGAGGTGCCACACGTTCGGTGCTTGTATCGGTTGGATCGTGAATACGTTTGACTACATCAACCGTGTTAACTAAACGCTTCCGCTTAGGTCTACGAGGGTACGTGGACACACTCTCCCCTCTCGTTGCTATGCATCACCTAGATAGATCTTGCGTGATCATAGGATTTTTTTTGAAATTACTGCGTTCCCCAACAGTGGCATCCGAGCCAGGTCTATGCGTAGATGTTATATGCACGAGTAGAACACAAAGAGTTGTGGGCGATAATAGTCATACTGCTTACCAGCATTTCATACTTTGATTCAGCGGTATTGATGGATGAAGCGGCCCAGACCGACATTACATGACCGCGTTCATGAGACTGGTTCTACCGACGTGCTTCGCACACAGGTGGCTAGTGGGTATCTGTTTCTCCAGCTTTAGTTGAATTGAGTGTGGATACGCCCGGTCCTTGTTGAAGGTTAAAATAGCACACTTGACAAAAAATCATTGTGGTTTTGATGCGTAGGTAAGATTGGTTCTTGCTAAGCCCGTAGCAGCCACGTAAAACTTGCAACAACAAAGTAGAGGACATCTAACTTGTTTTTGCAGGGCATGTTGTGATGTGATATGGTCAAGACGTGATGATATAAATTGTTGTATGAGATGATCATGTGTTGTAACAGAGTTATCGGCAACTGGCAGGAGCCATATGGTTGTCGCTTCATTTTATGCAATGCAATCGCCATGTAATTGTTTTACTTTATCACTAAATGGTAACGATAGTCGTACAAGTAATAGTTGGCGAGATGACAACGATGCTACGATGGAGATCAAGGTGTCGCGCCGGTGACGATGGTGATCATGACGGTGCTTTGGAGATGGAGATCAAAGGCACAAGATGATGATGGCCATATCATATCACTTATATTGATTGCATGTGATGTTTATCCTTTATGCATCTTATTTTGCTTAGTACGGCGGTAGCACTATAAGATGATCCCTTACTAAATTTCAAGGTATAAGTGTTCTCCTTGAGTATGCACCGCTGCGAGAGTTCTTTGTGCTAATACACTACATGATGATCGGTTGTGATAGGCTCTACGTTCACATACAACGGGTGCAAGCCAGTTTTGCACATGCAGAATACTCGGGTTAAACTTGACGAGCCTAGCATATGCAGATATGGCCTCAGAACACTAGAGACCGAAAGGTCGAGCATTAATCATATAGTAGATATGATCAACATAGAGATGTTCACCATTGAAAACTACTCCATCTCACGTGATGATCGGACATGGTTTAGTTGATATGGATCATGTGATCATTTAGATGACTAGAGGGATGTCTATCTAAGTGGGAGTTCTTAAGTAATATGATTAATTGAACTTTAATTTATCATGAACTTAATCCTGATAGTATTTTGCAAATTATGTTGTAGATAAATAGCTCGCATTGTAACTTCCCTATGTTTTTATATGTTCCTAGAGAAAACTAAGTTGAAAGATGATAGTAGCAATGATGCGGACTGGGTCTGTGATCTGAGGTTTATCCTCATTGTTGCACAGAAGAATTATGTCCTTGATGCACTGTGATACGTCTCCAACATATCTATAATTTTTATTGTTTCATGCTATTATATTACCCCTTTTGGATATTTATGGGCTTTATTTTACACATTTATATCATTTTTCGGACTAACCTACTAACCGGAGGCCCGGCCTGTATTGCTGTTTTTTGTGTGCCTATTTCAGTATTTCGAAGAAAAGGAATATCAAACGGAGTCCAAATGCAATGAAACCTTCGGGAGCGTGATTTTTGGAACGAACGTGATCCAAAGGACTTGGAGTGCAAGCCAAGAAGCATCCGAGGCGGCCACGAGGGTGGAGGGCACGCCCCCCTATCTCATGGGCCCCTCGGGCAGCCACCGACCTACTTCTTCCTCCTATATATACCGACGTACTCCGAAAACATCCAGAGAGCCAACGAAAAACAATTTCCACCGCTGTAACCTTCTGTATCCGCGAGATCCCATCTTGGAGCCTTCACCGTCGCTCCGCCGGAGGGGGAATCGACCATGGAGGGCTTCTACATCAACACCATAGCCCCTCCGATGAGTTGTGAGTAGTTTACCACAGACCTTCGGGTCCATAGTTATTAGCTAGATGGCTTCTTCTCTCCTTTTGGATCTCAATACCATGTTCTCCCCCTCTCTTGTGGAGATCTATTCGATGTAACTCTTTTTGCGGTGTGTTTGTCGAGATCCGATGAATTCTGGGTTTATGATCAAGTTTATCTATGAGAAATATTTGAATCTCCTCTGAATTCTTTTATGTATGATTGAGTTATCTTTGCAAGTCTCTTCGAATTATCAGTTTGGTTTGGCCTACTAGATTGATCTTTCTTGCAATGGGAGAAGTGCTTAGCTTTGCTTTCAATCTTGCGGTGTCCTTACCCAATGACAATAGGGGTTGCAAGGCAAGTATTGTATTGTTGCCATCGAGGATAAAAGGATAGGGTTAATATCATATTGCATGAGTTTATCCCTCTACATCATGTCATCTTTCTTAATGCGTTACTCTGTTCTTATGAACTTAATACTCTAGATGCATGCTGGATAGCGGTCGATGTGTGGAGTAATAGTAGTAGATGCAGGCAGGAGTCGGTCTACTTGTCGTGGACGTGATGCCTATATACATGACCATGCCTAGATAATCCCAAAATTATTCGCTTTTCTATCAATTGCTCGACAATAATTTGTTCACCCACCGTAATACTTATGCTATCTTGAGAGAAGCCACTAGTGAAACCTATGGCCCCCGAGTCTATCTTTTATCATATAAGCTTTCAATCTACTTTTGTTTGCATCTTTACTTTTCCAATCTATATTATAAAATACTAAACATATATTTATCTTATCATACTATCTCTATCAGATCTCACTTTCGCAAGTGGCCGTGAAGGGATTGACAACCCCTTTATTGCGTTGGTTGCGAGTTCTTTGTTTGTTTGTGTAGGTGCGTTGGACTTTTGAGGAGCCTCCTACTGGATTGATAACTTGGTTCTCAAAAACTGAGGGAAATACTTACGCTACTATTGCTGCATCACTCTTTCCCCTTCAAGGAAAACCAACACAAGCTCAAGACGTAGCAAGAAGGATTTCTGGCGCCGTTGCCGGGGAGGTCTTCGCTCAAGTCAAGAAATACCAAGTACCCATCACAAACTCATCTCCCTCGCATTTACATTATTTGCCATTTGCCTCTCGTTTTCCTCTCCCCCACTTCACCCTTGCCGTTTTATTCGCCCTCTCTTTCCCAATCTTCTCCTGTCTCTTTTTCGCTTACCTTTTTGTGTTTGCTCGTGTGTTAGATCATTTACCTTTTCGTTATGGCTAGTTCCTTATCCGCTCCTATGTCCCCCGAGTTTGAAGTTCTTCACTTCAAGCAAAGGCAAGGAGAATACTTAAAAGATGATTGGTATAGGATGATGGAATCTTATCGCAATTGCACCCTAGAGCTGAATTTTAGAATTCTTCTCCGCAATTTTATGTTGGGCTAAATATGTCACATAGACAACTCTTGGATTGCATTGCCAAGGGAAATTTTGAGGGAATAGTGGGAACACTACCTCAAAAATGGGGATCACATCCTACCCAAGAAGAAACACAACTGTTTGGAAAGATTTGCAAAGTAACAAAAATATTACAAAAGTCTCTTGAGGCTCTTAAAAGTGTTAGCGGAAATCTTCACCGCATGAATATGTTGATTACTCTTTGCAATAAGCAGTTGGATTCTTTAGATCTAAAAATTTCCGAGTATGAAGGGAAACGTAAAGAACCTCCCGGATTCGAGCATGACTCCGCTAAAAAAATTGAAAATCAAAGATGGCACTACTTAGATCTATCTTCGCTTTTATGCCTAGCTAGGGGCGTTAAACGATAGCGCTAGTTGGGAGGCAACCCAATTTTATTTTTTTTTTTGTTTTATTTCTGTTTAGTAATAAATTTTGCATCAACCTTCTGTTTAGATGTGTTTATATGTTTTAATTAGTGTTTGTGCCAAGTAGAACCTATAGGATAACCTATGGTAATAGTTAATTTGATTCAGCTGGAAAACAGAAACTTTACGCGCACGAAATTAGTTTTGTTAAATCACAGAAACGTGCTTTTTCGTTGATTCTTTTTTATGTTGATCAATAGACAAATTTTCCAGGACTTCCTATTTTTTTAGGATTTTTAGAGTTCCATAAGTTTGCGTTAGTTACAAATTGCTACAGACTGTTCTGTTTTTGACAGATTCTGTTTTTTGTGTGTTGTTTTCTTATTTTGATGCATCTATGGCTAGTATTAAGTGGTATGAATCATAGAAAACTTGAAATACAGTAGGTTTAACACCAATATAAATAAAGAATGAGTTCATTACAGTACCTTATGTGGTGGTTTTGCTTTCTTTCACTAACGGAGCTTATGAGATTTCCTTTGTGTTGTGAAGTTTTCAAGTTTTGGGTAAAGATTTGATGGACTATGGAATAAGGAGTGGCAAGGGCCTAAGCTTGGGGATGCCCATGGAACCCCAAGATATTCAAGAATATCCAAAAGCCTAAGCTTGGGGATTCCCCTGGAAGGCATCCCCTCTTTCGTCTTCGTTCATTGGTAACTTTACTTGGAGCTATATTTTTATTCGCCACATGATATGTGTTTTGCTTGGAGCGTCGTGTATGATATTAGCTTTTGCTTTTTAGTTTTCCACAATCATCCTTGATGTACACACCTTTTGGGAGAAGCCCACTTGATTGGAATTTATTAGAATACTCTATGTGCTTCACTTATATCTTTTGAGCTAGATAGTTTTTGCTCTAGTTCTTCACTTATATCTTTTAGAGCATGGCGGTGGCTTAATTTTGTAGAAATTGCTAGTCTCTCATGCTTCACTTATATTATTTTGAGAGTCTCTTAGAATAGCATGGTATTTTCTATGGTTATAAAATTTGTCCTAGAATGGTAGGCATCCAAGTTGGGTATAATAAAAACTATCATAGGAAGTGAATTGGATGCTATGATCAATTTGATACTTGATAATTATTTTGAGATATGGAGGTAGTGATATTAAAGTCATGCTAGTTGGGTGATTATGAATTTAAAGAATGCTTGTGTTGAAGTTATCAAGTCCCGTAGCATGCACGTATGGTTAAATTTGTGTAACAAATTTGAAACATGAAGTGTCCTTGGATTGTGCATCCTTATGAGTGGCGGTCGGGGACGAGCAATAGTCTTTTCCTACCAATCTATCCCCCTAGGAGCTTGCGCGTAGTGCTTGGTTTTTGATGACTTCTAGATTTTTGCAATAAGTATATGAGTTCTTTTGACTAATGTTGAGTCCATGGATTATACACACTTTGACCTTTCCACCATTGCTAGCCTCTTCGGTACCGTGCATTGCCCTTTCTCACCTTGAGAGTTAGTGCATACTTCGCCGGTGCATCCAAACCCCGTGATATGATACGCTCTATCACACTAAACCTCCTTATATCTTCCTCAAAACAGCCACCATACCTACCTATTATGGCATTTCCATAGCCATTCCGAGATATATTGCCATGCAACTTTCCACCATTCCGTTTATCATGACACACATTACTATTGTCATATTGCCATTGCATGATCATGTAGTTGACATTGTATTTGTGGCAAGGCCACTTTGCATAATTTTTCATACATGTCACTCTTGATTCATTGCCCATCCCGGTACACCGCCGGAGGCATTCATATAGAGTCATATCTTGTTCTAGTTTTGAGTTGTAATTCATGTGTTGTAAATTAATAAAAGTGTGATGAACATCATTATTAGAGCATTGCCCCCCCCCCCAAAAAGAAAAGCCAAAGAAAAAAAAAGAAAAAAGAAAGGCCAAAAAGAAAAATAAGAAAGCCCCCCCCCCCCCCAAAAGAGGAAGAAAATAAAATAAAAAGGGGGCAATGTTACTATCTCTTTTCCACACTTGTGCTTCAGAGTAGCACCCTGTTCTTCACATAGTGAATCTCATATGTTGTCACTTTCATATACTAGTGGGAATTTTTCATTATAGAACTTGGCTTGTATATTCCTATGATGGGCTTCCTCAAAATGCCCTAGGTCTTCGTGAGCAAGCAAGTTGGATGCACACCCACTAGTTTTCTTTTGTTGAGCTTGCATACATTTATAGCTCTAGTGCATCCGTTGCATGGCAATCCCTACTCCTCATGTTGACATCAATTGATGGGCATCTCCATAGCCCGTTGGTTATCCTCATCAATGTGAGACTTTCTCCTTTTTTGTCTTCTCCACACAATCCCCATCATCTTATTCTATTCCACCCATAGTGATATATCCATGGCTCACGCTCATGTATTGCGTGAAAGTTGAAAAAGTTTGAGATTATTTAAGTACGAAACAATTGCTTGGCTTGTCATCGGGGGTGTAGAATTTGGGAACATTTTTGTGTGACGAAAATGAAGCATAGCCTAACTATATGATTTTGTAGGGATGAACTTTCTTTAGCCATGTTATTTTGAGAAGACATGATTGCTTTGATTAGTATGCTTGAAGTATTACTATTTCTTATGTCGATATGAACTTTTATTTTGAATCATGTGGATCTGAACATTCATGCCACAATAAAGAAAAATACATTGAGAATTATGCTAGGTAGCATTCCACATCAAAAATTCTGTTTTTATCATTCACCTACTCGAGGATGAGCAGGAATTAAGCTTGGGGATGCTTGATACGTCTCCAACGTATCTATAATTTTTGATTGTTCCATGCTATTATATTACCCCTTTTGGATGTTTATGGGCTTTATTTTACACATTTATATCATTTTTGGGACTAACCTACTAACCGGAGGCCCAGCCTGTATTGCTGTTTTTTTCTTTCCTATTTCAGTATTTCGAAGAAAAGGAGTATCAAACGAAGTCCAAACGGAATGAAACCTTCGGGAGCGTGATTTTTGGAATGAACATGATCCAGAGGACTTGGAGTGCAAGCCAAGAAGCAGCCGAGGCGACCACGAGGGTGGAGGGCACGCCCACCCCTACAGGGCACGCCCCCTATCTCGTGCGCCCCTCGGGCAGCCACCGACCTACTTCTTCCTCCTATATATACCCACGTACCTCGAAAACATCCAGAGAGCCAACGAAAAACAATTTCCACTGCCGTAACCTTCTGTATCCGTGAGATCCCATCTTGGAGCCTTCGCCGGCGCTCCGCCGGAGGGGGAATCGACCACGGAGGACTTCTACATCAACACCATAGCCCCTCCAATGAGTTGTGAGTAGTTTACAATAGACCTTCGGGTCCATAGTTATTAGCTAGGTGGCTTCTTCTCTCTTTTTGGATCTCAATACCATGTTCTCCCCCTCTCTTGTGGAGATCTATTCGATGTAACTCTTTTTGTGGTGTGTTTGTTGAGATCCGATGAATTGTGGGTTTATGATCAAGTTTATCTATGAGAAATATTTGAATCTCCTCTGAATTCTTTTATGTATGATTGAGTTATCTTTGCAAGTCTCTTCGAATTATCAGTTTGGTTTGGCCTACTAGATTGATCTTTCTTGCAATGGGAGAAGTGCTTAGCTTTGGGTTCAATCTTGCGGTGTCCTTACCCAGTGACAATAGGGGTTGCAAGGCACGTATTGTATTGTTGCCATCGAGGATAAAAAGATGGGGTTTATATCATATTGCATGAGTTTATCCCTCTACATCATGTCATCTTTCTTAATGTGTTACTCTATTCTTATGAACTTAATACTCTAGATGCATGCTGGATAGCGGTCGATGTGTGGAGTAATAGTAGTAGATGTAGGCAGGAGTCGGTCTACTTGTCGCAGACGTGATGCCTATATACATGATCATGCCTAGATAATCTCATAATTATTCGCTTTTCTATCAATTGCTCGACAGTAATTTGTTCACCCACCGTAATACTTATGCTATCTTGAGAGAAGCCACTAGTGAAACCTATGGCCCCCGGGTCTATCTTTTATCATATAAGATTTCAATCTACTTTATTTGCATCTTTACTTTTCCTATCTATATTATAAAATACCAAAAATATATTTATCTTATCATACTATCTCTATCAGATCTCACTTTCGCAAGTGGCCGTGAAGGGATTGACAACCCCTTTATTGCGTTGGTTGCGAGTTCTTTGTTTGTTTGTGTAGGTGCGTTGGACTTTTGAGGAGCCTCCTACTGGATTGATAACTTGGTTCTCAAAAACTGAGGGAAATACTTACGCTACTATTGCTGCATCACTCTTTCCTCTTCAAGGAAAACCAACACAAGCTCAAGACGTAGCAAGAAGGATTTCTGGCGCCGTTGCCGGGGAGGTCTTCGCTCAAGTCAAGAAATACCAAGTACCCATCACAAACTCATCTCCCTCGCATTTACATTATTTGCCATTTGCCTCTCGTTTTCCTCTCCCCCACTTCACCCTTGCCGTTTTATTCGCCCTCTCTTTCCCAATCTTCTCCTGTCTCTTTTTCGCTTACCTTTTTGTGTTTGCTCGTGTGTTAGATCATTTACCTTTTCGTTATGGCTAGTTCCTTATCCGCTCCTATGTCCCCCGAGTTTGAAGTTCTTCACTTCAAGCAAAGGCAAGGAGAATACTTAAAAGATGATTGGTATAGGATGATGGAATCTTATCGCAATTGCACCCTAGAGCTGAATTTTAGAATTCTTCTCCGCAATTTTATGTTGGGCTAAATATGTCACATAGACAACTCTTGGATTGCATTGCCAAGGGAAATTTTGAGGGAATAGTGGGAACACTACCTCAAAAATGGGGATCACATCCTACCCAAGAAGAAACACAACTGTTTGGAAAGATTTGCAAAGTAACAAAAATATTACAAAAGTCTCTTGAGGCTCTTAAAAGTGTTAGCGGAAATCTTCACCGCATGAATATGTTGATTACTCTTTGCAATAAGCAGTTGGATTCTTTAGATCTAAAAATTTCCGAGTATGAAGGGAAACGTAAGAACCTCCCGGATTCGAGCATGACTCCGCTAAAAAAATTGAAAATCAAAGATGGCACTACTTAGATCTATCTTCGCTTTTATGCCTAGCTAGGGGCGTTAAACGATAGCGCTAGTTGGGAGGCAACCCAATTTTATTTTTGTTTTTTGTTTTATTTCTGTTTAGTAATAAATTTTGCATCAACCTTCTGTTTAGATGTGTTTATATGTTTTAATTAGTGTTTGTGCCAAGTAGAACCTATAGGATAACCTATGGTAATAGTTAATTTGATTCAGCTGAAAAACAGAAACTTTACGCGCACGAAATTAGTTTTGTTAAATCACAGAAACGTGCTTTTTCGTTGATTCTTTTTTATGTTGATCAATAGACAAATTTGCCAGGACTTCCTATTTTGTTAGGATTTTTAGAGTTCCATAAGTTTGCGTTAGTTACAAATTGCTACAGACTGTTCTGTTTTTGACAGATTCTGTTTTTTGTGTGTTGTTTTCTTATTTTGATGCATCTATGGCTAGTATTAAGTGGTATGAATCATAGAAAACTTGAAATACAGTAGGTTTAACACCAATATAAATAAAGAATGAGTTCATTACAGTACCTTATGTGGTGGTTTTGCTTTCTTTCACTAACGGAGCTTATGAGATTTCCTGTTGAGTTTTGTGTTGTGAAGTTTTCAAGTTTTGGGTAAAGATTTGATGGACTATGGAATAAGGAGTGGCAAGGGCCTAAGCTTGGGGATGCCCAGGGAACCCCAAGATATTCAAGAATATCCAAAAGCCTAAGCTTGGGGATTCCCCTGGAAGGCATCCCCTCTTTCGTCTTCGTTCATTGGTAACTTTACTTGGAGCTATATTTTTATTCGCCACATGATATGTGTTTTGCTTGGAGCGTCGTGTATGATATTAGCTTTTGCTTTTTAGTTTTCCACAATCATCCTTGATGTACACACCTTTTGGGAGAAGCCCACTTGATTGGAATTTATTAGAATACTCTATGTGCTTCACTTATATCTTTTGAGCTAGATAGTTTTTGCTCTAGTTCTTCACTTATATCTTTTAGAGCATGGCGGTGGCTTAATTTTGTAGAAATTGCTAGTCTCTCATGCTTCACTTATATTATTTTGAGAGTCTCTTAGAATAGCATGGTATTTTCTATGGTTATAAAATTTGTCCTAGAATGGTAGGCATCCAAGTTGGGTATAATAAAAACTATCATAGGAAGTGAATTGGATGCTATGATCAATTTGATACTTGATAATTATTTTGAGATATGGAGGTAGTGATATTAAAGTCATGCTAGTTGGGTGATTATGAATTTAAAGAATGCTTGTGTTGAAGTTATCAAGTCCCGTAGCATGCACGTATGGTTAAATTTGTGTAACAAATTTGAAACATGAAGTGTCCTTGGATTGTGCATCCTTATGAGTGGCGGTCGGGGACGAGCAATAGTCTTTTCCTACCAATCTATCCCCCTAGGAGCTTGCGCGTAGTGCTTGGTTTTTGATGACTTCTAGATTTTTGCAATAAGTATATGAGTTCTTTTGACTAATGTTGAGTCCATGGATTATACACACTTTGACCTTTCCACCATTGCTAGCCTCTTCGGTACCGTGCATTGCCCTTTCTCACCTTGAGAGTTGGTGCATACTTCGCCGGTGCATCCAAACCCCGTGATATGATACGCTCTATCACACTAAACCTCCTTATATCTTCCTCAAAACAGCCACCATACCTACCTATTATGGCATTTCCATAGCCATTCCGAGATATATTGCCATGCAACTTTCCACCATTCCGTTTATCATGACACACATTACTATTGTCATATTGCCATTGCATGATCATGTAGTTGACATTGTATTTGTGGCAAGGCCACTTTGCATAATTTTTCATACATGTCACTCTTGATTCATTGCCCATCCCGGTACACCGCCGGAGGCATTCATATAGAGTCATATCTTGTTCTAGTTTTGAGTTGTAATTCATGTGTTGTAAATTAATAAAAGTGTGATGAACATCATTATTAGAGCATTGCCCCCCCCCCCCCCCAAAAAAAGAAAAGCCAAAGAAAAAAAAAGAAAAAAGAAAGGCCAAAAAGAAAAATAAGAAAGCCCCCCCCCCCCCAAAAGAGGAAGAAAATAAAATAAAAAGGGGGCAATGTTACTATCTCTTTTCCACACTTGTGCTTCAGAGTAGCACCCTGTTCTTCACATAGTGAATCTCATATGTTGTCACTTTCATATACTAGTGGGAATTTTTCATTATAGAACTTGGCTTGTATATTCCTATGATGGGCTTCCTCAAAATGCCCTAGGTCTTCGTGAGCAAGCAAGTTGGATGCACACCCACTAGTTTTCTTTTGTTGAGCTTGCATACATTTATAGCTCTAGTGCATCCGTTGCATGGCAATCCCTACTCCTCATGTTGACATCAATTGATGGGCATCTCCATAGCCCGTTGGTTATCCTCATCAATGTGAGACTTTCTCCTTTTTTGTCTTCTCCACACAATCCCCATCATCATATTCTATTCCACCCATAGTGATATATCCATGGCTCACGCTCATGTATTGCGTGAAAGTTGAAAAAGTTTGAGATTATTTAAGTACGAAACAATTGCTTGGCTTGTCATCGGGGGTGTAGAATTTGGGAACATTTTTGTGTGACGAAAATGAAGCATAGCCTAACTATATGATTTTGTAGGGATGAACTTTCTTTAGCCATGTTATTTTGAGAAGACATGATTGCTTTGATTAGTATGCTTGAAGTATTACTATTTCTTATGTCGATATGAACTTTTATTTTGAATCATGGGGATCTGAACATTCATGCCACAATAAAGAAAAATACATTGAGAATTATGCTAGGTAGCATTCCACATCAAAAATTCTGTTTTTATCATTCACCTACTCGAGGATGAGCAGGAATTAAGCTTGGGGATGCTTGATACGTCTCCAACGTATCTATAATTTTTGATTGTTCCATGCTATTATATTACCCCTTTTGGATGTTTATGGGCTTTATTTTACACATTTATATCATTTTTGGGACTAACCTACTAACCGGAGGCCCAGCCTGTATTGCTGTTTTTTTTCTTTCCTATTTCAGTATTTCGAAGAAAAGGAGTATCAAATGAAGTCCAAACGGAATGAAACCTTTGGGAGCGTGATTTTTGGAATGAACATGATCCAGAGGACTTGGAGTGCAAGCCAAGAAGCAGCCGAGGCGACCACGAGGGTGGAGGGCACGCCCACCCCTACAGGGCACGCCCCCTATCTCGTGCGCCCCTCGGGCAGCCACCGACCTACTTCTTCCTCCTATATATACCCACGTACCTCGAAAACATCCAGAGAGCCAACGAAAAACAATTTCCACTGCCGTAACCTTCTGTATCCGTGAGATCCCATCTTGGAGCCTTCGCCAGCGCTCCGCCGGAGGGGGAATCGACCACGGAGGACTTCTACATCAACACCATAGCCCCTCCAATGAGTTGTGAGTAGTTTACAATAGACCTTCGGGTCCATAGTTATTAGCTAGGTGGCTTCTTCTCTCTTTTTGGATCTCAATACCATGTTCTCCCCCTCTCTTGTGGAGATCTATTCGATGTAACTCTTTTTGTGGTGTGTTTGTTGAGATCCGATGAATTGTGGGTTTATGATCAAGTTTATCTATGAGAAATATTTGAATCTCCTCTGAATTCTTTTATGTATGATTGAGTTATCTTTGCAAGTCTCTTCGAATTATCAGTTTGGTTTGGCCTACTAGATTGATCTTTCTTGCAATGGGAGAAGTGCTTAGCTTTGGGTTCAATCTTGCGGTGTCCTTACCCAGTGACAATAGGGGTTGCAAGGCACGTATTGTATTGTTGCCATCGAGGATAAAAAGATGGGGTTTATATCATATTGCATGAGTTTATCCCTCTACATCATGTCATCTTTCTTAATGTGTTACTCTATTCTTATGAACTTAATACTCTAGATGCATGCTGGATAGCGGTCGATGTGTGGAGTAATAGTAGTAGATGTAGGCAGGAGTCGGTCTACTTGTCGCAGACGTGATGCCTATATACATGATCATGCCTAGATAATCTCATAATTATTCGCTTTTCTATCAATTGCTCGACAGTAATTTGTTCACCCACCGTAATACTTATGCTATCTTGAGAGAAGCCACTAGTGAAACCTATGGCCCCCGGGTCTATCTTTTATCATATAAGATTTCAATCTACTTTATTTGCATCTTTACTTTTCCTATCTATATTATAAAATACCAAAAATATATTTATCTTATCATACTATCTCTATCAGATCTCACTTTCGCAAGTGGCCGTGAAGGGATTGACAACCCCTTTATTGCGTTGGTTGCGAGTTCTTTGTTTGTTTGTGTAGGTGCGTGGGACTTTTGAGGAGCCTCCTACTGGATTGATACCTTGGTTCTCAAGACGTTGCACACCGCTAGGTGACAGACCTATTGCAAGAGCAGATGTAGACGTTATGAACGTTTGGCTAGCTCAATATGATGACTACTTGATAGTTTTGTGCACCATGCTTTACGGCTTAGAACCGGGACTTCAAAAATGTTTTGAACGCCACGGAGCATATGAGATGTTCCAAGAGCTGAAATTGGTATTTCAGACTCATGCCCGTGTCAAGAGGTATGAGACCTCTGACAAGTACTTCACCTAAAAGGATGGAGGAGAATTGCTCAGCTAGTGAGCATGTGCTCAGAATGTCTGGGTACCACAGTTGCTTGAATCAAGTGGGAGTTAATCTTCCATATAAGATAGTGATTGAAAAATTTCTCTAGTCACCATCACCAGGTTACTGGAACTTTGTGATGAACTATAGTATGCAAGGGATGACAAAAATGATTCCTGAGATCTTCGTGATGCTGAAATCGACTAAGGTAGAAATCAAGAAAGAGCATCAAGTGTTGATGATTAACAAGACCACCAATTTCAAGAAAAGGGCAAAGGGAAAGAAAGGGAACTTCTAGTAGAATGGCAAGCAAGTTGTCACTCCCATGAAGAAGCCCAAAGCTAGACCTAAGCCTGAAACTGAGTGCTTCTACAACAAATGAAATGGTCACTCGAAGCAGAACTACCCCAAAAAAAATTCGGTGGAAAAGAGGGATGGCAAAGTGAACAAAGGGATATTTGATATACAGGTTATTGATGTGTACCTTGCTAGTGTTCATAGTAGCCCCTGGGTATTCGATACTTGTTCATTTGCTAAGATTAGTAACTCGAAATAGGAGTTGCAGAATAAATAGAGAGTAGTTGAGGATGAAGTGACGATCTGTGTTGGAAGTGGTTCCAAGATTGATATGATCATCATCGAGCATTCCCTATACTTTTGAGATTAGTGTTGAACCTAAATAAATGTTATTTGGTGTTTGTGTTGAGCATGAATATGATTAGATCATGTTAATCGCAATACGGTTGTTCATTTAAGACAGAGAATAATTGTTATTCTGTTTACATGAATAAAACCTTCTATGGTCATACACCCAATGTTGATGGTTTATTGAATCTCGATCGTGGTAATACACATATTCATAGTATTGATGCCAAAATATGCAAAGTTGATAATGATAGTGCAACTTATTTGTGGCACTGCCGTTTGGGTCATATCAGTGTAAAGCGCTTAAAGAAACTCCATGCTGATGGACTTTTGGAATCACTTGATTATGAATCATTTGATGCTTGCGAACCGTGCCTTATGGGCAAGATGACTAAAACTCTGTTCTCGAGAACAATGGAACGAGCTAGTGAATTATTGGAAATAATACATACCGTTGTATGCGGTCCAATGAGTGTTGATGCTCATGGCGGGTATCGTTAATTTCTGACCTTCACACATGATTTGAGCAGATATGGGTAATATCTACTTAATGAAACACAAGTCTGAAACATTTGAGAAGTTCAAAGAATTTTAGAGTGAAGTTGAGAATCATCATTACAAGAAAATAAAGTTTCTAGGATCTGATCGTGGAGGAGAATATTTGAGTTACGAGTTTGGCCTTAATTTAAAACAATGTGGAATAGTTTCACAGCTCACGCCACCTGGAACACCACAGCGTAATGGTGTGTCCGAACATTGTAACCACACTTTATTGGATATGGTGCGATCTCTGATGTCTCTTACCGATTTACCACTATTGTTTTGGGGTTATGCATTAGAGACAGCTACATTCACATTAAACAAGGCACCATCAAAATCCGTTGAGACGATGCCTTATGAACTGTGGTTTGGCAAAAAACGAAAGTTGTCGTTTCTTAAAGTTTGGGGCTGCGATGCTTATGTGAAAAAGCTTCAACCTGATAAGCTCGAACCCAAATCAGAGAAGTGCATCTTCATAAGATACCCAAAGGAAACTGTTGGGTACACCTTCTATCACAGATCCGAAGGCAAGATATTCGTTGCTAAAAATGGATCCTTTCTAGAGAATGAGTTTCTCTCGAAAGAAGTGAGTGGGAGGAAAGTAGAGCTTGATGAGGTAATTGTACCTTCTCCCGAATTGGAAAGTAGTTCATCACAGAAATCAGTTCCAGTGATTCCTACACCAATTAGTGAGGAAGCTAATGATGATGATCATGAAACTTCAGTTCAAGTTACTACAGAACCTCGTAGGTCTTCCAGAGTACGGTCCGCACCAGAGTGGTACGGTAATCCTATTCTGGAAGTCATATTACTAGACCATGATGAACCTACAAACTCTGAGGAAGTGATGATGAGCCCAGATTCCGCGAAATGGCTTGAGGCCATGAAATCTGAGATGGGATCCATGTATGAGAACAACGTGTGGACTTTGGTAGACTTGCCCGATGATCGGCAAGCCATATTAAATAAATGGATCTTCAAGAGGAAGACGGACACTGATAGTTGTATTACTATCTACAAAGCTCGACTTGTCGTAAAAAGGTTTTCGACAAGTTCAAGGTGTTGACTATAATGAGATTTTCTCAACTGTAGCGATGCTTAAATCCATCCAAATCATGTTAGCATTTGCCATATTTTATGAAATCTGGCAAATGGATGTCCAAACTGCATTCCTTAAATGGATATTTCTTAAAGAAGAGTTGTATATGATGCAACTAGAAGGTTTTGTCGATCCTAAAGGTACTAACAAGGTGTGCAAGCTCCAGCGATCCATCTATGGACTGGTGCAAGCATCTCGGAGTTGGAATATATGCTTTGATGAGTTGATCAAAGCATATAGTTTTATACAAACTTGTGGTGAAGCCTGTATTTACAAGAAAGTGAGTGGGAGCACTACAGCCTTTCAGATAAGTATATGTGAATGACATATTGTTGATCGGAAATGATGTAGTATTTTCTGTAAAGCATAAAGGAGAGTTTGAAAGGAGTTTTTCAAAGAAAGACCTCACTGAAGTTGCTTATATATTGGGTAACAAGATCTATAGAGATAGATCAAGACACTTGATAAGATTTTTCAATGAATACATAGCTTGACAAATTTTTGAAAGAGTTCAAAATGGAGCAGTCAAAGAAGGAGTTCTTGTCTGTATTACAAGGTGTAAAATTGAGTAAGACTCAAAGCCTGACCACGACAGAAAATAGAAAGAGAATGAAAGTCATTCCCTATGCTTCAGTCATAGGTTCTATAAAGTATGCTATGTTGTGTACCAGACCTATTGTGCACCTTGCCATGAGTTTGGCAAGGAGGTACAATAGTGATATAAGAGTAGATCACTTGACAGCGGTCAAAATTATCCTTAGTGAGGACTAAGGAAATATTTCTCGGTTATGGAGGTGATAAAGAGTCCATCGTAAAGAGTTACGTTGATGCAAGCTTTTACACCGATTCGGACGACTCTAAGTCTCAATCTAGATACATATTGAAAGTGGGAGAAATTAGCTAGAGTAGCTCCATACAAAGCATTGTAGACATAGAATATTTGCAAAATACATACAGCTCTGAATGTGACAGACCCGTTGACTAAACTTCTCTCATCAGCGAAACATGATCACACCTTAGTAATCTTTGGGTGTTAATCACATAGCAATGTGAACTAGATTATTCACTCTAGTAAACCCTTTGGTTGTTGGTCACATGGCGATGTGAACTATGGGTATTAATCACATAAAGATGTGAACTATTGATGTTAAATCACATGGAGATGTGAATTAGATTATTGACTCTAGTGCAAGTGGGAGACTGAAGGAAATATGCCCTAGAGGCAATAATAAAATTATTATTTATTTCCTTATTTCATGATAAATGTTTATTATTCATGCTAGAATTGTATTAACCGGAAACTTAGTACATGTGTGAATACATAGACAAAACATAGTGTCCCTAGTATGCCTCTACTTGACTAGCTCATTAATCAAAGATGGTTATGTTTCCTAACCATAGACATGTGTTGTCATTTGATGAACGGGATCACATCATTAGGAGAACGATGTGATGGACATGACCCATCTGTTAGCTTAGCATTATGATTGTTATAGTTTCATTGCTACTGCTCTCTTCATGACTTATACTCCCTCTGTTCTGAATTACTTGCCGCACGTATGGATGTATATACATGTATTTTAGTTCTAGATACATCCGTTTCAGCGACGAGTAATTTGGAACGGAGGGAGTACATGTTCCTCGGACTATGAGATTATGCAACTCCCGAATACTGGAGGAACACTTTTTGTGCTACCAAACATCACAACGTAAATGGGTGATTATAAAGGTGCTCTACAGGTGTCTCCGAAGGTGTTTGTTGAGTTGGCATAGATCAAGATTAGGATTTGTCACTTCGTGTTTCGGAGAGGTATCTCTGGGCCCTCTCGGTAATACTCATCACTATAAGCCTTGCAAGCATTGTGACTAATGAGTTAGTTGCGGGATGAAGTATTACGAAACGAGTAAAGAGACTTGCTGGTAATGATATTGAACTAGGTATGATGATATCGACGATCGAATCTCGGGCAAGTAACATACCGATGACAAAGGGAACAATGTATGTTGTTATGCGATTTGATCGATAAAGATCTTCGTAGAATATGTAGGAGCCAATATGAGCATCCAGGTTCCGCTATTGGTTATTGACCGGAGATGTGTCTCGGTCATGTCTACATAGTTCTCGAACCCGTAGGGTCCGGACGCTTAACGTTCGATGACGATTTGTATTATGAGTTTTGTGATTTGATGACCGAAGTTTGTTCGGAGTCCCGGATGAGATCACGGACATGACGAGGAGTCTCGAAATGGTCGAGAAATAAAGATTGATATTTTGGAAGGCTATATTCAAATATCAGAAAGGTTCCGAGTGATTTGGGTATTTTTCGGAGTACCGGAGAGTTACGGGAATTCGCCGGGGGAATTAATGGGCCTTAATGGGCCATTCGGGAAAGGAGAGAAGGGCCCCAAGGGGTGGCCGCACGCCGCCCCATGGGATGGTCTAAATTGTACTAGGAGGGAGCGGCGCCCCCCTCCTTCCTTCTCCCCTCTTCCTCCTTCCCTGCTTCTCCTACTAGGAATAGGAAAGACGAGGGGAATCCTACTTGGACTGAGGAGTGCTAGTAGGATTCCCCACACGTGGCGCGCCCCCTTGGGCCAGCCACCTCTTCCCTCCTCTCCTTTATATACGTGGTCAGGGGGCACTGAGGGAGTCCTAGATTAGGGGGTCCCCGGACGGCCGGACTATGTACTTGTGCCGGACTGTTGGACTATGAAGATACAAGATTGAAGACTTCGTCCCCTGTCTGGGCGGGACTCTCCTTTGCGTGGAAGGCAAGCTTGGCAATTCAGATATGTAGATCTCCTTCTCTATAACCGACTCTATGTAACCCTAGCCCCCTCCGGTGTCTATATAAACCAGAGGGCTTAGTCCATAGGACAACAACAATCATAATCATAGGCTAGCTTCTAGGGTTTAGCCTCTACGATCTCGTGGTAGATCAACTCTTGTAATACTCATATCATCAAATCAATCCAGCAGGAAGTAGGGTATTACCTCCATAGAGAGGGCCCGAACCTGGGTAAACATTGTGTCCCCCGCCTCCTATTACCATTAGCCTTAGATGCACAGTTCGGGACCCCCTACCCGAGATCCGCCGGTTTTGATACCGACATTGGTGCTTTCATTGAGAGTTCCACTATGACGTCGAAAAAGGGTTGATGGCTCGCCTTGTTATCAAGGACAACATCACCTCTAGGGGAGCCCTGGCTTTAGTCCAAACCCTCCGACTAGGCGGCTTCGTCATGACTGCTCGTTCGGCCGCCGCGCCGACGATGACTTCTCGGGTCATCAAAAATAGCCTCCACGTCATCTCGGAATACACCGAGCAGATGGATTCAATGGAGCTCTCGTCCTTGAACGAGCTCTTGGGTCGCATCGCTACCTCGGGAGTCGCTACAGACTATGATCGGATTGGTCTTAAACCCGATCAAAGAGAGATTAACTCTCCGTCGGTGACCCATCAGATAGCGGTGGTGGAGGAGCAATGCATCGATTCTTCCTCTATTCTGAGGACGAACTATGTCCTGATTCCCGAACTCTCCGAGTCAGATACCCGTCTGCGGGAGGACATGGCCCAAACTCCAAACTTAGAATCGGACAGCAGGCCAGAAAAATTGGGCGACATCCCGGAACCCGAACTGCGAAGTTCGGAAGTCCCTCTGCCCCTGGGACTTAGATCGGGTCAGGGTTTAGACTTAAATCCACCCACCCATCCAGATACGAGCGATCTTTCCCACATTAGACAACAATCCCAAGAGACAGTACATCACTTTTGGGCCAGATTCCTCCTTGTAATGAGCAAGGTCAAGGATTGTCGCGAGGAAGACGCAGTCTCATTCTTTTGCAAAAGTTGCACGGACAAGGGAATCCTCAACGCCATATGTCACCGTGACATATCACACTTCGCTGACTTGGGGCCATAGTACAGAAGTACTGTGCGATGGAAAGCGCCTGGAAAACCCAAGCAAAATTCTGGGATCCTTCGTCTCTCACTAAACCCCTCGTCCGAACTAAAAGGGTGCACTCTCGCAAGTCACCCGATCCAATTACAGAGAAACGAAAGCCCACTACAGGGCATGGAACCGTATTGGAGGGATGGCTCAATGGGCCATGCAAAATTCACACCACACAGGATACAATACCAACACATAGCCTTAGAGCATGTTGGATACTTCGGCAGGTGGCCAAGAGCGGCGAGGATCTCCTCATTAACGATACCGCAGAGCATCATCCCGCAGAAAACAACAATACAATATTGACAGTCTTCGAGACTTTCGCCTCAAATAACAGGCGCAAGAGAGCACTCCGCAGCCTTGCCGAAATCTGCCATGTTGCAGCAATAAATCCATGGAACGACACAACCATAACCTTCAACGCCAGTGACGAACCCCAATTCCGAACAGTCCAAGCACCAGCCAATTTGTTCCTTAGTCCAATTGTGGACGGCTTCCGACTTACTAAAGTGCTAATGGACGGTGGCGGCGGATTAAAGCTCATCTACGAGGAAACTCTCAACAAAATGGAAATAGACAAGAGCCGCATTGAGCAAAGCCGCACGACCTTCAGAGGAATTATCCCTAGTCAGGAGGCACGATTGTGGGAAAAATCACACTCGATGTGGTATTCGGCACGCCGGAGAATTACAGGTCTGAATAAATAACATTCCAAGTGGCCCCGTTCAGTAGCAGATACCACGCCCTTTTAGGACGGAATGCATTTGTGAGCTTCCAAGATATACCCCATTACGGGTACATGAAGCTCAAGATGCCCGGGCCCAATGGAATCATCACTCTAGCCAGTGATCCGGACGTAGCACTCTGCGCTGAAAATAAAACCGCCGCCCTGGCCCTTGAGGCATTATCCGAAGCCCTTGCGGCCGAAGAACTAACTGCGCTGCGCTCCATAGTGGACAGGGACGACGTGATACTTGACAAATGATCCAAGTCCACCTCTTTCAAACCAGCGGACGAAATAGTCAAATTCCATGACGGACTCTACAAAAACAGCATCCATCCGGGCACAGCTGAACCCCATAATAGACGCCGCACTGCGGGCGTTCTTGCTCGAGAATTGGGACATCTTCGCCTGGCACCCTTCAGACATGCCAGGTATCCCACGCAGGCTGGCCGAGCATAGCCTAAACATACTAAAGGGATACAAGCCGGTCAAGCAGACTCTTTGGCGCTTTTCAGAACCTAAACGACAAGCCATGGGAGAGGAGCTAGCCAATTTACTCGAAGCCGGATTCATCAGAGAAATAAAACACCCGGACTGGCTAGCAAACCTGGTGATGCTACCAAAGAAGGACAAATCCTGGCGCCTATGTGTCGATTTCAAGGGCCTCAATAAGGCTTGCCCCAAGGATCCCTTCCCTCTCCCCCGCATCGATCAAATCATCGATGCTACCGCAGGACACGACTCATTGTGCTTCCTCGACGCATACTCCGGATACCATCAAATCAAGATGGCGGAGTCCGATCAAGCCGCAACGGCATTCATCACTCCATACGGACCCTTCTTTTTAACACCATGCCTTTCGGGCTCAAAAATGCAGGTGCAACCTATCAATGCATGATTCAGACATGCCTGGAAACACAAATCGGCAAAACAGTTGAGGCATACGTAGACGACGTGGTCATCAAAACCAGACACGCCGAGTCTTTAATAGACGACCTCAGGCTTATGTTCGACAATCTCCGAACATATGACACCAAGCTCAATCCGGAAAAATGAGTTTTCGGCGTTCCTGCCGGAAAGCTCCTGGGTTTCATCGTTTCCAACAGAGGAATTGAAGAGCTTTGTCACAGTTGGCTACCCCAACAGACCTCAAGCAAATCAAGAAATTAACTGGATGCATGGCTGCCTTAAGCCGCTTTATCTCCCGATTGGGAGAAAAGGCACTACCTCTCTATCGCCTTCTTTGACGCACCGAACACTTCGAGTGGACGGATGCGGCTACGGCCGGACTGGAAGAAATAAAGGCCCCCTTGGCTAGCAACCCAATCCTTGCCGCACCAAACATCGGCGAATCCATCCTGTTATATATAGCTGCAATGCACCAAGTTGTAAGCGCAGTGCTCGTCGTCGAACAAGAGGAGGACGGACATAAGTTCCCGCTTCAAAAGCCAGTATACTATGTATCCACTGTCCTCACACCATGCAAGTCACGGTACCCACATTATCAAAAAATAGCATACGCGGTCTTCATGGCATCCCAGAAAATACGACACTACTTTCAAGAGTGTTCAATCACGGTGGCCTCCGAAGTACCACTCAACGATATAATAAACAACCGCAGTGCCATGGGCCGGATTGCTATGTGGGCCATCGAGCTCCTCCTGCTCGACATCATATATAAACCACGACGATCCATTAAGTCACAAGTACTGGCTGACTTCGTCGCCGAATGGATAGAAGCCGAACTCCCTAAAGAGTACGGTGCATACTCCAACTGGATCTTGCACTTCGACGACTCTAAAATGCTGGCTGGTCTGGGAGCGGGCGTTGTCCTAACATTCCCCACCGGAGATACAGTCCAATACGTACTCCAAATACTATACACAGACTCCAACAATGCAGCTGAATACGAGGCTCTGTTGCATGGTCTTCGGATGGCAGTCTCCATGGGCATCCAACGCCTAGAAGTGCGTGGGGATTCGAACCTTGCAATATCTCAAATAAATCGAGACTTTGACGCCAAGGACCCGAAAATGGCGGGTTACCGCAACGCCGTCCTCAAGATGTCAGCTTGGTTCGAGGGGCTCGAATTCCATCATGTGGTCCAAGAAAACAATCAAGTGGCGGATATCCTCGCCCGCATCGACGCTAAGCGCGACCCCGTCCCACCTAATATCTTCTTGGAAAGGCTGTTCAAGCCATCCATGGTGTGGCAAGGGGAGACCGGCAATACTAGTCCAGATCCGACCACAACCCCAGATCCCGAACACACTGACATAATCGGAGGCTCCGCGACCGAAGTAACACCTTCGGCCCACATGATCATGGCTATCATCGCCCCGTGGACAGAACCCTTCTTAGCCTACCTAAATAGGCAAGAACTCCTAGAGGACCAAAATGAGGCACGTTGCATTGTGCAGTGCTCTAAAGCCTACAAGGTCCATGAGGGAGAGCTTTATAAGAAAAGCGCTACCGGACTACTCCAAAGATGCATCTCCGAAGAAGAAGGACGGCAGCTCTTGGCCAAAATTCACGCTGGACTCGGCGGCCACCATGCCGCAGCTCGGGCCCTTGTAAGCAAGGCCTTCCGTACAGGTTTCTACTGGCCGACAGCCCAGGCAAACGCACATGACCTCGTCCAACATTGCGTCGGTTGCCAGCTTTTCGCAAACCAAAGCCATATGCCACCTACCGCTCTCCAAACAATCCCGATAGCTTGGCCCTTTGCGGTCTGGGGGCTAGATATGGTCGGACCCCTTAAAGGAGGAAGCCATAAGAAAAAAAATACCTATTGGTCATGGTAGATAAATTCACCAAATGGATAGAGGCCAAACCAGTTAAAACGGCCGAATCCGGGCCAGTGATAGACTTCATATCAGGGGTTGTACATCGTTACGGTGTCCCCCACAGCATCATCACCGATAATGGCTCCAACTTCATAGCCGACGAGGTGAAAACTTGGTGCGGCAACATGGGCATTAAGCTCGATTACACCTCTGCCTATCACCCCCAAACAAACGGTCAAGTCGAATGAGCAAATGGTCTTATTATGAGCGGCATCAAACCCAGACTAGTGCGATCCTTGAAGGAATCAGATACGCACTGGGTCAAGGAGCTCGACTCCGTACTATGGGGACTGTAGACCACGCCAAATTGCACTACCGGATACACACCATTTTTCATGGTGTACGGCGCAGAGGCGGTATTGCCCTGCGGCATCATTCATGACTCACCTCGAGTGCGCATGTATGAAGAGTGAGAAGCCGAGCTTGATCGGCAGGACAGTCTAGATTCCCTGGAGGAGGAGCGCGACGTCGCAAAAGCCCGTTCCGCATTCTATCAGCAACAGGCTCGAAGGTATCAAAGCAGAGAAGTACGGGCCAAGACTTATAACGTTGGTGAACTCGTTCAACGCCTACCGGAGAAGAAAAAGGACAAGCTCAAACCCAAGTGGGAGGGTCCCTTCATCATCGACAAAGTTCTCACCAAAGGAGCGTACTGTCTGTGTGATGCATCAGATAATCGACTCGAGCCGAACCCATGGAACGCGGCCAGACTCCGAAGATTCTACGCCTAGTGCCAAACTCTGTGTTCGTCTCCTTACCTCCGCCTTTCTTTTTTAAAGTTATATCATCTTTCTCTCTTTCTTTATTTCTTTTTTATGGCCTTAAAAGCTTCAAGGCTGACTCGACTACACACCCTTGCCGCGCTATGCACGCTCACTATACCCGGGGGCTTCTTATACAGAAGCTTAATATAATTATCTTCCGAGCTTCATGCCCACTACATATGTGTCACTTTTCCATATGTACCTTTTCTTCGCCATTGTATGCATTGATATGACTTAAGTTTTGGCCAAGCTGGGTTGCCTGGCTCCTGTGTTTATGCCCTACGTTCTCGTTACTTCGGCTAGGGCATAAGGGGAGCACCTCTGCGATTGTTACTGCCGGGTCCGCCGGACGTGTACCTCAGATTGGGTGAAGCCGAAAGCTAGCGTTCTTAAGGGAATATTCGGTCGGTGAACAAAATATGTTTCTTAACTATTACAATATAAACCCCCAGATGTTTTATATCACGCGTCTCTGTTCGCAGTTCGGACATGCACATTAATGCATGCGCACCCAGGGAAAGGAACCCTTAACGGAACTATTCTCCCTGGAAGATGTTTCTTACTATCCATGTAATATAACATAGCTAGTTGGGTACTTGTCTGTTCAAGCACTTATGACCCCTACGCCTCGTTTCCACGCGTACCCCAGTTTACATAACTGAGCGGGTATTCGGATACACTCCGGACTGTCGGGTCTGGAGGTTGAAGCGAAAAGGTCCGCCATGACAAATGAGTTACAATCCGGCTAGAGACAAAATATGCCAATTGAAGTAGACAGTCACTTAGACTGGCTAAATTCTTCTTCTATACCATCCAATAGGCTGTCTAGCCTACAATCCTGTTGGGAATACTTTGCGGCTACCTAGTCGTATACCAGACTAACCGGGATCTCTTTCCCATCTGACCCTACAGGTCCGACCAGGGCCGTGTGATTCGGATCAACCTTGGTGTACCGCGTTTTTACCATGGCCCAGGCTTCTCTCGCACATTGTCAGCAAGCCGATATCTTCCATAATCGGAAGCGCCTCCGCGCTCCCTTGAGCATCTCCACAAGCTCCCCCATGCCTCCTGGCAAGGAGGCGGACGGCCACAAGGCCTAGGCAATACCCTGCATCACCTGTCAAACTTGTTCGTGCAGTTGTGAGAGCTCTTGCAGAAGATCGCCTGCGGATCCGGGCATCTCCTCTTCGGGACAACCTGTCAGCAAACCTATAGACATAACTCTGTTAGCCCGTTTCTTCGCTGAACTGTATAAAGGTTCCTTTGAGCACATACAAAAAAAGGCCGCGACGAAGCCTCTTATTCTCCTTCACGGAGTCAGCAAGCTGGGCCCGAACATCTTCCAATTCAATGCCCAGCCGGGTATTAGCATCTTGGAGATCGTTTTTCTCTCGCCTAACCCGTGTAAGCACGCACTTGCCAGCCTCTAGCTGTTGTTGAGCTTGTTGCTCATCCTCTTGTACGATCTCCAGATCCACTCCGGGATTGTCTGCAGAATCTATTGTTAGATTTGCAAGCATGCCGAATACTAACTGGTACACGTAATTACATTCTTTTTGATCGAGACAAGTATTACCAGTTGAGGCCTTATTGGATTCCTCCATTCCGGCAACTGCAGCCCTTAGCTGGGCTTTGCACTCCTCCAGCTCTTGAGACAAATGAGTGTTCTTCTATGTAAGAACCTATTCATACAATGATCCTTAAATCAGTTGTGCCAACTGTTTCAAGTCTCAGGGGCTACTGATATACATAATTATCAGATTTTTTCTTACCCGTATATCATTTAAATACTGGTCTGTGGCTCTAGCAAGCCCATCTTGAGCAGCTCGGATGTACGTGTCTCCCGAGTTGAAGGCATTGAACGCCTCTTCGGAGAAGTTAGGGTCGCGGAGTATGGCTCGTCGACACCGGTGATTCATAGCGCTCTCCACTTTGGAATTCGTAGCGGATATTCTATCCGCATCCTCTGTAGCAGGACCATCCGGCGTTGTCCCATGTTAGCCTCCACCCTTGAGGCCGGTTCTGGAGTCCGGCTGGTGGAGGCATGGCCGGCAGGATCCCCGGACACAGTCCGGCGAGTACTCTTTCTGCCAGGGCACAATGGACATTGTTATATTTTGAAGACGATAATCACAGAGCAGATTTTAAATCATACCTCTGCGACGGCGTCTCGGTCCTAACTGCCTTCCTTTTAAGCCTACCCGGCTTGGGTGCCCCTTGTTGGTGAGCCACCGCGGGTTCGGCACGGTGCCCCGATGGCCTTCCCTATAAAGCGTAATACATGTACGATGGGTTAGGCGTAAAGAAGGGATCCTTCTCGGAAGTTAGGACTCTGACATGTGATGCAGGGAGTAGGCCAGGATAGTTGGCAATAATGGCCACCAAGGCGCCGTCACAACTTGCCTGGTAAAACATCCTGTCGACGAGCTCCACAAATATGTCTGAATCTTCTTCAAGTCCGAGGTCGAGGGCCCGGTTGTGGTCCTCTGGTTGTGGAGGTGGGTTGTGGACCTCCCTCACAGCTTTTCACAGTTCCTGCTATGAACTAGCAAGGTAAATATTTGTGATGAAAGACTGCAAGAATGAATAGAGTTGAGTAAAAGGTAGCAGCTCACCCAGCTAGGGGGGTTGTACATAGAAAATCTATCTCGTGGCTTAATGCGAATAAACTCCTCTTCTTCTCCTTTATACAAATCAGACAATATTTTCGCCAGGGCGGTGGCGGAGTTCGGACCTTTTCGACTGCAGCGGGTGGCATCGTCTTCTCCATTAAAGTGCTACATGGGACGCCCCTGATACTGGAGTGGCTGCACCCCTGCATTATGCATATTGACATAACCTCGATTACTGTTAATCCAGATTTGGCCAGTGTTTTTATCCTGCCCATCAGATAAAGGACCTCTCTATTATCTTCCTCCTGGGGGCTCCAGGGATGCCAGCTGCGGCATTTCTTTAGTGGGGCATTGTTAAACTCAGGAAGGCCTATCCGGATAGGGTCCCGAGGGGGAACGTCCTCTATATAAAACCACTCTGAAGGCCAGTCTTCGGATGTCTTCTTCGGAGTGCCGGGTAGGTATCCGGTCCCGGCGATGCGCCATATTTCGGCTCTGCCCACTTGATATATGGATCCCTCCTGATTGCGAGGGACGAGGCAGAATAGCCTCTTCCATAGCTCGAAATGAGCTTCACAGCCCAGAAATAGCTCGCAAAGGGCGACATAACCTGTGATGTGCAGTATGGAGGTAGGAGTAAAGTTACGCAGTTGGAGGCCATAATACTCCAGGGGCCCGCAGAGGAATGGATGGATTGGAAATCTTAGGCCCCTCAGCAAGTAAGGGACAAGGCATACTCACTCATCATTGGATGGGTTGGGGAAACTCTCTGCTTACTCCTGCCATCGTAAGTGGCTAGTCCGGCTCGGACAGGAACAAGATATGCAGGCGGGAGAAACCCCTGGGTCTGCAACTCCACCAACCTGCCGTGGGATATGGTGCACTTCACCCAATCACCTGGCTTAGCGCTGTGGGAGCGAGAGGAGGAGCTGCGGCGGCCGGCCATGATGGGATGGTTTTTTTGGGCGCGCTCTGATGAATCCTTGCTTGGGGAAGATGGTGTGATTTGGATCTGAGGATCCCCGTCTCTTTAATAGATGATTTACTAACATGGTCAGGGTGGCAAAATAAAAATGCCTCGACTTCTCGCATTCGCTTGAGACGTGGAGACTGCCATTATTAAAGTACAGAAGCCGAGGAGTGCCGCATTAATGGGAAGCCGGACACTACTTGAGGGAGTCCTGGACTAGGGGGTGTCCGGACAGCCGAACTATCATCATCAGCCGGACTCCAAGACTATGAAGATACAAGATTGAAGACTTTGTCCCGTGTCCGGATGGGACTGTCCTTGGCGTGGAAGGCAAGCTTGGCGATACGGATATGTAGATCTCCTACCATTGTAACCGACTCTGTGTAACCCTAGCCCTCTTTGGTGTTTATATAAACCGGAGGGTTTTAGTCCGTAGGACAACACAACCATTACAACAATCATACCATAGGCTAGCTTCTAGGGTTTGGCCTCCTTGATCTCGTGGTAGATCCACTCTTGTACTACCCATATCATCAATATCAATCAAGCAGGAGTAGGGTTTTACCTCCATCGAGAGGGCCCGAACCTGGGTAAAAACATCGTGTCCCTTGTCTCCTGTTACCATCCGCCTAGACGCACAGTTCGGGACCCCCTACCCGAGATCCGCCGGTTTTGACACCGACATTGGTGCTTTCATTGAGAGTTCCTCTGTGTCGTCACCGATAGGCTTGATGGCTTCTTCAATCGATAACGACGCCGTCCAGGGTGAGACTTTCCTCCCCGAACAGACCTTCGTGTTCGGTGGCTTTGCACTGCGGGCCGATTTGCTTGGCCATCTGGAGCAGATCGAAAGCTACGCCCCTGGTCATCATATCAGGTTTGGAAGCCCTAACTTCACGGCCGACATCCGCGGAGACTTGATCTTCGATGGATTCGTGCCACAGCCGAGCGTGTCGCGCTGTCACGATGGGCATGATTTAGCTCTGCCGCCGGATAGTGCCCTGGAGGCCGCACACGAGTCCGCTCTGACCTATAGTTCGGAGCAGACCGCGCAGACCGAGGATAGGTGGCTGGACACCGCCTCGGTAGCTGCAACTTCTACGGCGATGGAGCCGAATACCGACCTTGTCCCTTATAAAGCTCGTGACTCCGAGGCACCGGACTCCTTGCCGGACTCCGAACCTCCTGCGCCCCTGCCAATCGAATCCAATTGGGCGCCGATCATGGAGTTCACCGCCGTGGACATCTTTCAGCACTCACCCTTTGGTGATATCCTAAATTCGCTAAAGCATCTCTCGTTATCAGGAGAACCCTGGCCGGACTGCGGTCGGGATGGTTGGGATGCGGACGACGAAGAAACTCAAAGCCCACCCACCACCCACTTCGTAGCCACTGTCGATGATCTAACCGACATGCTAGACTTCGACTCCGAAGACATCGACGGTATGGACGACGATGCTGGAGACTACCAAGAACCAGCGCTCACCGAGCACTGGAAGGCCACCCCAACCCATGACGTATATATGGTGGATACCCCAAAAGGAAGCGACAACGAGGAACAACGGGACGCGGCAAGGGATAATTCCGCCGACAAGCAACCAAAACGGCAACGCAGACGCCTCCCTAAGTCCCGCCTCGACAAAAACAGCGCTCCTAATGACCCAGCAATAGAGCAGGGCAAACCAGTGGACGATGAATATGCAACCAAGCAACCATCCGAACAGGACGAATCGGATAACCAATCCATGCCGGGCGAAAACAACAGTCCGGACGATCTCACGTCGCACACTCCATCGGAGCACAAGAACCTTCACAAAAGACTAGTCGCCACTGCAAGAAGCCTGAAAAAGGAAAAACAGAAGCTCAAAATAGTGGAAGACATACTCAGAATGAGGTGGAGCAAAGTACTCAAGACCGCGGACAAATATGGCAATGGCCACCAAACAAAGAGCTACCCAACGCGCAAGTTGCTGCCAAAATTCGACGAGGAGGCCATAGAGCCCCCACAGTCAAAAAGTAAAAAGGCCGCCTGGCCGGATAGATGACCAAATGACAGGCCAAAAGCAATGAGCGGCGCCGCACACAAGACGACACATGATCCTCATAACCCAGATGACCCGGTCAGGTCCATTTATGGACCAAAAAAGAGGGCCCCGAGAAGCAACACAACACGCCAAGCGTTCGAAGACAACGGCACACCCAAATACATGGGCGCCGCACACCCACTATGTTTCACCGATGAGGTGCTGGATCATGAATTTCCAACGGGGTTCAAACCCGTAAACATAGAGGCATACGATGGAACAATAGACCCTGGAGTCTGGATTGAGGATTACATCCTCCACATACACAAGGCCAGAGGAGACGATCTCCACACCATAAAATATCTACCCCTCAAGCTCAAAGGGCCAGCTCGGCATTGGCTCAAAAGCCTCCCAGAAAATACTATTGGAAGTTGGGAAGAGCTCGAGGACGTGTTTAGAGCAAATTTCCAAGGGACTTATGTCCACCCTCCGGATGCAGACGATTTAAGTCACATAACTCAACAGCCCGGAGAGTCAGCGCACAAATTCTGGAATAGGTTCCTTACCAAAAAGAACCAAATAGTCGACTGTCCGGACGCCGAAGCCTTAGCAGCTTTCAAACATAACATCCGAGACGAATGGCTCGCCAGACACCTCGGCCAAGAAAATCCGAGAACAATGGCCGCGCTAACAAGCCTCATGACCCGCTTTTGCGCGGGGGAAGACAACTGGCTAGCAAGATGCAGCACCAGCGACCCGAGTACATCCGAGATCAGAGATGGACGACGTAGAAAGGATCAGCGCCGAAATAAAGAAAAAAGCAAAAAAAACACGGCAGTCAACGCCGGATTCAAAAGCTCTCGGCCGAACAACAAATCATTGCCTCTTAAGGACAACAATGACGAGCTATCAAACTTAAACAAAATTCTGGATCAGATATGTCAAATCCACAGTACCTCCGGAAGGCCTGCAAACCACACCCACCGAGATTGTTGGGTCTTCAAACAGTCTGGCCGACTCAACACTGAACACAAGGGGCTCGACGCGCCAAGTGAGGACGACGACGAACCCCACCAGCAGAGCGCCGGAAAACAAAAGACTTTCCCACAAGAAGTCAAAACAGTAAACTCACTTCATGTGATAATACGGAAAAACAATGCGGCACCCGCCAAAGTAGGTGTCGCACGGTCGACCCCAGCGGAACCTCGAGATTGGATGTCAAAACCAATCACTTTCGACCACCTGGACTATTCCAGGAGTATTCAGAATGCGGGATGGACTGCTCTGATATTGGATCCTATAATCGACGGACTACAATTTACACAAGTCCTGATGGACGGAGGCAGCGATTTAAACCTGCTATATCCGGACACAATCCGCAAGTTGGGGATAGACCTTACTAAAATTCAACATACCCGCACTACCTTCAAAGGAGTGACGCCAGGCCCTTACGCCAAGTGCACGGGCTCCTTACTACTAGAAGTTGTGTTCGGGTCACCCGACAACTTCCGACGCGAAAAGCTAATCTTTCATATCGCCCCATTCAAAAGTAGCCATCAAGCTCTATTGGGACGTGAAGCTTTTGTCCGCTTTAACGCAGTACCACACTACACGTCTCTTACACTTAAAATGCCCGGTCCACGCGGCATCATCTCATTAAAAGGGTCGTTCAAGACCCCGGGCATGGCTAGACGAGTCCGGCATAAATAAGCTAGGGGCTCCCTAGCCGCACACCCCTTTATAAGGGGCTATGCGTACAGGCAATAATGAGCTAATATAAGCTCAGCCTTATTCATTCATTCATATTTCAATTTTTAATACATTTTTTGCACGATTTCCTCTCAAGCTAAGTTCCTCTCTTTTTATAGATGAACAACGTGTACGCCCGTCCAGGATACGGCACAACGGAGACACAGGCGCAGACGTGCAGTAGGGACCCGTCGCAAGGATTCTTTTCAGATTAAGTCCCTGCGTAAACCTTTCTTACTGTCTTTTGTTGATCACATCCCACGGTTCTTCACCATAACCAAAGAGGAGACTGGCGTTTTGGCATCGGCTGCGCCAGAAGTTCTTGCCTGTACCTGGACACTAGGGGCTTAGGGCATTGTTCCGCCCGTTATTATAAAGACCGAACACCTTAGGGAGTGTTCGGCGTCTAGAGTTAGGCCTCATATGCATCAGCTCCGAGTCATGTCTTTGGTCAAATGTTGGGTTTGCCCAGCTCCTGTGTTTTGCTGCCTTACGTTCCGTATCATCGGCTAACGCGGCACCAGGAGAACTACTGCGATTGTGCCCCGGTTCGGCTGGGCGAGCACCTCAGTAGAGAAAGCCGAAAACTGACTGTCATGACATAGCGAGAGACTGGTCAACCACTCGATCGACTACCGGAATGTTTAGAATTCCTCCGCTTTGAGGAAGGACCGTTTCCCGGTCAGGCACATACGCGCCCCGAATTCGGAGAGCGCGGTGCCCCTAGGGGCTATATCGTAGCCCCACCCTCGAACTGCTATGGCTAAGTGAAAGTGATAAAGCATTATAGTCCGGTTGCCTCGTTTGCTACGCTACCACCTCCTTCACATGACCGAGACGTCGGATTAAGTGTGAAAATGCGCTATTTTTGCGAACACCCCCGCACCTTGTGCGTGGGGGCTGAAGCCGAAGACTGCCATCTTTCAGGTTATACACACGTATACATAAATGGCCGCACAGGAGATATTTTAATACTTGAACGCACAAGTACCACAAAGCGCTTACATCATAAAGATCGTTTTACAAACCAAAATGTTCATTTGAACGTGACATTTTTTGAGCACTGCGACTCTATTACACGAGCACCACGCAGAACTTCCCCAAAATAGTGCTCGGCGGGTAACCGGCTCTCATCTGAACCCTGGGTCGCAACAGCGGTGGCATCCATCGCTGTCCAATGTGTCTTCACACGGGCGAGGGCCATCCGCACACCGTCTATGCAGGTCGACCGCTTCATCGCCTTGATATGCGGCACCGCCCTAAGAAATTGCTGCAATAAGCCAAAATAACTCTTCGGCTTGGGCCTATTCGGCCAGACATGAGTCACGATATCCGTCATGGCAAGTCCGGACAATCTGTTATGCTCAGCCCACTCGGCCAACCGATCGGTCAGCGGAAGTGAACGCTTCGGACTATGGAATTGAGACCAAAACAGCTCTTCCGTCTTGTGAGCCTTCTGACTTCGGAAGTGCACAACGGCATCCGCCGCACTCGCCGCTAAGTCCATATAAGGATCCTCCGGACCCCACAGCTGGCCAAGCTGAGCATACTTTGGATCTGTAAACCTTAAGCGCAGCAGAAAGGGCTTGCCAGCCACAATATCTCCGGCCTGGTGCAGCTCCTCCTTTATAGCCCGCATTGAAGAACGGGCATCCTTGGCTTCGGCGGTGGCCTTCCCCAGGTATTCTCGCTCCGCTAGGCGCTCCTTTTCAAGAACCTCATTGCGGTCGGTAGCATCTTTTAACTTCACGGCCAGTTTGGCCATCTCCTCCCTGCTTCGGCAGTGGACAGCCCTTTTGACTTCTAGTTCTTCGGCCGCCCTTGAGGCAGCCGCATCACTCTTTCGGGCTTGCTCCTTGGCTTGAGCAAGTTCTGCCCGAAGGCACTCCACAGCAGCGGCACCATCTGCATCAAGCACACATATTGTAAGGAGTGGGCTTCGGCTCCCTTACTAGGTGACCGCGGAGAATAAACCTACCTTGCGACTCATCAAGTCGCTTGTTGACTAGCGCGATGTCTTCATCCGCAACATCGAGTTGCCACTTTAGTTCGGCAACTCCATCAGTCTGTCTAGCCACCGAACTATCCGCCACCTGCTTGGAAAGGAGAAATTCAATACCTGGGATTTTGATCCTCGGCACGCTGCGTTCTCGACACCCTACCGAGTCTCAGGGGCTACTATCTATACAGGGCGCACTTTATGTGTAAAACTGTCAAAGGGCATGTCATTTTTACGTACCTCAAACCCCGCCAGTAAACTCCTGACGGCTTCATGCAATCCGCCTTCGGCGGATGCAATTCTTTTAATCACCGTACTCATTAGTGTACGGTGACCTTTTGAGATGGACGCCCTCTCAAGCAGATCCTTCAACTCCCCCGGCCACACACCAGTTGGCGCCGAACTATCCCGCCCTGCCGGACTCAGGGATACCCTCTGTGATGACACTTCAGGCTCGTCCGCCCCATCCGACGGTGCGCCAGATGGAGGCGTCTCGCTCTCCATCATCTCCGGACGAGTTCCCCCGAAGACGAGCTCATCTGAGAAGGACGGAGATCCGAACTACAAGGTAAAAGCTTAAGTTATCCTCAGAAGCACAAATAGGGATGTCCCTTATTACAAAACTCCCTTCTTTCTACTTACGGCTCGATGGAGGGCTGATTCTTTAGGGGAGATTGTGCGGCCGGAGCCTCTCCGGACACAGGACCCTCTGGTGAAGATGTCTTCCCCCGCTTCAGGGCTTTGGCCTCCGGGTTTTCAGAGGCGATCCTCTTCTCCCACTGGAAGGAGGGATTCTCGATCCCCCCTTCCTCAAAGGCCTCCTTGGTTGAGGCGGTAGCTCCCCTGTTTTCCCCTTCGCCTTCCTCTGAAGGCGCAACCTCCAGCATCCTTACCAGCACGGGATCCGGCGCGGTCTCTGGGAGGGGGCCGGACACCGTATCAGTTTTGCTTGCGCTATCCACTCCTATTTAAAGGGCAGTTGGTCAAAAGTCGAATCATACAAAGGCAAACAAATGGTATGTCCGGACACGGAGCTACTTACTTGGGTATCCGGATGATTGCAGCTTAGGCCGGCGTCCTCGGTCAATTCCGGACACACCTCTTGTGATCCGAAGAACAATTTGTACATCTCCACGGGCGTCGTGCCTATGAAGTGTTGGAGAATCCGTGGTCCCTCCGGATTAAATTCCCACAGCCGGAGAGGACGGCGTTTGCAGGGCAGGAGACGCCTAATCAGCATAACCTGCATCACCACGACCATATCGATCTCCCTCGCTTGGAGGTCTCGAATCCGTCCCTGCAATAGGAGCACGTCCTTTGAAGGCCCCCAGTTGAGCCCTTGGTTGACCCATGACATCAATCGTCGTGGGGGTCCCGACCAGAATACGGGCGGCGGCTTCTGCCTGCTGCCCCTGGGAGCGGTAATATAAAACCACTCATGTTGCCACAAGCCAAGCTCCTCTTGGAAGGAGCCCTCGGGCCACGGGGCATCGGCCCTCCTGCTTACGGCCACCCCGCCGCACTCTGCTTGACGCCCCTCGATCATCTTCGGCTTCATATCGAAGGTCTTCAGCCACAAGCCGAAGTGATGGGTAATGCGGAGGAAGGCTTCACAGACGACGATGAACGAAGAAATATGGAGGATGGACTCCGGAGCCAAGTCATGGAATTCCAATCCATAGTAAAACATGAGCCCTCTCACAAAAGGATCCATCGGGAAGCCTAAACCCCGACAGAGTTGGGATACAAAAACGACATACTCACCGGGATCGGGGGTGGGGATGACTTGCCCTTCGGCGGGCAACCTGTGCGAAATCTCGTAAGTCTGGTACTTGGCCTCTCGCAGCTTTAGCACGTCCTCCTCCGTGACGGAGAAGGGCATCCACCGGCCCTGTAGGTCGGAGCCGGACATTGTTGGAGATCCGAAGCGCTCGAATCTGGGGCTCTGGGTGTTGGAACCTAGGGCAAGGAGAAGATTCGATGAAGGATTGAAGAAAAGAAATGAGCCTTGGTCCTATTATAAAGAAGGAGAATACCAAGAGCCGTCTCCGTGACCGTTTGGAACCCGCCTTCGATGGAGGGGGCGTGGCGATGGGCGCGGTTGGGTTACCCATGTCCGTATTGATGGGAATCCCGGAATAAGGGGAACACGATCTCTGCTTCGACAAGACGTGCCAAGGAAACCGCTTCGCTAAACGCGCTGAGGTGGTATAATAAAAAACGATTCAAGTAAAGGCTTGGTAGTGGCGTGACGTCATGCCACAAAAAACGTCAGCAGATTGAACTTGTGTATATATTATTCTCTCTACGGTGGAATGTGGAAATTATTTTGTAGAGCCGGACACTGTCCTGGTGTTCACAATCTTCTATGAATTATTCGGAGGAGGAACCCGCCTTGCAATGCCGAACAATATGCACGCCGGACTCATCGTCATTGAAGCCTGGTTCAGGGGCTACCGAGGGAGTCCGGGACTAGGGGGTGTCCGGACAGCCGGACTATCATCGTTAGCCGGACTCCAAGACTATGAAGATACAAGATTGAAGACTTCGTTCTGTGTCCGAATGGGACTTTCCTTTGCGTGGAAGGCAAACTTGGCGATACGGATATGTAGATCTCCTACCATTGTAACCGACTCTGTGTAACCCTAGCCCTCTCCAGTGTTTATATAAACCGGAGGGTTTTAGTCCGTAGGACAACACAACCATTACAACAATCATACCATAGGCTAGCTTCTAGGGTTTAGCCTCCTTGATCTCGTGGTAGATCCACTCTTGTACTACCCATATCATCAATATCAATCAAGCAGGAGTAGGGTTTTACCTCCATAGGGAGGGCCCAAACCTGGGTAAAAACATCGTGTCCCTTGTCTCCTGTTACCATCCGCCTAGACGCACAGTTCGGGACCCCCGACCCGAGATCCGCCGGTTTTGACACCGACACTACTCGTTACAACAAGTACTCTGGGATTTGGAGAGGAACCCTCCTTGCAATGCCGAAGACAATCTGCACGCCGGACTCATCATCATTGAAGCCTGGTTCAGGGGCTACTAAGGGAGTCCTGGATTAGGGGGTTCCCGGACGGTCGGACTATGTACTTGTGCCGGACAGTTGGACTATGAAGATACAAGATTGAAGACTTCGTCCCGTGTCCGGGTGGGACTCTCCTTTGCATGGAAGGCAAGCTTGGCAATTCAGATATGTAGATCTCCTTCTCTGTAACCGACTCTATGTAACCCTAGCCCCCTCCGGTGTCTATATAAACCGGAGGGCTTAGTCCGTAGGACAACAACAATCATAATCATAGGCTAGCTTCTAGGGTTTAGCCTCTATGATCTTGTGGTAGATCAACTCTTGTAATACTCATATCATCAAGAACAATCAAGCAGGAAGTAGGGTATTCCCTCCATAGAGAGGGCCCGAACCTGGGTAAAAATTGTGTCCCCTGCCTCCTGTTACCATTAGCCTTAGACGCACAGTTCGGGACCCCATACCCGAGATCCGCCGGTTTTGACACCGACAGGCACCCCGTAGAGATAGAAGTTGATCTTTTAGCCGTGTGCAGTGCCCCCCTCCACAGTTACACACCTCAATCATATCGCCGTAGTGCTTAGGCGAAGCCCTGCGCAAGTAACTTCATCATCACCGTCACCACGCCGTCGTGCTGACGAAACTCTCCCTCGGCCTCAACTCGAACAAGAGTACGAGGGATGTCATCAAGCTGAACGTGTGCTGAACGTGGAGGTGTCATAAGTTTGGTGCTTGGATTGGTTGGATCGTGAAGACATTCGACTACATCAACCGTGTTAACTAAATGCTTCCGCTTTCGGTCTACAAGGGTACGTGGACACACTCTCCCCTCTCGTTGCTATGCATCACCTAGATAGATCTTGCGTGATTGTAGGAATTTTTTTTAAATTACTGCGTTCCCCAACAGTTATCTCTTACCCAAGCCCTTTACTTATGCACTTTACATTGTGTAGGACCTTGAAGTATGTCTAGAGGGGGGGTGATTAGACTAATTGACCAATTAAAAACTTAACCTTTTCCCAATTTTAGAGTTTGGCAGATTTTAGCTATCTTACGACAAGTCAAGCAATCATCACACAATTCAAGCAAGCATGCAAAGAGTATATGAGCGGCGGAAATTAAAGCATGCAACTTGCAAGAAAGTAAAGGGAAGGGTTTGGAGGATTCAAACGCAATTGGAGACACGGATGTTTTTGGCGTGGTTCCGATAGGTGGTGCTATCGTACATCCACGTTGATGGAGACTTCAACCCACGAAGGGTAATGGTTGCACGAGTCCACGGAGGGCTCCACCCATGAAGGGTCCACGAAGAAGCAACCTTGTCTATCCCACCATGGCCGTCGCCCACGAAGGACTTGCCTCACTAGCGGTAGATCTTCATGAAGTAGGCGATCTCCTTGCCCTTACAAACTCCTTGGTTCAACTCCACAATCTTGTCGGAGGCTCCCAAGTGACACCTAGCCAATCTAGGATACACCACTCTCCAAGAAGTAACAAATGGTGCATTGATGATGAACTCCTTGCTCTTGTGCTTCAAATGATAGTCTCCCCAACACTCAACTCTCTCTCATGGGATTTGGATCTGGTGGAAAGAAGATTTGAGTGGAAAGCAACTTGGGGAAGGCTAGAGATCAAGATTCATATGGTAGGAATGGAATATCTTGGCCTCAACACATGAGTAGGTGGTTCTCTCTCAGAAATGGTAAGTTGGAAGTGTAGGTTTGTTCTGATAGCTCTCTCCACCAATGAAAAGGAGGTGGAGGGGTATATATAGCCTCCACACAAAATCTAACCGTTACACACAATTTACCAAACTTGGTGGGACCGATTCAACAGACTCGGTCATACCAATTTGATAAACCTAGTGACCGTTAGGAATTTCGGTGGGACCGACATGCAATTAGGTAGGACCGATATGGTTAGGGTTAGGGCATAATGTAATCTCGGTAAGACCGATTACACAAACTCGGTGAGACCGATTTTGGTAATAAGCTTTCCAAAGAGTTGGTCAGGTAAACTCGGTGGGACCGATTCGCTCATTTCGGTGAGACCGAAATGTTACGAAAAAGAAACAGGGAGTTTACATTGCAATCTCGGTGGGACCGATCGCTCACTTCGGTTAGACCGAAACGTTACGAAGGGAAACAGAGAGATTACAACCCCATCTCGGTGAGACCGAGATCCCTATCGGTAAGACCGATTTGCCTAGGGTTTGTGGCAGTGGCTATGACATGTGAACTCGGTGGCGCCGGATAGAAAGAATCGGTGGGACCGATTTTGACTTTGGGTTTGGGTCATATGTGGATGTGAGAAAGTAGTTGAGGGTATTTGGAGCGTATCACTAAGCACATGAATCAAGAGGCTCATTAAACAACACCTTTTCCTATAGACTCAATGTGATCTTGGATCACTAAAATATAAAATGAGGAGCCTTGAGCTTTTGAGCTTGAGCCAATCCTTTGTCCTTAGTATTTTGAGGGATCCACTTTCATCATCCATGCCATGCCATTCATTGAGCTTTCCTGAAATATTTGTCTTGAAATAGCATTAGCTCAATGAGCTATATGTTGTTATGAATTACCAAAACCACCTAGGGATAGTTGCACTTTCAATCTCCCCCTTTTTGGTAATTGATGACAACATATAGATCAAAGCTTCGACAAATGATAATAAGATTGTAAAACATCGTCGCTTTGAGAAGTATGTGATAAGCAAGAGCTCCCCCTAAATTTGTGCATAGTTTAAGATTTGCTTTGGACTGCAAATGCACAAGGAATTAGGCTCATGGGTTACTCTTCCATGTCACATACATCTTGGTGGAACGCTCAAAATGATAAAGATTGAATACATGCACTCATCGCCAAGCAAAGTGAATGATCACATAAGGATAGGTAAGATAATATCATCAAACATGCATAAGTGTAGCTTATGATCAAACACATGATCATCAATGTCTCACAGATAACAGCATAGTATCTCAAGCAATCAAAAGCAAACAAAGTTTAACCACCAAAGCAAGAAAGAACAAAAGCAACACTCTCTCTCTCTCGAAGCCTATGATCTATTCATTTTTCTCCCCCTTTGGCAACAAGTTACCAAAAAGTTCATAGAAAATGCATAGTGCTAGATCGACTCTCAGGCTTGATCTTCAGGTGGTGGTGTAGAGATGGCTCCTTGGACGAAGGCTTTAGTTGAAGTGGATGGAGCTGGAGGAGTTGGTGCTGGAGCTGGTTGCACTGGAGCTGTAGGAGCTGTAGCTGGTGCAGATGATGTGGCTCTCGAGTCTGTCACAGGCACTGCAGCTGACCTATGAGCTCTAGGCACTCTGGCAAATGCATCAGTGGTTGTCTTGCCCTTCCTCTCCTGCATGTCATCCTGGAGTTGCTCCACAACTGACTGAATCTCAGTTACTTTGACATCTAGTTCATAGAATTTTCGTTCCATGATTCTTTCTAGGCTCTCCTGGTTTTGAGTTAGGGTGGCCAACCCCTTCTCAATCCTCAGTGTTGATGCTATCAAGTAACCAAGCTGCTCCTGCTTGTTCTTCAAAAAGTACTCAGATGTGTCCTCTTGAGTTGGCATCTTGGAAGCCTTCTCTCTCTTTGCCTTCTCCTTCTTCTCTTGAGCTTGCACTAATGATGGTTCATTCTCATTCATGACAACTTGATTGTCCTCAAAGTCTGGATAGATAGCAAAATGTTCCTTATCCAGCAAGTATGTTCCTATGCCCATCTTTGAGTTAATCAACTCCTTAATCTATGGGGCATACCCACAACTTCTCTTCTGGTCTGTTGCTGTCCTCTTAATGGTCTCAACAATGAGGCTCATGACCTTGAATTTTTGTGGCACATCAAACAAGTGTAGCAAGTTGATAGCATGCCCTCTAATCATGTTGTGGTCACCTGACTTGGGCAACAGAATGTGCCTTAGGATCCAGTTGATGGTTGGCAGCCCTGACAGAAGAAAGTGGACTGACCCAAACTTGAAAGTCTCAAGAGCTTTGTTTGGGATCTCCTTGTACATATGAGCCATGGTATTGTGGTCCATCTTCTTCTTGGCATAGACATCCAAGTCATCTTCACTCTCCTTTGGGGCATTGATCAAACTGGCCCATTCCTCAATTGTTGACTGGTACCTTGTACCTTCAGACATCAAACTATCCTTCCATCTGGATAGAAGTGTGCTGTGGAGTAGAATTCCATAATGAGCTCATCATTCCACTTTGTGAGCTTCTGCCCAACAAAGTCTGCAAATCCACAAGCAACAAAGCTGTCTTGCACTCCAGGATAGTGTTCCTCATTTTACTTTATGTAGGTCCAGTCGACCCACCTCATATCACACAATATGGGCTTCTTGTCCAACAACACTGTCTCATAGAAGTCCTGCTGTTCCTTAGTGTGGAACCTGTAATCAACAGTAGTCCTTCTCCTAGTGGAATATGGATCTGTCATCCTCCAGAATCTGAGTCATGTATCCTTTCTCAACTTAATATTCTCAGCCAGAGAATGAGCATCATTGTGGTCTGGAATCTTGGGCTTTAGCTTCCTCAGGACTTGTCCTTCTTCATCTTCCTCATCAGCAACTTCAGGCACTGGGGCCTTGTTCTTCACAGCAGCTGGAATACTCCTGGCATTCCTCTTTGGTGCAAGCTTGGGCTTGGGGGCAGCTTTGGGCGCTTCCTTGGGCTTTGATGTTGCAGCCCCTGACTTTATAGCATCACCCATTAGCTTTTGTGCCTTGGGAGCTGGTGCAGCAACCTCTTCTTCCTCTTCAGAGTCTCTTCTCATAGAGGGATTTCCAAGAACCTGGGCAGTAGTGGTTCTGGCTCTCTTCTTCTTCTTATCTTGACCAGCAACTTCATCTTCTGATTCAATGGTAAACTTCATAGTTTCTCCAGTGGGAACTTTCTTGGGTTTGGAAGTTGTGACTCTTCTTGCAGGTGCCTCTTTGCGTTCAGACTTTTCAGGCACTTGAGTTGATCCTCTGACCTTTAGCATAGGTGTCCTCTTGGCAGGAACCTTCCTATTGAGTCCTGGCTTTGTGTTCTTTGCTGAGGCATACTCCTTTTTGAGCACTACCTTCTTGGAGGTAGCATCATCTTCTTCTGCCAAGTAATCCTCATCCTCAGATTCTGAGGTTCTCTTCTTCCTTGTCCTGGTGGCAGCTTTAGGCAAATTGCTTGGGGTGCTCCTGCTGCCATCATCTAAAGTGCTAGAGGGACTAGTGCCCTCACTCATGTGGTTATGCTCTTCTGACTTGTTCTGACTATCACTTTGGTCTAACATGCTGCAAATCACTGATTGCTGACCCTGTGAATAGTTATAGATGAGATAGAATGGATGAGCATCACAAAATGCAGAGATTTTTGCAAAAGAATGATTCAAAAATTCAGTTTTAATTTTCCACAGAAAGCATTTCGGATCAACCGATTTTCAAACTCGGTGATACCGAAGCAGTTTTTGGAACCTAAACTGGTGAACTCGGTCGGACCGAGTCATAGTTCGGTGGCACCGAGACTGCTAGGGTTTCACAAAGTCCTAAAATCGGTCACACCGATTAGCAATTCTCGGTCAGACCGAGAGTTACTAGTGCAATGGCGTTAGCCAAAGCAGTGGGACCGAGTTTTTCAACTCGGCGGGTCTGAGATGGTTTCGACGGAAACCTAACCCTAAATTTTCAAATCGCATTTAATCTAAGGATTGTATTGACTAGATAGGAGTGTTTCAATCGTGGCAAGAATCATAATGAACACAATGTGCTAGGAATCGGACGAGGATAGCACTATGATCGAGTCCATACCCTAGCTTGGCGATGAACTCGCTACGGCGGCAACGGCGGGGGTGAATTCCGTTGACGGCGGCAGAGACCAATGAAAGGAGGCGGCTGGCGACGAGGAGACGATCCGGAGACCCTGGTGGCAGAGTGAGCTATTGCGCGGGCGAAGAGGTTCGGAGAAATTTCCAAATTTTTTGCCCGTGAGTATATATAGCCCGACCCTATCGGTGTGACTGAGTGGAACAACTCGGTGGCACCGAGATGCATAACTGTATACAGTTACAGCAACTCGGTGTGACCGAAAAGTTCAAATCGGTTGCACCGAGACTGAAAACCTAGATCGACTTAGTGATCTCGGTAGGACCGAAATGGAGGAATCGATCAGACCGAGAATCACAAAGAAGTTTTGGAAGTTTAAGTCTATGACGAATCGGGGACTCCGAGTGCTCCTCACACAGAGTGGTTCGAATCTGACTTGATCAAATTTTGTGATGTAGCATGAATAGAGTTTGAGACGAGAAAAGCATAGATAGCTAGAGAAGGTTCTTAGGCATTCTTGTCCATCCACTTGGTAAAAAGAAAAGGAACCCAACCAATCAAAGCAACAAGTGGATGTCCTCGAATGAGTAAAATATGCAACAAACATGCTCACACAATAAAATGGCAAATGAAATATGTGGCAAAGCACGCACAACCAATTCTAGAATCTATCAAACAATTGGCGATAACTAGGTCATCTATATATGAGTATATTGACTTAGGAGTCAAATGAGAACATTTGATCATAGGTCATACTCATCGTTTAAGCTCAAGTGGAGTTACCACTTTTACATAATGCATTGATGTGTTCACACCATTAGAGTTGCTTTGACTCAATTCTTAGAGTTAAGCTCCCCCTAGATGTGAGATCCCCTTTTAGAGGGATGAACTAACCTTGGGTTTTGTCGATGATGACTTCATGTAGGTGTTGAAGATGTGGATGCTCAATGTTGATGTAGATCATTTGGAGCAATCCTTCGGAGTGAGTTGCACTTTCAACATACCTACATGGGTTAGTCCCACAAGGAACAAGCAAGAGTATCCATAGACATACAGTGATGCACACACAAGATGATGTCCATGAAATCATCAGGTTACCTTGTCCCTTACCTTACCAACATGAGGGTTTGTGACTCCTTGAACTAGTGCAAGATGTGGAAGTTGATTGCACTTGTCCTTGCCATAATGATATGAGTGAAGAATGTTGGCGGAGTCACCCTCAAGAACTCTCTAGTTCTTCTTCTTCGGGATCCACATCATCTTGATGGGAATCCTTGGAGTTGTAGTTGTACTTGATGAAGTAGAACTTGACGTAGTCTTGGGAACCCACTTGACCGAGGCCTTAGGTGCTTCTTCAAATGCATCAATCTCCTCTTGAAGCTTGTCCTTGCCTTTGTTCTTGTGGTCTTGTGGTGGAAGATCATCTTGTGCTTGTGTTCCCTTGAAGGAAGTAGGATCATACTTCTCTTGTTGAGGAACAAACTTCGTCTTGGGGTATTGATCTTCTTCCCACTCAACTCCATTGGCATTGAACTTTCATTCAAAACCAACACCTTGATTCTTCTGATGCCTTCCTTGCTTGCGTAGAATTTCCTCGAATTGCTTACTCCCGGCAAGGCTCTTGCAAACACCTTTCTCTATAATTCCCTTCAATAAGCTATTTTCTTGCTCAAGTGTAACTTGGCTAAGAGAATCATTAGTGGAATCAAGAGAACTACTAGAAGCAACAATATTGGATTTGGCATTATTATTGTTACTACTAGAGGAAGGATCTTTCTTGTATTTGTTACTAGACTTGACTTGAGGCATGTAAGTAGATAAGAGTAAATGCTTGGCAATGTAAGAAGAACTTTTCTTATGGAGATCATCATTGATTGCTTTTAAGAACTCATGCTCTTGCTGAAGATTGAGCTTTTCAACGCGTAACTTCTCATGAGCCCTTAAAAGTTCTCGATGATCTTCGAAGATAGTTTCATGAGCTAACTTAAGAGTGTTTAGTTCTTTAGTTAGAAGCTCAATCTTCTCCTTATCATTGTCATTCGTTTTATCTTGATTAGCATGATTAATTGACATTTCATCATAGTATTCATCACTAGAGTTGTCAACAAGTAAATCATCATCACCTAGCAAGTCATCTTCATCACTATTGAAATCAACATACTCGGGATGTGTTACCTTTGGACCTTTGGCCATGAAGCATCTTCCAATTCCTTCATTTGGTGAGTCAAATATGTCGTAGGAGTTGGTTGACACAAGTGCTAGACCGCCAACACCTTCATCTTGAGTATATTCAGATTTGGAGTGATAGCTTCTCTCGGAGTGATTGTCGGAGTTGGAGCCGGATACCCATTCACCAACATGAGCTTGATGTCTTTGTTTTGTGTAGCTCCTTGATGACTTGTCCTTCCTTTCCGAATCCTTGCTTCTCCGTGAGGGTCTTCGTTCATAACGATCATCTCTACTCCTCCTCTCTCTTGGTGGTGATTCTTCTCTTTTGCTTCTTCTTTTTGGAGAATTTTCTCTTCTTTTGTAGGGTGCCATACACTCATTGGAATAGTGTCCGGGTCTCCCACAATTGTAGCAATTGCGCTCTCGACTAGAAGATCTTTTGTCATTGTAGGACCTTGACTTAGAGCTTCTTTCTTTGCTTCTACTCTTGTAGAATTTGTTGAAGTTCTTCACCATTAAGCTCAATTCTTCATTGAAGGTTTGTTTCTCACTTGATGATGTGGGGGCTTCACATGAGGCTTTGTAAGCACCACTTGACTTGTTGTGAAGTTCCTCCTTATCCTTGCGTGACATCTCATGAGCAACAATTCTTCCAAGGACTTCTGTTGGCTTGAGATCTTTGTAGTTTGGCATCATTTGGATCAATGTGCACACGGTATCATACTTTCCATCCAATACTCTTAGGATCTTCTTGATGATGAATCTGTCGGTCATCTCTTCACTCCCTAAGCCGGCAATCTCATTTGTGATAAGAGCAAGCCTAGAGTACATTTCAGCGACACCTTCACCATCCTTCATTTTGAACTTGTCAAGCTGACTTTGGAGCACATCCAACTTGGATTCCTTGACGGAGTCGGTACCTTCATGCATATCAATCAAAGTATCCCAAATTTCCTTTGCATTCTCAAGACGGCTGATTTTGTTGAATTCTTCGGGGCACAAGCCATTAAAGAGGATATCGCAAGCTTGAGCGTTGTATTGCAGCATCTTCAATTATTCCGCGCTAGCTTCACGGTTTGGCTCTCTCCCATCAAAGAATTCACCTTGCAAGCCAATACACACAATAGCCCAAACGGCGGGGTTATGTCCAAGAATATGCATTTTCATCTTATGCTTCCAACTAGCAAAATTAGTACCATCAAAGTAAGGACCTCTACGGTGATAATTTCCCTCACTAGACGCCATACTCTCCTAGGTTGTGAAACCAAGGCTATGACCACCAAAATCTATGGAAATCAAAGCAAATGGAGACCAAAGCTCTGATACCACTTGTAGGACCTTGAAGTATGTCTATAGGGGGGTGATTAGACTACTTGACTAATTAAAAACTTAACCTTTTCCCAATTTTAGAGTTTGGCAGATTTTAGCTATCTTAGGACAAGTCAAGCAATCATCACACAATTCAAGAAAGCATGCAAAGAGTATATGAGCAGCAGAAATTAAAGCATGCAACTTGCAAGAAAGTAAAGGGAAGGGTTTGGAGGATTCAAACGCAATTGGAGACATGGATGTTTTTGGCATGGTTCCGATAGGTGGTGCTATCGTACATCCACGTTGATGGAGACTTCAACACACGAAGGGTAACGGTTGCGCGAGTCCACGGAGGGCTCCACCCACGAAGGGTCCACGAAGAAGCAACCTTGTCTATCCCACCATGGTCGTCGCCCACGAAGGACTTGCCTCACTAGCGGTAGATCTTCACGAAGTAGGCGATCTCCTTGCCCTTACAAACTCCTTGGTTCAACTCCACAATCTTGTCGGAGGCTCCCAAGTGACACCTAGGCAATCTAGGAGACACCACTCTCCAAGAAGTAACAAATGGTGCGTTGATGATGAACTCCTTGCTCTTGTGCTTCAAATGATAGTCTCCCCAACACTCAACTCTCTCTCATGGGATTTGGATCTGGTGGAAAGAAGATTTGAGTGGAAAGCAACTTGGGGAAGGCTAGAGATAAAGATTCATTTGGTAGGAATGGAATATCTTGGCCTCAACACATGAGTAGGTGGTTCTCTCTCAGAAATGGTAAGTTGGAAGTGTAGGTTTGTTCTGATGTCTCTCTCCACGAATGAAGAGGAGGTGGAGGGGTATATATAGCCTCCACACAAAATCTAACCGTTACACACAATTTACCGAACTCGGTGGGACCGATTCAACAGACTCGGTTAGACCGATTTGACAAACCTAGTGACTGTTAGGAATTTCGGTGGGACCGACATGCAATTCGGTAGGACCTATATGGTTAGGGTTAGGGCATAACGTAATCTCGGTAAGACCGATTACACAAACTCGGTGAGACCGATTTTGGTAATCAGCTTTCCAGAGAGTTGTTCAGGTAAACTCGGTGGGACCGATTCACTCATTTCGGTGAGACCGAAATGTTACAAAAAGGAAACAGGGAGTTTACATTGCAATCTCGGTGGGACCGATCGCTCACTTTGGTTAGACCGAAATGTTACGAAGGGAAACAGAGAGATTACAACCCCATCTTAGTGAGACTGAGATCCCTATCGGAAGACCGATTTGCCTAGGGTTTGTGGCAGTGGCTATGACATTCGAACTCGGTGGCGCCGGATAGAAAGAATCGGTGGGACCGATTTTGACTTTGGGTTTGGGTCATATGTGGATGTGAGAAAGTACTTGAGGGTATTTGGAGCATATCACTAAGCACATGAAGCAAGAGGCTCATTAAACAACACCTCATCCCTCCTTGATAGTGTTGGCTTTTCCTATAGACTCAATGTGATCTTGGATCACTAAAATATAAAATGAGGAGTCTTGAGCTTTTGAGCTTGAGCCAATCCTTTGTCCTTAGTATTTTGAGGGATCCACTTTCATCATCCATGCCATGCCATTCATTGAGCTTTCCTGAAATATTTGTCTTGAAATAGCATTAGCTCAATGAGCTATATGTTGTTATGAATTACCAAAACCACCTAGGGATGGTTGCACTTTCACTTTGTGATAGCCATATTGTTTCATGTCATATATCTTTCTATCACCTAGTTGTTTATCTTGCTTAGCATAAGTTGTTGGTGCACATAGGTGAGCCTACTTGTTCTAGGTTTTGTGCTTGACAAATTAACCGCTAGGTTTATTCCGCATTTGTTCAAGCCTAAACCGTAATTATTTTAAAGCGCCTATTCAGCCCCCCCCCTCTAGGTGACATCCTCGATCTTTCAGTAGGTATCAGAGCCTCGTTTCTCTTTATTAGGCTTAACTGTCTAGAGAGTAAAGATGTCGACTAGGGGATTAGGATTCTCTGACACTCTTAGTTTGAATGGCACAAATTTTGATGTTTGGGTAATTCTCATGCTTAATCTCTTTAGGGTCATGGACCCAAATTTAGAGCAAATTGTAGATATGGGTTTTTCTCCTCCAAAAAATCCCCAAATATTATCTTTAGAGGATGATAAAAACTCTTATCTCAATTCTCAAGCTTCTAATGCACTTTTTGATGCTTTGAGCAATGTAGTGTTATTTCAACTCATGACGTTTCGAGATGCTCATGAGTTGTAGACAAAGCTTCAAGATAAATATGGCGTGTCCAAGATTTGTGCGAATGATTGTTCTCCCTCCCCATCCGACCATTTTGTGTTCTCAACTTCTTCTACTTCACCTACATGTGGATTGCCACAAGGTAATGATATGGTGAGTAGTGTTGTTCATTGCAATGATGATAGTGGGCTTATTGTTGATGATTCTTCGTCACTGTCTTATTGCAATGATTCATCTTTGGACTTCGACACTTCGAACACCCTACATGTTTCACATTCTTGTGTTGATAGTCCTTGCATATCATGTGGAAAGGGCTTGAATAAATCTCATGGTGATATGTTTGCTATATCTTGTTGTCATGATAAAAATGCATGTGTTTCCTCTAGTTGTTGTGCTAACAATGTAGAGGAAACCCAACACTCCATGGAACAATATGCGGTCTTGAATGGTGCTTCAAGGGATCTTACATCATCATCTATTGCTTCTCACTTTTGCCTTATGGCTAAGGCTTTGAAGGTATCTCCTACTTCGAATCCCAGTATATCTTATGATGATGATGTTAATGATGATAAGAATGATGATGATGTTGTTAATGATGAAGAGAATGATAATGTTGCCTCCTTAAAAATTAAGGGGGACATGATTTTTAAAGCTCTTCATAAAAATAAAATTGCTCATTCCAACTTCATGGAAATCATGTCCAATGCCATTGAGGGCAAGAAATATATTGAGGATTTGGAATCTCATCTCGAGGAGCATGAGGTCACCATTGAAAAAATAGAAGGTCATGAGCGTGATTACGCTAATGAGATTGTGGACCTCTCTCAAGCTCTTGAACTTGAACAAACCACCAAGGAATCTCTTGAGGAGACCTTTTCTTTATAATTATCTAGAGTGAAGGGATCTCATGATAGAGTGTTGGAAATATGCTCTAGAGGCAATAATAAATTAGTTATTATTATTATATTTCCTTGTTCATGATAATCGTTTATTATCCATGCTATAATTGTATTGATAGGAAACTCAGATACATGTGTGGGTACATAGACAACACCATGTCCCTAGTAAGCCTCTAGTTGACTAGCTCGTTGATCAATAGATGGTTACGGTTTCCTGACCATGGACATTGGATGTCGTTGATAACAGGATCACATCATTAGGAGAATTATGTGATGGACAAGACCCAATCCTAAGCCTAGCACATAGATCGTGTAGTTCGTATGCTAAAGCTTTTCTAATGTCAAGTATCATTTCCTTAGACCATGAGATTGTGCAACTCCCGGATACCATAGGAATGCTTTGGGTATACCAAACGTCACAACGTAACTGGGAGGCTATAAAGGTGCACTATGGGTATCTCCGAAAGTGTCTGTTGGGTTGGCACGAATCAAGACTGGGATTTGTCACTCCGTGTGACGGAGAGGTATCTCTGGGCCCACTCGGTAGGACATCATCATAATGTGCACAATGTGACCAAGGAGTTGATCACGGAATGATGTGTTACGGAACGAGTAAAGAGACTTGCCGGTAACGAGATTGAACAAGGTATCGGGATACCGACGATCGAATCTCGGGCAAGTACTATACCGGTAGACAAAGGGAATTGAATACAGGATTGATTAAATCCTCGACATCGTGGTTCATCCGATGAGATCATCGTGGAACATGTGGGAGCCAACATGGGTATCCAGATCCCGCTGTTGGTTATTGGCCGGAGAGTTGTCTCGGTCATGTCTGCATGGTTCCCGAACCCGTAGGGTCTACACACTTAAGGTTCGGTGACGCTAGGGTTGTAGAGATATTAGTATGCGGTAACTCGAAAGTTTTTTTGGAGTCCCGGATGAGATCCCGGATGTCACGAGGAGTTCCGGAATAGTTCGGAGGTAAAGATTTATATATAAGAAGTCCAGTTTCGGCCACCGGGAAAGTTTCGGGGGTCATCGATATTGTACCGGGACCACCGGAAGGGTCCCAGGGGTCCACCGGGTGGGGCCACCTATCCCGTAGGGGCCCATGGGCTGAGGGGGCGTGGGAACCAGCCCCTGGTGGTCTGGTGTGCCCCCCTTGGGCCTCCCACGCGCCTAGGGTTAGAAACCCTAAGGGGTGGGGGCGCCTCCACTTGGCTTGCAGGCCAAGCCACCCCTAGGGCAACCGCCCCCCTCCCTAGATGGGATCTACAAGGGGCCGGCGCCCCCCCTAGGCCCCTATATATAGTGGAGAGGAGGGAGGGCAGCTGCACCTGAGTCCCTGGCGCCTCCCTCCCTCCCGTGACACCTCTTCCTCCCCGCTTGCGCTTGGCGAAGCCCTGCCGGGATCTCGCTACTTCCACCACCACGCCGTCGTGCTGCTGGATCTCCATCAACCTCTCCTCCCCTTGATGGATCAAGAAGGAGGAGATGTCTCTCCCAACCGTATGTGTGTTGAATGCGGAGGTGCCGTCCGTTCGGCGCTAGGATCATCGGTGATTTGGATCACGACGAGTACGACTCCATCAACCCCGTTCACTTGAACACTTCCGCTTAGCAATCTACAAGGGTATGTAGATGCACTCCCCTTCCCCTCGTTGCTAGGTTACTCCATAGATTGATCTTGGTGATGCGTAGAAAAATTTTAAATTTCTGCTGCGATCCCCAACATAGAGCTCTTGTGGTAGCCAATGATTTTGAAACTAAAAATGAGAAGCTTGAATTTGCACATGCTAAACTCCTTGAGGACTTTGGGCACCTCGAAAATGGCTCAAGGGTCATTAAGAGTGAGCTCATCAAATTCACCGAGTCTCATGCACAACTTAAAGCTTCATATTCAACAGAGCTTGCCAAGTTGCCTTCTCCTCTTGCTATTATTGATGATGCTTGTGCTACTAACTCTATTACTTGTGAAGCATCCATTTTGAAGGAGAATGTTGAGCTACGGGCTCAACTTGAGTTGATATCTAGCAATTATGGGAAATTGAAAGAAAGTCCTGAAAAGCTCTCAAGCTCTCATGATGATCTTCTAGTATCCCATAATGTGCTAGAGATAGTTCATGATGCCATGGTTGCTAAGGTAACATCTAGTGAGCCTCATGTGGATACTAGCACTACTTCAAGTCAAAATGCTATATTGCCATGTGCTAGTCCTTGTAATTCATCTACTCAAAATGTTGGTACATCTTGCGATGAATTGCTTTCCTTGCCTTGTTGCTCTAACGATGAGGCGTATACTTCCTCTAGTACTTGTGTTGAGACTAACCATGCATAGGAAATCAAAGAGCTCAAGGCCCAAGTCACTTCTTTGAAGAAAGACTTGGAAAAGAGTCATGAACGGAAATCCACACTCAACAATATCTTGAGTGTGCAAAAATCCCCCAATGACAAAGGTGGACTTGGATTCAACTCCAATAAGAATAAGTCCAAGATGAACAAGAATAAGGGCCAAGAACAAGTCAAGAATTCGGCCAAAATTGTTTGCTTCAAGTGCAAAGTTGAAGGGCATCATGTTAGATCTTGCCCATTGAAGAAGAAGCCCATTAGTGACAAGCAACAAGGGAAGCGGCCACAAGTTCACTCTCATGCTCAACCTCAAGTTGAAGAAAGGCCTCTTCCGAAGAAGACCCGTGCTAATGCTTCTCAAGTTGAGAAATCAAGTGAGCAAAAAGTGAAGAGTAGACGTTGCTACCTATGTCTTGAGAAAGGTCACGTCGCTTCTTCATGCACGGATGATACCTTATCCAACCCTATTCTAATTGATGATATCTATTCTCTTGGGAAGGATAAGGTCGGCAATGTGTTTGCCAAATTTGTTGGTACTCAAAGTGGTGTCAAGAAAAGAACCATTTGGGTAGCCAAGCCTATTGTGACTAACCTCTTAGGACCGAACTTGGTTGGGGACCAACTAGCTCAAACTTGATCAATAGGTGTTGTTAGAGGGCATTGGAGACTTGGCTACATTATGAAGAGTTAAGGGGACTTCATCATTATTCTTATTGTCTCAAACCAACTGAATTGGAATATCAAGTTTCTATCGTATATCCAATGTGTCTCCTTGCGGTAACTTGTACTTAAATTGTTTACATTGAAAGTTACTTGCCCCTTTGCATGTTTTGGTTTTGTTCCTTGCATGTGTTTGTATATGTTGTGCCTCCTATTTTCTTATCTTGAGAAATCAAGTATGTGTATGTTGGTTTGCACATCATGTACGTGTGTGTCATGCGTTGAGCCTTTGTGCATCTTGTTTGTATCTTTGTTGGCTCTTGAGAGAGATTAATGGAAGATCCCATTTTGGAGGAGTGATGTGGTTTTTGCACCTCACAATCCTACAAATGTGTGTACATGAGGAATACCATCTAGTATTGATATTACAAGATTATCTAGTCTCTATGTGGTATGTCTTCTCATGAGAAATTCAAATTCTAAATAGTCCATTAATTAACTCTTGTTGGATCCTCTTTTTGCATCTTGTAAGTTTTCATTGGTATCACATTATGGGGGAGTAATATGCTTTGTGTATATTGCAAGCCTACAAAATGTGCACATTTGAGATATTGTCACCTAGAGTTGATATTGTAGATTATCTTGTTCCTAGGTGGCATGTTAGCTCTAGAAGTTGCAAGTTGCCTATGTGTTTTGTGTGAAGATGATGTCGGATATCCTTGCTATCTACCACCGGGAATTATTTCCAAATACTTCTTGTCTTTTGACAACTGGTACTCACTTATGTGTGGTTGAAATTTTTTATCATATTTATGGTGGAGTTTGCTTCTTATTACCTTATCTCTTGCCAAGGAATGTATCAACTCCCTTTATCTTCCATACCACTAGTGGATCTTGTTAATTTCTTAATCTTGTCTAGTGTTTTCCAGATATAGTGAAAGTGGTGATCCCACCTTGTGCATTTCGTATTCAAATGCAAATTTCCTATAATGCACTACTCTTGGGGGAGCTATCCTATTTTCTATAAAACACTCATCTTGTGATCCTTGTCAAGTGTGTGTTGGTGGAAGGCAAGCCGTTTCTTTTTGGTACTTTGTGCCATTATGAAACTTTGTACAGAGCTTGGTTTGTTTGGAACCATCCTCTCTTTTTGGAGTTTTATATCTTCTACTTAGTTTGTATCAATGGATATCTCATTCCTCCATGTATCTTTTATTGATATCCTCCAAGTGATGATTTGTTCATTTGGTATATTTTCTTCACTTGGTAGTTCTTTGTCAAATGGTATTGGTTCTTGAAAGTCTTGAGCATGCATATTAGCTTCATGTAGTTTCTTTGGCATGCTTTCTTTCTTTGACCCAATATATAAGGGAAACTCCACCAAGTCTCAAATTGGATGAGATGTGCATGAAATTCATTTTCATATCTATATGCGCATATTTATGTGGAGTTGGTTCTCTAACTCTTTGGTCACAATGAGTTTGGGTACCATTTTGTTTTTGTTGTTGTTCTAGAAACAACTGGAGATGCATTGGATGCTTGGCTCACTCATAAGGAAGGTGGTGTCACTATGTGCTTATTGGATTCAAGCTAGGATGCTCAATGAACTACTATCTACTACCTTCAATTGGTTTCTTCTACATCCTTACAGTGGTATCTCAGTAACAAGTACCTATTCATGCATTCTTTTCTTGCATTCAACCTTGTGTAGGTTGCATCTTGGCATGATATTCATTCCATCTTGTGATACTTGTTTCCTTTTTCAAAGCATCTCAACAATGATCTCTTGTTGCTAGTTGTGATGTCTTTCTTGTTCGTGTGGTTGGACTTCATTTATATGTAACAAGACCATATCAAGCCATGTGTTATGCTTTCAAGAAAATATCTTATTGGGATATTTATGACTACCTTATGGATATATTGTTCTTTCCTTTTTGTAACTATTTCGTGTGTACATCCTTCTTTATGGATTGATATCATGATGACCTTCATCTACCTAGAATCTTATACAGTTGGGAGAAGTTGCATATCTAGTTGATATCCCTTCCTTCCACGTCCACCGTTTCTTTCTCATATTTATTTTCCAGGGTGGCTCCGTGAAAGCTTTTTCCTTGAGTGCTTGTCTTATCTCATTGCTTCTTGATGCACTCTTGTGTGGTGAAGTTTATTTTCCTCATGCTTGTCTTGACGAGGCTTTTGCCATCTTTTTGGTATCCCTCGTCTTGATGAGGCTTTCCTTTTCTATCTTCACCATGGGTTGTCACAAGCTTGGTTGTTATTTCACTTTTTAGTAAGCTTGCGTAACCTTTTGCTTGTTGTGTGTGTGTGTGGGGGGGGGGGGAGGACATGTCTTGCACCTTGTATCTCATTTATCCAATACTATGTTGATGCTTAATGCTCATCCTTATATTAGTCTTCTCAGGTGATTTGCCATGACTCACACACATCATCTTGGTTGAGCCTATTCTTAAGTTGCCTCTTTTACATGTTGTTGAACCATGTGTTTGTTGCAAGTGCTAGGCTTTGTTTCCTATATGCCCACTTGCACTTATTGTGAGTTTCTATTGATTTGGGGGGAGTGATGATCCTATTTTTTGCCCGTTGTATCCAAATACAAATATTCTTATTTGTGCATGAATCATGGGGAGTTTTTCTAGTTTCTTTAGAACACTCCTATGCTCATATCATAATATCTTTTATTCATGTGGCTCATAGGATCTTTGGTCTATTTGATTCAATTGGTATCTTTTGTTTCCTTGCTTCAATTGGTATCTTTTGATTGCTTGTGTCTCTCTTTGATTTGTCTTTGTGACCTTTGGATATGTGTATGGCATTCCACTCTTTTGTTGAGAAATACACAATTTATGGAGGAACACAATTTATATTGTCCTTCTAAGCTTTTCACCCATTTTGGCAATCAATGCCAATGGGGGAGGAGTTTCAGAGAGTTTTGTGGAGAAGTTTACAGAGTTATTTCTTCTTACTTTGGTTTTGTTCCTAAGCATTTGCATCTCTTACACATGCATCATTGCATTGCATGGTGATGCATAATTCCTTATATAAACTCTCTTGAAAGTGATTGTCATCAATTACCAAAATGTGGGAGATTGAAAGGACATGTGAAGGGAACGAGAAGAGGTGTCTAGAGGGGGGTGAATAGACCCTCAACACATAAAGTTGGCAGTTTTTAAGTTTTTCAAATTGAGGTCAAGTTTAAGCACAAGTTTAACCATTCACAATACATATCAAGCAAGCATGCAAAGAGTATATGAGCAGCGGAAAGTAAAGCATGCAACTTGCAAGAAAGTAAAGGGATGGGATTGGAGTGTGCAAACGCAATTGGAGACATGGAGATTTTTGGCGTGGTTCCAATAGGTGGTGCTATCGTACATCCACGTTGATGGAGACTTCAACCCACGAAGGGTAACGGTTGCGCGAGTCCATGGAGGGCTCCACCCACGAAGGGTCCACGAAGAAGCAACCTTGTCTATCCCACCATGGCCATAACCCACGAAGGACTTGCCTCACTAGGGTAGATCTTCACGAAGTAGGAGATCTCCTTGCCCGTACAAACTCCTTGGTTCAACTCCACAATCTTGACGGAGGCTCCCAAGTGACACCTAACCAATCTAGGAGACACCACTCTCCAAAAGGTACTAGATGGTGTGTTGATGATGAAATCTTTGCTCTTGTGCTTCAAATGATAGTCTCCCCAACACTCAACTCTCTCTCATAGGATGGGATTTGGTGGAAAGATGATTTGAGTGGAAAGCAACTTGGGAAGGCTAGAGCTCAAGATTCATATGGTTGGATTGGAATATCTTGGCCTCAACACATGAGTAGGTGGTTCTCTCTCAGAAAATGAATGCTGGAAGTGTAGGCATGTTCTGATGGCTTTCCCCACGAATGAGGAGAGGGTGGAGGGGTATATATAGCCTCCACACAAATCTACCCGTTACACGCAATTCACCAAACTCGGTGGGACCGAATCAGAAAACTCGGTCAGGCTGATTTATTTCATAATGTGACCATTAGGCATTTCGGTGGGACCGATATGATCAACTTTGTGGGACCGATGTGCAAGGGTTAGGGTAAAACCTCATCTCGGTTTGACCGATTACACAAACTCGGTGGGACCGATTTTGGTAATAAGCAAAACTGAGAGTTGGTCAGGCAAACTCGGTGGGACTGATTGCATAATTTTGGTTAGACCGAATTATTGCAATGGACAACAGAGAGATTGCAAGCCCATCTCGGTGAGACCAAGATCCCATCGTGAGAACGAATCAATTAGGTTTTCTGGCAGTGGCTAAGTCAAATGAACTCGGTGGCGCCGGATGGATCAAATCGGTGGGGCCGAGTTTGACCTTTGGTTTGAGACATATGTGGATATGAGAAAGTGGTTGAGGGCTTTGGAGCATATCACTAAGCACTTTGAGCAAGCAAGCCATTAAGCAACACCTCTTCCCCTTTTAATAGTATTGGCTTTCCTATGGACTCAACGTGATCTTGGATCACTGAAATAAAAAATGTAGAGTCCTGAGATTTGAGCTTTAGCCAATCCTTAGTCCTTAGCATCTTGAAGGGGTTCTACATCCTCTTGTCCCTGCCACTCCACTGTTGGACTTATCTGAGATACACTAGATAAAAGTATTAGTCCAACAAGAGATATGTTGACATTAATTACCAAAATCACCCAGGGAGCACTTGTGCTTTCAATCTCCCCCTTTTTGGTAATTCATGACAACATACATCAAAGCTTTAGTTAAAGATATAGAAAAAGGCAGGTAAAGCTTTGGAACGACATGTAACATGCATAGGCTCCCCCTACATGTATGCAATCATGTAAATATGGAACATAAGATCATGTGAGTGCATAATCATGACAGAGCAAGCAATGAGTTACATGTATCTTGGCTATATGCATCAGAGCAAATGATGTGAATCTAGGAAATGTACCTTCATGCTCATGAGTCCTTCTTGCAAACAATATGTACATCAGCAAGAGATCATCATGCACATGAGTGTGATGTATATACTTACCTTGTGGTCTTGAGCTAGCAATAGAAGAGATGAACTTGAGTAAACAAGGTTAGACAACACGGAGACATCTACTAAACAGAGCGAGAGCAGCAAACCAAAAGAGTACCAAGATTGGGATGACATGTAGAGAATGAGTACTAGGTACTCTATTTGAGTAAAGACATGTCCCCAAATGTAAAGATATGCAATGAATTCAAAGATTTCCCTCCCTTAGATGTCTTGCTCCCCCTGAATCTTATGTGGGGTACTGGGAGAAGATAAGGACAGAAAATTAGAGCAAAGCAAACACACACAAACAATGTGAACATGCCTTTCCCCTCTAAAGACTTGTAACTTCTCTCCTCTTAGAATACCAAGCAACTGGGGTCTCTCTTTGATGTGATTATTTATCCCCCTTTTGATATGATTAAGCTTTGATGTGAGCTCTCTCTCCCCCTTTGACATCAATTTCCAAGAAGGATCTTCTGGAGTGTGAGTCAAAATAGGTTTGATCCTTGAGTCACATAGCAAAGTAGCAGGGAAAAATAGGGTGCTGGTAGAGGATAAGAATCATCGAGTGGAGCTGGAACAAAAGTGCAGGATGCAAATGACAAATAGTTTTCTCAGTGTTGAAACCGGTTACACCAAGTTGTTTCCTTCGGTGGCACCGAATTGGGTCGGTTGGACCGAAAGTGACAAGTCAGTGTGTCCGAGTTCATCACAGAGAGAACACTAGTCACCTCAGCTCACTAAGCAAATAAAATCTCACAAGGATTTTGTAGGGAATTAACTAAAGGATTTGCAATGAATTGGATGCAGGGAAATGCAGAACAGAAATGAAAAGAACAGAGATCTAGATGAAGTTTTTTTAAAGGGGAAACAAGATATGCATGAGACAAATACAAGAACAAGGAGAAACTCTAGAGAACTTCATCTAGAATTGGTCGGCGACAAAGTCACCTATGTTAGAGTATATTGACTTAGGAGTCAAGCGAAGGCACTTGATCATAGGTCATACTCATCATTTAAGCTCAAAATGGGGTTGCCATTTTTTGTTTAATCATTTTGATGTATTCACATCTTGTTGAGTTGCTTTGACCCATGTCTTGGGGTAAAGCTTCTCTAAGATGGAATAACATACCTTGGGTGGTGGTGCTGATCTTGACCATGTAGTTGAACTTGTGTGGGATGCTCAATGTTGATGTAGTTCATTTGGAGCACCACTTGTAATTGGAGTTCATGTACCTACATGAATTAGTTTTGCAAGGAATAGCACTCGTGTATCCAAAGTGACAATCATGAAATTTGATATAGGAGTTTGTCAAAGGATATATTTGAAGGGTTTCATGCTTCCTTGTCTTCAAACCATAATGTAGAGACTTGGTGATGTAGAGATTGCTCAAGATGTGAGTGAATTGCAATCTCACAGATTTAGATCCATCCAAGTACCTACAAGGGTTAGATAACATGCAAGGGTGCAGATATATCCAAGGCATATGATTATCATCATAAGAGAAATATCAAGGATTAGTCATAGGATCATGTCTTGCATGTATCCAAATGGAGTTCCTACTCCAAGTTTGAAGCATCAATGATGTTCAATTCACCTCTCAACCTGCAAAACACTTTCTCATCAAGTGGTTTAGTGAATATATCTGCCAATTGCTTGTCGGTACGAACATGCTTAAGGTTAATATCACCCTTAGCAACATGATCTCGAATGAAATGATGACAAACTTCAATATGCTTAGTTTGAGAATGTTGCACGGGATTGTGAGCAATCTTAATAGCACTTGTATTGTCACAAAGCAATGGAACAAGTTTCACATATATCCCATAATCTTTAAGAGTTTGGGTCATCCAAAGTAATTGAGCACAACATGAACCGGCGGCAATGTATTCCGCTTCGGTGGTGGATAAGGATACCGAGTTTTGTTTCTTGGAGGACCAAGACACAAGAGATCTACCAAGAAATTGACAAGTACCTGAAGTGGATTTTCTATCAACCTTGTCACCGGCATAGTCTGAGTCGGAGTAGCCAACAAGATCAAAAGAAGACCTCTTAGGATACCTAATGACAAAATTTGGTGTATGTATTAAGTATCTCACTATCCTTTTCACAGCCTTAAGATGACATTCTTTGGGGGCTGCTTGATATCGTGCACACATGCACAAACTTAGCATGATATCGGGACAAGAGGAACATAGATATAACAATGAACCAATCATAGAGCAGTAAACTTTTTGATCAATGGGTTCACCATCTTTAGTCAAGTCAAGATGTCCACTAGTAGGCATGGGTGTACTCATACCTTTGCATTCTTGCATATTGAACTTCTTGAATAAGTCCTTGGTGTACTTTGTTTGAGAGACAAAGGTACCTTCCTTAGTTTGCTTGATTTGCAAACCAAGAAAGAACTTGAGTTCACTCATCATAGACATCTCAAACTTCTCCGACATAAGCTTTCCAAACTTCTCACTAAAATGAGGGATAGTTGAACCGAATATAATATCATCAACATAAATTTTGCACACAAATAATTCTCCATTAACCCTTCTAGTGAAAAGAGTAGAATTAACTTTTCCAATCTCAAAGCCTTTTTCAATAAGGAACTTGGTCAAGCATTTATACCACGCTCTAGGAGCTTGTTTAAGACCATAAAGGGCTTTGTGAAGTTTGTAAACATGATTGGGTTTCTTACGATTAACAAAGAAGCGAGGTTGTTTAACATAAACTTCCTCCTCAATTTCACCATTTAGAAAAGCAATTTTAATGTCCATTTGGTACAATGTGATATCATGGTGATTAGCATTGGCAAGTAAGATGTGAATGGACTCAAGTCTAGCAACGGGGGCATATGTCTCACCATAGTCCATACCTTCGACTTGAGTGTAGCCTTGGGCGACAAGACGTGCTTTTTTGCGAACTACTTGTCCATCTTCATCTTGCTTGTTGCGAAACACCCATTTGGTACAGATGTTGTTGTTGTTGTTGTCAGGCTTTTCGACCAATGTCCACACTTGGTTTCTTTCAAAGTTGTGTAGCTCTTCATGCATAGCATTTATCCAATCCGGATCTTCCAATGCTTCTTCAACCTTCATGGGTTCAATTCTAGAGATGAATGAATAATGTTCACAAAAATTAGCCAAACGAGATTTAGAGCGAGTGATTCTCCTGGTTGGGTATCATTGTAGATTTGCTCGATGGGATGGTCTATGGCGACTCTTGCTCAAACTCATGAGAGCTTTTGTTTTGGTCGGGGTGGAACATCTTCTTCATCATCTTGTTCTTCTTCTTGGCCTTCTTCATTGTTGACGTTGTCGTTCTCTTGTTGTGGTGGTGAAGGAGGTTGATGAGGTTCATCTTGGTGTGCTTCCTCGTTTTATTCATCTTGGTCTGTCCCACTTGTGGATGCTTCCATATCAACTCTTGGTTCACCTTGTCATGAGGTAGAAGCTTCCACTTGGACAGACGAGGTACTCTCCTTCACCTCCGTTGGACGGATCTTGCCAATAGACAAGTCTTGGATTGCTTCCGAAGGGTCTTTGTCTCCTACATCAATTGGCAATTGCTCTACTTGTGAGCCGTTAGATTCATCAAACTTCACATCTACCATCTCTTCAACCTTTCGGGTGAAATTGTTGTAGACACGGTAAGTGTGAGAGTTTGAGCCATAACCAAGTAGGAAACCCTCATGAGATTTGGGAGCAAATTTAGAACGATGATGCTTATCAAGACTGTAGCACTTTGAGCCGAATACCCGAAAGTATCCAACTTGGGGTTTGTTACCGATGAGGAGCTCGTATGTCGTCTTGCCGAGTAGGTTGTGAAGATACAAGCGATTTGTTGCATGACAAGCTGTCTCAACCGCTTCTGCCCAAAAGTGTTTTGGCGTCTTGTATTCATCAAGCATCGTTCATACCATTTCAATGAGCGTCCGGTTCTTCCTCTTAGCAACTCCATTTTGTTGAGGTGTGTATGTAGCCGAGAACTCATGTGTCCTTCTTCGTTAAGAAAGGTGTCCACATTTGCATTCTTGAACTCCGTTCCGTTGTCGCTGCAAACCTTCTTGATCTTTACTTCAAATTGATTTTGGGCCTTCCTAGCGAAGTTCTTGAAAATCTTTTGGACCTGCAATTTATCATCGAGAAAGAACACCCACGTAAATCTTGAAAAATCATCAACTATAACTATACCAAATGAGTTTCCACCGAGACTTTTGTAGGCGATGGGACCAAAGAGATCCATGTGAAGTAGCTCGAGCGGTCTTCTTGTGGTCATGATGTTCTTCATGGGGTGGCTTCCTCCAACCTGTTTTCCTGCTTGGCGAGCGCTGCAAAGTCTATCCTTATCAAATATGACATCTTTAACACCAAGGATATGATCACCTTTAATAAGCTTGTCAAGGTTTCGCATGCCCACATGACCTAACCGTCTATGCCACAACGAGCCTTTGGAAGATTTAGCAATTAAGCAAGTTCTAAGTAGAGCCTTTTTAGTGAAATCAACAATGTATAGATCACCTCTACGTATGCTGGTATAGACCATTTTATGATTATCTCTATGAAACACTTGGCAATCTACTTTAGTAAATAGGACATTGAAACCAAAGTCAGCTAGTCTAGATACAGAAAGCAGATTATAGCCAAGAGATTCAACGAGCATAACATTTTGTACGGAGCTATCATGTGATATGGCCACCTTACCGAGGCCAACCACCTTACCCTTTGAGTTATCACCAAAAGTGACATACTTTCGAGGGCCGTCGTTTTCAGCAAGCTCACGAAACATATCTTTATCTCCGGTCATGTGATCGGTACATCCACTATCAAGGACTTGTTCCTTTCCTCATGCCATGTATCCGTGAAGATTTGCCATAAGACCAAAGTGTCTTATTGCATCATCAAGATCATAGTCACTATCATCATCCTCATCATAGTATCCATGTTCAACATTGTCATGTGATGGATCAATTCCTAGAGAGGGTGATTCATTAGATAAATGATCATGACAGTAATCATCTTTATGAAATCTAATGGCGTCGGCGATAATATTGCTAATGATTGCAACATCTCCTTTGGCATGCATAAGGTCACGAAGCTCAAACAGACAATCATCAAACTTAGGATCACTAGTACTCATTTTATTCAAGGCAATTGACTTATGAAGAATCTCATCTAGATTTTGCAAGGAATAGTTTGGAAATCTTTCCTCGAGATATCTCCATATAGTATAATCACAATCAAGAGCTGGCAAGCTAGCAACCAAGTTTTTAGGCAATCCTCTAATGATAAGATTGATAGTTCTAAGATTGTGAATCATGTCAAGATCCTCATCATGGGTAGGATGCAAGGGATCAAGGGGCGATCACAAGGGGTGGTAATGTACTTGCTCAAATGATATTCACTGAAAATCTCAAGCATATCATTTTTCCACTCATGAAAGTACTCTCCATCAAGTATAGGCTCTCTATGTCTAAGAATCCCCAACGTAGACTCATCCATCTTCCTCCAATGGTGTTAAAACCAAAGCAATGGAGACCAAAGCTTTGATACCAATTGAAAGGATCGACAAGAGGTATCTAGAGTGGGGCTAAATAGACCCTCAACACACAAAGTTAGCAATTTTTAAGTTTTTCAAATTGAGGTTAAGTTTAAGCACAAGTTTAACCATTCACAATACATATCAAGCAAGCATGCAAAGAGTATATGAGCAGCAAAAAGTAAAGCATGCAACTTGCAAGAAAGTAAAGGGATGGAATTGGAGTGTGCAAACGCAATTGGAGACACGGAGATTTTTGGCGTGGTTCCGATAGGTGGTGCTATCGTACATCCACGTTGATGGAGACTTCAACCCACGAAGGGTAATGGTTGCGCGAGTCCTTGGAGGGATCCACCCACGAAGGGTCCACGAAGAAGCAACCTTGTCTATCCCACCATGGCCATCGCCCACGAAGGACTAGCCTCACTAGGGTAGATCTTTACGAAGTAGGCGATCTCCTTGCCCGTACAAACTCCTTGGTTCAACTCCACAATCTTGACGGAGGCTCCCAAGTGACACCTAACCAATCTAGGAGACACCACTCTCCAAAAGGTAATGGATGGTGTGCTGATGATGAACTCCCTACTCTTGTGCTTCAAATGCCCCAACACTCAACTCTCTCTCTCATAGGATAGGATTTGGTGGAAAGATGATTTCAGTGGAAAGAAACTTGGGAAGGCTAGAGATCAAGATTCATATGGTTGGATTGGAATATCTTGGCCTCAACACATGAGTAGGTGGTTCTCTCTCAGTATCCAGAATGCTGGAAGTGTAGGCATGTTCTGATGGCTTTCCCCACGAATTAGGATAGGGTGGAGGGGTATATATAGCCTCCACACAAAATCTAACCGTTACACACAATTCACCAAACTCGGTGGGACCGAATCAGAAAACTCGGTCAGACCAATTTAGTTCATAATGTCACCGTTAGGCATTTCGGTGGGACCGATATGATCAACTCGGTGGGACCAATGTGCAAGGGTTAGGGTAAAACCTCATCTTGGTTTGACTGATTACACAAACTCAATGGGACCGATTTTGGTAATAAGCAAAACAGAGAGTTGGTGAAGCAAACTCGATAGGACCGATTGCATAATTTCGGTGAGACCGAAATTATTGCAATGGACAACAGAGAGATTGCAAGCCCATCTCGATGAGACCGAGATCCCATCAGTGAGACCGAATCGATTAGGTTTTCTGGCAGTGGCTAAGTAAAATGAACTCGGTGGCGCCGGATGGATCAAGTCGGTGGGGCCGAGTTTGACCTTTGGTTTGGGGCATATGTGGATATGAGAAAGTGGTTGAGGGCTTTGGAGCATGTCACTAAGGACTTTGAGCAAGCAAGCCATTAAACAACACATCATCCCCTTTTAATAGTATTGGCTTTCCTATGGACTCAATGTGATCTTGGATCACTAAAATAGAAAATAAAGAGTCATGAGCTTTGAGCTTGAGCCAATCCTTAGTCCTTAGCATCTTGAAGGGGTTCCACATCCTCTTGTCCATGCTACTCCATTGTTGGACTTATATGAAATACACTAGATAAAAGTATTAGTCCAACAAGAGATACATTGACATTAATTACCAAAATCACCCAGGGAGCACTTGTGCTTTCAACATGCGGTGCCCCCATGTGTGGTTTTGGTAATTGATGACATTCTCTATGGACTAATGGTTGCATTGAGTTATATTTGAAGGATTTTTTCATGGGCATTTCTTGAAGTCCATGTGTTGGTTTCAAGGAGTTTATGAGTTGACCAAGGTGCTATTAAGGAATTATCCAAAGATTGGTCATGTGAGTGTTGAGCTTATTGCAAGCATGTCTTGAAGAAGAAGATTGTGTGATCATTCATGTTTACCTTCAAGACATCATCCAAATGAAGAGAGTTGGAAAGATTCAAGGTTGGTCAAGACTAAGTCAAGAGTGAATCATGTTGATCAACACACAAAGCGTACAAGATGTATCGAGAGGGGTCAAGTGATCCCATGGTATGATAAGCATTGTCCATTACACTTTGTGTACTAATCTATGGTCTGTGTGTGAGTTCTATGTGGGGTTAGGTATGTTTCCATGGGTTTGCATCAAGAGGAAGATCTCATACAACCCATGGAAGATGACATCAAGTGGTGATCGTCATCAAGATTGGGGTGTGCAAGTTCAAGTGGAGCATCATGAAGAGATCATCCTTGAAGCTTGTCGTCCATTGTGGTCGCAATGGACTTGTGAAGATGTGCTGAAGAATGGCTCACCCATAGTGGAGTATGGGGGAGCAATCATCTAGAATTCATCGAGCCAATGCAATCAAGAAAGGTGGTCCAACTTGAGGGAGTCAAGACCGTCATCATCTAGCTCAAGTGGACTATGTGCAAGGAAAAGGTTTGTCCTTGATAGGTTTCCTATTTTACCGGTCTCATGGTGTTAGTTGGGAGACCGGATTATAGGACCGATAGTCGTACTATCAAGGGGGGCTCTCGAGTGAGTAGCTTGATCATATTGTTCGCTGGGAGCTCAAACCATTGCATTCTTGGCATCATCATATTTCTTTGTTATTGTTTGGATTTTCTCTTTGTGAGGTTTTATAGCTTGTGGTTATCTTCATGACATGCTCTAGTTCATCGAAAACCGATTTCATATGCACCTTCTTTTGTGTTTTCGGTGTTAGAGTTTTTACCTGTCTTATTTGAGAAAGGGTTCTCACCATTTTATTTTGTATATTTTCTCAATTGCTATTTCTTTATATTTCTATCAAGATTGTGTTTGCTCTTGTCTTTAGCTTTCCCACAAACTTGATTTCATTGAATCCGGAGCTCTTATGTGAAAGTTATGGCTGGTTTGATATTACCTGTTATACATAGACCAGTTGTACCGCTTCTTACACCGGTTGTACCAGTTGACCAGTACTACTGGTGTTTGGGGCTGTTGTACCGCTCCAGAGTTGATCCAATGGTTGTACCGGCTATGTACCGCTCTACCACCAGACTAGTTTCTGTTTTGGAGCGATTCTTGGGCGGTTGTTGGTCGATTTTACCGGTTAGTTCATGTTTAACCGGTACTACCGGTGCCACGGGCGGTTGTACCGCTTAGTGCTTTTCCTACATGTAGGTTTTATCTCTGCTTTGACCGGTTGTACCGGTACTTACATCGATTGTACCACTCCTAATGTTTTTTGCACATAACTGGCAGATTCGTGGGAACCTATAAAAGGGGATCTTCTTCCCCATTGGACCTATCCCTTTAGCTCGTGTTCTTCCCCCATTGTTGACCTTCTTCGAGCTTGCTATCTATCAATCCCTCCATGGATTCTTGCTAGTTTTGGGGGGGGGGGGAGGAGATCTAGATCTACGTTTCCACCAATCACTTTCTCCTCTATGTGAGGGGAACCCTTTGGATATAGATCTTGGAGTTCTTCGTGTTCTCCTTCTTGTTCTTCCTCTCTTTTTCCTCCATATCTTTCGTTGCTTTGGTGGGATTTGAGAGTGAGGGACTTGGGCACTCCGTGTGCCCTTGCCATTGCATTAGTTGCATCGGTTTGAATTCTCCACGGTGATACGAGGAAGCGAAAAAGTTGAGAAGCTTATTACTCTTGGGTGCTTGGTACTGTCGGTGTCAAAACCGGCAGATCTTGGGTAGGGGGTCCCAAACTGTGCGTCTAGGCGGATGGTAACAGGAGACAAGGGGCACGATGTTTTTACCCAGGTTCGGGCCCTCTCGATGGAGGTAAAACCCTACTCCTGCTTGATTAATATTGATGATATGGGTAGTACAAGAGTGGATCTACCACGAGATCAAGGAGGCTAAACCCTAGAAGCTAGCCTATGGTATGATTGTTGTTGTGATTGTTGCCCTACGGACTAAAACCCTCCAGTTTATATAGACATCGGAGAGGGCTAGGGTTACACAGAGTCGGTTACAATGGTAGGAGATCTACATATCCGTATTGCCAAGCTTGCCTTCCACGCAAAGGAAAGTCCCATCCGGACACGGGACGAAGTCTTCAATCTTGTATCTTCATAGTCTTGGAGTCCGGCTGATGATGATAGTTCGGCTATCCGGACACCCCCTAGTCCAGGAATCCCTCAGTAGCCCCTGAACCAGGCTTCAATGATGATGAGTCCGGCGCGCATATTGTCTTCGGCATTGCAAGGCGGGTTCCTCCTCCGAATAATTCATAGAAGATTGTGAACACCTGGATAGTGTCCAGCTCTGTAAAATAAATTCCACATACCACCGTAGAGAGAATAATATTTACACAACTTCCATCTGCTGACGTATTTTGTTGCGTGACGTCACACCACTACCAAGCCTTTACTTGAATCGTTTTTATTATACCACCTCAGCGCGTTTAGCGAAGTGGTTTCCTTGGCACGTCTTGTCAAAGCAGAGATCATGTTCCCCTTATTCCGGGATTCCCATCAATACAGACGTGTTTAACCCAAGCGCGCCATTGATTGCGGCGCTTGGGAGATAAGCGAGTTTTACTAGGCTAGTAGGGACGCATAGTTTTCGTCCGCCCATATATAAGGGGATAATGATCCACCTCCTTTACCTACGCCTTCTTCCTCCTTTGCTTATCCATCTCCGCGCACTCGAGCTCCAGCGCCCAAGTCCGCACATCTCACCTCAACCTTCTCCAGCCATGTCCGGAGCGGGAGGCAAGTGGATGGCCTCCTCCGTTACGGAGGGGCACATCGAGAAGCTGTGCGCGTCGGATACCTATCCAACGACATCGCGCACTGGCTGCCCGATGAGGGGCAGCTCATCCCCACCCCTAGGCCCCATGAGAGGGTCGTATTTCTTCCCCACTTCCTCCGCGGATTGGGCTTCCCACTTCACCCCTTTGTCCGGGGGCTCATGTACTACTACGGCCTGGACTTCCACGATCTGGCGCCAAACTTCATCCTCAACATCTCGGCGTTTATCGTCGTGTGCGAGGCCTTCCTCTGCATCTAGCCCCACTTCGGCTTGTGGCTAAAGACCTTCAATGTCAAGCCGAAGGTTGTGAAGGGCAGCCAAGTGGAGTGCGGAGGTGCCATGGTGGGCAAAATGCCCAACGTCACTTGGCTTGAGGGTGCATTCGTGGAATCCATCAAAGGGTGGCAATCGGGGTGGTTCTACATCACCGAGCTGCGTGACCTAAATGGACAGCGGCCCCCGAATTCAGATCTGTCATCCCCATGCAGCTCACCTCCTGGAAAGAGAAGGGCTTGCTATGGGGTAGTTCAGAGGAGCTGACCGGACTCCAGTCCTGTCTCCAGACCCTGGTGAACAAGAAGCTCAAGCTTGTCAATGTGATCCAGGTCATGCTCGTCCGCCGGATTATCGCCTGCCAGCAACGGGCCTTCCATTTGTGGGAGTTTGATCCGGCACAGCACCAGACCTTGAGCGGGCTCTTCGACACGACGTACAAAGCTGCCTGGAGGGTGCTGTTCAAGGGCGGAGAAGCCCCCGCATCCGCAACTGAAGATCGCGGATTCAGCACGCAGCGCCCGGCCGGCGAGGTAAGCTATGTTATCCTTTATGGGACACTCATTTCTTTCCTAGTTTGACTCTATGTGGGATCTAAACTCCCCATGCCTTTAACAGGACTGGCAGAAGACGTCCGGACAGGTTAACTGTCTGGCTCCCCTTCCAGAAGACCCAGCAGACACCCATTTGACGGGGCTGCTGGTCCCGGCACTTTACGTGGTGCCGGAGAAGAAGGCCAAGAAGAAGGCCACGGGAACCCGATGGAGTTCCCGGTGTCAGGCGGTATCGGACTCATCGTCCGATGACTCCGAGGCGGACTCCTCCCCTGAGGACGAGGAGGAGAAGAAAGAAGACTCTCCCCCAGTGGGGGGAGAGAAGAAGAGGAAGGCCTCCCCAGCGAGGGAGGCCGAAGGGTCCAAGAAGGATAGGACCCTTCCCCCGGACTGTTCCGCCAACGTTGGCGATGGCAACGAGGAGTGGCCCTCAAGGGCCAAGCCCCTGGCAAGATCGTAAGTATCCGGACTCCTAGATAGTTTATAATTTTTCACTTTGCCACACGGTGTCTTTCTAATGCCGCATACAACCTGTAGTCCGGCCAAGGACGATCTTCCCGCTTCGTCCAGCGGGTCCTTAGACACGTCGGATATGGATTCCCTTCCGACTGCCTCAACTCCCTGTGACGCTGACGACGCCAAGGTGGGATCCCGACAAGGGACCCGCCAGGAGGAGGAGGCCCCGGAGGTGCCGCAAGGCAACCTCCCGGACTCTGCACCGGACTCCGCACCGGAACCTCCAGTGGTTCGGGAGTCCGGCGAGCGGCCCCTTCGTAAGAAGGGCAAGACTGTGACACCGGCGGCCTCTGTCCAACCAGAGGCGCCGGATAACTTGCTGGAGGCGCTCAACGGCGCTTCCATCAAAGAAGAACACCGCACTATCATGAGTGCGATGATTCAGAAGGTTCAGCTCGCCAAGAGCGGGCTGACCGAAGCCTGCAGCAGCCTTCTGACAGGCTTTGAGGTAAGAATTTTAAGATATGTAATATAATACCGCATAGATAGTAGCCCTTGATGCTCGGTTCGGTGTTCGGATAGAAAAGCCGGACTGAGGATCTAAAAAGATATACGCAGGAGTTCTAAAAAATATGTCAATATGGGATTGCAGGCTGCACTGCCGACCTCTGCCGCACTGACTGCGGAGGTTGATGCTTTGAAGCAGAACCTCGAGCGGTCCGAGAGCGAGCTCGGCCGTGCCAAGAAGCAGCTCGAGGACAAGGAAGGTGAGTAACACCGTATTAGATTTGTACCTTACAGAAAAGGATTTGGTTGCAAGAGAAATAATAAGGATAACATGGGTACTACAGGGGCCACGAACGAGGTGGCGACCCTGAAGGAGACGGTGTCTGCGGCCGAACGCAATGCGGCCGCAGAGCGAGCCGAGCGGGAGAAGCAGGAGGCACGGGTGGCGGAGGTGCAGCAAGAGCTCCAGGCTCTCATGGAAAAACATGAGGGTTTGGAGCGCGACTCAAAGACTCGAGAGTCCGAGCTTGCATCGGCCCTTGAGAGCGCCAAAGCCGCTAAGGCCGAAGACCACAAGGCCCTCCAGGAGATCGAGGATTTGAAGAAAATAGCAGCGGGTAAGGCATTTTTCATGCAAAGCAAGCATGTGAATGTGAATTACCTATTACTTACCCGAATTCGGAGCTCTCGAGGAGCGTTCGTGGATCTGCCCTACAGCGTGTCAGATGCTGCCGCTTTCTACCGGGCCGAGGAGGGGAGCTCAACGGAGAAGGTCTTCTGGTCTCAGTATACTGAGGCCGGACATCCGGTGCCCCTTAGCGACCAGCTGAAGCAGCTGGTCGAGCTCCACAAGGTAGCCGAATAGGCCATGAAGGGCCTCATAGTTCGGCTGTGGCCCAAGGAGGCCGTGCCTGGGAGCTACTTCGGCCTGGTACGGCGGCTGGTGGACGCGTGTCCCTGGGTTGACGTCGTCAAGCACTCCGCCTATATTGAAGGTGCCCGTCGGGCCCTTGCCCGTGCAAAGGTGCACTGGGGCAGGATGGATGCTGAGAAGCTGCTGACGGACGCGCCGCCGGCGGGCAAGGAGTATCGTACGCCCGAAATGTATTATAAGAGTGTCCTGAAGGGTGCCCGCATGATTGCGGGTGAGTGCTCCAAAGATGTAATATTTGAGTAGACTCGCATTTTGTTATCCTGTGCGCTGAAAACTTTGTTCATATGCGCTAAGCAACGCTTGTTAATTTAAAATATTACCTTCTGTGCGGCCGTTTATCAAATCTGAGAGATGGCAAGTCGTCGGCTTCAGCCCCCATGCCACTAGTGCTGGGGTGTTCGGGATAAACTTGAGCGCTCTTGTTCCCATGTTTGGGTCCATCTAGGGAGGCACTCAACACAACGAATGATGCAACCAGACTTATAATGCTTGAACACTCTCACTTAGCCATAGAATTCTATAATTTTAAATTTCGGTGAAGCCCCTAGTGTTCGGAAGACCGAGTTCGGGGCGCTATCCACGCCTGGGCCGGACAAAGCCGGTTCCTCGCTCTAAGTGGCATAAGTCTTTAGGGACTCGAAAAAACCTCTTGAACAGCGACCAGCTCTCGCCTTATCATGACGGTCAGTTTTAGCTTTCTCCACTGAGGCGCTCACCCAGCTCAACCGAGGCGCAATCGCAGTGGTTCTCCCAGTGCTACCTTAGCCGATACAACGGAACGTAAGGTACCAAAACATGGGAGCCAGGCAAACCCAACTATTGACCCAAGACATGATTCGGAGCCGATGCATATAATGCTATAAGTTCGGGGTGCCGCACTTGTGAAAGTGTTCGGACTTATCACACCATAATGTGGGGAGCTTAAGCCCCTGGTGTATTTAGCCGTACCGAAGTGTACGGATGCAACATGTCATAAATGAAAATATATAATAAAGAAATGCAATTATAAGCAAAAAGCGATGCATTGTTTATTCCAGAAATACTGCCATGAATGCAGAACGATACAAATAATGCGGTAAGCAAGGGATTGGACTATTAAATATGTCCCCCTCTAGGGGTAGGCTGCGGAATGGTATATTAAACAGATTTAATGCTCGTAATGGAGACCACCTAAGTGTTCGTCGTAGCCTTTCTCCTTCCCTGGCTGTTGCATCGTGAGTTCGGCAGGTCTACTGCCGGACAGGGCCTCTGGTGAACGGAGTCCTGTGGGTAAGAAAAAAAGAAAAAGAAAAAGAGCGACACACTTGGGAGCCCCTGGTGTGGTTGAGCCGCACTCTGGGCCTGTCGTGGTCGTGCCCCTCCCCCTATGCCCATGGTATCTCCAGAGCGTAATGATGTACGCGAAGGACTAGTCTTGCAATTATGCAAGGGCTGGGGCTGGGGCTGCATTGCTACGTGTGCTCGGAACGTGCCAGGTGGTCTTGTTATAGGTTACTCCGGGCGCGTTTGGCCGTGTTCGGTCGCTTAACGGCCGGACTCGAAAATTGCCTTAAGAGGCTGCTTTGTACTTCTGCCGCGAGAGCCGCTGTGTGTTCCTCCGTTCGGAGGGAGCGTTCAGTGTTTCCGTTGACCGTGATGACTCCTCGAGGGCCTGGCATCTTGAGCTTGAGGTATGCGTAGTGCGGCACCGTGTTGAACTTTGCAAACGCGGTTCGTCCGAGCAGAGCATGATAGCCGCTGCGGAACGGGACTATATCGAAGATTAACTCCTCGCTTCGGAAGTTATCCGGGGATCTGAAGACCACTTCCAGTGTAACCGAGCCTGTACAATTGGCCTCTACACCTGGTATGACGCCTTTGAAGGTCATCTTTGTGGGTTTAATCCTTGAGGGTCTATGCCCATCTTGCGCACTGTATCCTGATAAAGCAGGTTCAGGCTGCTGCCGCCGTCCATCAGGACTCTAGTGAGGTGAAATCCATCGACAATTGGGTCTAAAACCAATGCGGCGAATCCGCCATGGCGGATACTGGTGGGGTGGTCCCTTCGATCAAAAGTGATCGGGCAGGAGGACCATGGGTTGAACTTTGGGGCGACTGTCTCCATCGCGTATACGTCCCTGAGTGCACGCTTCCGCTCCCTCTTGGGTATGTGAGTTGTGTATATCATGTTCACCGTCCGCACTTGTGGGGGGAAACCTTTCTGTCCTCTATTGCTCGGCGGCCGGGTCTCTTCCTCGTCATCGCTATGCAGCCCCTTGTCATTGTTTTCGGCAATTAACTTGCCTGCCTGCTTAAATACCCAACAATCCCTGTTGGTGTGATTAGCTGGCTTTTCGGGGATGCCATGTATCTGGCAAGAGCAGTCGAGTATTCGGTCCAAATTGGACAGGCCTGGAGTAGTTCTTTTGAATGGCTTTTTCCGCTGACCGGGTTTAGAGCCTCTGAATCCGGCGTTGACTGCCGTATCCTCAGTGTTATCGCCGTTAACGCGGCATTTGTTTTTGTTTCGACGCGACCTGCCATTGCGGTCCTTGGTATCCGGACTACCAGAATTTTTGCTGAGGTTGTTACTGCGGGCTAGCCAACTGTCCTCTCCCGCGCAGAAGTGGGTCATGAGTGATGTGAGGGCTGCCATGGATTTCGGCTTTTCCTGTCCTAGGTGCCGGGCCAGCCACTCGTCGCGGATGTTATGTTTGAAGGCTGCGAGGGCCTCTGCATCCGGACAGTCGACGATTTGGTTTTTCTTTGTTAAGAACCGTGTCTAGAACTGTCTGGCCGATTCGTCTGGCTGCTGAATTATGTGGCTTAGGTCATCGGCGTCTGGTGGTCGCACATATGTGCCCTGGAAGTTGTCAAGGAATGCGGCTTCCAGGTCTTCCCAACACCCAATTGATTCTGCTGGCAAGCTGTTAAGCCAATGCCGAGCTGGTCCTTTAAGCTTGAGTGGGAGATATTTGAAGGCATGAAGATCGTCACCGCGGGCCATGTGGATATGAAGGAGATAGTCTTCGATCCAAACCGCGGGGTCTGTTGTGCCATCGTAGGAGTCGATGTTCACGGGTTTAAACCCTTCGGGGATTTGATGATCCATTACTTCATCTGTGAAGCATAGTGGGTGTGTGGTGCCTCTATATTGGGCTATATCACGACGTAGCTCAAACGAGCTTTGTCTACTGTGTTCGGCCCGGCTGGACTTGCTGTGTCCGGCGCGACGGTTGTCATCGCGTGCCATGGGGCACCCACTCGATCCGTAGATCGATCTTGATTGTCTTGCCTTATCCTCCAATATATCTCACAAGTCCGGAGCGTTCCCCTGTGGCCTTGTGCTTTTCGAGCGATGCCGGGGTACGGTTCTGATGGAGGGCCTAAAGGCCTCTCTGTCGCGGCCACGAGGTGGTCGGTCAGCCGTATTGTGCTCTGGTGATGCAGGTTTATATGCCTCCTCCTCTAATCGGGGGAGCAACTTGCGTTTGGGGTAGCTTTTGGAGGGGCGTTCGAGTTCATACTCTTCGGCCGCAAGGACTTCAGTCCATCTGTCGGCTAGCAGGTCTTGATCAGCTCTAAGTTGTTGCTGCTTTTTCTTTAGGCTGTTCGCCATGGCCATAATCCTGCGTTTGAAACGCTCTTGTTCGAGGGGATCCTCGGGCACGACGAATTCGTTGTCATTGAGGCTTGCCTCGTCTCCGGAGGGAGTCATTTAATTATCATCCTCTACCTCTTCGTCTGCCGCTCTCTCATGAGGGCTGGCCTCTCCGTCCTCCTGTGCTGAATCTTGCTGGAGGGGGTTGTCTTCGGCACTCTCTGGGGTGTTATTATCTCCGGTGCCGGAATCTCCATTCTTACTATGGCGGGATTTAGAGCGGCACCGCTGACGCCAGCGCTTGGGCTGTTTCTTGGAGAAATCTGCCTCCGCTGCTTCTTCGCCATTCCCATCCTTTGGGATGTCCACCATGTATATGTCGTATGACGAGGTGGTCTTCTAGTGCCCCGTAGGCACTGGTTCTTGGTCGTCTCCGACATCGTCGTCCATACCATCGATGTCTTCGGAGTCGTAGTCTAGCATGTCGGTTAGATCGTCGACAGTGGCTACAAAGTGGGTGGTGGGTGGGCTTTGAATTTCTTCGTCGTACGCATCCCAACCATCCTGACCGCAACTCGGCCAAGGCTCTCCTGATAGTGAGAGATACTTTAGCGAATTCAGGATGTCGCCAAAAGGTGAGTGTTGAAAGATGTCCGCGGTGGTGAACTCCATGATCGGCGCCCAATCGGATTCGATTGGAGGCGGCGCGGGAGGTTCGGAGTCCGGAGAGGAGTCTGGCACCTCGGAGTCACGAGGCTCACAAGGGACAAATTCAATATTCGGCTCCATCGCCGTAGAGGTTGCAGCCCCCGAGGCGGTGTCTAGCCACCCATCCTCGATCTGCGTGGTCGGCTCCGAATTAAGGGTCGGGGCGGACTCATGTGCGGCCTCCAGGGCACTGTCCGGCAGCATAGCTAAATCATGCCCATTGAGACAGTGCGGCGCGCTTGGCTGTGGCTCGAATCCATCGAAGATCAAGTCTCCGCGGATGTCAGCCATGAAGTTTAGGCTTCCAAATCTGACCTGATGGCCAAGGGCGTAGCTTTTGATCTGCTCCAGATGGCCAAGCGAATTGGCCCGCAGTGCAAAGCCGCCGAATACGAAGATCTGTCCGGGGAGAAAAGTCTCACCCTGGACCGCGTCGTTGTTGATGATCGAAGGAGCCATCAAGCCTATCGGTGACAACACAGAGGAACTCTCAATGAAAGCACCAATGTCGATGTCAAAACCGGCGGATCTCGGGTAGGGGGTCCCGAACTATGCGTCCAGGCGGATGGTAATAGGAGACAAGGGGCACGATGTTTTTACCCAGGTTCGGGCCCTCTCGATGGAGGTAAAACCCTACTCCTGCTTGATTAATATTGATGATATGGGTAGTACAAGAGTGGATCTACCACGAGATCAAGGAGGCTAAACCCTAGAAGCTAGCCTATGGTATGATTATTATTGTGATTGTTGTCCTACGGACTAAAACCCTCCGGTTTATATAGACACCGGAGAGGGCTAGGGTTACACAGAGTCGGTTACAATGGTAGGAGATCTACATATCTGTATTGCCCAGCTTGCCTTCCACGCCAAGGAAAGTCCCATCCGGACACGGGACGAAGTCTTCAATCTTGTATCTTCATAGTCTTGGAGTCCGGCCGATGATGATAGTTCGGCTATCCGGACACCCCCTAGTCCAGGACTCCCTCAGTACCCTTGAGCTTGTTCATCTTGGGTGCTTGGGCGCCCTAGACGGTTGTGAAGGAAATATGCCAAAGAGGCAATAATAAAGTTGTTGTTTATATTTCCTTATATCATGATAAATGTTTATTATTCATGCTAGAATTGTATTAACCGGAAACTTAGTACATGTGTGAATACATGGACAAACAGAGTGTCACTAGTATGCCTTTACTTGACTAGCTCGTTGATCAAAGATGGTTAAAGTTTCCTAGCCATTGACATGAGTTGTCATTTGATGAACGGGATAACATCATTAGAGAATGATGTGATTGACATGACCCATCCGTTAGCTTCGCAGTATGATCGTTTAGTTTGTTGCTATTGCTTTCTTCATAACTTATACATGTTCCTATCACTATGAGATTATGCAACTCATGAATACCGGAGGAACACTTAGTGTGCTATCAAACGTCACAACGTAACTGGGTGATTATAAAGATGCTCTACAGGTGTCTTCGATGGTGTTTATTGGGTTGGCATAGATCGAGATTAGGATTTGTCACTCTGTGTTTCGGAGAGGTATCTCTGGGCCCTCTCGGTAATGCACATCACTATAAGCCTTGCAAGCAATGTGAATAATGATCTAGTCGCGGGATGATGCACTACGGAATGAGTAAAGAGACTTGTTGGTACCAAGATTGAACTAGGTATTGAGATACCGACGATCGAATCTCGGGCAAGTAACATACCGATGACAAAGGGAACAACGAATGTAGTTATGCGGTTTGACCGATAAAGATTTCCGTAGAATATGTCGGAACCAATATGAGCATCCAGGTTCCGCTATTGGTTAATTACTGGAGACATTTCTCGGTCATGTCTACATAGTTCTCGAACCCGTAGGGTCCGCACGCTTAACATTCGATGACGATTGGTATTATGAGTTTATGTGATATCATGTACCGAAGGTTGTTTGGAGCCTCGGATGTGATCACGGACATGAAGAAGAGTCTCGAAATGGTAGAGACATAAAGATTGATATATTGGACGGCTATGTTTGGACACCGGAAGTGTTCCGGAGAAGTTTCGGATAAAACCGGAGTACCGGGGGGTTACCGGAAGCCCCCGGGGGGTTATTGGGCCTCATGGGCCAACTGGTGGAAGAGATGAGGCAGACCGAGGTGCCCCCCCCCCCTAGCCCAAACCGAATTGGACAAGGGGGGCGGCCCCCTTTCCTTCTCTACTTCCCCTCCTTCCTTCCCCTCCTAGTTGGACTAGGAAAGGGGGAGCCTACTCCTACTTGGAGTAGGATCCCCCCCCTTGGGGCGCACCCCTTGAGGCCGGCTGGCCCCCTCCTCCACTCCTTTATATACGGGCGAGGGGGGCACCCCATAGACACACAAGTTGATTGTTTAGCCGTGTGCGGTGCCCCCCTCCACAGATTTCCACCTCGGTCATATCGTTGTAGTGCTTAGGCGAAGCCCTCGTCGGTAACTTCATCATCACCGCCATCACGCCGTCCTGCTGAGGAAACTCTCCCTCGACCTCAGCTGGATCTAAAGTTCATGGGACGTCACCGAGCTGAACATGTGCAGATCGCGGAGGTGCCGTACCTTCGGTGCTAGGATCGGTCGGATTGTGAAGACGTACGACTACATCAACCGTGTTGTAATAACGCTTCCGCTTTCGGTCTACGAGGGTACATAGAAAACAATCTCCCCTCTCGTTGCTATGCATCACCTAGATAGATCTTGCGTGATCGTAGGATATTTTTTGAAATTACCGCGTTCCCCAACAGTGGCATCCGAGCTAGGTCTATGCGTAGATGTTATATGCACGGGTAGAACACAAAGCATTGTGGGCATTAATAGTCATACTGCTTACCAGCATGTCATACTTTGATTCGGCGGTATTGCTGGATGAAGCGGCTCAGACCGACATTACGTGTACGCTTACGCGAGACTAGTTCTACCGACGTGCTTCGCACACAGGTGGCTAGTGAGTGTCTGTTTCTCCAACTTTAGTTGAATCGAGTGTGGCTACGCCCGGTCCTTGTTGAAGGTTAAAACAGCATACTTGATGAAAAATCGTTGTGGTTTTGATGCGTAGGTAAGAACAGTTCTTGCTAAGCCCGTAGCAGCCATGTAAAACTTGCAACAACAAAGCAGAGGACGTCTAACTTGTTTTTGCAGGGCATGTTGTGATGTGATATGGTCAAGACGTGATGATATATAAATTGTTGTATGAGATGATCATGTTTTGTAAAAAGTTATCGGCAACTGGCAGGAGCCATATGTTTGTCGCTTTATTGTATGAAATGCAATCGCCATGTAACTGCTTTACTTTATCACTTAGCGGTAGCGATAGTCATAGAAGCAATAGTTGGAGAGACGACAACGATGCTTCGATGAAGATCAAGGTGTCAAGCCAGTGACGATAATGATCATGACGTGCTTTGGAGATGGAGATCAAAGGCACAAGATGATGATGGCCATATCATATCACTTATATTGATTGCATGTGATGTTTATCCTTTATGCATCTTATTTTGCTTAGTTCGGTGGTAGCATTATAAGATGATCTCTCACTAAATTTCAAGATATAAGTGTTCTCCCTGAGTATGCACCATTGCTACAGTTTGTCGAGCCGGGACACCACGTGATGATCGGGTGTGATAAGCTCTACGTTCACTTACAACGGGTGCAAGCCAGTTTTGCACATGCAGAATACTCGGGTTAAACTTGACGAGCCTAGCATATGCAGATATGGCCTCGGAACACTGAGACTAAAAGGTCGAGCGTGTATATAGTAGATATGATCAACATAGTGATGTTCACCATTGAAAACTACTCCATCTCACATGATGATCAGACATGGTTTAGTTGATATGGATCACGTGATCACTTAGATGATTAGAGGGATGTCCATCTAAGTGGGAGTTCTTAAGTAATATGATTAATTCAACTTTAATTTATCATGAACTTAGTACCTGATAGTATTTTGCATGTCTATGTTGTTGTAGATAAATGGCCCGTGCTACTGTTCCGTTGAATTTTAATGCGTTCCTAGAGAAAGCTGAGTTGAAAGATGATGGTAGCAACTAAACAAACTGGGTCCGTAACTTGAGGATAATCCTCATTGCTGCACAGAAGAATTACGTCCTGGAAGCACCGCTGGGAGCCAGGCCTGCTGCAGATGCTACTGATGACGTTAAGAACGTCTGGCAGAGCAAAGCTGATGACTACTTGATAGTTCATTGTGCCATGCTTTACGGCTTAGAACCGAGACTTCAACGACATTTTGAATGTCATGGAGCATATGAGATGTTCCAGGATTTGAAGTTAATATTTCAAGCAAATGCCCGGACTGAGAGATATGGAGTCTCCAATAAGTTCTATAGCTGCAAGATGGAGGAGAATAGTTCTGTCAGTGAACATATACTCAGAATGTCTGGGTATCACAACCACTTGACTCAACTGGGAGTTAATCTTCCTGATGATAGTGTCATTGAAAGAGTTATTGTAGCGACCAGACCTCAAACAGTCTGATCTCTGTGCTCAGTGTCATCCCTGGATTAGTAATGCTGACACCACACAGTACTTGGAGGATTTATAACAGAGTAGCAATCACACACTTATTACATCGAATGTCTCAAAAGAGAACTTATTGAAATAAATATGGCTTAAGGCCATCTAAAACAATAACAGCGGAAGGCTTGGAAGATAAGAGAGTCCATCAACTCCAACGGCATCACTGAGTATAGAACCACGACCTAACAGCACCTTACTCGTCGTCTGAAAAGTCTGCAACATGAAACGTTGCAGCCCGAAAACAGGTCAGCACATGGAATATGCTGGCAATGTAACACATAGAGAATAACAATGGAGATAGGCTATACTACATGCATAATTGGCTGGTGGTAAAGCTCTATGGTTACAGTTTTTGCATAAAGCCAATTTTTCCCTACTGCAAAGGAATAAATTCAATTAACTATCATGGTGGATGTTAAACATTGAGAATGGTTGACAGCATTCTCAATCCCAATTAAAAGTACTCATTAAAACCCAACAATATTAATTAAAGTAACATAATGAGATTCACATGATATCCAGGTACTAGATACTCAAGATGTCCATAACCGGGGACACGGCTAACCATGATTAGTTTATACACTCTGCAGAGGTTTGCGCACTTTTCCCCACATGACTCGATCGCCTCCGCTTGATTTCTCGCACTACATGATGTTTGAGAAACGGATGACCGAGACAAGTCTTTCAGAAGCACTTGCACCTTACAAGGGGGGTAGACCGTACCAACCTACATCCCCTACATCTGCTAGTCCACCCCGTAAGAGTTCGCACGACTTAGTCAACTATGCTAGAGCCCATAATAGCATGTGGCTGCACACGGAAGTTTCTAGTTTGAATAATCTCATGATCCCTTTGAGCTTGGGTGGCGGTCCGAAGAAATACAGGCAAGTCCTGATAGAAACCAGGTGCCTCAATCCACCCAGATGTGTGTTTAAGTTGCCACCTTAAATAAACCATTAATTAACAATCTCACATCTGTCATGGATACACTCACCCAATCCATGTCTACTAGCATAGCATGGCATAATAAGCAAACGTAGAAGTAATTCCCAAAGGTTTGAAAATAAAACAGGAAATAGGTACTACCTCATCTACTTCCCATCCCACAATTTGATTAGATCCTAATCATGCAATGTTTGAGGATAGATCTAATGCATAAAAACTGGGTAGTAGAAAGGTATGATCAAGTGTTACTTGCCTTGCTGTTGATCCGCGAGACCTAGAGACTCGAAGTAACAGGCGGCGCACTCCGGGTATTCTATCGCAGACAAACAAACAAGCATACAATAAGTACTCATCTAATGCACAGGTAAAACTCGAATAAAAGATCCAACCAGAATGTTCAACTTAAGAACTCCGGTTTGCAAAAGAATCAAATCAAATAAAGCAACGAAAGTCAAACGGCGAAAGAAAACAGCTTCGTTTTACTAATCTCGATCTAAGTCAAATTTTATAGAAGCAAAAACTTGTTTAAGTAGATTATTCGGAAAGAGGGTTTCGAGACGAAACTCCAGGCGCTTGAATCGCCTGATTCCGGTAAATGAGCGAAAAGTCATACTAAAACGAACATCGGATCAGAAATCGCGATTAGAAAATAACCGCGGAAAATCCGACGAAAAAGAAAAACGACGAACGAATTAATCGTTAATTATCCTAATCCGAAAATAATTAAAATAATAAAATAATAATAATAAAATAATTAAAAAAAAATAATCGAAAATAAAACCGACGAAAATAATTATATATATATATATTTTAAAAAAATATTCGGCACGGATTTCGAGGCGGCGGCGAACCTCGTGCGGCGTGCAACTCCGGCAGCGGCGGCGGCTGGCTAGGGTTAGGGCGCGGGGTGGGCTCGGGTGGGCTGGGGCGCTCGGGGCGGCGCTATATAAAGGCGCCCCCGGGCAGAGTCCCGCTCGGGCATGGCCCGTAGGTCGGTGCGCGTTTTTTTTAAATAATTCCGCGCAGAAGAAAAATAAACATAAATACTAAACGGACTCCAAAAATCCCAAAATAAATTTTCCCTGGCTTCTAAAATCAAGCCGGACTAGATGAACATTTATTTGGGGCCTAAATGCAATTTCGAAAAACGCGCATTTTTCCTAAATTCAATAAAAAAACGAAAAACTCCAAAATAAATCTTATTTGATTTTTTTATTAAATCTTCATTATTTCTTTATTTTGGGAAAGTCATTTTATTCCCTCTCTGAGTTTTTGGTAGTAGAAATAATTGAAGATAAAATAAATAAAATCAATGATCCTATTTTCAAAATTTGAGAAATACTCAAATAAGAAAATAACGAAATCCCCAACTCTCTCCGTGGGTCCTTGAGTTGCGTAGAATTTCTAGGATTGAGCCAAAATGCAACAAAAATATGATATGCAATGATGATCTATGTATAACATTCCAAATTGAAAATTTGGGATGTTACAAACCTACCCCCCTTAAGATGAATCTCGTCCTCGAGATTCGGGTTGTCTAGCAAATAGGTGAGGGTGGTCCTTGAGCAGATCTTCCTCTCGCTCCCAGGTGGCTTCCTCCTCGGTGTGGTGGCTCCACTGAACTTTGCAAAACTTGATAACCTTGGTGCGGGTAACTCTCCTGGCATAATCCAAAATCTTAACAGGCTTCTCTTCATAGGTCAAATCTTCTTTCAACTGAATCGTTTCCAATGGCACCGTATCTCTCAGTGGTATATCAGCCATCTCTGCGTGACACTTCTTCAACTGTGAAACATGGAACACATTGTGAACTCCTGACAATCCCTCAGGTAATTCCAACTTGTATGCTACTTCTCCCATGTGTTCCAAAACCTTGTATGGCCCCACAAAACGTGGCGCTAACTTTCCTTTAACTCCAAAACGCTTAACTCCCCGAAGGGGAGATACTCGAAGATAAACTCTGTCTCCGACTTCGTATTCTGTCTCCTTGCATTTCGAATCTGCATAGCTCTTCTGCCTTGACTGAGCTACCTTGAGCCTGTCGCGAATCAACTTTACTTTCTGTTCAGACTCATTAATCAAATCCGGTCCAAACAACTGGCGGTCTCCAACCTCATCCCACAACAACAGGGTTCTGCACCTCCTTCCGTACAAGGCTTCGAAAGGGGCCATCTTCAAGCTAGATTGGTAACTATTGTTGTAAGAAAACTCCGCATATGGCAAGTTGTCATCCCAACTTGATCCATAATCCAAAACACAAGCTCTAAGCATATCCTCCAAAATCCGATTGACTCTCTCGGTCTGTCCATCTGTCTGTGGGTGGAAAGCTGTGCTAAACTCCAGTCTGGTTCCCAATGTTTCGTGCAACTGCTTCCAGAACTTCGAGGTGAATTGGGTTCCTCTATCCGATAAGATACTCCTTGGAACTCCATGCAAACATACAATCCTCGTCATGTATATCTTAGCCAATTTGGCACTGTTGTAGGTAGTCTTTACTGGGATGAAATGAGCTACCTTCGTCAAACGATCAACTATAACCCAAATCAAGTCATAGCCTGAACAAGTCCTGGGCAATCCCGTGATGAAATCCATGCCTAGTTTGTCCCACTTCCATTCGGGTATAGGCAATGGCTGCAACAATCCAGCTGGCTTCTGATGTTCTGCCTTCACCCTCTGACATACATCACAAACTGCTACATACTCTGCGATATCCTTCTTCATTCCGGTCCACCAAAATGTTTCCTTCAAAACCAAATACATCTTTGTATTTCCGGGGTGGATCGAATATGGTGAATCATGTGCCTCTTGTAGAATCAACTTCCTGATCTCCAGGTTATTGGGCACATAAACACGGTCCTCAAACCGTAGGGTATCGTACTCATCCTCACGAAATCCCTTAGCCTTCCACTTGCTCATTTGTTCCTTAATAGTGGCAACTTCCTTATCTGCCTTTTGAGCTTCTCTGATTTTATCCATCAACGTAGACTGAATCTCCAATGCTGCTACATAGCCTCTCGGAACTATTTCCAAACATAGCTCTCGAAGGTCCTCGGCTAACTCCTTGGGTATTTCTCCCGTCATTAGAGTATTGACATGGCTCTTGCGGCTCAACGCGTCTGCTACAACGTTAGCCTTCCCGGGGTGATAATGCAATCTCATATCATAATCCTTAATAAGTTCCAACCATCTCCTCTGCCTGGTATTTAACTCCTTCTGCGTGAAGATGTACTTCAAACTCTTGTGATCCGTGTACACCTCACAATGATTTCCAATGAGAAAATGTCTCCACGTTTTCAGTGCATGCACTACGGCTGCTAACTCCAAATCATGAGTAGCATAGTTCAACTCATGGGGGTTAAGCTGTCGTGAAGCATACGAAACAACTCTTCCCTCCTGCATAAGCACTGCTCCAAGTCCTCGTCGTGAAGCGTCGCAATACACTTCATAATCCTTAGTCTGATCTGGCAGAATCAACACTGGTGAGGTAACCAAACGTTTCTTCAACTCTTGGAAACTAGCCTCACACTCCTCAGTCCAAATGAACTTAGTATCCTTCTTCAACAACTCTGTCATAGGCTTGGCGATCTTCGAGAAATTTTCAATGAATCTTCGGTAGTATCCTGCGAGTCCTAGGAAACTCCTGATCTCTCCAACTGTGGTTGGTGCTTCCCAGTTTGTCACAGTGACTACTTTAGTGGGGTCTACTGCGATACCTTCTCCGGATATAACATGTCCGAGAAATCCAACTTCCTTCAACCAAAACTCACACTTGCTGAACTTGGCGTATATCTGATGTTCCCTGAGCTTCTCGAGTACTAATCGCAAGTGCTCCTTGTGTTCCTCTTCATTCTTCGAGTAAACCAAAATATCATCAATGAACACCATGACAAACTTATCCAAAAACTCCATAAACACCTTGTTCATCATGTTCATAAAATAGGCTGGGGCGTTAGTCAGACCATATGACATAACGGTATACTCATACAGCCCGTACCTGGTGGTAAAAGCCGTCTTCGGTATATCTTGCTCCCGAATCTTCAATTGATGGTACCCTGATCACAAATCGTTCTTGGAAAACACCTTAGCTCCTTGGAACCGATCAAACAGATCATTGATCATTGGTAGTGGGTACTTGTTCTTGATTGTTACTTCATTCAATCCGCGATAATCAACAACCATTCTTAACGATCCATCCTTCTTCTCCACTAGAAGTACTGGAGATCCCCAAGGTGAAGAACTTGGGCGAATAGAACCTTTATCCAACAACTCCTTAATCTGCTTCTTGATTTCCTCCAAATCTTGGGCTGGCATCCTGTGCGGTCTCTTGGATATTGGCCCAGTGCCTGGCAGTAGCTCAATTAAGAACTCAATGTCTCTATCTGGTGGCATGCCTGGCAACTCTTCTAGAAATACATCGGGGAAATCCTTTACCACTGGTACTTCCTCCTGCACAACTCCTGATAAGGAATTTACATGTGCTCTTCTCGGCTCATGCCGTGATACATACTTGATCCTTATCCCTTCTGGTGTTGTAAGCAAAATTGTCTTACTGGCGCAATCAATGTTTCCTCCATAAATTGACAGCCAATCCATACCAAGAATTACATCCAATCCTTGGGATTCCAATATAATCAAATCCGTGGGGAAAACATGCCTTCCTATACTCAACGGCACCTGGAAGCATCCTTGACTGACCATAAACTTAGCTCCCGGTGAACTTACTAGCATGGGTGTCTTAAGAGTCTTAGTGGGCAGGCTAAACTTATTCACAAATCCCCTTGATATGTATGAATGCGATGCACCAGTATCGAAAAGAACAACTGCAGTAAATGCCTTAACCAAAAACTTACCTCTTACTGCGTCTGGCTGAGCTTTAACCTCCTCCACGGTAATGTGGTTCACTTGCCCCCTGTTGAAAGGGTTCGGCTTCTTTCCTGAGCTTCCATTGCCATTTCCATTTTGGGCTTCAGGACAATCATTTGCATAATGCCCCGTCTTGTGGCACTTATAACAAGTGATATGGCTCAGGTCTACCTTGGATGGTGTTGACGGGTTGGTGCGGCTTTGTCCATTGCTTCCTCCATTCCCGTTTCCATTCTTTGTGCCATTGTGATTGTGCGAGCTGCCTCCTCCATGAGTATGCTGAAAATGTCCTCCTGACTTTGGGGTAAAACGTGGCTTCTGCTGAGCTCGAGAATTATACTTCCCCTATGCATACTTCCTCTTATGATTATCAATCTGGTGCTGCTTCCCTTCAATCATAAGAGCACGATCTACTAACTCCTGGTAATTATTGAAAGTGGCTACCATCAACTGCATGCTCAGCTCATCATTCAGTCCTTCTAGAAACTTCTCCTACTTAGTTGCATCCGTAGCAACGTCATCTGGGGCATAACGTGCTAGCTTACTAAAATCATCCACATACTGGCCAACAGTCCATCCTCCTTGGCGTAAGTTGCAAAACTCACGCTTCTTCATGGCCATAGCTCCTGCTGAAACATGGGCAGTATGAAATGCTTGCTGAAACTGATTCCATGTGATAGTGTCTACAGGGTAAGTGGCTGTAAAATTCTCCCACCATGCTGTTGCGGGTCCGTCAAGCTGATGTGCGGCAAACTTCACCTTTTCTCCATCTGTGCATCCTGCAGTGGTCAACTCCCTCCCTATCTTACGGAGCCAATCATCTACTACTATCGGCTCGGTGCTACTGGAAAACACCGGCAGATTCAACCTTAAGAAACGTGCCAGATGGTCAACAGGTGGTGGTGGTGGTGGGTTGTTGTTGTTGTTGCCTTGGTTCTGCACCAATGTTTGAATCAAGGTATTCTGCTGCTGAATCAACTGGGTGATCTCTGGCGGGAAAACAAACTCGGGGTCGCGTCTCGGAGGCATCTGAGGGTTTAAAGGAGAGAGTTAAGAATAGAATGAGGTCTAGTGAGAATACACTACCCATATGCACATGAGACAAACACACAATATCATTCCAATCAATTCAAACAAGGGCATACAACGGTCTAACTATCGTTACAAAAGTGCTTGGACTAAAACTAGTTAAATGGTGGAAAATTCTACTACTGTTATGGTGGTCAACTAGAAAAACTGCTCCGATGCAGATTCCATGATATCTGCTCCAGCTTCATCAACATAGTCATCATCGCTGTCGTCGGGATCCGAGTCGGTGTCGTCGATGATGATATAATTATCTGGACAAGTAGGTTCATCCTCTTCTCCTCTGGGTGTTGAACCTCCCATGAATACTCCAATCTTCTCCTTAAGGTCAACGTTCTGTCTTACTAGAGCGACGATTTCTTCCATATAGTCTTTACGCATAGCCTTGAGTTCTGCTTCTAGCTCCTTGATCCTGGTCATAGCCTTTTGTAGCTCCTCCATATCTGCGCACATCTGGTTCTCCTGGCGTCGGATGTGTTGGTTTAACTCCTGAATATAAGCTGCGATTGATCTGTCCCTCCTAGTGGTGATCATCTCCCAACGCTCATCTCGGCGCCAACAAATCTGGTAGATAGTATTCTTGAGATCGTTGTAGTAAACTTCTCCAATTCGTCCCATGGCGATGTGAGCGGCCATGCTCTTTCCTAGGCTCCATGTTGGCACATCAAAGGTAGATTCTATTGGTTCCGTGACTGGTGCAAACGTCCTTCCTGGAATGTAGACTTGAATCCTCCAGCGCTCCTCTTCGGGTAAAGTGGCGTTGAAGGTCCCAGTGAAGCTTGGTACTCCTATGTTTAAGTATCTAGCGGCTTCCTTCAAGTGACATCCAAAAGGTGAATTCTCATCTGGTTGCGCGAACTTGATCCTTGCGTCTGCCATCCTAAAGAATAGAAAAGATGAGGAGTCAGAGATGAGAAGAAAGAGTAGTGATCTAGGGCTTAAGCTTAGTGGTCGTGTCCTACAGTCAGCGTGTTCTCTGATACCACCTTGTAGCGACCAGACCTCAAACAGTCTGATCTCTGTGCTCAGTGTCATCCCTAGATCAGTAATGCTGACACCACACAGTACTTGGAGGATTTATAACAGAGTAGCAATCACACACTTATTACATCGAATGTCTCAAAAGAGAACTTACTGAAATAAATATGGCTTAAGGCCATCTAATACGATAACAGCGGAAGGCTTGGAAGATAAGCGAGTCCATCAACTCCAACGGCATCACTGAGTATAGAACCACGACCTAACAGCACCTTACTCGTCGTCTGAAAAGTCTGCAACATGAAACGTTGCAGCCCAAAAATGGGTCAGCACATGGAATATGCTGGCAATGTAACACATAGAAAATAACAATGGAGATAGGCTATACTACATGCATAATTGGCTGGTGGTAAAGCTCTATGGTTACAGTTTTTGCATAAAGCTAATTTTTCCCTACTGCAAAGGAATAAATTCAATTAACTATCATGGTGGATGTTAAACATTGAGAATGGCTGACAGCATTCTCAATCCCAATTAAAAGTACTCATTAAAACCCAACAATATTAATTAAAGTAACATGATGAGATTCACATGATATCCAGGTACTAGATACTCAAGATGTCCATAACCGGGGACACGGCTAACCATGATTAGTTTATACACTCTGCAGAGGTTTGCGCACTTTTCCCCACATGGCTCGATCGCCTCCGCTTGATTTCTCGCACTACATGATGTTTGAGAAACGGATGACCGAGACATAGTCTTTCAGAAGCACTTGCACCTTACAAGAGGGGTAGACCGTACCAACCTACATCCCCTACATCTGCTAGTCCACCCCGTAAGAGTTCGCATGACTTAGTAAACTATGCTAGAGCCCATAATAGCATGTGGCTGCACACGGAAGTTTCTAGTTTGAATAATCTCATGATCCCTTTGAGCCTGGGTGGCGGTCCGAAGAAATACAGGCAAGTCCTGATAAAAACCAGGTGCCTCAATCCACCCAGATGTGTGTTTAAGTTGCCACCTTAAATAAACCATTAATTAACAATCTCACATCTGTCATGGATACACTCACCCAATCCACGTCTACTAGCATAGCATGGCATAATAAGCAAACGTAGAAGTAATTCCCAAAGGTTTGAAAATAAAACAGGTAATAGGTACTACCTCATCTACTTCCCATCCCACAATTTGATTAGATCCTAATCATGCAATGTTTGAGGATAGATCTAATGCATAAAAGCTGGGTAGTAGAAAGGTATGATCAAGTGTTACTTGCCTTGCTGATGATCCGCGAGACCTAGAGACTCGAAGTAACAGGCGGCGCACTCCGGGTATTCTATCGCAGACAATACAACAAGCATACAATAAGTACTCATCTAATGCACAGGTAAAACTCGAATAAAAGATCCAACCAGAATGTTCAACTTAAGAACTCCGGTTTGCAAAAGAATCAAATCAAATAAAGCAACAAAAGTCAAACGGCGAAAGAAAACAGCTTCGTTTTACTAATCTGGATCTAAGTCAAATTTTACAGAAGCAAAAACTTGTTTAAGTAGATTATTCGGAAATAGGGTTTCGAGACGAAACTCCAGGCGCTTGAATCGCCTGATTCCGATAAATGAGCGAAAAGTTATACTAAAACGAAAATCGGATCAGAAATCGCGATCAGAAAATAACCGCGGAAAATCCGACGAAAAAGAAAAGAGACGAACGAATTAATCGTTAATTATCCTAATCTGAAAATAATTAAAATAATAAATAATAAAAAAAATAAAAAAATCGAAACTAAAACCGACGAAAATAATTATATATATATATTAAAAATATATATATATATTTTCGGCACGGATTTCGAGGCGGCGACGAACCTCGGGCGGCGTGCAACTCCAGCGGCGGCGACGGCTGGCTAGGGTTGGGGCGCGGGGTGGGCTCGGGTGGGCTGGGCCGCTCGGGGCGGCGCTATATAAAGGCGCCCCCGGGCGGAGTCCCGCTCGGGCACGGCCCGTAGGTCGGTGCGCGTTTTTTTAAATAATTCCGCGCAGAAGAAAAATAGAAAGAAATACTAAACGGACTCCAAAAATCCCGAAATAAATTTTCCCCGGCTCCTAAAATCAAGCCGGACTAGATGAACATTTATTTGGGGCCTAAATGCAATTTTGAAAAACGCGCATTTTTCTAAATTCAATAAAAAAAACGAAAAACTCCAAAATTAATCTTATTTGATTTTTTTATTAAATCTTCATTATTTATTTATTTTGGGAAAGTCATTTTATTCCCTCTCTGAATTTTCGGTAGTAGAAATAATTGAAGATAAAATAAATAAAATCAATGATCCTATTTTCAAAATTTGAGAAATACTCAAATAAGAAAATAATGAAATCCCCAACTCTCTCCGTCGGTCCTTGAGTTGCGTAGAATTTCTAGGATCGAGCCAAAATGCAATAAAAATATGATATGCAATGATGATCTATGTATTACATTCCAAATTGAAAATTTGGGATGTTACAGTTATTCAATCACTGCCACCAAGCTACAAAAGCTTTGTGATGAACTATAACATGCAAGGGATGGATAAGACAATTCCCGAGCTCTTCGTGGTGCTAAAAGCTGCGGAGGTAGAAATCAAGATGGAGCATCAAGTGTTGATGGTCAAGAAGACCACTAGTTTCAAGAAGAATGGCAAAGGGAAGAAGGGGAACTTCAAGAAGAATGGCAAGCAAGTTGCTGCTCAAGTGAAGAAGCCCAGGTCTAGACCTAAGCCTGAGACTGAGTTCTTCTACTGCAAAGGGACTGGTCACTGGAAGCGGGACTGCCCCAAGTATTTGGCGGATAAGGAGGATGGCAAAGTGAAAGGTATATTTGATATACATGTTATTGATGTGTACTTAACTAATGCTTGCAGTAGCGCTTGGGTATTTGATACTGGTTCTGTTGCTCATATTTGCAACTCAAAATAGGGGCTACGGATTAAGAAAAGATTGGCTAAGGACAAGGTGACGATGCGCGTGTGAAATGGTTCCAAAGTCGATGTGATCGCGGTCGGCACGCTACCTCTACATCTATCTTCGGGATTAGTTTTAGACATGAATAATTGTTATTTGGTGCCAGCGTTGAGCATGAACATTATATCTGGATCTTGTTTGATGCGAGATGGTTATTCATTTAAATCAGAGAATAATGGTTGTTCTATTTATATGAGTAATATCTTTATGGTCATGCACCTAAGGACGACAATTTTATCCATGGACATGGATATCCATGGATATCCGAACCGAATGGATAGGGTTTGGATATGCATTTGTGTCCATAGGCGGCGCCCCAACCCGACCCGATTGTTCGTGGGTAGGGCATGGATATACCCAAACCCGACCAGATAGAATGACTTAATGGGGAAAATCTGCTACCCCTGCCCCACGTTCACATCTCCCACGACAATTTTACACTTTTTTTATCTAAAACATGCATAAGAAATTACATTGTAACTTTTATAAGTTGACAGTCAATCCCCTCCGAAACATACTCCAACACCCCTTCCCTTATTTTTATCTCCTTCTTAAATGACTCGTCATTCTCATCTGTTAGAAAAAAACTAAATGATCTTAGGTTGTTACTGGATGTTGATTTACCATATGTGAAGCCTAGCCTGTCACGAGGTGAAGAATGGAAGAGTTTATGTTAATATTGTGTTAAGTCTTATTCATATGTCCCGAGAGGACCCAATGGATATCCAGTGGATATGGATATCCATCGGATTTGGACATGGACATAATTTTTCACCCATGGATTTTTTTCATGGGCAGGCAAAGACTGTCTTCATGGATATGGATATGGATTTGATATTGTTCAACCCGATCCAAACCCGACCCATTGCCATCCTTACATGCACCCTTGATGAGTGGTCTATTTTTATTGAATCTCGATAGTAGTGATACACATATTCATAGTATTAAAGCCAAAAGATATAAGTTCAATAATGATAGTGCAACTTATTTGTGGCACTGCCGTTAGGGTCATATTGGTGTAAAGCACATGAAGAAACTCCATGCTGATGGACTTTTGGAATCACTTGGTGCTTGCGAACCGTGCCTTATGGGCAAGATGACTAAAACTCTGTTCTCCAAAACAATGGAACGAGCCACTGACTTGTTGGAACTAATACATACCGATTTCTGTGGTCCAATGAGTATTGAGGCTCGTGGTGGGTATCGTTATTGTCTTACCTTCATAGATGATTTGATATATCTACTTAATGAAGCATAAGTCCGAAACATTTGAAAAGTTCAAAGAATTTCAGAGTGAAGTGGAAAATCATCGTAACAAGAAAATTAAGTTTCTATGATCTGATCGTGGAGGAGAATGTTTGAGTTACGAGTTTGGTCTTCATTTGAAACAACATGGGATAGTTTCACAACTAACGCCCCCTGGAACACCACAGCGAAATGGTGTGTCCGAATGTCATACCCGTACTTTATTGGATATGGTACGATCTATGATGTCTCTTACTGATTTACCGCTATCGTTTTGGGGTTATGCTTTAGAGACAGCTGCATTCATGTTAAATAGGACACCATCTAAATCCGTTGAGACGACACCTTATGAATTGTGGTTTGGCAAGAAACCCAAGCTGTCGTTTCTGAAAGTTTGGGGCTGCGATGCTTATGTGAAAAAGCTTCAACCTGATAAGCTCGAACCCAAATCGGAGAAATGTGTCTTCATAGGATACCCAAAGGAGACTGTTGGGTACACCTTCTATCACAGTCCGAAGGCAAGATATTCGTTTCTAAGAATGGATCCTTTCTAAAGAAGGAGTTTCTCTCGAAAAAAGTGAGTGGGAGGAAAGTAGAACTTGATGAGGTAATTGTACCTGCTCCCGAATTGGAAAGTAGTTCATCACAGAAATCAGTTCCAGTGATTCCTACACTAATTAGTGAGGAAGCTAATGATAGTGATCATGAAACTTCAGATCAAGTTACTACTGAACCTCGTAGGTCATCCAGAGTAAGATCCGCACTAGAGTGGTACGGTAATCATGTTCTGGACGGCATGTTACTAGACCATAATGAACCTACGAACTATGAGGAGGCGATGATGAGCCCAGATTCCGTGAAATGGCTTGAGGCCATGAAATCTGTGATGGGATCCATGTATGAGAACAAAGTGTGGACTTTGGTGGACTTGCCCGATGATCGGCAAGCCATAGAAATAAATGGATCTTTAAGAAGAAGACCGACGCAGATGGTAATGTTACCGTTTACAAAGCTTGACTTGTTGCAAAAGGTTTTCGACAAGTTCAAGGAGTTGACTATGATGAGACTTTCTCACCCGTAGCGATGCTTAAGTCTGTCCGAATCATGTTAGCAATTGCCGCATTTTATGATTATGAAATTTGGCAGATGGATGTCAAAACCGCATTCTTGAATGGATTTCTGGAAGAAGAGTTGTATATGATGCAACCAGAAGGTTTTATCAATCCAAAGGGTGCTAACAAAGTGTGCAAGCTTCAGCGATCCATTTATGGACTGGTGCAAGCCTCTCAGAGTTGGAATAAACGTTTTGATAGTGTGATCAAAGCCTGTATTCACAAGAAAGTGAGTGGGAGCTCTGCAGCATTTCTAATATTATATGTGGATGACATATTGTTGATTGGAAATGATGTAGAATTTCTGGATAGCATAAAAGGATACTTGAATAAAAGTTTTTCAGTGAAATACCTCGGTGAAGCTGCTTATATATTGGGCATCAAGATATATAGAGATAGATCAAGACGCTTAATTGGAGTTTCACAAAGCACATACCTTGATAAGATTTTGAAGAAGTTCAAAATGGATCAGTCAAAGAAAGGGTTCTTGCCTGTGTTACAAGGTGTGAAGTTGAGTGAGACTCAATGCCCGACCACTACAGGAGATAGAGAGAAAATGAAAGTCATTCCCTATGCTTCAGCCATAGGTTCTATCCTGTATGCAATGCTATGTACCAGACCTGATGTGTGCCTTGCTATAAGTATAGTAGGGAGGTACCAAAGTAATCTAGGAGTGGATCACTGGACAACGGTCAAGAACATCCTGAAATACCTGAAGAGGACTAAGGATATGTTTCTCGTCTATGGAGGTGACAAAGAGCTCGTCGTAAACGGTTACGTCAATGCAAGCTTTGACACTGATCCGGATGACTCTAAGTCGCAAACCATATGTGTGTTTATATTTAACGGTGGAGCTATCAGTTGGTGCAATTCTAAGTAGAGCGTCGTGGTGGGATCTACGTGTGAAGCAGAATATGTTGGGGAACGCGGTAATTTCAAAAAAAATCCAACGATCGCGCGAGATCTATCTAGGTGATGCATAGCAACGAGAGGGGAGAGTGTGTCCACGTACCCTCGTAGACCGAAAGCGGAAGCGTTAAGTAACACGGTTGATGTAGTCGTACGTCTTCGTGATCCAACCGATCAAGTACCGAACGCACAACACCTCCACGGTCTGCACATGTTCATCTCGGCGACGTCCCTCAAACTCTAGATCTAGCTGAGGCCGAGGGAGAGCTCCGTCAACACGACGGTGTGGTGACGGTGATGATGAAGTTGCTGGCGCAGGGCTTCGCCTAAGCACTACGACGATATGACTGAGGTGGAAAACTGTGGAGGGGGGCACCGCACATGGCTAAAAGATAAACTTGTGTGTCTTTGGGGTGCCCCCTGCCCACCTATATAAAGGAGGGAGGGAGAGAGGCCGACCTGTAACGCCCCAGACACACCCGCCGGTGGTCGTTACTCCTGGCAGGATCTAGACTGGCCCCACAGATCAATACTAGTCTTTCCTGTGCACTTTGTCCTCACTCGTGCGCACCCAGGAGCAACTTCCCGGTCGGTCACCCATCCTGAAACTACTCCAAGCTGAGCACGCTTAACTTTGGAGTTCTGTCCGAATGGGATCCCGGAAAAGAAGGAATTCCTTATTGATATGAGTAGTCTATCATCCCTAATAAGCCAGGCTATTACATACACCCCCACTCAGAGGAACCGACGTCCTCGTCGGGCCACAGGAACGTTCCCTCTTGGCACAACCGTCTGTGCATCCAGTCCGGTACATGTGCTATGCCGTGTGCCACGACAGGTCACAAACGTCATGAACAACATGACCGCGCACCTGTCCGCAACCATCCGTGTAACCGCAAGCGTCGGCTCTGATACCAACTTATAACGCCCCAGACACACCCACCGGTGGTCGTTACTCCTGGCGGGATCTAGACTGGCCCCACAGATCAATACTAGTCTTTCCTGCGCACTTTGTCCTCACTCGTGCGCACCCAGGAGCAACTTCCCGGTCGGTCACCCATCCTGAAACTACTCCAAGCTGAGCACGCTTAACTTTGGAGTTCTGTCCGAATGGGATCCCGGAAAAGAAGGAATTCCTTATTGATATGAGTAGTCTATCATCCCTAATAAGCCAGGCTATTACACGACCCTCCTTGGGGCGCGCCAAGTTTAGGGAGTCCTACTAGGACTCCCAAGTCCTAGTAGGATTCCCTTTCCTTTTCGGAGTAGGAGAGAAGGAAAGGAGGGAGAGGGAGAAGGAAAGGGGGGGCGCCCCCACCCCTTGTCCAATTCAGGGTGGGCAGGGGGGAGGTGCGTGCCACCTCATGGCCCTTCTTACCTCTCTCCATTAAAACCCAATAAGGCCCATTAACTTCCCCTGGCAAATTCCCGTAACTCTCCGATACTCCAAAAAATACCCGAATCACTCGAAACCTTTCCGATGTCCGAATATAGCCTTCCAATATATCGATCTTTGCATCTCGACCATTTCGAGACTCCTCGTCATGTCCGTGGTCTCATTCGGGACTTCGAACAAACTTCGGTCATCAAGAACACGTAACTCATAATACAAATCGTCATCGAACGTTAAGTGTGCGGACCCTACGGGTTTGAAAACTATGTAGACATGAACGAGACACATCTCTGGTCAATAACCAATAGCGGAACCTGGATGCTCATATTGGCTCCTACATATTCTACCGAGAGGGCCCAGAGATACCTCTCCGAGACACGGAGTGACAAATCCTAATCTCGATCTATGCCAACCCAACAAACACCTTTGGAGACACCTGTAGAGCACCTTTATAATCACCCATTTACGTTGTGACGTTTGGTAGCACACAAAGTGTTCCTCCGGTATTCGGGAGTTGCATAATCTCATAGTCTAAGGAACATGTATAAGTCATGAAGAGAGCAGTAGCAATGAAACTGTAACGATCATAATGCTAAGCTAACGGATGGGTCTTGTCCATCACATCATTCTCCTAATGATGTGATCCCATTCATCAAATGACAACACATGTATATGGTTAGGAAACATAACCATCTTTGATAAACGAGCTAGTCAAGTAGAGGCATACTAGGGACACTTATGTTTTGTCTATGTATTCACACATGTACTAACTTTCCGGTTGATACAATTCTAGCATGAATAATAAACATTTATCATGAAATAAGGAAATAAATAATAACTTTATTATTGCCTCTAGGGCATATTTCATTTAGTCTCCCACTTGCACTAGAGTCAATAATCTAGTTCACATCGCCATGTGATTTAACACCAAAAGTTCACATCATCATGTGATTAACACTCATAGTTCACATCACCATGTGACCAACACCCAAAGGGTTTACTAGAGTCAATAATCTAGTTCACATCGCCATGTGATTAACACCCAAAGAGTACTAAGGTGTGATCATGTTTTGCTTGTGAGAGAAGTTTAGTCAACGGGGCTGCCACATTCAGATCCGTATGTATTTTGCAAATATTGTATGTCTACAATGCTCTGCACAGAGCTACTCTAGCTAATTGCTCCCACTTTCAATATGTATCCAGACTGAGACTTAGAGTCATCTGAATCGGTGTAAAAGCTTGCATCGACGTAACACTTTACGACGAACTCTTTATCACCCCCATCACCAAGAAACATTTCCTTTGTCCTCACTAAGGATAATTTTGACTGTTGTCCAGTGATCTACTCTTAGATCACTATTGTACCCCCTTGCCAAACTCATGGCAAGGTACACAATAGGTCTGGTACACAGCACATCATACTTTATAGAACCTATGACTGTGGCATAGGGAATGACTTTCATTCTCTTTCTATCATCTGTCGTGGTCGGGCTTTGAGTCTTACTCATCTTTACACCTTTTAATACAGACAAGAACTCCTTCTTTGACTGGTCCATTTTGAACTCTTTCAAAAACATTTCAAGGTATTTACTCATTGAAAAATCTTATCAAGCGTCTTGATCTATCTTTATAGATCTTGATGCCCAATATGTAAGCAGCATCATCGAGATCTTGATGCCCTTTATGCTATCCAGAAATTCTATATCATTTCCAATCAACAATATGTCATCCACATATAATATTAGAAATGCTACAGAGCTCCCACTCACTTTCTTGTAAATACAAGCTTCTCCAAAAGTTTGTATAAAATCATATGCTTCGATCACACTATCAAAGCATTTATTCCAACTTCGAGAGGCTCGCACCAGTCCATAAATGGATCGCAGGAGCTTGCACACTTTGTTAGCACCCTTTGGATCGACAAAACCTTCTGGTTGCATCATATACAACTCTTCTTCTAGAAATCCATTCAGGAATGCAGTTTTGACATCCATCTGCCAGATTTCATAAAATATGGCAACTGCTAACATGATTCGGACAGAATATACAGGGCCCATGAAAGGAAGATCAATGATTCATATAAATTACTTAATGGAAAATTGCCCGAGGAAGCCCAACGAGAAACTAAGAATCCTGAGCATCACTACAATTGATAAAATCTCATTGTAGTCAACACCTTGAACTTGTCGAAAACCTTTTGTGACAAGTCGAGCTTTGTAGATAGTAACACTACTATCAGCGTCTGTCTTCCTCTTTGAAGATCCATTTATTTTCTATGGCTTGTCGATCATCAGGCAAATCCACCAAAGTCCACACTGCGTTCTCATACATGGATCCCATCTCAGATTTCATGGCCTCAAGCCATTTCGCATAATCTGGTCTCATCATCGCTTCCTCATAGTTCATAGGTTCATCACGGTCTAGTAACATGACTTCTAGAGCAGGATTACCGTACCACTCTGGTGCGGACCGTACTCTGGAAGACCTACGAGGTTCTGTAGTAACTTGATCTGAAGTTTCATGATCATCATCATTAGCTTCCTCATAAATTGGTGTAGGAATCACTGGAACTGATTTCTGTGATAAACTACTTTCCAATTCAGGAGAAGGTACAATTACCTCATCAAGCTCTACTTTCCTCCCACTCACTTCTTTCGAGAGAAACTCCTTCTCTAGAAAGGAACCATTCTTAGCAATGAATATTTTGCCTTCGGACCTATGATAGAAGGTGTACCCAACAGTTTCCTTTGGGTATCCTATGAAGACGCATTTATCTGATTTGGGTTCGAGCTTATCAGGTTGAAACTTTTTCACATAAGCATCACAGCCCCAAACTTTAAGAAACGACAACTTTGGTTTCTTGCCAAACCACAGTTCATAAGGCGTCGTCTCAACGGATTTTGATGGTGCCCTATTTAAAGTGAATGCAGCTGCCTCTAATGCATAACCCTAAAATGATAGTGGTAAATCGGTAAGAGACATCATAGATCGCACCATATAAAATAAAGTGCAGTTATGATGTTCGAACACACCATTTCGTTGTGGTGTTCTAGGTGGCGTGAGCTGTGAAACTATTCCACATGGTTCTAAATGAAGGACAAACTCGTAACTCAAATATTCAACTCCACGATCAGATCTTAGAAACTTTATTTTCTTGTTACAATGATTATCCACTTCACTCTGAAATTCTTTGAACTTTTCAAATGTTTCAGACTTGTGTTTATTAAGTAGATATACCCATATTTGCTCAAACCATTTGTGAATGTTAGAAAATAACGATACCTGCCATGAGCCTCAACATTCATCAGACTGCATACATCGGTATGTATTATTTCCAATAAGTCATTAGCTCGTTGCATTGTTCCAAAGAACGGAGTTTTAGTCATCTTGCCCATAAGGCACGGTTTGCAAGTATCAAATGATTCATAATCAAGTGATTCCAAAAGTGCATCTTTATGGAGTTTCTTCATGCGCTTTACACCGATATGACCCAAACGGCAGTGCCACAAATAAGTTGCACTATCATTATCAACTTTGCATCTTTTGGCATCAATACTATGAATATGTGTATCATTCCGATCGAGATTCAATAAACCATCAGCATTGGGTGTATGACCATAGAAGGTTTTATTCATATAAACAGAATAACAATTATCCTTTGTCTTAAATGAGTAACCGTATTGCAATAAACATGATCTAATCATATTTATGCTCAACGCAAACCCAAATAACATTTATTTAGGTTCAACACTAATCCCAAAAGTATAAGGAGTGTGCAATGTTGATCATATCAATCATAGAACCACTTCCAATATACATCGTCACTTCACCCTCAACTAGTCTATGTTTATTCTGTAACTCCTGTTTCGAGTTACTAATATTAGCAACCGAGCAAGTATCAAATACCCAGGGGCTACTGTGAACACTAGCAAGGTACACATCAATAACCTGTATATCAAATATACCTTTGTTCACTTTGTCAACCCTCTTATCCACCAAATATTTGGGGTAGTTCCGCTTCCAGTGACCATTTCCTTTGAAGTAGAAGCACTCAGTTTCAGGCTTAGGTCTAGCTTTGGGCTTCTTCACTAGAGTGAAAAATTGCTTGCCATTCTACTAGAAGTTCCCTTTCTTTCCCTTTGCCCTTTTCTTGAAACTAGTGGTCTTGTCAATCATCAACACTTGATGTTCTTTCTTGATTTCTACCTTCGTCGATTTCAGCATCACGAAGATCTCGGGAAATGTTTTCGTCATCCCTTGCATACTATAGTTCGTCACGAAGTTCCAGTATATTGGTGATGGTGACTAGAGAACTCTGTATCTAATCTGGAAGATTAACTCCCACTTGATTCAAGCGATTGTAGTACCCAGACATTCTAAGCACATGCTCACTAGCTGAGCAATTCTCCTCCATCCTTTTAGGTGAAGTACTTGTCAGAGGTCTCATACCTATTGACACGGGCGTGAGTCTAAAATACCAATTTCAGCTCTTGGAACATCTCATATGCTCTGTGGCTTTCAAAACATTTTTGAAGTCCCGCTTCTAAGCCGTAAAGCATGGTGCACAAAACTATCAACTAGTCATCATATTGAGCTAGCCAAACGTTCATAACGTCTGCATCTACTCCTGCAATAGGTTTGTCACCTGGCAGTGCATCAAGGACATAATTCTTCTGTGCAGCAATGAGGATAAACCTTAGATCACGGACCCAGTCCGCATCATTGCTACTATCATCTTTCAACTTAGTTTTCTCTAGGAACATATAAAAAACATAGGGAAGCTATAACGTGAGCTATTGATCTACAACAGAATTTGCAAAATACTATCAGGACTAAGTTCATGATAAAATTTAAAGTTCAATTAATCATATTACTAAAGAACTCCCACTTAGATAGACATCCCTATAGTCATCTAAATGATCACGTGATCCAAATCAACTAAACCATGTCCGATCATCACGTGAGATGGACTAGTTTTCAATGGTGAACATCTCTATGTTGATCATATCAACTATATGATTCACGTTCGACCTTTCGGTCTCCAGTGTTTCGACGCCATATCTGCATATGCTAGGCTCGTCAAGTTTAACCCGAGTATTCTGCGTGTGCAAAACTGGCTTGCACCCATTGTATGTGAACGTAGAGCCTATCACACCCGATCATCACGTGGTGCCTCAGCATGAAGAACTATCGCAACGGTGCATACTCAGGGAGAACACTTGTACCTTGAAATTTAGTAAGGGATCATCTTATAATGCTACCGCCTTACTAAGCAAAATAACATGCATAAAAGATAAACATCACATTCAATCAAAATATGTGACATGATATGGCCATCATCATCTTGTGCCTTCCATCTCCAAAGTACCATCATGATCTCCATCATCACCGGCATGACACCATAATCTCCATCATCTTGATCTCTATCAACGTGTCGTCATAAGGTCGTCTCGCCAATTATTGCTTTTGCAACTATTGCTATCGCATAGCGATAAAGTAAATCAATTATATGGCGCTTGCATCTTATGAAATGAAGAGACAACCATAAGGCTCCTGCCAGTTGCCGATAACTTCAAAAAAACATGATCATCCCATACAACAAATTATATCACATCATGTCATGACCATATCACATCACAACATTCCCTACAAAAACAAGTTAGACGTCCTCTACTTTGTTGTTGCAAGTGTTACGCTGCTACAGGCTTCTAGCAAGAACCGTTCTTACCTACGCATCAAAACCACAATGATTTTTCGTCAAGTGTGTTGTTTTAACCTTCAACAAGGACCGGGCGTAGCCAAACTCGATTCAACTAAAGCTGGAGAAACAGACACCCACTAGCCACCTGTGTGCGAAGCACGTCGGTAGAACCTGTCTCATGAACGCGGTCATGTAATGTTGGTCTGGGCCGCTTCATCCAACAATACCGCCAAATCAAAGTATGACATGCTGGTAAGCAGTATGACTATTATCACCCACAACTCTTTGTGTTCTACTCGTGCATATAACATCTACACATAGACCTGGCTCGGATGCCACTGTTGGGGAACGCGGTCATTTCAAAAAAAATCTACGATCACGCGAGATCTATCTAGGTGATGCATAGCAATGAGAGGGGAGAGTGTGTCCATGTACCCTCATAGACCGAAAGCGGAAGCGTTAAGTAACGCGGTTGTTGTAGTCGAACGTCTTCGCGATCCAACTGATCAAGTACCAAACGCACGGCACCTCCGCGATCTGCACACGTTCAGCTCGGTGACGTCTCTCGAACTCTAGATCTAGCTGAGGTCAAGGGAGAGTTCCGTCAGCATGATGGCATGGTGGCGGTGATGGTGAAGTTACCGGTGCAGGGCTTCTCCTAAGCACTATGACGATATGACCGAGGTGGAAAACTGTGGAGGGGGGTACCGCACACAGCTAAAAGATAGACTTGTATGTCTTCGGAGTGCCCCCTACCCACGTAAATAAAGGAGGGAGGGAGAGAGGCCGGCCCTCCTAGGGGCGTGCCAAGTGTAGAGAGTCCTACTAGGACTCCCAAGTCCTAGTAGGATTCCCTTTCCTTCTCGGAGTAGGAAAGAAGGAAAGGAGGGAGAGGGAGATGGAAAGGGCCCCCCTGTCCAATTCGGTTTGGGAAGGGGGGAGGCGTGCGCCACCTTGTGGCCCTTCTTCCCTCTCTCCACTAAAGCCCAATAAGGCCCATTAACTTCCCCCAGCAAATTCTCGTAACTCTCTGGTACTCCGAAAAATACCCGAATCACTCGGAACCTTTCTAATGTCCGAATATAGCCTTCCAATATATCGATCTTTACGTCTCAACCATTTCGAGACTCCTCGTCACGTCCTTGATCTCATCTGGGAGTCCTAACGAACTTCGGTCATCAAGAACACATAACTCATAATACAAATCGTCATCAAACGTTAAGCGTGCGGACCCTACGGGTTCAAGAACTACGTAGACATGACCGAGACACATCTCCGGTTAATTACCAATAGCGGAACCTGGATGCTCATATTCGTTCTTACATATTCTACGAAGATCTTTATCAGTCAAATCGCATAACAACATACGTTATTCCCTTTGTCATCGGTATGTTACTTGCCCGAGATTCGATCGTCGGTATCATCTTACCTAGTTCAATCTCGTTACCAGCAAGTATCTTTACTCGTTCCGTAATACTTCATCCCGCAACTAACTCATTAGTCACAATGCTTGCAAGGCTTACAGTGATGAGTACTACCGAGAGGGCCCAGAGATACCTCTCCGAAACACTGAGTGACAAATACTAATCTCGATCTATGCCAAACCAACAAACACTTTTGGAGACACCTGTAGAGCACCTTTACAATCACCCATTTATGTTGTGACGTTTGGTAGCACACAAAGTGTTCCTCCGGTATTCGGGAGTTGCATAATCTCATAGTCTAAGGAACATGTATAAGTCATGAAGAGAGCAGTAGCAATGAAACTTTAACGATCATAATGCTAAGCTAACGGATGGGTCTTGTCCATCACATCATTCTCCTAATGATGTGATCCCGTTCATCAAATGACAACACATGTCTATGGTTAGGAAACATAACCATCTTTGATAAATGAGCTAGTCAAGTAGAGGCATACTAGGGACACTTATGTGTTTGTCTATGTATTCACACATGTACTAAGTTTCCGGTTAATACAATTCTAGCATGAATAATAAACATTTATCATGAAATAAGAAAATAAATAATAACTTTATTATTGCCTCTAGGGCATATTTCCTTCAGAATACATAGCTGCTTCGGAAGCAGCAAATGAAGGAGTCTGGATGAAGGAGTTCACATCCGATCTAGGTGTCATACCTAGTGCATCGGGTCCAATGAAAATCTTTTGTGACAATACTAGAGCAATTGCCTTGGCGAAGGAATCCAGATTTCACAAGAGAACCAAGCACATCAAGAGACGCTTCAATTCCATCCGTCATCAAATGTCGGAAAGGGACATAGAGATTTGCAAGATATATGCGGATCTGAATGTTGCAAACCCGTTGACTAAGCCTCTCTCACGAGCAAAACATGATCAGCACGAAGACCCCGTGGGTGTTAGAATCATTACAATGTAATCTAGATTATTGACTCTAGTGCAAGTGGGAGACTGAAGGAAATAAGCCCTAGAGGCAATAATAAAGTTGTTATTTGTATTTCCTCATATCATGATAAATGTTTATTATTCATGCTAGAATTGTATTAACCGAAAACTTAGTACATGTGTGAGTGTCACTAGTATGCCTCTACATGACTAGCTCGTTGATCAAAGATGGTTAAAGTTTCCTAGCCATTAACATGAGTTGTCATTTGATGAACGGGATCACATCATTAGAGAATGATGTGATTGACATGACACATCCGTTAGCTTAGCACTATGATTGTTTAGTTTGTTGCTATTGCTTTCTTCATAACTTATACATGTTCCTATGACTATGAGATTATGCAACTCCCGAATACCGGGGGAACACTTAGTGTGCTATCAAATGTCACAACGTAACTGGGTGATTATAAAGATGCTCTACAAGTGTCTCTGATGGTGTTTGTTGGGTTGGCATAGATCGAGATTAGGATTTGTCACTCCGTGTTTCGGAGAGGTATCTCTGGGCCCTCTCGGTAATGCACATCACTATAAGCCTTGCAAGCAATGTGACTAATGAGTTAATCACGGGATGATGCACTATGAAAAGAGTAAAGAGACTTGCCGGTAACGAGATTGAACTAGGTATTAAATACCGACGATCGAATCTCGGGCAAGTAACACAACGATGACAAAGGGAACAACGTATGTAGTTATGCGGTTTGACCGATAAAGATCTTCATAGAATATGTAGGAGCCAATATGAGCATCCAGGTTCTGCTACTGGTTATTGACCGGAGACATGTCTCGGTCATGTCTACATAGTTCTCGAACCCGTAGGGTCCGCACGCTTAACGTTCGATGACGATTGGTATTATGAGTTTATGTGATATGATTTACCGAAGGTTGTTCGGAGTCCCGGATGTGATCACGGACATGACGACGAGTCTCGAAATGGTCGAGACATAAAGATTGATATATTGGACGGTTATGTTCGGACACCGGAAGTGTTCCGGAGAAGTTTAGGATAAAACCGGAGTACCAGGGGGTTACCGGAACCCCCCGGGGGGTTATTGGGCATCATGGGCCAACTGGTGGAAGAGAGGAGGCAGGCCAAGGTGCCCCCCTAGCCCAAACCAAATTGGACTAGGGGGGTGGGCCCCCCTTTCCTTCTCTCCTTCCCCTCCTAGTTGGACTAGGAAAGGGGGAACCTACTCCTACTTGGATTAGGATTCCCCCCTTGGGGCGCACCCCTTGAGGCCGGCCGGCCCCCTCCTCCACTCCTTTATATACGGGGGAGGGGGCACCCCATAGACACACAAGTTGATTGTTTAGCCGTGTGCGGTGCCCCCCTCCACAGATTTCCACCTCGGTCATATCGTTGTAGTGCTTAGGCGAAGCCCTGCGTCGGTAACTTCATCATCACCGTCATCATGCCGTCGTGCTGAAGAAACTCTCTCTCGACCTTAGCTGGATCTAGAGTTCGTGGGACATCACCGAGTTGAACGTGTGCAGATCGCGGAGGTGCCATACCTTCGGTGCTAGGATCGGTCGGATCATGAAGACGTACGACTACATCAACCGCGTCGTAATAACGCTTCCGCTTTCAGTCTACGAGGGTATGTAGACAACACTCTCCCCTCTCATTGCTATGCATCACCTAGATAGATCTTCCGTCATCGTAGGAAATTTTTTGAAATTACCGCGTTCCCCAACAGGTTGGTGGTGTTCGGAGCTCAATCATTGTTGTGTAAAGCTCTGGGCAAGTGTCGGGGTCTCCAATTAGGTTGTGTGGATCGCCCCGAGAAATTTGACGGGTACCGGTGACCGCCCCCAAGGGTTGCCAAAGTGTACGGGTTCGGTGAACACCCCCAAGGGTTGCCATT